>CP084610.1:0-1200000 GCA_025917655.1 Chlorella sorokiniana
CTAAACCTAAACCCTAAACCCTAAACCCTAAACCCTAAACCCTAAACCCTAAACCCTAAACCCTAAACCCTAAACCCTAAACCCTAAACCCTAAACCCTAAACCCTAAACCCTAAAAACCCTAAACCCTAAACCCTAAAACCCTAAACCCTAAACCCTAAACCCTAAACCCCTAAACCCTAAACCCTAAAACCCTAAACCCTAAACCCTAAACCCTAAACCCTAAACCCTATACCCTATACCCTTAAAACTAAACCCTAAAACCTAAAACCTAAAACCTTGAAACCTAAAAAACCTAAACCCTAAAACCTAAAACCTACAACCTAAAGCCTCAAAACCAATAACCCATTGGAACAGCAAGTTTAGGTTTTCCGGAAACCCTAAAGTGAAAACCTAAACTGTTTTTCCACAGTTTTGCATGATTCTTTGCCAAAAAATGTATCCTGATGCGGAGCGGGACTTGATTTGGGGTTGTTGCTTGTTACATTGTGAGACAATGGGGACAATGAAGTAGGCGGGCTAATGGGTCATCTTTGGAAGTGAGGCAAGACGGTGAGAAAGCATTGCGCTTTCTCGTCCCTTATCTTCATAGCCAGTTGGGTTGCCACCGATTTCCCAAATCTTGATCCCAATTTTGATTGATTGTGCATTCTTGGGAGCATGGCAGATGTATGAGTTGCAAAGACGGGTTCCTTGTCGTTGTATGTTAAAACCTTATCATTCACCGTTGTGTTATTGACCACAGGATGAAAACCGTGGGGGAACATGGCAAGAAGCAAGATGTGGGTCAATGCGGGTAACATATACGGGGCCAAGACACATGCTGAGCATGCGCGGCATAGCAAAGGAGTGCAATTGCGGTAGTGTGTAAGGAGCTCATTACGATTTGTTTGTTGCCATCAAGCAATCTTTGTGGTCCAACCTTTTGTTGTTCCCTAACCATTAAACGCTCTTAAAATTTTTGAGCACCACGTTGCAGAAGATGTATGCCATTGAAGAGCGGACACCCAAGAACATTGTGCATGGTGCATGCACATCATTTTACTCCCTTAATGCAGTAGCATGCAGAAAATGCTTTGAACCAACCGGAACGCTTTGCAACAAACCCATTGTCTTCAGACATTTGCAATGGGCTTTCCCGACCGCAATGCTTTAGGATTTGCATTGTAGGTGTACGTAACAATACAATGTTGTTGTACCACAAATGTTGTAATGTCAACATTTGCTGAGAAGCGATATATCGACAAGCACATGGCGACACCTGGCCCTACACACGGCCGGCGGGAAACAAAGCACTCATGCATCATTGTTGCTTGCCGAGCTGCCATTGTAACGTGAGTATGCCATAGCCCGTGGCGCAAGCCGCGAGGTGGCCAGCCGCCGCGCCGCCACGCCGCGCCACTTGGCACACGCTTTGCTCTTGCGGCAGCCTGTTACCGTCAGCGCTGCTCCTGCCAAGATTGCCAATGTGCCGGGGATCAACATGCCTAGCAGCCTGCGGCGGGGGTAGCACGACACGAAGCACAACAAAGTTGGTCGACGTCGATGCAGCCCCCAGCCCCCAGCCATGCACACAATAGTAAAGAACGGTGCTTGCATGGTGAACCAGTACATCGGAAGCAGCACACCACTCACAAGCCGGTGTTGGGGCCGCTAGGCCGGCTCTCAGTGGTGGCTTGAACTGCGCTCTCCACCTGCACCTCCAGAGTCTGCGGCAAAGGTACACACGCATGCCAGCTCAACGCCGCCAAGGCAGCAACACATGTTAGGCCTTGCCCATCCGCAATGTTCATACAGCTGGGCTGCGCAAAGCACCCCGCACCCCTCAGTTCCCAAATCTCCCGATGGCTGGCTCAGGCGCCCCTGCTGCCGCTTGCCTTCCCGTACACTTACACGCAGGCGTTCGCACGCACCCGCCCCTACCCCCACCACTTGCACCCCACTCCCACCCACCCACCCACCCACCCCTTCATACACGCACTTGAACACACATTCAATTCCCACACATGCCCACCTTGGTGGTCCGGCCAAAGAAGCGGTCAGGGTCGGACGAGAGCATGTCAATTGTGTCATCGGCCGACAAGCGCTCCACCTCCAACGCGGCGCTGATATCGTCGTCTGGGATCGAGGGCAAAAGGTGGCAAATAATCGAGCATAGCAATGAGAATAAGGCAAGCAATAACCACAGCAGTGAATGCAAGAGGTGTCGCAGCAGAGCAGGCCACTCCGCACAAGCAGGGCGGCACGCTCACCGGTTGCCCCTGCTGGAACGTCCACTCCGAGCGTGGCCGTGACATTGGCAGAGAGGGTGCGGCGTGCCACCTGGCGCACGGACACCACCTGCACATCATCTGCAGGCAGCAAGGACATGCATGAGGGCAAAGAGAAGGTTGCGGGTCAGATGATAGCCTTTCCATGAAGGAAGGAGTTGAAAAGCACTGGCAGCATTCGAGATGCCGCCACAGAGCTACTGCTCCCTCGCTGGCAAAGACGCCGCTTGCAAACCGGCAGCTCCACGCACCCAGCGAGATGTTGAACTGCTGCGCGGTGTCGGCGCGGATGAGGCTGGTCACTATGGCCTCCGGAGCTGCGTTCACCCCCGCCTGCGGGAGCGTCATGAAGGACGCACAGAGGAACACGTGAATTGAGTGCAGGCAAACATGCCGCATGCCATGCATTGCACCCGCACAGCTTCTAGGCCGGCGCGGCAGCAGCGATGGCCAGCTTGGGAGAGAGGAGGTTCAGCCACTGCTCGTTGCAATGGGCCCTACTCACCCGAACCACCACGTCCTCGGGATCCACCCCTGTGAGGATCACCCAGAAGGAGACCACCACCGCGTAGCTGCAGGGCAGAATAAGCGATGGTCAGTTTGCATACAGTGACAACAAGCCGTGGCGGAGCTGCCGTAATTGGCCAGTCACAGGAAAGGTCAAAACATTCTGCCATGGTCCTGCGGCGCCAGCACACCCACCGCGGAGCCTGGTAGCTGCCGGGGACCCGCGGCACCTCGCAGGCGGCCTGGCCGTCCTCCCGCGTGGTGGTGTTGGCGGGACAAGGCAGGCAGAGCGAGGAGTTGGCTGCGGGGGCGGGACCAGAGCTGTGTTTTAGGAAATACGTGTATGCTATAGGCCGAGAGAGGATATGAAAGGCACACGATCGATTCCCGGGCTCTCCAGCTCTGAGCGACCATGGCTGCAAGTAGCATGCTTCGCCACACATCCTCGCCCCATGCCTCACCCGCAGGCGCGTATGTCCCCTCTATGCAGTTCTTGCAGTAAGATGAACCCCAAGAATAAGCAAACGTGCCAGGGCTGCAAGAGCGGCACGCGGGAGACTGCGCCTGCAGCGCAAAAAGGTGCAGGCAAGGCGGCAGCTCAGTTGCAACTTGCCAGGCATGACTGGCGCGTGTAGGGGCGATGTCACTAATGAGAAAGGAGAGCTCACCACTGGTGCAAAGGTTCCAGGTGGGCACATGTGGCAGGCGCTCGAGTTGACTGCAGCGAACAGAAAAGGGGAGCGCGTTGGCCAATTGATTCAATGTTAAGGATAACAAGGGACACCAAGACCATACAAAGAGGCCTTCCTTGCAGCCCATGGTTTCCGCAACACACCTGCTGCTGCAGCCCAGCCGGCTGGGCACACGCTGCACATGGGCTGCAAAGCGGGCGACAGCGGCCAGCCTCGCGGCCGGGCTGCAGTGTTGTTGCTGCTGCTGCCGACGCCTGCCAAGGGACCATTTACGCCTGCGGCGGGTGCCGCCACTGCCAGCTGCTGCTTGCGGCTGCCTGACACCACCACAAACTCTATTGGGTAGCGCTGGGCGGTAACACCGTCCTCCGCCACTACCACCACCTGCGCAGCATGGAAAGGTAGGCAACTTCATTCAATCGCTCCAAACAGTGTGGTCCCAGCCGCTCCAGGAAGCTTGATGCTGGCGACAGGAAGGAAGCGTGGCTGCCCGGCAACTATCATGTGCTGCCACAGCTGCTGCCACGGCAGCCCCACCTCGGCCTCCAAGCGCGACCCCGGCAGCAGGCCCATGATGAAGGCGGAGGGCAGAAAGGAGGCGTTGCTGCAGCGGCAGGAGGGAAGACAAGTTGGAGATGTTCGGGCGCCGAGCGTGGCAGCGCTGCTAGCCTGGAGCTGCAGGTGTGTGCGAGGCACAGTGCATGCGACAGATCCTGCTGATCGGGAGCCGCAGAAAAGCGATGGCACACTGCTCTATTGCCGCTTGTAGGCCATGCAACACAGGATTCACGAAGGCTACAGCCTCATGCACGCAAATGCAGCAGTGCACCTGCGCTGCTGCACCCCGGCGGTGGTGTCCTCCAGCTGGTCAGCCGCAACATCGCCACCCCGGGACAGCACCTGCCCGTTGACCTCCACGCGCACGCCCGGCACGCCAGGGAATCGCAGTGCGGGGTCAGGCTGATCAAGCGGATGCTCTCACTGACGTTGAGCCTGAGCAGCTGGCCTGCAGCGGGTGAAGGGGATGGCAGGGGCATCTGTGTGAGCAGTCGGCGATGCGTTGCAAAACGGCAGCACTTGCAAGCCGCCCCGCATATGCTGCCTGCCAAGCCGACAGGCAACAGCGCCAAGGAAGGAGAGCATGCAAAACAGCACGGAGCCCACCAGGCTGGCAAGGCTTGGGCTCTGGCCTTGCGGCAAAGCCACTGTCAGCAACGCCCGTGTCCAGAGCAGTGCGGCTGGGCAGCTGCCGGGCAGTGCTGTTGGCGCTCGCAGGGCCGCAAAGGAGCATGGTCGTGTCGTCAGATGACTTGACTGCAAGAAACAGCACCACATCTTACTCATTAGGCAAATGTAAAGGCAACCTGTGTCCAAAACAACGGACCCTTGACCCTTGACCCTTGCCCCCTCTCCCAGCTTCACGGGTGTCATATTTGCTGCCACTGTTCGGCCCCACAACCCATCCGACCCAATCCCTCCCACCCACCTGTGATGGATTCCAGCTCGGCATGTTCAGGGTCGGCCAGCCGCACCACTGCCAGCTTATACCGCTCCACAGCGCCGCTTTCGCTATGACTGGCATGGCTGCTGTTGCTGCTGCTAATGCTGCTGCTTGCCGTCGCCTGCAGTTTTTGTCCACAAAAAGCAGATTAAGTAAAACGCAGATGAAGGGGAGGAGCGCGGCAAGAGAATGAAATGTGTGCTGTCAGTCCAGGAATTTTCCACGCACTTACCACAGCAGGGGGCTCCACCAGCGCAGGAAGTGTGAGAGCAAACTCGTTTTGGCCTGCCGCCAGCGGCAGCACCCAGGCTGTCTGTGTGCAGCTACTGTCGCTGCTCGCCTTCCCGCCCTCGACTGCCGCGTTCTCGCTTCCGCTACTGCTGCTGCTGCTGCTGAGATCTTCTGCGACAGAGAAGGCGGCCGTGCCGCTGCTTGAACTGGCCAGGCTAACGTCACCGCTTGCCAACTCGCCAGCCTCACAGTCGCAGGCGGATGCGGCAACCTCGGCAGGCGCGGGCGCAGGGTCCCCCGGGCCCTACTCTCTGTGCTGCCGGATCGTGTCACACTCACATTGCCCTGCAGTGCAAACTCAGAAACTTGCATCAGCACCAGCAGACACCTGTGATAGGGAAGAGCAGGCTGCGACACCTGCCGGTCCGTCGGCATGCATGCAGGCGCAACGTCGGCATGAATGTCCCGCACAGTCTCAGCAGGCATGACGCGTGCAGCACCTGGATGCCGCCGCGCAGGCAGAGGGTGACAGAGGCGACGTCGCTATCCACCATGGCGGCGTACTCGCGAACCCTGCGGCGGGGCAGAAGAGTGGGACATGTTTACGCCCAGGCAGGCACGGCTCGCCAGACAAGCACACACATACGCGCAAAGGCAAGCTCACTCTGCCTCGAGCAGGGTGCTGCTGAGGTCGATCACGGTGCCGTTGAGGAAGAGCCCGAAGTCGGCCTCCTCGCCTGCAAGACCAGGCATGCAGGCATGATCAAAGCTGACTAGGACCTCAATTGAGGCGAAGTGCGCATGCATGGAGGCACAAACAGGGGAGCTGCAAGCTTCACAAGCAGCGGCAAGCGGTATTCCACAACATATACAAGCAGAATGCCGACCTGCAGCGCTGCTGTCGTCAGTGCTGATTGGACTGCCCCCGGCGCACCACCGCTGCAGCTGCTGTTGCCACGTAAGGCTGACCCGGGGGCAGGTGCCCAGCCGTGTGCCAAAGACGTGGAGCGCTACGGCGCCCGGCTGGGGTTGCACACGTGCGTTGTACACAGGCTGAAGCTCCAGCGCTGCACAGCCCCAAGAGGTGGAAATCCAGCAGCACGAAAGTCAAGGTTGCAGGTCAGCGGGACACGAGGAGCCCAAACCTGCCGCAAGACTCCTGCCAGCAGCAGCCAAGCGGCGGAAAATGCATGTTGCAAGCAGCGGCAGCGGCACCCACCCATGCGGTAGTCAGCCTGCGCCGGGATGCGCTCCCAGGCAATGGGCACCCGCACGGCCTGCTCCAGCGCCAGATCACTGCCCTCCGCTCCGCCAGACGGCGGCTGGAAATACAGGAAGCCGCTGGCAGCGCGGCTGGGCACAAACTGCTGCTTGGCTGACCAGCCGGGGCCGCCATTGAGCAGAAGCAGTGCATACTTCAGGGTTGCGGGCTCCCGCAGGCGTCCCGCCAGCATGCGCACGGGGATGCTGACCCCCTCACTCCCATCGCTGCTGGAGTCGCTGGCGTCCCCGTCCGGCGGGTAGGCGGCCTGGTTGGCCACGTAGCCAAAGAGTGGCGCCGCCTCGGCCTCTGCCTGCTCGGCGGCAGGGCCGGGGATAGGTGCGGCAGCTGAGGCAGCATCTGATGTATCTGCCGCCGCCTCCTCCAAGTCTAGCATGAGGGTGGTGCTGTTGCGCCGGCTGTCAATGTTGGCCCCTGACGCCGCCACCAGCTGAACGCGCAGCAGCGGTTGGCCGGTGGAGCCGTCGCCGCCATCGTCGCCGCCAGAGCTGCCGCTGGGTGCATACAGCGCATCTTCCAGCACTACTGCGAGCGGAAGCTCCGCAGCGGAACGTAGGCGTACGTGCTTGGCGCCAGGCGGATCACCTGCCTGCCAGCTGAGCAGGGCCGGCTCCAGCCAGAGCTCCTCCCGGGTTGGCAGGCGCCCAGGCGAGCCGGCTGGTGGCATTGCTGCTGCTAGGAGGCAGCAGCAGGTCCAAGGTAGCGGTAATGGGCTTGGATGCCTTGCCCCGCAGCTGCACCGACACCTGCACGTCGCCGGCGACAGCGCTGCCGTTGTCAGGCGATGGCAGCACCAGCGTCGCCTGCGCCATTTGCAGCTGCGGAGGCGCAGCGGCCGCTACGCACGTCACCTGCACATAACACTCGCAATGATTCTCAGCACATGCCAGAACCAGTGCTTCTCTGCAGCTCCTAACCCTCATCAAAGCCTTGGCACATCATCGGCGACTGCCGCTCACTCACCAGCGCCAGCGCAGCTGCTGCCGCCAGCGCCCAGCACTGCAAAGCTGCAGTGCATAGCATCCTCTGCCGCATGCTTCTAGTTGCGCACGCCGACAAGGAGCCGCATGGCGAGGAGGCAGGCCAGAAGAGGGCGAAGCTGGTCACCCGCTGGACTTCCACGCCAAGCCGGGAGGGCTAGTGAAAGGAAATTGGTCTCCGAAACATCGCAGCCCGGTTACAGCGCAACCACAACGCGGCGTGTGCAGCAGTAAAAGTTCAAGTGAGGTGAGCCCGTCGCAGATAGGTGTAAGTCACGTATGCGGCTAGCGTTGCCGAGTTCAGTGGCTTTGGCCTTGGGGCGGAACATCTCGCGAGAAGTTGTCACCTGCCACAGCGCCAGCATGGCGCAGTGCACTGAGTGCACTGCGGGTGCTGCTAGCCAGGCAGCCCAAATGTGGGTTCCCAATGTGTGCCAGAGACCATTTGAGGACTTTCTTGGTTTTCAGTTTATATAATGTGTTTTACTTTCAAGCATGAAAGAGCTGATACAGCAAGCCCACCATTGGGGAGTGTAGGGGAAGGCAGGCGGCAGACAAGGATATCAAACAAGAAGATGTCTTGTGGCCGTCAATTCTCCACGCCCACAACCCTGCGTCTACACACTGGGCAGGGCCGCTTTTTGCGTGTCAGGCGCTCGGCACACGAGGGGCATGCTGCCCGGTGGCCGCACGGCATCAACACCAGCAGCTGCGGCACCGCCTCTTTACAGCTGCCGCAGCAGCGTAGCGTTGTGCGTTGTGTGGTGGTAACTCGCACGGGCTCGCTGACATCGACTTCTACAACCACAGACTTGCTGCCGCTGGGAATGCCGGCTTGGCGGATTGCGCGCAGCACGGCGTCCGCAGCGGCAGCAGCTCCGCCCGCTTCTGCGCCAGCGCTCTGCTGGCTAGCTGCCTGCTCCGCTTGCGCCTGTGACACTGCTGCTGCCACTGCTTCTGCAAGGCTTTCAGATGCTTTTGAGCTGCCGGCGCGGGAGCTGCGGATGTGGGTGTTGATGACCAACCGCGTCGCCTGCCCGCTTCCGCTGCCCTGCTGTGCGTCTTTCAGCGCAGCCTGCACAGCTGCGTGCACAGCTTCTGATACTGCTGGGTCTGAAACAGAACCACGTATTTTCGGCGTTGGGTGGTCGTACTTTGCAGTGGATGTGCAGCAGCCCATTTCCACACCTGCATGTGCGGCAACGAGCGGAGGTGCATCATCAGGGGACCGGAGGCGCACCATAGGGGAGCGGAGGCGCATGTCCTGCACGGCCTGATGCAAGCTTTGTTTGCTTACCAAATGCGTCTATGCCCACCGACCACAACGAGAAGCCGTCGCTGTAGGCTGGTTTGAGTTGTGAAAGAGCTGGTGAAGTGTTCCGGAACCCCAAGTAAGCTGCAATTCACCATACACAGAACAAAGGGAGCATCACGATAAGCTGTGCTACCGGTTTCGTGCTGTGGCCGCGAAATGCTGACTGGCGAGTGCAGGGGAATGCCTCTGCCCGCTGCCCAGCAAGCATTCTCTTTTAGTCTCTGCTTAGTGTGCACGTTCAAAGAGAGGTGCAAATCTCGCAGTTCTGCGACTGATGGCGCAAAAAGTGGGGCTGCTAGGGCCCCACGTCCTCTTTCATCGAGTTTGACTGATTGAAACACGCCAATCAACGGGCCATGGCGCACAGGACGGTCCTTTTAAACGCCTGCCGCCTAGAAACGCTGCGGCAGCGGGCCGCGGCAGCACTCCGGGAGCCTGTGGCGGCCCATCTGGCCCTAATGCCCCGGGCCTTGTTCTCAACAAATGCTGGGCCTGACCTGGATGTGCATGCGCAGCAGTCGCAGCGGCACCCGACGGCTCTCGCAGAGCGGCGGTCCCTTTCGTTTCGCAGCGACACGCGCCTGGCGTTGGCGGCGCCGCCACTCGTGTACCACCCGCTCTACTCTGCACCGCAGCTGCCCCCAGCCCACCGCTTCCCTATGGTGAGACCGCCTGTACCGCACCGCACGCTGGACAAGGCCTGCGCCATGCTGGCATGACGGAGCGCTGCCATTCTTGCCTGCAGGCCGTGTTTGCCCACATCCACCGCCTCCTACTGGCCGACGGCGTGGCAGACCCGCGGCAGGTGCGCTGTGCAGGCTTTTGTGCAGCACCAAACCACTCTCACACTGTCTGCCACCTCTTGGCATGCTGAAGCAGCAGTAAAGCCTCGCTTGCCGCCACCACGGCCTCCACTGCCCTGCCTGGCCCTGCAGGTGCACCAGCCTGCGTCGCTGCCTGGGCGGGAGCTGCTCTGCCTGGTGCACGCCCCGAGTTTGTGGACGCCTTTTGCGGCGGCGAGCTGGGTGGGTGGGGTGGGCGCATGCAACGCTTCATGAGTCTATTCAGGAGGGCAGGATGTATTTGACAGCGTGTTGTTGAGCGGCAGCAGCAGACGACCTCGCGACGGGAGACGCATGCGTGATGCCTCCCTGCCCTCCGTGCAGACGACCAGCGCGTGCGCCGCATTGGGTTCGGCGAGGCGACGCGCAGCCAGCTGCTGGTGGACCGAACGCTTGCTGAGGTGGCGGGTGGGTGGCTGGGGCTGAGCGGTGTGGTGAGCATCCGTGTGCGCCCGCTGGTGTTTGGGCTGGGACCGCAGGGAGACATAGTTGCTTTCAGCCTCTCAGTCCAGGTGCTGAGTCGTCTCACGGGAGGCCCTCAATCCCAAGCACCCCCAACAACACTTGCATCCCCTCCAGCAGGCACCATCCTCACCGCTGAACTGGCATTAGAGCATGGGCTCGCCTGCAACACTGCGGGAGGTGGGCTGCCCCGCACCATGCTGCCAGCCCACGCGCAGCTTGCATGAAGCCAACGGCTGTCACTCATGCCTGGGAATGATGGCAGCGCCTGCTGCTTTCCCCGCATTGCAGGAACGCACCACGCTTTTCCCGACTATGGTTCAGGTGGGCAGTGGGCCAGCGGGGCCAGGGCTGCCCGTGTGCATCAGCATGCTGCTCATCCCTTGTGCTGCACAGCAGTCGCTGCTGCCAGCACACTGGCAGCCTCGCGGGGCCTCGCCCCACATGCCACCTGTCATCCCCCATGAGCGCCCCCCATCCCTCCCCCCCCACCCCCACCCCCCACCCACACCCCCGACCCCCCCCCCCCCACCCCCACACACACACAGGCTTCTGCATCCTCAACGACCTGGCGGTCACGGCGGAGCTGCTGCTGCGCCAGGGCAGGGCGCGGCGGGTGCTGATCCTGGACCTGGACGTGCACCAGGTGTGGGGGGTGGGGGCCTGGCGCCGGCCAGCGGCGGGCGGCAGTGCAGGGCTGCCATTCGCATGCGCTGCTGCATGGGTAGGAAGCAGGCATGCAGGTTGATGCCAGCGCTGGCGTGCACCTCATCGACCCACCACCGTCGGCATGTCCAGCTATTGCCGCTGGACACCAGTGCCCAGCCCCTCCCCCCCACACACACCCTTACACTTGCGTCGCACACCCTTCCCCCAGGGCGACGGCACGGCTGCCATCTTCTCGGGCGCCGTGACGTTCTCACGCTCTCGGTGCATGCTGCCGCCAACTTCCCCGCTCGCAAGCAGGCCAGCCACCTGGATATAGGGCTGCCCGATGGCACCGGGGACCAGCAGTATTTGAGGTGAGCTCTGGCGGGGCCTAAGTGAACACTTGCCGGAGAGGAAGGAAAGTGCCTACTGCGCCCGCTGCCGCCGCAAGGTGGGGTCTCAACACCGCCGCTGCTCCGGCTTTTCTGTTCCAGCACGGTAGCGGAGGCGCTGAGCGGCGTGCTGCAGACCTTCCGGCCAGACCTGGGTGAGGCTGCTAGCCCTGGGTTCGAGGAGGGGCAGCCGCGCAGCTTACACTGCAGGCATCCCGTCCCGTCAGGCCTGCCTTGCTAGCCCTCCCGTGGATCCAAACCACCATCCTGGCCGTGTGGTGATGCATCCGGGCCGTGTTGTGCTGCTGGGACCTTCCTTCTTCATGAGGTACACTTGCACACACATGCACTCCCCTTCCAGTGCTGTATGACGCCGGAGTGGACCCCCACGCCGACGACGCACTGGGCCGCCTGGCCCTCAGCGACGAGGGGCTGCGCCGCCGAGAGCTGCTGGTGCGGCGGGGGGCGCTGGGCAAGGCGGGAGATGCGGGGCGGGGTGTGGGGGATAGACCCCGCATGGCATTCTGGAGGGGCTGCTGCGGTATGGTCGGCAGCACACCCGCCTGCTCACATGCCACACATGTCGTTCTCAGTCGAATCTGCACTATCCCACTGTCGCTATCCCGCTGTCAATTGTCCTGGCAGGTTCTGGACAGCTGCCTGGGTGCCGGCGTGCCGCTGGCCGGCTACGTGGGCGGCGGGTATCACCCCAACCTGGACACGCTGGCTCGCCGCCACTGCTGGCTGCATCGCGCAGCAGAGCAGATGTGGCGCGAGCATAGTCTTTAGCAGGCGGAGGCGCTGACACAAGCAACGCTGGCGCCATGCTTGGGTTGCTTGCGTTCGACGCAAATGTTGAGACCTGGCCCGAAGAGGCACAAAGGCTTATGACTTTCATTGACTGAGACACTATGAAATGTGCATTCTTGCAAGCGGTGGGAGGTCAGCAGAGGCTGCAGCCCTTGCTTGAGGTCATGGGAAGCATGCCTGCCAGGCTGGCGGGGCCCCCTCGGCTCGGCCCACGCGCCGATCAGCTGCCGTAGGGCTGCGTGCGCACCGCTCTGCCGCTGCTCATGGCATCCACCAGCCAGCCGCGCAGGCGCTGCTGCAAGCCCAGACCCGCGCCGCCAGCGCCGCCATTGACGCCGTACCTGCAGGACAGGGCAGGGGGGGGGTCGTGGCAGCGGTCAGAGCCCAGACACGGAGCCCACGAAACGTGGAGATGGGCTGATGCGGCGGCCTTTTGTTTCGTTTGTTTTTCTTTGTGACAAGCAGCGACAAGCCTGGGGAGACCGTCGGACAGCAGCCTCAGAGCGGGGGCTCACCGCGTGCGCTGCACCGCCTCCACCAGCTCCGGCAGGCCCACGGCATCGCTGGAGGAGCGCGCCGCCAGGAACGCCGCCTCGTTCACCACGTTGGCCAGCTCCGCGCCGCTGAAGCCTGCGAAAATTAGGGGGAGGGGCAATGTCGGGCGGGGATGATGCGCTGCCTAATCGCAAAATGTGCGTGGTCCCTCCAAGCCCGCCCGTTCACGCAAACGGCGCCACCACTCTCCACCCATTTTGCTGAACAACCCCTACAACATCCTTCGCATCCCTCACCACCACCCCGCCCATCGACCCATCACAACCCGCCATCCCCCTCACCCGCCGTAATCTTGGCCACCGCCTCGCAAGCCAGCTCCCGCTCGTGCTGGCTGGCCAGGGGCACCTTGCGCAGGTGCACGCCCAGGATGGCGGCCCGCGCCTCCTCGCCCGGCAGCGGCACCACGACCTGCGTGGGGGAGGCAGGAAGGGCTGGGTCGACCGCCGCAGGGAGGGGCAGGCCTGGTGGAGGGCTGCTTCCCCACTCACGGCTCCACGCAGCGGCTGGCAGGAGCAGGTCACACGGGAAGCACAGCGGGCCGTCTGGGCGAGCCTCTTCAGAACAGCAGCGTTCAGAGCTGGGGCCCCAAACCAGTGCAGCGCACCTTGCGTGACAGGCGGCCCGGCCGCATGAGTGCGGCATCCAGCACATCGGGCGGTTGGTGGCGGCCAGCAGCAGCACCCCTGGGCGCCCCTCAAAGCCATCCAGCTCTGCAAGGCATGGCGGCGATGGCAAGGAAGCGCACTGGGCTGAGGCGGGCGGCAGTTGCATACAACTGGAAGCCCCTGCATGCCCCAGAGCCAGACGGGGCTCTCAACCTGAGCACTCTGTGCTCACCCACACAACCATCCCTCCATACATACAAGCCTTCGCCCACTTCCTATCCTCGTCGCTTCCCAACAGCAACCCACCCACCGGTCAGCAGCTGGTTCAGCGTCTGGTCGCGCTCCTCGTTGAGGCCTATGCCGCGCTTTCCACCCACCGCATCCAGCTCATCAATGAAAACCACGCAGGGCGCCTTCTTGCGTGCCTCCGCAAACAGTTCCCTGCAGGGGGAAGGAACAAAGCGGTGGGCAAGGCAGGGTGTGCAGTGCAGAGGGCTGTTAAACGCAAAGGCAGCAGCGCTTTGCAACGAGAGCGGAAGGCGAGGCCCACGCAGTACGCGGCGACCGCAACGACCTCCCGCCCCTGTTCGACGCCCACCTGATGCGTGCCGCCCCCGCCCCACAAACAGCTCGACGAACTCTGAGGCTGATACAGCGAAGAAGGGTACGCCGGCCTCGCCCGCCACGGCGCGCGCTGCACATTGGGAGAGCAAGGGCTGTGCTCTAGAGAGGTGCCAAACTTCTCTGCTGCCCAGGCTGCCTCAAAGGGTGCACACGCAGCAGACGCTGCGTGCCATGCAGGAGCGCAGCCAGGGGTGCACCCATTCCACTCTTTGCATCGCAACAAGGGCGCAGGCAGCAGCCAGGCTGCATGCTCACCCAGCAGCGTCTTGCCGGTGCCGGGCGGGCCGCTCAACAGCACGCCTGACGGCATCTGGGCGCCCAGCCGCGAAAACTTGGAGCTGTTCTTGAGGCAGGCCACCACCTACGGACGGAGGAGATGGGGCCCCAGCGGCATTCACTTGTCGCTGGTGCCCCGCGGCACCGCACACCCACAGGGCACACCTCTTCTGAGCCTGAGCAGCCTGCACTTTCCACCACCCTTGGCTGTCCCAAGATCAAGTAACTCCCAACACCAACACTTGCCCTCTTTTCTCCACCTATTCCCAAGCAAACGACCGCGGCCCCAGGCCCCACCTCTGCCAGCTCCCGCTTGGCCGCCTCCATGCCCGCCACGTCGGCAAACGTGGTGGCCGGCACCTCGCTGCCGCCGCTCCGGCTGGGCTTGCGCTTCCTGCTTAGGAGGGGCCGCCCAGCGGCAGATCGAGGCCAGCGTGAGTTTACACCACCCGGACAGCTCGCACTGACACCACAGGCCTCCACTGACAGCCACACTTCATCACCCTGCCCTGCCTGCCCCCCTGCTAGCCTGCCTCTCACTTGGTGGCGCCCGCCTGTGTGCGCAGGAACTGGCGCAGCACCAGGAAGATCGGCAGGAGCGGGATCCACAGCGCCAGCGCACTGCCAAATATCCTGCAGATGGTTGGGTGGTGGGGTGTTGTGGGCAGCGGCTCAGCAGGCACAGCCAAACCAGCAGCGGTAGCCTTGACTGAGCCAGAAGCACCCAGGCTGCGGCAGATTGCTGCTTCACAAGAAGAGGAAGTTGGGATCGGGCGGCTGTGCCCCAACAGAAGCAGCAGCTCCCTTCACTGCAAGACCGCGCCACCCCCGCGCCAGCCCTTGGCTGACGCCGGCTGAAGGCCACAGCCTCAGGCCGCAACCCACCTGACCAGCACCGCGGAGAAGCTCTGCTTGAGCACCCCAAACTCCACGCCCGCCGCCATCAGCGCTGGCACCAGGCTGGTGTCGGCAGCGAGGCGCTTGGTGTAGAACTGGCGGGCGCGGGGCCCTGCCCGCGCACCTTGATCACAGCCGAGGTGGAGGCTGCAGCTGCAGCATCCGCAACGGGCACTGCGGCAAGAGGCAGGACCAGCCGGGAGGGTGGGTCGCTCATCCAGCCAGCATGACACACGAGTGCAATGCGGCAGGCGGGCGACGATCTTTCTTGTCGCGCTGCCATCAGCTGCCCTCAGTACCTGCCGAGCTGGCGTGCCTTGTCAAATCAGAGAAGGCATCCACGCACCTTCGACGCGCAGCTCGCGCGGCGCTGCCGCCGCTGCCTGGCCCGAGTGCGGGCGCAGGTCAAAGGTGATGCGCGAGGAGGACTCCTCGAAGCGGCACGACCGCACGTTGCCCGAATGCACCAGGGACAGGAACTCGGAGTACATGAGCTGCGCCGCAGAAGGGGGAGGGCGACCATCGGCGGGAGGTTCGGCAGGGGGTGGGGGCAACAGTGATCCTTGCATGGTGGGAAAGGCAGCATGATCACGGAGTGCCAGGCAAGCAACGGTGTGGTAAGTGCGAGGCTGAGTTCATGCGCCAAGGCTGCGGGGCGGCGCCCACCTCCTGGGGCCCCGCGCAGCGCCCGCGGGCCGAGGCCAGGGAGAGGAGGGAGCCGATGGTGAACATGAAGCCCATGGTCAGCAGGCGGCGCATGGCCAGCGGGTTTCGCAGCGGCGACAGCACAGCCAGTGCGCCAAACAGGGCCCCAAGCGGGCCGCTCGGCCCGCGCTGCTGCCGCCGCGCGGGGGCAAGTCGCCGCCGGTGCTGGGTGAGGGTGGAGCCGGCCCTCGCAGACTGCTGCCGCCACTGTTGCTGGCTTCCCCAGCAGCGCTGTCTTCAATGCCTGCTGGGCCCTCGCCGCCGTCAGTTCTGCTGCTGCTGCTGCTGCTACTGCTGCTGCTGCCAGCGCTTGGCGTGCTGCCGTTGCCGCTGCTGCCTGCCGCCAGTCGCCGACAGCGGTGTGGTGCCGGTTGCATTGTGGGCCAGCTGCTGCGCAAGCAGACCTGGACACATGTTGCTGGAAACTGCGTCAATTGAGCCAAGGGCCGCGTGCGCTGCTGCAGCAGGGGCGACGAGGAGGGGAGCGCCACCCGCATGCCGCCAACCAGCGGCATCGCCGTCGCTACCGGCACTCTCTGGAGTGCTTCAAAAGATCAATGAGCAATGTTGAAACCAACGAAACGCCAGGAATTGAGAAGGGTGAGGTAAAAGGAAGCGGCACCAACCCTGCCAAAATTCCACCGAACAATCGAGAATGGATCGTCCTCAAATTGTGACGGATTGGAGTAAATCTTAACTTGTCAAACTGCCGAGGCTCTTGCGCCCTGGACAGCCTGGGCTGTGCTGGCGACTTCCCATGTTCAAAAAATGACACCTCTGGCGTTGTTTATTCGCACAAAGACATTGGATAAAGTGGATACATCAGGCGGCGCAGCCCTGCGCAGAGCGGCAGCCTCCTCGATCACCGTCTGCCAGCGTATTTCGGCGCTGGAAGGCGCTGGTTTGGCATATTCGAAGCAATAACGTGCATCACAGCAACGGTGAACCTTGAATGTCGTGCTGTGGCCGCCGCTGCTGGCGGCCTTTGGGTTGGTGCCGGTGTCGCCGCTGCTCCACGCTCTCCTGCTCCCTCCTGCAGCCGCGATGGCCGATGAGGCGGGGCCCGCCCCCAAGACTGTGGACCAGGCAGTGCTGGCCGAAGCGGATGCCAAATTCGAGAGGGGCATCCAGTGCATACGGGTGCGTCCGAGCAGCCAGCTGCACCTTTCTACCTGCCAGCGGCTGTGCTCCCTGTCGGCTGCTGTCGCACGTGCCCTCTCGTTCATTTCGGACTCCCTGTCTGCACAATTCCCATGCAGACCAACGAGATAGAGCAGGCAGTGCAGCTGTTTGCAGAGGTGCTGCAGGTCAAGGCGCGGCACTCGGAGGTGCGGCAGCCGTTGCCTGCCTGGCCAGCACGGACCGCCCTTTGGAGACTGGTTTCTCATCGTCTGAAGCTCTGTTGGAATAGCTATTTGTTTGATTTTATTGTGGGACAGCGGGACAGGGACCCCGCGGCTGCGACGACTGTTTTCTTACGCCGCCTCGTCTGCCGGAACCCCGCCTTCTCATTGCAGAGCTGGCACTGGAGTGTGCACCTGCGTACTACCGTTACGGCGCCGCCCTTCTGTACCAGGCGCAGGACAGCGCAGACGTGTTTGGGACCAGCATGAAGGGCGCTGCGGGCGAGGAGGAGGAGGAGGAGGAGCAAAGTGGAGCTGGTGTGCTGGGGCCGCGGCGGCCCAGCGTGATGCTGCAGCATCTCTGCTGCCCTCTCGCTCTCCGCCGAGAGACCATCTCTGCTGCTCTCGGCACACTAAGCCTGGTGTGTGGGTAATCACAGCTGTAACGACTGTCTGCTGGCTCCCTTCTGTGGTGCAGACGACAAGGAGAATGGCGGCGACAAGGGCAAGGCGCCTGTTGCGGAGGCGGACGGTGTCGAGGACGAGGCTGGAGAGGAGGAGGAGGGCGAGGAGTGTGAGGGTGCCGCAGCTGTTCCATGCCAGTTTCTGCCACTGCTCTGACGCGGCACCCTTTCCATGCTGCGGGTATCGCAGCTCCTTCGACCCCTCATTTGCCCCTGCTGATACATCTCATTCTACATGCGCCCCACACCGCAGCTGGCGAAGCCGCAGAGAACGACCTGCAGCTTGCGTGGGAGAACCTGGAAACCGCCAAGGTCATCTGGTCCAGGGAGGGCGAGGAGCGGCACTCGCAACAGCTGGCGGGTGCGTGGCGTCGACAGGGGCTGCCGCAGGCGGCCTGCCTGCAGGCACAGCAGGTCCCTGCCCCATGCCTGCTTCCCACGGCGCTGGGGCTGCCGCCCATCTGGCCGCCTGCATCCCAGGCCAGGTCCTCGCTGCTGTAAGCCGCGCCACCCACTTTCTCCCCTCGCCTTTGCGCTCCCTCTCCCCCCCCCCCCCGCTCTCCTCCCCAGACGTGCACGGCCTGCTGGGCGACGTGGCCATGGAGAGCGACGACTTCGACACAGCCCTGAAGGAGCTGGACTCCGCCCTGGCCCACCTGCAAAAGTTTGTGACGGTGGGCTGAGGGGCCGATGCCGGGCGCAGCACAGCGACGCTGCATGCTGGATGTCTGGGCTTGCGGGTTTCCCTTGCCGCCGGGCTTCCTGCCATTGCTCTGCTGCCGCTGGTGCAAAACAGTCACTCCCTCTTTCCTTTTTTTCTCACCTCCCTGCTTGCACCCCTGCTGCCATCACAATGGATCTAGTGCAGGATGATGATCGGCGCATCGCCGAGGTGCAGTACAAGCGGTGCTGTGCGCTGCAGTTTGGTGGGGCGGTGGAGGCGGCGCTTCCTGCGGTGCAGGTGAGGGGCGACGGCGCTGCCGCGGCGCCTGCACAGCGCCCAGAGGCCGGCCCAAGGCGATGTGTTGCGTGCTGCTTGCTAGGTGTTGCGCTCATGCTCTTTACTACTGGTGGCACTAAGTACAGGCTGGCCTCCACCGGATTCCTGCCTAGGCCCGCCTGCACATGTCGCTGCCACGTCACCATCCCATCGCACCACACACAAGCACACACACTGCGCAACGTTCCCAAACCCCACCTCCCCAGGCTGCCATTGACTGCCTGCACAAGCGGCAGGCGGTGCTCGCCGCCAATCTGGAGGCTCCCTGCGAGGGCACAGACGCAGAGAAGCTGGGGGCAGGTGGGTGCCAGGGGTCGCAAGAAGCGTGGCCGGAGTGGGTGAAGGCGGCGATGTGCCCCTCACCTTCCTATCCTTTACCAGAGCATGTGGAGCTCAAGCGCTTGTGCCTGCAACCCTTTTCCCCCCCGCCCGCGCAGAGAGCGAGGATGTGGCGGCGCTGCTGGAGGACCTGGGGGAGAAGGTGGCGGAGCTGCAGGAGCTGGCGGCCCAAGATGCCGACACCAAGAGCATGATCAAGGCGCGTGCTGCGCTCCACCGCTGCACCTGCCGCCCCTGCCGCTGTTGCTGTTTCGGTCCCGCTGAAACCGTTCACCTTTCTGTTTGACGCCAGCAGCAGCAGTAGTGCCCTGCATACGTGCCCGCTTGCTGCTGCTGAGTGGCAGGTGCGGGCTCCTGTGCGGGTCGCTTCCTGGCGGACACAGCTTGGCGCTCTTCTGCCTTGCGGCAGCGCTGCTTACACGCAGAGTAACTTCGTGCTACATACCGAGAACCCATCGCCAGCATGCCCACGAGGCCTCTACTCTATGCTTCCCTGCGCAGGGCGCATTTGCGCAGCTGGCGGCGGTTGGAGGTGGCGGCGACGCGGCCGCGCCTGCCGCCGCCGACGCTCCCGCTGGCCCCTCGGCTGCTGC
The DNA here is from genome assembly GCA_025917655.1 of Chlorella sorokiniana. Classification (NCBI taxonomy): domain Eukaryota; kingdom Viridiplantae; phylum Chlorophyta; class Trebouxiophyceae; order Chlorellales; family Chlorellaceae; genus Chlorella; species Chlorella sorokiniana. Next base: position 19,333 of record CP084610.1, read on the forward strand.
CGGCGGCGCGGTGCAGAACTTGGGGGTGGTGGGGCGCGGCACGAAGCGCATCAACCTCCAGCCTGTGCAGGTGCGCCCCCAGCACACTGGCAATTGATGGGACTGCGCTGGCAGCAGCGTGGAAGCCGCGCGCTGGCGCTTTCTCCCCTCCGCTTGCCTGGTGCCTATGGATCGGAAACTTGCAGCACAGCTCCCTGCTGCTGTTCTATGCTGTGGTGCAGCCAAACGTGCCGGCAGCGGGCCCTGGGGAGGCTGGCGCCCCGCCTGGCGAGCCGGCAACCAAGAAGAAGCGGAGCCTAGATGACCTGATGGGTGAGTGGTGCTGGTATCAGGGCACGGGGACTTGCCACACAACCGGACCCTTCCAGACAGGAAAGGGAGTATCTGTATGCGGCAATCTGGCGCCGAGGCTGGGGACATCGCCCCAGCAAGTTGCTGACTGTTGGAGGACAGCAGAGAAAGCATTCGCCTTTCATGTGATGCCGATGGCCTGCTCAGTTGGCAGGCAGTTCCTGCGTGCTGGGCTGGATTGGTTGACTCACCCTAGGTTGCACCCGTTCCGATTCGGTGGTGTCGCAGGCGGCAGCGACGCTGGCGAAACAACCATCGGCTTTGGCGCCGCTCCTGCTGGCCAGGCGGCGACAGGGCCTGTTGCCGCAAAGCAGGAGCAGGGAGCGGCGGCGGCCGCTGAACCGCCAGCAGTGCCTGCTTTCCTGCAGGCTGCCAACGTGCAGGCAGTGTACGGCGGGGCGTCTGGCAGCGACAAGCAGTGAGCAGCCGTTGGCGGCAGCATCGCAGCGCTGTTCTGCAGAACGATCCCCTGGCCTGATTTGCTTACTCCTTCACGGCGGCCGCGTTAATGCACACACAGATAATTTGACAGAGCCTTCGACCCAATTGGGAGCGTGTGGGGTGCACATCCGCATCGAAAGACGCGCACCCGCGTTTGCCGCTCACTGGCTCTTCCGGAACCCGCCTCCCCGCTGCGCCTGCCGCTGCTGCTGCTTGCCCTTTCCTCGCCGCATGAGCTGCTCAAAGGCGTCGTTGTCCACAGAGGCAGCAGGGGCTGGGGCATTTGCCGACAGCGGCTTGATGGCAACGCCCACGCAGTGAGGGTCCGACCCAGCCAGCGCGGTGTCCCACTGCACAAAGTCCCAGCCGCTGTACTGCTGCACTGCATCCACCGCTGCTGGCTCTGCAGGGAACACAGGCCCGAGAAACGTGGGAGGGGGCAGCAGATCGGCAATCAGGGTCATCATCAGGGTCGGCAGCACCGGCTGCCAACAAATCTCGGCTGCAGCTCAACGGTTGGCCAAGCGTCAGCATGTGTGATGGGAACGCGCACCTAGGCCGCTGCCGCCACCCAACAGGCCCTGCAGGGCGCCGCCACGTAGCCGCTGGATGAAGACGAAGGTGCCCCCGGCTTCAGCACGCGATACACCTGTGCGGGTTGGAAGCAGCAGGATGACGCAGCGTCCATAAGAGGGCAGTGCTGCAGGGTCCACAACGGCAGTGACCTGGGGCCCACAGGCAAGCCTCAGCTGGCGCAGCCACGGGCAAAACCTCGCCGTGGCTGTGCTTGCTCCTGCGCACTTCAACCAAACACTCTATGCCCAGCGCGCCCCCATGCATGCATGGGTGCCGCCCTCACCTGCGCCAGGAGCTGCTGCATGTCGGGCCACAGGTGAAGGCTGTTGATGAGCACGATCGAGTCAGCAGCAGCCCCCGCCTGGGAAGAAAGGAACTTCTGCGGTGACATGAAGCGAGGAGTGGGCATCTGGAACGAGAGTTTCAGTTGACGGCCCAAGCTTCCAGAGACAGCTACACTGCGGAAAGCGACCTTCCCAGGGTGGACAAGCAGGCATGCGGTGGGGCAGAAGCAGAGTGGCAGAGGCGGACCTGCGGCTCCGCCTTGACCGCCGACACTGGCACCTTTGCCTGCATGCCCGCCTGCTCCCAAAGCCCTGCAGCAACAAACAACATGAGAAGGGGGTGTGCCGGCCCTGCTCGGTGCAGGAAGCACTCAGCAGCAAGCTGCCGACAGGCAGAAGGGAACCGGAGCGTCAAGGCAGTGCTTCTGAGCTGCCGCAGGAACAGCAGATCTTGGACCGCTAGCACCAGCAAAACACTAATAGGCATGGATCCAGGTATTTTGATGCCCCCACTGCGCTGCAGCGCACCCAAGTTGAGGTCGGCGCCGCCCACGGTGACCTGCAGAGTGCCTGCTGGGTAGTAGAACACGTCGCGGGTGGTGCCGCCGACCTGTAGATGGGAGGCATGCGGGCGCGGAAGCAAGGCGAGTGGCCAGCAGCAAAGGGCCGCCAGCTGCTTGCCCAACACGGGACATACTTGGCAATGAACTGCAACCCGCGTTCAAACTGCTCATGCTGCGTGGCTGAACAAAAAGCGCTGCCGAGGAAAAGAAACAGTAGCACTGCTACCATGCCACAAACCTGCAGCACGCGGGCGCCGCCTGGCTTGACATGCCGTGCCAGCATGGCGGCGGTGATGTATTCCAACTGGCTGTACGTGTACAGGCGCAGGCCCGCCACTCTGCAGGCGCTCAGCGAGGAAAGTGATGCAGCGCTGAGGGACAAGCGCTGGCAGCAACAACTGAGCGACAACAGACAATGGCGGCGTGTAGTCCTCACCCTGCAAGCAGCACACCAGCGCCAGCCGCAGGCAGTATCCAGGGCTGCACCTCGCCGCCTGCAGCAACCGCAGCTGCGGCTGCTTCTGCAACATCGGCCAGCACTAGCCCGGCTGAAGGCGGTGGAGCCGCCCTCCGCCCCTGCCGCCTGCGCTGCTGCCTCTTCGGGAGGGAGGGCTGCATGGTGGCGGTGGAGCGGGACGAGCAACAGAACGGCAAGAGAGGGCAAGAAGCGCCCGGAGAGAGGGTTTGAGCCAACATTTCGATCAGTGGACGACGAACCCGCTGTTTCCCAGCTTATACGCTTTGCGCCACTGACACAGCACGCAGATCTCGCTTCGAATTGCAGAATGGGACTCAGTACAAGCGCGAATGAACAACGCCACGTAGGACGATAGAAGAGGGTGGGGTGCAGATGAGGTGCGAAACAAAGCCCGATGTGCAAGCTCGCGATATTGCGCTTGCTTGCAGACATTGTTGAGCGCCCTAAACGAAGCTCACGGCATTATCCTCACAAACTCCGACGCTTGAGGACTACCCGCTTTTGTTCTGCAGCCCATAAGTTATTCAATAGAGCGCTCTGTTTTCTAGGTACAATATTTCCATAGCAGCTGCTCTCTGGAGTACGCACAATGCAGTCCACAACTTGCTGCACTCGAGCAGGCGCGGCAGAGGCATCCTGCAGCGGCAGGCGCCTGGAAGCACGCTTTCCAAACAGATTGAGGCTCCCTGCAAGACGCGGGGGCCGCGCGGGCAGGTGCGACAGCTCTGCGGCGCTGGCGGCGCTCCGCTGCCTTGCTGTTGCTGTCCGCTCAAAGCAACGTGTTTTTGAGTTGACATGTTTCCATGTTTGGCGGCAACATTGCAGGGATCAAATACGCACCCAGGCGTTGTTGGGCGAGCTGGACCTGCCAGCCGCGGTGGCCAGTCTGCAGGCGGCGCTGCCGCACCTGCCTGGCGCCGCCGGAGCAGCGCATGTTTTGCCAGCTGGGCTGCATACCCCCATTTGGACTCCGGCGCCCTGCAGCAGCTTCTCACGCTGGCAGATGCGGCAGCACAGCGCATCGCTGACCTTGCGGATGGCGCTGTCGCCGCTGCGGGCGACGCGGGCGAAGCCGCGGCCAAGCGCGACAATGGCTGGCTGCAGCCGCTTGTGACCGGGCTGGAAACTGTGCTCACTTTCATCGAGGTGCGCCGTTGTTGAACGATATGGTCCCTGACTCTTCAGATCCCCTCCCCTGCGCCGTTTGCCAGTTCCCCGGAGCAGCGGCCGCCTTGGGCCGTTGCCTTGGGGCCTTCGCCGCACCCTCTGGTCCCCCCCCACCCAGCCTCCCATACCCCCTTGCCTTCCCCCGCTGAGCTGGCCCCTCACCACCTCTTGTTTGCGCCTGCAGGAGAACCTGAAGAAGCTGAACGTGCCCTACTCCTACGGCTGGTCCATCGTAGCCCTCACCCTGGTCGTGAAGCTGGCCACCTTCCCCCTCACCAAGAAGCAGGTGGGTCCAGGGCAGCTGGGGAAGCACGACAGGCAGGACGCCTGGGTTCGGATGCAGACAGACTGGCAGGGGGTGATGGGACGGCAGCCGCCCTGGCTTGCCTGCCCCCTGCTGCCGCTCAGCTGCACATGTTCCTGCCTGATGATGGCTTGGCCAGCCTCCAGCGCGGCAGCAAAGCAGCCCCATCCTTGCTGATGCCCCACCTGCGCTGCCCCGCAGGCCAGCCTCGCTGACCAGCTCGCCCCTGCTCTGCCCTCACTCTGCAGGTGGAGAGCGCGCTCAACATCCAGAAGCTCAAGCCCCAGATCGATGCCATCAAGGCGCAGGTGGGTGCCGCCGATGCAGGGTTTCAGGAAAAGGCTGCAACACCCGGTTTTCAGCAGGTTGCGCTGCTGCCACGCAGTCGGCCGCCGCCCATCCACCTAAACATATCTCTGCCCCGCTCATACGGGCCCTTTGTACTGCATACAACGCTCACAGTGTGCATGTACCGCCTGCAGTACGGCGAGGACAAGGACGCCATCTCGCGGGAGACCAGCGCTCTGTATGAGAAGGCGGGGGTGGACCCGCTGGCGGGTGCGCGGCTGCCACCGCCTGCTCGACAAGGGTCAACCGGCCTTGTCGGCTGGCCTGTCAACCCTTCTTTTGTCCTTCCTGTCCTTCCCTGGCGCTCTGCCCCTGTCCAGCTGCAAAGCTGCCCTGGGCCCTGCCGACTGTTGTTGCGCGCTGCCTTGGCCTGCTGCGCAGGCTGCCTGCCCTCCCTGGCCACCATCCCCATCTTCATCGGCCTCTTCCGCTCCCTCTCCGACTTTGCTTCCCAGGAAGAAGCAGGCAGCGCAGGTGGGTGTCGCGGCCTGCAGGCCGCCACTGCAGGCTGCATCTCGAGCTGGCTGCGGAGCTGGCGCTGCTGCGCACCGCCCTGGACGATGTGGTTGACTGCTGGTTGCCCTCCCCCGCTGCAGCCTTCTACTGGATCCCCTCACTGGCGGGCCCCACAAGCATGGGTTCTGGTGCGCGGCAGCTGGCTGCTCCCGGCTGCTCCGTCAGCCTCGCCGCCAGACGCTCGCGTCCCCCAACTGCCTCGTGCTCAATCCTGGCAGACCATGTCTAGACGCTGCCTGCCCCCCTCATGCACCCCCACGTCCAATTTCTGCCCCCTCGCAGGCTCCGGCACCGCGTGGCTGTTGCCGCTTGTGGACGGCGCCCCCATCGGCTGGGACATGGCCACCCGCTACCTGGCCCTGCCCATTGCGCTGGTCATTGTGCAGGTGAGGGCAGGGAGACGGTGCGCTGATGCGATGCGGCATGAATATCGGCAGAGGGGGCGGCAGGGGCTGGATTGTGTGCGGGTGGCCAGGGGGCCCGCAGATGAGCCCATGGCTTGCATTTTGGTTTGCCGGCACAAGTTGCCGCTGTCATGGCCCGCTGCTGATCTGCACCGCATTCTGCTGCCGCTCCAACGCCCTCCTCCCCCCGCCTCCTCGCAGTACATCTCCAACGCCATCACCACCCCCTCAGACCGACGACAGCGATGCCGCCAAGTTCACCCAGAACCTGGTCAAGTGAGGCCGGCCGGCTTTCTTGTTAGGGATTAGCCACTGCATGTGTCGGGCAGACTCCAGGAGAAGTCGTTCCCTGCTGGAGATTGATTGCTGTGTTGCCTCTGCAAAAGGCTGTCACTCTCTCTCGGGAAAACCGCAGCAGAAAGCTGCCTCGCAATTAGCGCCAGCTGGGGTCCGCCACCAACAGTCTGCCCTCTTTGTCGCACCCTTAGCCTAAGCCAGCGATACCTCTCAGCCCGCCCACTTACCCACGCCTGCAAAACTTTTGTGCAGGGTGCTGCCGCTCATGATTGGCTGGTTCTCGCTCAACGTGCCCTCGGGGCTGTCCCTCTACTACTTTGCCAACACCGTGTTCACCACCGCGCAGCAGGTGTACCTGAAGAAGCTGGGAGGTAGGTGGCAATACCGCTAAGGCTGCAGCGCTACTCCCGGCACCCGCACTTCTGCCCTGCCGCTGTGCAAGCGGGAGCATGGATGCCCGCCTGTCCCGCCAGCGCCGAGCACCCAAATGCTTGCAGAGTTTGCGAAGCCATCGGCCCAGCGTGCTGCCCACCTCCCCACTATCTGCCTGCCACGCTTTCCCTTCTTCCTGCTGCAGGCGCCAAGCTGGCAGAGTTCGATCTGGGGCCCATTGAGCTGGGCAAGGCGCGCCGCTCTGGCACCGTAGCCGCCTCTGTGGATGACGCAGCGGCAGTCGAGGGTAACGCCACCGTGCCCGCAGCCGCCACCGCTGCCGCCACCATGGGGAACGGCAGCGCCGCTGCCGCCGATGAGGCGGTCGCAGGGCAGCCGGTGCTGGCCGCAGCGGCAGCTGCTGCGCCCGCTGTGCCACAGATCAACCGGCGGTGCAAGCGGCGGCGGCGGGAGCTGCTTGAGGCCTCGGCGTGAGGCAGCCAGCCAGGTCGCATTAAGCTTGCCTAACATGCGCCTGTTCCGCTGCGATTGTTTTGGGGATACACTTGCTCGCGTACACACGAAAATATGTAAAGAATGCAGGAACACACAGGCACAGTGGTACGCAATGCACAGGATGTCGATTAATGTTCGGTTAAAGGGGGTCTCATGTTCTCGCTGGCCGCCTCAGTAGCCCTCTCACTGTAACCTGACCACGCATGCACTCTGATCTGCTGGGACATGCACTCCCAGACAGTCTTCACAAGCCGTCAGCACGATCGCTCCGCTTGCTGCCTCTCACAATGCCAGCTGTGTTCAGCCTGGGCCCTCCTCGCTGCCTGCGACGCGCGGGAGCGAGGACGACTGCTGCAAGCGCAGCCTCCCTTGCAGGTTGCTGCCTGCGAAGCCTTCTCACTCGCTCGTTGTGAATGTAAGGCGCTCACTGCCTGTCTGGCATGGCTTGGTGCTGGACGCACAGCTCCAGCGCACCCAGCTCCCGCCCGCCCTTGGTCAGTCGCACAGCCACCATCTGCCGCGTGCCTTGCTCAAGCACCTGCGCCCATCGGCGGCGGTCTGTGGTCAAGCTGGCAGCATGCTGCTGACTGGCCAGGGCCAGGAGCGGGGATCAGGGCTGCGTGCATGGAGGCCTGAGACCCGGCTGCAGCACCGGTGCTGCGGGGTACCCTCCCACAGGTTGGGCCTCGCAGCTGCCTCACAACCCGCCGCGCACCGGCCGTCCTGCGCCCCCCTCTTGACAGCTTCCGATCAGGGTGGTCACTGCCTGCGGCCAAGTTAGGCGGCGCCCGCCCCACCCGCCTGGTGCAGGTCCAGCTCTCCTGCCCCCACCAGGTCGTCTGCACCGTGAGCCAGCCGCCCGTGCACCTGCGCAGCACAGGGTGCGCAGCACGGGGTGGACGGGGCCCCTCAGCCTGCGCTGCCTGTACCTAAGGCGGGTCGGCGCTCTCGCCTCGTATAGCGTGCATGGCTGACGAAACAGGGAGCCGCGGAGCCACCTAACTCACGCCAGGTCGAAACATGCAGCCGCGGGTGCGCGACGGCGACCCAGCCGCTGCGCACCTCCACATGCAGCGCCCGCGGGTGCCGCCCTCGTACTCGAAATCCAAGGACTCGCCCCACTGGCAGCCTGAGGAGCCGGCCTTTCGGGAAAGGGAATGCGGGAAATGGTTGCCAGACCAGGGAGGCTGCCTGGCAGTGCAGAAGCAGGCACCGCCGCGGCCGTCACCGCCCTCTTACACCTGCCGGGCCCGAGTAACGTGCCCCCAAGTCACCTTCAGTGGCCTTCCGACACCCGTTTGCTTGCGTTGCGCGCCCGGCACTTCAACCACACAAAAAACGGGTTCGCTGGGGAGCAGTGCGTGCACCTACATGCAGGGCGTGAAGCTGGGAAACTGTTGATCAATTCGATTCCGAACTATGAGTACGTTTCGGAGCAGGTATCGCGGTGGCTCTGAACCCACCCCATGGCCAGAGGCTTGGGACACCGTGACCCTTAGTTTCTTGACGTCCCGCATTGCCGAGGACATCACATGCGGTGGGAGTAGATCCGTGGCCTCTCAACCCCCTACGCCCGTTCACGCTTCCACGTGCGCAGCGCGATGCCCGCCCAATCTCTGCGCCTGGTTTGTGCTGTCAGCGTTTGATACAGAGAGATTAGAGAGGCTGTGTGTTCGGGCCAGCACGGTTTCTGTCAGGTCAGAGAGTGGAACAAGTAAAGGCGAAAATCCCACGGAGACACGAAGGCACACATGCGTTGAGCAGAACAGCCGGTGACTGGGAGCAACACAGGAAGGGGAGAGAAGAGGAGGGGTAACGAGCGATGATTTCAAGGCAAAAGGAAGGGTCAGGGAGAGCAGTGAGTGGACTGCAGCGGGTAGGAGAGTCCAGATTGCAGTGGTGCGTGAAACCTAGCCTAGCTCAAGGGCGCAGCAGCAACCAGACGAAGGCAACCAGGGCTGCCGCGGCCCTTTGCCCCTGGCAGAGCGATCAGCCGCTGATCGCGTGCCGCCAGCCAGCGTGAGCCTACAGGCAGGCGCTCAAGGCTCAAGGCGATGCTGCTGCTGGCCGTGGCTGCAGCGCGGCATGCAGCTCGGGCGCCGCCTGCTGCAGCTCCCCGTCAATCCAGTTGAACAGCGGCGGCAGCGGCCGGCCTGCAAGACGAGGAGGGCGGGGCGACGTACGTGCATCAGGCAGCAGGCACAGCACACACCGCTGCGCGGCGACACCGCAGTCGCTGCCGGCACCGATGCTGCCGCCGCCGTCCATGCGGCGCACCGTTTGGCAGGCGGCAGGCGGGGTCCCGCAGCTCGTCGAAGAAGGGGTGCCGCATTGCGTCCAGGGCGGTGGCGCGCTGGGTGGGGCTGTACACCAGCAGCTTGGCGACCTGGGGGTTGGGCAGGGCAGGGCAAGGCAGGTTTGGGGCGCTGGCCTGCAGTGGCACATTTGGGCTCCCGACCACCTCCTTCCGACCGTTTGGGACGCCCGTCGCCATCCCGAGCAGCCACCACCCAGGTCGGCCATTCAGTCATGCACGCAATGCTGGACATCCAATTCTCCCAACCCCGGCACCCCCAGCACCCACCAGGTCGACCGCGTCTGCCGGCATGCGCTTGGAGAACACCTTGGCCCAGGGGTGGGCCTTGATCTGCGGGAACTTGAACTCGGTGTAGTTGGGGTTCATGGCGTGGATCTCCTCCCGCGAGGGGGTGCCCAGCACCTGCAGGATCAAAAAGCGGCACGGCTGGGGCGGGTTATGAGGGTGACGGGCGCAGTGGGGAGAGCAACAAGGGCAACAAAGCGCGGCAGGGGCAGCTGTGCTGGACCAGGCGGCAGAGAACGGCGACTAAGGCTGCAACATGGTCTGTGCCGTTGAAGCACCCCCAGACCACCACAAAAATCTAAAAAGTAGGGCCGACCGCATATTTGTCCCATGTTTCTCCAAGCAGCAGCCAGCCAGCGCAGGGGCGCCCACCTTGATGATCTCAACCAGCTGGTCCACGCCGCTCTCGCCCGGGAACAGCGGCAAGCCCAGCAGCAGCTCCGCCATGACGCAGCCCACGCTCCACACCTTCAACACAGAGGCAGGGTGGGGCGGGAAAAAGACTTGGAGCGGCCGGCTGGGGAGGCAGGGGCCTGATTGCCCAAAACCAGACAGGCAAGATGTGACAGGAGTCCCCGCAACAGCCGCCACCTAGCCACACTGCGACAAGAACACAGGAGCAGGGTGGCGACATGCAACAGGGAAATCAACGGCGGCCGTGGCGCACGTCGATAGCGCAGGTGTAGTCAGTGGCGCCAAAGATGAGCTCGGGGGCGCGGTAGTAGCGGGAGCAGATGTAGGAGATGTTGGGCTCGCCGCGTACCAGCGTCTTGGCGGAGCCAAAGTCACACAGCTTCAGCGCGTGGGTGTTGATGTTGACCAGCAGGTTCTGGGGCTTGATGTCCCTGCAGGGCGGTGTGGGTGGTGAGGATGGATGGGTGGATCGAAACAGCTTCAAGAACCGGTGCACGACGGGCAGGAGGCAGAGGCAGGGAAACGCGAAGGGCGCCATCTGGCCAACCCTGCGGCCTCGACGCGCCTGTGACAGACGCCGATGGAGTGGATGTGGGCCAGCGCACGCAGCATCTGGTACGTGTACAGCTTGACCAGGATGATTGGCATGCGCTGCTCGTTCTTTGTGTAGTGCTTGTTGATGCGGTACACCGTGTCAGGCACGTACTCCAACACGAGGTTGAGGTACACCTGTCGCGGTGCGGTGGCGGTACAAAAGCAGCACATGTGAGAGGCCGTGAAGGCACCAATCGCGCTAATGCTCACGGCTGTCGGCAAACTTGGAGTGGCGCAGCGGCGTTGCTGAAGGAGCAAGAATATACATGCTTGCGCCGTCCGTCCCCCCTCCCCAACACACACAAACACAATCTCCCCCCGCCGCTACGAATGGGTCGCCCCGCTGCTCGCTGCTGTGCCGCTGTCCAAGCCCACCTCCTCTTTCTCGGTGGTGGTGTAGAAGCAGTGCTTGAGCTGCACAATGTTGGGGTGGCTCATCATGCGGATGATCTGCAGCTCGCGGTTCTTGAACCGCTTGTCCTGCAGCACCTTCTTGATGGCCACCTGCGGCATGGAGAGGCGGACGGTTGCAGGGCAGGCGCCAACGGCATGTTCGATCCCAGCGCAGCCAGCTAAACCCCTGGCAGCGCATGCGAACAACATGCGTGCTGACTGCGGTGCATGCTGGCGCTAAGGCTGGGCCCACGTGTCACCAGCTGGCCATCGCGCAGCCCGCGAGGACAGCCAGGAACAGCGGGAATGGGCAGGGGGGGGCCGCCGCTCACCGTCTCCCCGGTCTCTATGCACTTGGCCTGGAACACGACTCCAAAGGAGCCGTTGCCAACCACGCGCTCAGTGAGGTAGCGGATGACCTGCTTGCTGGGCCCGCTGCCCCCCGCGGTGGTGATCACGTGGCCGACATTGTTGGGGTCACCCTCTGCAGTGGAGATCGCGGGAAGAGCGAGCGCGGCTCATTGAAGACTGGCCGCCATACATTGCTCCCTTGAAGCACAAAGCGACGCAAATTGCCGAGACAACAGGTGCTGCCGCTGCCAGCTCAGATGGCGTCCAGCCAGATGACCCTTGCTGGCGGCATGGCGCAGCGCAACAGCTGTCTGCTGACTAGGCTGGTAAATGCTCCGCAGCCAGCCTCACAAAGAGGGCGGGTCGCTGCTGACAGAGCCCCAGCTGGGAGAAAATCCGACTTGATCTGGGGTGCCACAAAGCAAGGCCCACCTGTGACGCGACCCTCAAACACGGGCTCCTTGCCCTCCCGCTGGGCCGGGAAAGCGAGAGCTCCTTGAACTGCTGCTGAACCTCCGCAGTAGCCCGCTGGTGGCTAGAGGAAGATGTCTACAGCCATACAGTCGGGGTGCCACGGCGGGGCCGCTGGTGTCAACGAGGCGGCGAGTCAGAAGGCAGGGCAGGAGGCCCCCGGCGGTGTTCACCGCTTAACTCGACGTTTTCTCCGACAGGTAAGGCGGGGCAGAGACCCGCTCAGGCCAACAAGCTGCTGCACCCACCTCCCTCCGCGATCCGCTGGCTGCCTCTGTTTGTGCGTCGCTGCTGCTGCGCTTGCCCGTTATCTTCTTGAGCGCGTCCATCAAGGCTGGCCACCCGGCACCATTTAGGACGGGGAGGAGCGGGCGGCCGTTTGCAACGCCAGGTGAAACGCCTGGAAGGGGCCGGAAAGGGCTGGCGGGCTAAACAATCGCTCGAATGGAACGGCTCAATTGCTGGCCAAACCGGGGTGGGCTGCAGGACAAGCCCCTGGCATGGGAAGCCAGCATGGGGCAGCACGGGGCCCTTTCCTCGACTCTAGGCGGCCACGGGCGACAGCGTCCAATTGTTTTGGGTCACATCCATACCGTGGGCTCCTCTGTGTGCGCCGGGACCCCTTGATCGCCCATCGCCCCGCTCAACTTCGATGGCGCAGCAGCCGCAGAACGACTTCAAGAAGCTCGTGGAGCAGCTAGTGGAGGAGGACGAGTTTGAGGAGTTCGAGGTGGAAGGTGCGCTGGGCTAGGAACCGGCGGCAGCGGCGGCGGCCTAGCCACGTCAAGAATATGACGGGGGACGAGCTGTGTAGAGCATGGGTGTAGGGATATTGGAGCTGCTGTCTCAACCATCCTGAACCCCCTCCTTTTGGAGTGTTTCCCTTCCTCTGCAGATTGGGACGAATCTCAGGAGGACCCCCAGAACCAGCAGCTGTGGGAGCAGGACTGGGATGATGACGACATCAGTGACGACTTTAGCCAGCGTCTGAAGGAGGAGCTGGGCAAGATGATTGAGCAGCAAAAGCAGCAACAGGCGGCGCAGGCGCAGCAGGAGCCGCAGGCGCCGCAAGCACCAAAGTAAAAGGCCTGGGCGCTGCGGTTGCGCTGTTCGGCCGCTGCCATGCCATCATGTACACTACACGATGCTCCCTTATACACGCCTTAGAGTGCAACAGTCTGTAACCCTGCGTTTCTGAATTGTGATTGATGCCAGGTTCAGCGCAATGGAAGGTGGGGGAATGCGCTTTCGGACTTGCAATGGAACGGGCACACCACAACGAAGGCAACACAGTCCTGGGCTGGCAAGCGCAGACCAGGCCTCATGCTGCATCACTGACCACTTTTGACACACTGCCTCTCCCTGCCACCTCATCAAGCTCTGCCAGCAGCTCCGCCGCGGTGCACTGCCGACAGTAGCCTGCCACCGCTGCAAGCGAGGCGGCCTGTCTCTGCACTGAATATGTCGCGCATGCATCATCGACCAGGGTGACCAGGTATCCCAGATCGCACGCATCGCGCACAGCATGCTCGACACATTGGTCTGCGTGCGGGACGACGCGGGGAAGAAAGAGCAAAGCGACCTCGCATTCTGGGGGTCTGTCACTAAGCAAGCGACGGTGGCAAACTACAGTCGCTGGGGGCTGAAAGCAGGGCGCACCTGTAACGCAGCCGCACAGCACAAGCTGACGCACGCCCAGGTTGCGTAGCAGGTAGTCCAAGCAAGTGGACAGGAAAACAGAGGAGCTGGTCTTGGCGAGCACAATCTCGTCGGGGCCAGGAGCCACAAAATCCAGCACCTGCACTTGCTCCACGGCAAAGCAGCAAGGGTGCTAGTGTATGTACATTGCTGGCAGAGTGTGCTGGCTGGCTCGAAGGCGGCCGGCGGGGGCGACCGCTCGGGCGGGAAGCGGCTTCCAGGGACCAACACCTGCATTGCGGTTCCATCCACGAGCCCGCTGCTGGAAGGGAGAAGGGCTTCCTGCGGCATCTCCCCGCTGTTTTGAAGCCGGGACCCAACCCAGGCCTGCACCTGTGCGTCCCAAGAGCCCGGCGGCACGTGGAACCCCGACAGCTTGTAGTCCAGGCCCCGATCACGCCCATCTGCGGTGAGCGATTGGATCACGGTGTACATGACCTCCACCCCTGCTGCCCTGCAGAGGACAAGCTAGGCAAGAGAATGGAATCCTACAGCAAACGCAACCAGCTGTTGATGTACACGTTTCATTCCGGCGCCACAGCAGGGATGGCAGGGGCAGGAAGGGCGGCATGGACGGTGGCTGCTGGTGCACCGAGTGTCGTGGCCGGCGTCCATGCTGGCCGGTGCTGGAAGGAATTGTTTCAAGCTCCGAAGGAGATGCAAGCGCAGGTGGAAACTGCTGAGGCACAGGGCAGGAGCAGCACCCACATCCACCCACCTGCAGCCACTCTGCAGCGCAGCCCACACGCTGCAGCACTCGCCCACTCGCTGCATGAAGTGCCTCATGCCCTCGCTCTGCAGATGTCCCCCAGCGGCGACAGATTTCCTTCAATACGCAGGCGTTACTGCATCGCCGCAAGTCAGGCTTGAAGGCATAAGGTGGCAGGTCCCCAACGAGTGCACGGCACAGGTGGTACACCACAGGGCAGCGCCCTGCCTGCTGCTGTTCGGGGCTCAAGCTGCGGTAGATAGCACCCTCCGTGTGGCAGTTGTAATTCTGCAGTATCGTGACACACATCTGTATTCTTCAAACTGCATCGCACACTGGAAGCAGCAGGCAGCAACCACCTGGACATCAATGAATAGCAGGGCCGACGCCGCTGGCTCCAGTGCCGCCTGTCGCCCTGCAGTCTGCGGCTGGTAATACGCCATCAATGCGACGTTTTTCTGATACAACGATGCAAGGACCTCTGAATAAGGTTATCAAAGGCGCCAGGGAACAAAACAAGCGAAGGAAGAGGAACAAAGGGTGCTTCAAGGGTTGTTATGTGGACAGCACGGTCTCTGACTTCCGAACAGGGTCAAAATTGACTGCCCACCGGGTGGATAAGCATGCATCTGAGCATGTCCTCGGTTCCGACAGGTGTCGCCACGTGCGCCGGGCAGAAGATGGTCAAACTTGTATCTTAAAGCATACTAAGCATTTCAGACACAACATTCTAATCTATCGACGCCCCTGTCTCCGACATCGACCACCATCCCCAGCCATCCTTGCTTGAAGCACTGTTAGGCCAGGGCTGTGGTACGTAACCAGGACCACATTGCATTGCGGACACGATCCGTGAGGGATGGCGCGCAGCAGGTGAGCTGCGGGCGGAACTGCCAAACTTGCTCGCTTGTTTGCTGCAAAGAGCACGAGTTGCGAAGCCGTCTGCGGTGTATTGCGTCTTTGAAGCCGCAGCAGGAGTCCCAGAAGGCGGCGCTCCCGCAGCAGGAGCAGGGAGCGGCGCCGCTACCGCAGCCGGAGCCGTGGGCGGGATGAAAGGTGCGGGCAGCGAAGCTCACCCTCCCGGACCTATGCACCTTTTCACCAGTGAAAGCTATGCGCGCAGAAACTTATGCTCCTGCACCGCTGTCTTCTGGGGTGCAGGCGCCGCCGCCTGACGCCCGTCGCGATCGAGACGCTGATCATCGAGAGCGGCGGGGGCGCAGCCACAGCCGCAGCCGCGACCGGGATGGGGTCCGCCAACAACAGCACGAGAGGGACCACGGGGACCGTGATCAGCGAGCGATGGCACCCCCGCCGCCGCGGGCGCCGGGCCCTTGCTTCAAGGCAAGCCGCCAGTCAGCTGTGCTTGCCAGGTTCATGCTGCACAGACACTGCACAGCACATTGTTGCTTCAACAAGCGCACGGGATCCGAGTGTGCATACATGTGCCTGCAGTGCGGCGAGGATGGGCACATGGCGCGCGACTGCCCTAACGCGCCGGCAGGCGGCGGGCGGGGACCCTGTTACAAGGTTGTGAAACTGGCCATGCTCACAGGCATTGCCAAAGGCACTGTCTTGCCAGCAAGAACAGACCAGCCTCCGTGTCCCTTTATCGTTGTCAACAGCCTCTGCATGAAACCCTGCAGTGCGGCGAGGAGGGCCACATCGCTCGCGACTGCCCCAACCCCGATGCCGGCGGCGGCATGGGCGGCAGGTGGGCAGCTCTGCAGGGGCACGCTGATCACCACCCTCCCCGCTGCCGATCGCCCACTGCTCGCACACTTTGTTGCTGACAGTGCTGCCTTTCCCTTTTCACTCACCCCCCACGCCACCCCCACCCCCACACTCCCTGCCCATCACCCGACCCTCCCCTGCAGGCGGCGTGGGCGCGGCGGTGACGGAGGCGAGGAGGGCATGGCCTGGGGCCGGCCCCGGGAGCAGGAGGAAGAGGCTGTCCCGGACAAGGAGGTGGAACCCGAGTTTGGGCTGTCGGGGGCGCTGGCTGCGGAGACGAACAAGGTCAAGTGAGCGCGCTGCGGCAGCGCCGTCGTCGCCTGCTGGGAAGCTTGGCTGGGGACCGTGGGGACGCTGCGTTCTGTGGCGGTGGAGCAGCCACCCAGCCTCAGCCTGCTGGGCGCTGCCTGCTACCTCCTTGCAAGTCTGCTCGCCGTAGCACCATGTGCAAGTGTATATGCTTACTGATGTCGCCCACACACAGCCCCCTTATTGTTTTTCGACCCCTTCCCACCTTCAACCCCTGCTCCTCTCTGCCGCTTACACCCCCACCCCCCACCCCGCACCCTTCCCCCTTTCCGCGCTCCTGCAGCGGCGTTGTGCTGCTGCACCAGGAGCCACCCGAGGCGCGTCGCCCCACCCAGCGCTGGCGCCTGTACGTGTTCAAAGGGGACAAGCCGCTGGACGACCCGCTGCATATCCACCGGTGGGCCGTGGATTGCTGGGTGTGCTGCATTGTTCGTGCGTTTCAAACATAGCACCTGTGCGGCCATTCACACATGCCAGCAGTTGTTCTTCGACTCACCACAACTTACCGTATTCTACCCCACGTTCCCGCAGCTCCTCAATTTATCTGTTTGGGCGGGAGCGGCGGGTAGCCGACATCCCCACGGACCACCCCTCTTGCAGCAAGCAGCACGCTGTGCTGCAGTTCAGGTGGGGTTGCTGTGGTGGTGTGTTCTTGGGCGCGAAGTTGGAAGGGTTGATAGGGGTCTGCGTGCCCAGTGTGTGTGTGTGGGGGTGGGGGCGCAGTTTGGGTACCCAAAGCCTGGCCTCTGCAACTCAGCTTGGAGCTGTTTTACGCTGCAAGTTGCCAATGCCGCCAGCCCCTCTACGCTGCGGCCGGCGCAGGCTGACAGAAAAGGAGGGCAAGGACGGGATGATGAAGGCAGCTGTCAGGTGGGGGCGGGCTGCGCGCTGAGCGCATTCCAGGCTCCTCCGTCTGCATGTGCACTCAGGCTCTGCAGGCTCTGCATGCAGCCCTCAGGCTGGCCTCCTTCATGCGGGCAGCGCTGCCCGCCCAGCCTCTTGGTGTGCCTGCTTGCAACGCCTGCCGCCAGGCCGGCCAGCGCTTTTCTTGTCCTTTCTGCCTGCACCGTCCGTCGCACCGCCTGCTGCACATATACTTGTGTACTTGTGTACCGCAGGCCGTACCTGATGGACCTGGGCTCCACCAACGGCACCTTCCTCAACGGCGAGCGCTTGGAGTCGGAGCGGTACTACGAACTGCTGGAACAGGTGCACATGCCACTGCTGTGCCGCTGTTTTATTGCTGCAGGCGAGCTTGCGCTGCCGTCCGGCGCTGCTCGGCTTGACGCTGAGCAGGGTGCCTGCTGCACGTTTTTGTGGCCTCAACGGGCTGCATGCCTACCCGCCTGCGATCGGGAGACACACCCTGTGGCTCCACACACATACCGCGCGGTGTGGAGTTGACTCTCGAACGGTACCATACTGTACCGCAGGACATGATCAAGTTTGGCAACAGCACGCGCGAGTATGTCTTGATCCTGGATAAGGAACGGGCCTGACAACCTCTGCAGCGCCGCTTTGCGGATCAAGCGCTCCTTGCGGCACTCGTTTGCGGCGCAGCAGCAGTGCGGCGCAAAACGGGCGAGCGCGGCACTCAGGCTGCTTTGGCCACTGGACGGTGCAGCGGCTCGCCAAATCTGCACTGCGGGCATGGTTGCTTGCCCTTCTCATATCAGCCTGTGCAAGAACGTTCACCGAGCAATTGCAAGTTGAACGAATAAGCCATCCATAAACACTACAAAGCACCACCGGCATGCAGTGATGCTGCCCTAACCGCCTGTGGGCAGGGCCCCACGCCGCCGCCGCACACAGCCGCCGCGAGAGGGGGAGTAGCCGCGTGCAGCGTCGCACTGAAGGCAAGTGCCGGTGCCTGGCTTGCAGCGCAGGCAGCCTGGGTGACGCAGGTCACAGCGGCGGCAGGCGCCTGCTGCGTCGACAAACACCGGGCGGCCGCGTGGATTGGAGCAGCGCACACACTTGCCTCGTGCATTGGCTGCATAGCCGCCAGCGCACTGCGTGCAGGCGCCATCGTTGATGCGGCAGGCGGCGCAGTTGGCGGGGCACTGCGAGGGAAGCAGCGGCACGTCCAGGTGATGTATCACGCTGTGTGGCTGCTGCGGCTGCTGCCCTCCCGATCCATCGCACGTCCATTAATTCACTGCACAGATCACCATCAGCTGCATCAGCTGGCCCCGTGTCCGCGGCATTTCACCTGCGAGCAGCCGCCCATCGCATCTCGGTACCACCCGGCTATGCACC
The DNA here is from genome assembly GCA_025917655.1 of Chlorella sorokiniana. Classification (NCBI taxonomy): domain Eukaryota; kingdom Viridiplantae; phylum Chlorophyta; class Trebouxiophyceae; order Chlorellales; family Chlorellaceae; genus Chlorella; species Chlorella sorokiniana. The sequence goes on from CP084610.1 coordinate 37,484, forward strand.
GCTGGCAGCCTGGCCGCCTGAAGCTGCACTGCTCGCACTTGCCACCAAAGCCGCACTGCACAAGGTAGAGGTAGAGGCGCAACGACGACTTGCAACAGGCTGGAACCGGCGCTTGGCATACGTGCCAGTGACCTGCCTCTGGATGCGCCACAAACCGTCAGATGCGGCGAAACGGGCCGCCGCAGGGCACCCCGACTGCACAACAGCATGGCGTGCCAGCATGCCCATGCAGCTCAGCGATGGCCTTGCCTGCAAGCAGTAACCGCTGACGGGGTGCAGCACCCAGCCTGCGGTGCACTTGACGCACCTGCATGTCGGGCAGGGCAGGTGGTTGAGGGGCACATTGTGGCGGGAAGGTCGCAGCGCGGTTCCGGCCGGCACAGCAGACGCAGAGCTGCCAGAAGCAGCAGCAAGCAGATGGGCACTCATCACTAGGCTCACTTGTTCCCAAGGCAGTCAACGCAGCCGCGGGCTCCCTCCCTGCAGATGGCTGTCGGCAGTGCCCCTGCGCAGGGCGGGCGAAAGCAGCGACTGTCACGGCGGCCAACGCCACGGCCCCGCGCTTCATCTTCCAGGTACCTACCGCTGAGCGGCAGCATCATAAACAGTGCAAGGGAAGCGCAGGGGTACAGGAAGCGCATCGAAGCAGCGGTCATGTTTGCGCGGGTTGGGCAGACGCTTTTCAGCTTCACGTCGCTCTTATTATATATATAATCGCTTGATGGCAAGTAATACGCCTTGGGATCAGTCCGTGAAACAGAAGCTTGGCGCAACCAACCAGCTTCCCCACAACTCCCCAAGAGGAAAGATGGCCTGATGGCGGCTCAACGGCTCATTGTTGTTCTCATTGAAGGCACGAAAGAAGGAGATGCAGCTTCCCCTGCAGCGGAGAACCGTGTGAGCCGCCACTAGCAGTCACACTCTCCTGACAGTCTGGCCTCCCCCGCAGTTCACTGCGCTAACATTACTGCAGTCCTGATTGATTGATTGAATGTAAGTTTCACGTCAGACTCAGCACGGCAAGGCTTCAGAGGCTGCCGTGATGAGCTTGAGCTTGAGCCGGCAAAGTGAAGCGGCCGGCAAACACGGCAGAAGTGCCCCTGAATTCTGAGATACTGCCATCCGGGTTTAAGGTGATGCTGCACGTGTTCATGTAATTGATTCATAGCATGTCAGCTGTATCAAGTTAACTAGCAAAGGGTGCACCGACGGGCCCCTCCGCAAGTATTCCCCTTGTTGGCGGCGGCGGTGCACCGCGGTGGCGCGCCTTGTGGCATGCCAGCTAGGCACACACCGCCCCTGCTGCCTCTACTGTCCGGCGGGTCAACGAAAACACTTCAAAAATTTCTTTGTGAACTCCCCGGCACCCGCCAGTCGCGGTTCCTCGTGCAACTTGTATTCCGCCCCGAGCTTGGCGGCGGTCGCTTTGACTTAGATGAATGCCGGGCGGCTGTCAAAGAGGTTGTGAAAGCCGCCTCGGCGCGTGATCGCGCTTGCCGCCCAGCACCACTAAGTTGGGAGGGCGAGCAGCTTCGGCTTGCCTTCCAAATGGGCGAGCCAGCGATACAGCGTGTGAAGGTGTATCGGCTGAACGATGAGGGGCTGTGGGACGACAAAGGCACCGGCCATGTTAGCGTGGAGGTCATGGAGGTGCGCAGCGGGCATTCCAACAGAAGTCTGAAGTGTAGATCTCGCGGCAGCGCGGCCGACAGCCCGGCAACTTGCTTGTGGCAACTGCCGCCGTCGCCGCCCACCTGGTGCTGCCGCCCTCCCGCCTTGTTGATGCATTCTGTTGCTCCTATGCTGCTGCTGGCATGGTGCTCTGCTCCCAAGGTTAGTTTGCTTTGTGGATGCAGGGCAGCAGCGATGTGGGGCTTGTAGTGGTGGGCGAGGGCGACGGCAAGCGGCCGCTGCTCATCCACCGCATCTCTCCAAACAATTCCTACCAGCGGCAGGGCGGTGAGTCCGCTGCTGGAGCTCAGTGATCATCTGGGCGCGCATGCTGGGGCAGCATGGATATTTAACCCGGTGGTGGTGTGCTGGTTGGCAGCCCGTGACCTGCGGCGGCTGCAGGGGCGCGGCAGGGAGCTGCAGGCTGGCCTCCCTTGCAGCACAGTGGCGTGCAGATTCACAGCGCAAGCAGCGTGTGCGGCAGCATTCTTGACCAATCAGTTACGGTGTTTCGGACCGGCCGTTAAAACTGCTGCGCCGGCACCCGTGCAGCCGTTGCAGCATGTTTGCTGCGCCTGCAGGCCTTGCCTCCTTCGTTTCACCCCCTGCACCGCTTGACATCTGCAGAGGACACCATCATCACCTGGACCGACCCCGAGATTGGCACAGACATTGCCCTGTCGTTCCAGGCAAGCCGGCAGGAGGGGGCCGCAGCGGTGTGCCGCCCACCAGCGTGCGCAGCGTGTCGCCTGCCTGGCCAGAGATCCGCATCCCAGCGCTCCACCCGCCATCTCCAGCGCATTCCTGGCCCCCAGCATGCCGCGCGCCAGGCATCAGCCGCGCCGCCCGCCACCTGCCTGCGCCAACGGAAGCGTGTGCGGCATGGCTGCCCGTCGTGCGCACCTGCCATCCACGCTGTGCACGCTGAGCCCTGCTGCTGACCGCTGCCATGCCCCTTGCCCCATTGCGTGGTGCAGGAGGCTCGCGGCTGCAATTACATCTGGGAGCAGGTGCTGCACGTGCAGGAGAGCAGCAGCCCGCGGGGCGGCGGCGGCCACGGCAGCACAGGTCCGTGGGGACGCCGTGCCAGCAGGATTGTAGCACTGCCGCGTTCGGCGCGCGTCGCTGTTTTGAGGTTGTGAGGGTGCCTGCGGGCGATTTGGCTGTTGAGCCTTTGTGTTCTCATGCGCCGGGGCCGTTGTGCTGCTGCAGACTCGCCGTACGGGCCGCGCCGGCTGGGCAGCGGGCCGCTGGATGACTTTGATGCCGCTGGTGCTGGCGGTCGGTACGACGGTGAGCCACTGAGCCGGCGAATAGGTCCACAGTTGTGCTGTCGAGGCTGCAGCTGGTCTGCGCGAGCATCTGCCCGGTGCCTTGGCCGCCCTCCGCTGGCACCTGTCGCAGCGCCCGGGTAGCTGCCTTGGCAGAGGGCGGTTGCGGGCCTTGGCCTTGCGGCACGGCGAGCTGCAGAGCAGCACAGCCGTGGGAGCGTGTACCGTCGTCTCATCCCATCTCCTCTTGCTGTGCCGCTGCAGAGGCGGGCCCCAACGCTGGGCCTGCCGATCCCGGCAGCAGCGGCGCTGTCGAGCTGCCCGAGCCGGAGATCTCGACGCTGAAGGACATTGCGCGGGTGGGTGGGTGGCAGGGCTGGCAGCGCGCCCGTGCTGGGGCGCACACATGGGCAACCTCGGGCACGCCTGCCGAGCGGCTCCACTCGGCTGTGCGGTCTGTGGCGCATGAGCGCCTTCAGGCTCAACTTCACGTGTTCTTACCAGCCGCTCCTTCTCACATGCCAGCTTGACACGCTGACCCTGCATGTTCATCTTCCTCCCCCTCCCACCAGGCCCTGGCGGAGGTGTCGCTGTTCCAGCGGGACCGCATCGCGCAGCAGCTGGTGCGCCGCCGCGGCTACCTCGCGCGCCTGCTGGAGCTGTTCAGGGTGAGGGGCAGTGGGTGTGGGTGTGGGTGGGGTGGGGTGGGGTATATGTGGTTGACGTGGTCTCAGCCACACTCGCGGGCGGATGGAACATATGGTGACACACATGGATCATGGATCTGTAAGTGTTACTGCGCCACTGATGCGCCCGCAGATGTGCGAAGACCTGGAAGATGAGGAGTCTCTCGCTGCGCTGTACAATGTATTCAAGCAGGGTGCGCTTGGCTTGTGCTCATTCTGGCAGTTTCCCCTGCCATCCTTACACACGCATTGCCGGGCTCTCCACATCACCTCTCCAAGTCCTCGCATCGCCTGCCACTGCCAACCTGCCTTTTCAGTGCACACACAAACCACTCCTCAGCCACGCCCTGGATGCAGTGGTTCTGCTGAACGATACGGGCCTGTTTGACATCTTGTTTGACGATGCGCATGTGATGGACTTCATGGGGGCGTTGGAGTACGAGCCGGGTGCGTACCGCTTGCTGTACCGCTCATTGTGCTGCTTTACGGGCCTCTTTGTACTCCGCCTGTGGGTACTCCTGTCAGCCCGTGCGTCGTCAGCGGCTGTTTCCTCCAATTGTCCTGCACTTTAGTTCCATCCTTGCTTTCTGTCTGTCATTGGACAGCATGGCATGACGGATGAAGGCAGCACCTGAGCTGAGCGCATGCTGCTTTGCATATATGTGGAGACTGCGCCATGCTTGGAGACGCTTGCCAGCCTCACCGCCTGCGCTTCGGCTGCCTGTGTCGCAGAGATCAAGCCCGACAATCGGCCCAAGCATCGGGAGTTCTTGCGAGATCAGGTGGGTGGGTCGGAGGCCGCTGCTGCCTGTGCGGTTGCGTTTCATGTTGCACATTTCTGCCTGGTCGCAGCCTGCAGGCTGATCTCCCCACACCCTAACTTGCCCTCTCGCTCAGCTGGCCGCACCTTCCTTCAACCCTCCACCCAATCCTTCTTATGCATCCCCCAACCTGAAAAATCTGCGCGCTGGCACCAACCCCCACCATTGCTGGGAACCCCACCCATTCACTGCCCTCCACTCAGGCCGTGTTCAAAGAGGTGGTGCCTATCGAAGACCCGACGGTACGGGCCAAGATTCACCAAACGTACCGCATGGGATACCTGAAGGATGTGGTGCTGCCTCGTGTCCTGGACGACTCCACCTTTGCCACCCTCTCCTCCCTCATGCTCTTCAACAACATTGAGGTGTGTTGGATGGGCAGTGCCGCCTTCCTGCACGCTCCTTCCTAGCGCGCATGTCTCCGTCAAGCTGGCAGACCAGCCTGCCGACGCATGCCTGCCTTTGTGCACGGCCGGCATCGTGCTGAGCCAGCCCATCCCACCTCTTCACTGCCTTTCAGCCTGTCAGCTCAGCTCATCAAAGCAGTTGAGGCACCGGCATACCACAGCCGACGCCAAACTCTCACGGCCTTGATGGCCCCCACCCCCTCACCCCCAGGTCTTGATGTCGCTGCATCACGACCGCGATTTCTTTCCCGATCTTTTCCGCCGCCTACGAGCCGCCCCTCCAGGCAGCCAGGAGTGGGCCGACCTTGTGGCCTTCCTGCAGGTACTGGAGGAGGGGGAGGGGTGGAGGCGCGTGGCTTGCACTCCCTATGCTTGTGCAGTTCAAAGCCCCGCCCCTCCACCACCAACACCTGCCCCCCCCCACACCTTCCCCCTCCCACCCACCCCCACCCACCGCAGGAGCTCTGCGGGCTGACCAAGCACCTGCAGGCCTCGCAGCGCAACTCTCTGCTGCTGCGCCTGGTGGGCCTGGGCCTGTTTGAGGTCATCGGCACCATCATGCGCACGGGGACCCCGCTGTGAAGCTGCGGGCCACGGGTGCGTGAGCGAGGCGGCGGCGGTGCCGGCGTGGGTGGGAACGAAAGGGTCTGGGCCTGGGCTGCCTCATGCTGCCGCCCTGGCCCCGCTCTGTCCCAGTCCGCCTCCCTCCCCGCGCCACCCAACCATGCTCTCGCTGCCCATTGTGCTAATCCCTTTCCCTCTCCCCACAGACATCCTGTTGGCCGACGTGCAGCACGACCCCTCCCAGCTGCGCAGCCACATGCTCACAGAGGAGGGCAGCGGGCTGTTTGGCCTGCTGGTGCAGGTGCGGCTGCAGCGTGGTGCACAGCGGGCGGCGGGCGTTGCGGCCCTGTCTCTGTCTCAACAAAAACAAATACGTGCGGTTGAACAGCAACAACCCATGAAATTGAGCGGTGCATCATCTGCCGATACTTTACCCTTCTTCTCTTTGTTTCCTTCGACTTTCGCAGACGCTGCTGGATGCCAGTGATTCGGGGCTGCAGGAGCAGGTGCGCTTTGCTTGACACAGTGCCACCCTCACGCATCAAATGCGGGGAGAAACCGAGACTGGCAGCAGTCTGGTGTGTGCACAATGTCGCGTTGTTCCGGCCTCCTTCAACGGCGGCATCTGCTATGGTCGCCGCAGGTGCTGGAGATGCTGAAGGCTCTGCTGGATCCGGAGACGCTGGAGGCTTCCGCCGAGAAGGACAAGTTTGTGGAGCTGTTTTACGACAAGCACGTTGGCGCGCTGCTGGCGGCGCTGGTGGCGGCGGGCGAGGCCCCCGGCGGCGCACCGCCGCCTTCAGCCAACACAGGTGCGCTGCTGGGAGTGCACGGCATCCGTGGTCAGCAGTTGCGGCTGGAGCGGGAGAGAAGGGGGGACAGGCCGGGAGCGGGTTTATGTGGGGATAAGGAGCCGGCTGCATGGAAGGGATCAGCTGGGCGCCTGCGGCCTCCTCTGGAGCCGGAGCCGCCAGTCCTGCGTTTACTTGCAGTTGTCCCATTCAACCGTTGCCACTGGTCCTGTTGGGCTGCTCCGATTCCAGCCTCGACTCAAAACGTGGCATCCACACCCTTCCTCGCAGTGGGGCTTGTGGTGGATCTGCTGTGTTTCTGCATGGTGTCCCACTCGTACCGCATAAAGTACTACATCCTTCGCAACAATGTGGTGGAGAAGGTGTGTATGGGGAGGAGGCGCGGGGGATGGGGGAGGGGGCGGCCTGTGGGCTGTGGTTCGCTGCAAGGTGTGGCAAGTTGTGGCCGGGGCCTGTGCAGGCCAGCTGCTTGCCCTCGGCCATAGTCCCCGCGCTTGCCCTTCCCCTCGTGAGTCCCTCCACTCCATGCGCGCCCCCGATGAACGACGGTCTGCCCCCGCAGGTACTCAAGCTGCTGCGGCGCAGGGAGCGGTGGCTGGTGGTGGCGGCGGTACGCTTCCTGCGCACAGCGGTCGGCCTCAAGGTGCGCTGCCGGCTGGCATCTGTGGGGCTGGCTGGCCAAGGCTTTCAGGCAACACCATCGCCCTGCCCCGCACGCCGGCGGTGCCGCGCGGGCGCCGGGTCATCGCACGTGTCCCTGCTGGCTAGCAGCGCGGGCGGCGTCTATGCTGCGCAAGTCCGTCGTAGTTCGTGTGCTGCTGCGTCGCCGAGCTTACGACTGCTTGCTGCTGATTGTGCTCCTGTGGCGGTTTTTGTGTGCATCGCTGTGCCGCAGGACGAGTTCTACAACCGCTACCTGGTCAAGAACCACCTGCTGGGGCCGGTGGTGGCAGCCTTCCTCGGTGGGGCCCCCGCCTGCCCCTCTCCCTGTTTGGTTATGACTTGTGGTTTTATGTTTGGTTTTTCCTGGGCTCCGTGCTGTGCCTGCGCTGCTGCTGGCGCATGATGACTGCCTCTGCCCACGTGGCCCCCTCAATTCGCCCGAGACCTTGCATGCCCCGTCACCATGCATCCTCCCGGGGCCACCCCTCCGAGCCCCCAGCCACAACTGAGGCTGCGTCCCCCAACCCCTGCCCCCTGTGCAGAGAATGGGGCGCGCTACAACCTGCTGAACAGCGCCTGCCTGGAGCTGTTTGAGTTCATCCGCCGGGTGAGCTCATAGTCTGCTGAACCGATGCTGCCGGCTGTGCTCTGTGGAGTGCTGCAGAGTACAGCGTGGGTCAAAGGGCCCTAGCACTTTTATTTCGCATAGGGCAGAGCTGGCTGGTCGAGCAGCATCGCACAGAGCACGGCGCAGCGGGGCACAAGGCCGCCGCTCGTCACCCGCCGGCTGCCCGCTTCGGCGCCCTCGCCGCACAATGCCGCGGCTCCTGGCCGCCTCGCCTCGTGGCGGGTACCAGCCTGAATCCCAAGCGAGCCCCTTCATTTCGACACACACACCGACCCACTTCCTCCACCTCAAACACACCCACAGATTTACGCCCTCTTTCCGATACACGAACAGATCTCGGTCATCAACCCATCTTCTTGACACGCACGCTTGCACGCCCTCCTTGCCGCAGGAGAACCTGAAGGGCCTGCTGGCTGAGCTGATGGAGCAGCACTGGGAGCAGCTGCAGGGGGTGGACTACTGCGACGTGTTCAAGGGCATGCGCATACGCCACGAACAGAACCAGGTGGGGCACGGCGCCCTGCGCATGCGCTGGCCGCCTCGCTTGCTGGGTTGCTTGCTGGGCTTGCTGGCGAGCAGAAGCAGCTGAGGGAGAGTGATGGGGAGGGTCATGGGCAGAGGGGTCGCTGCTGTTGCAGTTGTTTTTCCAAGATCGTCCGCCGTGGTGTTGGCTCGGTCGGGGCCGCCGCCGCCCGAGGGCACAGCGCGATGCCTTTGGCCAGCGGAGGGCTGGCAGGGCGGGGCTCTTGGCCCAGCGGCCGGTTATCTCACCATCTGCACAATGCAACCTGCAGGACCGCGTCGCCGGCGGCGACGGTGCGGGAGCCAGCGGCGGCGAGGCGGCCCGAGCCGCCCGCGAGGCTGAGCTGCTTTCGCGGCAGCGCGCCGAGGCGGCGGCAGAGCAGCGGCGGAGACGTGAGCCCCCGCCCTTGCTTGCCTGCCTCTGGTGATAGTGCTTGCCTCGCGCTACCAAGCAGCCTGCTCTGGCGCATGCCTCCGACTGCCTCCCGCCTTGCCCGTCGGCTTCCCCAACGGTGTGCAGGCGGGGAGCGTGAGGTGGACGCCGACGAGGAGAGCTACTTTGATCGGGAGGGAGATTCGGGTGGGTGGGTGGTGGGTGGGTGTATGTGAGGGCGGAGGAAGCAGCAGCGGTGGCATTCTGTGTCATCAGCTGGAAAGCGCCGATGCTGCCAGTGTGCTGCCCCCTTTGCTGGCGGTTGACGCCGTGCCCCCTCGCTGCTTGCATCCTTGGCCCCCTCCACCCCGCCGTCGCCTGCCCTGACCGCACACTTGCCTCTGGTTGCCCTTGCCTTATGTTACGTTGGCCCCCACAACGCATGCTCAGCACTCGCAGCACCCCCACTACCCACCCTGCGCACTGCCGCAGACGAGGAGGAGGCGGCGCCGGGCGGCGGCCGTGTGGTGCTGGAAGGGGGCTCGCGGCTGCCGTCGCTGCTGGGCCCGCTGGTGGACTATGGGGAGGAGGAGGAGGAAGACACGCTGCCGCTGCGGGGTGAGGCGTGCAGCCCGGTTGTGCTTGTCATATGCTTGTACCTACATCGCCGCCCTTCTTCATTGCAATGCCGCTGCGGAGTGGCTCTTCACCAGGCCTGGGTTCGAATGGTTTTGTTTGCCTCCTGTCGCTGCCCCGGCTCCCTGCCGCGCCTGTGCGATAGTGCCGCCCAGCTGCAAGCGACAGCTGAGACGGCATGGCAAGGGAGGATACTGCCAGGAGGCATTGGCGTGCATGGACGCACGCCGCTCCTGGCTCACTCCTGCCTGCTGCCCTTGCTCCCGCTGTGCAGCGGCGAGCACCCCCAAGCGCGGCCCCGTGGCTGACCGGCCCGGCTCGCCGCCGCTGGAGAAGCGTTTCAAGCCTGGCGGGGTGCTGGCGGGCAGCGGCTCGCCTGAAGTCAGCCCCTGGCCGCCATTGCGGCCGCTGCAACCCGACAGCGGGCGCGACAGCCCGCCGCTGATTCGGGTCCCCCGAACCGGCTGATTAGGAATATCCGACCCCGCCTGCACGCGCCTGATCAGCGGCCCTTGCACCCCATGCGGCCAAGGCTGCCGAGGCCGGCCCCTTTCTTCAACTCACGCTTGCCTTATGTTGGTTGCTCACCGCCGATGCTGCTGGGCGGCCGCGCTTAGGGTGCTTGCCGCCCGCCTGTTGCTCCCCCTTCCCCCTGCTCCCCCTGCTGACGTGCCATTCTTTCCCCTGTTTTTCGCTGCACGCACTGCCAACTTCTCTCCCTCCCTTCTTCTCCTGCCGTCTTGCCGTCCCACGCACTGATCCCCACCCACTGTAACAGACAACCACCGTAACGGACGAGGCCGCGGCCGGTCAGCGGGCACAAGGCAGCTGCACGCAAGCGTGCCAGTATTGTGTTCGTATTCTGTCACGGGGTGTGCTTGATATTAGACAAGACTGGTAGGGAAGGAGGATCGCACAATTGAACGTTGAGGAGCACATTGTACGCGCCAGGCGTCGGCGGGGGCTGCCTGGTGCCGAGGCAGTTGGGGGCTCATGTTTGGCACTGTCTTTTGACAGAATCGATGAAAGTTGAGGAGGCGTCCGACACGGCCTGAGCAAAGCCTCCTTGAGCACTTCGTTTGCGCACCGTCAAACCGTGGGCCAGCAAGCGGTCACTCGTCACCCTTCACACTGTGTGTGCGGGAAGAGCATCCAAAGACACTTCATTGGCTGCCGCCGCTGCCGCTTGCTGTGCACCACCACCGCCGCCGTGCTACGCGGCCGACTGCCCTCTCATATGCAGCCCTGTACCCGCTCCTGCCGGCATACACGCCAGCCGCACCCCATCGATTTGTGTGCCAGCACAGTTGCGCCTGCCGCTGCCACTTACTCAGCACCGCTGCAGAACAACCGCAGCGCGCACCGGCCGCCATGCGCGTCATCTGCGCGTGCGACCCTTGGGGCTCCTCCCTGCACCGCCGCTTGGTGGAGCACCTGCGGGGCAAGGGCGCGGGGTGGACGTCGACGACCGGGGCTGTTTGGAAAGTACTACGAAGCGGCGCATGCGGTGGGCGGGGAGGTGGAGGCGGCGGCGGCGGCGGGCGGCGGCGACACGCGAGGCCTGCTGGTTTGTGGCCCAGGCCAGGTGCGAGGCCGTCGTGCCGTGCCGTGGCTGGGGGCACAGGGCGGTGCAGCGGCCCAAGCAGTGTGTGTACTGCAGCGCCGCCATCCGCTCTGCGCCGCTTGAGCTGTCTGGGGCCTGGGCGCCTCGCCACTCGCCCCCGCAGCGATCGACAGGCGTGCTTTGCTGGTTTGCGCGCCTGCCCACCCTCAAGCATCGCCGCGCACCCCCACCGCTTCTCCCCACCTTATCGCCCCCTGCAACCCTGCAGGGCATGTGCATCGTGGCCAACAAGTGGCCCCACGTGTATGCCGCCCGGTGCACCACCACCCACGAGGCTGCTGACTGCCGCACCTTCAACAACGCAAACGTGCTGTGCCTTGGCAGCCGCGTCACGCCCGCCGACGAGGCTGCCAGTGAGCGCGTGGCTGCCTGCGGCGGCGTTGGAGGAGGGCGGCAGCGAGGCAGCAGCTGCGGGCGGTGCCTGGGCACGCCTGCCTGCCGCTCGGCTGCAGCAGAATGCGGGCCGGTGCTGCGCTGAGGGCTTTTTCAATGCCTTGTCATGGCTTTTCGCATTGCTTCACCAATACCGGTGGCTTCTGGGCCCCTGCAGGATGGTGGACGTCTGGCTCTCCACTCCGCTGGGAGAGGAGCCGGATCTCATCGTTCGCAGCATGCAGGTGGGAGGTTGTCGCTGGGCGGAGCGGGTGCAGCGGCGGCGGGAAGCTCTGGTTGCCAGGGCAGCAACAGCAGCGCGAGACTTGCAACAAGCGACGGAAGGCTTGCTTCCCTCTCTGAGCACTGAGCACCATCCCTTGACGTGGCGCTCTCTGCAACGGACACACGCTTCATTGTCTGCAGGAGATCCCAGCACTGTCCTTCAGTGCGGAGGCCGCCGCGGCCATTGCAGCGCAGCGGCCGTGCGGCAAGGTGCACACTGGGCAGGCCGAGGCTGCGCAGTAGCTTGGCAGTTGCCTGCCAAGCTTTTCTCCACCAGGTGTGCTTCACCAGCTGCTTGCCATCAGCCTGTCCGGCTGCCAGCGGACCGCTTCAGCAACTTATGCAGCGTAGAGTTACATAAGGACCTTTTTTGTTTTGTGAAGGAGCGGTGCAGTGAAGATCAGCTGGCAGGAGGGCTCAAGTGGCCTGCAAGGAGGGGGCACGTCGCTTGAAGGGGGTGGGCGTCCCCCTGCTGCCCTCACTTGCCGCCCTCCTTCTGGAAGTCGCTGGGGTCCAGCAGCTGCGGCACGTGCACGTTGCGCAGCAGCCTGCATCGGAGGATGTCGAGATGCGTGCCAGCACAGTCAGGAAACCGGCAGCGGCGGCGGGGCTGCCGACGTGAGCGTGTGTGCTGCAGCGGCGGCGGAGGCCGCACCTGAAGGACGGACCGTACTGCAGACCCGACTCCCGCAGCTGCTGGTACAGCTGCACCGTGTCGCGGGGATGGTGGCTGCAGCAGGGGCACGGATGGGCGGCGGCAGAGCTTGCTCAGCGTGCAGGGAAGCCCCTCTGCTCTTCAGAACACAGCAGCGCTGCAATCCTGTAGGCCTTGAGGGTTGCCTCACCGCTCACGCGCTGCGCATCGATGGTCCGCTCCGACAGGCTCTGCTCGTACTTCTCCTGCCGCTTCTTGTCCGCCTGCGCAGCAGCAGCAGCAGCAGCAGGTGGTTGATGCAGGGCGGAGCGCGGGGGCGGTGACCCGTCGCCTTCAGGGCGCCGCCATTTGCCCGTGGACGGTCGCGGCGAGCTTGCAGCCCGAGGCTTACTTCGACCACGCTCTTGAGCAGCTCCTGGAAGGCTGGGATGTCGTCCCCTAGAACGATTGCCGCGACATTCGGCTCCTTCTCCAAAGCCTCCATCTTCACTGGGTCTGCACGGAGGGCCTCCCGAAATGCCACGGGGTCCTTTGCGGTGCAATCCTCGTTCAGCTCAAACGGGTCCTTGGGCGGCAGGCACTCGGGCGGGGTTGGCGGCAGGGCTTCAGTCATGATCCGCTTTGACTGGCTAGCAAACGACCCTGGGCGCGAGTAAGCGAGATTGGGCGGTCTTATGAGTGCTTCGAGGGTCAAAGAAGCCGAAAGGCAGCATATCGCGGGAGCCCCGTGCAACGCACGGCTGGCGCCCGTCAGCCCCGGGCTGCTTTGGCAGAGCGTGTGGGAGGGATGCTTGATTCGCGCAGAAACCGCGTCATGGAGAAGCATGTTACAGATCACGATCGGGGGCATTGAATCAACTGTGCAGCATGGCACAACCACGCACGGCGGCGCGCTAAGTGGGCGGGAAGCCTGGCAGCGGCAGGGAAGCTGGCTGCGGGGGCCCCAGCGAGGGAGCCAGGCCAAACGCTGCCAGGGCCTCCAGAGGCGCCGCCTCGGGCGCCGACGGCAGAGGAAAGGCTTGCTGCCCTGCAGGCCAGGGCTGCTGCTGCAGCTGCGGGGGCGGCAGCGTGCCACCGCCTGCGCTGGCAAAGGCTGCGGCAGCGGCCTGACCCGGCGGCGGCGGCGCCCCAGCCCGCGCTGCATCTAAAACAAGCGGCAGCCGCGCCGCAACCCCGGCTGCGGCCGTCGCGTCGACTTGCCGCTGCACCGCCGCCGCAAGCTGGCGCGCAAGCGGCAGCGTGGCGCCATCCGCCGCCGCAGGGGGAAGCGGGGCCCTCATGCGCCCTGCTGTCCTCGCCGCCGCCACCATCCCCGCCAGCTGCCGCTGCAGCTGTCGTGCCAGCTCAGCCTCCTGTGGGGTGCTGCAGCTGGCGGGGCCCGCTGTACGCTCCAGCACAGCGTGCACGATCGCCGCCGCCTTGGCGCGCCGCCCCCGCCACCTGCTGCTGCATCTGTCGCTCCAGAGCCGCCGCCGCCGCCGCCACGTTCTCCTTGCCCTCTGCCTGCCCCGCCACCGCCGCCGCCGCCGCGAGCAGCGACGCATAGCGCTGCCGGCAGGCCTGCATGCCACGCTTCTGGCCCCGTGCCGCCGCCGCCTCCAGCTCTCCCGCTGCGGCGGCGGCACCGCCGCCAGCAAGCGCATCCGCCGCTGCCTGGTATGCGGCGGGTGCCAGCGGCAGCCCAGCCTCCAGCTGCCCACACAGGGCGGAGCAGAGCAGGAAGTCCTGCGAGGGCCCAGAGCAGCGGTTTGGCAAGGAGGGCAGTGGGGTGGGGGAAGCAGCACGGCCTAAGCTCTGGGCGGTGCTCATGGCATTCCTGTTTTCCTGCAACCCCCACCCACCTCCAGAGGCTCCCAGGGCTGCTGGAAGGGCCGCGGCGGCAGCAGGCGCTGCCGCTTGCTGGCGGGGCCGTCGGCGTCCACGCCCGCGTCCCAGGTGGCGACGGCGGCGCCGCCGCTGCCGCGCCCACCCCTGCCGCGCCCTCGTCCGCGCCCTCCTCGCCCACCTCCCGACCACGCAGCGGGCGGTGCAGCGGCAAGGGCCGCGGCGGTGGCCGCAGCGGCGGCGGCCGCCGCCGCCGCCTCGCGCGCCGCTATCAGCGGGATGGCCAGCGCTTGGGCCGCCGGGTCGCCGTTGGCCGCCGAGTGGGCGGCGGCCGCGTCCAGCCCCAGGTCCAGGTAATAGTTCTGTCGGCGGTCGATGGGAACAATGAGTGGCAGCAGTGTCAGACCAGCCTGGATGAAAGTGCGTCTCCGCGGGGCGCGCAGCAGCGGTGGGAGCACCAGGGGCCGCAGCAGCAGGCGAGCCTGGCGGCAGCTGGGCCCAGCACCGATGGAAAGCTGGGACAAGCCAGCCCCTGGCATGGCAGCGCGCAGCGAGGCAAGGTAAAAGCGCCCACCTTGAGCCACTCCACCTCGGCCGCCTCTCGCTCCTTCTCCGCGCGCTGCGCCGCCTCCACCTGGGTGCGGTACGCCTCGACCGCGTTGTACTGCACAGGCCAGGGCGGTGCGACGGGGCGGTCGGTGCAAGGGGACAGGCTCGGGCACAAGCTGCCTTGCAGATCAGTCTCCGCTCGCCACAGCACCCACACCCCCTCACTTTCAATGTGCATGAATACGTACGCCCACACACTAAACACACAGACACAGATGCACAAAAAGCAAGGCCCACCTCGTCCCAGTCCACCACCACGTTTGCCTCCTCATCCTCATCAATCTCGGCCTCCTGCGGCGGCGAGGAAGCAGGACGTGCAAGGCGCGTCGCGTGTGTGTGCAAGCGCCGCCTCTGGACCCCCCTCGGGAAACACCCGCGTCCATCCAAGGAAGCCAGCAGGCAGCTGGGGGCGCAGCCGGAGGCAGGCCCAGACCCACCCGCTCCTCCTCGGCCTCCTCCATGCGCTCAATGTCAAACTCCTCAACGCGGTACTCCGCCTCCATCTGCGGTACCGCACCGAAAAAGCAGCAGCACGCTTGAGCAAGGAACCCTGGCTGGCTGTCAGCGCGTTCTTGTGGCAGCTGTCAGGTGCGGGGGAAGCGGTTTGGCTGCCGCAACCATCCACGGCGCCCACCTTGGCCGCAAGCCCGTCCCTGTCCAGCTGGGGGCCTCCACCTCGATGAAGCGTACCGCGCACCGCTCCACGGGCGCCAACGCGCTTTCCAGCTGCGCCAGCGACACCGCGCCGCCCGCGGAACCTGTTCATGGGGGTAGGAGGGCGCGTGAGGGAGGTTGGGTGGAGGTCATGCGGCGTGGGCAAGTGAGCTGTGGGCGTGCAGCGGGTGCAGGCTGCCTGAGGCAGGCTTGGCCGGTGCGCAACCGCCAGCACACATGCGGGCGCTCCGCAGGCAGAGGCCCCTTGTGGGCAGGACAGCGGAGAGTGGGCAGGGACAAGAACAGACGGCACGTGTGCGGCTGGGTGCAGGCATGTGTGCAAGGCTGCACCGCCAACAATGCGTGGTGGTGGTGTGGGGGCTGCAAGCGCACTGTCCCCAGAGCAGGTGGTCCCGCACCCGCCATGGCCGCCACATCCCGCATCATCTCCTCATCGTCCGCCTCCCCGCCTGCCCCGGCCCCCGCAGCCGCTCCGCCGCCGCCGCCCGAAGGCGCGGGGCCGCCGCCGCTGGCGCGCTCCCGTGACGTCGCGGCGGCCGCGGCGCCCGCGCTGCCCGCCACTGCGGCGCCGCCGGCTCCCGAGTCGCGCGTGGTGGTGTCGTCGCCGCCCTCGGCGGCCTCAGAGGCACCGGGGCCTGGCTCCTGCGGAATCAGAAGAGCGTGGGGTGGAGGGGTGGCTTGGGTTGGGTTGAGGGGGCAAGGCAGAGCCGGCAAGCCATGGTGCACTCGCTGGCGGCTGGCGCTGGCTGCAGCCTGGCCGCGAGCCACGGCAGCACGGCTGACTCATGTTTCAGGCCTGCCTGACGCACGGTAAAGCGGCCCGTGCCGCCACAAGCGCGCAGCATAAAATAAGTTTCTTGCAGCAGCAGCACAGCATCAACCCCAAGAAATGGTCCAAGATCAAGGCAGGCCTGCCCACATCACGCGGCCCAAACTGCACCGCGTGTCCCGCACCTTGACGAACTCGTCCATCTCCGCCGCCGCCTCGCGCTCCACCGCCGCCGCCGCCCGCCGCGCCCCCTCGTCCTCGGCGGCGCGCATGGCGGCAGCGATGTCGGCGGCGCTCATGCCGCCGCCTGCGGGGCAACATCGAGGGAGATTCCAAGATTCAGCAGCCAGGAGGTGCTTTAGGAAACAGGAGGTTGGGCAGCCGGGCAGGGCAGCGATTGGGACGCCGGGCAGCAGCACGCGCGCCGGATGCCCGCAGCGCCAGCCACAGAGCCGGCTGCGACAACGAGCAACGCGCAGGCAGGGCAGGCGGGCGTCGGCACGGCGGCGGTACATGAGCGGTACGCACCGCCCCCTCCAGGCCGCCCAGCAGGGCTTGCGGGTCCAGGGAGGTGAGGATGTCGGTGGTGAACCCGCCAGACTGTCAGCGTGGGGGTGGTGGTGTGGTGGTGCGTGTGTGTGGGGGCGGGGGAGGGGACGGGGCATGGCGGGATGCATTGTTGAGAAGCCAGCGCTGCTCAAAGCACACACATGGCAGCAGCACGGGATGGAGTGTGGAGGACCCATGACCCATGCACATCCCCCCACCACCACCCACACCCACACACCCACACACATAACGGATGCGGTCACAGCGCCCACCGCGCAGCCAGCCCCTCGCCCCCACCTGTATAGCCAGGAAGTCCAGCTGCCGCTTTTGGTCGCTCTTCTTCAGGATGTTCTCCTCAATGGTGTGCTCACTGGCAGGGGGGGGGGGGAGGGGGGTGCAGAGTGAACAGAGGGGTGGCGCATGGGAGGGAGGGCAGGGGGCGCGTGTGTGTGTATGTGTCGGGGGAGGGGGCTGTGCTGAAGGCGGGCAGCGCGGGCGGCTGCAGGCCATTACAGGCGCGGTCGGAAGCAACCTTTGAGCCCCCAGCCATTGCGACACTGCTGCTGCCAGTCACGCAGCAGCGCGGCGACATGGAGCCACGCTGCCCAGGCTGTAATCGAGACAAATCCAGCCGCGGCTTCTGAGTGCCAAGGCCAGCCGTCGAGTCAGGACGCGCACCCACACAGCGCTGCCGCTGCCGAACGCGGCGCTGCCCCGCACCAGCCACAGGCCCCCACCTGACCAGTCGGTAGATGTGCACCTCGCGCGTCTGGCCGATGCGGTGGCACCGGTCCTGCGCCTGAGCATCCATGGCAGGGTTCCAGTCTGCGGGCAGCGGGGTGGGGGATGGTGTGTGTGGGGGGAGAGGGTTTAAGTGTGCTTAGAGAAAGAAGAAGAAGAAAGGAGCCAAGAAGCAGGGCTAGGAGAGAGGAGGGAGGGGGAGGCGGAACTGAGGAGGCATAGGCGCGGCAGCAGCCGAGGCTGCGTGCAGCGGCGCAGCCAGGGGTCCGCGAAGGCCGCCCGATGCGGAGTGGCCCGCGTGGCCGTCTCCGTCTGGCACCGTGCCAGCCAGCACTGTCCCCATGCTGCACGACAGTGTGGGACTGAAAGCACCCAACATCCACGCAGACAGCAGCAGAGTATAGAAACGATCCAACTAAACAGTGTGGTGGCACCAACCCGAGTCGTAAAAGATGACGGTGTCGGCGCCGATCAAGTTCATGCCCACGCCGCCGCTGCGCGAGGTGGCAGGCCAGGTAGGCAGAGCCCTGGTGAGATGCAGCGACGGGCCTGCCCCAGCCGCAGACCCCGCTGCGTTGATGCCTGCCTGTTTGTGCTTGAGATGCACAGAGATCGCCCGCGGCAGCCACCCAACTTTCCAATCGCCACCCCCAAAAGAAGACGCCCATAGGACCACACCAACACCACCCGCCCACCTGCGCGTGCTGAGTATGAAGCAGAAGATCTTGGGGTCGGAGTTGAAGCGCTGGGTCAGGACCTGGCGCTGCTCCGGCTTGGTGGCTCCGTCCAGGCGCACATACGTGTGGGCGTGCAGGTTCAGGAATACCTGGGGTGGGGTGTGTTTGTGGGGTTGGTGTGTGTGGGGGGGGGGGAGGGGGGTTCCTTGGTATACTAAGTTCTTCTTTGTTAGAGTACCCCCCTCTGTGCGACCGGCCCAGCGCTGCTCCAGCTAAGCCCACCAGCAAAGATGTCGGCAAAGCAATGCAGCCATCCGCCACTTGGCCCAATGCTAAAGAAAGAGAGCTGTCATCCTGAGCTCTACGCCCACCCACCTCCAGCACATCCAGCATCTTGCTCATCTGTGTGAAGATCAGGCACTTGTGGCCTCCCGCCTTGAGCCGCGCCAGCAGCACAGCCAGCTCCTGCAGGGTGAGCCGGGGGTGGCCAGTCAACAGCAGGCGTAAAGTGGCAAGTGCTTCAATACTTGAAAGCGCTTGCTGGGACCACGTAACAAACGCAGCCCACCCACCACTCTCTCACACAGATTAGAAAAGAAGAAATGCAGCGCTGCTCAATCACCTGCAGCTTGCCGCAGTCAAACTGGATGAGGCGGCGGTCGGGGAAGAAGAGCTGGGTGCGGATGCGGGCGGTGTGCAGCAGGGCGCCACGCTGGCAATACGCCTGCGGAAGGGGGGGGCGCGGCGCAGTGGGTCGCACTTCTGGTGCCTCAAAGCAGCGGCAGGGCGCAGGGCGGGCGAGGAAAGCCCTGACTTCGTTCTTAGCGGGGTGGGGGCCATGTCGGTGATAAGCAGGTGGAAAGTGGCAAGCAGCCCGGGCAACGGTGCCCCTGCCCAGCCCCCTGAAGGCACAGGCGGCTTGCCTGCGTCAACGCCTGAGCACGCGCCGCCGCCGCATTCACCAGGCTGGTGTCCGGGTGGCTGCACCACAGCCGTGCCGGCGGCGCGCGAGCCTGCGCAGCAGGGGAGCGCGGGCAGCGACAGCAGTCGGTCGAGGGCCGAGGCAGCTGATAAACAGCCTCCTTAGGCTGAGTTCCACAGGGAACTGCCCATGGAAAATAAAGACGCACGCAGAAGAAGTGCAGGCCGGGCGGCCCAGGAGGCGCTCTGAGCTGCAGGGCTGGCAGACGCACATCAGGCAGCTTCCAACCTCCCGCTAACAGCCTCTCGGCAAGTCACTGTTTGCCCCTACACGCACAGGCTGCCGCGCCCTTGCACGCACGCAGCGGAGCGCGCTCACCTTTGGGATGAAACAGCAGAAGGCGCGCAGCATCTGCTCGGCCTCCGCCGCCCGCCGCTCTGGTAGCTTCACAAGGTCCCTGCAGGCGGTGGGGAGACGATGGGCAAGGCAGGCAAGGGCCGTGTTGGCGCAGCCGGGCGGGCAGCGGCTGGTGGCTTGCCACAAGCAGGGCTGGCGAGTGGGCCGCACCGATGGATGACAAACACCGGGAAATGAGTGTCCCAGGGACAAACCAAGACCCCCCTTTTTGGAGAGCTGCTGCCAAACCCTCGCCCTCCCAATCACCTGAGGGCCGCAGGCACCTCCCAGTCCGCCCGCAGCTCGCTCCCAGCAGGGCGCAGCGCCAGGTGTGCGTCCCGCGCAGGCAGGCGTACCGCCAGCAGAGCCGCCAGCTCAGCACCCAACGCCACGCCGCGCTCCGCGCGGGCGCAGGAGACGGCGCCCAGAGCTGCTGTGCGCTCGGCGCGCCAGCGCCGGCGACGCATGGATAGGGCCTTTGCAGGGATGGGGGGGCGGGGCGGCCGGCACAGTGGGAATGCGGGTGGATGGCAATGAGTTGCGTGAGAATGGATGCACATTGGCACACCCTGCACGGCAGACAAAAAACAGGCTCACCGCCACGGACGCCACCACTGCCTGCAGGGCTGCCTGCGAGGGCCTACGGCCCAGGGCTTCTATCAATGGAACGCCGCCGCCGGCCGCCGCCCCCAGCAGGAGCTCCACGTCCTCCTCAGGGGTGGTCTGGGGGCTGCAGGTTGGAAACGATGAGACACGTAATCGAGCTGGGGTTATGGAATCGGCCAGTTGTTTCAAGGCTGGGTCAAGCTACACAGCAGAAAGCGCGGATGCACGGCAGGTGCAACGGGACGTGGCAACTGGAAGGACCCACAGGCCAGCCGCAGGCCGACACCAGCCGCAGAGCAAAGCTGCAGGCAGCATCTATGAGCTGCGCCCAGCCCGGCCTCTACTCTCCGCAGCCCCCAGCAACCCACCCGCAAAGGCAGCAGCGGCGAGCGCCAGCTGGTGCACCGCCTGCGCCTCCCACGCTGCCATGCCTGCAGGGACGGGGCGAGGCGGAGGGGCAGCGCATTATGTGAGACACTTCCCTTCAGCACTTGACAACTCAACTGCAAAAAGAACATTCGAGCGAGCGGTGATTCAGTGGAGACGCGCTCGGCAAGCAGCGGCATGCCCAGCAAGATTTGCCATCCAGCACTTAAGCCCTCACTCCACCCACCTGGCGGCTGCACCAAGAACCGGTCCAGCCCGACCCTCTGGAAGGGGCCTGCCCGCTCCAGCAGCCATGGCACACGGTTGGGCAGGCGCAGCTCCAAAGACTGCGGCGAGTTTTTGTTTTGTTTTTGTGTGTGTGGGGGAGGGCGGGGGCGCGGGCGAGGGGGACAGCAGAGGCCGGCTGGGTGGGCGCCTGAAGGAGAGAGGCCACGGCGGCTGAGGGTAGCAGCTGAGGGCAGCACCGCAGGCCAGCGGCCACGCGGTGGCTATGAGCACCAACAGCAGGTGCGCGATCGGGCGGTACCCCTGCAGTACCGTACCTGCATGTCGTAGGCGCTGATGATGGGGCGCCCCTCAAACAGGTCCGGGTGGTTGCACACCTGCATGGGCAGATGCCCCGGGGGTGGGTGGGGTGTGTTTCAGGGAGCCGAGGACCCCTGAGCATTTGCCACAGCAGCTGCCTTGCCGCTTCTGCCAGCTGTGCAGCCGCATGAGCCATGCAGCGCCCCTGCAACCCAACCAGCATCAGCAGGGACAGAGAAGACGTCGCCGCAGCCCACCTTGCGCAGCTGCATCAGGCAGTTCATGATGCCCAGGAAGTTGCCTGAGGCGAGGGTGGCGCGGGTGGAACCGGAGGCCATGTACTCCTCGTACAGCTGGCGCTGGCGCTTGGACAGCCTGGGCACACAATGATACCATTCACTTCAGTTGATGTATACGAGAGTGGAGGAGAAGCAAGAACGCAGCCTGGGCACGCAGCGCCACCGTGCGCTCAGCAGGCGAGAGTGCAGGCAAGCAAGAGGCAAGAGCGAAGGAAGAGGCGGACGGGGGGCAGGGGTGTGTGCATGCGCGGGGTGCACAGCGATGGACATAAACGAGGGAGGAGGGATCCATGCCGCATGCGATGTGGGGCATCCGACGTGTATGTGCTGCGCGGGTATAAAACCCCCCACCCCCTCACCCCCACCCCTCCACCCCCAGCCCCACCCCCACCCACCCACCCAACCACACAACCACACAAAACACACAAAACACCCGGCCACCACACACACCTGCAATACACCACGTGCTCGTGCTTCTGCGGCAGCTGCTTCTCCACATCCTTCTTCAGTCGCCGCAGCAGGAATGGGCGCAGCACGGCGTGCAGCCGCTCCACAATTGCGCGGTTCATCTGTTGACCGGGCAGGGGCATGTTGAGTTTACGCGTGTTTGCGGAAGAATAGATGGGTGTGTTTGCCGTTGGGCAGGCAGGGCAGTAGAAAGGTGCCGGCAGCTACGCTGCGCTGCGGCACAGGCCACAGCTAAAGCGGCCGCATGGGCTGTTGCTGGCTCCTGCCAAGCCCCCAATGCCCCACGCCCCCAAGCCAGCCTTGCCCAACCTCTGCGCTGCCCTCCACCATCCCCGTCAGAGGGTTGCTGAACCAATCCTTGAACTGGGCGTGGCTGGCAAAGACCTGCAGTCAGCAGCGGGAGGGAGTGCCCGTGTGCGTGCGCGTGACTGGCAGAGAGGTGCTAGGACGGGGCGGAGGCCAGGACCAGAAGGGGGGCCGAACGCTTCGCCGCGCTTCCAGAGCCAACAGCTAGGTGAGGAGGAAGTGCACGAGGCACGCGAGCTGCCCCACCCACCCACCCACCCAGCAGACCCTGCCAGCACCAACCCCCACAAAGGAACGAAGCATGCAGGGTCAGCGCAGCGCAGCAAGGCGCGCCTGGGGCATGAGGAAGTGCATGAGGGACCAGAGCTCCATGAGGTCGTTCTGCAGCGGGGTGCCCGTGATCAGCAGGCGCCGCTTGGAGTTGAAGTTGAGCAGGGTCTGCGGTGGGGGTGGGGGGTGGGGGTGGGGGGTGGGGGCGCACAATGGGGTGAAGAACGGACAGCGCAGCGATAGAAGGGGCAGCGGGGTCCTGCGGGGCAGGCGGCGAAGCTGCTGCGCCCTGTCAGGTTGCCCTGTTCACGCCACCCTGTTGCCCCCGGTGCAGCTGCCGCAAGTCTTGTGCCGTGCCGCTCAAGCACATGCCAATCCACCTGTAACCCTGTGGCAGCGCGCTCCAGCCGCCCTGCCCCACAGCCCGCTGTGGCAGGGCACTTTACAAAGTCCCACAGCTCACCTGCCAGCGCTGGCTCTTCCAGTTCTTGATCATGTGGGCCTCATCAAGGATCAGGTACTTCCACTTCTTGCGCTTGAACATGCGCGCGTCCTGCGCTTGGCAGGGTTGCACGTGCCGTCGACTCTCGCCCACATATGGTGGTGACACCGACCCGCTTGCAGCGAGGTGCCTTTCTTTCATGTAACCTCTTGAACTTGACTCCCCCACCCCATGCCAACATCACAAATCCAGCACCACGCCCGGAGCAAACGCAAGTGAGCATAGACGAGCTGCGCCCACCTGCAGCACCAGGGTGTATGAGGTGATGCAGACGTGGAAGGCGTTGGGCTTGGACCAGCCCTGGCGCTTGGCCGCCCGCTCCTTCACGCTGCCGTAGTAGGTCAGCAGTTTGAAGGCGGGACACCTGGCACAATCAAGAGCGGCCAGCGGGTGGCGGCGTCGTGTGGGCGGGGCGGCAGCGTGCAGGCAGGCAGGGTGAACTACCAGCAGCTGCAGGTGGATCTGTCGCTGCCCTGCCCATGCGCTGCCCATCCACGGCCGGCTGGAGCTTCCCACCCAAACAATGAAATCACAAAGAATGCCCCGCCCAACCATCAACTGGGCCCACCACTTCTTGAATTCCATCTCCCAGTTGAGCATCACCGAGGTCGGCACAACCACCAGGTGCGGCCCCCAGTCGCCCCTGCAGGCAGGCAGGAAGGAAGGAAAGAAGACGATGGCGATAAGAACATCAGGGCTTGGGGCCGCCTGCGGTGCCCCACAAGGACAGTGTGCGAAGGCAACGGCAGGAACCCCGGTGCTGGGCACACGCCGCCCACGGGGCTGGAGCAGGGGCGGTGGGCCGGGCGCTGCAAGCCCCTGGCTCTCCCGGCGGGAAGCTTGTTGGGAGGCCAGGGGACTGCTTTATGCCAGTCCACCCCCACCTCCCACACACACTCACTTTTCGCAGGCAAGGTGAGCCAGCAGCGCAATCGTCTGGATCGTCTTGCCCAGCCCCATCTCATCCGCCAGGATGCCTGCGGCACGCAAAGCGTAGGAGCCACAGGGAGGGGCCACACGTGCATCGGCTCAATGCCAGGAGGGCGCATGTCGCAAACACAACACACGACCACAACCCACAACCCCCAACGTCCCGGACAGGCAGCGCACGCACCGACCAGCATCGCCCACTTGCTGCCCCACCCACCGTTGAGGCGCTTGTGGTAAAGGGTGACCAGCCAGTCCAGGCCAATCTGTTGATACTCGCGCAGCACGCCCTTGATGAGAAAGGGGGTCTGTGTGTGTGTGTGGGGGGTTGAAGCGCAGTAATAACGCTTGTGGATTGCGATGACGGAATGGGGGAGGCGAAACCAGGGTGGGCAGGGCCGCCTAAGCAGCAAGCCAACAAGCGGACGCATCCCGGCCCACACAAGAGCGCGCGTTTCCTTTCCAATCCCAGCAATCCTCATGACCACAAACACAAACACAAACGCCCCCGCCCCCCTTCGCAGGCCCCCATCGCCCCCCTCCCAGGCCCCCCCCACCTTGGTCTGCACGTCGGCTGTGTCCAGGGTGGTGCCCAGCGGCTGGAGCCCCGCCATGGCGGCAATGGCGTTGCCCATGCGCTCGCCGCTGTCTCCGCCTGCAGCCAGGGAGCAGGGGGAGAGCTTTGTGGCTGGGTGGGTGGCGCTGGGGCGCATGCCAGCCTGGCTGGGGGAGCTGCGGCCAGCAAGCTTAGGAGAGGCAAGAGGCGTCAACGGGCGGCCCTCCCGAGCCGCCAGGGGGGGCGACTGAACGACGGACACCTCTAGCCCTACCCACCCTTGATGTCAGCCTCGCCCTCCGTCTCCTCCTCAGCCCCGGCTTGCTGCCGGCCCGAGCAGCGACCCCGGTCGGCACCGCGGCAGGTTCCTCTTTCTTCACACGCACGGGCAGCGGCTTGGGCTGCTGAGCGTCTGCAGAGGCATGCCGTGAAATGGTGGTGAAGGGAGGTTAAGTGGTGGCATCCAGCGGTCGGGGGCTCACGTGGCACAGCAGGAAGGGAACAAACGGACACCGCGGTCACCAGGAACCAGGCTTCCACAGCAGCAGCCTGCTCACCCGGCATATCCTCGTCGCCGCTTGCCTCCGCCTCATCGCCGCCGTCACCCACACCTACATCCCCGCCCGCGGCCGCCAGGTGGTAGTTTCCGTAACGAGCCAGCAGCTCCTCCAGCGGCAGCTCCGCCTCCTCATCCAACCCCGCCAGCTCAGCAGCCTCCTCGTGCTGCGATGAGGCGTTGGGGGCAAGACGGCGGCGCAGAGCTGGGTGGCGGTGTGCAAGGCGCACACTGTGGTGCCCCACAGTTCCCTGACAGCAGTGCTGGGATGCCAAGCGCGAACGCACTCCCATGCCAGGCAGCTGCGGCGCCAGGCTGCACACGCAGCGACGCCCCACAATTGGGCGCAAAGCAACAGCGCAACCCACCTTGACGTCCCGCCCCTCTGCCGCCGCCATCGCCTCCTCCTCTTCGATGGTGGCCTCGTTGTCGACGTCGTCTTCATCGCCGCGGTACTCCTCTGCAGTACAGGGCAGTACAGTCGGCACGCTTGCAGTACAAGCAGTAAGGTGCGCAAAAACGGCAGCACACATGCTGGCGAGCTGGCTCCAGGGGCGGTCGGCACAAACGAGCACAGCAGCAACCTGCTTGATGCGCCCACATGCCAGCGATAAGTTGTTGTGCGCAGCAGCAACGGTAGCAGCAGCAGAGTTGAGAGCACCAGCCGCGCCAGCTGGGCAGCAGCTCACCTTCGTCGGCCTCCTCGCCGGCCGCAGCATGCGCCTCCAAGCTGGGCCCCGCGCCGGGGTCACCTGGCGGCGCTGCTGCCGCCGCCGGCTGCTCCAGCAGCGCCGCCGTGCCCTCATCCTCGCCAGCTGGCGCCAGCGGGGCATCCCCTTCCAGCAGAGCGGCCGTGCCCTCCTCCTCCCCGCCCTCCAGCTTCACAGCCGCCAGGTCAGAGCCTGCATCGGACGCTGCGTCAGAGTCGCCCATCACCTCATCCTCCGCATCAACCCCCAAGCCTGCAGCAGGGGCAGGCCGCGAGAAAGGGCGCAACAAGGCAGACAGTCAGCACACAGCATACGATCCCAGGCATGTGCAGCGAAAGCTCAACAGCCGGTGCGCGCTGTCTACTGGCCGGCTAGCCACAGCGCGCTGGGTGGAAGGGCCACGACCCAGCGGCTTCCACATGCACCGCCAGACGACTCCAAATCTTTCTCCACCCCTCTGCCGTGTGCTGGCCTGTCGATATAGAGACACAGACCCACCTTCGCCAGCTGCGCCTCCGTAGTCGGCGGCTGCCAGGTGGTAGTTGCCGTACCGAGCCAGCAGCTCCTCCAGCGGCAGCTCCGCCTCCTCATCCAACCCCGCCAGCTCAGCAGCCTCCTCGTGCTGCGCCCACAGAACACAGGATGTGGCGAAGCTGACCAGCCGCAAGCCCACAAGACCTGAAGGCCACGCCCGGCGGTGCAAGGAGCACGGAGAGACAAACAGGGAAACTCCACACCGCCCACGTCCTGCAGCCGCCCGGCGGCATGCCGCCGTGCAGCAGCGCAGCCCACCTTGACGTCCCGCCCCTCTGCCGCCGCCATCGCCTCCTCCTCCTCGATGGTGGCCTCGTTGTCGGCGTCATCGTCCTCCCCCGGAGCGATACTCGGCGGAGTCATCGCCGCCCTCTGCTGGCAGCAACGGGAGGGCCGGCAACAGCAGCAGAACCTCGGCGGCTGGTGGCGGGGGAGAAGGGGTCTGAGGGGCCCCCGGCTGCCAGCAGACAGTCGTACGGCGGGAGTGGAGCCGCGGGGAAGCAAGGGCCGCCGGGCTGCGACCGCCGTCCCCAGCAGCCCACCTGCTGTGCCAGACACCGCGGCAGAGGCGGGCAGGGCGGGCGAAACCGCGCGGTGCGAGCGGCGCGGCCGCGGCGGCGCGACCTCCTCCCCAAGCTCGCCGCCAGAGGGCGCGGGGCGCCGAAGGAGGGCGCGGCGCTCAGCGGCTGGCTGCCGGCCGTGCCCAGGCGGCGGCTGCCTTGGCAGCTTCCTCCCCTTGAGCCGCTCCGCCAGCATGGTGCTGTACTTCTGGGTCTGGCCCAGCAGGAAGTCCAGCTGCAGGAGGTACAGGTGGCGGTACAAGTGGCGGTACAGCACCTGGCATGGAGGCCAAGCATGAGGGGCATGCATGTGGTGTGGCGAGGGCTGGGCGGCACGCGGCTGCCCCTCTCGGCAGCCCATAGCACGCATCAATCAAAACGGGCAGCCGCGCCGGCTGACCGCGCGCCGTTCATGCTCCGCCCCACTGTTGTTGTCTGCTGGCGCACCCCACTGCGCTCCCTGTGTCGCTCCTGAACGTCCCCTGCGCTGCCTGCAGGCAGCGCCTGTACCGCTTGTAACGCACCTGCTTGTCCATCACCTCCTTCTTCTTCGCCTCCACCTCGCTCCGCACCTTGAAGGCCACCACGCGCTGAGCCTTGCACCAGAAGGCCGCCACCTGGCGCCAGGCGGACACACAGTGGAGGGAGGGGCAGCCGTGAATGCATCGCCGCGAGGAAGGTGCATGCATGTGGAGGGGGCAGGAATGCGAGCGGCAGAAAGGGGCGGAGCGGCAGCAGGGTGCCACGCCCTAACACGCCACGGCCCCTAGCCGCCCGCGCGGCCGCCATTGCCGGCGCCCCCACACCCGCCAAGCCGCGCTGCCCACACCCGCCCGCCCACCTCCTTGGCGATCCAGGCTGCTCGCTTGCGAAGTGCCTTCTCCTCTTCCCGCGCCCGCACCGCCACCCGGGCCTCCAGGTCCCGCTCCGACTTCTGGGCGGCTACCGCGTACCGCTTGGCCGTCTTCACCTTCCAGGCCCGCTCCTTGGCAAACTCCTTGGCCAGCCACTGAAAACACAAGGGGTATGAAAGGACAAACAGAAGGGTAGGGGGGGACGGGGACTTGGAAAACAGAAGGGGCAGGTTCAAATCCAAGGCACCCGGGAAGGGAGGCACTGACGACAGGCTGCCAGCAGCGAGGCCCAAGAGGGTGGGCACCGATGCAGCGAGAGGGCACATGGAGCCTGGGCAACGGAAGTTTTGCATGCGGAAGGCAGCAGCCGCGGCGGCTGCAGCAGCGCCTGCATGATGCTCTTTGGGGCGGGGCGGGAGCGGGGCAGAGGGTGCCATGCCTGGCACGCCAGCTGCGCCTGCCAGCCACGCAGCTGCAACCCCAGCGTGTTCAACATGCTCACAGCAAGTGCACAGGGCGACCAAACACGCACACGGAGGATACAGCGGCTGCGCTCACCACCATCTCTTCAAGCAGGCAGTCCCAGTGCGTCTTGCCGCGCTTGGGCTCGGGAGCCGGGGCCACCTGCACAGCGTGCGCAGCGCGGACGGGCAGCCAAGTGGGAGGCACCTCCTGAGGCAGTTGGCGGCGGGCGCGGCCCTGCAAAACCGCTTGCAGGTGCTCCGTAGGCAGCTGCTCTGCCGGCCGGCCGCTGCCTTGTCAGTCGGGATGCAAGGCGGGCACCCGAGGCTGCTGGCCCCAGGCATGTCACGCACCTTGGCCGCTTGCAGGCGGGCCCGAATGCGGGCAGCCTCAGCCAGCACCGCCGCCTCCTCCTGCCGCAGCCGCTCCGCCTCAGCGGCTGCCGCGGCGGCGTCTGCGGCATCTGGCGCGCCAGGCTGCGGCTGCTGGCCCTCCTGGGACAGCGCCGTGGGCTGCGCGGCGGCGGCAGCCGCGGCAGCGGCCACTTCTTGCTGCACGGCGTACGCAGCGGCGTCCACGCTCGCGTCTTGCGGCAGCAAAGCAGCGGCCAGAGAGTCCTGCGGCAGCACAGTGCGAGGGAGGGTGGCACTGGCGACCAGACCAGTAAACGGCCGGCAGCCTCAAGTAGACGGGCAGCTTGTCGCCGCCGGCTGCCGCTGCCCTGCACCGCCCCGCACCTGCGACCTCCGCCTCGGGGGCATTGGAGCTCTGCTAAGTTAGGGTCGACAAAGCATTGTCAGGCGGGAAACAGGAGGTGGACAGCCGCTACAGGCGATCGCCGAGGGACTGTGACAGGCTGCCAGCGGTATTGGCGACTTCTGGCAGCCAAATACGATTCTTGACAACTGGATGGTGCAAAGCGAAAGCAGTAAACGCCGCGCCGAGAGCAAGGGCTCACTGCCCGGCGGTGGTGCTTGTCAAGGGCAACTTGGCGAGCGCAGGCATTCAAAACAATGCTGACACGATGTCTAAATGCCATGTAGGGCCTGGACTGCGCTTGGAGACGCTGCAGGCAGAAGCCGACGTACAGGCGTGGGTACAAGTCTCCTGCGAGCGCATTGACAGGAATTCGGCCCGTCGTCGCGCTATACGTGCGCTTTGCATTGATCACGTTTCGATTTCAGGTCTCGAGAATGGCAACGTTTGCGGCGACCAGAACAAGCTCAGTGCTCTCCAACCCGCTTGCGCACCGCCTCTCAACTTCAACTCGTGCGCTACCGATTGCGTTCCGTGGGTAGGACGCCGCATTGTGCGGTGTTTGTGTGGATGCCCTGTGCTCTGCCGCCGCGCGTGCGCAGCCGGCACCGCCAGGCGCTGCCGCGCACCCGTTGTCATCTGGCCGCGCCTGCCGCCTGCCCTGCTTTCCTCCTTCAGGGTCGGTCGCAGCAGCATGAGCGCTCCAGCCCGTCGCCGCACGCCAGGCGCAGCGGGCAGCACGGCGAGCGGCCCTGTGGTGGCGGCCGCAGCCACCGGAGACGTGCAGGGAGCCATGCTGGATGCCCCCAGCGCCGCCAACAAGAACTGGGTGCGCCTGCTGGCGGTGTCTGGTGAGCAACGGCTACGGTTGCTGGTAATTTCGCTGTACAAGCAGCCAGGATCATGCCTGCTGGCCTGATGCGCCCACCAGATTGCGCCGCCACAGCGCTGCCCACGGGCTTGCTACCCTGGTCGGCGCAATCCGTCTGCTGCTGCCGCATCTGCAACGCTTACACCCCGGCCTCGCCGTTGTGCGTGTGCGGCTGTGGCCGCGGACCGCTGCGTGGCTCAGCCATGCCCGCCGCCGCCCGCTCCCCGCTGCCGCAGCCACGGTGGCCGCCGCGGCTCGAGGCACCGCCCTCCTCCCTTCCAGCGGCATCGCCTTTGTGCACCTGCTGGCTTACAGCACGTGGCTGGGCTCCCTGGTGTGGACCACCTTTGTGGCGGGTGAGCCCTAGGCGGGGACCACCCAGCTGCTGTGCACGCTGTGCCATCGGGGCGGGGCGCTGGGCCTGCATGGCCGCTCTCCAGTCGGTTCTGCGTGAAAGTGCCATCGGCAGCCCGCTTCCAAGCCTGGCGGCTGCCTCACGACCGCCCCCACTACACTACAGGCATAACGATGTTCAAGAACCTGCCGCGCCAGACGTTTGGCCGGCTGCAGAGCAAGCTGTTCCCGCTGTACTTCGGGCTCTCCGCCGCCTGTACCGCCATCCAGCTGGGCGTGCTGGTGTTTGCGGCGCAGGCGCCGCCGCAAAAGGAGGTGGTCCTGCTCGGTGCGTGCATGGCGCTGGGCAGCTGCGGGACAGCTGCTGGGAAGCTGGGAGCGCACCCACCTTAACCTGCCTGCCTGCTGCTGTGGTGAAAGCGCACCCTCTTGGGCCGCTTCTCGCCCCCTCCGCCAAGCCTGGCTGCTGCATGAGCTGCCCCATCCTGTTGCTGCCACCAGTCGCCTCCCCGTGCTGATCTGCTGCCCCATCTGCCGCCCCGGCCCCACCGCCCCCTGCTCCTTTCTCATCCTCCTACGCCAACAATCGAACCCCTGCTGCCATCTTCTGCGCTGCCGCCAGTGCTCTTATCCCCTCCTTCCACCGCCCCTGCCCCCCCTTCTGGCCCCCTCCTGTTTCCTCCCGCAGGCCTGGGCCTGGCCACCTCGCTGCTCAACCTGCTGGTGGCTGAGCCCATTGCCACGGACGTGATGTTCCAGCGCTATGCTCTGGAGAACGCGCCCGTCCGCGACAACGGTGAGGCGGGGTGCCGGACGGTGGGCGGCGGGTTGCATGCGCCGTCTGTGGCAGCAGCAAACGGCATGCTGCCGGCGTGCGCGTGTGCATGTTCGTGCACGTGTGTGTGTGTGTTCGGGTATACATGTGTTCTGGCATGAGGGTTGGTGCATGGTTGGGGTTCCAGTTGTCCGAAGCTGGCGGCAACGTCTGGCACAGTGCTGGGCTCAGGGGCCGCCGCTGCCGGAGCCTGCCCCAGCCCAAGTCTTTCATATGCCAAGCCAACCAACCTTCCACACTCGCACCTACACACGACGCCCTGCCTTCCCCCTTCTCTTGTTTGGGACCGCAGCCGCCATCAAGACCCTGGCCAAGCAGTTTGGAAAGTGGCACGGCATCTCGTCGCTCATCAACCTGGGAACCCTGATCGCGGGTGGGCGGGGGGAGGGGGAGGCAGGGGGGGGCGCGGCAGATGGGAGCCTGTGTGGCGGGGATGGGGGTTTGGAAGCAGCTGTCCAGACGGCGGACCACAACTGATGCCTTCACGCCACCTTGCGTTTGTTTGGGGGCGAGAGGAGTTTTGTTTTGAGCGCGCCGCGGCCTTGGCCACAAACCCGCCCTGGCTGGGTTGGCGCCACCTCTGCTGCTTCACCTGCTGCGCCCTCCTCCCCCTTGCGCCCCCTCCCCTCCGCAGCGATTGGGCACGGCTGGTGGCTGGCCAGCCAGATGCTGGGCGTGCTGGCCTGACCGCACGGCAGTCGAGACCGCTGGCAGCAGTGACGGCTCGGCGGGCGGGACGACGCGCACAACCTGGGCGCCAGCCCTGCACGCTGCAAGCTTGACGCGTGGGCCGCTTGGAATGAGAGTACAGGGCCACCTGCCAGCGGTACAGCGGTATATATGACGCACACGGCACCGCCCGGGCCACACAACCGATTTTGACCGATTAAACCAGCTGCATGCACACCCCCATCCAGGTTGATCACTAATCCAGCAGCATGTCTTGCTGTTTGTTCTGAAATAGCCTTGCACGTAGCTGCAGGCCTTTCCAGGAGGGCAGCGCGCAGGGCAGCAAGCGGGGCCAGGGGCTGTCGGAGCAGCACGCAGCAGCGGAGGGCAGGCAGGGCCGCTGCGGCGGCTGCATGAGTCCGCTACATGAGCCCGCCCGACACCGCGCGGCTGCTGCTGCTGTCGCTGGGGCAGGTTTCCAGGGCGCAAGACCACAGCGCGCAGCGGCAGGCGGCCGTCTCCCTGCGGCGGCAGGCAGGAAGGTTGGGTCAGGCCAGGGGTGTTCAGCGGTTGCCGGGGCAGCGCTGCTTGGAACACAGCCGGCTGGCTTTGAAGCACGGGCAGCCAGGGCCGCACCTCGAGCAGAGCCGCCACGGGGGGCATTCGAGGAAGCTGCGCAGAAGCTGCTCGTCCTGGAAACGAGCCAGCAGCACGTAATCCGGAGTGGCCAGGAGGCCGCCGCTGCCGCGTCCCCGCCGCAGAGGTGCCGCCGCCTGCGGGGTTGCCAGCGTGGCGCCCAGGCACCGCCCAAAGCTGCACTGCACCGCCCGAAAGCGGAGGAGAGGGCCAGTTGTTGCGTGAGGGCCAGGAACTCTGAAGCGTCGCCCTCGCTGGCGCCGCCCTGTGGCATCAGCGGGGTGGCAGACGGGGGGGGGGCAGAGGGAAGCGGGAGGGTGACGGTGCGGTGGTGTGATGTGGGCAGGGGTGGCAGGCGTCAAACCCTCCCGAGCAAAACCCCTGCGCGCAATGCGCCAGGCCTTGTTGCGTGCAGCATGCCGCCAGTTGGCAGCCCCTGATCAGCGATTTGCGGCCCACAAGCAGACTGTGGAGGAAAGGAGCGGCTCACCTGCAGCGCCAGCCCCGCCGCCAGCTCCACCCCCGCCTCCCACTCGCCGCCGCGCCGGAAGATGGCCTCAAGCTCGTTTGGCACGCTGCCCAGGAAGTTGAGGGTGGCGATGGCTGCGCGCGAGAACGGACAAGGGCGGGAGGTGCTTGTGACTGTGTGTGTGGGTGTGTGGGTGGGTGTGGATGCGTGCTTAGGAGTGTGTGTGTGTGTTTATGTCGTTTGTATGGGTGTGAGGCCGCAGAAGACCGAGGCTCCCACAAGGGAGATAGGATGCGGGCAGGCCTCCGACAAGCGCCAGCAGGGCATCGGCAGGCACAAGCTCAGGCATGGGCAAGGCCGCAGAATGCAGCACCGCTGCGCGCGCACGGCGCAGCAGCCGCGCGCAGGAGGGTTGCAATCTTCTGGCGGCGGCGCCTCCCACTCACCCGTCCCAGGCGGCGCCCGAGCCCCCCAGCATCAGCTGCACCCGCGGCTGCGCCTCGAACCGCCGCAGCGCCGCCTCATTGCTGTAGCGGAAGAGCACAGCGTGCGTGAAGGCGGCGCCTGCAGGCGTGTCACCCGAAGGGCGGCGCCGCCGCCGCCAAAGCGCGACAGCGCCGGCGGCAGCGGGCCCGCGCTGCCGCAGATGGGCCCAGCTGCCGCATACTGTAGGGACCAGATGCCGTCCAGCAGCTGGGAAATGTCCTCCTGCAGCGGCGTGGAAAGGGGCAGAGCAGCGTGGTGACCACAGCACGCTGGTGCGTGCTGACATGCCGTGGGGATGTGGCGTTGCAGCCGACCGGGAGCGCCCTCAGAAGCGCTCTGCATCCAGCGGAATCTACTGATTCGGCAGTTCAATCAACCGATGCTAGAATTCCACCTCACTGGTGCCCGGCGGGAAATGCAAGAGGTGCAGCGATTCCGCCACCGACGCCTGGCGGGCGGCGGCGGCAGCGGCGATGATCCCGCCTCGCAGCATTCGTCGGCGTGGGTGGCAGAATGCAAGGGGCGATGGGATGCGTTGCTTCCCGCCGCAGGGCCGCTGTAGGCGCGAGCAGGCGGACTGTGCCACTGGGAGAGTTTGGGGCATAGCCACTTGGGTCAGGGGCCGCGGCAAGTTGAAATCGATCCCTGTTGAAACGCAGGT
Source organism: Chlorella sorokiniana (assembly GCA_025917655.1). Classification (NCBI taxonomy): domain Eukaryota; kingdom Viridiplantae; phylum Chlorophyta; class Trebouxiophyceae; order Chlorellales; family Chlorellaceae; genus Chlorella; species Chlorella sorokiniana. The sequence goes on from CP084610.1 coordinate 70,895, forward strand.
CTGCCGGCTGGCGTCCTCAGCCTGCCTTCCGCGAGATGGGATGAGTTGGCGGCGCATGGCAGGGCCCCGCCGCAAGGCCCTTTGCGCTGCCCGGCCTGTGACCCCCTGCGCCCCCTGCCCTGCTCTGGCTCTGCTAGTGGAGGATGAATCTCACAGTAAGCTACGAGGTTATTGCCCGCAAAGGGATCGACAAGACGTGAGGAACAGCATCGCACGGGCGGCTACGGGGAGCGGCATGGGTGAGAGAGAGTACTCAGCTGGCTGCCCGCTGCAGCCCGGTGAGCCGCGAATTCCGGGCCCCTGAGTGGGAGCAGCGGGCAGACGGGAGACGAAAACTTGGAAAAAACGGCGTGTTGCATGGAGCGGCCCGCTAGGCTTGCCAGGCTGGCTCAGGGAGGAAATTCTGGTGTGGGGGCATTGTGGACATTTTCAGCGAAAGGGGGACACGAGTGGTTCGAGTGTATGAGGCACAGCATTGAAAACAGAAGAAGCGCCAAGGGGGGGAATGAATGAGGGGGAGGGACTGGAAGACTGAGGCCCCGCAGTCGCACCCAGGTGACGGTCTACTGGCCGAACGAAAGGCGATTAGAGGAGGGAGGCAGCCAGGAGGGAGGCAGGCGGGACAGGCACAACTCACACATTTTCTTTCTTTCATTTTTTTGTTGGGGGGGGTGGGGTGGGGTGGGGTGGGGGGTGGGGGTGTGGGGGGGGACGTGCAAGCACACATCCATTATGGACAAGGGGGAAACTGGGGGAGGGGGCCTTCACTGGTGCGCTTGCACCCGCTGAGCAGCGAGCGTCCAGGCGGACCCCGCCGCTCCCGGGGCCCAGTTGTGGGGCAGGGCTACGGGTCTGTATGCGGGACCACTGGGGCTCACTTGGGCGACTGGCCACAGCTCAGGTGACCAGCTGGTCAAAGACGATGGACGCCGTCATGGAGCCGTCGCTGGCGGAGGCGGCGGCAGCGCCGGCCGCGGGGGCTTGTAGGTGGAGCCTGCAGGGCGGGGCGGAGTACAAGCGAGCTGAGCGATGAGAAATGCGCGGCAGCACGCGCTGCATGGCTGATGCTGGAACAGGCTCCAAGGCTTGGCGCTTGGCAGGCATGGCGGGAGAGAGGGGCTGCAGTGGCGGCGCTCACCCAGCAGGCCGCCCGTGGGCAGCGGCAGCGGCTTGAGGACGGTGAGGTACACGTCCAGCCACTCGCCGTACGTCGGTACCGCAACCTGCGGTACAACAGGGATAGCATCGCAAGTCAGGTTCCAAGATGGATGCATGCAAGCCTTGAGCGGTGGGCAGCGGGGGTCAGCAGGGCCAGGCACGATGCCGGCGGGGGCGGCAGCTGGGGCCTCACATGGTGCGGCTTGTAGGGGGCGCGCTGCGCGACGCGTATGCGCATGTAGGGCAGGGAAATGATGACGCCCGCGGGCTGCCCGTTCTTGATGGGCGTCGCCTGCAGTGGGGGCGTTGCAAGGGGCAGGGGAGGGTGAGCTGGGCGGGCAGCAGCGGTCGTGGTGCACGTGTGCTGACGCCCGCCGATTCGCGCGGCGGCAGCGCCGCATGGCAGAGGAGCCGCAGGGCGGCAAGCGCTGTGGTGAGAATGCATCGAAGCTTTGGGGGTGTGCACCCACCTGCACGATGATGTCCCCAATCTTCACAGTCTGCAGGGCCGCCACCGGCTTGCCCTGTGCGAGGACTGCGAGCGAGCGGGGTGGGGAGGCAGGGAGGGTGCACAGCTGTGAGACGCCGATACAAAAGGCACCCCAGGTCTGCGCCATTCGCCAGCAGCCAGGTCCTGGCATCGGGTGCGCCGCAGGAAGCGCCACAAGCCGCGACTCTCAGAGTGACCGGCCTCCCCCTTAAGAGCTCACCCCGCAGCACCCAGCGCCCGTTCTTCTGCTGCACCAGGGTGGCGCTCGTGCCGGCGCCCCTGCGGGTCAGCTGGATGGCGCGGATGAAGGTAGCTGTGCCCCTGAGGCCGCCCGCGCCAAAGGTGGAGGTGAGCACGGTGCCGTTGCCGTCGGTGTACAGGGTGTAGGTCTTGCCGGGCTCTCCGGTGAACAGGTTCCAGCGGCCGCCTGAGGAGGGCAGGGCAGCACGACGTGCGAAAGGAGTCAGGCACATCAACAAGGAAATGCATGGGTAAAGGTCGGCGGTAGGAAACGCATCCCAGGCAGCAGGCAGGGCAGGCAGCGGGTCGGCGGCCAGGCACTGAGCGGTCCAGTAGCTGGGGTGGGGGGCCAGACAGGCGCAGCCAACCCCCTTCAGAAACTCACCCTTGTGGTCAAAGCCAATCCAGTGAGGGTCGCCAACGATGGCAGCTTCCGCTGGAGGCGGCCTCTTGCCGCCGCCGCCTCCACCGCCGCCGCCGCCGCGCGGCGGCGGGCGCGGCTTGGGCTTGGGCTTGGGCGGGGAGGCTTGGGCCGCGGCTTGGGCTTGGGTGGCGGCGGGCGCGGCTTGGGCTTGGGAGGCGGCGGGCGCGGCTTGGGCTTGGGAGGCGGCGGGCGCGGCTTGGGCTTGGGCGGGGAGGCTTGGGCCGAGGCTTGGGCTTGGGCGGCGGCGGGCGCGGCTTGGGCTTGGGGGAGGCGGGCGCGGCTTGGGCTTGGGCGGCGGCGGGCGCGGCTTGGGCTTGGGGGAGGCGGGCGCGGCTTGGGCTTGGGGCGGCGGCGGGCGCGGCTTGGCTTGGGCGGCGGCGGGCGCGGCTTGGGCTTAGGCGGCGGCGGGCGCGGCTTAGGTTGGGGGAGGACGGCACCACCACCCAGCGGTGGCTGCGGTGGCTTCGGCTTTGGCGGAGGAGGGCTTGGCTTTGGCTTTGGAGGCGGAGGGCTTGGCTTGGGCTTGGGAGGCGGAGGGCTTGGCTTGGGCTTGGGAGGCGGAGGGCTTGGCTTGGGCTTGGGAGGCGGAGGGCTTGGCTTGGGCTTGGGAGGCGGAGGGCTTGGCTTGGGCTTGGGAGGCGGAGGGCTTGGCTTGGGCTTGGGAGGCGGAGGGCTTGGCTTGGGCTTGGGAGGCGGAGGGCTTGGCTTGGGCTTGGGAGGCGGAGGGCTTGGCTTGGGCCTGGGAGGGGAGGGCTTGGCAGGCGGAGGCGGAGTGGGAGGTGGCTTAGGAGGCGGTGGGCTGACACCGCCGCCACCGAGCGGCGGAAGTGGAGGTTGTGGTGAAGGTGGCGGGAGGGGGCGGTGGGCTGGGAGGCGGAGAGGGTGGAGGGCTTGGAGGAGGGGAAGGAGGTGGGCTGGGCGGCGGGGAGGGGGGCGGTGGGGTGGGCGGCGGGGGGGGGCGGTGGGCTGGGAGGAGGTGATGGAGGGGGCTGGGCGGAGGGGAAGGAGGTGGGCTGGGTGGCGGGGAGGGGGTGGTGGGCTGGGAGGAGGTGATGGAGGGGGCTGGGCGGAGGGGAAGGAGGTGGGCTGGGTGGCGGAGAGGGGGCGGTGGGCTGGGAGGCGGAGAGGGTGGAGGGCTGGGTGGAGGGGAAGGCGGTGGGCTGGGTGGCGGGGAGGGTGGAGGGGGTTGGGCGGCGGGGAGGGAGGAGGGCTGGGAGGAGGGGAAGGAGGTGGGCTGGGTGGCGGGGAGGGGGTGGTGGGCTGGGAGGAGGTGATGGAGGGGGCTGGGCGGAGGGGAAGGAGGTGGGCTGGGAGGCGGAGAGGGTGGAGGGCTGGGTGGAGGGGAAGGCGGTGGGCTGGGCGGCGGGGAGGGTGGAGGGGGTTGGGCGGCGGGGAGGGAGGAGGGCTGGGCGGAGGGGAAGGAGGTGGGCTGGGTGGCGGGGAGGGGGTGGTGGGCTGGGAGGAGGTGATGGAGGGGGCTGGGCGGAGGGGAAGGAGGTGGGCTGGGTGGCGGGGAGGGGGCGGTGGGCTGGGAGGCGGAGAGGGTGGAGGGCTGGGTGGAGGGGAAGGCGGTGGGCTGGGTGGCGGGGAGGGTGGAGGAGGGCTGGGTGGAGGAGAGGGTGGAGGGCTGGGAGGAGGGGAAGGCGGTGGGCTGGGTGGCGGGGAGGGTGGAGGTGGGCTGGGTGGCAGAGAGGGTGGAGGGCTGGGAGGAGGGGAAGGAGGTGGGCTGGGTGGCGGGGAGGGGGTGGTGGGCTGGGAGGAGGTGATGGAGGGGGCTGGGCGGAGGGGAAGGAGGTGGGCTGGGTGGCGGGAAGGGGGCGGTGGGATGGGAGGCGGAGAGGGTGGAGGGCTGGGTGGAGGGGAAGGCGGTGGGCTGGGCGGCGGGGAGGGTGGAGGGGGTTGGGCGGCGGGGAGGGAGGAGGGCTGGGAGGAGGGGAAGGAGGTGGGCTGGGTGGCGGGGAGGGGGCGGTGGGCTGGGAGGAGGTGATGGAGGGGGCTGGGCGGAGGGGAAGGAGGTGGGCTGGGTGGCGGGGAGGGGGGCGGTGGGCTGGGAGGCGGAGAGGGTGGAGGGCTGGGTGGAGGGGAAGGCGGTGGGCTGGGTGGCGGGGAGGGTGGAGGAGGGCTGGGTGGAGGAGAGGGTGGAGGGCTGGGAGGAGGGGAAGGCGGTGGGCTGGGTGGCGGGGAGGGTGGAGGTGGGCTGGGTGGCGGATATGAAGGAGGGCTGGGAGGAGGGGAAGGAGGTGGGCTGGGTGGCGGGAGGGGGCGGTGGGCTGGGAGGCGGAGAGGGAGGAGGGCTGGGCGGCGGAGAGGGGGTGGGCTGGGTGGCGGCGATGGCGGAGGGCTGGGCGGCGGAGAGGGGGTGGGCTGGGTGGCGGGGAGGGCGGAGGGGGCTGGGTGGTGGAGAGGGTGGAGGTCTGGGTGGCGGAGAAGGAGGTGGGCTGGGTGGCGGGGAGGGCGGAGGCGGGCTGGGTGGCGGGGAAGGTGGAGGGCTGGGAGGCGGAGAAGGAGGGGGCTGGGTGGCGGGGAGGGCGGAGGAGGGCTGGGAGGAGGGCTGGGAGGCGGAGGGGAGGGAGGGGGCTGGGTGGAGGGGGCTGGGCGGCGGGCTGGGAGGAGGCGGCGAAGGCGGGGGCTGGGTGGAGGAGGGCTGACGCCGCCACCAGCTATGGGCGGGCGAGGCGGGGGTGGGGAGGGTGGGGGCGAAGGTGGCGGGAGCAGAGATCCAGCGGGATGGTCCACTCGCACACCGACGACGTCGAACCCTCACACTTCTTGCCGCCGTCGCCGCCGCAGCAGAACTGGTTCCTGTCGCCGCAGTCAAAGTGCCGGCCAGGTTCCCATCGTGGACCTGGACAGTGATGGAAGCTGTGCCAGCTGGGACGATGTAGGTGGCCGTCCTCAGCTCATCGCACTTCTCCTTGTCGTCGTCGACAACGGGGTGCCACTGAACGCAGTGCAGCTGTCCAGTTCGCAGAAGGCTGCGGCGCCGCCGCCGGTGGTGGTCGCGCCGCGGCAGCACGCCCAGCTGATGTCCTCGTCCTTCTTGCAGTCAGAGAAATCAATGGTGACCTTCAGATTGCCGTTTGGCAGGGTTGTGACGGAAGGGCAGCCGTAGCAGGCAGGGGAGCAAGAGAACTTGCAAGACTGGGGCGGCGGTGGGAAGGAGGCGGGGGTTGGGCGGCGGGGAGGGAGGAGGTCTGGGGGAGGGGAAGGAGGGGGCTGGGTGGCGGGGAGGGTGGAGGGGGCTGGGGGGAGGAGAGGGAGGAGGGCTGGGGGAGGAGAGGGAGGTGGGCTGGGGGAGGAGAGGGTGGAGGTCTGGGTGGAGGAGAAGGAGGTGGGCTGGGTGGCGGAGAGGGTGGAGGTCTGGGTGGAGGGGAAGGAGGTGGGCTGGGTGGGGGAGGGCGGAGGGGGCTGGGTGGCGGCGATGGTGGAGGGCTGGGCGGCGGAGAGGGGGTGGGCTGGGTGGCGGCGATGGCGGAGGGCTGGGCGGCGGAGAGGGGGTGGGCTGGGTGGCGGGGAGGGCGGAGGGGGCTGGGTGGTGGAGAGGGTGGAGGTCTGGGTGGCGGAGAAGGAGGTGGGCTGGGTGGCGGGGAGGGCGGAGGCGGGCTGGGTGGCGGGGAAGGTGGAGGGCTGGGAGGCGGAGAAGGAGGGGGCTGGGTGGCGGGGAGGGCGGAGGAGGGCTGGGAGGAGGGCTGGGAGGCGGAGGGGAGGGAGGGGGCTGGGTGGAGGGGGCTGGGCGGCGGGCTGGGAGGAGGCGGCGAAGGCGGGGGGCTGGGTGGAGGAGGGCTGACGCCGCCACCAGCTATGGGCGGGCGAGGCGGGGGTGGGGAGGGTGGGGGCGAAGGTGGCGGGGAGCAGAGATCCAGCGGGATGGTCCACTCGCACACCGACGACGTCGAACCCTCACACTTCTTGCCGCCGTCGCCGCCGCAGCAGAACTGGTTCCTGTCGCCGCAGTCAAAAGTGCCGGCCAGGTTCCCATCGTGGACCTGGACAGTGATGGAAGCTGTGCCAGCTGGGACGATGTAGGTGGCCGTCCTCAGCTCATCGCACTTCTCCTTGTCGTCGTCGACAACGGGGGTGCCACTGAACGCAGTGCAGCTGTCCAGTTCGCAGAAGGCTGCGGCGCCGCCGCCGGTGGTGGTCGCGCCGCGGCAGCACGCCCAGCTGATGTCCTCGTCCTTCTTGCAGTCAGAGAAATCAATGGTGACCTTCAGATTGCCGTTTGGCAGGGTTGTGACGGAAGGGCAGCCGTAGCAGGCAGGGGAGCAAGAGAACTTGCAAGACTGGGGCGGCGGTGGGAAGGGAGGCGGGGGTTGGGCGGCGGGGAGGGAGGAGGTCTGGGGGGGGAGAGGGAGGAGGGCTGGGGGGAGGAGAGGGAGGGGGCTGGGTGGCGGAGAGGGCGGAGGGCTGGGGGGAGGAGAGGGAGGGGGCTGGGTGGCGGAGAGGGTGGAGGTCTGGGTGGAGGGGAAGGAGGTGGGCTGGGTGGGGGAGGGCGGAGGGGGCTGGGTGGCGGCGATGGTGGAGGGCTGGGCGGCGGAGAGGGGGTGGGCTGGGTGGCGGCGATGGCGGAGGGCTGGGCGGCGGAGAGGGGGTGGGCTGGGTGGCGGGGAGGGCGGAGGGGGCTGGGTGGTGGAGAGGGTGGAGGTCTGGGTGGCGGAGAAGGAGGTGGGCTGGGTGGCGGGGAGGGCGGAGGCGGGCTGGGTGGCGGGGAAGGTGGAGGGCTGGGAGGCGGAGAAGGAGGGGGCTGGGTGGCGGGGAGGGCGGAGGAGGGCTGGGAGGAGGGCTGGGAGGCGGAGGGGAGGGAGGGGGCTGGGTGGAGGGGGCTGGGCGGCGGGCTGGGAGGAGGCGGCGAAGGCGGGGGCTGGGTGGAGGAGGGCTGACGCCGCCACCAGCTATGGGCGGGCGAGGCGGGGGTGGGGAGGGTGGGGGCGAAGGTGGCGGGGAGCAGAGATCCAGCGGGATGGTCCACTCGCACACCGACGACGCCGAACCCTCACACTTCTTGCCGCCGTCGCCGCCGCAGCAGAACTGGTTCCTGTCGCCGCAGTCATAAGTGCCGGCCAGGTTCCCATCGTGGACCTGGACAGTGATGGAAGCTGTGCCAGCTGGGACGATGTAGGTGGCCGTCCTCAGCTCATCGCACTTCTCCTTGTCGTCGTCGACAACGGGGGTGCCACTGAACGCAGTGCAGCTGTCCAGTTCGCAGAAGGCTGCGGCGCCGCCGCCGGTGGTGGTCGCGCGCCGCGGCAGCACGCCCAGCTGATGTCCTCGTCCTTCTTGCAGTCAGAGAAATCAATGGTGACCTTCAGATTGCCGTTTGGCAGGGTTGTGACGGAAGGGCAGCCGTAGCAGGCAGGGGAGCAAGAGAACTTGCAAGACTGGGGCGGCGGTGGGAAGGGAGGCGGGGGTTGGGCGGCGGGGAGGGAGGAGGTCTGGGGGAGGGGAAGGAGGGGGCTGGGTGGCGGGGAGGGTGGAGGGGGCTGGGGGGAGGAGAGGGAGGAGGGCTGGGGGAGGAGAGGGAGGTGGGCTGGGGGGTGGGGAGGGCGGAGGGCGGGGGCGGCGGAGAAGGAGGCGGGCTGGGTGGCGGAGAGGGTGGAGGTCTGGGTGGAGGCGAAGGAGGTGGGCTGGGTGGGGGGGGAGGGTGGAGGTCTGGGTGGAGGGGAAGGAGGTGGGCTGGGTGGGGGAGGGCGGAGGGGGCTGGGTGGCGGCGATGGCGGAGGGCTGGGCGGCGGAGAGGGGGTGGGCTGGGTGGCGGGGAGGGCGGAGGGGGCTGGGTGGTGGAGAGGGTGGAGGTCTGGGTGGCGGAGAAGGAGGTGGGCTGGGTGGCGGGGAGGGCGGAGGCGGGCTGGTGGCGGGGAAGGTGGAGGGCTGGGAGGCGGAGAAGGAGGGGGCTGGGTGGCGGGGAGGGCGGAGGAGGGCTGGGAGGAGGGCTGGGAGGCGGAGGGGAGGGAGGGGGCTGGGTGGAGGGGGCTGGGCGGCGGGCTGGGAGGAGGCGGCGAAGGCGGGGGCTGGGTGGAGGAGGGCTGACGCCGCCACCAGCTATGGGCGGGCGAGGCGGGGGTGGGGAGGGTGGGGGCGAAGGTGGCGGGGAGCAGAGATCCAGCGGGATGGTCCACTCGCACACCGACGACGTCGAACCCTCACACTTCTTGCCGCCGTCGCCGCCGCAGCAGAACTGGTTCCTGTCGCCGCAGTCAAAAGTGCCGGCCAGGTTCCCATCGTGGACCTGGACAGTGATGGAAGCTGTGCCAGCTGGGACGATGTAGGTGGCCGTCCTCAGCTCATCGCACTTCTCCTTGTCGTCGTCGACAACGGGGGTGCCACTGAACGCAGTGCAGCTGTCCAGTTCGCGCAGAAGGCTGCGGCGCCGCCGCCAGTGGTGGTCGCGCCGCGGCAGCACGCCCAGCTGATGTCCTCGTCCTTCTTGCAGTCAGAGAAATCAATGGTGACCTTCAGATTGCCGTTTGGCAGGGTTGTGACGGAAGGGCAGCCGTAGCAGGCAGGGGAGCAAGAGAACTTGCAAGACTGGGGCGGCGGTGGGAAGGGAGGCGGGGGTTGGGCGGCGGGGAGGGAGGAGGTCTGGGGGAGGGGAAGGAGGGGGCTGGGTGGCGGGGAGGGTGGAGGTCTGGGGGAGGAGAGGGAGGGGGCTGGGGGAGGAGAGGGTGGAGGTCTGGGCGGCGGGGAAGGCGGAGGGCGGGGCGGCGGAGAAGGAGGTGGCCTGGGAGGAGGGGAGGGTGGAGGGCGGGGCGGCGGAGACGGAGGGAGGGAGGGCGGAGGGGGCTGGGCGGGGGGGAGGGTGGAGGTCTGGGGGAGGAGAGGGAGGAGGGCTGGGGGAAGGAGAGGGTGGAGGTCTGGGCGGCGGAGAAGGAGGCGGCCTGGGAGGGGGGATGGGGGGGCGGGGCTGACGCCGCCACCGGCAATCGGCGGGCGAGGCGGCGGCGGCGATGGTGGCGGCGATGGCGGCGGCGGCGATGGCAGCACCGGGCAGCTGGACAGGCTGATCGTCTGCTCGCAAACGCCGGAGGCAGCGCAGCTGGAGCCGGAGCCGCCGCAGCAGTTGTTGCTGCCGCAGTTGATGTTACCCGCCCGGCGCGCCGTCGTGCGTCTGGATTTTGAGAGAGGTGGCGCCGTCTGGGACGGTGAAGGTGGCGGTCCGCACGCCGTTGCACTTCTCCTTGCCGTACTCGTAGGTGGGGGTGCCGCTGTAGCGGGTGCACCCGCCCGTGTTCAGCTGGCAGCTGAGCGACGTGCCGCCCCTTTGGGCGCCCGGCAGCACATCCAGCTGATGTCGTCGTTCTTGCAGTCGGAGACGTCGATGGTGACCTCGCGGTTGGTGCCGCCGTCCACCAGGCGGGCGCCGGTGCATTTGGCGCAGTTGTCGCTGCAGTCGTAGGCACAGCTTGGTCTGGAGGCCACCGACGACTCAGCTGCGGTGGTGCAGGGAGGTGGGGGCCCAGGGGCAGGGGCGGTCACAGCTCCGCCGGCCAACGTGTGGGTGCTGAGCGGCGGGCGGCGGTCACGCAGCTGCTGGCCAGCCAGCCGTCCTCGGCGACCACCGCGGTATTGCCGCGGGGGTGGCAGCCCGCCCCCACGCTGGGTGCCGCCGCGCCTCACCTGCTGCGAACTCCGTTGAGAATTGGGTGTCCTGAGCTTGCACGAAGTGGGCAGCTGCAGTGGAAGGGGACGGAGGACGCTTAGTGACTGCTTCTATAGGGGCGCAGCAAGGGCACCTGCGCTTCACACATGCTTGCGGTTGTTGCTGACAGCGAGCCTGGGGGCCCGAAGGCCCCGCGCCCCAAGGCCGAGCGGCCATGACTGGCCGGGGCAAGTGGCATGTTTAAGCTCCCATACCGCTTCCACACCCTCCAGTCAGCTATCTCACCGATAATAACAAGCCCCAGCAGCGCCCAGGCGCGCATGGCAGACGCGGCGCCGCCTATTGGCGCCATCACTGCTCGGACGGCATTCAATGTTTACTCGGGCAGCTATCAGTGAGCTTTTGACGGTCAGCAATGGTCCAATCATGTGGACAGCGAACAGGTTCAATAGCCGCTCAATAGCCAGCCACGTCATCACCGTCCTCGGCTTGTCGCTGCCCCTCGCGCGTGGATTGTATTCAAGTGCTCCTCGGCCAGAACACGCTTGATAGGGGATGTTTACAAGTAAACCCAAGCCCATATCAGTCGGAAGTGCCTTGAGGGTGAACTCCAAGTCCTGGAGCGCAGCCTCTGGCACAGGCAGGGCCGGATGATGGCGGCAGGTTGCCATTGATAACCGTGCCAAGGTTTCAAGTGCAATTTCGAAGCATGGACTGGCAGCTCTCCCTCTTGGGGCCCCCCGGGGCACGGGCCTGCCCGTGCACCTTCCTTGGGGCCAGGGGCTGGTGACACGAAACACTGATGACCCCACTCACGCTTCGACTGCTAAATGAAAGCAAGGGGCCGCGGTGCTGGTCAAGGGCAGAGGCCCCTGCACGAACTGTGGTTACTCCGACTTTTTGTATAATGCACAGTGTCACGAAGCAGAACACGACATGTCTATTCTTTCAAACAACGCCGGGAATGACTGCAAACAACGTTGGGCGGCGGCTGACGTTGGGGCGGCCGCTGACGGCGCACGCAACCGCGACCCGCGACCGGCTGGGTGGTAATGCCCCTTCATGCACCGACACCACCTCCACCGGGCACACGGTTGCAGAATGCGGCATGGGCAGCGCCCTGAGTTGCGCCGCGCCGCCGCTGCTACTGAAACTTGATGGGCTCCTCCGTGTCTGGATCCACCACGAGCACCTCGATCAGGTCGGGAACTTGTCGCGCAGCGCCGCTCGCAGCCCGTAGCCAATGGCCTCCGGGCCCTTGTAGTGCAGGGTGCACACGCCCTGCGGCACACAACAACAGAAAAAGAAGAGGCAAGGGCTGCTGAGGGAGGGCCGGGTGGAAGGGAGGGCGGGCGAGTGCGGAAAGGCGGAGCGGCAGCCCAGGCGGCGGCGGAGGCGCCACCAAGCACAGCCCAGTGCACCACAGCCCTGCCCGCCCCTACCGCCGCAAATCGCTGCGCACCAGGGGCCGTACCCAAGCAAGCAGGGTCACTCAACAATACGATCACCTCCCGCCCTTCCGCTCATCGCTCGGGGCCCCGGCCTGACCCGCACCTGCTCAACAGCCACGACCTCCACGGAGCCGCCGTAGGCCCCACCGCCCCCGCAGCATGTTCAGGTGCATGTCCACGGCTTGGACGGTGGCCCCGCCCTCCTCCTCCTGGGAGCCCACCTGGAGGGACGGGGCGGGGGGGGCGCGCGGCGGCGGTAGGGGCAAATGTCGTTTCCGAGCCTGGGGAGGGAGGCGGGCGCCCGCCCAGACAGCCCGCCGCCGTGGCTGCAGCTGCCCACGCGCCCACCCACCCACGGCGTGCGGATACCCAGCAGCCTAGCTGCCACGCGTCGTCACCCCGCACACGCACGGCGGCGCCCCCATCCCAAGCAGCATGCCGCTGCCCAGGGGGCGCCCGCCACAACCGGCCACCCCACCACCCCTCCACCTCCCCCGGCTGACAGAGGCCCCCGCCGCCCCACCTGCACAACATCCACCAGCTGCTCCCCAAAGGCCGCCCGCAGGCTGCGCTCGATGCCCATCTTCATGGTCGCCGAGGAGGAGGGGCAGGTGCCGCAGGCGCCCTGCAGCGGAGCGGGCGGGTGGGGCGGGTGGGGTGTGCACCAGGGTAGACGGGGCGCAGGCACGTGCCCTACGGGTGGGGGCGTGGCGCGCGCAGGGAGCCTCTGTCCCCCCTTGGCCCCGCGACAGCATGCGGGAAGGGGAGCGGCAGCACCGGGTTCAAGGACCCAGGCACACGTGAACGCATGTTCCAAAGGTGTGGCCCCGCCGCCGCTCGGCCGCATGGGCACCGAGGGAGGAAGGGGAGGGCGGCGTGGGTGCCAGCGGCAGCAGCGCAGGCCGCCCACCTGAAGGCGCAGGAAGACGCGGCCGCCCTCCACCCCCGCAACCTCCACGTTGCCGCCGTCGGCAATCAGGTAGGGGCGCACATCGTCGAGGGCGCGGTCCACGGCTTCCACGCTCATTTCCAGCGGCACCGCAGCGGTGCCGCTCGCGTCGCCGGAAGCAGCGGCGGCCGCCCGGGGAGCCTCCCCACCGCGCGGTGCACCGAAGCGCGGGCAAAGGGCGTGACGGGCGGCGGCGGCTGCTGCGGCGGCTCCGGCACCGCTGCCGCAGCCCGTGCCGCGCCTCCCGCGGCCTGCGAGAGGGGGAGAGGCCAGGCGTGCGGTTTCAGCGTGTGCCGTGGCGCGGCAAGCGGCACCCGCGTCACCAGGCAGGGCGAGGGTGGCTCGCAGCCGCCGCAACGCTGCTGCACCCCCGTCCACGCCACCCGGCTGCAGCTGCTGCACCCCAGCCGCACTGAGCGCGCCAGACGAGAGTGTCTGGAGCTGGGCCGGGGCTGGCTGCTGGCCCAGGCCGGCCACTAGTGCTGGAATGCCCCCAAATGCCTCCACGCACCACGACCGCTTCCGCCGATTGCTCCTGGATCACCGCAGACCAGTCGTCCCCCTCCACCGCCGCCGCCAGCTTCAGGCGGCGCTGCCTCGCGTCCTCCGCCTCGCCCTCGCCGCCGCCCAGGCTCTCACCCATGGCCTGCGGGATCAGGGCGTTGCAAGCAAGGGGGCGGTGCAGCGAGGGTGGGAACGTGGGAGCAGGCAGCTGGGGGCGGGTGCGCGGCCGCGGCTGCCGCGGCAGCGCCCGCCCGGTCCATCCCTTGCCGCCGGCCCCCAATCCGCTGCAGTGCGAAACGGAACAGAAAACGCCAAACAAAGGCCCAGCAGCCCGCCACCTTGCGCAGCTTCAGCTTGCGCTCCTCGTGCTCCGCCAGCTCAGCGGCGCTCAGCAGCGACACGTCAGCGGCGGCGCCGCCGCCGCGCGCCCCTCCCACAGCTCCCGCTCCACGCCGTTGCCTGAGCGGCGGTGAGGGGGCGGCGTGGGTTGAGGACGCTTAAGCCGGCGGAAGCCGCGCAGGGCTGAGCCAAGCCGAGAGGGCGCGAGGTGTGGGAGGGGGTGCGGTGCGGGGGCAGAGCAGGCACAGAGGGCTGCCTACACGCTGCACGCAACCAGCAGCACCTCCCCGCCCCTTCTCCAATGAGAACAAGCAAACTGACAAAGGTAACTAGAAAACAACGACAGCTGCAGCCGCCAAAACGCAGGCGATGCTGGCCCCTCGCCCCAACCCACCCACCCACCCGGCGGCACCGCCCCCGCCTCCGCCAGCCAGTTGTCTGCCTCCCGCTGCAGCGCCGCCCGCGACTGCATCGCGCGGTTGGCAAAAACCATGACGCGGGCCCAGGCGCAGCGCTCCTGGCCCACGCGCGCCAGGTGGCTCTGGAGGTGGGGGGGTGTGTGGGTGGGTGGGTGGGCAGTTGAAGGAAGTGAGGATTGGCAGACGGAAGGAGCAGGGCCAAGGGGTGTGGGTGGGTGGATGGGTGGGTGGGTGGGGATGGGGGTTGAGGAAGAGGGTGGGGGAAGGGGGCAGGAGCCATCAGACGGTTATAGGAAGGAAGATGTGTGGGTGGTGGGAGGTACGGGGGCTGGGTGTGGAGAGCTGCAGCTGGGGCGGGCGGAGGGAGGAGGGCCGACGCGGGGATATGTGGCGGCGGCAGGCAGCCCAGCACATCATGCTGCTGCTCCCCTCACATCCGCCCACACATGCACCCCCTCCGTCGCCACCACCGCCGCAGCCCGCCCGAAGGATGGAGCCACGCCGCCCGCCACCCCGCTGCACCCGCCAGCCGCACCTTCACCGCCAGCGGTACGTTCCTGCTGTACCCCACGTACTGCAGGTTCCTCTTGTCGTCGTACAGCGCATACACGCCCACCTGCGGCACAGGCAGCAGGACATGCGCAGGGCGGCTGAGGGCGGCGTTGAAGGGACAGGAGAGCGAGGCACCGCGCCCATAGAAGCCTCCCCGCGCACTCAGCACAGCTGCAGCATGCAGGCACGCGTGCAGCCTGGCGCAGACAGCCCAGGGGGAGGTGAGAGCTGGGAGGCGGTGGCACACTGGGTCGCACCGGCTTCTCGCCCTCACGGGACGACACGTACCGCTCCACCTCCAGCAGCGTACTGCCATCGTCCTCTCCCTGAGCGTGCACAGCATGCAGGAGGATGGTAAAGACCACGGGCCATGCTGCTGAGGCAGCGCGCTGGCTGAGGCCAAGGCATCTGCCTGGGCGGCGCCAGCGGCGGCAGGGGCTGGGGCGCCGCACCTCACGGAACAAGTACCGGCGGCCGCCCTCCTCGTGCGCCTCTGCGCCGCCGTCGCCGTACAGGAACCCGTGCAGGCCCTGGTGGCCCTCTGGCACCGCGCCGTCTGTCACAGGGCCAGCCGGGGTGGGCGTGCTGCTGCCTGCCGCCGCCACCCGGCGGAGCGCACGCCGCCGCCCAGGCACTGGCTGGCAGGGCGGGCAGGCGCTGGGACGGCGACAGGAGCCTAATATGCGTGTAACAGCTTGTGTCGCGGAGCTGTGCCGGCCGGCACCCACCGCTGTGGCGCTCATGTCAGAGGGCGCAGGAGGTGTTTATCGTTCGTGTCGGGCGGGTTCAAAGGGTGATTCAGGGTTGTGAAATAAGGGTTGAACGGCCTGGGCACATGCAACATGCTCCCGGCAGATTGGCCGCTGCTTTGGGGCGCAGCATGACCACCTTTGCAGCGTGTGGCATGCCCTGCCACACAGCTTGCAGCATTCTGCACTTCAATTTGGACACCAGACAGCAGCCTGCGCTTTTGTTGTATCCAGAGATCTCCGCATTCCGCAACATGCGTGGGCAGTTGGGAGCCCTGCTCCTGCTGCTGGTCACCGTCAGCGCCTCCAGAAACTTGCAACAGACGTATGATTGCGAGGAGGCTGAACAGGAATGCAGGAGGGTCTCCTGCAACGGTGGGTGGGGCAGGGAGTTGGCAACACGGAGGGGCTGGGTTGCGGTGCGGGGCCAGACGCAACCCTGCGCCTCAGTGACTCCAAGTTGCAAGGGCAGAGCTGCAAGGGGCTGCCCGCAGCCTGCCGCCGGGCAGCCTGCCGCCGCCGCTCGCGCGCCCACCAAGCCCCGCCTGGTTCCTCCCGTCCGCAGGCCTGCTGAAGGCGCAGTGCGACAGCAGCACGGGACGGGTGCAGTGCACGTGCGAGAGCGCGGGCCTGGTCAGCTGCTTCCCGGGCGCCGCGACCGTCACGCTGGCCGGCGGCGCCACCAAGCGTGTCGCCGACCTCGCCCTCGGCGAAGCTGTGCTGGCCGTGGGGCCCGACGGCCGCCTGCTCTACGCCCCCGTGGCCCTCTTCTCCTCGCGGCGCCCAGCGCAGCGCGCCACCTTCCTGCGCGTGCACACCGACGCAGGCCTCAACATCACGGGTGCGCGCGTGCCCTTCCTCCGCCCTGCCTCACCTGCACCCCCAGACAGACAGCACCGCGCTCCTCTCTCGCCTTCCAGCTCGTCAATGCAGCAGGCTATGCTGCCGGCAACCGGCTGCCAGCCCCTGCCCCTGGCAGTGCTTCGCCCTGCCGAGGGGCCCCTCCAGCCGCCCACTCAGCCGCTGCGCCCCCACCCCCGCTCCCCCACAGCCACCCCCGGCCACTACCTCTTTGCATGGAAGGCGTCCGCGGCGGCGGCCTTCGCCGCGCTGCCCACTCCGGACGCCTGGCCGCTCGTGCTGCCTACAGAGGTGAGCAGGCAGCCTCTGCAGCGCCGCCGCCGCCACGTCGACGCTGGCGTGGCGTGCCGCCGCCCACGCCTGGCAGCTGACCCGCCTGCTGCTCGCTCTCCTGGCCAGTCCGCCCCTTGCCCTGAACCACCCTCAACACCCCTCCCCAAAGCTCCGGCTCGACCCCCAACCCTCCCTCCCTCCCGGGCCCCGCGCTGCAGCTGCGTGTCGGCGACCTGGTGCCCGTGGCGGCGGCGGTGGCGGCGGGCGCGCACGCGGCGGGCGGCAGCCCCGCGCTGGCGCGCGTAGTTGGGGTGGAGCGAGTCAGGGAGGAGGGCGTCTACATGCCGCACACGCTCACAGGTGAATGGTGCAGGGTGGGGGTGTGTGTATGGGGGGGGGTAGGCGGTGGTGCAGGTGGCGAGGTGGTGGGTGGGCGGTGGCGGCGGGTTGGGAGCGAGCAAAGGTCAGGGAGGGGCTGGGAAGCACCTCTAGGTGGGAAGGGAGTGGGTGTCCTTGCCAGGCTGCTCTTGCTGGGTGCCGACACTGGAAGAGCTGGGGGCGGGCTCCTTGGCCCCCCTCCGCCGCTCAGGGCGGCCTCCACCTCGCTGCCAGCCTGCCCACCCGGCTGCCCGCCCACCCGGCCGTTGCCCTGTCGCAGGAGCGATTGTGGTGGACGGCGTCGTGGCGTCGGAGCTGACGAGCGTGGTGCCGCCGCGGTTTGCGGGCGGCGCGACGCAGCGCCGCCTGGCCGCCGCGCTGCGGCTTGCGGCGCGGGTGCTGCCGCCGCGGGTGCTGGAGGGGGCTGTCCGGGCGGCCTCCTCCTGGGCTCACGGCACTCCCGACGCCTCGATCAGCTATGCAGCACTCGGCCTGGCAGTGCCCTCGGCTGCCTGAGCCTGCGCACCGCCGCATGCACACCGCCGCCCGCCGTTTTGAGCCCCGACGGGCGAGGCCGGGCCGCGGCCGACGCCCAGCTGCGCCAAGCTGCCCCTGCCTTGCCCCACGGTGCCCACTGTACTATGCTGTCAAGATGCATGCTCCCGTCGTTCTATACGCCGACCGCCATGTATGTGACTCGTCCAGCAGCCATGCGCAGGCAAAGCGGTGGACGGGGGGCTTGCTGTGCTGGCACCGCCAGCTCATGGCAGGGGGTACCCAGCTGTTCGCATCCCTGCCGTCGGCCCTGGCTGTCCGCCGTAACAAACCCTGTGCATCGCTGCCGGCAGGCCAAACACCGAGACCCGACCACTGCGACAACCTTCCCCTGCGCGGCCCGAGCCCTTGCAGCTGCCCCATGGTTATCAAGGACGACCCCCGCCGCCTGTTGAACCTCCTTGGCACTAAGCACACGGAAAAGGGTGAGCAGGGCACCAACTTATTCCGGCAGCGGCACCTTTCTGCGCGGGTCGCTCACGTCCCTGCCGCTGCTTCCTGCACCTTTCATAACGTCCTCTTCGCTGGAAGCGCCGCAAGCGCACGGCGCGACTCCCGTGCGCCCGGCAGCCGCTGCCGGTGTCGGGTCGCCCTTGCTGCTATGCCCTCGCCCGGCGGTCACCTGCTGCCACTGCCGCCTGCAGACCCAGATGAGGAGTTCATGGACCGCCTGGCCAAGAAGGTGAGCTGGCAGTCTGCCGCGAACTGCTGGTCCCTGCAAACCATTGCATGCAAGGGCGGCAAGGATGCCTTCACCGATCTCCCCCTTTTTGCATCCCCTTGCTTGCGCACCTTGCACACGCTGCGCTGCCCCCGCCCCTTCCCCCACCTCCCTTGCTGCGCAGACCAGCTTCTACGACCAGCCCAGCGCGCCGCCAGAGGGGCTGACCCTGCCGGCCGTGGGCTCTGATGCGCTGGATGAGCTGGCCGATATGCAGGTGGAGGAGGAGGTGGGTGCTGCAGCCTCCCTGCCCCGCCGCGCTGCCGAGCGACCCATTTGATGTGCATTGCCCATCGCGGAGCCGCGGACATCAGCTGTCATTGGGCTCTGCACATGGGTGTCAGTGGATGCTGCGGCTGATGGCTCCAATCGGTCACCTGGCAGCGGCAGGCGCAGTTAGCCGCAGTCAGTCACGACGCGCCCCCCATCGCGGCCTTGACAGTGTTGACTGTTCCAGGCGGCGCCGTTGCCGGTTTTGCAAATCGCAGCCCTGGCTTTGCAACGACCAACCAACCGCGTTGGGTGCTCGCATGGCCTGCCCCGGCGCGCGTCCCGGCCCGCCATCCATATCCACGGCATGCTTCCCGCCCCAGCCCCGAACCGCTGCCGACCGCCCGCTTCCCCCTGGCTGCTGCAGAGCCGCGAGCTGTTGCATGTGGTGCCGCCGCCCCCGACGCGGAGGAGGCTGCAGCTGAGCGGCAGCGGCGGGCGGAGCAGGAGAAGAAGGAGGCGCGGTACGCGTCGCTCTTTGAGGGGCGCTCGGCGGGCGGCAGCGACCAGACGGGCGTGCCGGAGAACCTGCGCTTTGAGCGGCTGAGCGCCCGGGTGGGGGCCGCCGCCCGCTGGCAGCTTGGGAGGGGCGACGCCTGCGCCGTTGATGCCGTGTCGCGGCGCAGCTGTGCTGCCCTGCCGTCCAGGGCATGTGCCTGGACGGTCGACGCTGGGCAGATTCCCGCAGGATGCAGTTGGGCTCGCAGTGGGCCCATGCGACCACCTCATCTCCGGCCTCCCCGTTCTTCACCCCAAGCCCCCCCTCCCCCCGCAGCCGGATGCACAGCGGTTGCCCAATGTGGGCACCGCTGTGTCGGCGGAGGAGGCGGCGCTGCGGGTGGAGGATGCCGCTCGGCGGGCGGCATGGGCGGAGCTCAACAGGCTGCGCGAGGACGCTGCGGTCGGTGGCGACGCGTACAAGCGCGCCCACGAGCGGTTTGTGGCCACCTGGGGCCACCGTGGCGCGGAGCTGCGGGAGTGAGCGGCGCGGCGGCACCGTGTGCGGCGGCCGAGCGGCAGCAGAACGCGCGGCGCTGGCTGCCACCCGCGCGCGGCTCAGGCTATCGTCCGTCGCCTGGTGATGAGACCTTAGGTGGATTCGCACCTTGGTCGCACCGATGGGCGCACACGGATGCTCGGGAGCAGGATGCCTGTTGGAGGATTTTCGTGGCGGCGCTTCGCAGGAACCCACAGGTCCAGGTCAGGTCAGGACGCCCATTTGAATGCGCCCCTTCTTAAAGCCCGTCCACGTCTTTGAGTTTCATCGAGCTGTCAGGCTGTAAATTGATCGCGCCGCCGGCCTGTTTCGAGTTCTACCGCGGTATACCGTAGGGCACACATGCCTCTCGGCACGTGGGCTGGTCCTTATGACGCTGTTCGACCGCCGTTTCACTCCCCTGCCCATATTGCACCACGATCGCTTCAAATATAAAGCTATCGAGCCTCTGATTCGGGGCGCCAGCACTAAGGACTGCCTTTTCCATCCGAGCTCGAAAGCGCTGGGTTGGCCCTCCAGCATCAAACCCATAAGGTGTTCTAGGTTTGCACAATGTCCCTTAGGCGCCGGGGAGTCCTGCAGCCTGGGAACGTTTCAGGCCTCGCCCTGCTTGTCCTCTTGGTGGCCCTGTCGGGCCCTTGTGCCTCAGTAGGGCGCGCAAGCGATGATAGATCGCCGATAGGCCAGGTGAGGCCACCCGTGCAGCTGATGACGCTGTGGCTAGGAGGGCGTCCGCGGCCTCCTGCCGCCCACAAGGGCGTGGAAGACCCCGCAGAATGCCTGGCTGGCATGCTGAAATCTTCCTTCGGGGCCTGTCGCAGGTGGAGCTCCCCCTCTGCCTGCCGCAGCCATCCGTCCCGCCGCCAACTCCCGCGGCGACAACGGCCACGCCAGGCGCGGGCCCGAGCCTCCGCCCTACCTACGCCGCCTGCTGCAGAGCGGCGGCAGCGATTTGCCGGGCGAGCAGGCAGCTGCTGACGGGCGCAGCAGCCGCAAGTGCCCGTCATCCTGGCTGTCGCCCCCGGCAGCCAGGCAGTGGCGGTCAACGCCAGCTCGGGCGCATCATCGATGCAGCAGGGGTCAACACCACGCGCTGCATCCGCTACGCCCCAGGCTTCGACGCCAGCGCGGGCGCCGCACAGAGCGGCAGCAGCGGCGGCAGCGGCGGCGAGGGCGGCGGCAGCGGGGGCCGACCGCCGCTCGACCTTTTCGGGGTGCGCGGCGGCGCAGCTGGTGGTGGCATCCTCGACCCAAGCCATCACGATACAGGTGGGCCGGGGTGCAAGCCTGCTGCTCTTGCTTGGAGCAGCTGAGCGAGCCGAGGCACACAGCTTTGGGGGTTCCAAGCCAAGGGGCCGTTGCCTGGTGCAGCACGCGGGCACCCCGCGCTGCCAGGCCGTCGGCGGCGGCGGGGGCGGGCACATCACCGGGCGGGGTCGCTTGCGGCTGCCCTGGTGCTGGCCCCCATCCTCATACAACACCCTGCGTGCAGGTGCGCGTGAATGCGCTGGTGGGCAGCCTGGCAGCGGATGACGTGGAGGCGGACGCGTGCGCTGTGCAGTCGGTGGGGCCCCCTACATCCAAGGCGCCTTCCAGGTCTTTGAGGTGGGCGCCGCCGCGGCTGCTCCTTGCTCCCGCATGCGTTTTGGGCGGGGGGAACCAGGCAGCACGCGGTGTGTGCCATGGGCATGTGCTTGCGCTGTGGGTTGCCCTCCCCCGCTGGCTCCCCCCGCGTCCCGCGCTCCCCTGCCGTGCGTTGCTGGAGCCCCTGATGAGCTGAGAGGATGAGTAACTCGCGCCCGTTCGTGCCCCCCAGAAAATAAAGAACAAACGCAAGCACACTCCTCCTGCCCCCGCTTCAGGTTGAGGTGGAGATGGAGGAGGCCAACCTGCCGTGCAGCCTGAGGGTGGCGCCGGGCCGCTTGGACGGTGCGGCGGCTGCCGCCGCCGCTTGCCGCCCCCTGCACCGTCCTGCCAGTGCAGAGAGACCTGCCCCGCTTCCAGCCGACCCCTTTGCTGAATGGCAAGCATTCCTTCTGCGCCTGCAGACCGTGCAGGGGAGGCGACGGCGGGCAGCAACAGCCTGGTGGCGGTGTGGGACACGCAGGCGCCGCAGCCTGCCATCTCCACCGTGGGCAAGTACGCGACCACCGACGAGCGGCGCATCCCGCTGCTCATCGACTTTGGGAGCGCGTGCTGCAGCTCAACCCGCTGCGCCTCTTCACGGCGGAAGGGTTCACCCGGTGCGCCGCTGACGCAACCATGTGTTGCTTGCAGACTGCGAGCCACCTGCCTTCCAATCCCTTCCATCCGCCTTGCACTCACCCTTTCCACCATTTGGTACTGCTGTGCACCGCAGCATGGATGTGATGTA
The DNA here is from genome assembly GCA_025917655.1 of Chlorella sorokiniana. Taxonomy (NCBI): domain Eukaryota; kingdom Viridiplantae; phylum Chlorophyta; class Trebouxiophyceae; order Chlorellales; family Chlorellaceae; genus Chlorella; species Chlorella sorokiniana. The sequence goes on from CP084610.1 coordinate 92,196, forward strand.
TGAGGTCCTGGAGGGCCGAATCTACATCATCGGCACCATCGCCGACCCCGAGCAGGCCGTCATTGTCACCGGTAAGGGCCAGCACTGAGCTGCGGGGGCGGGCGCCGCGCAGCCTCCGGTTCCCTGGCAGCCGCTGCATGGCAGCAGGGGCCGAGCAGTGTGCGCCGCCGGTTCATGTGCTTTTGTGGCGCCGCAGGCGCTGCGTCCTTGTCAGCTGGCCACCCAGACGCCGGTGTGGGCACGTGCACCCTCCCGACCCAATTCCCACCCCTTACGCCCACACACTCTCACCACCCCACGCAGTCTCCGTGGCCGAGGGCGTCACCACCGACATCATGGGCAACCCCAACGCCGCCGCCAGCTTCAGCCTCGTCTACCTGCCCAACAACACTGCGGCGGAGGGGCTGGGCAACTTCATGAGGTGAGCGGCCGACTGCTGCTGATGTTGCTGCAACTGAGAAGGGAGCTGAGGCCTTGAAGCGGGCCTGTGCCTGCAGCCACCATGGCTGCTGCCGCCGCTGCTGCCGCAGCTGCTTCCCTGGCCCTTGCCGCTGCTCGCCACAAAGGCTGCTGCTGCTGGAACCGGGGTGCTGCCAGCTGTCCGCAGGGTTCAGGCAGCCGACATGCAGGGCCTATGGTGGCTCCTGCTCCCTGCTGTCTTTACTTCGTGCAAACCGGCCTGTGTGTTGCCCTCCCGTCCGCTGTCCCCCTCCGCCTGTGCCTTACGTTGCCTTTGCCCCCCCTGCAGCGCCGTGTTTGCCACCTCCAGCGGCACTTTCTTCGCGGGCACCATGCTGGTCAACATGCTCACCCCGCTCCGCATCTGTGAGCGCGCCACGCCCGCTGCGCCGCAGCTTGGGCCCCTGCTCGTTGTGCTGTTGCCCCTGCGGGTTGTGTCCTGCTGCAAGCTTCCAGCGGCAAGCGCCCCCTGCCGTCTTTAGCAGCGAGCCCCCCCCCCCCCGCTGTTCCTCCTTTCTGCAGACCCCACGGGCAACAACCTGGGCGTGATGGTGGGAAGCGTGCAGATGGTGTACCTGGCGGGGCAGCTCAGCGTACCGCAGCTTCCCCTCAACTTCCGGCAGGCCGCCGCGCAGCTTGGCTACATCACCCTCGACTTCCCGTGAGCCGCCGCCCCAGCCTCTGCTTTCCACCCCTGCCCCGCCGCTGCCGCAAAGCCCGGCTGCATGCCTGTGCCGGGCACCCGCCACATGCTTGCCGGCCTCTTGCCGCTGGCGCGGCGCAGCCCCTCTCCCGGAGTCGCCTGATGTTTCGTGCCGCCCTCCCCGTGCCGCCCGCAGGTCTCCAGTGACGAGCGGCGGCGGCGCTCGGCCGGCGGCAGGGAGGTGGATTCGGGCGGCGACGGCGACGCGTCAGCCACCCTGCGCGCCCTGATGGAGGGTGAGCTGGCGGGGCCCCTAGTAGTGTGTGCGTGTGTGCTTGGCGCGGGCTGGTGTGGGTGCGGGTGGGTGGTTGCGATGGCCGCAGGGGTTTGCTTGATGTGTGGATGCTTGTGTTGGGCGGGCGGTGGAAGCGTGGTTGGTTGGGCGGGCGGGCGGAAGAACCGCGGTTGGTTGGGCGGGTGGGCGGTGGAAGCGTGGCGCAAGGAAGTAGCCTGCAGCTGGGCTTCCTGGCTCAGCGTCCAGCTGGCCGCCCTGCCGCCGCGCCCCAGCGGCCCTCCAAGCCTCCAGCTGCCCTTGCGGCCTGGCTGCTTGCCACCGGGCCCACATGCCGATGCGACGGTGCTGGCCTGACGTGCCCGCTGCACTCCCCTCCGACCCGCCCGCGCTGGCCCACGCCCCCACGCGTGTGCCACCCCTGCAGAGCTGGTGGCCTTCCCCACCTTGCCGCTGGGCGTGCTGTCCCTCAGCGACAACGAGGTTCTGCTGTTCGACCTGGGAGGGAGGGGGCGCTGCCGGCGGCCTGGACCGCTCGCCGCTGGTCAACGGTGAGGCCCCGCTTCCTTTGCGCCATGTGTTCAAGGCTTGCTTGCAAGGGTTGTGTTCGGGCCTTTGAAAAGCAAAGACTGGAAGCCAGGCACCCTGCGTCGCCAGCTCAAGCGGCTGGCGGCCAGCTGCGGCGCCTCGGCCATCGTGCCCCGCTGCGGCTTCGGGACGCGCTGCAACATCACTTGCAAGCAGCGGCTGCACCCAGCTGACACGGCGTGCCTGCGATGCTGTCTGCAGGAGAAACAAACAGCACGCAGGCTGAGGCGCAGGCCGTCGCGCAGCCGCCACCTGCGCTCGATGAGCCGGCGGCGCCGCCGCCGCCGGCCCCAGACGCACCGTTTCCGCCCCCGCAGCCCGACCCGCCGCCCGCTCCTGGCCCTCCTCCCAGCCCCGAGCCTCCACCGAGCCCTGTGGCAGCCCCAAGCCCTCCGCCGCCGCCAGACGCGGCCGACCTGTCGACGGCAGAGGAGGGCTCCCCTCCGCCGCCGCCTGCCCAGGAGGCAGCGCCGCAGCCCAGCCCCCACCGGCTGTGGCCGACGCAAGCCCCCCGCCGCCAGCGGACCAACCCAGCCCCCTCCGCCTGCGGTTGAGCCAGAGCTGCCGCCGCCGCCAGCGGACCAACCCAGCCCTCCTGCGCCAGCGGACCAACCCAGCCCCCTCTGCCTGCGGCTGATCCAAGCCCGCCGCCGCCAGCGGATGCGCCCAGCCCGTCGCCGCCAGCGCTGCTGCTCAGCCCGCCGCCGCCAGCAGTGCTGCTCAACCCGCCGCCGCCAGCAGTGCTGCTCAGCCCACCGCTTCCTGCTGCGGTGGAGCTCAGCCCCGCCTCCCCTTGTTGTTGAAGAAGCTAGCCCGCCCCCTCCGGCAGCGCAGCCCGGCGTGCCCCCGCCCCCGCCCGCTGTGGTCTCCAGCCCGCCTCCGCCTGTCGCAACCCCAGGTGCACCCCAGAAGCCCTGGCCCAACAGACCGGTTGCCTGAGCCCCTTCCTCTCCACCCTGCTGTGGCTGCCCCGCCTGGCTGGCGTTGCCACAGCGCTTGCCCCCTACCCATGACGTCCGCTTCCCCCTTGTACCGGCCCATTGTACCTGCAGTCCCGCGGTACAGCGTGGGCGGCCGCGGCGGCTTCTACTACGTGAACGACGCCAACGAGCTGTTCCTGTACCACCGCGGGAACATAGTGGGCCCTGCCAGCCTGGACAGCCTGTACCGCCAAGAGTTTGGCGGCACCGCCAGCACCGCCGCCCGCCGCCGCCTGCGCCAGGCTGTGCAGGACGCCGCCGCTCTGACCATCGTGTCTTGCGACACCGACGCCGTCACCCTGTGGCTGGTGCTGGGCAGTGGGTGGGTGGTGCTTCCCGCTGAGCTTGGTTTGTTGTGCTGTCTGTTCCTTTGTTTTTGTTGCTTAGGGCGGGCTGTCGCCGGCCGGCCCCGCCTGTGCCCGCGCCGCCGCTGCGGCTGCTTCGCCGGAGAGCCCTGCCGCACTCCCTCCCTTCCGTCCCTTCTGCCTTGCTCCTGCGCCGCTGCCCGTCCGCCACCTTGCACAGCCGCCCTCGCGGCCGGCTGGTGCCGCTGGCTGCCCCTCTTGTCGCCGCATCGGCAGCGAGTGACAGCCTGCAGCCTCGCCGCCCCAATCCGCCCTTGCTGCCTCCTGTGCAGGCGTGTGTACTCCTTTGCCCTGCAAGGCGACGGCAGCTGGGTCCCCAAGCCCAGCCTGTTCCCCTCCAGCGTGGTGTCAGTGGGCGACAGCGGTGCGCTGCATTCATCTTGTGTCAAGTTCATGCCGCGTTGCTGCTGGCTGCTCCTGCCCCTCCTGTGGCTGGCTGCGCTGCCCTGGCCAGCACTGCTCACTCGGCGGCCTTCCTCCTTCCTTTATTTCACCTGGCGGCCTGCTGCTGCTGCCGCCGCTGCCGATGCAGGGCTGGTGTACACACTCAATGCGGGCGGGAGCGTATTGCGGCAGCACCAAGACGGCACCGGCAGCACCAGAGAGTGAGTGGGCTGGGCCTGGCGGTTGGTTTTCTGCAGGGGCATGCTGTGGTCGTGCTGCGCCGTGCCCTGCCGCGTGCGCTGTGCAGCCGCCGACGGCCCGGCGGCGCCTGACGCACACCCCGCTGCTGCGGCGGCAATTCCCGCCTGCCGCAGGTGGCCCCTGCCCCCGGCGGCTGCGACGACCTGTCTGAAAGCCGCGACGGCGCGCGCGTGGCGGCCGTGTGCGGCAGCACCCTCTACCTGCTGGGCACTGCTGCGGCGGGCGGCGCCTTTGTGCAGCTGCTGGGGGGCCTGCTCCTCCGCCTTTTGACGACGCCGGCAACCTGTGGGTGTCCCGTGCTGCGGTGAGTCCAGGGCCGCTGACGCTCTGCAGCGGGGTGCGCCTACGACTGCCCCCACCACCTGGCTGTGTGCTCCTGGCAAGCCCGCCTGCGCATGCGTGACGTGGCTCAGCTCTGCACCGCCTTACTGCCCCCCCCGGCCCCCGCTCAAGCTGCACTCGCTCCACTTCGCCGCGCCGCTGCCCTCCTCGCTGCAGGGCGGCGCCTGCGCCGGCATCAACTTCGTGAGACCCGCCGAGCAGGCGGCCCGTCTGGCGGGCGGAGGCGCCACCACGGCGGCTGTCGACGCCAGGTGGGGCTGCTGCACTCACCACTGCGCGGATGCTGCCGCCCTGGCTTGCCTCTGCCCTCCGCCTGGCCCCCAGCCGTCGCCCCCTCCCAGCACCGCCTCTGCCTGCCTCTCCACCACACACATACGTAAACACACAGCCTGTCAGCCCTTCCGCCGTATCCCTGCTGCCGCCGTGTGGCCCGCGTGGTGGCGCGCACACACACGCACACGCACACACAATATGCACACACACTCACACACTTGCACACACTTGCACACAGTCTGACATCCATCTCCTCCTCCCTCTATGCACATGCAGCCAGCAGAGCTGCACCCTGATTGATGCGGCGGCGGTGCTGGAGGGTCGATTCTCAACAGTGTACTGCTGGAATGCAGCCGAGCGGCAGCTGCAGAGTGAGCTTCCAGCTGTTGGGAGTGGGGGCCTTGCTGCCCGACACTGGGCTGGCAGGGGAATGAGGGGAAGGAGGAGGGCTGGGTGGAGGAGGAAAGGGTCTTCGCAGGCTGGGTGGCGGAGGACAGGTGTGTGTGTGTGTGTGAGAAGGCGGCGCGGGGGGGTGCTTGGCTGTCTTATAATCATGGTTCTGAGCAGCGCTGCAGCCCCTCCAGCGCGGATGCCCTGCAAGGGGTCTTCCCAGCATTGCTTGACCCACCGCCGCCGGGCGCTGACCCTGCCGCAGCATTCACCTTGGACACCGCTCCGTCGTCTCCGCCACCCCGCGGCCGCCCTTGTTTGAAGGCAGCTTGGCCCGCCCGCCTCCCACCCCCGTCCGAGTCCCCGCCGCCGCCTGCCCCTGCGCCGCAGCCACCCTCTCCTCCGCCTCCCAGCCCGCCCCCTACCTCTCCTCCACCACCCTCTCCCCAACCTCCCTCTCCCCCTCCGCCATTCCCGCCACCACCCAGCCCACCTCCACCCAGCCCCTTACCTCCCAGCCCTCCACCCCCAAGCCCGCCTCCTCCCTCTCCTCCACCCCCAAGCCCACCTCCTCCCAGCCCGCCTCCTCCCAGCCCGCCCCCTCCCTCTCCGCCACCACCCAGCCCGCCTCCACCCTCTCCTCCGCCACCCAGCCCGGCCCCTCCCTCTCCTCCGCCACCCAGCCCCCACCTCCGGCCCCTCCTCCTCTCCTCCGCTACCCAGCCCGCCACCCCAAGCCCGCCTCCTCCCTCTCCTCCACCACCCCGCCACCCAGCCCTCCACCCAGCCCGCCTCCACCTAGCCCCCCACCTCCTCCCCGCCACCCCCAAGCCCGCCTCCGCCCTCCCCTCCTCCACCCAGCCCGCCTCCACCTAGCCCCCCCCACCTCCCTCCCCGCCACCCCCAAGCCCGCCTCCGCCCTCCCCTCCACCTCCCAGCCCGCCTCCACCCAGCCCGCCTCCACCTCTCCCCCGCCACCCAGCCCACCACCCCCAAGCCCGCCTCCGCCCAGCCCGCCTCCACCCAGCCCCCACCACCCTCTCCTCCACCACCCCTGCCACCCAGCCCACCACCAACCAGCCCGACTCCACCTAGCCCCCACCTCCCTCCCCGCCACCCCCAAGCCCGCCTCCGCCCTCTCCCCCGCCACCCAGCCCACCACCTCCCTCCCCTCCACCTCCCTCACCGCCACCACCCAGCCCGCCTCCACCTAGCGCCCCACCTCCCTCCCCGCCACCCCCAAGCCCGCCTCCCCCTCTCCGCCACCTCCCTCCCCTCCACCTCCCTCACCGCCTCCACCCAGCCCGCCTCCACCCAGCCCCCCCACCTCCCTCCCTGCCACCCCCAAGCCCGCCTCCACCCTCCCCTCCTCCTCCCAGCCCGCCTCCACCCAGCCCGCCTCCACCCACCCCGCCACCTCCCTCTCCCCGCCACCCAGCCCACCACCTCCTAGCCCTCCCCCAAGCCCCCCACCTCCCTCCCCGCCACCCCCAAGCCCGCCTCCCTCTCCACCTCCACCCAGCCCCCGCCACCCAGCCCTCCACCACCTAGCCCCCACCTCCCTCCCCGCCACCCCGAGCCCTCCACCTCCCTCTCCGCCACCGCCCAGTCCTCCTCCACCCAGCCCGCCACCTCCCAGCCCTCCACCACCCAGCCCGCCTCCTCCCAGCCCACCACCTCCCTCACCTCCACCACCCAGTCCTCCTCCACCCAGCCCACCACCTCCCTCTCCTCCACCACCCCCGCCACCCAGCCCACCACCACCCAGCCCGCCTCCACCTAGCCCCCCACCTCCCTCCCCGCCACCCCCAAGCCCGCCTCCACCCAGTCCTCCTCCACCCAGCCCACCACCCCCAAGCCCTCCACCACCCAGCCCGCCTCCTCCCTCTCCGCCACCCCCCAAACCCGCCTCCTCCCTCTCCCCCGCCACCCAGCCCTCCACCACCCAGTCCGCCTCCACCTAGCCCGCCACCACCCAGCCCACCTCCTCCCTCTCCGCGTCCACCCAGCCCTCCACCACCCAGTCCGCCTCCACCTAGCCCGCCACCACCCAGCCCACCTCCTCCCTCTCCGCGTCCACCCAGCCCACCACCCCCAAGCCCTCCACCACCCAGCCCGCCTCCTCCCTCTCCGCCTCCACCCAGCCCGCCTCCACCCAGTCCTCCTCCACCCAGCCCCCACCTCCCTCCCCGCCACCCCCAAGCCCGCCTCCACCCTCCCCTCCTCCTCCCAGCCCGCCTCCACCCAGCCCGCCTCCACCCTCTCCGCCACCTCCCTCTCCCCCGCCACCCAGCCCACCACCTCCTAGCCCTCCCCCAAGCCCCCCACCTCCCTCCCCCGCCACCCCCAAGCCCGCCTCCCCCTAGCCCTCCACCCCCAAGCCCGCCTCCTCCCTCTCCCCGCCACCCAGCCCTCCACCACCCAGTCCGCCTCCACCTAGCCCGCCACCACCCAGCCCACCTCCTCCCTCTCCGCCTCCACCAGCCCACCACCCCCAAGTCCTCCACCACCCAGCCCGCCTCCTCCCTCTCCGCCTCCACCCAGCCCGCCACCTCCTAGCCCTCCCCCAAGCCCCCTACTCCTCCCCGCCACCCCCAAGCCCGCCTCCCCCTAGCCCTCCACCCCCAAGCCCGCCTCCTCCCTCTCCCCCGCCACCCAGCCCTCCACCACCCAGTCCGCCTCCACCTAGCCCGCCACCACCCAGCCCACCTCCTCTCTCTCCACCTCCACCCAGCCCACCACCCCCAAGCCCTCCACCACCCAGCCCGCCTCCTCCCACTCCGCCTCCACCCAGCCCACCACCCCCAAGCCCTCCACCACCCAGCCCGCCTCCTCCCTCTCCGCCTCCACCCAGCCCGCCTCCACCCAGTCCTCCTCCACCCAGCCCCCACCTCCCTCTCCTCCACCACCCCCGCCACCCAGCCCACCACCACCCAGCCCGCCTCCACCTAGCCCCACACCTCCCTCCCCGCCACCCCCAAGCCCGCCTCCACCCTCCCCTCCTCCTCCCAGCCCGCCTCCACCCAGCCCGCCTCCACCCTCTCCGCCACCTCCTCTCCCCCGCCACCCAGCCCACCACCTCCTAGCCCTCCCCCAAGCCCACCTCCTCCCCTCTCCGCCTCCACCCAACCCACCACCCCCAAGCCCTCCACCACCCAGCCCGCCTCCTCCCTCTCCGCCTCCACCCAGCCCGCCTCCACCCAGTCCTCCTCCACCCAGCCCCCATCTCCTCCCCGCCACCACCCCCGCCACCCAGCCCACCACCACCCAGCCCGCCTCCACCTAGCCCCCACCTCCCTCCCCGCCACCCCCAAGCCCGCCTCCACCCTCCCCCTCCTCCTCCCAGCCCGCCTCCACCCAGCCCGCCTCCACCCTCTCCGCCACCTCCCTCTCCCCGCCACCCAGCCCGCCTCCTCCCTCTCCGCCTCCACCCAGCCCGCCTCCACCCAGTCCTCCACCCACCCAGCCCCCACCTCCCTCCCCGCCACCACCCCCGCCACCCAGCCCACCACCACCCAGCCCGCCTCCACCTAGCCCCCACCTCCCTCCCCGCCACCCCCAAGCCCGCCTCCACCCTCCCCTCCTCCTCCCAGCCCGCCTCCACCCAGCCCGCCTCCACCCTCTCCGCCACCTCCCTCTCCCCCGCCACCCTCTCCGCCACCTCCCTCTCCCCGCCACCCAGCCCGCCTCCTCCCTCTCCGCCTCCACCCAGCCCGCCTCCACCCAGTCCTCCTCCACCCAGCCCCCCACCTCCCTCCCCGCCACCACCCAGCCCGCCTCCACCCTCCCCTCCTCCTCCCAGCCCGCCTCCACCCAGCCCGCCTCCACCCTCTCCGCCACCTCCCTCTCCCCCGCCACCCAGCCCACCACCTCCAAGCCCTCCCCCAAGCCCCCACCTCCCTCCCCGCCACCCCCAAGCCCGCCTCCCCTAGCCCTCCACCCCAAAGCCCGCCTCCTCCCCTCTCCCCGCCACCCAGCCCACCACCACCCAGCCCGCCTCCACCTAGCCCCCCACCTCCTCCCCGCCACCCCCAAGCCCGCCTCCTCCCTCTCCCCCGCCACCCAGCCCACCACCACCCTCCCCTCCACCTCCCTCCCCGCCACCCCCAAGCCCGCCTCCTCCTTCTCCCCCGCCACCCAGCCCACCACCTCCCAGCCCTCCACCACCAAGTCCTCCTCCACCCAGCCCGCCTCCTCCCTCTCCGCCACCACCCAGTCCTCCACCACCCAGTCCTCCTCCACCCAGCCCACCACCTCCCTCACCTCCACCACCCCCGCCACCCAGCCCACCACCACCCAGCCCGCTCTCCACCTAGCCCCCCACCTCCCTCCCCGCCACCCCCAAGCCCGCCTCCTCCCTCTCCCCCGCCACCCAGCCCACCACCACCCTCCCCTCCACCTCCCTCCCCGCCACCCCCAAGCCCGCCTCCTCCTCTCCCCCGCCACCCAACCCTCCACCACCCAGTCCGCCTCCACCTAGCCCGCCACCACCCAGCCCACCTCCTCCCTCTCCGCCTCCACCCAGCCCACCACCCCCAAGCCCACCACCACCCAGCCCGCCTCCACCTAGCCCCCACCTCCCTCCCCGCCACCCCCAAGCCCGCCTCCTCCCTCTCCCCCGCCACCCAGCCCACCACCACCCTCCCCTCCACCTCCCTCCCCGCCACCCCCAAGCCCGCCTCCTCCCTCTCCCCCGCCACCCAACCCTCCACCACCCAGTCCGCCTCCACCTAGCCCGCCACCACCCAGCCCACCTCCTCCCTCTCCGCCTCCACCCAGCCCACCACCACCCAGCCCGCCTCCACCTAGCCCCCCACCTCCTCCCCGCCACCCCCAAGCCCGCCTCCTCCCTCTCCCCCGCCACCCAGCCCTCCACCACCCAGTCCGCCTCCACCTAGCCCGCCACCACCCAGCCCACCTCCTCCCTCTCAGCCTCCACCCAGCCCACCACCTCCCTCCCCGCCACCCCCAAGCCCGCCTCCTCCCTCTCCCCTGCCACCCAGCCCTCCACCACCCAGTCCGCCTCCACCTAGCCCGCCACCACCCAGCCCACCTCCTCCCTCTCCGCCTCCACCCAGCCCACCACCTCCTAGCCCTCCCCCCAAGCCCCCACCTCCCTCCCCGCCACCCCCTAGCCCTCCTCCCCCTAGCCCTCCACCCCCAAGCCCGCCTCCTCCCTCTCCCCGCCACCCAGCCCGCCTCCACCTAGCCCCCACCTCCCTCCCCGCCACCCCCAAGCCCGCCTCCTCCCTCTCCCCCGCCACCCAGCCCACCACCACCCTCCCTCCACCTCCCTCCCCGCCACCCCCAAGCCCGCCTCCTCCTTCTCCCCCGCCACCCAGCCCACCACCTCCCAGCCCTCCACCACCAAGTCCTCCTCCACCCAGCCCGCCTCCTCCCTCTCCGCCACCACCCAGTCCTCCACCACCCAGTCCTCCTCCACCCAGCCCACCACCTCCCTCACCTCCACCACCCCCGCCACCCAGCCCACCACCACCCAGCCCGCCTCCACCTAGCCCCCACCTCCTCCCCGCCACCCCCAAGCCCGCCTCCCCTAGCCCTCCACCCCCAAGCCCGCCTCCTCCCTCTCCCCCCGCCACCCAGCCCTCCACCACCCAGTCCGCCTCCACCTAGCCCGCCACCACCCAGCCCACCTCCTCCCTCTCCACCTCCACCCAGCCCACCACCCCCAAGCCCACCACCACCCAGCCCGCCTCCACCTAGCCCCCCACCTCCCTCCCCGCCACCCCCAAGCCCGCCTCCTCCCTCTCCCCGCCACCCAACCCTCCACCACCCAGTCCGCCTCCACCTAGCCCGCCACCACCCAGCCCACCTCCTCCCTCTCCCCCGCCACCCAGCCCACCACCACCCTCCCCTCCACCTCCCTCCCCGCCACCCCCAAGCCCGCCTCCTCCCTCTCCCCCGCCACCCAACCCTCCACCACCCAGTCCGCCTCCACCTAGCCCGCCACCACCCAGCCCACCTCCTCCCTCTCCACCTCCACCCAGCCCACCACCCCCAAGCCCTCCACCACCCAGCCCGCCTCCTCCCTCTCCGCCTCCACCCAGCCCGCCTCCACCCAGTCCTCCTCCACCCAGCCCCCACCTCCCTCCCCGCCACCCCCAAGCCCGCCTCCCCCTAGCCCTCCACCCCCAAGCCCGCCTCCTCCCTCTCCCCCGCCACCCAGCCCGCCTCCACCTAGCCCCCACCTCCCTCCCCGCCACCCCCAAGCCCGCCTCCTCCCTCTCCCCCCGCCACCCAGCCCACCACCACCCTCCCCTCCACCTCCCTCCCCGCCACCCCCAAGCCCGCCTCCTCCTTCTCCCCGCCACCCAGCCCACCACCTCCCAGCCCTCCACCACCAAGTCCTCCTCCACCCAGCCCGCCTCCTCCCTCTCCCCCGCCACCCAACCCTCCACCACCCAGTCCGCCTCCACCTAGCCCGCCACCACCCAGCCCACCTCCTCCCTCTCCGCCTCCACCCAGCCCACCACCACCCTCCCCTCCACCTCCCTCCCCGCCACCCCCAAGCCCGCCTCCTCCTTCTCCCCCGCCACCCAGCCCACCACCTCCCAGCCCTCCACCACCAAGTCCTCCTCCACCCAGCCCGCCTCCTCCCTCTCCGCCTCCACCCAGCCCACCACCCCCAAGCCCACCACCACCCAGCCCGCCTCCACCTAGCCCCCACCTCCCTCCCCGCCACCCCCAAGCCCGCCTCCTCCCTCTCCCCCGCCACCCAGCCCACCACCACCCTCCCTCCACCTCCCTCCCCGCCACCCCCAAGCCCGCCTCCTCCCTCTCCCCCGCCACCCAGCCCACCACCACCCCCCCTCCACCTCCCTCCCCGCCACCCCCAAGCCCGCCTCCTCCTTCTCCCCCGCCACCCAGCCCACCACCTCCCAGCCCTCCACCACCTAGCCCTCCACCCCCAAGCCCGCCTCCTCCCTCTCCCCCGCCACCCAGCCCACCACCACCCAGCCCGCCTCCACCTAGCCCCCACCTCCCTCCCCGCCACCCCCAAGCCCGCCTCCTCCCTCTCCCCCGCCACCCAGCCCACCACCACCCCCCCCTCCACCTCCCTCCCCGCCACCCCCAAGCCCGCCTCCTCCTTCTCCCCCGCCACCCAGCCCACCACCTCCCAGCCCTCCACCACCAAGTCCTCCTCCACCCAGCCCGCCTCCTCCCTCTCCGCCACCACCCAGTCCTCCACCACCCAGTCCTCCTCCACCCAGCCCACCACCTCCCTCACCTCCACCACCCCCGCCACCCAGCCCACCACCACCCAGCCCGCCTCCACCTAGCCCCCACCTCCCTCCCCGCCACCCCCAAGCCCGCCTCCTCCTCTCTCCCCGCCACCCAGCCCACCACCACCCTCCCCTCCACCTCCCTCCCCGCCACCCCCAAGCCCGCCTCCTCCCTCTCCCCCGCCACCCAACCCTCCACCACCCAGTCCGCCTCCACCTAGCCCGCCACCACCCAGCCCACCTCCTCCCTCTCCGCCTCCACCCAGCCCACCACCCCCAAGCCCACCACCACCCAGCCCGCCTCCACCTAGCCCCCACCTCCCTCCCCCGCCACCCCCAAGCCCGCCTCCTCCCTCTCCCCCGCCACCCAGCCCACCACCACCCTCCCCTCCACCTCCCTCCCCGCCACCCCCAAGCCCGCCTCCTCCCTCTCCCCCGCCACCCAACCCTCCACCACCCAGTCCGCCTCCACCTAGCCCGCCACCACCCAGCCCACCTCCTCCTCTCCGCCTCCACCCAGCCCACCACCACCCAGCCCGCCTCCACCTAGCCCCCACCTCCCTCCCCGCCACCCCCAAGCCCGCCTCCTCCCTCTCCCCCGCCACCCAGCCCTCCACCACCCAGTCCGCCTCCACCTAGCCCGCCACCACCCAGCCCACCTCCTCCCTCTCAGCCTCCACCCAGCCCACCACCTCCCTCCCGCCACCCCCAAGCCCGCCTCCTCCCTCTCCCCTGCCACCCAGCCCTCCACCACCCAGTCCGCCTCCACCTAGCCCGCCACCACCCAGCCCACCTCCTCCCTCTCCGCCTCCACCCAGCCCACCACCTCCTAGCCCTCCCCCAAGCCCCCCACCTCCCTCCCCCGCCACCCCCTAGCCCTCCTCCCCCTAGCCCTCCACCCCAAGCCCGCCTCCTCCCTCTCCCCGCCACCCAGCCCGCCTCCACCTAGCCCCCACCTCCCTCCCCGCCACCCCCAAGCCCGCCTCCTCCCCTCTCCCCCGCCACCCAGCCCACCACCACCCTCCCCTCCACCTCCCTCCCCGCCACCCCCAAGCCCGCCTCCTCCTTCTCCCCCGCCACCCAGCCCACCACCTCCCAGCCCTCCACCACCAAGTCCTCCTCCACCCAGCCCGCCTCCTCCCTCTCCGCCACCACCCAGTCCTCCACCACCCAGTCCTCCTCCACCCAGCCCACCACCTCCCTCACCTCCACCACCCCGCCACCCAGCCCACCACCACCCAGCCCGCCTCCACCTAGCCCCCCACCTCCCTCCCCGCCACCCCCAAGCCCGCCTCCCCCTAGCCCTCCACCCCCAAGCCCGCCTCCTCCCTCTCCCCCGCCACCCAGCCCTCCACCACCCAGTCCGCCTCCACCTAGCCCGCCACCACCCAGCCCACCTCCTCCCTCTCCACCTCCACCCAGCCCACCACCCCCAAGCCCACCACCACCCAGCCCGCCTCCACCTAGCCCCCACCTCCCTCCCCGCCACCCCCAAGCCCGCCTCCTCCCTCTCCCCGCCACCCAACCCTCCACCACCCAGTCCGCCTCCACCTAGCCCGCCACCACCCAGCCCACCTCCTCCCTCTCCCCCGCCACCCAGCCCACCACCACCCTCCCCTCCACCTCCCTCCCCGCCACCCCCAAGCCCGCCTCCTCCCTCTCCCCCGCCACCCAACCCTCCACCACCCAGTCCGCCTCCACCTAGCCCGCCACCACCCAGCCCACCTCCTCCCTCTCCACCTCCACCCAGCCCACCACCCCCAAGCCCTCCACCACCCAGCCCGCCTCCTCCCTCTCCGCCTCCACCCAGCCCGCCTCCACCCAGTCCTCCTCCACCCAGCCCCCACCTCCCTCCCCGCCACCCCCAAGCCCGCCTCCCCTAGCCCTCCACCCCCAAGCCCGCCTCCTCCTCTCCCCGCCACCCAGCCCGCCTCCACCTAGCCCCCACCTCCCTCCCCGCCACCCCCAAGCCCGCCTCCTCCCTCTCCCCCGCCACCCAGCCCACCACCACCCTCCCCTCCACCTCCCTCCCCGCCACCCCCAAGCCCGCCTCCTCCTTCTCCCCCGCCACCCAGCCCACCACCTCCCAGCCCTCCACCACCAAGTCCTCCTCCACCCAGCCCGCCTCCTCCCTCTCCCCCGCCACCCAACCCTCCACCACCCAGTCCGCCTCCACCTAGCCCGCCACCACCCAGCCCACCTCCTCCCTCTCCGCCTCCACCCAGCCCACCACCCCCAAGCCCACCACCACCCAGCCCGCCTCCACCTAGCCCCCACCTCCCTCCCCGCCACCCCCAAGCCCGCCTCCTCCCCTCTCCCCGCCACCCAGCCCACCACCACCCTCCCCTCCACCTCCCTCCCCGCCACCCCCAAGCCCGCCTCCTCCCTCTCCCCCGCCACCCAACCCTCCACCACCCAGTCCGCCTCCACCTAGCCCGCCACCACCCAGCCCACCTCCTCCCTCTCCACCTCCACCCAGCCCACCACCCCCAAGCCCTCCACCACCCAGCCCGCCTCCTCCCTCTCCGCATCCACCCAGCCCGCCTCCACCCACTCCTCCTCCACCCAGCCCCCACCTCCCTCCCTGCCACCACCCAGCCCACCTCCTCCCACTCCGCCTCCACCCAGCCCACCACCCCCAAGCCCACCACCACCCAGCCCGCCTCCACCCAGCCCCCACCTCCCTCCCCGCCACCCCCAAGCCCGCCCTCGCCGGCCGTGTTGTTGCGGCCATCGGCAGTCCTGTTTTCTGGCCTTTCCTTCACCGGCACCGGCCGTGAGTTTGGCGAGGGCCAGTTCTCGCCGTTGCCCTCCTACGGCTTCCAGCCCGGCACGCTGCGCAGCCTGCGTGTGCGGCCCGGCTGCACCGCCACCCTCACCGAAGCCAACGGCCCCCAGCCGCTGGTGCTGACGGAAGACGTGCCGGATTTGTTGCAGTACGGGTTCGACAACTCCGCAGCCTCGCTCATCGTGTCTTGCGGCCCACCGCCCGTCAATGGAGTCACCGGCCGGCGGCGCTGCATGACGCGGCCAGCGGCGGCTGCGGCGGCGGGGGACGTGGAGCGCCGCCGCCCCTCCTCCGCCCAGCTCAACTCGCTGCTCCATGCCGAGTTCCGCGGGCAGCAGGGGCCCAAGCCGCAGCGCCGCCGCACCCTGCTGCAGCAGCAGGTCCTCGGCCCGGCGCCCCCGCCCCTACCGCCGCCACAGCTGGGCAACACACCGCCCCCCCCCCGCCGCCCATCCTGAGCCAGGAGCAGCTGAGCACGGTGGACAGCACAGGCGGTTCCATCTACGTGGTCGCCACCACTGGCCTGGAATTCAACCGGAGCGCGGCGGGTGGGTGGGCCCTCGATCACATTTGAGCTGCCAGTGCGCAGGCTACACTCCAAAACACCGCGAGTGCCTCAGCGGGCGGACAGCACAGCAGTCACCTGTCGACGGGCTCGAGTGCAGCGGCCAGCTGGCAGGCTGGCGCCGCGGCATGCCCCGCCCCCCGTGCCTCCTCATCTGCCCCGGACCCCCTGCCCACCCCCTGTTCTGTGCAGTGAATGACATCCTGCCGGAGGCACTGGCCAGGCAGGTGGAGGGTATCGTGGGCCAGCTCAAGTCAGCCCTCAGCATCCAAGGATCGCCGCTGGACAGCCTGTGGAACACGCTGTTCTGGGTGTGCGTCGGCCTGGCGGCCACGGTGGCGCTGCACGCCGCCGCCCGCGCCCTCATCATCTGGCGCGGCTGGCGCATGCGCCAGTTCTTCGAGTGGCCGCGGCCCGAGCTGTGGCTCATGTGGTGTGTGCTGCCCATCCTGGCGGCGCAGGGCGCACGTGAGTGGGGGTTCAGGGCGAGGGGCGGCACATTAAACACACCCGCGCGCCTCGTCCGCCGCTTCTGAACAGCCTGCTTGCCATTTCTCCCTGGCGGCCCTCTTCGCAATGAGCGCAAACCATCAACCAACCCCCTGCAGAGTTCATTGTGGCCGACAGTGGCGGTGCGGTGGCTGCCGGCGTCGTTTTTGGCATCCTGCTGCCGACGGCACTGCTGGCTCTTTCTTTCTACCTGGTCATCAAGCACCTCACCATGGTGGTGAGCTGGCGGGGGCTGGCGCTGCCTGTGTTATGCACCATATGCAACACCACCGATGTTGCAGCTGCCGTGCTGCGCTGCCTGGGGTGCTCCGTGCTGATGCCATCCCCTGCCATGCACCACGCACCACCGGTACCGCAGATTCCGCTGCGCCGCGCCGCCTACTTCCTGCCGGACGAGGAAGCCGAGCGGTCCCGCAAGGAGCAGCAGCTTGCAGCTGCCCCGCGGTCCCGGACAGCAGCAGCGCACAAGCGCCAGACAGCGCCAACGCCCCTGGAAGCAGCTCGGCGGGCGGCGACCCCGGGCCCTCCACCAGTGCCGCCGCCGCTGAGCTGGCAGCCGCTGAGCTGGCACGTGCCAGCGCGGGCGCCGCCTCCGACGCCTCCCGCTCCTCGGGCGCGGGCTCTTCCCTGGGCGCCCAGCTGCTGTGCCGCCGCTCCTGCCAGCATGGCGCCGACGCCGGCGATGATGGCTCTGCTGCGGCGGAAGCTGGGGCGGATGCCACGCTGGCCCCCACCGCGTCCTCGCCTGCGCCGCCGCCTGAAGCGCGCCCTGGCGCGCTGGTTCGTTCAGCCGGTGTTTGGCTTCCACCCCTCCAAGCAAGGGGAGTGGGTGCCGCCGGATGGCTACGACGCCAGGTGTGAATCTCTGGCCCAGGCGCTGCCGGCTGCTGGGCGCACCTCACCCTGCGCCATTCAGCTGTCAGAAAGAAGCCGCACTTCCGTCCAACCTCCAGT
Organism: Chlorella sorokiniana; assembly: GCA_025917655.1. Lineage (NCBI taxonomy): Eukaryota > Viridiplantae > Chlorophyta > Trebouxiophyceae > Chlorellales > Chlorellaceae > Chlorella > Chlorella sorokiniana. The sequence continues at coordinate 109,234 of CP084610.1, forward strand.
CATTGACTTCTAGCAACCCTCCCCCTACACGTGCACACGCAGCTTTTTGGCCAAGTACGGCGTGCTGTTCGAGACATCCCGCGGCCCAGAAGTCAAGTACCGCCCGGGCACCTGGGAGGTGGACCCCGCACCGGCAGGGTGGACCGCGGGGAGCTGGTCCCGCTGGCCAGCACACGAGCGCTGCGGGCCCGGGAGGTGGCACGGGTGAGCTGCAGCAGACGTCGTGCTTTCTTTCGTCATAGCTTGGCAGCGCAGGCAGCATGTCTCTGCTTGAACACCCCAAACATACAATGCACCTGCTTAGCTTGCGTCTGCATTTTGCTGCTTCCCTCTCCTGCAGACGCTGGGCGTCACGGTGCAGCTGACCAAGCTGGTGCTCTTTGCCCAGCTGGCCGCCGTGTTTGGCGCCTCTGAGGCCATCAGCCCGCTGTGGCAGGTCGTGCCGCTGCTGGTGCTCATTGTCGTCTACTGGGCCTACTTCCGCTTTTTTGTGCCCATGGCTTCGTTCGAGGACATGGTTACAGAGGTGAGGCCGCGATCATCGCCCTTTTCTTGCTTGCTTGTGTTGCGTGCGCGTACGGCGATGCCGGTTTGGCGGCTACCATCCTCCAACATTTCGAGGGGGAGCGGGAAGAGCAGGAGCTCCAGCCCGCACCGTCTGCCCTGCAGTCTCCACCCACCGCCCTTGCTTCCATCACTGCGCAGATCCTGGGCTGCGCCTGCGACCTGGGCACTTTTGTGTGCGGCGTGATCGTGGCCGTTGTGCCCGTCACCAGCTACCAAACCATGTGAGCTTTCCAGCCAGCACCGCATGGCAGCTGTCCCCTTGAGCACCTCGATCTCCCCAACCCGGATATGCCTGGCCGGCTGTGCGCTGCCCCGCTGCAGTCAGCTGCCACTCCTGCATGCCTGCCTGCTGTCGGCCCTGCCAGCCCTGGCTCCGACTGCAGCAGCGGCCCCTCCTGCCTCCTCTCACGATGGGCCCTCGTGCTCCCCCCCCCGCTGCAGCAGCACAACTGCGGCATCGCCATGCTGGTTTTCCAGACAGCAAACGTACTGGTCACAATGGCCCCGGTGTGATCAAATTCCTGGGGATGGCCTGGCGATGGGCGTGGCGCAAGTTCTTCCCAGACCCCGCAGACCGCTTTGCGGCGGTGGTGCGGGCGGTGATGTCCCAGAACGAAAGCATCCTGGCCCGCAAGTACGCCGACCGCTGGCTGCTGCGGGTGCACGGCCGCGGGCTGAACGAGCGCGCGCTGTGCCACCACGAAAGGCGCAGCAGCTGCTGCCCTTCGACCTGCGCGCGCTGCGCCCGCCCTCACCCGCATGCGCGCCTTTGGCGGCGGCAACCGCCGCCAGGGCATGGCCGCGGGCGCTGCCGCTGCAGCAGTGGCGGAGGTGGAGGCTGGTGGCGGCGGCTCCCACCCTGCTGAGGGCAGCGTCAGCGGGGGCCGTGGCAGGCCGCGGCTCACATCGCTCTTGTCCCGCCGTTTCAGCGGCGGCCTGCCACGCCAGCTCCCAGCTGGCCCGCTGCTGCCGATTTCCAGCCTTCAGAGCATGCCCAGCGACGCTGCCCGCCGCCCCCAACCCCGTCGCCGGCAGTGCCCCGCCCACGCCCCGCTCGGGCAGTCTGCCCCCACCCCAGGCAGCAGCGTGCATGGTGGCGCTAGCGCCGCAGGCGGCGCTGGGAGCTGCCGCGGCGGGTCGGTGGTTGGCAGCGTGTCGCCCTCGTCTGCCGCCAGCCCGCTGCCCTCCCCCAAATCCTGGTAGCAGCTATCCTGGTGTCTTTTTCAATCCACGATCAGCACTCTAAGCGTGTTTCCCTGTTATCCAGTACATCTTTTCACATTCTTCAGTTTTCAGGAGAGCAGTGAGCAGTCGGCCTGCCCAGCTCGCACCCTTGCAAGTGTTCAATTCTTGAAGCTGGCCATGAGTCCCCCAGCGCTTTGTGGTGTCTCCCTTCCACTGCATACACATTCTTGGCCCTCCTGCCCTCTCTCCAAGCTGCATTCAATCAACCTCTGCCATCCCCTGTCGCCCATCTCTCCCGAGACTCTCCTGATTTCACTGGAATTCCAATGGCACGCAGCAGTCCCGTTGCAGCCCCTGTGCAACGTACTTCTCCGTACTCCGTATGCCTGAGGGACGCATACTAAACAAACGACTACCCACTGAAGATCGTCAGTACACTATGCATACTGCGGCGCAAGTTCAGCCGCACGGCCTCAACGGCGCCCCCATCGCGGTGGCAGGCGCTTGTGAGCAGCTGCAGCACTGGGGCGACCGGCGGGCCGCCCTCATTGTACCGGCGGAACAACTCTGAAGGGCTGAAAACATGGTGATGTGGGCGCCCCACCAGCCTTCCTGCACTTGTGCAGTGCCTGTCACGGCGGCTGCTGCACCAAAACCGGCAGCGCTCGTACCGCCCCCACCCAGCTCACCTCACCCGCCCCAGCCTGATGCGCCTCTGCGCAGGGTCCACCCATGCGTCTGGAGAAGCGCGCCACGTGCCACAGCCAGCGGCGCTCGGCCATTCACGTCGAGGCAGTGTTTAAAAGCCATATAACTTTTGCAAACACAAGAGGGGCCGCGTGCTGCGCGGCCGAGCCCCGTCCGTGCCATGCCCCACAAGCATCGCGCCCACCCCGCTCGAGCTATGAAAATGAGCATTCTACAGCAGTAACCGACGGCAGTGGAGCATATGCGGCGCAGACGGGCAGGAGGAGCAGGAGGAGCCTGTGCAACTGCTGTCCTCTTCCTGTTGCTTGCTCTGGCTGCACCCAACGGTGCTGGTGGAATTTTGGAGGAGGTGGGCAGCCGGGAGTTTGCAGGCGTGGGACGAGACGCCTATGAGATTGCTGGGGGCCAGCACCTCCTCGCGTGGACGACGGCCCGCAGGGCGCTCTCACAAGCGCGGTGCTCGCTGAAAATCGCCGAGCGCCCCTAACCCGCCCACCCTCCCCCCGCCGCAGGTAGTACACCTTCCGCTGCCCAGCGCACCCGGTGCCGCCGACGGAAGTCGGTCTCGCTTGCAGCCCCCTGCTGGCCTGCGGCGCCTGCTGCAAGCCCAGAACGGCAGTGATGGCGAGGGCAGCGCTGGAGGGCCCAGCGGCACCCCCAGCCTCCGACCGCAACAGCACCGCGGACGGGGGCAGGTCCCCGTCATTCTCGGCGTGACGCCCGGCTTGTCGGCCGCCGTGGCGGTGAACGCCAGCTCGGGCGCATCATCGACGCAGCAGGGGTCAACACCACGCGCTGCATACGCTACGCCGACGGCTACAGCGCGGGCAACGCGACGCTGGGCCCCAGCGGGCGGCCGCCGCTGAACCTCACCGCCTGCCGCTCCTCGCGCACGGTGGTGGCCTCGGCCACGCAGCAGATTGTGGTGCAGGCAAGTGCCTCTCCGATTCACCACGCCACGCGGACACCTTGCTCGGGGCCTGTGGGCTGCCAAGGGGAGGCGTTGCCGAGGCGGCGCTGCCTGCTCTGGTTGTGTCGCGGCGGCGGCGACGAGGACTCCCTTTGAGCAGCTGCCGCGATGGGTCACATATGCCCCAACACCCCAACCCACCCTGAGCAGGTCAAGGTGAATGCGCTGGTGGGGTCCATGGCAGCAGACGACTTGGAGGTGTCTGGCGGAAGGGTGCTGTCAGTAGGCCCCCTACATCCAGGGCGCATTTCAAATTTGCGACGTGAGTGCGCAGCTTCGCAGTGCCGAGGAGGCACCCTTTCAATGGACTTGTGCAGCGCTCCATTCCTCTTTAGTGCTGCGGTCCTTGATGTGATGGGTGCCGTGCTGCTTGCGGGGTCCTGGTTGGTCGCTGCAACGTAGCGCCCTGTCCCAGGCTGCTGCCCCGTCGGCGGCTGCCCGCGCGTGCGGAGCTCTGCGGAGCTCTGCCGCCCTTGACGCCTGTTGACCCGCAAGCGCCCTCAACCCTCTGCCTTGCAGTTCCAGATCGAGATAGAGGCGGCCAACACGCCGTGCACCATGAGGGTACCCCGGGGCAGTTCACAGGTGGGCAGCCGCTGCCCTGCGGCCCAGCTTCGCTGGGTCGGCGGCCGCTCCTGCCCAGCCGGCGGCAAGGATGCAAGGAGCCAGTCTCGGCAATCTAGCCAACAGGGGCACCAGCAGAGCAACCAACCTGTCGCAAAGCGGCAAGATGAAACCGCTGGCTTCCTGCGGCCCGTGGGCGGACTGGCTTGCTTGCTTTCAACCATTACTGCCAACCCCACTCCTCTCCCCCAATCCCTCACTCCCCCGCCCCCGCAACCCCTGCAGACCGTGCAGGGGAGGCGACGGCGGGCAGCAACAGCCTGGTGGCGGTGTGGGACACGCAGGCGCCGCAGCCTGCCATCTCCACCGTGGGCAAGTACGCGACCACCGACGAGCGGCGCATCCCGCTGCTCATCGACTTTGGGGAGCGCGTGCTGCAGCTCAACCCGTTGCGCCTCTTCACGGCAGAAGGGTTCACACGGTGCGCAGCTGACGCACCCATGTGCTGCTTGCAGACTGCGAGCCGACTGCCTTCTAATCCCTTCCATCCCCCTTGCACTCACCCTTGCCACCGTTTGGTTCTGCCATGTACTGCAGCATGGATGTGATGTATGAGGTCCTGGAGGGCCGCATCTACATCATCGGCACCATAAACGACCCCGAGCAGGCCGTCATTGTCACCGGTGAGGGCCAGCACTGAGCTGCGCGGCAAGGCTGCAGCCAGGGGCGGGAGGCACCGTGGCTCCCTCGTCCCACCCCCAACGAGACATGGCTGGCGGCTGGCTCCCTTCATTGTGCCCCTCTTCAGCTTACCATGAGAACATAGCCACCCTTCTTCTCCCCACCCACCACCCGCCCCACGCAGTCTCTGTGGCCGAGGGCGTCACCACCGACATCATGGGCAACCCCAACGCTGCCGCCAACTTCAGCCTCGTCTACCTGCCCAACAACACGCGGGCGGAGGGGCTGGGCAACTTCATGAAGTGAGCAGCTGAATGCTGCTGATGTTGCTGCAACTGAGAAGGAAGCTGAGGCCTGAAGCGGGCCTTTGCCCGCAGCCACTATGGCTGCTGCCGGTGCTCTGCAGCTGTTGCTGCTGCCGGAACCGGGATAACCATCATGAAACCTTGCTAATGACTGCGGGCCTGTTGAAGCATGGGCTGCTCTTCACGCCCTATCTCTCGCACCCCCTCAGCCTGTGCCTCGTGTTGCCCCTGCACTCCCCTTCCCCTCTGCAGCGCCGTGTTTGCCACCTCCAGCGGCACTTTCTTCGCGGGCACCATGCTGGTCAACATGCTCACCCCGCTCCGCATCTGTGAGCGCGCCGCGCCCGCTGCGCCGCAGCCCGGGCGCTGTTTGGCAGGATGGCGTCACGCAGTGCATCCTTCCCGTTTGTCTCCAGTCCTTGGCGTGAGGGTTTGGTACGAGAGCATTGCCTGCTTGACACCCTGGCTGATGCTCGCGCACGGCCCCCTCCCCCTCCCCCGGGCCCCCGCAGTTCCCACGGGCAACAACCTGGGCGTGATGGTGGGCAGGGTGCAGTTTGTGTACCTGGTGGGGCAGCTCAGCGTACCGCAGCTTCCCCTCAACGTCCGGCAGGCCGCCGCGCAGCTGGGCTACATCACCCTCGACTTCCCGTGAGCCGCCGCCCGGCCCCGCTTTCCACCCCTGCCCCGCCGCTGACGCTACTCCAGCCCCTGGCATGGGATGGCCTGCGGCAGCAGCGAGCGCTGCATGCAGCGGTGGCTGCCGGCTGACAGCACCCCTGAACTGTTGCGCGGCTTCCCTCCCACCCATCGCCCGCTGCTGCCAAATCTGTCCCTGCAGATCTCCTGTCACCAGCCCTGGCTCGCCAGTCCAAGCAGAGGACAAGAAGGACGGCGATGGGGAGGGCGACGGCGGGGACGGGGGGGCGGCGGCGGCGCCGTGGCACTGCTTCAGGATCTGATCAACGGTGGGTGGCGCTGACTGACCGCGTGGCCGCCGCTGTGCTGCCGAGCTGGCCTCCCCCGCTGCCACCCGGCTGCTGCCTGGCAAGCTCACAGGCTCAAGCAGCCAGCTGTTGCCCAAGTTTTTGGCACACCTGCGCATGCGCCCCACCCATGTGTTGTCCCCGGCTGCAGAGGAAACGGCCTTCCCGACGGCGCCGCTGGGCGTGCTGGCGCTGCCGGATGAGGAGGTGCTGCTGTTTGAGATCAAGGAGGAAGAGGCCCCGCTGGGGTCGTCGCCGCTGGTGCCTGGTGGGTGCTGCCTGGCCCCTTCCAGTCCTCGCCCGCATGGCTGGTTGCCGGGCCGCGGGTGGTGGTCCCGCGGACGGAGGCAGGGCGCTGCAAGCGGCAGCAGCCACGATCCCTGCGTGGCTCCCTGCTTGCCGCACCGGGCAACTGCGCACACATCCCTGCGCACGGCGCACAGAGAGCTGCCAGGCCACACCGGGAACCCGCATGCTTTGTTTCCTGCCGCTGCAGGCAACCAGACGCAGGCTGAAACGCAGGGCCTGCGCCCGGCGCGCCCGGAGAGCGGTGCCCCGCCGTCGCCCCTGGCGGCGCCGGCTCCCGACCTGGCGCCCTCCCTGGCCCGGCCAGTCCGTCCCCAAGCCCCTCCCCGTCCCCGAGCCCCTCCCCCTCTCCCAGCCCCTCCCCCAGCCCCTCCCCCTCTCCCAGCCCCTCCCCCAGCCCCTCTCCAAGCCCCGAGCTGTCGCCCGATGTCGTGGTCCCCAGCCCCGAGCTGTCGCCCGATGTCGTGGTCCCCAGCCCCGAGCTGTCGCCCGATGTCGTGGTCCCCAGCCCCGAGCTGTCGCCAGATGTCGTGGTCCCCAGCCCCGAGCTGTCGCCCGATGTCGTGGTCCCCAGCCCCGAGCTGTCGCCAGATGTCGTGGTCCCCAGCCCAGAGCTGTCACCCGATGTCGTGGTCCCCAGCCCCGAGCTGTCCCCAAACATCCCTAGCCCCGAGCTGTCGCCGGATATCCCCATCCCTAGCCCCGAGCTGTCCCCAAACATCCCCAGCCCCGAGCTGTCGCCGGATATCCCCATCCCTAGCCCCGAGCTGTCCCCAAACATCCCCAGCCCCGAGCTGTCGCCGGATATCCCCATCCCTAGCCCCGAGCTGTCCCCAAACATCCCCAGCCCCAACCCGAGCCCAGAGCTGTCTCCTGAGCTGCCTCCCAACAATCCCTCGCCGCCAGCAGACGTCCCCGCGCCGCCCGCCGTCGTCCCTGCCCCTCCAACCGTTGTCCCCTCCCCACCTCTCCAGAGTGAGAGGATGGGGCGCTGCTTGCAGACCGCCCCACCTGGCACCTCCGCTCTGCTCCCTGGGCCCCCGCCTGCTCTCCCCTCAACCAGCGCCACCTCAGCACCATCCTTTTCTCCTGCCCCATGTGATTCTGCAGTCCCGCGGTACGGCGTGGGCGGCCGCGGCGGTTTCTTCTACGTGAACGACGCCAACGAGCTGTTCCTGTACCACAACGGCGGGCTGGTGGGCCCCGCACCGCTGGAAGAACTGTACCGCCTGGAACTGAACAGCACCGGGGCGGCACAGCGGCGGCGGCGGCGCTTGAGCCAGACGGAGGGAGGCGATGCAACGAATATTGTTTCCGCTGACACCGACGGCTCTGCTCTGTGGCTGGTGCTGGGCAACGGGTGGGTGCCACTTGCACGGTCGCGTGTTGTGTGTGTGTGGGGGGGTAGTGTGTGAGGGTGAGGGGCGGTGGGTAGGCATCCTGCCCGCGCCGCATCAGCCTGGTCACCCCGCACGGCTGCCGCCGGCTGCCCTGCCCTCCCAGCACCCTCCTCCGCCTCTCGCCCCCGCAGCGACGTCTACTCTTACTCGATGGCGCCCGGCAGCAGCTGGGAGCCCAAGCCGGGCCTGGCCCCCGCGGCCTTCGTCAGCATGGGCGACGACGGTGCGTGCGGGGAGGGCGGGGATTGGGGAGGAGGGGTGCCCCTTCCTCTCCCGCTGTATCGCGTGTCCCCGGGGGCCCGTGGGTGCGCATTCTCTGGAGCGAATGGCGCACGCACGGCTGCGATCCCAGCCGCGGCGGCTGGGGCCCCGTATGGTTCCTGCTTGCGGAGCGGGCAGGCAATCGCGTCTTGAGAGCGACTCTCACGCATCGACCCCTCCGCCCCCTTTCCTGCGCTGCAGGCCGCGTGTACATGATCAACAGGGCAGGCACTACGCTGTTGCGGCACGATCCTGCCAGCGACGCAACCACCAGGTGCGTGCCGGCCCCCGCCCTGCGCCACGGCCCTCATGCCTGCCAGCCTGCCGCGCGGGCTTTGCCGCCCGCAGTGCGGCCCGTCGTCTTGCTGCAGGCCACCAGGCCGCCCACTCTGCATGCTGTGGGGGCTGCTTGCAGCTGCATGCCGCCTTTGCATGCGGCCCGTGCCCGGCCTGACGCCCCCGCCCCCGGCCCTCATGCAGATGGGCCTTGCCCGGCGGCGGCTGCACCGACCTCTCCCTGAGCTCCGACGGCGCAACCGTGGCCGCCATCTGCGGCGGCACGCTGTTTGCGCTGAGCGCCGCCAGCGGCGGCACAGCCCAGCTGATGCCGGCGGCCTGCTCTGCCGCCATTGACCGCCGCGGCGCCCTGTGGGTGTCCCGCGCAGCGGTGAGTCCGGGCGGGGCTGCGCTGCCGGTGCAGCTGGCTAGAATGCCCTCCCCGCCCGTCCTCTGCTGCTGCTGCTGCTGCTGCTGCTGCAGGGCGCTGCAGGGCGGCCGTGCGTGTGGTCGCATCCTGGCTTGAGCTCCGGCTGCCCCTTGTGGGGGAGGGGGATGCCCGCCCGGCTGCCAAGCCTTGCCCTGCCCTCCCTGACAAGCATGCCCACAAAAGCCGGGCTGGCGTGTGTGTATGCGCGTGCGCAGGGCGGCGGCTGCTCCGGCATTGACGTCGTGCGGGCAGGCGACCTCGCCGCGCGCCTTTCAGGCGCCTCTGGCTCCGTGACGCCGGTGCAGGCAGGGTGAGCCTCTCTGCGCCTCTGAGCCCACACCCTTCCGCTGCGCCCTCCTTGCCAAGCGCCAGCAAGGAGCGGCGGCGTGCCCTGGCGAGGCAGCTGCCCCTGCCGCCACCTGGCCATATGCTGCGCAGCCGCGGAGCCGCTGCCATTGCGCGTGCCCCCCCCCCCCGCCCCCCCACCCGTTCTCCTCTGTGCCCTCTCCCTCTGCTTCAGTCTTCTTGTCTTCTTGCCTTGCTGTGCAGCACCCAGAGCTGCGACCTGCTGGATGCGGGCGCCGTGGCTGGCACCCTGACCACGCTCTACTGCTGGCAGAGCGCGCAGTCACGCGTTCTGTGTGAGTGCACAGCTGCCCCCGCCTGCATGCTGTCCGCCTGGCGGGGCCCCGCGTGGCCGACGCTGCATCAGCCAAAGAGGTCGTTCGGGCCTGTTTGATGCTGTGCTGGAACCGATCACGCCGGGCCTCTCAGCCCTGCATGTTGGGGGCCTCGCCATGGTGCGCCGCCAGCTGGCGCTGCCAGGGCTCCCGCAAAACGCTGCTCCCGACCGCCTGCCCCGCTCCCCTTGCAGCCTTCCCCTTGGATTCGGAGCCGGCCTCGCCGCCGCCAGCCGAGGACCCCAGCCCACCGCCGCTGGTGCTTGTGGCAAGCCCGCCTCCGCCCTCCCCACTGCCGCCTGTTTTCCAGCCCTGAGCCCGAACCCACCGCCACCCAGCCCTCCCCCTCCTTCTCCTCCACCACCCAGCCCCCTCCCTGCTCCTCCACCCCGAGCCCTCCTCCTCCCCCCCCCCGCCACCCAGCCCTCCTCCTCCTTCCCCGCTGCCACCCCTTCTGCCTGCGCCTAGCCCTCCCCCTCCCAGCCCACCTCCTCCCAGCCCGCCACCACCCTCCCCTTTGCCACCCAGCCCACCACCGCCCTCTCCGCCTCCTCCCAACCCTCCACCCCCTCGCCCCCGCCGCCAAGCCCACTCCCCTCACCCCCTCCGCCCAGCCCACCTCCGCCCTCTCCTCCTCCTCCCAACCCTCCACCCCCTCGCCCCCGCCACCCAGCCCGCCCCCTCCCTCTCCCCCACCACCCAGCCCGCCACCACCCAGCCCGCCTCCCCCTCTCCACCGCCACCCAGCCCTCCACCACCCCCGCCACCCAGCCCTCCCCCCTCTCCACCACCACCTAGCCCGCCCCCACCCAGCCCTCCACCCCGAGCCCTCCTCCTCCCAGCCCCCACCACCCAGCCCTCCTCCTCCCAGCCCTCCTCCCCCTCTCCCCCGCCTCCCAGCCCGCCGCCCCCAACCCACCCCCTGCTGTCACCGGCGCCGTGCTGTACAACGGCACGAGCTTCTCGGGCTTCTCTGAGGTATCCCTTGTCCCTGGAGAGTACCCTCGCTGGAGGACGTCGGCATGCCCGACAAGGAAGTGCGGTCCGTGTCCATCCCCACCCCCGGCTGCACCCTCACGCTGTACGAGGAGCTGGATTTCTTGGGGGCACCTTTGTGGTGGCCGCCGACACGTTCGACCTGGTCGAAGCAGGCGGCACCGCCTACGCCAGCGCCAAGCTGGCCTGCATCCCCGATCCGGCCCTGATTCTGTTCTCAAATTTTTATTACAACGGCCAGTCTGTCGCGTTTGGCGTGGGCGACGTGGGCGACATTGCCGCCGCCAGCGGCTTCCCGACAACGAGCTGACTTCCCTGCGGTTCTTACGGCAAAACTGCGAAGCGCGGCTGTTCGACTCCCTGAATCTCGCCACCGAAGGCGAGGGCGACAACCGCTTTGTCGATTCGGACGAGCCCGATCTGGCGTGGAACGAATTCAACGACGTGACGTCCTCGATGAGCGTGACGTGCATCCCGCTGCGCCCGCCACCTACCAGTGGGTGACTCTTCGCGTGTCCGGCGCCCAGGGTGGCGAGTTTCCTCCTGCGCTTGACCCCGAGCTTTTCAGTTTGTACCAGCGGACCGGCTTTGAAGCGGTGCGTGTTTTGAGTGGGGAGGGGGGCTGCTGCGCGCGCGCGCGCTGGCGGGCCTGGGGCTGTGCCGCGGCCTGATCTCACGGTTGAGCGGTCTGCAATCGTGCGGTCGCGTGCATGTGACTCGCACATGCCCCGCGTTTGGTTTGTCTGTGTGTGAACCTTGCCTGATATAGTTACAATGTTATAGTTATAATAAGCTTCAGCTAAGTTTTCTGCCATCCGCCCCCAAACACCCACCCGCGCAGGCGCTGGCCCAGCTCACGGAGCGCCCAGCGGACTCCTGGGTGGCCGCCATCGCTGACGATCTGCCAAGCGGCCAGGAGAACCCCCTGCGGCTGTTCACCCGCGTCTTTGCAGACCAGCCTGAGGACGTGGCGTCATCGTTGGCTGCGTCTGCTGCGGACGGCAGCCTGGCCGCCCGGCTCGGGCAGCCGCCTCCCAACTTGCAGCTGGAGGATGGATCAGGTGGGCGTTGGCTGCTGTGAGCTGCCCGGCGTCATTTGTTGGATGCGTGGACAGAGGAGGGGGTGTGTGCTTGGATGGGTCGGTTGATGAGAGAGACTATGTGGGCGTGGCACTCGACATGCGTGTGTTTGTGAGTGCATGTGGAGGGCTGAGGGCCTGGTGCGTTGCCCAGCGGTTCTTGTAGCTGGGGCTGCAGCGCGCTTGCCTGTCTGCGACCGTGCACCCCACCTGACCGCTTGGCTGCCCTCGACCCTTGTTCCCTGCAGTCTCGTTTGCTACCCCCGACCAGCCCACCCCCTTCCAGCAGGTGGACATGCTGGTGCTGGGTGAGTGGTGCCGAAGTGTCGAGACTGTAACTGCACATCAGCACGGCCTATCAAACGCGCTCGCCTGCATGAACGACAGCACTTTGAAAAACGGCGTGCAACAAGAGATGGCCGCGCTTGGAGTTCCCAAGCCACACACTGCCTGCCCCTGCTGGCTTCCTATGCCTAGCCAGGCGCGACACCCCTGTGAGCACGTGTGCCGCCCCCTGCAGGAGCAACCGTTGAGGAGTTCAACAGCCAGCGGGCGGGGACTACAAGCAGGTGCGGGGCTTTCCCCCTGCTGCTGGCTGTGACACCCTGACGCTGTTGCTGCCCCCACGCTCCTGGGCCCGTCACCTGGACCCAAACTGGGGGGCCATGCTTCGCTGCTGGGCCAGCTTTCCACCTTCTGCTTATCTTGCGCCTGCTCTTCCTCAGGCCATGGAGGTCGTGCTGGGCTACACCCGCCTGCCCGCTGAGTGGATCGCTGTGTCCGCCGAGGCTGCGACGGAGCTGCCGGAGGGCTGGGATGTGGAGGCCCAGGGCTCGCCCATCCAGCTGCGCTCCGAGGTCCACTCGCCGCAGCACCTCGTCAGCGTCGTGCGGAGCGAGGTGCAGCAGGCGCAGCCATACGGCGAGGGTGATTTCAGGCTGAGGGACGCCCTGCAGGCGGTGGGGCTGACCCTGGTGGAGGGTTCGGTGACGTATGGTGCCACCCAGACGGTGACAATGAGCCTCTCCGGTGAGGTCCGAGGGCGGCAGTGCTTGTTGCGGCCGCAACGCAACAAGCTCCGCGGCTGTTCAAGGGAGGGGGTGGAGGATGCGAGGTCTGGGAAGGGGGAAAGGCAGAGGGGCGTCTTTCCGGGCGCCTGTGACACAGTTGTGCAGTCCACGCATTGCGCACTGATTTATCTTATGGCCGCCCACACTGCGTTTTACGCCCTCTCCATGCACCGCTCGTCGCCTTTTCCATCCTCCCTCCCGCTGCAGTGTACGATGCTGAGGCAGACCGCTACCTCAGCGCCTTTGAGTTCGAGTTCACCAAGGCCGGGGACTACACGGAGGTGTGTAGTCAGGCAGCGCTGCCTTCCCGATTAGTGCTACTGCTGCAACGGGGATGCGTGCAGGGATCGAGCCTCCCACACAATCACTCCCCAACAGCCAGACACCACTTACGCAGTCGTCACCACCGCGGCTGCGCTTACCCTGACCCATCGCGTGCCCCTGCCACATCACCCAACGCTTGCTTTCCCTTGCCATCACAGCTGCACTCATGACGCGCGCCTGCAAACCTCCCTTCTTTTCAGGCTGTTGCCAGCCTCCTGGGCCAGGATCCCGCCAGCATCACCATCACCAGCGTTCAGGATAACTCTCCTCAGCAGGAACCGGCCAGCTTCCTGGTGGCTTCCTGGTTTACACCAGCGACCCGCCTGCGGTGGTGGCGGCGCTGACAGAGGCTGCCTACGGCCCTTCCGAAGACCTGGCCAGCCAGATGGCGCTGCGGGGCATCAATTATGTGCAGTTCACCAGTGAGTTTGGGCAGCATGTGGTGCTGTTGGCTAACCCGCATTGCACGTGATGCGGCCGCCACTGCTCCCACCATACCCACATTGCAAGTGAAGGGAACCATGTCTCCTCCTCTCCCCCTTACAGTCGGCTTTGGCGACCCCCCGTCCTCGTACCAGCAAGTGGACATGGTTGTGCAAGGTGGGCTGGGGGAGTGTTACAGCTGAATTGCTGCAGGCAGGTTCAGGCTTACGGCAGTGATGCGCCACCACGCAGCTGCGGAAGTAGCTTGCAGCTTGGCAGCGCCCTGCCCCTTTCGCCAGGCTCCCCCTTCTGTCATCTAATCCGCCAGCCATTTCTTCTGTTGAGCTGCAGCACCACCCGACGATGAAGGTGTTTTTCCGTCGGATTTCAATTCTTACAAGCGCCCCTACTTCCATTACGTGAGATGTCGCAGCCGGGTGGAAGCAGTGGCAGAGTCGGGAGAGCGCCTCTGTTGGTGGTGGGGCAGGAGATGGCGAGGAGTTGATCTCCATCGCGATTCTTTCTCTGCCCTCTGCAGGCTCTCTGGGGTATCACGGGCATGCCCGTGAACTGGGTGGATGCAACGGCCACTGAAGAGGCGGTGCCGGCAGAGTTCCTGGGGCAGGGCGGCAACCCGCCCTACTGGGTGCGCACGCGCGTGTACAGCCCGGATCCTGCTGCGGTACGCTCCGCAGTGGAGGCAGCTGACGCGGATGGCAGCCTTGCAGCGGGGCTACTGGCAAAGCCGCAAGTGGTCTTGCTGGATGGCTCATTGTCCTTTGATGAAGTCGCCCCCGCACCGGCGCCGGAGCCACCGTCCCCCTGCCACCCAGCCCCCGCCACCCTCTCCGCTTCCACCCAGCCCGCCACCTCCCTCTCCGCCACCACCCAGCCCGCCTCCTCCCTCTCCGCCACCGCCCAGCCCGCCTCCACCCTCTCCACCACCACCCAGCCCACCGCCTTCGCCACCACCTAGGCCGCCTCACCCGCCACCCCGCCCGCCACCCCGCCCTCGTCCCTCTCCTCCACCCCCAGCCCTCCTCCGCCCTCTCCACCTCTGCCCCCTCCCAGCCCCCCCCACCACCCATTGCCGACCCCGCCGCGCTGCTCTGCGAGAACAACGACCGCGGTGGCCTCTGCGTGGGCCTGCCCCGGGCGACTACCCCTCCCTGCCCGCCGTCAACTTCCCCGACAACATGCTGTCTTCCGTGGACGTCCGCGCCGGCTGCTCCGCAACGCTGTACCAGGACCCGGGCTTGACGGGCCCCTTCCTCTCCGTCGCCGGCTACCGCTGGGAGCTGGGCTCCTCGGGCTTCTCCGACGTCGTGTCCTCCGTCTCCATCACCTGCGCCGACGTCGCGCTGTACACCGAAGCGGGCTACGGGCTGGGGGCGAGGTGGTGCAGCTGCCGCGCGGGTCCTACCCGTCCCTGGAAGAGTACAATTTCCCGGACAACGACCTCTCCTCGGTCCAGGTGCGCGGCCTGTTCATCGGCTGATGGGGCCCTGTTTGACGGCTGATGGGCATGCCAAACTCCCCAACACGGCCCCGCCTCCAGCCCTGAGTGCACACGGCAGCGCTGCGCTCCTGGCACATCAAGCTGTGTGATGCCGCATTCCGCGGCTCCCATCACTTGAACTCGCCCACTTGTCGCGAGGCGGTTGCAGTGCAGCTCCGGGCCGGCTCCGGCTCCAGTGCCCGCCATCTGCATCCCCATCCACACCACCGCCAGCACCTCATTCACCCCCACGTGTGGTGCTGCAGATCCTCACTCCCGGGTGCACGGTGACGCTCTTTACCGACCCTGGCTTCGCGGAGCTTCTCTGGTGCTCACCGAGAGCACCTTTGACCTTGGAGGGCTGTCGTTCAGCGATGTGACGTCCTCGATCACGGTGGAGTGCAATCCGCCGCCGCCCAACCCCCTCCGCCCGCGCCGCCATCGCCTCGTCCACTCCCGCCTCGCCCGCCGCCGCCAAGGCCCCACCCTCCACCTTCACCCCCACCCAGCCCTCCTCCCCGAGCCCGCCCCCGCCCTCTCCACCGCCGCCCTCTCCACTGCCGCCCTCTCCTCCGCCGCCCTCTCCACCGCCGCCCTCTCCTCCGCCGCCCTCTCCACCGCCGCCCTCTCCTCCGCCGCCCTCTCCCCCCTCCAAGCCCACCCCCTGCTGTCACCGGCGCCGTGCTGTACAACGGCGTTGAGTACTCGGGCACCTCCGAGGTGTCCCTTGGGCCTGGGGACTACCCTCGCTGCTGGACGTCGGCATGCCCGACAAGGAAGTGCGGTCTGTGTCCATCCCCACCCCCGGCTGCACCCTCACGCTGTACGAGGAGCTGGATTTCTTGGGGGCACCTTTGTGGTGGCCGCCAACACGATCGACCTGGTCGAAGCAGGCGGCACCGCCTACGCCAGCGCCAAGCTGGCCTGCATCCCCGATCCGGTGCTGATTTTGTACTCAAGCTTCTACTTCAACGGCCAATCTGCCGCGTTTGGCGTGGGCGACGTGAACAACATTGCCGCCGCCAGCGGCTTTCCCGACAACGAGCTGACTTCCCTGCGGTTCTTACGGCAAAACTGCGAAGCGCGGCTGTTCGACGTCTTGGATTTCGCCACTGAAGGCGAGGGCGACAACCGCATCGTCAGTGCGGACAACTTCGACCTGTCGTCATCTGATTTCAACGACCTGGCGTCCTCGATGAGCGTGGCGTGCACCGATCCGCCCGCCGCCACCAACCAGCCGGTGACAATGAGCCTGTCAGGTGAGGCGGCCTTGCCTGAGGAAGCTGTTTTTGCACCATGAGTACGCTTCTGTTGCCGTTGAACGGGCCTGCGCTCTGGTGCGTGCTGGAGGTTCAGCAGACCTCCTTTCGTCGCCTTGTTGCTGTCTTGACAGCCCAGAAGGTCTTCCTGGGTGGGGCTCCCGCCCGCGCTGCATCAGGCTCCCCCAGCCTCTGCTCCACCCGACCCGCCTTCTCGTTCCCTGCCTGCAGCCTATGACAGCGTTCAGGAAGCCTACATGGACGCCTCGCAGTTCCAGATGTTCAAGGCGGACGACTTCAAGACGGTGTGTGTCAGGGCTTCGCAGCTTGCATGCCTGGCATCGCTGGTATGCAACACATTAGGAGTCGGCTGATCAGGGCCACCCACCACCCGGGATGGGGTCACACGATGCACGTGATTGCACAGACGACCCCTCTTTGGTACCCTTCCATCCTCGTTCCGACTAATTCGTTGGCACTCGCAATGCGTGCTCCCCCTCGCTCGCAGGCCATTGGAAACGTACTGGGCCAGGCTCCTACCACCGTGACCATCACCAGCGTGGAGGACCTTCCCCACAGGGTTTCTATGACCAGCCCAGCTTCCGCGTGGCCTACCTGGTGGCTACCAGCGACCCTGCCGCCGTTGTGTCGGGCCTGACGGAAGCTGCCTTTGGCGAGTCCCTGGCCACCGAGTTCAGCGCTGTGGACATCAGCTACGTGTCGTACAGCAGTGAGTGCCGCGCCGCGGAGGGCCGCCTGCGGTGTGGCTGGCTCAGGCTGCTTCAAGCGTGCTTTCGCCACCTTTGCATCCCCCACGCACTCCCACGTCGTTCACACCTGCTCCAGCCACATATGCCTTTGGCACCCCATTTATCTGCACATGCGCATACATGACACTTCCCACCTGCTTGCTCCCGCCACGCACAGTCGGCTTTGGCGACCCGCCCCCACCTACCAGCAAGTGGACATGGTGGTGCAAGGTGAGCGCAGGGTGCTGCTGCAGCTGGTTGGCGCTTGCAAGCGCCAGCGCACAGGCCCTGCCCGCGCGTGCCGACCTGCACAGTGCAGCATCCCCAAAACCTGTCAGCGTTGCCCTGGCCCCCGCACCCTGTTCTGCCAACTCACCCGCCTGCGGCGACTGCGCGCGCGTTCCTCTGCAGCGCCCGAGTTTGACTTTTTCAACACCCCGTCTGACTTCATGAACTCCTACAGGCGCCCCTTCTTCCAATATGTGAGATGCTGCCGCAGGGTGGATGTAGCAGAGAGAACCAGGGAACTGCGCTTCTGCTGGCGGGTGGGGCGGCAAAGGGGACCCGGCACCCGTCACTTTACCGCCGTTGTTTTGCACCCATCGGCTTGCAGGCTCTCTGGGTCATCACCGGCACACCTGTCAACTGGGTGGATGCAACGGCCACTGAAGAGCCGGTGCCGATGGAGTTCCAGGGGCAAGGCGGCAACCCGCCCTACTGGGTGCGCACGCGCGTGTACAGCGCGGATCCTGCTGCGGTACGCTCCGCAGTGGAGGCAGCTGACGCGGCTGGCACCCTTGCGGAGGGGCTGCTGGCAAAGCCGCAAGTGATCCTGGCGACTGGCTCGGTGTCCTTCGGCGGCGGCGCCCCGCCCCGCACCGGCGCCGGCTCCGACGCCCGAACCCACTCCCCCGAGCTACCGGCGCCGCCTCCGGCCCCACCACTGCCTCCGCGGCCACCGCCCCCGCCTCCTGCTCCGCCGGCAATCGAGGGAGCAGGCGGTGATGGAGCGCTGATCACGCTGAGCTGCTCTCCGCCGCAAGAGATTCGGGTGCTATCGGTGTACTACGGTGAGCGGCGGTACAGCTTCCACCCAGCGTCCTGCAAGCTTCCTGCACGGAGCTTGGGCACAGCGGCTGCCCGGGCGGCTCCAACCCACCCACCCCTCACAATGTCCCCCCCCCACACCCCCCAACCCCCACGCCACCCCCTGCCCTGCCTGCAGGCTCCGCCAGCACGCCGGGGTGCACCTGCCCGGAAGCTGACACCATCAGCGTTTCAAACACCTGCGACGGGCGCACCACCTGCACCATTCGGGCCTGGCCAGGAGACAACGAGTTCGCATTTTCATGGTATCCTCTGCAAGACCCCAGCCAAGCCTACGCGTGCCGCACGGACCCGTGCAGGAACGTGCTGAAGGACGCGTTGGTGCAGTACAGGTGGGGCCCGCTGCCGCCGCTGCGGCACGGCACCGCCCGCTCAGCTCAGCGCGCCTGCTCTGACAGCCCTGCAAGGACGGTGTGGGTGCCACGTGGTCGGGACGTGCATCCACGCCACGCGCAGCGTGCTTCGATCGTCCTTGCTGCTGGCTGCTGCCTTTTCTCCTGCGCCCTGTCTGGCCCTGCCTTTGCCTGCCCCTGGCCCCTTGACAAACCGTCTCCCAAAACATCTCAGTGCTCCCCCCACCCACCAACCCACCCACCCACCCTGCCACCCCTCCAAAAACATCAACTGCAGCTGCATTCTGCCCGGGCAGCCCACGGTGGCTCTTGCTGACCAGTCCACCGCCCAGCTGGCCTGTCCCGATTCTCAGCGCATCTCCGTCGAAAAGGCCACCTACGGTGAGCGTCGGAGCCGGGGTCGTCCCTTGGAACTGCCTGAGGGCCCATGCTGGCTTCCCAGGCAGTGCGCGCCACGCTGCCGGCTGGGCCAAGCCCAGGCTGAAGGGCGGGCCTGGGCTTGCATCAAGAGTTGCGCTCAGCACACAAGAGTTGCACCCAACCCCCCGCCACCCCCGCTGCGACACCCCTTGCCTTCATGCAACAGCCAAGGCTGAAGCCCCAAAGGGCTTTCGCCTATTTGGTCAACCCCCTGTTGCCCCACTCTGCTCCGCGCAGGCTCCTCCGACATTGCGCGATGCTCCAACGCCGGCGAAGGCTGGTGCACGGAGGAGGGCGCGGCGTCGGTGGCGGAAAAGTGCAACGGCCTCGCCTCCTGCACCGTCATCGCCTTCCCCGCCGACAACCCCGCCGCAGCCGAATTGTTCCCCTCTGGCGGCGACCCGGGCAACGCCTTCCTCTGCTCGTTCGACCCGTGCAGCTTTGTCCCCAAGGGCGGTACCGTGCAGTACAGGTGGGTGCAGCAGTACGGTACAAGCACAGCGAGGTGCCGCGCAAGCTGAACCCAGCTGCGGGCAGGCACAACCCGCTGGCTGGCCGCCCCGTCACTCAACCCACTCCCACGCGCCCACCGGTTCCCCTGCTGCAGCTGCGTCGCCCCGCCGCCGCCTGCCAGACGGCGCCGCAGCCTGCTGACCGCGGACCCAGAGGCAGGCCGCCTTCGGCCAGACAGCGGTGGCGAGCAGGGCGACACATCGCGGGATCCGCAGCAGCAGCAGCAGCAGCAGCAGCGCCTGCGGCCGTCGCTGCAGCGCTCCTTCGCGCCTGCTGCGCCTGCCCCCGCCCCGGAACGCCCAGGGAGCTCACCCCCTCTGAGCTCAACTCGCTCATGCACGAGTCCTACCGCTCCCAGGCACAGCAGGCCCGCCGCCGCCGCACCCTGCTGCAGCAGGAGCAAGGGCCCGCGCCCTCGCCTGGGGGGCCCGCCCTCGCCGCCCCCGCCCCCCCCGCCGCCGCCCATCCTGAGCCAGGAGCAGCTGAGCACGGTGGACAGCACGGGCGGCTCCATCTACGTTGTTACCACCACGGGCCTGGAGTTCAACCAGAGCGCGGCGGGTGGGTGGTCGGGGCAGGAGGGTGGGGCCCTGCTGCAGGGGCCAGGGCAGCAGCCATGAAGCCCTCCTGCCTGCAGCCCACTCCACGACACACACACCCCGCGCCAGCCACTCTCTGGGTTTGCTGGCGCTGCCCATGCTGGGCAGGCGCTGGCCGTTCCCACGCCTGCCAGTGTTGGACGTTTGTTTGTTGCAAAAGCTGAACCCCAGAGAATGTGCGGGCGTCTCCCTGCCGCCCGGCAAGCACCAACATCCAGCCTGCCTGGTTGCCCTGCTGTCCGGCCCTCCCAACCGCAGTGGCCACCGTGCTTCCCGAGGCGCTGGCGCGACAGGTTGAGGGCATCATCAACCAGCTGCGCTCGGTGATCAGCATCGGCGGCTCGACGCTGGACAGCCTGTGGAACACGCTGTTCTGGGTGTGCGTCGGCCTGGCTGGCACGCTGGCGCTGCACGCCGCCGCCCGCGCCCTCATCATCTGGCGGAAGAAGAAGATGAACCAGTTCTTCGAGTGGCCGCGGCCCGAGCTGTGGCTCATGTGGTGTGTGCTGCCCATCCTGGCGGCGCAGGGCGCACGTGAGTGGGGGTTCAGGGCGAGGGGCGGCACATCTGTTTCTTGTTTGTCTCTGCCGCCGCCTCTGAACAGCCCAGTCGCTGCCCACCTTCTTGCGCGGCCGCTCTTTCTAGAAAACAAGCTCCTCACTGTCACAACAAACCCCTGCAGAGTTCATCGTGGCGGATGGCGCCGGCGCGGTGGCTGCCGGCGTCATTTTCGGCATCCTGCTGCCCTTGGCCCTGCTGGTGCTTTCTTTCTACCTGGTCATCAAGCACCTCACCATGGTGGTGAGCTGGGGGGCTGGCGCTGCCTGTGTTGGGCATCATTTGTTGGGCTCAAGCTGCTGTGCTGCGCTGCCTGGGGTGCTCTGGGCTGACGCCATCCCCTGCCATGCACCACGCACCACCGGTACCGCAGATTCCGCTGCGCCGCGCCGCCTACTTCCTGCCGGACGAGGAAGCCGAGCGGTTCAAGCGGGAACAGCGCCAGCTGGCGGAGGCGTCAGCTGACAGCCCGTCGCCGCCACCAGGGCCTGAGCCCGGCCCGGGCTCCAACGCTGCCGCCGCAGCTTCCACAGACAGCCCAGGCCCAGCGGGCGGCGACCCGGCCCTTCCACCAGTGCCGCCGCCGCTGAGCTGCCAGCCGCTGAGCTGGCACGTGCCAGCGCGGGCGCCGCCTCCGACGCCTCCCGCTCCTCGGGTTCGGGCTCGGCGGCCGGGGCCACTCTCTTGCGGCCGCCCAGGCGGCCAGTGGGCCGGCAGCAGCGGGGCTGGGTGCGGGCGCGGGCAAGGGCACCCGCCTCGCCCGTACCAAGCGCTGGCTCATGAAGTGGATCTTCGGCCCCGTGTTTGGCTTCCACCCCTCCAAGCAAGGGGAGTGGGTGCCGCCGGATGGCTACGACGCCAGGTGCGCAGACGTGCTGGCCTGCCGACCGCCGCCGGTTGAATCGCGACCAGCGCAGGCACAACGGCTGCCGTCAATCTCGATGAGGCTGGTTGGTTGCTGGATGGCCTCTTTTCACTGACAAGTACTGTGCTGCTTCGCTTGCCCCCGCTGCAGCTTTGTGGCCAAGTACGGAGTGCTGTTTGAAACCGCGAGGGGGCCTGACGTCGAGTACCGCCCGGGCACCTGGGAGGTGGACCCCGCACCGGCAGGGTGGACCGCGGGGAGCTGGTCCCGCTGGCCAGCACACGAGCGCTGCGGGCCCGGGAGGTGGCACGGGTGAGCTGGAGCAGACGTCGTGCTTTCTTTCGTCATAGTTTGGCAGCGGAAGCATGCCGGCATGTCTGAGCTTGAACATAGAGAATTGCACCCGCTCGTGCTGAACTTGCTTCTTCCCTCTCCTGCAGACGCTGGGCGTCACGGTGCAGCTGACCAAGCTGGTGCTCTTTGCCCAGCTGGCCGCCGTGTTTGGCGCCTCTGAGGCCGTCAGCCCGCTGTGGCAGGTCGTGCCGCTGCTGGTGCTCATTGTCGTGTACTGGGCCTACTTCCGCTTTTTTGTGCCCATGGCCTCCTTTGAGGACATGGTTACAGAGGTGAGGCCGCGATGAGGATGAAACTCAATTCATTCATCCCCTTTTTCTGTGCTTGCTTGTGTTGCGTGCTCGTGTGGCGCCGCTGGTGTGGCGGCAATCATCCTCCTAAGTATAGGGCGGGGAGAGGGAACAGCAGGAAAGCTCCAGCCCGCACCGTCTGCCCTGCAGCCTCCACCCACCGCCCTTGCTTCCATCACTGCGCAGATCCTGGGCTGCGCCTGCGACCTGGGCACCTTTGTGTGCGGCGTGATCGTGGCCGTTGTGCCCGTCACCAGCTATCAAATCATGTGAGCTTTCCAGCCAGCACCGGTTCCACACACCAGTGCGGGAGGCTGGAAGGCTGCTGAGGGGGCCGCCTATGCATGGCGGTCGTGCAGCCCCGCACAGCGCAAACTCCGTCTTCTGTTGGCATGGAGCGCCTGGTCACTCCCCTCAAGCCCCTCAGGGCCAGCTGTGCTGCCTCCGCCGCCATGCCCATGAAAGCATCTTCCGCGTGCCTCCCGTCGCCTGCAGCAACCGGACCGGCTTGGCCATGCTGGTCTTCCAAACCGTCAACATGGTTGCCACCATAATGCCCGGGGTGGTGACGTTTTTCGGTGCTGGGCTGCCAGTGGGTCTGGCGCCGCTTCCACCCGCCAGCCGACGAGAAGTTTGCTGCGGTGGTGCGGGCGGTGATGTCTCGCGAGCCCACCATCCTGGCCCGCAAGTACGCCGACCGCTGGCTGCTGCGGGTGCACGGCCGCGGGCTGAACGAGCGCGCGCTGTGCCACCACGAAAAGGCGCAGCAGCTGCTGCCCTTCGACCTGCGCGCGCTCAGGTGAGGCGGCTGCCCGGCGGCGCCGCTGTTTGCGAGCCGCTGGCCTCTCGTGCCCCCTGACTGCCCAGAGGTTGCTATCTGCCCACACGCGGTGCCCACAGAGCACCCCCCACCTGCTGTCAGCCCTCTGCACCTTGTGTTTGTAAAGTGAATAAACCGTCTTCTCACGTTGGCACCGTGCACTGCTCCCCTCTCGCAGGCCCCTGGTGCGCCTGCGGGCCTTTGGCGGACGGGAGCAGACGGCCGCGGCTGCAGCCGCCGCGGTTGCCGAGACCGCCGCAGCCGGCGGCGGCGGCGACGAGGGCGGCATGCTGTCCCGCCTGTCGCAGCGCTTGCGCAGCCCGGCTGGCGCAGCCCCCGCCGCCCGCGCCTCTCCCCTCTTGCCGGTCTCCCGCGCTCAAAGCCTGGACCCAGCCGACAGCCTGTCCCCCACCCCGCGCCCAGCCAGCCGCCTGCCCCCACCCCGGGTCGCGGCCAGCAGGGCGGGTCCGCGGTCCAGGCCGCCACCCTCTGCGGGGCCGCCCCCGGCCAGCCCGGGCACCTTTCCCACCCGCGCCGACTCGCCGGCGGCTGGCGGCAGCGCGGGGCCCTCCAGGGCAGGCAGCCTGCCGCCGCCATCTCCCCAAACCTGACCAGTGACTGACCCCCCCCACCTTGCGCCAGCTCAAGCCTCAAGCCTTGCATTGTGTTTTTGTTCCGCGCACCTTGCTGACTGCTTGCTGCAGACTCCTTTTCACTCGGGCTCTGGCGAGCCTGGCTCCTCCGTTCCTTTGCGAGGACAAACGCACGCCTCAATGCATGCCCACCCCACTGCCCGCCTCTGCACATCCGAACTGTTGCCGCTCAGTTTCCCAGTCTGCTCCCCGTGCATCAAGCTCCCTTCCAAACCGCAATTCTGCATGCCCCCGTCCCGTGGCAGACCTGCCCTCAGCATCCAAGTAGCGAAACCATGCCGCTCGCCGGCCCCTGCCTCCACGTTGTTGCCACGAGCAGGGGCCCCGGGGTGTGCTTGCATCATCGCATATTTCTTTGACTCGTTTCCTATTTCGAAGGCCGTTACCTTCATCTGACAGCTGTGACCCAAGACAAACCTTGCACCGGCAAGCAGGCTGGAGTTGGCTGGGTGGCCACCGCAAGGCATGCTGGGCCATTATGGCAAGAATTGCAAACAGGGTCCCTGGATGCAGCATGAGCAGGGTACCACCGGTGTGGCAGGCAACAATCGTGGCATCAATGCAGCGCTGCCGGAACCCCTATCAGACAGGTCGTTCGAATGGGGTGTTGGCTTGCACGCAGGCAAAAAAGAGCAGGCAACAGAAAAGGTGTCAGCAACAATTCATTGAAGAGAAGTCAAACAAGGCACAGTTGAAAGGACGCGGCTCACGGAAAGGACTGAAAAGAACAGAAAGTAATGCCGACGCCACTTTGAGACATCGGCATCTCGCAACAGTGAAGCCTTAAGAGGGTAAGCAGGAAGCGAGCTCTCCCGCAGGGGTGCATGGCAGCGCTTCTCCGTGCCCACGTGGAATGGACAGGGCAGCGTCCTGCACAGGACACCCGCTCGACAGGTAGGGGACTGGAAGAAAACTGTGGATGGGAAAACACGGGAAAATCGGGCCAGCCTGGAAAACGATGGCCTAGCTGCGTGACCAACCTGCCGTCACAGCTAGCAGGAGCTGCTGGGCGGGCTGGCAGCGCCAGGAGGGTGCTGCTGTGCAGCCTGGCTGGCATCTGTGGCGGCGGCGGCAGCAGCATCCGCGTCGGGCTGCAGGGACGCAGCCGTCGATGCGGCCCGGCGCAGTTCGCGCCGCGCCTTGCTGGCTCTCAGGCGGCCAGACATGGAAGCTAGCAGGCCGGGCCGGCCCTGCCCCTGGGCCTGAGCTGCTGCAGCGGTGGCCGCAACAGCCTCTTGGGCGGCGTCTGTGGCCGCCTGGCGGCGGTTGCCGCCGCCAAAGGCGCGCATGCGGGTGAGGGTGGGCCGCAGCGCCCGCAGGTCGAAGGGCAGCAGCTGCTGCGCCTTTCGTGGTGGCACAGCGCGCGCTCGTT
This sequence comes from Chlorella sorokiniana, assembly GCA_025917655.1. Taxonomy (NCBI): domain Eukaryota; kingdom Viridiplantae; phylum Chlorophyta; class Trebouxiophyceae; order Chlorellales; family Chlorellaceae; genus Chlorella; species Chlorella sorokiniana. The sequence continues at coordinate 133,855 of CP084610.1, forward strand.
CAGCCCGCGGCCGTGCACCCGCAGCAGCCAGCGGTCGGCGTACTTGCGGCCCAAGATGCTTTGGTTCTGGGACATCACCGCCCGCACCACCGCCGCAAAGCGGTCTGCGGGGGCGGGAAGAACTTGTGCCACGCCCACCGCCAGGCCATCGCCAGCAGCTCAATCACCGGTGGGCAGAAGTTGAGGAGGAGCGAGGCGGTCTGGAACACGAGCATGGCGATGCCGCAGTTGTTGCTGCAACGCAGGCAAGAGACACGGAGGGCGAGAGTAAACAGGGGTCAGGCTCGTGGCCGCTCCCAGCCGGCAGAGACGAGTGCTGCAGCATGTCCTGTCAACTCTTGTGCAGCGCAGCGGCAGCAGGCGGACGACGCAGATGGGCAGTACATGATGCTCACATTGTGATGTACCGCGTGTTGGGCGTCACCGCCACAATGATACCGCACACAAAGGTGCCCAGGTCGCAGGCGCAGCCCAGGATCTGCGGCGGGGTGGTGGGGGTGGTGGGGGAGTTGGGGGGTTCGGGGGAGGTGCAGCGCGGGGCTGGTTTGGCGGGCCTGCCAGGCATCGGGCGCATTGAGAGGCGCAAAACACGGCTCTATGGAACGGAGCAGGTGCAGCAAAAGAACAGTCGTATCGCCTGTGCACCCTGCCCGCCTCACCTCCGCCGCCATGTCGCAAAACGAAGCCATGGGCACAAAGAGGCGCACATAGGCCCAGTAGACGACAATGAGCACCAGCAGCGGCACGACCTGCCACAGCGGGCTGATGGCCTCAGAGGCGCCAAACACGGCGGCCAGCTGGGCAAAGAGCACCAGCTTGGTCAGCTGCACCGTCACGCCCAGCGTCTGCGGGAGAGGAAAGAAGCGATTTCAGCATAAGCGGGTGCAGTTTTCTTTGTTCAGCTTAGACATGCTGCTATGCCTCCGCTGCCAAACTATGACGAAAGAAAGCACGACGTCTGTTCCACCTCACCCGTGCCACCTCCCGGGCCCGCAGCGCTCGTGTGCTGGCCAGCGGGACCAGCTCCCCGCGGTCCACCCTGCCGGTGCGGGGTCCACCTCCCAGGTGCCCGGGCGGTACTCGACTTCCGGGCCGCGGGACGTCTCGAACAGCACGCCGTACTTGGCCACAAAGCTGCAGCCAGAGTGGGACAGCGAGGGGGTGAACCCTGAAAATCGTTCTTGCCGTGACGCGATGACGCAAGGCTGCTCATGCTGTAGTGGCCACACTCAGCAACGGGGCTGTGCATGCACGGGGGTGCCGGGCGCAAGTCGCAGGATGAGCGGCTCCAAGGCGGGGCGGGCGAGCTTGGCTGTGGAGGGGGCCCACCTGGCGCTGAATCCGTCCGGCGGGGCCCACTCCCCCTGCAGGGAAGGATCGTAGCCGAAGAGCGGCCGCACAACGAAGCGGTGCAGCCAGCGCTGCAGCCGCTGCTGGAAGGGCTCGGCCGGCGGAGGGGGCCGCCGTCGGCTGCGGCGGCTCCGGCTGCGGCTGCCTCCGCCGAAGCGCTGCTCACCTGGCGGGTGAACCAGCCGGCCAAGCTGGCACCGAGCGGCGCTCGCTTCGAAGCAGAAGCAGCGGGGCTGCGGGCTTTGCGTGGCGGGTTCAGAAGCGCGGCCCGGCCGTCGAGCCCGACCCCGAGGAACGGGAGGCGTCGGAGGCGGCGCCCGCGCTGCTCCTCGCCAGCTCAGCAGCTGCCGGCTGCGCCGGCTCGGCGGCTGCAGGCTCGGCGCCAGCCTTGCCGGCGGCATCGCTGGGAAGCGGCACGGGTATGGCTGTGCTGCTGAGGGTGCGCCCGCTGCTGATGCGCTGCAGGTGGTGCTGGCCCTGCTGGCGGCGCCGCTCGGCGGCAGCGACTGGCACGTAGTAGGCGCTGCTCCGCAGCCCCGACTGCAAGGACGTGAAATCGAACCCACGAACCTCAAGAGGGCAGGGAACGTTCATGAGAGTGCGCATGGTGGTTGCAGGAAAAGGCTCCGAACGCAAATCACAAAAGGCGTGATGGCGGCTCAGCAGCGTCCGAGCGAGTGCGGGCAGCAAGGACTACGGACGGCGCCAGCCCCCCAGCTCACCACCAAGGTGAGGTGCTTGATGACCAGGTAGAAAGCAAGCGCCAGCAGGGCCGTCGGCAGCAGGATGCCGAACACGACGCCGGCAGCCACCGCGCCACCGTCGTCGGCCGCAAGGCACACTGCAAAGCGGGGCAGGACAAGCAGTTCTTTCATGCAGGCTTGCGAGCAGGCCCAGACACACGCTGTATCCGACGTGCGCCGAACCCGACAGATTCAAAGCATTGCCGCTGAAGCAAGTGTGCTGAGAGGAGCAGGTGGTTGCAGCGCATTCCAGCGAGCCCCCACCTGCGCCCTGCGCCGCCAGGATGGGCAGCACACACCACATGAGCCACAGCTCGGGCGCGGCCACTCGAAGAACTGGCGCATGCGCCAGCCGCGCCAGATGATGAGGGCGCGGGCGGCGGCGTGCAGCGCCAGCGTGGCCGCCAGGCCGACGGAAACCCAGAACAGAGTGTTCCAAAGTGAGGCCAGCGAATCACCACCCTGCGCAGTGGCAGGCGGAGCGGGTTGACTGGTTCACGTCACAGTCGCGTAAGCAGTTGCAACCACGCTCGCAAGCGTCTGCCGCACAAGGGCGCTGCGTTGATGCTTTGGCCGGAGCATCAGCGGCAGCAGGCCTGCAGCAGCGTCAGCTGCTGCAGGCGGCCGCGCAGCCAACCCAAGGCCCGGCCGCAGCTGCTCCCGCTCCCTGCTCCCGCTGAGGCGGCGCCCAGCGCAAGCAGAAGCACACGGAGTTAAGCGAGCAGGAAGGGTGCAGCAGAAAGGGAGGCGCACCGAGATGCCGAGGGACGCCTCCAAAGCCGACACCATGCCTTGCACCTGCCGCGCCACGCCGTCGGGCAGCACCGTGCCTGCGCTCAGTGGGGGCGTGTGTGTGTGTGTGTATTGGTGGGGAGGGGAGGAGGGGAGGAGCGAGCGTATGTGTGTGTGTCGTGAGGAGGGGGAGGGGGAAGGTGTGTGTGTGTCGCGAGGAGGGGTGGGGAGGAGGTGTGTGTGTGTGTGTGTGTGTGGTGCTGTGGGGGGAGAGAGGGGCCACACAGCAGAGCGGCGGCAGCAGCGGCAGTGCAGCAGCAGCGGTGGGGGAAAACAGAAAGAACGGGGAACGAGCTGCTGGCTGGGGCATCGGCCAGCATCAGGCCAAACGGAGGCAGCGTTCCCCCGGAGTTCCTCTGCTGTGGCTGCCGGCTGCCAACTGTGCACAGCACAAGCACATCATCAAAGAGTAAACACCCTGCCTTGAGCCATGCAGCGAGTGGCAGCGCACCTGCGACGCTGTCGTTCAGCTGCAGGCCGGTGCTGGTCACCACATACAGGGAGCCTCCGGCGCCGTCCAGGCTGTCCATGCCTGCCGCAGCGCCTGCTCCCCCGGCAGCCGGCGACGGCGCGGAGGCTGTTGCCGCAGCCTGCGCAAGTGCGCGGCCTCCAGCCTGCTGCCTCACAGCGGCCGAGCGGTACGCTGCGTGCATCAGCGAGTTGAGTTCCGTGCTGCTCAGCCGCCGCCCTCGGCCGCCGACAAGCTGGCGTGGTGCGACGGAAGCATCCGCGGGCAGGGGCTGCCGAGGCCGCGCAGTCGGCGCTGGTGCGAGGGTTGCTGCGGCGCCAGCTGCGCCCCTGGCGGCGTGCCGCCGAGCGCCTCAGTCGCTTGCCGAAGCATCCGGGCAGGAGCTGGGCCCTGCCCAACCGCCAACCCCTGATTGGCCTTTGAGGCGGTTGGAGGGGGTGGTTTTGGTTTGGGAGGCGGCGGGCGCGGCTTGGGCTTGGGCGGCGGCGGGCGGGGCTTTGGCTTGGGCGGCGGAGGGCGTGGCTTGGGCTTGGGCGGAGGAGGGCGTGGCTTGGGGCGGGGCAAAGGCGGCCGAGAGCCCTCGACGGCGGCGTTGCCGCCGCTTGCCACTGCATCAGCTCCCTGCAAGCAGCGGCACATGAGGGGCATGAAGCCCTGTCAGCAGCAGCAGCAGTCAGGATGCAGCTGCAGCAAAGCTGCCTGCCAGCCTTGCTGTGGGCTGAGAGTGCACAGCAACAGGGCGGGGGGTGCTTGCAACTGCAAAAGAGGCAGGGCAGGCCGCCTCAACGACCTCCCAGCTGCCAGCTCACCACGCAAGTGCAAGTGCCGGCCATGCAGGCGCAGCCGCCGCGCGGGCAGTCGCCGCAGCCGGTGCAGACATCCAGCTGCTGCGGGGCGGCAGGGGGCTGGGGAGGCACGTCGGCGGGCGGGCAGCAGCAAGCAAGGAGGGAGACAGGACGGAGGGATGGAGGGGGAGGGGGCGCGGCGGGCGGTTGGGTGGTTGGGGTGTGTGTGGGGGGTCCAGCGCAAAACTGGTTTGTTCGTGGCACTCACGCTGTCGCCCCCACACTGCTCGGGGTGGAGAGAGCCGCTAGCGAGAGGGAGGCTGCGGCCGCAAGCAGCGGCTTGTCCGGCGGAGGCGCTGAGCGGCGGCGGCGGCGGCAAAGGAGGCGGCGCCGGCGCTGCAGGCCACAATCAGGGTTGCCGCCGAGTTGCCAAAGCCCAGGGCTGCCAGGTCGGGCACGTCTTGCGCCAGCGCCAGCTGCTGCCCGTTGTTGCGCACAAGGGTGGCGGTGCAGCCTGCCTGCACCCGCAGGCTCTTCAGGGTGCCAGAGGGGAAGCCGAGCGAGGGCAGCGGGGTGTGCTCGCCGACTGCAAAGCCAATGGAAGCGCCGCCGTAGTTCACGTCTTTAAAAAGGATCACGGCAGCGACGGGCGTGCCCTGCACTGCCGGCGGAGGTGGGCTGGGGCTGGGGCTGGGGCTGGGGGTGGCGGTGATGGTTGAGGGCTGGGCGGTGGCGGCAGTGGGTTGGGGCTGGGCGGCGGTGGGCTGGGCGGCGGTGGGGTGTCGGGAGGAGGAAAGGGTGGAGAAGGGCTGGGTGGCGGTGGGCTGGGCGGCGGTGGGGTGGGGGAGGAGGAAAGGGAGGAGGGGGCTGGGAGGGAGCGGGCTGGGTGGCAGAGAGGGCGGCGGCGGAAGCTCTGAAGGGGGTACTCATTGCTGGGTGGCTGAGGACTGGGGGCTCCAGCGCTGGAGCATATGGCGGGGTGGCTGCTGCGAAGCTGGCGGCTCAGTGCTCGGCGGCGGCGGCTGAGCCTCCACACTCGGGCTGGGAGGCGGTGGCAGCAACTCCAGGGCTACCGGCTGCGGCGGCTCGGGGGTGGGTGACGACGGAGAGGGCAGGGGCAGGCTGGGGGTGGAGGAGAGGGAGGGGGCGGGCTTGGGGGTGGCGGAGAGGGCGGGGGCGGGCTTGACGGTGGCGGGCTGGGAGGGGCCGGGCTGGGTGGCGGCGTGTTGGGCGCCACTCCACAGCTGACCACCATGCTCATGGCGAGGTCGTTGAATTCATAGCTGCCCAACTCCGAAACGTTGGTTGTGAGCGTGCGCGAGGCACCTTCAAAGTTGGGTCCGCTGTACAACACCACGGTGCAGCCGTCCCGCAGCTGTACCGCCGAAAGAATGTCGTCTGGGAAGCCAGCATCTGACAGGCTGGGGTATGAACCGGGCGGAAACTGTACCCCCAGCCCTTCGTAACCGTAGTGCTCGTACAGCGTGACGGCGGGGGCGGGCGGCGGCGAGGGCGGAGGCGGGCTGGGTGGGGGCGGGCTGGGTGGGGGCGGGCTGGGAGGTGGAAGAGAGGGGGTGATAGGCTTGGTGGTGGCAGAGAGGGAGGGGGCGGGCTGGGTGGTGGCGGAGAGGGTGGAGGCGGGCTGGGTGAGGGCGGCATCAAGGATGGCAGGGGGAGGAAGGGCGGAGGCGAGCAGGGAGAGAGCGGGCTGGGAGGCGGAGGGCTGCTCAATTGTGGCGACGGCGGGGGTGGGAGAGCTCCGGGTATCAACAGCGGCGACGGCGGAACGGCGGCGGGCTGGGGCGGCATGGTTGTCGTTGGGAGGGGCGGCGGGGGCAACAGGATTGTCGCTGGGAAGGGCGGCGGAGGCGGCAGGAGGGGAGGGGTGGTGGTGGGCTGGGAGGCGCCGCTGAGCGGCAGGAGGGCTGAGAGGGGGAAGGCTGGGGGCTGGCAGCGCGGGGGGGTCCATCCAGCCCGGGGTTGCGGCGAGGGTGGAGGCGGAGAGGGCGGCAGCGGCGGAAGAGGCGCTGGCGACGGCGGCGGGACCCTCGGTCGGTGAGGGCACCGGCTGCGGCTGCCCTTCCAGCGGCGGGCTGGGAGGCTGCGGTTGAACAGCCAGCGGCGAGCTGGGCGGCTGCGGTTGAACAGCCAGCGGCGGGCTTGGCGGCTGCGGCTGCCCAGCCAGCGGCGGGCTGGGCGGCGGGGCAGCAGGGCCCCGCCCGCCAACGGGGGCGATGGCGCATCGTCGGCGGCGGCGGGGCTCAGAGCTGCGTATGGGATGGGGGCAGAGGATCTGCTGGAGAGCAACCAAGCCAGGGCGCTGGCGCCCGCAGGGGCACCCCACCAGCTGCTGCAGCTGCTGCTGGCCCCGCCCGAAAAACACAATGCGCAAGCATGCGGCTGCTGGCAACTCTTGGGTGGGGCAGCAGGGCGCGCTTGGTGGGCAGGGAGAGAGGAAGAGGAACAGATGCGAACGCGCAACTATGTTGCTGCAAGCGGTTTGCAGCTGATGCCGGGCACCCCGGGCAGGGAACTGTGCATGCCTGCCGGCACACATCACTGCACATGCAGAGAAGTGGCTGCCCAGCGCCGGCAGCGGCCATGCAGAGGGCACAGGCGGCGGCGGCAGGCGGCGGCGCTACGAGGAGCAGCGCCCAGGGGAGACGGCGCGGGGGCGGGGGCGTTGGCGTGTCTTGGGACGGGGTGGGTGAGAGGGTGGGAGAGGGGGTGGGTGAAGGGGTGGGTGAAGGGGTGGGCGAGGACAAGCTTGGCGGCGGGGAGGGCGGGGCGGTGCCGGGGATGGGGTGGGCGAAGGGGTGGGGGACGGGGTGGGGGAGGGAGGGCCAGGGCTGGCAGGGCTGGGGGTCGGCGACGGTTCAGGGCTGGCAGGGCTGGGGCTGGGAGAGGGTTCAGGGCTGGCAGGGCTGGGGGTCGGCGACGGTTCAGGGCTGGCAGGGCTGGGGCTGGGAGAGGGTTCAGGGCTGGCAGGGCTGGAGGAAGGGCTGGGGGTGGGGTCGGGGCCGGGCGAGGGGGAGGCCGGGATGGGGCTGAGGCCGGGGCTCGGAGCAGGTGTAGCTGCCGGGCTGGGCACATTTTGCAAGGGGGAGGCCAGGAGACACCTCTGTGCTGGGGGACAGCCCGGGAGACAGCTGCGGGCTGGGAAACGGCTCCGGGCTGAACTCCGGGCTGGGCTCCGGGCTGGGCTCAGGGCTGGGCGGCAGCGCTGGGCTGAGGGGGGCGGGAGACCAGTAGCCGCCGGCTCGGGCGGCAGAGTGCTGTCCGGCGGCTGCGGGGGCCCAGCGCCGCCCTCCGCCTCTGGTGCATCGCCGCTGGCATCGGCAGCGGGGCTGTCCACGGACTGGCTGGCAGCCTCCTGAGACCCTGCAGGCCGGGAGGAAAGCAGGGAAGGAAGCAAGAAAGCAGCTTGGGCGGTGCTTCAACATGAGCGTGAGGCAGGGCAGCGAGCCTCCTGCCACAAGACCGCCCTCGCTACAAGCAGGCCTAGGCGGCGGTGAAGCCATGGGCTGGGCGCTACCTCGGGGGATGCGCAGCGCTGCCGCACTGTCCGGGAATCTGTGAGGGCAAGCAGCCCCAGCCGCAACCCACCCGTGAACGGAGAGGAGGCCAGGCCGCCCGCCCCCTCCTCCTCTGGCAGGCTGAACTGCACCACGCGCCCCCGCAAGCACCAGCACGCCGACAGGCGCAGGCGCAAAGCTCACGTCTCCTGCGGGACAGCAGGGCAGTACTGGTGGGTTGTGGTGTGGGTGGGGGGTGGGTGGGTGGGTGGGCTGTGAGGGTTGGGGCGGATGCCAGCGTCGCGAGCGCAGCTGTTGCCTGACAGCGGGCAAGCAGCAGGCGGCCCTAGGCGGGCAAGCCGGCCAGCCCGCAAGGCTCGCAGCGGGGTTGCGGGCACCGCGAACGCCAGGCAGCAGGCTGCGCGGCGGCGCACCGCTGAGCAGGGCGGACAGCGCTGCTCGGTCCGCCGCCTCCTTCTGAGACTCGCCGCCGTCGCCGCCGCTGCTTGACCCCGGGCGGCTGCAGGCAACATGCCGGGAGGTGCAGAAGCTGGGTTGGAAGGTGGTGCAGCAGGGGGCCTGGCGGGGAGGTGGGCGCCACGGGCAGCATGCGGCGGTCGGGAGCACAGCAGAGGAAGCGGCGAGTGAAAAGCCAGTGGCGTCACCGAGGCAGGACAGATAGCAGATGGATAACTGGCATTTGGTCGATGGGCATCGACAGAGGAGCATCAAACGGCACACGCAGCAAAGCGGGGCGGCTGTGGGCTCACGGCCAGTCCATCTTGATGAAGGCGAGCTGCGCGGCAGCTGCCCGGAAGTTGGCGGGGAGCGACGGCACGCTGAGCTGGCCGGCCTGCAGGCGCAGCACGCTCAGCAGGCTCAGCATGAGAAAGCGTGTGCGCTGCCGACGTCGAGGCGCTGGGTCGGCGGCGGAGGGCCTCTCCCAAACCAAGCCAACCCCACAAGGGTCCACACGCAGGAAGCAGGGCGAGTCTGCATGCAAAGCGCTGCGTCGGCCACGCACCAGGTACACCGTCTGTACTCCGCCTGTCATCTGTCCCAGAGCATTGCCGGTGGGGACTGTGGCAGGGGGTGGGCGGGTGGTGCAAGTAAGTGCGTGGTGCAAGGTGGAAGGCAAGCGTATGGGCGTGAGCACACAGGGGGTTTGGGTGGGCGGAGCCGGCAGCCAGCGGCGGCCAAGGCACGTCGAGCAAGGCGCAGGGCGGCGGCGGCTGCAACAGGCAGGCAGAAGGACGAGGTGGAGCAGCAGCGGCAGCCAGCGCTGTTGGCAGGGCGGCGGCGGCTCACAGGCGGCGCCCGGCACCAGGCAGTTCACTGCCAGTGAGCCCGCCACAAAAGCCAGGCTGGACGAAGCAAACGTGTTGCTGCAACGAGGGGGCGGGGGGTGGGGGTGGGGGTGGGGGGCAATGTGTACGTCAAGCGTAAGCAGGACGTATGGGGAGGAGGGGGAGGAGGGGGAGGGAGGAGGAAGCACGGTGACACGTCATGTGCAAGCAGACAGCGGTGGGGTGGGGGTGGGGTGGCGTATCCTTGCGGGCAGCTCGCCGCGGGAGCTTGGCAGGAGTCTGCCAGGCTGGCACAGGCATGGGAGCCAGGTTGCGGCCAGCCAGCAATTCCAGGCTGCAGGGAGCACAGCAGCAGCGGTGCGACGCAGCAGCAGTGGCGGCCTGCCAACTCACGCCATGGCAGCGCCCAGCGCCGCTGCGCCGCCGCTGGGGGCAGGTAGACGATGGTGAAGCTGGCGGCTGCGAGCAGCAGAGGCAGAAGCAGAAACAACGAGGCTTGAAGTTGCCCGGGAGGGGGTGCGGGGCGGGCCGCGCGCCACCCTGGCGCACCATGGCAGGCGGATACAGCACCACAACCAAGTGCAAGCAGCGGCTGCAGCCCAGGAGCCGCCGCTCACCGAGGTTTGGCTGGCCCAGCACGTCGGTGGTCACCCCGCCGGGATCTCCACTGCAGGAAACAAAGGAGTTGGGGGTGGTGGTGAGAAGGGGTGGCGGCGCAGCATTTCAGCGCGGGGGCCGGTTGTGCTGACGGAGAGAGCAGGGCAGCAAGTGCGCAAGCGGGAAGCGGCACGGCTGCTGCAGCAGGGCAGAAGTGCAGCGTCGAGCAGTTGCATTGCAAGGGAACGTGCAACCACTCTACAGGCACGTGAGAAGGGCAGCCAGGGGAGACGAGGGGGTGGGGCAGCGGCGGACTCACTTGTCACTACCGTGGGCTCTGCTGGGTTGCTGACGTTGCCGATCACAAATAGCTGGCCCCCAAGCACGTCGTACAGAACATCCATCCTGCGGGCAACAGGAACAGACAACAAAGCAAACCGTGAGGACATGTGGGAAGTGAGGACACGCATCGGTGCCTCGCGATGGGCCACAGGCCCTGGATCGACGAGAGGGATCGGGAGCAGATGCTGGCAGGCGGCACCGACGGGCGGCACCCACCCCAGGCTGTGACAGATACTCAACAATTTATTCAACTGGGTATACAGGACAACTGGGTATGCAGGAATCAGAGTGGGAAGGTGGTGGTTGCCCACTGGAGCTTGCCCACCACAGCCCCCCCCCACACACACCTGCCCATGCCGCTGACTGTGAAGAGGCGCAGCGGGTTGAGCGTCAGCACGCTCGCCAAAGGAGGCGTGCAGCGTCAGCCGCTGCTGGTCTGTAGTGCCGTACTTCAGCCCCACCGCTTGGATGGTGGGCGCCGGCGCCTGCGTGTCCCACACCGCCACCAGGCTGTTGCTGCCTGCCGTGGCCTCCCCGCACGGTCTGCAGGCGCAGGGAAGGAGAGGGGGTAGCGGAGGCAGGGTGACGAGTGTGCTGCTGTCTCAACTGCCTTGCAGGCGTGGTGGCAAGGGGGACCCAGGGGTGGCGACGGACGCCCCCAGAGAGCAGGACTGATGTTTCCCAGACCTGCTGGCAGCGACCCTTCCTCTTGTCCCCCTTCCCCTTGCAGTATCGCCGGACCAGCTGCACCTCTGCAGCCCCTCACCCCCACCACCCCCACCCTCGCAACACCCCACACTCACCACCCCGCCCCCTTCCCCACCCAGCCAGGCCACCCCAATCCTGGATGGGTGAGCTGAAGCAGTGCTGGCCGCAGTGCCGAGGGTGTGCAGCAGCGGTGCAGTGCCCCTCACCTGCCAGTTTCCGGGCGGTACACGCAGCGTGCACGGCGCGTTAGGCTCGCTGATCGCCACCTCAGCCTCAAAGACCTGAAACAGCCCCGCCCGGTATGGCGGCCGCACGCGCAGCACCGCGCAGCCATCCGCTTGAATATCTGACGCCGTCAGGGTGCCCACCAGCGCATTCACGCGCACCTGCGGCAGCAGCGGGATGGAGACGGTTCAAGAGGAGGGGCGCAAGCGAGCGCGAGTGCGCACCAGCCTGCCACCTGGGTTGGTGGCGGCTGCAGCAACTGCAGGCGCCAGCCTGGCACACAGGGTGCAGCTTGGGCAGCGCCGTCGCCCGGGCCTGCCAGCGGGGTGACCACTCCTCTTCCCATGGCCAGCAGGATGCAGCAGAAAACACAAAACGCACCTCAACCAGCAGCGTCTGGATGCGCGTGGCGACCACGGTGGTGGAGGCCAGGCAGCCGCTCAGGTCCAGCAAGGGTCGGGCGCCGCCGCTGGCGCCGGGCGTGTAGCCATCAGCGTAGCGGATGCAGCGCGTGGTGTTGACCCCTGCTGCATCGATGATGCGCCCTGAGCTGGCGTTCACCGCCACGGCCTGGCTGCCGGGGCGACGGCCAGGATCACCGGGACACTGCGCGTCGCCGCCGCCGCGCCGCCGGCGCTCGAGGCGGAAGCATCTCCAGCAACAGCGCCGCTGCGGCTGCCGTCCTGCGCCTGCAGCAGGCGGCGCAGGTGGGCTGGCGGGGGCACGCCGCCGGGGGCGATGCCGCCGGTGCTGGGCAGGCTGCGGGCATGGCTGGGATGCGGCGGCGGCAGCAACACCTGCACGGGTCACATCGGGTGTTGGCAGCTGTGCGGCAACGACCGTCAGCAGCCGCGCTGCTGGACTGCATCCTGACCACCTTTACAAACTGGCAGGCTGTTTCCTGGCACGGGCCAGCTGACAAACGGCGCAGCGAAGCCCCCGCTCGCCCTGCACGCCACCGCCTGCGACGCTGCCGTCGTCAGCAGGGGCAAAGGCCGCAGCGGGCCGACGTAACGGTGTGCGCACCTGAACCGCCTCCACTGAGGCCTCCTGATGGGTTACCGAAGCCCGCGGGGCCAGCAGGGCGATGAGCACCCACAGCAGCAGTGGGGAGGCTTCAGACATGCGTTCAAGCGTGTTCACCCCATCCCATCTGCATCTTTGATAAACTTGCATGATAAGTTGACGCGGAAGATAGTCAGGGCGGCTACCATTGCGTCGGGGTGGCTTTCCACCGCCCAAAATGTGGCTTCAGCTTCCGGAAGTGGCGCAGTCTTGCTTGCATAGATCGATGCATGCATCGCTATATCTCAATAGCACTGTTTTCAGTTTTAGAAGAGGCGCAATCGGCCCCGGCACCCAAATCTCCTAGAGCATGCAGACGGGAGCGGGTGCCCCGCGCAGCAGTGCAGCCATAGACCCGCCAAGGAACCCACGTGTGGGTTGTGAGGGCATCCGCAGCCCTTTGTGATCGTCCTACCCAAGAGAGCCAGCTGCGGCTGCGAAGCCGCTTTGCCCACAGCTGAATCAATAGGCAGACTGCTTGGGTTTCTGCACATTGACAGGTGATGGGGTCGCTCATGACGCTGGGCAGTCCATATGCTGTAGTTTCATCGCTGCCGAGGCGCAGCAGGGGTTTTGGCTGGCCTGCAGGCCTCAAGCAGCTTGCTGGCGTCGCAGCGGTAGCGCCCGCACTCGCTGAGTTGGGTGCAGGTTTCAGCAGCCACATGCAATCGCACGGGACGTGCCAAGGCTTAACATGCGTGCACGATCTCAGTCAGTTGGCTTTCCAATTCGAACAGGGCTGAACAGGGGGCAGAGGTATGTGGGTTTGGGCTTGTGGGCGCGGGCCGCAGGCCTGCCTGAGGCGTCGGCCACTGCGGACTGCTAGCCTGGCACAGATCAGCGGCTGGCACATGTCCAAACGTACTCTAGAAGATACGGGGCCTCTCAAACGTGCCGAACGATACCTGAGCTAGCATAGGAAACTCAGTCGTCAGGGTGGGTCTGAGGGCGGCGGCTCCTGAGGTGGCGCTGCCACTGCCAGTCACCAGCACCTGTCGGCCACGACTGCATCGCTCCTACCATCAAGCTCGAGGATTTGATCCCTTCAATTGATGCGTAACTCATTGATCAACCCTCTGTCTGGCTTGAACCTTCAGTTTCGGAAACTTGACTGCGCTTGAAATGCCGCTCCGGCTGACGAGTTGGGCGCCGGGGGCGTCTTAAAGAAGACAAAATTAGCGCGGCAGGCCGGGAGCAGTGGCAGCCCCAAGCGGCTGCTGCTCCAGACAGCTCCCCGCCGCTGTCGCTGCCGGCCCCCCAGCCCCACCCGCCGCGCCTTGCAGCCGCCTGCTCTGCCTCCATGGCAGCGCCTGCAGCGTGCGCTGTCCCCGGACCCTCTTGCGTACTTGAAGGCACTGGGCCCGCTGGCACCCACCGCCCGCCCCTCGAGCCTGCAGCCGCTGCAGCGGCGCGGCGGGCTGCATGCACCGTCGTCGCTCTGCCGCCCCCAGCTTGCTGCCTGCGGCACGCGCTTGCAAGGCCTGCCCACCGACCGCGCGGGTCAGCTGCTGCCTACGGATGCAGCGCAGTGCCTGTTGACCCTGGGAACAGTCAAGCGGGTGCCCGGGGCGGGGCTGCCCCACCGCCAGCCATGCCGCCACGTGGCCCGAGCCTGCCTCTACGACGGCGCTCGCTTCCGCGGCAACGTGCAAGCCGTGGCGCCCAAGCACGTCAATGGCGGCAGGCACGGAGACACGTGGGCCTTCGGCGTCGAGCCGCTGCTGGTGCGATGCCCGCGGGAGCGGCTGGGCGGCATGCAGGTGGGGGAGGGGGTGGGGGCACGCAGGCGGGGAACAGCTGGCACAGCGCTGCTGCTGCCGCTGCACCGCCTGGATTTCTCCCGTTCCCAATGATGCAAACATGCCCCCCCCACACCCCCCCAGCTGCTCATTGAGCTGTGTGTTAGCCACGAGCTGACGCCCGAAGAGGCTGCGCGGCTGCCGATGCTCCCGGCCGCGGCGGCGGCAACTGTGGACGAGGTCTGTGTGGCCTGGGCCCTGCTGCCGCTCTCCACGCTCCCCAGCCTACAAAGCGCACGCAAGCTGCGGCTGCCGCTGCGTGGCGGCAGCCTCACGCGGCGGCTGACGCTGCAGCAGTGTGGGCAGGCGGGGGCTGCCACCGCTCTGCGGCCGGGGCCCCCAGCCACCAGAGGCCTGTGCAAACGGCTCCGGCAGCTGCAGCAGCTGCTTGGGGACGGCGTTGCCGGTCAAGCTGGCGCCCGTGCCGTCCGCCAATGCCGCCGCGCCGCTGCTGCCAGCGGCAGCGGTGGCCACCCAGCCGGTGGCCCAGGCGGCGGCGTTGTACCGCCAGCTGTTGGCTGAAGCAGTGGTCACTGCCCAGGTGTGTGTGTTTGGACGATCGTGCTTGGCGCCGCATCCATTAGGGGGCAGCCGCACATAACCAAAGCTGCCCACCAATCGCGCTAACACTGGAGAGCGCACTGGCCCCTGAATGGCTCTCCTCCTGTGCTGCGGCAGCTGCAGGGCACCGCCTCTCTGGCGCCGGCGACAGACCCCGCGCTGGCCGCGCTGCCCGCCATCCTGGACGATGCTGACCTGGCGGCCGCTTTCTTCAGGTGCGCGCCTGAAAGTTTGTGTGTGTGTGTTTTGGGGGTCGGCGGTGGGGATAGGGGGCAGCTTCTTAACGTCATTTGCTGGTTGCGGCAAGCAAGGGAGGTGTAAGCAAGCAGCAGGGAAGTGTGTATTGGAGCGCCGGGGTGGGGGAGATCTGGTTCCCCCTTGGGCATTTCCAGGGACAGCCCTCCTCCTCCACGGCTCATACCTCAGACTGAAGGCGGGTGGACAGGATCTCCGGCTGTTTTGCGGGACTGAATTGTACCGCTTGTCTGTCCTGCCTGTCTCCGAGGCGCAGGCTGTGGGGAGCAGCGGGCCGCCGCCGCCGCCGCCGCGCACCAGCTGCGCGCCAGCTTCCAGCTGTGCGCGGCCGCGGTGGGCGCGCGGCGCCCGCGCGGCAGCGGTGCCGCCATGTACCGCCGCCAACCACGCCGACCGCGGCAGGGAGCGACGGGCGGCGCTGGGCCGCTTCCTGGGGCAGCACCCAAGTGAGCTGACCTGGCGCTCCGTCACTGCTTGCTGCTGTGACAGCAACCAGAGGAATGGAATCCTTTGCCTTGCATTGGTCAGGCTGCTGCGGCGGAGGCTGCTGCTGCAGCGGCTGCTGGGCGGCAGCAAGCCGCTGGCCATGCCCCCGCTAACCCCCTTCCCACGCACTCGCACCTCGCCTCCTCCCCTCCCGCCAGGCGTTGCTCTGGGCGCTGAGGCCCACGCCTGGCTGCACCGCCCCTTTGAGGCAGCAGAGCTGTGCTGCGGGCGCTGCAGCAGCTGGGGCCGACGGTGTGACCGCTGACGGGGGCAGCAGCCGCTGGCGGTGGCGAAAGCAGCGCAGGCGGCTGCTAGGTGCTGAACTCCTGGCGGCGCCTGCAGCGAGAGGGAGATGATGCGCTTCTGACTGACCCATTTGCGAGCGACATGTTGTGCTGATCAAGCTGCAACAAAAAAGAGATCGGTGTACATCCTGGTGGAAAGGACCCGAGCGTGCAGCATGAAGGCGGGCATCAGCCTCCGCCTGCCCAGTCTGCCTTGGACTGCAGTGTGTGCGGTGCCCAAGGCTCCACACACAAAACTTTTGTGGCAGGGGAGCTGCGTCGGAGGCAGCCGGAGGGGCGGGCTCGCGAGCAGCCGGGGCGATGCTCCCAACATGGTGTGAGGGGCAGGTCAGCATCGCCCCACGCAAGTGCAGCCGGGATGGCGTGGGCGCAGGCATCCGCCCCACGCCGCCGCCGAGCGTTGAGGAGGCATCGGCGGCGGCGTTGGCAGCTGACAGGGATTTGAAGGAGGAAAAGGCGTGCGTCGAGCGCCTGTTTAAGGTTGCGCATGCGGCAAAGGAGGCGGCCAAGTGTGTGCATGCGACGCACTGCCGGCTGCTGTGCTTGGTGGCGCAGATGGAGGCCGCCGCGCTGCAGGCGGAGGAGCGCCTCGACGCCGTGCGTGGGGCGCCACGCAGGCTCCAGGGTGCTGTGGGCAGGGCCCGCGAGCGGGCGGCGCTGCAAGACCGAGACGCTGCGCTGGCTGCGCTGCGGCAGGCGCAGGAAGAGCTGGACGCCGAGAAGCAGCGGCTTTGTGAGGCCCTGCACAAAGCTGACGAGGCAATGCGCCCCATCGACGAGGCGCGGCAGCGCTTGACTGCAGCCGGGGCATGCACTTCTGCCGCCGTGAACACCCTGCTCGTGGCGCAAGCGGCTCGGCAGGCAGCCCAGCAAGGGCGACCTCGTGCGGAGTCGCCAGCAGCAGACGAAGACCCCTCGGAAGCGGGCAGCGGCAGCTAACTGCACTAACAGCAGGTGCATCCGCTGCTCAGCTGCCTGCTGGGGCTGCTTGCTGGGCGCACACGGGACGGCAGCGCCAGGCCTGACCATGCAGCTACCAGGCTTGTGCATGCAGCCAGTGGCTCATGCTGCATCGCTGCTCGCGCAACCTGCTGCACCGCCCCTCCAACCCTCCTCTGCAGGTGCCCAGCATGAGGGGAGCGCGCGACGCCGACCTTGCAGCAACGGGCGGCGGCCGCAGCCGGCGGTGCAAGAAACTCACCCCCTGCCTTAGGCTCAGCCCTGTGGGCAGCATGTGCGCCCGAGCGAAGCGAGAGGCTCCCTGGTGCCTCGCCTGCCAGGCCTCAGCACAACCACCACACTCGGCCCCGCTCCCAGTTGTGTTTCTAAAAGGTGGTTGTCATTCTTGTGGTGTCAAACGGCAGGGTGCACAGATGGAGGAAGAGAGCCAATACGAAAGAGCACGCAGTGGGACAAAGACAGGGGTAGCAGCAAAAGAAAACAGGGCGAGGGCAGGCGCGAGGCAGGCCAGCATAGCGCACGCGCGTCGCGTCGTCACGGCTGTCACCGCGCCGCCCTCGCCACGGGGTCCTGCCGCCACTGCAGCAATCACGCCGCGTTCATGTAGGTGGAGGCGTCGATGTGCTCCGGCAGCGGCTTGATGTCCACGTCAAAGCGCTCCTACTCAGGGGTTGAAGCGGGGGCGCAGGGGAGGGTTGGGGGAGAGGTGATGGCCGGTGCACACGGGAGGAGGCATGGCGACGAGAGGAAGGATGGCAGGTGGGAAGACGGAGCAGGAGGGTTTGGCCGGGACGTAAAGCACAGGCGCAGCGCTTATTGCCGCAGCAACCCCTGCCGCCCAGACCCCGGCGCCCAGCTATCGGCGCTGGCCAGCCCTGCAGCTCCAGCGCCCTCCCGCAGGCCCCCCACCAAAACAAACCCTTGCACTCCCCTCAGCCCGCCTTAGCCACCTCACCTGCACTTGGTTGAGCACCTCGGAGTCGGCGGGGGAGGCGACAAAGGTGATGGCCAGGCCCTTGGTGCCGAAGCGGCCGGCGCGGCCCACGCGGTGCAGGTAGGTGTCGGCGCCGTTGCCGTGCTTGTCGTCTGCGGTGTGTGTGTGTGTGTGTGGGGGGGGGGGGGGAGGGTGGTGTGAGATAGCGCTTCTGAGCAGAAATTTGGAGCGGGAAACCGCAGGCTGTTCCTGCGCTGCAGCAGGCAAGCAGGCCGCCGTCTCCCGCCCCCACAAAAACCGACCCCCATCCCCCGGGCACCAGCACCAGCCACCCACCTGTCTCGGGCATGTCGTAGTTGATGACGATGTTCACGCGCTCAATGTCGATGCCGCGCCCCACCTGCAGCCGGGGCCAGGTGGGTGGGTGGGTGGGTGGGTGGTGGGCAGCGTGGGCAGCAAGGTCAGTGCGGTTTGGTTGGAGCGCTGACGCGCTGGGGACGGGCCAACCCCACCAGAAAGTGCCGTCCCCCCCCCCCTCCACACACAGACTTAAAAGCAATACAGGCAGCCCCGCGCTCCCCTTGCCCCCACAGCAACACTGCCCCCAGAGCAACCCACGGCAGCAACAGCCTCTCTCCCCCACACATACACACAAAAAACAGCCCCCCTTGAACACCACCCACCAGGTCGGTGGCCACCAGGATGCGCTTGGCCCCCTCCTTGAACTCCTTGTACACGCCCAGCCGCTCCTCCTGGCGCATCGCCGAGTGGATGGTGGTGGAGGGGAAGTTGCACTCGTTGAGCAGGCGGTTGAGCTCGCGGGCGCGCGCCACGCTCTTCACAAAGATGACGACCTGCGGAGTGGAGAGGAGGGTGGGCACCAGCAGTGAAGCAGGGAGCAGGCAGCGAGAGAGGGGGAGGGGCGGGAAAGGGGTCAGCGACGGCTGGCGCTGCTCCGCTCGGCCCAGCCACCGTGCGCCCTTGCTGGCCCACGCCGCCGCCGCGGTCCCCCCCAGCTGCCCACCACCACATCCCAAAGGCAACGCCGCAGCCCACAATCCCCCCAACAGCCCACACCTCCCCGCACCACATCCCCCTCCCGCCCCCCACACAAAAAAAAGGAAACACAAGCACCGGGCGCGCACCTGGTTGAAGTCCAGCGCGTCCAGCAGGTCGTTCAGCTTGCGGTTCTTCTGGTCCTCGTTCAGCATCACATAGTGCTGCACCAGGCCGTGCAGCGTCAGCTTGGCCTCGTCGTCCACGTAGATCTCCATGGGCTGCGGTACGGGCGGTACGGGAGGGGGACGGGGCGGTACGGGCGTATAGGAAGGGCAAGGGGACACGGGTGGAGAGCTGAAAACGGGAGCTGGGGCCGGGCGGGTGGCGGTGGGAGCCGGGGACGCGTTCGGGGGAGGGGGTGCAGACGGTGCGGCGGGCGGGCGGCGGCGCGGGACGCCTTCTCTGCGCCTCGCCGCGGGGCAGGGGCTCCTCCTCGCCTCCCGTCGCTCGAGCTCACACCGAGGCTTTCCCACGGCCTCGCCGGCCTCCACAACCGGACCAGGCACGCGTCACAGGCCGCGAGCGCCGCGCCTCGCTGGCGGGGGCCCGCAGAGGGCCACCGCGCCGCTCAGCACCGCGCGCGCCTCGCTCTACGTGCCTCGGCACCGCCGCCGCCCAGCATAGCGACACCCAGCAGCAAACGGCGCCGCGTGCAGGGGGTGGCCAGCGGGGCCGGCCCCACGCCGCCACGGCAGGCTGGCGACCCTGTGCCTGGCGGGCTGCGACTGTGCTTGCTGCATGGCGTGTTGCTGCGGGGCTGCAGGGCTACGCACGTCTCGCATGAACTTCTTGCAGATGGGGCGGATGTCGGAGGAGAGGGTGGCCGAGAACATCATGACCTGCTTGTCGTGGGGCGTCTTCTTGAAGATGGCCTGCG
This sequence comes from Chlorella sorokiniana, assembly GCA_025917655.1. Lineage (NCBI taxonomy): Eukaryota > Viridiplantae > Chlorophyta > Trebouxiophyceae > Chlorellales > Chlorellaceae > Chlorella > Chlorella sorokiniana. The sequence continues at coordinate 152,989 of CP084610.1, forward strand.
CGGCAGGCAAGGGGACAGGGGCAGCAGGCACAGTCAACCGCACGCTTCAAGACGTCCTAGCATATTGCCCAGGATTCTGGTGGCTCCCGGCAGCGCAGCCTCTGCCCTCAGCACACATAGCGTGGCACGCGCTTCTTGCGGAGAGCTGGAGCCTCCGGCCCCCACAGCCCTGCGCGCCCCCTTCTTTTATCTCCCCTCCCCACCTGGACGTCGGCGCGCATGTCGATGTTCTCCAAGCACTTGTCGCACTCGTCCACCACAAAGTGCCGCACGTGAGACATGTCCAGCGCCTTCTCCTCGGCCAGCTGCGCTCCAGTGTGAGGGGGGTGGTTTGGTCAGTGAATGAAGGGGTGCAGGGGGAGCGAGCAGGGAGAGGAGGAGCAGCAGCCAGGGGAGGGAGGAGTTGTGGTTGGGTGTGGCATGCTGTGCGACATGTGGGCCGCCACGAGGCCAGCAGATGACACAGGAAGCAGCCGAGGCCAGGGCTGTGCAGCCCAGCAGCGGCTGCGGCGGCGGCCAGCGCGCACCCCCTTGACGCGGCCGGGGGTGCCCACGATGATGTGCGGGCACTTGTCCTTGTCCTTGAGCTGCTCCCGCTGCTGCTTGATGGGCAGGCCGCCAAAGAAGTTGCCCACACGCACGTTCTGCGGCGGAGCAGCCAGGAGCAGCAGCGTGCTTGACGGGGGGTTGATATGATGCGACCACGAGGGGGACTTGAGCCAGAGCCGGGCGCAGCGCACAGCCAGCTGCCATCAGCAATTCAATGCAGGCAGCAGGAAGACGTGAGAGACGGCAGTCGCCTGCCAGCAGCGCCCGCAGCGCCGCCCGCCCACCTTCATGTAGGTGGTGAAGCGCTCGTACTCGTGGCAGATCTGGTAGGCCAGCTCGCGCGTGTGGCACAGCACCACCACCGACACCTGCAGGGGTCACCGCGGTTGCTGTGTGTGGGGGTGGGGGGAGGGGGCCGAGAGGGACGGCATGGCGTCCGGGCAACCTCGCTCTGTATCAATCGCAGGGCATTGCGTGGTGGAAACACGACCACTGGCGGGTGCGAGACGCAGCAAGCGCTGGCTGTGCGAAGGCACGGCAGGGTGCCGGCCGCCACCCGCCACCTTCACAAGCAGCGGCGTCGCACCTGCCCGTCCACAGGCTCCAGCTGCTGCAGGGTGGAAATGACGAAGACGGCGGTCTTGCCCATGCCCGACTTGGCCTGGCAGATGACGTCCATGCCCAAGATGGCCTGGGGGATGCACTCGTGTTGCACTGCAGGCAGGCACAGAGGAGGAGGGCACATGGGGAGGCTGGCCAGGCGGCGTGCGTCCCCCTCCCCCCCAAAAAAACAAACGATCTGGGGCTGCCCCAATGACGATGCTGTTTGCGGGTTGTCTACTCCGCTAATGCCAGGCTGTCAGCCGCAGCCTGTCCAGGAAAAGGCGGCCCACGGGCGCTTCCCGCCGCCGCGAGCAAAGAGCCCGGCGGCGGACGCCGGCGCCACCCCTGGCCGCTCACCCTCGGAGGGGTGCTCGAACCCGCAGTCCTGGATGGCTCGCAGCAGCTCAGGCTTGAGCAGGAAGTCCTTGAAGCCGCTGCTGTGGATGCCCACGTAGCCCTTCTTGACCTGCGGCCCACCATCAGCCCCGGCGAGCAGTGATCAGTGGCTGGCGGCGCACCCGGTGTCCATCCAAGCTCCACCGGCCCTGCTGCGAGACGCCCCGGCCGTCTAGACTGCCCAGACCTCCCACCTGCTGCCCATCCTTGGCTGCCTCGGCGGCCGTGGCCTCCTCGTCGGCCTCCTCATAATCGAGCAGCTGCGAAGCGGGAGTGGAAGCGCGGGGGAGTAAGCAATCGCCCCTGCAGCCACTGCGCAGCCCTGATTCAGCCTCATGGCGACCACAAACGTGTGCAGCGCACCTCCTCCTCGCCAGCGGGGTATGGAGGCGGCACCATGGTTCTGCTGCTGTTGAGTGCTGCTCCCTGTTGTCGCGGGAACGGTGGAGCGGGGTCGACAAGTCAGACAGCGGTCAGGAGAAGCAGAAAGGACGAGCAAACTGGTGCAAACCAGGAAGGAAGCGCTGTTTGGCGGCCCTCTGGAAAGGGAGATCTTTCTTTCGAGGAAAATGCTCGCTAGAGAGTCTTTCCGCCTATTCTAGAGACCAATTACACATGTTGACTGACAATAGAGACGATTTGGTCAGCACACGTCCCCTCCGACGCTCAAGTCAACGCCTTCAGTCGGAAGCGCTGTTTTGTGGTTTGGGGCCTCCACTGATGGCGTCAGTCCTCTATTCAGGGGATGCGGAAGGTCAGCAGCAACCAGGACGCGGCCTGAGTGCCGTGTTCAACAGGTGCGCCTGACGGCGGCAGTGGCAGTGAAGTTCTCGTGCTTGCGGCACGTCGCTTGCCTGCCCTGAGATGCGACCCTGTCCCGACGACAGGAGGAAGGACAAGTCCAGCAGTTTGCTGAGTGCTGAGCAGGCAGGCGACGCCCTGGATGCATTCAGTCTGGACTCGGGCTTGATAGCTGCTGAGCCGGCACAGCTGCAGCCCCCACCGTCGGCTGCTCCGTTAGCCAGAAGACTGTCAGCAGCAGCGCAGCAGCGCGGCACGCAGTCCCTGAGCGGGCTTCAGCCGCGGCAGCAGCGGCGGTCGAGGAGAATGCAGAGGAGCTGCGGCACCTGCGTGGCGAGTGCCGCCAGCAGGCACTGGACTTGCAGGCCTTGCGGCGACAGCTGGACGAAAGCACCAGCCAGCTGGAGACAGCACAAGCAGATGCACGCCACGCGCAAGCCGTTGAGCGACGGCTGCATGAAACGCTCAACATGCAGCGGTTCAAGTACGAACTCCTCCTAGACCTGGTAAAGCAGGCCGCCCCCTTCAGGCCAGCGCAGAGGAGCCGCCGGGCGCACCTGCACATCGAGGAGGGCGGGTGGCTGGGACATTATCTTGTCGAACCATAAGTTCTCTTTCTCTGCCTTGCAGTGGTGCATGCGGGTGCTGGACAATGAGGAGCTCGGCCAGCAGGGCGGCGACGCGTCTGCTGGGCGCAGATGAGCAGCTGGCGCGGAGTGGCGACGCCCGCAGCGCCGCGCGTAAGGCGCTAGCCTGTAGCGACCGTGTTGGGCACACTGGCGAGTGTTCTGCATGCAAGCCATGCTAGCAGTGGGGAGACATGCAGGTGGTGCCACAGGCGGTCCTTGCGCACCCGCTTGTGTCGTGCTCGTGATGGGGACCACACGGGCTCTAGTCCTCTGGCCTGGCAGAAATGCACACATATACTTCAATTCTGCATTTTTGTTGAGAATTGAATTGCCTTTCCTTTTTCAAAAAAGCCTCCTTGCCTCTGGTTGCGGCCGGGCAGTGACCGCCCCTGCCACGGTGGACGAGTGCATTCCAGGCAGACCGAAGGGCCTACTGAAAGCTCTGATCCCGGTAGACTTTAGAATTATTCGGAAACTGTATCACCTTTAGCACGTTAGAGCTCTTAAGCTTTGGGGTTAGCGCGATGGCCATGCGGCGAGCATCTTCCAGGCTTCTGTCTCGCCTGTCGGTGGCTGTTTCAGCGGCCGGGGTGGCTGGCCAGCAGGCCGAGATTGCCCTACTGCCCCGTCTGGCAGCGGCAGCAGCAGCAGCAGGGCGGCAGCACCCTTCTGCTGCCGTCTCCCTGCGCTCTTTCAGGAGTAGCGCTGCCGCTTACCAGTCGACATTGGTGGAAGCCCTGGGGTGCGTTCACCCTGCTGGGGGAAAGGGAGCTGCCGACAGCAGGTCGCCGCTGTCGCCGCCGCCACCCTCGCCCAGCTGCCCGAGCTTGTGAGCCTACCCTATGCGAGTTACATTTGCTCTTACTGCCTGCAGGGAGGAGCTGCATTACGAGAAGGAGCAGTACTCTCGCCCTGAGGTGAGCACACAGGCCTCTGTCTGCTGGTGCAGTGCCCGTTAGACATGCAACCTGACATCGCTGCTTGGGGCACGCTTGGGCGCCGTTTCGGCCCTTTTCTGCCCGTACACGTCCCTGTCTGTCTCTCAGCTGTTCCAGGCGCACAGCACGCGTGCCTGGTCGTGCATGTTGCATCCCTGGCGGGCATTCTCTCTCTTCGCTTCACCACTGCCCCCGACCCGCCCCTTATGGCGCGCTGCCTGTTCCTTTGCAGGAGCTCGCCGGCGGCCCCCGCCGGCTTTGAGCTTGTGGAGGCCGAGGGCGACACGCTGCTGACGCTGACCAAGCAGCAGGGCGGGGAGGTGGTGCGGGTGGATGTGATGGTGAACGACCAGGTGGGTGGGGGCTTGGCTTGGTGTGGTGGTGGCGGTGATGGTGGTGTGGCAGAATGGGCAGCGGCAGCGAGTGACTGCATCCTTTGTGAGGAGGCCTCGATGCCCCTTGGGGTGCACGACAGGGCTGGGGGCGCTCGTCATGCCAATGGACGGCATTCTTCCATCAAGCACACGGCAACATTCACCAACCTCAAAACCCAACTCCCAAAGTGCATGCGCTCACACACCAGCCCACCCTTCCCCCGCGGTGTAGCCTGAGGAGGAGCTGGTGGAGGGGGAGGAGGGTGAGCTGGACGCCGACGTCGGCGCCTCCTTCACCGCAAGCGTGACCAAGGGCGACACCAGCCTCGTGTGAGCCCCGCTCCCTGCCGCATGCATGCGCTCGTGGGGCAGAGGGCACCTGCCCACGCCGCCTGGGTCGCAAACGGCAGCGCCAGCCTCGTGTGGGCCCTGGGTACATGGGCTCGGTGGCCACTCCGGCCCGCTTCGGAAACCATCATGGTCGCTGCATGGGGGTGTGTAGGGGGTCAGGCCGGGCCAGGCCGGGCCGGGCTGTGCCGGGTTGGGACCTGCCGCCTGGCTCACGCTGGGCCCGCTGGCTCGCTGCGGCATGAGCCGCCTCCCTTGCGCTTGCTGGATGCCTGCTGGGAGGCCCCGTCCCTGCCCCCCTCTCTGCTTCGCACCCTCCCTCACACACCTCATCCCGTCCCGTCCCCAGGTTTGAGTGCAAGAGCGACGGCGAGTACTTCACTGTACTGCACGCGTCCCTGGAGCCAGCCGACGGCGATGTGGAGGACTCTGCGTACACCGGCCCGGTGAGGCGGGTGGCTGGATGGAGGGCATCAGCCGCCCGAGCGACAGCAGCTGCAGCTGGCAGGCTGCCGCTCGTGCGGTTGCTGCCGCTTCGGAAAGGCCGGGCGTGGCTGCCGCTGATGCCGCGCCGGGGCACGCCACAGCGTGCCGCCGCTGCGGTTGACCTGCGCGCCCGGTTTGTCGGGAGCGGTGTGGTGCCGCCTGCGAGCCGCTGCACCGGCAGGTTCCGCTGTTGTGCTGGGGCCGTGCTGCAGACATCCGCTCGCTCTGTGTTCCTGCAGGTGTATGAGGAGCTGGATGAGAAGCTGCAGGCCAGCTTCCAGCAGTACCTGGCCGAGGTGATCCGCGGCTCGTAACCCCCTGCCCTGCCTGCCGGCCGATGATGCCGCCCTTTGCCTCTGACCCCCAGTACCTCCCCACATGCTACACCACCACCACAACACACGCGCAGCCGCACTCATCACCCCACCATTCCGACCACAGCCCCTTGGTTTTGGGTGCAGCGCGGCGTGGACGAAGCTCTGGGCGCCTACGTGCTGCCCCTCATCCACGACAAGGAGCAGCGGTGAGCGGCAGTGGTGGCGGCGTGTGGGGAGAGCGTATGTCTGTGTTTGCGGGACTGAGGTGGTGCGTTTGATTGTTTGTTTTTTTGTTCTTGTTTTTCTTTTTTGGGGGAAGATTATGGGGGCGGCACGTGGGGCAAGAAATTATGCAGCAGCGGCGAGAAGGCTTGAGTATCGGGCCATGCACGAGCTCATCAGGGCCGTGCTTCCGCGAGGTCGTCAAAACCGCATCAATGCCGGGTTGTTGAGCGCCGGGGCTGACCGCAGGCCGCGCTACACCCGCTGCACCCCCTCTGCAGGGAGTACGTGCGTTGGCTGGCCAACGTGCAGGCCTTTTTGAGGAAGTGAGGCAGCGGGGCTGCTTGGGAGGATGCTGCACGGGGCCCCAGCTCGGCGACCAGCCACGTCGGCCGACCTTCACTTGCGCTGCTGCCCCGCAGCACTGCGTGCGGGTGGCGCGCTGTATGGCTGCTCGCCTGCATTTTGGAATCGCAGCCTCCCACCATATTTCTATGTCTTGACCGGTAATGCACCGGGCATCTGCTTCAGGCAGCAGCCGGCGGCCAAGCAGCTGCGGCCGCAGCAGGCCGCAGCAGGCCGCAGCACAAGGGTGCAAATGAGTAAGGTGCAGTCGCACACGGTGTTACAATATTATCATTTAAAAAGCTGGAGCAGCTCTATTTTGGAGCCAGGGGCAGGTTCTGCAGCCCTGCAACACTTCACCGAGGCGGTGGAGGATGCAGCGTCGCGACCGCTCCAGAGAGCGGGAACGAGATAGAAGAGACAGCAGAGACCGGTGCGGAGCGCTCGATTGACAAGTCCAGACCTGCTGCCTAAGTCGTTGCCGCCTGGGTCCCTCTAAAGCCGCCCCTGCGCTCTCATGCAGGCGAGACGACCGCGATCGATGTGATGACAGGGACAGGAGGGACGCCCGCGACCGGGAGCGCCGCGACGACCGCCGCGACAGCGGCGGCCCACGCAGGCCTTCTGGCAACCTGCCCCCCGCGCCCCCTCCAACCCCCTCATAGCTGAGGCCTTCCGGCTGGCGCGAGAGCGTGCCAAGGCGCAGGCAGCTGCGGGCAGCGACGGCGAGGAGGAGCCTGTGGAGCGGCCAGGTGGGTGCTGCTGCGTGCTGCCCGCCGCCCGCCTGGCTTCGACCCCATCCCCGTAGCATCCGCAGCCGCACGCTGAACTGCTGCATGCCCCCTCCCCCTGGGTGCAGCGTCTCGGGGCTGGCGGGCTGCCCTGGAGGACGATGGAGAGCTGCCGGAGGACGGAGAGCTCCCAGCGTCGCCCGCCCGCGGCGGCACTGACGTTGGCCGCAAGCGCAAGCACGCGCCCATCGTTTGGTCTACGCCTCCCAAGGCCGCCCCGGCGGGCCTGCCGCAGTCGGGATCCTCCAAGGGGCTGGAGGGGCTGAGCGCCGCCGACCGGGCGATGGAGGAGCTGCGAGCGTTCCAGGAGCAGCAGGCGGCGGCGGACAGCGGCGGCGAGAGCAGCGGAGGGGGCCGGTCATGAAGCCCTCGCGCCCTCTGTGAGCGGCGGCGAGGAGGAGGAGCAGCAGCTGGAGGGGCAGGGGGCCATGGAGGAGCAGCAAGGTGCGCAGGGAGGGGATTAGGGGGCCGTTGCCAGCGCCACGTGTGTTCTCGTCGCTTCGCCGCCCGATGCAGCTGCCGCGCCGGGCGCCCGGCGGGCTGCTTCGGCGGCCTGGCGGGCTGCCATGAAGCTGCGCTGTGGTGGATGCCAGGTTATATGTCTGTTGAGGTGCTGATTCGCCTCCCTCTGCAGCCGCGGGGCAGGGGGTCTGGCAGCCCTGCGGGGACCCTCATGATGAGGAGCTTGTCCGCCCCAAAAGCGCTTGAACCGGTGGACCACGGAGGATGTGGCGGCGGCGGAGGGGGCCCAGCAGCAGCCGCAGCAAGGCAGCAGCCCGGTCGGTGCAGCAGAGCCGGAGGCGGACGCCGAGGCGCAAGCAGCCAGCGGCGGCGGCAGCGGCGAGCCGTCGCCCGCGCGATCCGACCAACGCTCCCCCCCCGCTTTGTGTGAGCGCCCCGCTGCCTCGGCTGCTCCGCTGCTTGGGCTGCTTGACACATGGCCCCACCCGATGCCCTGCGCGGATGGACCACCCGCCGCCTCTGGGCCTTTCTGGCTGCTTTGTGTTGCTTGGTCCGCAACCCCCGTTCCCCTCCCTCGCTCAGCGCATCTTCCTTTGCACATCTTCCTTAGCTGTGGACGCCCTTCACACGCACTCCACCTCCATCCCTACTAGAACAAACCCTCCCCCACCTCCGCCCTGTGCAGCAAGCGCGCGGTAAGCATGCTGGAGGAGTGCCGCTCCGTGGAGTGCTATGAGAAGCTGAACCGCATCTCTGAAGGGACCTATGGCGTGGTGTACAGGTGGGGGTTGGCACAGGCGGGCCTGCGCTGCGCAAGCCGTCCACGCTGCGCCCGCTCGCTGCAGCAGCATGCTGAGCGCGCTGGGCACGCTTGGGCCCCGCAACGTGCGTCACCTGCTGGCCCCGGGCTGGGCTCGGTGCTGTGGACAAAACAACGCGGCGGGAGTTGCAGAGCCTGGGGCCTGCCGGTCCCTCTCCCGCACACCCAGCCGACGACACACCTCTGCTTTGCCGTTGCCGCTTGTTGCCGACCCTGCTAACCCTCCTGCCGCTGCTTGGTGTGCGCCGCTGCTGCCTCAGGGCGCGGGACCGTGAAACCGGCGAGATCTGTGCCCTGAAGAAGGTGAAGCTGGAGAAGGAGCGGGACGGCTTCCCGCTGACTTCCATCCGCGAGATCAACATCCTGCTCAGGTGGGGCCTGGCGGTACCGTTCGCATGTTGCTCTACTGCCATTGGGGCGCCAGCACGACGCTGCTGCTGCTCCGATTCTTGGCAGCATTTCAGGGCGGCAGTTAGCTTAGCGGAGGGATCTACGCATCGTCTCGCCGCCTGCACGCGCCGGCACCACTCTCTGGCTCGTCTGCGCATCCCCGCCTTTGTGCCCCTTAATTTGTGCTTGAACTGTGCGCCAACCAATCTCTCTCAGCCCCTCCCCCAAGCCTGTGGCTCAGCACCCTGTACCCCTCCTTCCATTGCGTGCACGTTTTGCCCCCCTGTCGCTGCGCCGCACCGCAGACTGCCCCTACACCCCCTCCCCTCCCCTCGCACCGCCCTGTCCTCCCACGCAACCTGGTACCCTGCATCACCCCCTGCCCCTTCTCCCCCATGCACCCTTTCTCGCACCACGGCCCGCCCCAGAATCCCTCCGCCTCCCCTCCTCCCGCTGCGCCCCCCTTCTTGCAGCCTGACCCACCTTCCAACCCATCTCCCTCCCCTCCTCCCGGTTGCGCCCCCTTCTTGCAGCCTGGACCACCCCCACATCGTGAATGTGAGCGAGGTGGTGGTGGGGCCCTCCCTGGACGCGGTGTTCATGGTGATGGAGTACGCAGACCACGACCTGAAAGCGGGTGCGCCTGCTGGGGGCGGGGAGTGGAAGAAAGGGGTGTGGGTGTGTGTGTGTGGGGGGGGGGGGGGGATTCGAAGAAATTTGAAGCAATTCTTCTGAAGGGGGGGGGTGCGATTGTGCCTCTGTTCTTTCCGTCGGCCTGTCTCTCTGTCAGTCGATGTCACTGCATCGTTGCTGCTTGAATTTTACGTGTGATCGGTTTTTGCTTGCAGCTTGTGCACCTCGTGCCCCTGCTGAGCGCGCTGTGCTGTGCTCGCTGTGCCCGCGCAGTGATGGATGAACGCATGACGCAGCCCTTCAGCGTGGCGGAGGTGAAGACGCTGATGCAGCAGCTGCTCAGGTGGGCCGCTGGGCTGGGAGCATGGTGAAGATGATAGTGGGGGTGGGAGGGTGGGCTGGAGAAAGTGACAAATTGTGGAAGGGACTGACGCTGGGTGGATCGCGACAGTAACCAGCCGCTGCCGCCCTGGGCATCCGCCGCTCCCCGCTGTTCCATTGTGTGGGGCGGTCTGCCGTCGTGTCCATGACCCCTTCCCCCCCCTGCTTGCCCTTCGTTTCGCTACGGACCCTTCGCCTCTACCCACTCATGAAGCGGTTGTGGGCCCCCATCCACATTTCCACCCACCCACCACACCCGCCCCGCACAATTTCCCTCTCCTCGTTACACACAACCCAACAACCAACCAAACAATCGTCTGCCCCGTTCACCCCCCGCAGCGGCATGGCGTACCTGCACGACAGCTGGGTGCTGCACCGGGACCTGAAGACCTCCAACATCCTCTACACCAACAGGGGAGAGCTGAAGCTGTGCGACTTTGGGCTGGCGCGGCAGGCAAGCGGCACGGCCAAGAGGCGGGACGGGGGCTGGCAAAAAACGCAGGCTGGCGATGAGGCAGCCAAAAGCAGGGCACGCGGCAAGCCAGGGCCAGCGCCAGCCGCGCTGTCGCCCGCGCCCACCTCCCGCCAATGTTTTGCGCCTTGCTTCTCAGCCTCCTTGACCCGTCATTCCACGACTTTCCACCCCGCCGCTCTGCAGTACGGCTCCCCTCTGGCCCCTACACCCACATGGTGGTCACCCTGTGGTATCGCCCCCCGAGCTGCTGCTGGGCGCCGAGAAGTACTCCACCGCCGTGGATGTCTGGTCCATCGGCTGCATCATGGCGGAACTGCTCAGGTGGGTGGGCGTCATGTTGGATGGGGCGGTGGGCATGGAGCTGAGGGGGGGGCCGAAGGGCCGAAGGGTTGTTGGCGGCGAAGGGGTGGCGGCGGCGGCTGCACATGAAACCCGGGGGCTGGTGGGGTGGAGACCTGGTTTGGAGCGCTGTCCTTGTCATCATCATCATCAGCATCATCATGTTTATGCTTTGTTCCGGGCTGCCGGCTCCGATTCGTGCTGGCCCTCCCCCATGCTTGCTGGTGCAGCAAGGAGGCGCTGTTTCCGGCCAAGAGCGAGATTGAGCTGCTGACCATGATATTGAAGACGTGCGGCTCTCCCACCGAGCAGACATGGCCAGGTGTGCCAGCCGAGCTGCGACTGCCGCCACGCGTCCCTCGCTGCCGCTGGCTTGTTGGCGATGCCGCCGCCCACGCACGATGCTGCATTGCACAACCATGGCTCACGTCAGGTCATGCGGGCGGCAGCAGCCGGTTGTGCACGCTGTTGCCCTTGGGAAGCGCCACACGGTTTCCCACCCCCATCCGCGCCCCTGAGCCCCTCTTTGTCCCCCCGTCTATGTGGCAACGCAACCGGCAGGCCTGAGCCAGCTGAAGGGCGCCAAGAAGTTCAACCTGGGCAAGTACCCGGCCGGCAACCTGCGCCAGCGCTTCCCCCGCGGGCCTCGGCTTCGACGGCCGCCCTCCGCTGAGCGAGGCGGGCTTCGACCTGCTGCGCCGCCTGCTGGAGCTCTGCCCGGTGAGTGGGCCTGGCGCCTGAGAAGCACCGCCTGTGTGGATGCAGTGGAGCGGCGGCGTTCGGTGGCTGACCCTGCGCCGCCTCTGTACACACGACTTGCCTCTGCTCGCATGACTTCAGTGCGCCTCCCCTCCTTCCCGCGCACCCACACGTCAGCCTCTCCTCCCCCACCCACCACGCACCCCCACCCACACCCTGCTTGCGCAGGAGAAGCGCATCAGCTGCGCCGAGGCGCTGAGGCACCCCTGGTTCTCGGAGCAGCCGCTGCCCAAGGACACCGCCCTCATGCCCACCTTCCCCGCCACCAACGACTCGGTGCAGGCGCGGCACGCAGCGCAGCGCCGCCACGTGGCGGCGGCCGCCGCCGGGCGGTGAGCGGCGGCGGCGCGGGGGCCAGCCCGCTGCGTTCTTTTTTTCTCTCTTTTACCTGACTTGATCAGAAGTGTGCTGACTTTGACTTGAGTGTGGAGGACAGGGCGTGCGTGCGCATATGCAATCGACATCAGCTGTCTCTGGAAGGCTGCCATGGCGGCGGCTCGTCAAAGCGCTAGCGCCCTGCATGCCGCAGCCGCTTCACGCCAGCTCTCCGCTTGACTATGACTTGATACGAGGTTCAAGCTGTTAATTTTACCAGCCGGCAGTGCGCAGTCGCTGCCTTGCATTCGCCAGGCTAGCTGGACCAGCGCTGCCCTTCAGCAACACGACGGCAAAGGTCGACCTTGCTTGGTGCTGCCCTTGCTTGGCAGGCGGCTCAGGCTCGTTTGCAGCCTTGTTCACTCTGCCTCTCGCCATTGCATCTGGCGCTCCTCTCAGTGGGACAGCCGGCATGGGCCATCCCCTGCTGTCGAGGCACCTGTGCTTTCTTCAGTGCTCACCCGCCCTGCTGGCCCACTCATCTGGGCATGTCCAAGGCTCACTGCACGGCGTGCGTTGAGCTGCAATCAAGAGATCGTTTTGGATCGCACATGCAAGCGAGCTGCTCCTCGATTGCCTCGGACGGGTGGTGAGGCCCCGACCGTCAGGTTCACGCTCGGAGGCTTGAGCACCTGATCGGCAGCACAGTCCTGCTCCAGAGTGCCTCCACAGCCCACAATACGGACGTGCTGCAGGTGCGTTGAGCTGCGCTGGAATGCGTCCGCCGCCGCTGCTGCCAGCAAAGCCGCCGCCGCTCCCGGCGGCACCAGGAGGAGGCCGCAGCTACTCACACGGATGCCGCACAATTTGAGCGGCCCCGCAGGCTGAAGCTGAAGCATGAGCCGTAAGCCGGAGCGGGGCCCGCGGCGGCTGTGCGGGCCCGGCGTGCCTTGCAACCTCCTCGGCGGCGCCCTCGTGGCGCTCTTCACCTTCAAGGCGAGTTTGTGGTCCATGAACCGCCGCGCTCCGCGTGCTAGCCAGCCACGCTGTGCGCCCGCCTGGCGTCGCTTGCCCCATTGCCGGGCAGCGGCACGCCGGGCGCTTGACTTTGGAGGAGCCTGCCCCGTGTCTGGCCCCCGCCTCTGGCCGAAGCCCTCTCGCCGGTGCCTCCCTCCTTCCGTCACGCGCAGCTGTTCACCACCAACCCGTTTGACCCCGTCACCACCCTGCGGCGGGACGACCCGCTGGAACGACGGGCCCGGGGCACGTTTGTGGAGGTGCGTACGCATGTGTGTGTGCATGTGTGTGCATGTGTGTGTGTGTGTGTGTGTGTGTGTATGAGCATGTGCTTTAGCCGCCTAGCGGCGGCGTGCCTCCACGGCTTCTTCTGCCGCAGCCGCGTCGAAAGCAGGAACAGCAGGGGCCCCAACGCTCGCTTGAGCCGGGCATCAAGGTCCGCTCCAAATCCAAGCTCCTGTGTCTGATGCTGGCATGCCTGCCCGGCGGCATGCGCCCGCCTGCTCTTGTGCAGGTCAGCAAGCGCAGCCACGCGTACCTGCAGGGCAGGCTGTGGGACCGCCACCCAGGCAGCTACACCGCCAACGTGTCGGCGCGCTACGAGCCCTCCAGCCCGCAGGAGGCCCAGCAGGCGCGCCGCCGCCGCTGCCGCGGCTGCCTCGCTTCTTAGAGCCGCCGGCCCTGCTTGCTGGAGCAGCGGGGGGGAGACGAGCGGGCTCCTTTCCCGCTCGTCTCCCGCACACCTCGGGGTGCCAGCTTCTTGGAAGCTTGAGCCTGCCGCCCTTCTGTCCCCCCCCCCTTCCTGCAGCTCTCGCAAGAGCGCTCGGTCTACCTCGACCTGATCCGGCAGGACCTGCTGCCGTGGAAGGACAGCGGCATCACGCACGTGAGCACCCCCCTCCCCTCTTGGCCCCCTTCGCCCCCGCCTGCCGCCACCAGCATTCCGCCATATATACTCCAGATGCCTGCCTGCCTGCCGAGCCGGCCGCCCAGCCAGGCCCCCGTGCACGTCCGCAGCCTGCCCTGCTGGGCGCGCGCTGGCTCTTCGGAGGGTGTCCTGTACCGCTGGCACCGCACCACACCGTACCGCCTGTTGTCTGTACCGCAGGAGCTGGTGGAGGGGGCCTCCATTATGTATGACGACTGCGACGGCGACATGCTGCGCTTCCAGGCGAGCCGCCGGGCTGCCTGGATTCAGCATGTGCTGTGTGTGTGTGTCGATGTGTGCACATCCTCGTGCTTGCATGCATGCGTGTGTGCGTGCCAGCGCCTGTGTGCCGCAGCAGTCGGCAGGCGCGTGTGTGTGGCCGGGGATAGGGCCAGAGGAGGGCGCGCCCCTTTGATGTCAGCCGCTGCGGCCCCCTCCCATCGCCAGGTCATCAACGGCTCGCTGTGGGTCCAACACATAACGGAGCGGTGAGGCTGCCGCCGCTCCGGCCTTTTCAAATGATTCGAAACGCGAGAATGAACGAAAGGAAGGGAGGGTGCGGCACCGCGCTGCTCGCTGCCCGCCGGTGGCTGGCAGCTGCCCCACCCTCCCCACCCCACCCACGCCGCCTCCACCAACCGCCCTGCAGCCTGGAGGGCGGCTGGTACCCCGCCCCCATTGGTCCTGGCAACGCCGCGGCCAAGGGACGCATCCCGTTTGCCGTGCTGGCGCTGCTGGAGACGCTGCGCGCCTTCCCAGGCCAGGTGGGGCGGCGGCAGCTGCGGCGGCTTCAGGGCAGGGAGGCAAGGGAGGCGCCGCTCGGCAGCCTGGCATAGCAGCAAGGGCCTTGCCCAGCGACTACACTGGGCGCTGAGGAACAGCCAACCCTCGTGCCCTCGCATGTTTTGCTTTGTGGCACAGCCAGCTGAGGCGCCTCGCCGCCGCACGGCGCGGCCGAGCCGCCGCTGCTGACGTTTGCTGCCACTGCCCCGTCATCCCTGTCCCATGCGCACCTGACCTGACCTGGCCATGCACATCTGTACATCCCCCTCCCCCCTCACCCCCCACCCGAACACCCACCCACCCACAGACCCACACCACATACCGCCCCCGCCGCCGCCATCCCGCCCGCCGCACGCAGGTGCCCGACGTGGATGCCGTGCTGCACACCGCCGACTTCCCCTGCATCCCGAGCGGCCCCGGCAGGACGGCGCACTCCCGCTGCCCATCCTGGGCCTGCAGGTGGCCGCCGCTGCTGCTGGCCCCTTGTACTGCTGCTGCTGCCGCTGCTGCTGCTGCTGATGACCCCTTGCACTGCTGCTGCTGGCACTGCTGGCCTGCGGCTGATGACCCCTTGCACTGCTGCTGCTGGCGCTGCTGGCCTGCTGCTGTCGCCGCTCCGCCGCCCTGTGGCAGCAGGCTGCGCTTGCGTCGTGAACCCGGACTTGATCCCTGCCTTTTAGCCCTGCCCGCCGCCAGGGCTCGCGCCGCCACGCCGACATCCCCTTCCCAGACTACACTTACTGGGGCAACGAGCATCAGTACCTGCAGGTACTGTCCGATGGTACAAGCAGTACCAGATGCAGCGCGGCTGTGGGGGCCGTGCACCGTGCTGTTGCTGCAGCAGGGATGGCTCAACGCATGAGCAGCACTGGCGCCTGGGCCGCCGCTGCCACACATTTCCCTTGAACAATAGGGAATGAGGCGACTCTGCACTGCAGCCTGATCCCCGATGGGTCCGCACGTCTTTGCGTCAGCAAGCGGGGGCAGGGCGCCGCTGTTGGCCGTCCCCTGCCACCACATCTCTCCCTGTGCTGCCGCTCGCTGCGCTTCGCCCAACACAGACCTCCTCCCCCCCACACACACACTGGCACCGCCCCCCTCTGCCTTACGGCGAGCCCCTGGGCCGTTCGCCCACTGCTGGCACTCTGCCTGCGGTTTGCCACTGCTGCCCTCCTCCCTCCATCCCGGTCGCTCGCCCCTCGCCCCTCCCCCTCGCCCCCTCCCTCTTACCACTCACCTGCCCCCCTCACCCCTCCCCCCCACCCTCCCTGCGCCGCCTGCAGGACCCCTGGGGCTCGCCGGTGCAGGGGTGGGGCAACCAGGCGGAGCTGCTAGCCCGCAAGTACGAAAACGTGAGGCGGCGCGGCGGTGCTTGCATGCGTGTGTGTGTGTGGTGGGGGAGATGCTGCGCGCGACAGGCGGTTTGTGGCCCAGTCTGTCCCAGCATGGCTCCCACACCCACGAACACACTGTGTGTATGCAGGTGTCCCTGCTGGATCGCATCCCGCAGGCATCCTGGCGGGGCCGCACCAAGGACGAGCGGTACCCCGAGCGGGACCACATCAGGTGGGGGCCCTGCCTGCTTAGGGGACCACCCGACAAGGCGCGCGGCCGGGAGGGAAGAAAGGAGAAGAAGGGAGCACGCCCTCGGGTGCCTGCTGGAGGCGCTGCAGCCGCTGGCTGCCGCACATGGCAGACATTGCAAGGAGCTGGGGCTGGCCGGAGGCAGCTGGCGCAAGCGACGCGTCGGTATGCGTGTGCATCGGCAGCCGCCGGCAGCTGCAGCCAGCCACAGGGGAGGCTGCCAGTCAGACTGCAGCGGAAGGCACCCCCAACCCCTGCCCCCCATCCCCCACCCCCACTCACACCCATCCCACGCCCCTTGTCCCCCAGGCGTGTGTTTGTGGGCTGTGTGGAGGAGCTCAAGGGGGCTGGGCGCCCGCCGACGCCGCGCTGCTCAACGTGCTGCAGCCGCCGCTGGCTCTGCAGGACACCTGCGACTACCGGTGAGCGCAGCTGGGTGGGGGCCGGCAGCGGCGCTGGGAATGCAGCTGCGGGCGGGGCTGCCCCCCGCGGCACGCCGACAAGCGGGCTGTCCCGCTGCGGGCTGCGCGTTTGCAGCCACCCTGCTGCAGCTGTCTCTCAGCGCCAGCCACACCCCTGCCCTCTCCCTGCCATCGGCCCCGCCGCGGCTTGGGCATGCCCTGCCGCCCTACACCCACCATGCCCGTGCCCCCCGTCTCCCCTTCTCCCCCTTTCCGTCGTACCGCCCAGCTACTCGGTGTACATCGAGAGCGGTGCCTACGCCTCCAACCTCAAGCAGAAGCTGGCCTGCGGCTCGTTGCTGCTGGCGCTGCGCATCGACCACTGGGAGTTCTACTCGCGGCTGCTGCGCCCGGGGCTGGAGTATGTGGAGGTGGATGACGCGGAGGAGGGGCTGTGCGAGCGGGTGAGCGGCTGGCTGGGTGGATGAGGTGTGTGTGTGTGTGTGTGTGTGTGTGTGGGGGGACAGAGTCAGGGGCTGTGCGAGCGGGTGAGGGGCTGGCTGGGTGTGTGAGGAGGGATTGTGTGGTTGGTCGAGGGCAGGGGGTGGGGTGTGGGGGGGGACTCGGGGTGGGCAGACGCGGTCAGCGCGACTGACAACGCCGGAGGATGGTGGCGGTGGTGGGAAGGGTGGCAAAAGGGGCCCTTCCTGGGGGGTAAGTTAGGTGAGGGAGAGGGAGCAGGGCTGCTGGAAGACGGTTATAGGGGCCTCTCAGGCGTGGTGCACCCAGGGACCCTCGAGAGGCACCGCCCTGCCAGCGTGCTGCTTCGGCGCCGGCCCCACCCGCTACCCACCCACCCACCCGCCGCCGCCGCCCCTGCCGCAGGTGGTCAACATCACGCGTGACCTGAACGCCGCCTTTGGCTCCCGGCTGGGCCAGCAGGCCCTGGCTAGCCGCGGCGAGCTGACGCCCACGCTGGCGCTGCAACTGAAGCGCATGCGCCGCGACCCCCTGCTCTCCGCGCTGCTCGACGGCGCGGGCGTCGCCGCGGGCGGCGCGCCGCCGCGCCGGGAGCAGCTGCCGGCGGCGCCTGTGCCGGGTGCCGGGGGCAACTACTCCTGGGGCAGCCCCCTGCTGCCGTGGGAGATTGCGGCCAACGGGCAGCGGTTTGTACTGCAGGCGGTACGCATGCGGGACGTGCTGCTGTACATCAGGTGGGCGGCGGCTCCCGGCTGGATGTGCCGCGATGAACGATGCGAACTGCCGCTGCGCACTTTGTTGCGGGCCAGGGGCAGGGAAGCAACACGTTGCGCTCGGCCGCAGGGTCAATGCAGACACCCCTGCAGTTCACTGTCGCTCTATCTGCTTCCACTGTTGCCGGTGCTGCCCCCACCACCACCACCACCACACACACTCACGCCCACACACACACACCCCAACCACCCCACCCCGCAGGGACCTCCTGCGCGCCTACTCGGCCCTGCAGCGCCACCCCATCCGCCCCTCTTGGAACCGCCACTCCCGCGCCGCCTGCTACACCGGCGCCCGCCTGCTGGCCGAGTTTGGCACGCCGCACGGCGAGGACGCCGCCATCATTGAGGCCGCCTACCCATGGCTCCGCCGCCACACCGGGGTGAGGCCTGCTGTCTCTGTTTTTGCTTTTTGTTTTGTTGTTTTGTTTGCACTGTGGAGGGGTTGTGAACCCCGGCAGGCATGTGTGGGTCGGGGGTTGGCATGTGCCAAAGTGCGTGGTGCGGTCTGGGCCTGACAGGCTGCGCGGCGGCAGCTGACAGCTGGCGCATAAGCGTGAGTCTGAGCCGGGCCGGGCAGCCACAGAGCCGCCGAGAGGGCGCGCTGCCAGCTGGCCGCGTGGACGTGTCTGGACATGGCTGGGTGTTTGGTGACGGGGAGGATGGGCTGTGTCCTGGCCCCACCCATCTCCCCCACACACAAAACACACGCCCCCAACTGTGCAGGCTGCCAACAGGACCAAGAAGCGGCGGCGGAGGAGCCGCAAAGCCCCTAGAAGCGTGCCTGGGCGCAGTCGCCTGGCCAGGGCGTGTCGTGGATCACGGCAGACGCGCCGGTTTGGATGGCGTGCCGCCGCCCGGCCCCGCCGTCTTCCACCAGCCCTTCCGGCCCCTTCCAGCCCGCCGTTCTCCTGTCGCTGGCTTTTGCTTGGCTTTCTTTTAAAGCTGCTTTTGTTTGCTTGCTGTAGTAAAAAAGAGCAGTACAGGGCTGCAGGCATCATTCGTGGCAGCATAGAGCTTGTCATTTCTTGCAAGGCCGGAAGGTCGCGGCGTGAGGAAGCTGGGTGCTGTTAGTACAGGAAGCTGCTGGCTCAGCAGGCGCTGTTGCCCAGGTGCCCAACCGAGCTGGGGCGAGGCCGCGGGCGGCGGCTGCCGCGCCACGCGCCGCCGCTTGGGCAGCCGAGCGCCCGCGGCGCGGCCGCCGCCGCCGCCGCTCTCTGCGGGGCGGGCGTCACGCAGGCTCATCCCCATCTCTTCGTTCAGCTCCAGCAGCTCCTCCACAGTTGGGCAGTCACGCGGCGCGGGCTGCAAGGGGGAGGCGGGGCGGGCGCAGCGGTTGGCAGCCTGGGCACGGCTCGGGATGCACAGAGGTGCTGCCAGGGGGAAGCGGGGCACCGGGGTGGCGGCAAGCAGGGAGGCTGGCATGGAGGGGGCCAACTGGGGGCCCGGCTGCAGCCAGCTGTGTGTGTGTGTGCAGCCCCTCCCCCAAAACACCCACGGGCATGATTCTCCGTTGGGGGGCTCGATCGGGGCACCCGTCCGCTCATGCCCCTGCCCACCTTCAGGGGAGCTTCCAGCAGCTCCAGCGCCCGCTTGACCAGGGCGGAGTGCGGCCGCCGCGGCTTCTCCAGCATGCAGGGCAGCGGCGGCAGCAGGTGCAGCTCGGAGGCTGGCAGGGAAGCCGCTTCGGCGGCCGGCTCCAGGTGGAGATGGTGCCCCGCCGGCCCAGCCTCGCCAGCTGCCCGCTGCGGGGGCGGGCTGTGCGGCCCGCTTGGCATGCTGCTGGGGTCGGAGGCGGGGCGGGGCAGCAGGGGGAGGCTGAGGGGCCTGCGGGCGTGGAGGGCGTCATCGGCTGCGCCGCCGGCGCATGCCGCCCGCGCCACCTGGCGTCCGCCTCGTGCACGGCCCAGCCGCCGCTGCCGCTCCGCCCGCAGTTCCGTAGCGCCGTCAAAAAGTGGTCGCCGGCGGCGGCAGGCACCCACAGGGGGCTGTCCGGCTGCCGCAGGGCTGCCCCCGCCTCCGCCGGCTGGCGCTGCGGCTGCGGGTGCAGCTGCCCAGGGGGCCGCTGCGGTTGCATCTGACCACACACTCCGCTGCCACCGTCCGCAGCGCTGTGCTCGCTGCCGGCGCGGTCGCCCCGCGTCTGGTGGGCTGCAGAAAGGGCTGCCTGAGGCAGGGGCGGGTTCAGGCTGCCTGGGCCGCTACGGCGCCTACCCAAGCTCGGCGAGCTGCCGGCGGCCACAACGCTGTCGGGGCAGGTGTAAGCCGTCAGCGAGCGGTGACGAGGAGACCGCGGTCTCTCGGTGGGTTCTGAGCCTGGAACGAGGGAGGGGAGTGGGGCCGAAAGGCTGGATGAGCGGCGTAGGAGGGGGAAACGCAAGAGGTTCGTAGTCTGCAGTCCGGACCCTTTTCACTGGGTTGGTCGTTCTTGCCGCGCCACCAAATTGTAAAGCAACGAGCAATCATAGCCGTGTTGGGCTGCAAGCCGCGCAGGGCGGGGCTTACCACTTAAAGTACCGTCAGACCGTCTCACAGGCATAACCGAATAAGACAGCCTTGTCATACAGCGAGAAGAGAGACGAGCGCCAGAATTGCGGTTGGGGCTGACGAGTGGGTTTATGATGCTGAGTACTGCCAGGCTGGCATAGCCGGCGCCTGCAGTGCAGTTCAGGCATTGGATGCTTCGCTCCTCTCGCCCTTCTTGGTAGCGGAACACTTTCCAAGTTTGGAGTCTGTGCATATGCTGGAGCTGATCCCAACCAACCGAGGCAGGTCAGACTGCGGTAGCGGCGGGGAAGCAGCTGCTGGCGGCTCTGCAGAAGTGGGCGGGTGGAAGGAATCTGCGTATGACTTGCCTGGCCCACCCGATATGCCCATACCGTTTACCCTCGAATCGCGGGACGCTTTAGCGCTTTCAGCGCTACCTACAGGGGCCCAAGACCCTCGCCGCTCAGGCAGCTTCCCTGCGCTGTGCAGCCACGCTGTGCTGCCAGCAGGCACTTTGAAAACAATGCTGCTTTCACGTGAAGCAGCATGCTTTCCTCGTGACCTCATCCAGCCGCAGGCCATAGTGACATGGAACCCAGACAGGTGGCTGCCCCACACCCACCCGGGGCAATGCAAGCCCCGTGCCTGCTGCAGCTGCCCTGGTGCCGTCGTGCACACCTGCAGCCTCGGCGCAACCAGCATGCGCCGGTTGGTGCCCCCAGCTGTGCTCTTCAGAGCAGCAAAGCAAGACTTGCTCCTGAAGCCGCCGCAGCTGCGCCAGATGGCCGATGGCCGTTGGTGCCCCAGCTGCGCTGTCAAGAGCAGCACAGCAAGAATGCACCCAAGCTGCTGCAGCGGCGCCAGATGGCGCCCCCACCCCAAACCTGCCTCGCCATCAACCTGCTTTTGCACTTGCTCGCTTTGCCTCGTAACCAGGCAACTTTCCTCTCATCCCCCAGCACACACAGGCCCACTGACACAGCCCGCCAAACTTGCAAGCACTCCTCGTGCGCTGCTTGCACTGAGTGTACCAGCGCAGCTTGCTAGCTGTTTGAAAGCTTTCAAAGCCCCCGCCCTGCGCACGCCCAACCCTCACCCCTCGCCAGCAAGGTAGTATCGCAGCGGAGGAGCCCGCTCAGCGGAATTGACTCCAGCAGCGGCGTCGTCATTGCTTTAGTGCCGGCCAGCATGGTATGCAGTACCGCGGTGCGTGGCTTGCAGGCAGAGCAGGCCGCCCGCAGTCACACGCCTATCCACGGTACCTGGGCCAGTCGCCACTCAGCAGCAACAGTGCATCAGCATGAGCACCCGCCATGCACCCGCGAAACACCTGTCGGCCGCACTAGGTGACGCATGTATGCGGGCAGGGGCTGCCGCCGCCCAGACGAAACCAGGAACGCGGATAGCGGGTGGGCCAGCAGCGTCGACTGCCCAGCAGCCATCATTGAGTTGCCACGCACAAGATCAGCAGCCAGCTGTACAGCATGTCTGCCGCTCTCTGAATTGAATGGCCTGCCAGCAGCGTGCCGCCGCGCCACGGGCAGCGTGCCGGCCGACCCCTCATCCCTGAGCAACTGAGCAGTTACCGCGGCCGTCTCCCTCGGCTGGAAGCGCCGCCAGCTTATCGGCGATCAGCACGTGCCCCGACTTTCTGCCGCTGCTGTTGAGTCAGGGTTTCGATCACCTGCGCCTCTGTCAGTCTGCGCGCGGGAAGCTTAAACGCCGGAAGCTAACGACATTATTGATCTACTTAGCCTCCCGCCCTCCTTTTCGGGCCACGCAGGGGTTGGCGGGTGGCGGCAGCAGGGCAGCCACCCTGGCACGCTTGTGAGAGGCAAAGCGCAGCCGTCTCCACGCCTCAGCACTGAGTATCTGGCGAGTTTCACATTCAACCGGCAACAAACTGTTTTCTTTGGCTTGAGGGAAGGCACCGTGGAGATGGGACAGGGACGTAACGCCGATGCTAGGGGTTGGTACGGGTGGGCGCAGGCGGCAGGAGGAGGGTGGCCCATGGAATGGTGCGTGCTGATGTGTGTTGCAGGCCAGATGCTGGGGATGGACAGGCTTGCGGCTGGGTGGGGGATGGGATGGGGGCGGGCCAGGAGGTGGGTGGTACCTGGCGAGAGTGTGTGTTTTGAAGTTTGGGGGTGGCAGCGCGGTGGGCGCACAGGGGCGGCACAAACGTCCGCCGCCTGCACGGTTTCAGGGGGTGCAGGTGGGAAAAATGCGTCAAAACTATAAAAGGGCAGGAGTATCACACGCAGGGGGCGCCACACTGGCACACTGGTTCAGGGGTTACGGGGGGCCGCCAAGGGCGGGCACTGTGGGGGCACACTTGCAAGGGGGATTACGCGGCATGCATACGAATTGCGGAAATGTGAAACAGAAGAAGGGGGAAAGAATTGCAAGGAGTGGGATCCAAAGCAGTCCCGTATCAGTTTGGGGCATGGCGGGAAGGGAGTCGCGAGGAAGCAGCCGCCGGCAGCGCAGCAGCAGCGCCGCGGCAGGGCCGCCCTCAAGAAACAGCAGTGCGTCCCGTCATCCGGGGCAACCGAGGCCGGATGGGTGCTGGGGCAGAGGCAAGGAAAACCGAGGTGCAGGAGAGGAACCGCATTCCAGGGAGAGGGGAGTCAGAGCGATGGAACTTGGTTTTGAAGAAGAGGGGGAGGCTAAAGGTTTGATTCACTAAGTTGCGGAAAGGGGCACATGGACTCTTGAGTTGTGCTGCAGAGGCTTGAGGGCAGCACAAGGAGCGAGGGTCTCCAGGGCAGGGGCGGACTTGGACAGACCCGGCCGGGCTCACAAGCCGGCTGCTGCGGGGGCCCGGGGAGCATGATGATGAGGTTGCCGGTGCAGCCTCTGGCATCCATGCAGGGCATGACGTAAGTGGGTGGGGTGGGGCTGAGGCCCAGGGGCGAGCCGCGGCCGGGTGTGACCACCGCGGGGGCAGGGCTCGCCAGCTGCATGGGCTCCTGCAGCGGCACCAGCCCAGCCAGCAGCGCCGCGCTGGGTGGCGCGCCGCAGGCAGCGCCGCCGCTGCCAGCGGCCGCACGGCAGCGGCGGCGGCTGCCGCTGCGGTGGCGGCGGCCAGGGCGCCAGGAGGCGGCGGGCCCCAGGCGCAATTCAGCACGCAGCCGGGGCCGGGGTCTGTGCCAGCATCCAGCTGACTGCCGACGAAGACTCGGCGGGAACAGCGCCCAGCCGTGGCCGCTTGGCGGCGGCGGCAGCGGAGGCAGAGGCGGCTGCTGCTGCCTGGGCACGCACAGCTTGAATCTTTGCCACAGCGGCTTCCATCTGCTGCCTCGCTGCTGCAGCAGCGGCCTGCGCCGCGAGCAGCTGGGCTTGCAGGCCTAGGTGTGAGGGGGCAGCTGCCACGCTGTGAAGCTGGGGAGAAGCTGGCGTTGGCGGGCGTGCACAGATGCCTGGCTGTGCAGCTGCGCATCTGCGTAAGCCTGCATCTCGGCCACCAGCGGCGGCGTGACGCGGCCGGTGGCCGCCGACGCGGCGGTCGCCGCCGCCGCGGGCGCCGCGCTGAGCTGGGGGTGGCGGCGGGCTCAGGGAGCGCGGGCTGGGGGCGGCGGCAGCTGCAGCCGGCTGTTGAAGCGCAGCAGTTCCTCCACAGTGGGCAAGTCCCAGGCTCCAGCCAGGTCCTGCAGGGGTTTGACGGGGGGGGTCCTTGAGGGGTGACCGGGCAAGCGGGGAGAGGGCTGCTGCCTGGGCGCCTTTCACCACGGTAGGGGCAGGCGGCGGCACGTGGAGTTGGGAGCGCGCCAGGCCTGCTGCCCAGCGGCAGCGGCGGCGTCAAGCAGCGGCGGCGCCCACCAGCGGCACCTCCAGCACGTCGAGCGCCTGCTGAACCAGGAGGGGCACGGGGCGGTGCGGCGGCGCAGAGGGGGAGGAGCGCGGCAGGCTGGGCCCCGCAGCCGCCCCCGCTCCACCGCCGCCGCCTGCGCCTGCTGCGGCTGGCTGGCCGGCTGCCAAGGTTGCGCCGGCTGCGGAGCATCGGCTGGCAGGCCGGGCTGCTGCAACGCTGCGGCGGCGAAGGGGCTGGCCAGGCAGGGAGAGTGTGGGTGCGTCAGCGGCGCAGCCAGCTGCAGCGACGAACAAGGCGTGCCGGGCTGCTGCGGTGTGCTTGACAGCGACAATGCGATCGCTGTAGATGGAGCCAGCTGCGACGGCAGCAGCGGCACAAGGCTGCAACGGGGGTGGCAGCCGGAGCTGGCGGGTGCCGCCGCCACAGCCGCCGCTGCACTCTCCGCTGGCCGCTTGCGCCCTGCTGCCTGGCCCTGCTGCTGCTGCGCAACAGCATGTGAAGGCTGCTGCGGCTGCCCAGCGGCAGGAGAGGCGTCGCGGGGCGAGGCGCGGCGTCGGGCGCGCGTGGAGCCGCCACGCGCCTGCCGAGCCAACCGAGCTGCCTGGTGCCGCGCCAGGCTCACGCGGCAGCTGGCCCGTCCTGAGTCAAACTCCGCCAAGTCGTGGATCTTGCCGCACTGCTGGCAGTAGCGCACAGTGCGGCCGTCCACCTGGAATCGGTCGGCGCGGCTGTGGCGGCGGCAGATGCGGTAGTTCTGCGAGGGCGGCGGCGGCGCAGAAGCAGCTCAGCTTTGCTGCAGCGCTGCAGCGGATGTGGCGAATGCACTCATAATGACTCAAAGTGGTGAAGATGTTGCAGAGTGCACTGCATATGGGACATTATTCTTCAGACGCGGAGGACAGGAAGCTGCAGCTGGGTTCAGGGTAGCTGCGCTTGCTCGGCGAGACCACCGGCCGGCTGCTGCCACCAGCCCCTCACCTCGCAGTAACCCGAGTCCAGCGGTTCATCACAGCCCGATACGCGGCAGCAGCGCCGTTTGGCTCCGCTGGGAGCGCCTTGGGGCGAAGGAGAGGGCATGGTGCTGGGAAGCCACAGCGGCGGCAGTGAACCTCGGGACGGCCACCCCCACAGTCGCGGCGCCGGCTTCTGCAGCTCAGGGACATGTAGGCACATCGGTTAGGCCTCGAAGGGAGGCAATCCATGAAAGAATACACAGCCAACCCCAGGAAGGCGGCGAGCTTTTGCCTGAAAGTGGGACAGGCGCCGCTGAGGAGGCCCTGTAGGCCGTGTCTGGACCTTGAAGCGAGCAAGCTACGGTTTATCAAGCGTTCAGGCGATGGGAATGGTCGGTTGCCCAATGGCGAGTTAATTGTCAAGACGCCACCTCTTAGTCAAGCAAACGACGGAGTTGGGATATTGCAGAGAGCTGATGAACTCAGCAGAAAGCGACGGATAAACGGGACAAAAATGGATCGATTAGCGAAGCGGTGCGTCATTTAAGTGCCCCCCGCCCATGGGTGGCGTGCAGCTGCGAAGGAAACAGGCTGATGATCAAAATTGCCCTGCATGAGTCCGCTTGGGCGTTGTTTGCCTCTGAAATGCGGGTTTAGAGCGCATTTAGTGCATTTCAAAGAGAAGTGCGCCGCCCACCTGCCTCTGCCAGCCTGCGGAACAGCAAGGGGTCTGATGGTCGCTGGCTGCCGCGCGCGCGCCGGCAGCTGGCACTGGAAGCTGCCGGCTGGTAGCAGCCCTCTGGAGTCTTCCCAAACCAGTCGGGAGTGGACGCACCTGGGGGCCGCCCTAGCGATTGCCAGTTCACAGGGCACAGACACCACAGCAGGGCGATGGGCATCACCCTGGCAGGGCAAGCTGGGAGCCCTGCGTTCAGGAGGCACATGCACCATGCGTGTGGCGGGGCCTCGCCCACATGCATGCGCGCCTGGCAGTCCACGCATGCAGCGCCCCAGCCAGCCATTGCAGGGGCGACCAGCACTCCCCCAGCCGCCGTAGCTGTGTATTTGAGAGGGACAGTGCACGCTGCGCGCATGGGTGGCGGGGCCGGGGCATGCGCAGCAGCCTGCACTGTGAATCTGGCGGAACCTTCCTGCACAGACTCCTGATGAGGGGCGCAGCGGCCGCACACAGGCGTGCTACCCCTTCTCTTGCCCCAGCCGCAAGGCCAGGCGCAGCCAACCCAGCACCTCTGCCGCGGGAAGGCCCACAGTAGCCTTGCAAGCAATTGCTTGTCGGCATGCCCCAGCAGCGCAAGGGGCGCCAGCTGGTCAGCTGCAGGCTGGGTGTGTGCGACGTCACAACAGCCGCCGCAGAGAGCCTGTTCCTGAGGAGGAGGCACATCCTAGGCCATGCTGGCCGGGACCACTCATCAGCCAAGGCGGCTGCGACGTCACCGCCGTTGCGAGTCGCTGCCCGGGACATGCATCGCATTTGCAGGGCTGGCAACCCGACTTTGCCAGGGGGGCTGTGACGTGGCAGGGGGTGCCACGCGATGTAACATAGCTGTACCCCTCCCCCTCCTGCCAGCCTGCCCTCCACCATTGCGACAGCGCGGCAGGCACAGGCAGCGGAGCAGCACAGCCGCCGGCCCCCCTCCACCCCCCCCAAGCAGCGGCCCACACACGGCGCCGACAAGCTGGGTCGGCAGCAGCGCTAAGTGCCTGGGCTCAGCCACCGGGCCAAGCAAGGGGCACACGGAATTGGCAGCCGCCAGGCTTCGCCATGCATGCTTGCTTAGGAAATGCAAGCAAGCTTGTCTGCAGCAGTCGCCCCATTGGGGAGGCAGTGGATGGGCGCGAGGTGCGACAGAGGCAGCCAGGACAGCATGGAAAGATTGCAACCGTCGATTCTTGCCACTGCCAGCATTGCGTGCTGCCTAGGGTGGTCGGCAGCCGACTCTGCCCACCGCTCCTCCCATCGAGGCGCCCTCCCCACCACCGGTGCCGGGGCGGGCGACACAATGCATAGCGCTTCTGCACCGCCACCGTCAGCAGTCTGGCGACACATGCGGTCCAACACATGCTGGGCATCGGCCCCCTTGCGCTATGAACAGAAGGGCCGCAAGAGCGCAAGGGCTGCGGGGCGGCTCCTCGTGGGCCGCAGCCCAGAACCGCCGATAGTGTTGCCGTGTGCTGCCGCGGCTTTGGTTGTATGCCCGCCGTCGTTTAAGTCGTGAGGCACGAGGGCACCAGACAGCTGCGCCGCAGGCCTGCCACCCTCTGACAGCCCGCCAACCCCGGCGGCAGGGCATGGCAGCACCCGGCTGGTGATCTTGCTCGCTGTCGCTGCTAATGAAGCAGCGGGTAAGGCAGGGATTCGATCGCCTGCGCCTCAGCTCAGGCTGCCAGCGGCGCGATGAGCGTTTAGCGTTTACAAAGCACAGCACAGTGACGAGGATACAAACGAAAGCCAAATTAGATGCATGCGAGCTTAAGCTTTGATGTTTGCTCACTTCCCTGGTGCAAGGGGTTTTGCTTGCTGGCGGCGGCAGCGGGCCCAGCATGCTGCGCCGCAAGCCGCGCAGATGCAAGTTGCCATGCTAGATTACTGCAGCACACTGCATACTTTACATTGGTAGCTTAATCACGCAATCATGTTGACAGGAAGCGAACCATACTTGGGTCAAGTGGCTGCTGTGTGTGGGGTGGGGGGTGGGGGGACACGGTGCAGCACGCATGCGCACGGCAGTCGGGCGAGCGATCTGTCGACTGACCCAGGTGCCAACATTCCCCACAGGAGTGTGTGAGTTACGATTGTTTGGTGTCGGTCCAGTTCGGGAGTGTTGTGCAGGAGGTATGTGGCTTGTTCGGTGAAATGATCGGGCCATTGTGTCCCAGGATGTGTGGGTGTGTTGGGTGGTGGTGGTGGTGTGTTTGGAGGGCCCGGGGGGGGGGGGGGGGGGGGGGGGGCGCGCGCTCGCTTCACGGAGGCAGTGCATCAGCGAGCCACATTGCTGCACAAAGGCGGCCGTAGGCTGGAGGGCTACAAGGAGCAGTGGGAGCATAAAGAATTCGGAAGGGGACAAGTGGGGACACGAGCGTGCAACGGTCGCACGCATGACTCATACACACAAGAGTGCTGCTGGAGGAAAACACACGGTGTGCACATGCACCCAGTGCCTGCACGGGGACTGGCAGGGGGACAGACCGCTGTGATGCGAGTCCTGGAGCAGAAAATGATGAAAGGACAGAGGGGAGGCCAAACAGAGGCATGTTATTGTCAGTTTGATGCGCCGAATGGAGGGAAGGGAACATGGGAGAAGGGAAGCAGGGGTCGGCGCAGTCGCAGCAAGCGGCCGCCAACATGCAACGGCAGCGTTGCATTCCGCCATCCAAACGGACCGAGGCCAGGCGGGCACAGGACGGGGATCAGTCGGCGGGCACAGGGGGAGGCGGCAGGCTGGGAAAACGGGGGCTGGTGCAGCAGATTAAAGGGCATCCCCACAAAGGAAGTTGTTGGAGTCGTTGAAGTTGTTGGTTTGATTCAGAATAGTCCAAGGGAAGGAGCAGCACAGTTGGGGGCGCCCGAAAGGTGGGAGGGTTGGATCGTCAGTGGCACCTTGCAAATTTTGGCAAGAGAGCAAGTGGAAGGCGTTCGGAACAGGAGCGCACGTGCCACCGAGGGTGGATGGCGGGGGCTCACATGCCAGCTGCTGCAGCGGCCCCGGGCAGCATGATGAACAGGTTGCCGGTGCAGCCCGTGGCATCCATGCAGGGCACGACGTAAGTGGATGGGGGTGGGCCCATTCCAGGGGCTGACCCGCGGCCGGGAGTGATCACAGCAGGGGCAGGGCTCGCCAGCTGCATGGGCGCCTGCAGCGGCACCAGCCCAGCAAGCAGCGCCGCGCTGGGCGGCGCCGGATGCAGCGCCGCCGCTGCCAACGGCCGCACCGCAGCGGCAGCGGCCGCAGCTGCGGTGGCGGCGGCCAAGGCACCAGGAGGCGGCGGCCGCCAGGCGCAATGCAGCACGCAGCCGGGGCCGGGGTCTGAGGCAGCATCCAGCTGACTGCCGACGAAGACTCGGCGGCGGCAGCGCCCAGCCGTGGCCGCTTGGCGGCGGCGGCAGCGGAGGCAGAGGCGGCGGCTGGAGCTCCTGCCGCCGCCGTGGCCGGCTGAGGCCATGCCCTGGCGGCTCGCGCATCAAGCCTCGCTAGCGCTGCTGCTGCGCCCTGGCCTGTGTGCGGCTGGGTTGGCAGGTAGGGGTGAGCGGCGGCGGCCTGGCTGGCCACCTGAAACGCAACTGGCAACGCCGCTCGCTGCTCCCATTCCCGGCTGTGCAGCTGCGCCACACCAAAGGCCTGCCGGTCGGCAGTCGACGGCGGCAGGCCGCGGCGGGCGGGCGCTGCAGCGGCCGCCTGGCCGTGCGCCCAGCTGGCTGCGGCGGCGGCGGCGGGCGTGGGGACCTGCTGCTCAAACTGCTGCAGCAGCAGCGGAGTTTCGCAGAGCAGCATCTCTTCCAGGTTGGTGATGTCCGAATCCTCCAGCTGTGGCGCGGCGGGCAAGGGTATGGGCGAGGATGGGGGCTTTGGGCGGCACGCGGCAAAGAGCCCAGGCGGTACAGAAAGAAACGAAACCACACAACCAACGGGGCAGCTGGGGCTGAGCAAGGGAGGACGCCGGGCAAGGCTGGTGCCGCAATTGGTTGTCGAGGCTCACCGGCAGGCTGCCGAAGGGATGCCAGGAGGGGCGCCCATGAACGGGGTTGGGCCAGGAGGGTGGGGGCAGAATCGACGGGCGCCCCGCTGCCTGCGACATCGGCAGCGGGCCGCGGCCGCCTGCTGCAGCGCCTGGCTGCTCCAGCCGCAGCGCGTGTGCAGCAGCGGCCTGCGGAGCATCGGCTGGCAGGCCAGGCTGCGGCGGCGCTGCAGCGGCCACAGGGCTGGAAAGGCCGACAGAGTGCTGGTGCGCCAGCGGCGCAGCCAGCTGCAGCTGCGAGCAAGGGGTGCCGGGCTGCTGCGGTGCCCTAGAGAGCAGCGACGCCACTGCTGATTTCGGCGGCAGCAGTGGCGGCGGCAGTTGCGCCAGGCTACGTGTGGGGTGGCAGTTGGAGCTGGCGGGTGCCGCCGCCACAGCCGCCGCTGCACTCTCCGCCGGCCGCTTGCGCCCGGCTGCCTGGCCCTGCTGCGGCTGCGCAACAGCGTGTGAAGGCTGCTGCGGCTGCCCAGCGGCAGGAGAGGCGTCCTGGGGCGAGGCGCGGCGTCGGGCGCGCTTGGAGCCGCCGCCGCCCGCGCCTTCCGAGCCAAACGCGCCGCCTGGTGCCGCGCCAGGCTCACGCGGCAGCTGGCCCGCCCTAAGTCAAACTCCGCCAAGTCATGGATCTTGCCGCACTGCTGGCAGTAGCGCACGGTGCGGCCGTCCACCTGGAATCGGTCGGCGCGGCTGTGGCGGCGGCAGATGCGGTAGTTCTGCGAGGGCGGCGGCGGCGGCGGCGCATTAGGCACTGGCAGCACACCGAGCAAGCATGGTGTTGTTGGGCCGGCGGCGGCAAGAGAAGCGGGACATGCACGGGAATGCGCTGCAGGAGCAAGCTCTTCAGCACATGCTGACGAGCCAGCAGGAAAGTGAAGCTGCAAAGGAAAGTGGCGGGGCGGTCTCGCTGGCGCCGCTGCCCCCACCACCCCCGCTCACCTCACAGTAGCCCGACTCCAGCGGCTCGCAGCAGCCATTCACCCGGCAAGAGCGCCTTTTGGACGCGCTTGATGGTGCTGGCAAGGAGACGGCTGGGCGTGCACGTGGAGCGGCGGCGCCTTCGGCTGGCTGGCCTCTGCGGCATCCAGGGGCGGATCGCGATACGCTTCAACAATGTAGAACACATCATGTCCGAGAAGGCATGAACGTACGCATCAAGCGCCGGCTAGGCGTCGGCGAGAGCAAACTTGGCCTGGGGGCTTCCGCAGTCCCGCTGATCGGCATCAGACACCATACCCACTGCATATCCAATAAGCTTTACAGCTCAGTGCTGCCTCACCCAAGGGGAGTTGTGGCGGGCTGAGCTCCATCAGCCGTGCGGCTGGAGACCTCAAACAACCATGATGTTCGGATGTCGGAGAGTGATAAGGATGGATATGGACAGACATCCTTGGTATGTCCTTGTGGCTGTTCACTGTGGTCTCAGCAGTGCCAGATCCCCCACCGCTGCGGCAGCTGCAAAGGAAACAGCCACCAAAGGGAAATGTCCTTCATCCTGCCCAGCAATGACATCCCAGGCTGCCAACAGCTTACTAGGGACACTGTGGGGTATGCCATCAGACGGGGCTGCCGCCTGCATGCCGTCTGGGAGGGTGCGCTGGTGAGGTGCTCGTGTGACGTACTGCCGCACCAGTGCCCGGAAGCCAGCAGCTGCACGATGCAACGGCGGGGTTCAAGCTGCTGCTCATTGGCAGCAGGCAGCCAAGTGTTCAGTACCATGGACCCATGAGCGTCCCTGCCTCGTCCCTTCTGAACCCTTGCAGCCTGCAAACCCGCCTCCAGGCATCCCAGCTGCGTGGGCCAGCTCCCTGCTCGCAGCTTCCGGGCTGCTTCCCCCGTCCTTGCCGCCAGCTGCCCTAGTAAGCGCTCCCACGTGCAGGAGAGCTGCAGGGGAGCTGCGCAGCCCACCAGCCAGCCGCTGAGCGAGCAGGCAGCGCAGGGGGCGGCAACGAGAGGCAGCGGTGCTGGACCGCCGGCTCCCAGGCAGCAGCCACAATGCCGGCAGGCGGCTGCTCAGCCGGGAGCGGCCTGCTGCAGCCGAGCAGCCCCCTGCCGCCTGTGGGCAGCGGGCAGGCACACCAACGGCTGCAGGCCTCACAGCCAGCGCCTTGGCCGGGCATCCGGGAGCGCAGCTCTGAGGCCCCTCCAGCCTGACGGGGCCTCGACAGCCAAGCAGGGGGCGAGGGTGTAGGGCGGGTTGGGGAGGCGACCGCAGACCTCCAGCGGCTGTGCAGAAAGGGCCAGGGAAAGCCGATGGGCTCCGCCAGGTCGAACAGCGGTCAAGTGCTCAAGACATCCATGGCGGGTGTCCTTGTCTACGCTCCAGGGAGCAGCCTCCAGGCACGGCTAGCGGGGTGACAACGCTGCCACCGCGCCGCCTCACCACCATGCCCGCCCGAGCATCCCAACCAACACCGCGCCTGCTGCGCATGCGGTAAGCAATCCAACCGCGGCGCAGGCCATCGCGCAGGCAGTGCAGCCGGCAGTGGAGCCTGGCCTGCGTGCCGCTGCTGCCGCTGCTGTTTGACCCGTGGGCGGAAGTCTCCTGAGGCATGCCTGCTCTGCGCGGCGAGGCAGCGGGCTGAACTGGCTGCGCGTGTGCACGTAAATCCCACCAATGATCATCAGCTGATTGAGGGAGGTGTGACATTCACCCGGCAGGCGGACAGCAACCTGCCACCGCCGCAGCGCCACCGCCGCAGCGCTGACAGACTCCTGGACTGGGTGGGCCCGCACGGGCGGACACAGGATGTGCGGGCATCGTCTCCAAGATGACTTACGCCGTCGGGTACTTGATGCTGTTAGGATGGCGTGGTTTGCCAAGCGGGCGTCAGCACAAGCCCACCAATGCACAACCTGGCTTGTGGTTATTATCTAGCCGTAAAGGAATGATAAAACATAAAACACAGCCAGAAGCCGCTTGCAGAGAGCAAGCCACGCATAGCACAGCAAGCACTACCTTTTGCACCCAAGGACCCGCTGTTCGTGCATCACCCCAACTCGAAAGACGCACAATCAGCCCGCATTTCGTGCACGTGCCGGAGGTGCATGGTGCACCGCCTCCTCTAGTCTCCATCGTCGCCAGAGCATCTCTTAAACCCATCCACACGTCATCAGAGAAAGTTCGACACCAATGCTGGCACGCCTGGCGCATCGCTCGGCCGCGGCGACCTTTAGCGGCGCCCTGCCGCAGCGCGCCCTCCGCACCACACGCCTCGTCTGCCTCGCTGCCAAGCAAGTCGAGGTACGTTTGCGTTGTGTCACACCGAATCCATGCCTGCGCATGCACCTCGCTGCTGCGCATGCATATCGGTGCCGCGCAGGCAACACCGCCCAGCAGGGGCTTCCAGGGCTGCACCGTCACGCTCAGAACGCTGCACACTCCCGACCCCCACCTCGCGCCCTTCCAAGTGCAGGTGTCCCACATTTTGCTGAGCCCCGAGCAGAAGGGCCTGCTGCCCCAGCTGCGCCAGCGCGTGGCAGCAGGGGGAGAGCCTGGCGGCGCTGGCGGCGGAGCACAGCCAGTGCCCTAGCCGCAGGTGGGGTCGGGGCTTGGAGTAGGCCTTGGCCTAACGCTGTGCTGTGGCTGAGCGGGTGCGCTTCGTCTGCTGTGACTTGCAACAAAGGAACGAACCGCCCGGCCGCTCTTTGTCGCCCAGAATAGCCTTACCACGCTGTCGCTGACGCTGCCGCAGCAACGGCGGCAGCATCGGGTGGATTGTGCGCGGCCAGACGGTGCCCGAGTTCGAGGAGGCGGCGTTTGCCTGCGCCCCCGGCGCCCTCGCGCAGTGCGAGACACGTTTCGGCCTGCACCTGCTCACTGTCACCGCTGAACGGTGGGCACCGCCGCTTGAGCGGCAGCCCGCCAGCCTCGGTTGCCGCCGTTGCCTGCAGGGCCGCCGCAGCATGACCCTGCCATGCTCGTGCCCCGTGGCTGGTCGACACGCTGCACAGCGTGGCACAGCGCCTGCCCTGCCTGCGCCTCTCCTGCCGCTGCGCATCTGCCCTGCATCTCGTCTGCCATCGCGCCGGCCCTCCTCCCTCTCCTACTGCCGAGTTTCCAGTGTGCCCTTCCTTGCTCTCTCCCCTGCACCCTGTCCCAACCTGCCACCACACCACACCTCACTGCCAGCCCCCCCCGCCCCCTTCTCCCGAGAGCAGGAGGCCGCCGAGGTGCGGCACATGCCTGTGCAGGAGCTGCAGGAGTCGCTGGCGGCGCGCTCCGCTGGCGCCAACGAGGACGTGCAGTACGTGGATGTGCGGGAGGAGCGGGAAGAGGAGCTCGCCCGCCTGCCCCACTTCCAGCTGCTGCCGCTCAGCCGGTGCGCGCGCAGCGGGCGCCGCTATTCTCTCTCGCATGCGCTGTCTCGCCTCGCAGCGTTTGTGTGCGTCTGTCTGTAGCTGGCGGGATGCTGTGTGTGGCCGTTGCGGACGGCATGCTTTGCTGACCGCCTGAGGCGTGGCCCAGCCCCTGGGGCTAGGGTCTGGCAGTGGAGGCCGTGCCCGCTGCCCTCCCCCAGGCGCGCCCTGCGCGCCTGCCCAGCATGCGCCCAGGCCTCCACACGCATGCACGCCTCGCCGCTGCGCTGCCGCAGCTTTGAGGCCTGGAGCCCGCAGGTGCACGCGCTGCTGGACAAGGAGAAAGAGACGGTGGTGCTCTGCCACCATGGCGTGCGCAGGTGGGGCCGGGCTGGCCAGGCTGCCGCGTGCGGGGGACAGAGCCCACGCCTGACTGCAGATTTGGGGGTGTTGCGTGGCGGGGCTGGGGGTGCCGTGCTGCCCTGGAGACCAGACCCATCCCTGTGCAGCCAGCGTGCTGCCGCTGTTGCAAAGTTCAACCAACCTGGATTCCTCTAAAATCCCCCACCCCCACACCCCCGCTCGCCCTCCGCCGCAGCATGCAAGCGGCGCAGTGGCTGCTGCAGCAGGGCTTCACAAACGTGCACAACGTGAGCGGCGGCATTGCGGCGTACGCGCGCATCGACCCATCCGTGCCAGAGTACTGAGCGGGCCCCAAGTGCTGAGCGGGTGCCATGTTGCTGACCCAGTCGCCACATGTCATCGTCGCCGTGTTGCTGCTTAGAGCAGCAGGCGGTGCAACGGCTAAATCGAGGAGTTGAGTGGGATTGCCAGTGTTTCCTGTGCACGTGATAGCCGCAGAGGGTGCAGAGCGCACAGGGCAGCCTGTTTGCTGTGTAGCTGCCCACGCAACCAGCACCGCCGCTGCCGCCCGGTCTCCTCTTGTGCTGTCGGCTGAGAGCCAGCCCCAATCAAGCGCGAGCAGTTCAAGGTGTCAGAAATTAGATTGTAACAGCACAGCAGGCAGCGGGGCTGCGCAAACGCCCAGCTGTGCCCACTTGTCAGCTCACGGCTGCGCCGCCGCCGCCCCCTGGCTGCGGCCCGCCTGCAGCCGCCACCAGACGCGCCAGCAGCGCCTGTATCTTGGCGTCTTTGAGCCGCACCAGCTGCTCCAGCTTGCCGATTTTGGTTTCGAGGATCTGCGCCCAAGGAGGGAGGTGACGGCGGAGCAGCGGCAGCAGGTTGGCGGTGGACGGCTGCGGATGCGTTGTGCATGGGCGCTGCGCCCTCGCTGGGCCGCTCCACAGCTGCCGGTTGCGGACACCCGGCAGCAGGTGGCGGCGAGCACCCGAGGGAAAGGCGGGCAGC
This sequence comes from Chlorella sorokiniana, assembly GCA_025917655.1. NCBI lineage: Eukaryota > Viridiplantae > Chlorophyta > Trebouxiophyceae > Chlorellales > Chlorellaceae > Chlorella > Chlorella sorokiniana. The sequence goes on from CP084610.1 coordinate 187,995, forward strand.
CTGCCAGCAGCTGCGCCCGGCCTTGCAGGGCGCCAAGTAAACGGGCAATGAAGCAGACACGCCGCACCTCGTTTGTTTCTCGGAGCTCCTCCAGCTGCTGCTCCTTGTCAGCCAGGCTCGCCTCCAGCGCCTCGCCCAAGCTGGGAAAGGCGGCGTCAGCTGGCTGGCTGGGCACGTCGCCGAGCCGCAGCGCGGCGATCGCATCCGCCGCGGGGCCGCCGCCTGGCAAGCCGCACCGCCGGCCCGCCCGGAGAGTCGGGCTGGCTGTCTGTGCCGCCGGCGGCGGCAGTGGCCTGGCTGCGCGGGCGCGGGCCGCCCTGCTCCTGGAAGCGCGCCATGCGGGTGCGAACGTGCTTCAGCACGCGCTCAATGGCCCCCGCGTCGGCGTTGGCAACAGCCTCATACTCCTCCCTGGCCAGCGTGAAACCCATGCGCTTGAACACCTGCTGGCGGGGGCGGCGGGTTGAGAGGGCGGGGTTGAGAAGGCGGGGCTGCAGGGCTGGCAGCGGCAGCAGGGCTGGCAGCGGCAGCAGGGCTGGCAGCGGCAGCAGGGCTGGCGGCGACAGGCCGCTGCGCACACACAAGCAGCCAGCGTTGCCGCTGCCGGCGCCCAAGCACGCGCCTTCTGATTCAGCGTGGTCCAGTTGTACATCTTCTGCACGCTGTTGTGCGCCGGCGAGTAGTTGTGCAGCTCCACCAGCTTCGGGAAGAAGCAGTGCACGAGCTCCGCCATCAGCACTGCGCGACACACACGGAGCAGCGGGGGCAGCGTCGACTGAGGGCAGTAGTGGCAGAACAGCGCTACCCAAACCTCCGGTCCTTCGACTGGCACTCCACCCTCACCTCCGTCTGCGAAATCGCGGGAGATTGACTTTTTGGGGCGCGACAGCGGAACGCTGTCCACCCACTCGTACAACGCCTGCAGCTCCTCCTCTGTGCAATCTGGTAGAGCCATCGAATCTGTGCCGCTTGATGTTGATGAACTGAAAGGTGCGAATGGGGTGCCGGCAGTGGCAGTCGGAGACAGCGAGCAGTGAGCAGCAAGGCTTTGACCGGAAGTGTCGCCGACGGAAGGGATAGCGTCAGGGAAATACTGCCATGCGCAAACAAACAACAACTCATCGGAACAGCCGGGCAGGGACCTCTTGAATTTTGAGCTGCCTAGCGGCAGCGGCACAGTGCGCAGCGCAGCATGCTCTGCATGATTGTTCTGCAGGCCTGTCAAGGGGCTTTCTTGCCAATAGTTCAATCAGAACCCCTTCAGCAGCCGCTTTGAAGCAACTTCTGCATATGCCCTGCACGGTATGCGGCGTGGGGGTCGGGTTACTACCGGTACATCCGCGTCCGCATGATCCAAATGGGTTGCCCTTCACAGACATACTTTCCCTCTTCCCCTGATTGTCTCTAGGATAACACACGGCGCGCTCGAAATGGCCTGCAAGGCACGAGCTGTGCATGAGAGTGGGCACCCGAACCGTCACCACCATCATGTGACGCATCGGCCGTCGAATGCGCTCGCAGCACATGGGAAGCAAGCATGCAGAACACAGGTTCACTTTATGAGGACTTGCATAAGGAGAGTGACTCTTCAGATGCGGCGTGAACACAGTGAGCGACGTGGTGAGCTGGTGGTGGCTGCAAGGAGCGGCGAGCCGCGGCGACTCCGCTGAGGAAAGACCGCAGCGCCCCCCACTAACGTTGGGTGGCGGGGAAGCGCTGCATTATGTTCAATTCCTGATCACCAGAGACTTGCAAGCGGCTATTCCTGTTCCGCTGGTAATCTGAGCGCGCTTCACCATGCCGCAGGGCGCCCTCGCTCCCGGCCGCGCCTCTGCGTCTGCAACGCCCCGCATGACGGCCCAGCGGCCATCAGACTGCTCGCACCAGGCGGCGGCGTGGAGCTCTTGGCTGCCGCGAGCGGCGACGGGCGCCGCCAGCCGCGCTGCCGCTGCCCGTTGCCAGGCGAGCAAGGCTCCGGAAAGTGGTTACTTCTCTGATGCCGATCCCAAGGGTGAGTGAAAAAGTTGGATTCCTGCATCAGTGAATTGTTTCTCATGCGATTGAGTGCAGGGGCGCGCATGCTGCCTGTCGGCTGAGATGAATCCGCCGCCGCGCCGCCCTGCCGCCCCTCCCCCTGCAGCCGAGGTGCTGCCTGTGAAGAGCGGGCTGGCCGGGGACATCACGCAGCGCAGCAAGTCGCGTTGGGAGAGCGACTTCATTTGGAACAAGGCGGGTGGCGGGCCAGCGCGGGCGGCTTCAGAAAACCGCGGGTGCAACAATGGCGAGCGCGCCTCGCATTTGACACTTGCGTGCACTGCATGCCACTCAGCCGGCAGGTTTGTTGGCGCACATGTCCGCAGGACTGGGCCAAGCAGCTGGATTATGAGGAGAGCCTGCGCAAGCAGCAGGAGGCGGGGAAGGCCGGAGCGGCGGCGGCGTCGTCCGCCGCCGCAGCCGACCCGGCAGCACCCAGCAAGGGCTTCCTCAGCCTGACCAGCAAGGTGGACCTCAACAGCATGGACGTGGATCTGTCAGCGCAGCTGAGGCCGCGCAAGAAGGACGGCGATGCGGCGGCGGCGGCGGCGGCGGCGCCACCTCAGCGCCGCCGCCCCCCGTCAAGTATGGCTCCGTGCCGCCCACCCGTGTGGAGCAGCGTGCTTGGGAGCGCGGCGGCAAGTACAGCCGCAAGGTGGTGGCGATCGCTCCCACCAATGAGGAGGCCCAGGTGGGTGCTGCGCTCTTGTGCCGCAGGGAAGGCGCGCCCGCCCCCAGCCGCCCAGCCGAGCTGCGCTGCGTGCAGCTGCTGGCCAACTCGCCTTGCGGGCGGAGGTCTGCATGCGCTTGCCATCCTGTTTTCTCATCCCCGTCGGCTGCCGGCTGCTGCCATCCTTCCTGCCGTCGCTGAGGACGGCCGGGAAACGCGTCGGTGCTGCGCACTCGCTGTTCTGAGCTCCAGTTCACCGAAGATAGTTCCTCTGGTCCGTGGCAGGGCAGAAAGCAGAGGCGCTGCTCAGTAACGCCCACTTTTCGCACCGCCGACCCCCCCCTCCTCGCCCCCGCAGGAGGAGCTGGAGGCGCGGCTGGCGGCCGAGCGGCGGCGCTACGAGGAGCTCAAGGCGGAGCTGCAGGGCTGGGCTGCGGGGCTGACGGCGCTGGGCCTGGGGGCCACCTTTGCCTTCTACGGCAGGCAAGCCGCTCTTGGGCCTGCCAGCTGGCGGGAACCCCAGCCTCTCCCTGTCCCTGCCTTCCTGAGGCCCTTAAGCCTCTGTGGCGGCGCTTCCCGAGCTGTGCCACCAGGCTGGTGCTTAGCTCAGCTCAGCTCAGCTCAGCTCAGCGGGAGCATCCAGTGCGGGGCTGGATTTCCACCCCGGCAGGAGAGGACAGGCTGGGCAGTGTTCTATCCCGGGCTGCCAGTGCAGCGCGGGGCGGCGGTCGGGGGAGGAGGCGGAGCATGCGTTGTTTGGGCGGGCAACCCTCGCAACGCCCCCTTCCTCCCCTTGCGCTGCTCCCCGCCATGCGTCCTTGACTGTTCCCGCCGCCCCTGCCGCCCCGCCCGCTTGCAGGGACGTGGCTGCGAGCTACGGCGTGGGCGCGCTGGGCGGCCTGCTGTACCTGCGCCTGCTCAACCGCAGCGTGGACGGCGTGGGGGCGGCCTCGGCGGCGCGGTCGGCCAGCCCCGCCTCCTCATCCCCGTCATCCTGGCGCTGGGCTACAACCGGTGGGCGGCCCGCCTGTGCTGCTTCGGGGGGCCAGGGCTGCTGCACGCAAGCACATGTGTGCAGCGGCGGGTGACGGCTTGCATTGTTTCGGGGCTCGGCCGCCACCTGTCTAGCGTGGCTCCTCCCATGCCCCGAAAACTGCTCTGGTTGCTGCCTGATGCCCGCTTTCAAGGGGGGCCAGAGGCTGGAGGCCTCACCCGTGCAGAGGGCATGAAGGTCCGCCTGCAAGGCAGGCATGCGCGCAGGCTGCAGGCGCACAACGAGCGGCCCGCTTCCCGCTGCCCCCCGCCCCGCCGCGCCCGCAGATACAACACCATGCTGGCGGAGGAGACGGGCCTCACGCTGCAGCTGCTGCCCATGCTCATCGGCTTCTTCACCTACAAGCTGGCGGTGGTGGCCAAGCAGTCGCTGGTGCTCTTCGGCGAGCTGGCGGCGGCGAGCCAGGCGGCGGGCCAGGCGGCGGGCGGCGGCGAGGGCGGCGCGGGCGGCGCTGAGAATGCAGGCGGCAGCAGCGCAGGCGGCGGCGAGGGCGCTGACGTGGATGTCACCTCTGTCGACCGAGCCTTCCGCAAGAGGGTGCTCAATGAGTTCTAAGTCATGCCTAGCCACAGCGAGACACTGCTGACACTGTTCATTGGCTCTTGACTTAAAAGGGCGACTGCCGTTGCCAGCGGAGCCCCTCCCCCTCCATTCGAGCAACCGCCCCGCTGGCACCCTGGCTGGCGCTGGGCCTGCCACAGCCCACCCCAGCCTGCCCGACTGAACACCTGTCCTAACTTTTGGGCCCTGCTGCTGGAGGATGCACTGCACGATTCCTTGCTTCAGCTGAGAAATTAATTCCAGAGCCCAGCTGTCTGTCCTCATCCTCCGTGTCGCCTCGTCTGCTTGTGGTGCTCAATCCCCCGCCACAAGCCCAGCGGAACAAGGGAATTAAAGGGTACACCAGTGGCCGATGCTGAGACATCTAGGATTCCGAGGACAGCCGCACACAGGCAGGGAAGAGAAAGGGTGAGGAGATGCAGGAAGCGGGGGTCTGCCCGCGTGGAGGCACTCGCTGCTTCCCGGCAAACTGGCCGAGGCGATGGGGTGGGGTGGGGGCGAGCCTGCCGGGCGCCAGGAAAGGCACGGGCTTGTCAGGCACAGCCGCCGCCCAGGCGCCGCCCGGCTGCTATGGCTGGACACATTTTCGAACAAGTCTGCTGCTGCTGCTGCTGGCAGGAGCCGGGCAGGGCCCAGGTGCCGCTGCAGGGCCCAGGTGCCCCTGCTCTGGCGGGCCGCCAGCGGGCGAGCGACCGCGCCGCGCTTTCTCGCCACCCTGGGCAGGCAGCCGCGGGGCACTGCCGCAGCGCCGCCTCACGACGCGTTGGCAATGTTCTGCGACAGCCTGCGGGGGAGGAAGGGGCAGCAGCGCAGCGTGCACGCAGGGTGTGAAGATGTTGCCCGTGCCGGCGTCAGGCCGTGCGCACGCCCCTCCCCAGCTGGGCCCAAGCAGAGCCACAGAGCAGGGGGAAGCAGCGCGAGCGGCGGCTGGCTGCCCACCAGTCCAGGCCCTCGTACAGGCCCTCGCCAGACGTTGCGCAGCAGCTCTGGATGTACCTGTAAAGGGGGAGGGGAAGGGATGCATGAGTGGGGAGGGGAACCAGCAGATCTGGGTCCCGCAGCACCTGCTGCTCCCGCAATCTCCCCCCCGCAACGCAGCGCTGCTCCAGTATTGCCTGCGACCCCCGCGAGCGACGGGTGCGGCAGCTGAGGGCGCACCAGTGGCGCTGGCGCAGGGAGTGCAGCCCCAGCTTGTCGGTGATCTCGGCTGCGTTCATGGCGTTGGGCAGGTCCTGCTTGTTGGCGAACACCAGCAGCACCGCGTCGCGCAGCTCGTCCTGGGGAGGTGGAAAAGGGGGAGAAAGGAGGGTGGGCGGCCGGGGGTGGTGACTGAGCTTGGCCGGGCGGGAGAGCCCGCAGAAGGTTGCTGTGCAGGGCGCTGCTGCCGCTGTCAAGGGCAGCGACGAAACCTGACCGCACAGGGCCAGGAAAACCAAGAATTCAAGGCGCAGGCTCCAGGGCTCCACGGCCCCTGCCTGCCAGTCCCCAGGCCGGCCTGGCCAGGGGCAGCCGCTGCGCTCCGCCGCTGACGCACCTCGTTCAGCATTCTGTGCAGCTCGTCGCGGGCCTCCCGATGCGGTCGCGATCGTTGCTGTCCACCACAAAGATCAGGCCTTGCGTGTTCTGGAAGTAGTGGCGCCACAGGGGGCGGATCTGCACGGGGGAGGAGCGGCGGGCAAGGGCGCCGTCACAGCTGTGACCGTCGCAGGGCGGCGCGCATGATCTGTGCTGAGTGCGCCACATGCTTCAATCGGTCAACACGGCCAACGGTGTCCGGGTGTCGCAGTACAGGGCGCCTCGTCGCTGCTGCGCTGCGAGACGTGCTGCAGCCAGCGCCTGCGGCAACAAACGGCTGCACTCGCCTTGTCCTGACCGCCCACGTCCCACACAGTGAAGCTGATGTTCTTGTACTCCACAGTCTCCACGTTGAAGCCTGCGGGAGGCAGAGAATGAGGCAGTGAGCTGCCGGCACCGCCGTCCAAGCGCGGTGCCCGGGAGTGGGCAGGTTCGAAGCAGCGGCGCGGGGAGCCGCGAGCATGCCAGCGTTCTGGCTGCCCATTGAAGGGTCATGTTAGCGCGTTCGGCGCGGGTTGGAGCGCTGAGAGGCTCCCCTGAGGCTCACCAATGGTGGGGATGGTGGTCACGATCTCGCCAAGCTTCAACTTGTACAAGATGGTGGTCTTACCAGCGGCATCGAGACCCACCTGCGCGTGGCAAGGGGTGGCAGGGTGAGGGCCAGCCAGCAGCATTCAAGCGGCCTGCTTGCAAGCGGCTGCAGGCCGATCGCGGCGCGGCAGCCTCTTTGCTGTGCGCTGCCTACCATCAGGATCCGCATCTCCTTCTTGGAGAACAGCCTGCAGGCGGGCAGGGGCGGGCGGGCAGCGGGCAGCAGGTCAGCGGCACCCTCGATCAGCGCGGAAGGGGGCTGGGCAAGGCCAAGCTCCCTTCAGTCACTAACCGCGCGAACAGCTTCGTGAATGTGAGGCCCATAGCGCCTGCTGCCTCCTCCGGCGGTTGGCGTGCAGGGGACTCCTGTTTTGGGGCTGCTGGCTGCTGTTTTGCAACCGATTGAAACTGCGGATCTGCCCTGGGCACCGCAGCGATGGAAGGAGGGCAGGCAGGGCAGGTGCCCCCGCCATCACAGCAATTGTGCGTGCTGTGCGCCCTGCTGCGTTTGGCCCGGGTCGCCGGTTGCCTCCTGCGGACCCCGCTTCCGCTCATTGCTGCTGCACAGGGGAGTGGCATTGCTCGGGCACCGTCCCAGCCCGTCAGGGACCCTTGCCCCACTTGCCCCAGCTGCTCTCGCCTGCTGCCCGTCCCGTCGCTTGCTTCTTCGCCTTATACAACACAGAGCGCTGCGGCATCACTCTTTCCCAACAACTCGAGCAGCAGCACGAATGGCTCGCCTTGGCAGTGGTGCCTCAGCGCTGGCGTCGCCGCTGCTGGTCGCGTGCCTGCTGGCCGTCAGGAGGGTCGGCGGAGCCTCGACGGGTGTCTTGGTGAGTTCAATTCCCAAGCTCGACACACAGACGGATACCCACTTGGTGGTGGCCAGGGTCGACGGTGAGCTCGCTGGACTCAGCGTGTGTCACGAGCCCTTCAGCCCCCGCTTTCAAATCTTGCAGGAGCTTGCCCCAGGGAACTGCGTGGTAGTACCCTTCAGCCTGGAAACCCCGCATCCAGCGTACAGGGCTCAGGCGGCTGTTGCCGACAACGGCGTGCCAGGCTGCACCTTCAGGTGCGCGCCCCCGCCTCGCGCCGCAAACCCCGCTGCAGCCCAGCCGCCGCTGAGCCAGGCCCTGCTGTCGTTTTTTGTGTTATGCTCTGCCATCTCACCTCGGCATGCGTGGCGGCCGTGCTGACGACCGAAATTGAGCAGCGCACGTGGTGCCAGGGTGCCGCGTGCTGCTTGTGGCCGCTGCGGGCGCGCCTGGCTTGAAACGCGTCTGCCCCTCCCCTCCCTCCCGCTCCCTGCACGCCCTCCTCTTTGGGCAGTCTGCTGCGCCTCTACGCCTACAACAGCTGCACCACCCTTCGCAACAACGACGGCGCCGGGTGCGGCAGCAGCCCGGGCACCGTCTACACAGGCGGGTCCTGCGCCGTGCTGTTCGCGGAAGGCCCAGCGAGGCCTTTGTGACGGCTGCCATCCCAAGTGAGCGCCCGACGCCGCCGCCCGCCGTCCACACGCCGCCACGCCCCGTGCTCGTTGACTCCACCCTCCAACATTGTTCTCACCGCGGCCCCCAAAGCCAGCCGTGGCCCCGGGCGTCAAGCTGCAGCCCCACCCCCTGCCTCCCAACTCGCAGCCAGCCGGTTAGAGTACGATTCTGGCACCCTGTGCAGCGGCTCCTCCGCCATCACAGTCTACCTGGCCGCCCGCTACACCTGCCCCGGCAACGAGACCTAGCCTTTGGCCTTTGAAATCGTGGTGCGCAGAGATTGTTGGGGGAGCGGGGGCGGGGGGCAGGGTCGGGGGACAGTGAAGGGGGGGTGAGGAGGGGGATTGGCAGGGCAGAGGGCGGGTATGACTGGTTCCATGTGCGTGTGTGTTTTGGGGGGCTAGCAAGCGTGCGGCCCTGCCTTGGCAGCCGCAGCGCTGCTATGCGTCGTCGGGCGTCAGCCGTCGAGGCAGAAGCCCCAGCGGTTGCAGTGAGGGCGCTCCCGCTCCGCCGCCCACGCCAGCCCTGCCGCAGCCCTCCTCGCACGCGCCCCGCCCCTGCCGGCTTCTTGCGCGCTTGCCCTTACAGCTGGCCTTTGCTCATGCCGCCTTGCCGCTCCCCGCCACTCCGCCGCCCTGTGGGCTGCAGCTGGACGCGTGGCCGGGCACCTGCTCAGGCATCAACGACCTCGCTTGGATCATGGTTCTGGTGGGCGGCATGTGGGCGATCCTCATCCTCGGCGTGGTGATGTCAGTGGTGAAGAAGCGGCGCGTGGCGGCGGCGGCCCAGGGGCAGCCGGGCGGCGAAGGCGTGCAGCTGGCGCCGCCCGGCACGCAGCAGGGCAGCGGGTACTACACCGGCAGCGCGGCCTACGGGGCGGGCGAGGCGGAGGTGGCGGCGGGGCACGGCTACCCGCCGCCCGCGGGCTGGCCCCCGCCCCTGGCGGCGCCCCGCTGCTGCAGCCGATGGCTACCCGCCGCCCACAGCTGCCTATCCCCCTCCCGCCGGTTACAACCCAGCTGCTGATGCAGCCCCTGCTGCTGCCGCCGATGGCCACCCGCATGCTGGCCAAACCTCCGCCGGCGGCAGCGCTCCCGCTGTTTCTGTTGACCCCGGCGCGCTCATGTCAGCCGTGCTGGGCCCCGGCAGGCGCCACAAGCCCAAGCGCAAGAAGCAGAGCGGGCTGGGCGGGCTGGGCCTGGCGGCCGCGCTGGTCGGCGTGCCGTTGGCCGGGCTGGCCCTCCTGCCGCTGGCGGGCGGCGACGACGCCGACGCCTCTGGGGCGCGCGTCCGCCGCCTCCGCACAGGGCTCTGGTGCACCCTCCTCTGCCTCCGACGAGGAGCACGGCGGGCAGTCGGACGGCGGCGCCCGGGCGGCGACGTGTCGGACGGCGGCGGCGCAGACAGCGACGCGGGTGCCGACAGTGATGCCGGCGACTCGCCCTCGTCAGAGTGACCCCTTTGCAAACCCCCGCCCACCCCAGTGATTTTCTGGGTGCATCGCCAGCACCCCGCATTTCCAGCAACACAACCAGCGCTGCCAACCCAGCTTAGGACACCGTTACACCTACCCACCTTTCATCCAGGACTTCCACAGCTCACCCACCCGTCCTAGCCGTTCCCCGTGCAGCGCCTTTTCCTGCCCAGCGCTGAGCTCAGACCTCGCCTTGCCTAACTGTTGTTGCGTAGAACCTGCTTGCATACTGTTGCCCTGCCCTGCCATGCCTGGATTATACTACCTGCTTGCCTACCTGCCTTGATTCTTGCCTGCCTACCTGCCTTGATTCTTGCCTGCCTACCTGCCTTGATTCTTGCCTGCCCACCTGCCTTGATTTCTGCCTGCCCACCTGCCTTGATTCTTGCCTCAACTGCATGCCTACCTGCCTGTTAGCCGATGCACCCATGTGCGTGATTTTTGTACTGCCCTGCCTCTGTATTTATGTCCCCCTTCTTATACTATCCATCCATTCTCCATCCACCATGTTGAGCAGATTCTTTAAAACCACTGTGGATTTCAAATCAGCACGTGCTCAAGAATCGCTTAGAACGTCGGCTTTGACATGGTGCGAGCGGGACAGCTGTGTCGCCACCGCTGCTTTGGATGGGTGCACGCACAGGCATCGCAGGATGCCATCGATCAAAGTGGGCATGATAACCTTCACCACAGCATTGGCCACAGCCCCGTATCAAACTCTGAGCATGCTGCGCTGAGCAGCGCTCGGCGTGCGATGGGAGGGGGTGCTGTGATGCAGGCATTGGTAGCTTGAAGGCGCTTCCATTCCACTGCGTTTGTTTACCTAAGAGGCTCCTTTTTGGCCTGCCCAGGGCCCTTGCTGCACCTCGGGCGGTTGCCCCGTCCTCGCTGGGCCTTCTCGGGGTTTGATCGCGATTAAGAGACTCAGGGCGGTATTCGGCAGCGAATTGTTGGTGCCCGCTGTCCCTCCTCCTTCGCGAACGGCTTTGTGCCCACCAACCCCAGCTTGAGGGCCAGAAGCCATTGCACGCTTAGAACGATCCGGCCTGACCCGATCGAAGCGAGGCGTCCTCTGCATGGCTCACAGCCGGGCGACGGCGGCCGCGGCGCCGCTGTTGCTGGCGTGGCTGCTCCTGCTGTCCTGCCCCCTGCAGTGCTTGCGCAGTTCCTGGTGAGCCTGCCTGCCAAGCGGTATCATGGCAACTGCAGTTTCAAATATACAGCAGCGGCGGCTGCATGGGTGCTGGGCCGACGAGCGGGCTGTGGAGCCCCCCATGGCTGGCTGAGGCGCCGCTGCCTGCTGGGTGCAGGACATTCTGCCTGGGCAGTGCAGCACGCTCACCTTTGACTTCAACTCGGATGATCCCTCATACGTCGCCTACATCACCATCCCAGACAACGGCACCGAGGGCTGCGTCCTGCGGTACGCACCGCCGCACGGTCCCGCTGCTGTACCGCAGGGGCTGGCTGCGCCCGGCGCCCGCGGCAGGCATCGCCTGCAGAGCCTGCTTTGGCGCGCTCTGCAGGCTCACCCTGTGGATCACTTTACACCATTTCTTTCGCGGCCTGCGCAGCCGCACTCGATGCAGCGGCGGCCGACCGCCCCCTCCCACCGCCGCCGCTGCTGAGCGCCCCATCGCCTGCCCCCGCCCCCTCCGCAGCATCTCGCGGCTCTACATCCAAGGCACCTGCACCTCGCTCCGCAACAACGAGGGCACGGGATGCGGCAGCAGCAGCGGCACCGTGGCAAACGCCTCGGCTGCCTCCTGCGCCGACGTCTTTGTGCAGGCGCCCGCTGGCGCGGATTGTGACGCCGCCCATGCCAGGTGCGCCCCTCCCAAACAACACCACCGCGCCGCCAGCCGCTCCTTTGCGCCGGCCTAGCAGCACCGCCCCAGCTGCCGCTGTTGCGCTGGAAACTGCCGCCGGGCCCCCATGTGCAAGCCTGCGGCGAGCCTGGCACAGGTTGTTGAGGCCTGCGCTGCCGCCCGCAGCAGGCAGCGGCTGTGGCTGCAGCTGCCCTCACCTGCCGGTTGTGTCCGAGGCCGCCCGCCTTGCCAACCCTTGCTGATTCACACCAACATCCAACGTCTCCTCCTCTTCTGGCCCCCGTGCGCTTCGCCTGCACGAGCACCTCTTCTAACAAGCCCCCCCCCCCCCCCACACACACACACACTCCCCACTCCCCATACGCACAACCAACCCACACCTTGCGGCACCGCAGCCAACCGGTACGTATTTGACTCGGGCGCCATCTGCAACGCGTACAGCGACGTCGCCCTCTTTTACGTCAACTACAGCTGCACCGCCGCGCCCGACGGCCAGCCGCAGCTGCCGCTGCCGCTGGAATACGATGCAGAGGTGGGCGCCGTGCTGCGCTGTGCCTACGCTGTGCTGCACGTGCTGTGCATGCTGCGCACGCTGCGCACGCTGCTCCGTTGGCTGCTTCAGCTGCCCGGGCATGCATCAGGCGGGGCGCCTGCATGCTTGGGGCTGGTGGGAGGGCGGAAGGCTTGCAGGCTGGGCACAGAGCCGGCAGCGCTCGGTCCGTCGCTGAGAGCACCAGCGCGGCTGGTCAGCGCCGCCGCCGCCCGTCCGCCCCCTTTGCCCCCATCCCCTCCCTCCCTGTGGGCCCCGACACAGGTGCCCCCACACACATCCCCCAACACCTCAACCCCCCCGCACCAGCCAACTGTCAGCGCCTTTACGCCTTCTTTTCACACACACACACCTTCCCCCTGTCCCTCCCCGCAGCTGCGGTACAATCGCTACGCCGGCTGCGGCGCTCCTCCACCTCCTGGACACGCTACGTCATCGGCGTGGTCGTTGTCGCCGTAGCCCTCTTCCTGTTCGGCTTCATCTTCTACCAGTGCATCCGCAGGCGGCGCAGCGGCGCTGCCGCGCAGCAGCCGGGGGCGGTGCAGCTGGCGCCGCCTGGCGGCGGCGGCGGCGGGGGTTACTACACGGGCAGCGCGGCGTATGGGGCGGGGGGCCAGCCCCCGCGTATGCCGGCGCTTGGGGGCGGCGCCGCGGCGGGCTACCCGCCCTCCGGCGGCTACGCGGCCCCAGCCGGCTACACCGGCGGCGCTGTGGGGTACCCGCCAGCCAGCGGCGGCGCCTATGGCGCCCGCCGCCGCCGCCGCCGCACTCCCCGCCCCCATGACCACCGTCACGCTCGGCCACGCTCCAGCCGACGATGACGAGGGGCGGCTGCTGGCAGCCGCTGCCCCCGCACCGCTGCCCGGCGGCGGCAACCCCTTTGCCGTCGGCGGGCGCCGCTGCCGCGGGCGCGCCCGGCAGCGGGGACGCGCAGTCAAAGGTGTGATCGGCGGCGCCACGTGACACCCCGCGGGCTGGCCTGGCCTGGATTGATGAAGTACGGCCAGTGAGCGACCCGGGCCATCAGTTGGGGTCGGCTTTGCCTGCCCCTCCTCCGCTTCGCCACTTTTGGGCGGCATGCGACCCCCCGCCTGCCGGCGCCCTTGCTTCCTGCTTCTTGGCTTCTTGCTCTTGGCTTTTCTTGGCCCTGCGCTTGCCCCTGTTCTTGGTCCCAACACTGCCGTGGCACCCGCTGCGCCTTGCCTTCGCAGCTGACTGCTCTGCTTTTGTAACCTGAGCACTGCCCCCACAGCTCTGCCTGCCTCAGCCCAGCGAGCTCGTTCAGCGCAGTGGGAGCCGGCTGAACGCCGGTCAGCGGTGCGCATGCAGCGGCCCTGCCAGCAGACGGCCTGCCGGCCTGAGCCTGGAGGCAGGCTTGCTCTTGCTGATGTCGCCGGGGCAGGCGGTGCGGCGGGTGGGCCCCTGCAGCTGCGCTCCGCCTGACGCAGCTGGGCGGAAACTGTGCGTGTGCAGCAGGCCCAGGGGTGGCGCCTTGTGCACTGCCCAGCCGAAACCGCCGCAGCCTGCAGCCCACATCGCCGGCAGCTGCGCTGCAGGCGGCGGCGCGGGAGTTGGGAGCGGGGGCCTTGCCCGCTTGGGTGCAGCGTGATTCGGCGACTGGACCCTGTTGGGTTGAAGGGCCTGATGCGGCGCTGTGCAGCTGCTGCCGTCAGTGGTGGGCCCCTGGCTTTGTGTGCCAGAGTTCCACTGCTTCATGTCATCTGAAAAGTTAAGGCGGACATAACAGGGCCAGGCCTGCTGCAGCAGCAGCAGAAGCAGCCACAGCAGCAGCAGCTTCACCCCAGCTACGTCGGGACGCAGTAAGGGGGCCCTGCGAAGCGCCCTTGCGGAGAGAGGCCCGGCAGCCCTTCCGAGCGGCATTCTTTTGATGCGCTTGGGTGTCTGTGGGCCATAACTGTCCGAACCCAGCTTGTTTGCTGAAGCTTGGCCATACGTCCATCCCCTGCGAGACCCTTCGCAACTGGCCTTTGGCCTATCGATCTTTTCAGGTCCAACACCAAGGAAAGCACAGATAAATGCAGGCTTTCTCGGGGAGGGTACTTGCCAGGGGGCGCGCAATGGTGGTACGGTGGAAAGATCTGATGATGCAGCTCATGTGCTCAAGATAGGGCTTGTATCGCACCACCGCCTTATTCAAGCACAGTCACTTGATTAATATAGAAGAGGGAACTTCTGGCCGTGGAGGCCGACTCGGAACCTCACCCTGTGCGCGAGGGCCTCGCGCCCACAGCAACCATGGCTGCCCGGGCATTGATGCTGCTGATGTTATCAGGTGAGCGTGCTGCAAGGGTACTGTTGGGTTGTGCGAACGCAGGAGACTCGTGGATCGTGGAAACACCACTTGCCAGGGTGCGCAAGTGCAAAGGATTGGGCAATTTCTGGTCGATCCTATCACCATGCAAACATTTGAAGCAATCAAGGGATCGATTGCTGCAGCATAGGCGGATGGGGCGCCAATCGGTCCTTTGTCGCACCCTCAATGCTGCCTTCGTTAAGTATTTCAGTGCATACCAAGCCGCAATCGGGTCTGAGAGTCACGCCCTGCATCACGAGGACAGCTGCCCCCTCACTGCCTCAGCCCGTCCTGTATTCCCTGCAGCACTGGTGGCGCACGCCCAGGCCGACCTGCAAGCCACATCCAGACGTGAGTTTCGCAGGCGCTCGCGAGCCTGCCGGCGGCAGCCGCTGCCGGCCAGCGCCCGCAGGCTGGCGCCTGCCGGCGTACCGCATGCATGTGTGCCGCTCAGTAGCTGGCTGCCTTCTCGTGGGCCTTGCACCCCGACCCACCCCCTTGTTCGACACCCGCAGGCCTCCTTGACGACATCACAGTGCTCGACGCCACCTGCGATTACTCCTGCGGCGACAACTGCGCCGTCTGCTCGAGCTCCCGCCCGGTCAACGACGACACCGAGGTGGAGGTCACCATCGACGTCTCCGCCTGCAAGAACGACGACATCAGCTGGATCTGCTGCCTGACCACCGACTGCACGCTCAACACCGACGGCTGCACCGCCTACACAGGCACCCCCATCTACGAGTACGGGGAGGAGAAGTGCAACGATGTGCGGACCGCCACCTTCACCGTCCCCGCGGGCACCACCTCCATCACCGTCCAGACGCACGACGGCAAGGCCGACGGCAACATCAACTGCGGCAATCAATACTGCTGCGGCGGCTCCGGCTCCAGCTGCGCCGACACGGGCGTGTGCGAGCAGGAGATCAGCCTGTCGAGCTGCCCAGTGGTGAAAGCGCCCGCCGCCGCCGCCGCCGCCGCCGCCGTCGCCGCCGCCGCCGCCGCCGCCGTCCCCGCCGCCGCCGCCGCCGCCGTCCCCGCCGCCGTCGCCGCCGCCGCCATCGCCGCCGCCGCCGCCGGCCGCCAGCCGCTGGCACCGGAGTCCCGCCCCCAAGCCCCCCCCCCCACCGCCAAGCCCCCGCCCTCTCCGCCACCGAGCCCGCCGCCCTCCCCCCGCCCCGTCCCCCGCCGCCCTCCCCACCTCCGCCCTCCCCACCGCCCCGTCCCCCGCCGTCTCCGCCGCCCCGCCCGCCACCCTCCCCACCGCCCCGTCCCCCGCCGCCCTCCCCACCACCTCCCTCCCCCACCCCGTCCCCCGCCGTCTCCGCCGCCCCGCCCGCCACCCTCCCCACCGCCCCGTCCCCCGCCGCCCTCCCCACCTCCGCCCTCCCCCACCCCGTCCCCCGCCGTCTCCGCCGCCCCGCCCGCCACCCTCCCCACCGCCCCGTCCCCCCGCCGCCCTCCCCACCTCCGCCCTCCCCACCGCCCCGTCCCCCGCCGTCTCCGCCGCCCCGCCCGCCACCCTCCCCTCCACCGCCCCTTCCACCACTTGGGCTGCTCATCAACCCGCCGTCCCCGCCACCGCCCAAGCCTAAGCCCAGCCCTCCCCCTCCCAAGCCCAAGCCAAGCCCTCCCCCTCCCAAGCCCAAGCCAAGCCCTCCGCCACCCAAGCCCAAGCCCCGCCCTCCCCCACCCAAGCCCAAGCCCCGCCCGCCACCTCCCAAGCCCAAGCCCCGCCCGCCGCCTCCCAAGCCCAAGCCCCGCCCGCCACCTCCCAAGCCCAAGCCCCGCCCGCCACCTCCCAAGCCCAAGCCCCGCCCGCCGCCTCCCAAGCCCAAGCCCCGCCCGCCGCCTCCCAAGCCCAAGCCCCGCCCGCCACCTCCCAAGCCCAAGCCCCGCCCGCCACCTCCCAAGCCCAAGCCCCGCCCGCCGCCGCCGCGCGGTGGCGGTGGTGGTGGCGGCGGCGGCAAGAAGCCCCCGCCGCCGCCACCCAAGGAGGCTGCCATTGTGGGCGACCCCCACTGGATAGGCTTCGACTACAGGGGTGAGTCTTGTTTTGAACACTCACCAAGCCTGAAAAGAGACAACAACAAAGTGGGCTGGCTGGCCGGGGGCCCACAGCCATTGCGACACTTGTGCCGGTGGTGCACCGAGCCCCGCATGCTGCCCTCCGCTTGCCACCCAGCCAGCGTGCCTGGCACCCCCAACCACCAGCTACCCAGCTCCCCAGTCTGTCCAACAGCTCCCGACTGGAATCCTCGATCATCCGTCCCTGAGCACGCAGGCGGCCGCTGGAACAAGATCGTCGGCAAACCCGGCAGGACCTACACCCTGTACACCGACGGCAACGGCACCGTGCTCACCTCCACCTTTGGCGCGGGCGGCCTCAGGGGCAAGTCCACCTTCATCCGCGCCATCCAGCTGACCCGCGGGGGCGCCGGCACGAGCGCCACCCTGGTGCAGCGAAATGGGCGCTGGGTCCTGCGGGGTGAGTCCGTGGGGGACGAGTTGTGTTTGTGTTTTTCTGTGTGTGTGTATGTGTGTGTGTGTGTGCGCGCGCGCATCACGATGGTAGCGGAATTTGGTGCTGGGACAGCCTTGACCGCAGAAGTGAGGATCTGCAGGGCGGGGGTGTTGGGGGGTGGGGGGTGGGGGGCGGCTGCGCTGCAGGCCCCACCTGCTATGCTGCTTGGCAACAAAGGTAGCAGCAAGCTCTGTGGGGCGAGGCCCTGTGTCTGTTGGGCTAGGCCCCTTGGACCGACCCGCGCCCCTTGCATCGCCCCCTTCCCCCCCCTCCCCTCCTGCAGTGGTTGCAAATGGTAAGCCGGTGGCCGCCTTGCAGACTGTCAGGGTGGCCAAAGGCATCACCCTTCAGGTGGGGGCAGCACCGCAAGGCAGCTCCTGGGCAGCCGGCTGCATGCACTTGCCTGGCTCTCATGGGCCTCCTCCTGCCTTGCGCAGCATGCAGCTCGGCCCCAGCCCCATACTCATCCGCCCATGCAGCAGCCCAGCCTGAGATCCAGCACCCTCTGCCTCCCACCCCGCCTCACGCTTCTCCCCTCAACCAGCCCCCCACACACACACACACCCACCCACCCACACACACACACACACGCACACCGGCACCCATCCGCCACTGCCACCGCGCGCCTTTGCTGCCTTTGCCCCCGCAGGCCACGCCTGCCAAGAATGGCCGCCCGAGAGGCGTCCTCATCTCCCTGCCCTACCTGCGCATCCGCGTCGCGCAGCGCGCCCCTACAAGCCGCACCAGGCAAGGCCTCTGCGGCGGTCGGGTTGCCGGGTGTCCCCGCTGAGCGTGCTGTGGGAAGCCTCCGCATGTGGCTGCGCCCCTACCATCCCCGATGGGGGCTGTGCGTGCATGCATACGCCAGCCCAGATGGGCCACCTGGACAGCCACAACCACGTCGGGCCCCACCTTGCCGCTGCTCACACCTTGCTGCATCGCCTGCAATCCATGCCGCACCGCAGGTTGCCGTACCGACGTACGGCGAGTGGCTGGACGTGTACCTCACCATCCTGAAGCCGCTGCCGCTGCCCACGGGCGGCCTGCTGGGTGAGCGCCGCCGCCGCCCTTGTGGCCGGGCAGTGCATGCAGGCGCCTGCCGTGCATACTCTGCTCAAATGCTTGCGGTTCCGGGTCGTGCCCCCGTCCCCGCCTAGCCAACAATTGACTGCGCGCTATGCTCTCCCTCCCGCCCCCCACCCCCCTCCCAGGCTCGACTTACAGGCCCCCAGCAGCCGGCTCCGCGTCGGCCTCCGCGGGCGGCGGACTCCAGACCGCCGCGCTCGTCTTCCAGGAGACCGCCTGAACAACCACCAAGCGCGCGACGCAGCAGCACACCCGCCTGCCTGCCTTTCGTCAACAGCCAACAGCTTCCGTGCAGAAGCAGCTTGCTGTTGCGGCGGTGCTGCCGCAAGCCCGCGCGCACGCGCCCCCAAACAACAACAACCAAAGACCACCATGCACCCCACCAACATCCATCCCATCGCCCCTTGCCTTGTGACTTTCCGATGTACATGCTGTGGCAAGTCTCCCCTTGTGTCTGATGATTGTGAGGCTCTGTTTCTCTTGCACGCCCTCGGTCCAGACTGCACCTCACGCAGCGCGCACGCGATGTGCCTCGCCGCCCAAGCCTCGTTCATCATGAAAGTGTGAACGAATCTACTATGCTTATGTTGCCCTTTAGCTGCCTCCTGTGTTGCACACTGAGGCCTTGATGTGATACCTCGCAAGAGCCAGGGCACGCTGAGGACCGTAGAGCGGTGGGCTGGCAGGCTGGCAAACGCCCCAACAGCTGTCGCCACTCCAGGCTGCCTTGCTTCGCAGCCAGCAAGGCCCACCATGAGCACATCGGCGGGGCACGCAGGGTGGCAAGGGCGAGCAAAGCGTGGCGGCGGCGGAGGCGATGCGACGCTGACGCCCCGCCTGGGCTGCCGGCGGCTGCTGTCACAGGGGGAGGGACCCTCGACGAGACCGACGATTCAGCTATGACACATTTCAGAGGTATAGTCGAAAGGGCGCTCGTCGCTGAAGTAGCGATCAACTTTGGCCTCACATGGTCACCGGTTTCAGGACGTGTTCAGCTATAAAGACATTGCAGATTGCATCAGGAGCCCAACAGAAGCCCTCACCACATGCCACGGCCGAAGGCCCTTGTCTTTCGTACGGCTGAAAAGGTGTTGTACACTGTGATTCGTTGTTCTTTTGCGGAAATGCTGTCTTCATAACTGTGATTCGCTTATTGATCCCTGAGCAGCGTTTGTGGCTACGCAGGCCAGCCCTTCCGAGCGGCATGGAGCAAGCTACCAAGTTCGAGGCAACGGGCGCAGAGGAACCTTTGTTCTGCTGGGAAGACCTTTCTGAGGAAGATCTTCTGGAGCTGGATGAGGCGCTGGTGCTGTCCCCGCTGCAACCCCTGCCCACAGCCCGGCTGGAGCAGGCGCCGCTGGAATATCTCGCGCAGGCACCGGCGCCCGCCCGACCGCGGGCGGCCAAGCGGCCCCGGCGCAGCAACGACAGGCTGGGAAGTCCCTATCGAGGCGTGTCTTTCCAGGGGCGCACCGGGCGGTGCGAAGCGCACATCTGGGTCAGGGGCACGCAGGCGAGGCGCGGCAGGGGGCCGCCGGCGCCCGCTCGGCTCCCCGCTCCTTTGTCCGCTGGCGGGTCGGGCGCCGGAAGCCACGCCGAGCCGCTGCTGAACTGCTGGATGCACGGGCCCTCGACCCTACTGCCCATCCTTCATCTCGGCCGTTGGCCACAACCCTCATGCCCAACACTCCACTACTTCTCCCTCCCTCGGCCACGGTTTGCATGCAGGTCTACCTGGGGAGCTTCTTCTGCGCAGAGGCGGCGGCCGCCGCCACGACCTCGCCGCGGTGAGCCCCCCGCCCGCTCCTCCCTCCCGCCTCCCCCACCGCATGCCCGTGCTGCCGGGGCTCCGCCGATCCCGCTGCACACCCCTTCTGGCCCGCGCATTGTTGTTCAATGTCGCATGCACCGCCCCGGCGTTCTGAGAGGCACCTGACAGGCCTGCCGCCGCCGCCGCCCTCCCCCTGGTCAGGTGCGGGTGCGCGGCGCCCACGCCATCACCAACTTCCCCCCTCGATTTCTACGCTGCTGAGCTGGCGGCGGGGGAGCAGGTGCGCGGCAGCTGCCACCTGCCATCCTCCGCCTGCCAGCTCCCAAAGTCGGTTGTTGAGCTGCGCCGCCGGCAAGCGGTCCGCGCGGTCTTCGCGCACCCCTCGCCTGAATCTGGCGGCTCCAGAGGAGCGCCGCCTGGGGCCCCTTCACCCCCACATCCCGCCTTCTGTAGCCGCCCCGCAGGTGGCCCTGGAGGCGCTGGTGCAGCAGCTGCGGGGCCAGGCCAAGGCGCTGGCGCGGCTGGACGCCACGCAGGGGGCGCGCGACGCGGCTGGAGGCATGGGAGCGAGGGGTGAGCGCTGTGAGCGCTGTGTGCGCTGTGTGCGCTCGGTCAGCGCTGCTGCGCATTGCAGCTGCCCGGAAGGGGGATGCTTGACGACTGCCGCGTTTTTACCCCGGCAGAGCAGCCGCAGCACTGCTGGCGGCTCTCCAGGAGTCGGCGGCGCCCTGCGGCACATGACACCCCTGAGCCGGCTCCCGATTTTTAAATCCCTGTTTTGAGTCCCAGCCCCGCCGCTCCCCCTGGCTGCCACCTCACCCCTGTAGCTGTCCGAGGCCATCAGCGGGCACCGCTCCCTCGGCGTCTTTGCAGACGAGGCGGCGGCGGCGCGGGCCGCCGACATGGCCCTGCTCTCTCGGGACGGCCTGGCCGCCCTGCCCCACCTCAACTTCCCGCTGGCTGACTATCACTTCCAGCTGAGCCCCGCGCTGCTGGCGGCAGCCAGCCAGCGCGGGCTGCTGCCGCCGGCGGGGCAGCGCCGCCCGCGCCCGCCGCGTCGCCGCCGCTGCATGAGGTTGGTCAGCTGGAAGCGACGGCCGCGCCGCCCACGGCTGCACCGGCCGCAGCGGCGTGGAACAGCGGTGGCGACAGCTTCTGGTGGGGCTGCAGCCACGGGGTTTGCATGGCAGCAGACAGCGCACGGCCCGCCTGGGCGGCAGGCAGCGCGCCAGCACCCTGCGCGGAGCCGCTGCAGTCGCAGCATGTGCCCAGCGGGGCAGCAGGGGCGCCCGAGGAATCGTGGGCAGCGGCGGCGGCCGGCGAGGCGGCGGCGGCGGCCGGGGACGGATGGATGGCGCCGCCGCTGCCGCAGCCGGTTGCGCGCAAGGCGTCGATGACGCCGCGCCCCGCCCCCTCCTGGGGCTGAGGACCTGGACTGAGCCGATTGAGCCGGAGCTGTGCCAGGCCAGGGGCATGTGTGTACGATGGCAGCGACATGTGTGTGCAAAGGAAGGGGCGCTTTCAGTTTGAAACGAAGCAAGCGTAGGTGTGCCTTTACGAGCGGAAGCAGCATGGCTTACATGAAACGAGCTGGGATCGAGCACAAGAGAGGGAAACTGGTCAAAGGAAGGAACGAAGAAGGGAAGAGGCCAGGTTGTACAGAGGGGACGATCGCAGTACAGCGCTGCACGCAGCTTGGAGCACGCGGGAAGCTGGCCAGCCTCGCCTGCATCTGCTACAGCGCAGGCTGCAGCAACCCCCAACAGCTCAGGTTACAGCGTACGTGCGTCCTCACCGGCCTCCTCCCCCTCCGAGGGTGCACCTGCCGCCAGCGAGGGGTCGTCGCCTTCGGCAAACCGCCGCCGCAGCTGCCAGCGCGCCTCCGCGTCCATGCCCAGCAGCTGCTCGGCAGCTGCCGCTGGCGGCACGCCCAGCAGCTCCGCCAGCGACTCCAGCAGGGGCAGCTGCCGCTCCTCCACCCGGCCGGAAGCTGCGCCGCCGGCGCCGGCCCCCAGCACCTGGTCGGGCGCTGGCGCCTCGCGCGCTGCGCTGCGCTGGCGGGGCCCGCTGCCGCCGCCGCCGCCGCCATCTCGCTCGTCTTGCGGTGCGCCCTGGGGGTGCAGCGGGGTGCGGGATGCACTGTTCGGCAGCCGACGGCAGCCAGACCTGGCCCACAACCCTTGCCCGTACCCACCTCCAAGCCAGCCAGCCAAGCCCAGGGCTTTCGCAAGGCCGACACAGGCAACAGGCAGCACCAGCGGCGGTGGCAGGAGCAGCCCAGCAGCTGCTTGCAGCGTGGCATGTCGTGCATGCCTCTCCGCTGCAGAGCGGCAGCAGCAAGAGGTGCAGCATCAGGGGAGCAGGGAGGGCAGGGAGGGCGGCGGGCACTCACTGCGCGTCCATCGTCTGCTGTGCCGCCCGCGTGGCCGCCAGCTCAGCAGCGCTGGGCTTGAAAGCCATGTCATGGTGCAGCATGCCTGGGAGGGGGAGGAGGGGGGGCGGCGTGAGTGTGTGTGTGTTTGTAGCAGGGAGGGGGAGGAGCGGGAGCGGGAGAGTGTGAGTGCACGTGTGTGTGTAGAAAGGGGGAGGGGGCGGGCGGGGGGAGGAAGCGGCGCAAGCAGACAGAGGCACAGGGGAAGCAGTGGATCAGTCTGCTGCAGTTGTGATGGGGGATGCCCCGGGCGGCTGTGTGCATAATGAAGGCCGGCGTGCTGCAGAGGACCGGCAGCAGGGGTCGACAGGCCGAGGGCGCAGCCGGCCCCACACAGCCTTCGCTGTCGCTGAACAGCGCAGCAGAGGCAAACACCTGTGACGCCCGCCCGCGCCAGGACCTCTGTTTCCAGCTGATGCCCTTCCGGCCGCGCCAGATCCTCGTGCTCAGCCGCCAGCAGCGCGTGCGGCCGCTCGCGGCGGCGCTCGGCAGGCAGGGTGCCCACGGGGCGGCGGCGGCGGCCTGTAGGCCCGCCTGGCCGCCGCTGCCTTCGCCCGCAGCGGCGTCCGGCTCGCCGGCCCGGCTGCCCGGCCCGCCTGCGGGCGGCGAGGCAGCAGCCTCGCCGCCTTGCAGTGCGCCCAGTTCGCTCTCCACCAGCAGCTGCAGCGCAGGGGGCACGGATTGAGGCAGAGCAGTGGCAGCCTGGGCGGGGCGGCGGGAAGGCCTGGCAGCTGCCACCTGCTGCGCGGCCCGGTTGTTCCAGCAAATGGCAATCCGCAGTGAATGCTGAGAAGCAGGCAGGGTACACTACAAGCGTAATCAAGACAGTGATATCACAATGAGGAGAAGAAAGGAGAGAGGAAGGAGAGAGACGCAGAAAATCAAGACATTCCGCCAGCCTCACCTGCAGCCCTGGATCGTCGCCCTCGTCCAGCCCCTCAACCGCCCCCGCCGCCCCGCCGCCCCCTCTGGGCCCCGCCGCCGCCGCTGCCTGCTCCAGCTCAGCAGCCGCGTCAAACTCCTGCACGCGGGCGATGCCGTCGCCGCTCTCCTGGCGCCGCCGCCGCTCCTGCGGCGCCATTTTGTGGGGAGTGGGGACATCCCTGGCGTGGGCTTCGGCTGGCTTCAGAGCTGCTGAAGGCCAGCCAGCTGAGCATGCAGGGCCTGCGCAGTTGCTGGCCTCGCCGATGCGCCTCCCCTCGCCTCCCCTCCAAACAACAATGCTCCATCGCACACGAACAACCCCGAGCCCCTCTTACCCCACCCTGTTGTACACCTACAACAGCATTCGCGCAGCCGACACCCGGCCAGCCACCCACATCCCCCGCCCCCCCCGCCCACCCACCCCCGCACGCACGCACGCACCCACCCACCCACCTGCTCCACCAGGTCCAGCGTCATGATTGCGTCGCGGTTGTGGCGCAGCAGGTTGACCATGCCAAACAGCTCGCCGTGGTCCTGCTTCGCACCCGTCTTGGCGCCTGGGGGAGGGGGCGCGAATAGAGTGGCGCTGGGTGCCAGCGGTTGGCATGGATCTTCAGGGGTTGGGGGTGTCTCCCGCAGCCACGGGTACACGGCACATTCCCGTGCCCTTTCCTTCAGCGACCCCACCTTCGCACCTCACTTTCTCACATGCGCTACCCGACATGCATACACATACGAGTGCCTGAGACACCCATGCGATGCCCAACACACACACGTGCACGCACCTGAGAAGGTGCGGGGCATGTCCTCCTGCCCCTCCATCGCCATCCGCGCGTGCATCTGCTTGTACAGCTGGCGGTCGTAAATGATCTCCTCCATGGTACCTGCAGTACCAAGAGCATATGAATGGCTGCTCGAGCGGTACATTGTAAAGAGCGGAGCCATTCAGCGTCAGGAGAAGGCGGAGGCCTGGATCGCAGCGCGTCAGTCGCGCCAGCAGCGACGCAAGCATCAGCAGTGCGGCGGCTTGGCGGCATCGGACAGGGCCTGCCCTGCGGCTGTGCGACCTAGCGGCGCAGCATGGCTGTACCTGCGGCGATGAGGCGGTACACGCTCACGTCCCGCTTCTGGCCGATACGAAAGGCGCGGTCCTGGGCCTCTGCAGCAGGACAGGCATGAGAGCTGCACAGCGCTCAGCCTCTCTGCGTGCCGGTGTCGCAAGCGCCCCCATTGCACAGCTGCGAGGCTGCCGCGCGGCAGGCACATGCATCGCGCCGGCTGCTCCTGAAGCAGCGCTTGACTGCAGCGCAGCACAGCTCGGCGGCTCACGCAGGTCCATGGCCGGATTCCAGCTGCGGGTGGGGAGCGGGAGAGTAGTCAGTGCCCCCAACCGCGGCGTCCCGTGTTGCCGCCCGTGCAGCTCAACATGTGCTGACGGAGGGGCAGCTCCAGGCATCCGTTTGCGATGGCAGAGCTGAAAGATCCCAACCGACTGACACCCCCTCCCCCCCCGTCACACACGCACACACACACACACCTGCCCCACCCCCATATGTACCCCACCTCGGGTCGAAGATGACCACCTTGTTGGCGGCGGTGAGGTTCAGCCCCACGCCCCCGCCAGCGTGGAGATCAGGAAGACAAAGGTGCCGGAGTTGTTGAAGGCGTCGCACAAAGCCTGGCGGTCCTGCCGAAGGGGGGCACCAAGGGCAAGAGACATCTCGAAAACGGGGGCCCGAGAAACCGGAGCAATCTGGTCGGCGGGGTGCCAGGCTGGAGCGCGCTGCAGCGGCCCCCAAAAGCGCGCAAGAGGTCCAGCTTGCATGGTTGTTGTCTGTGCAGCAGCCCGCTACCTCCGACTTGGTGCTTCCGTCCAGCATGAGGTGGTCGTAGCCGTGGCGCACCAGCAGGCCCTCCAGAATGTGCAGCATCTGGCGGGCGGGAAGGAAGCACACGGGCGTGTGTGTGCATAAGAGAGAGAGGGAAGGGCTGGGGGCATGGCCCAATGAGCTGGTGGTGGTGGTGCGTGTGTGCGGGGGAGGGGTGCTGAGACACAATTGCCCGGCCCCCCCCAACACACACACACACACACACTCACCTGCACACTGTTGCTGAACAGCAGCACCTTGTCGCGGCTGCGCTTCCACTCCGCCAGCAGGCTCTCCAACGCCTGGGGGCACCAGGCACGCGTGCATGGGCATGCGGCAGCTGGTCTGTGAGCGTGTGAGCAAGCAGGCACCCCAGCAGCTGCGCATCCTCAGAAGCCCCGCACACCCGCGCCGCAGCAGCTGGCGTCGCTTGCAAGCCCATATGCTGCCAGCTCATCTCGGTTTCCCAGCGGGCGGCCTGTGTGCCCTCTGCAAACCCTGGCGACCTGCCTGCTGCTTCCTGCTCAGGGCGGGGCCCGGCCTGCTGCGTGGCAGCGCCGGCAGGCGCACGCCCGCCTGCCGCTGTCGGCCCCACCTTCATCTTGCCGCAGGTGGCGGAGTCGCTGAGGCGCGCGAAGCTCTCGTCCGTCACATAGCCGCCCAGCACGCCCGCATCCTCACCAATGACCTGCATGGAGTGGGGAGGGGGGGAGGTACGCAGAGATGGGGCAGACATGGAGGCAGAGAAGTGGGGGTGCAGCAGGATGCGGGCGCAGGCAATGCGGGGCGAAGCGTGGAGGCGAGGATGCGGTTGGCGGCAGCAGCTCCAGCTGCGCCGTTGGCCCGGGCTGGGCTTGCAAGCTGCCGCGCCACCGGCGCTGCTGCCACAGACGCGTGCTGCTCGGCGGAGGGCAACCGGCAACTTCTTTTAATAAAAATACAAACACTCTCAGCCACCCTAAACCCACCAGCTCGGCAATCTGCAGTGCCTTGGAGAACTTGGCGGCCGTCTCTTCCTTGCCCTGCTCCTCGTGCCGCGCCTTCACCAGCTCCAGGTGGTTGCTGATCTTGCGCAGCACGCTCATCACGGGCAGGCAGAGGCAGAAGGGGCACATGCGGCGCAGGCCCCCCCCCGTCTGCATCCAGCACCCGTCCGGCTTGTGGCTCTTGCAGCCTGCGGTGCGTCGGCGGGGCGGCAAGCAGGCTGGTAGGGCAGGCAGGGCAGGCGGCCACTGCTACACCCCAGCTTCATCACCCGCCTGGGTCAGAAAGGTGGGCGGCTGTGCTGTCGGCACGCGTGCCCCCGCCTTCTGTGTTCCCTTCAGACGTGCACAGCAGCGGCAAGAGCACTAAAGAGCCGCCCCCGCCCCCACCTTTGGGGTTGGTCAGCCGGTCAAAGGGGTTGTCGCACTCGCAGAGGTGGTAGAGGGGCCACAGCACGCCGCCCTGCTCCGCATCCACCCTCCACCCGCAGCAGCGGTGGTACGGCTTGCCGCTGGCGCACACCAGACAGCGGCGGTCGTAGTTGAGGAGCAGCTCGACGTCGGGGGGCGCAGCAGGCGCCTGGGGAGGAGGGCAGGGCGTGTGTGTGTGCGGGTGGGGTGTGGGGTTTGGGGGGATGGGGGGATGGGGGTGGGGGATGGGGGTGGGAGGCTCAAAGGCAGTCGTCAAAGTGGGAGGAGGGTGGGTGGCGAGGCAGTACTGCTGCAAGCCAGCCAAAACAAACAACACGTGCGCCCGCCCTCACTTGTACGCCGCCAGCTGCAGCGGGCTGAGCTCGCAGAACACCGCAAAGTCCATTTTCTTGGGCAGCTGCAGGCCAGGAAAGCATGCACGAGGTTGGAAGGTGTGGCAGGGGGTGTGGGTGGGTGGGTGGATGAGCGAGTGCTCGTCTGTGTGAATGTGGTGATGGTTGGTGGGGGAGGGAGGAGGGGGCTCCAACTTTAACAGCCAGCAGCGGGCTACGATTCAGGCAGATGCTGCCCAAAGGCCTGCCACATGCAGCGTGATGCGTATGCCCAATGCAGCCCAACTCCTTACGGCAGCCCCCTAAGCCCACGCGGCACCTGATCCGCAATGATCCTCTTGGTGCGGCGCAGCACACAGCCCTCCAACAGCTGCCGCAGGTCCGCCTGCGCCTCGGCGCCCTGCCGGGGACCACAGCGTGCACAGCGTGGGGGCCGGCATTTTGGTCGGCAGCGACTGGCAGCGCGCCTCAGGCAATGGAGGAGGCTAGGGCGGCGGTCAACGCCCCCCCCCCTCCCTTCAGCGGCAGCAAGCTCAATCGAAGCGCTGAGCCACAAAGGTGTGGGCGCGGCTGGAGTGCACAGCAGTTTATCACTGGCGCAGAGCGAGTTCAAACGCACCGCAGCCTTCTCCGCATCCGACGAATCCACCTTCTGGCCGAGCATGATGGGCCGGGAAATGGTTTCGGTGAAATCCTTCAGCAAGCCCAGGCAGCCTGCAGGCGGCGAGCGGCCGGTGCTCACTCAGGGAAGAGCAGCGAAGAGTCAGGAAACAAGTCTCCTGCCTGCGCAAACTGCCGACGGCACACAGCATCCTGGCCAGACAACCACCTCAGCATCCTGGCCAGCAAGGAAGGTTACACCCAGCCATCCTTTGAGGCCCGAAACTAAGAAACTGATTGCCCACCCGGCGCAACAAAGTCCAGCACCGCCCACAGCTCCTTGTAGTCGTTCTGCACAGCAGCAAGGAGCACCGCGCAGGGCAGCCGAAACATCTAGTTGGTCTGTCAAGGAGCGCCACGCACGGGATGCAAAGCCCTGAAAATGATGGACAATCCACCGGGCGCTTGACAGGCACGCAGGCCTGCCTACAGGGCAGCAGCGCCAGCGGTGCAGCGGCGCCCTCCCACCTGGAAAGGCGTCCCCGTCAGCGCGTACCGCAAGCGGGTGGGCAGGCGCTCAGCGGCCTGGTACCGCTGCGTGCGGCGCAGGGGGCGGGGCGCGGGAGGCGTGGAGCGTGTGCAGCTTGGGAGCCGGGACAGGCAAGCCAGCATGTCGCGGCGCAGCACTTGGAAGTGTACGCCTGAACCGATTGCAGCCGGGCCTGTATCCATCATTGGAGAGCACTCCACCGCCCCCACCTTGGTCTCCGGGTTCTTCAGCAGGTGTCCCTCGTCAAACATGACGATGTGCCACGGGATGCTGAGCAGCGTATCGCCATGGGGGCCCCTGCAGCAGAAGCCAGCCGGGCATGCAACATCCCAGCGCGTGCGCTGCACTTGGACAAGGCTTGGTACGGTTTGGCAAGCGCCCAGGGACGCGCGACGCAGAGCGACCAGCGCCAGGGATGCATGTGGCGCCAGGGCACAGCACGCACGACACGCACAGCACGCGCAGCACACACAGCATGCAATCCCATGTATTTCTGGGACACTGTCAGCGTGCGCAGCACGCACAGCACGCACAGCATGCGATCCCAACATGCCTCTTCCTCACGTCAGAGTGCCGTACGACGCAATCAGCACCTCCTTCTGCCCCGCCCGCACAGCCGCCAGCGCTGTGGCCGTCTTGCCGCCTGCGCACTTTGCCACCCTGGCGGTGCGTCCGGAGGGGAGGCGTGCATGCGCGCACGAGGGCAAGGCGCGAGTGAGGCAGCGCACATTGTCGAGTGCATACGCGAGCATGCGTGACGCCTGCAGCCCGCTGGTGCCCTGCTTCACTTGTTGGGCGGCAGCATGCGCGAGGCACCGCCGCGGCGCCGTCGTCCATTTGGGACGGTGCCCACGCCCACAGCTGACCCACCTGAACGTTCCCCACATGGCAAACTCTCATGCCCCCAGCCGACCCACCTGAACGTCCCCCACATGGCAAACTCTCGCTCCCAGTTGTCCAGGACCGAGGTCGGGGCCACCACCAGCACCGGGTAGCACCTTGTGTAGGCGGGGTCGTAGGCCGGCTCATCCAGGCCCCACCGCTCGTCGGCATCGCGCTCCGGCAGCGGCTGCACCTCCTCCAGCGCCTGCTGGCGGTGGGGTGGGGCAGAAGGGGCGAGCGCGCGTGTGTATGCGCTGTACGTGTGCGCTGTACGAGTGTGTTTGGGGGGGAGGAGAAACGGGTATGCAAGAGTGCGTTTTGTGTTGGCGAGCTCGATGGATACAAGGCCGTGGAAACGTCTGATTGCCATCCTCTTGTCGTCAAGACTTTTCCTGCTTCTCAACAAGTAACAGGTACTCCTGGCGGGGCTCGCAGCATCACACAGGTTGTGCCCGCAGCATCACACGGCTTGTGCCCCCAAACCCCATGCAGCCGGCCCCAAACAATGCAGCGCACCTCCAGCTCCGGCAGCCGCGCGTCGGCCTGAGCATCCCCCGTCTTGCCCAGCACCGCCGCGAAGAAGCCGATGGCCTGCACAGTCTTGCCTGCAGCAGGGTGTATGGTGCGTATGTTGTGTGTTGAGCGTACGTGTGCGCGGGCGTGAAATGTGTTGGTTCTGCCTGCCAGTTGTAATCAGGTTTGGAGGGATTGGGGGAGGGGGCCCTCCAAAATGATGGGCTGGGCGCCGGCAACCCTGCAGGCTGCCAAGCTGGTGAACCAGGCCGGTCTCAGCAGGCACCCGCCACGCAGCGCCATGGCACCTGGCGCGGAGCCGCAGCAACCCGCTTCACGACGGCAGCGGCACAGCACGCAAAGCGGCGGGCGGCAGCAGCACCCACCCAGGCCCATATCATCAGCCAGTACGCCACCCGTGCCCCGCGCGTACTGCCTGCACGCACGCACCCAACCCAGTTGCACAGTGCAGCAGAAGAGCGGCGGCCACCCCGGGGCCCCTTCTGCTGCCAACGAGGCGGGCGCACAGCTGCTGGCAGCCTCTCAGCGCGCTTGCCTCAGCACGGCACCAGGCTGCGGCTGGCTTGCCCTCTGGCCACGCCGAACAAGGAGCTTCCCACACACGCTACCACCACCGCCAGCAACACAGACACAGCCACACCACCCCGGCGGCCCACCGCATGAGCCAGCGTATGCCGTCCCGCTGGTAGTCCCGCAGGTACTTGTTGATGCGGGCGGGCACAGTGTAGTCCACAAAGGGCATTTCTGCGGGGCGGGGGGGGGGAAGAAAGCCAGGGCGAGAGGCAGCGAGGGGTGAGGGGGCGTGTGGTGGTGGGTGAGGAGGCGGCGGCGGAGGGCGCGGGTGTGGCTGCGATGCGTGACGTTGTTTCAAAGAGGGGCGAGCGGGACCGGGCAAGAGCTTGGAAGCCGGCTGCCGGCCCCGCCCTGCATCGGGCGAGGAGGCCTGGAGGCGCAGCGCGGCCAGCGGCTGCCACGCAGTGCCGACAGCGAGCCCCGCTGGCGCTGAGCGTGGGTGGGGCCCTGTGTGCTGAGAAGCTGCCCAGCAGCAGCACCACACAAAGCGGTACAAAAGAACCACCTGGGAGTCTTCGGGCCACGGCTCGCCGTCCTCCCCCACAGCGATACGCAGCGCCTGCTGGGGCCCGCCCTCGTCGCTGAACCGGTGCTGAGGCCCCGCCTGCTGCTGCTGCTGCTGCTGCTGTTGCTGCTGGCTTCCCCGCGGCTGGGCTGGCTCAGCCTGCTGCGGCTGCGATGGAGGCGCCACTGCCGGCATCAGCAGATCATCCAGCAGGCTGTGCTGGGCAGCGTCCCGGCCTTCCGCTTCCTCCTCGTCACCTGCAGCCAGCCAGTCGCGAGAGAGAAACAGCGGGGTAAGGCCAGGGACAACGACGAGGGAAGCGTGCAGCGCGAACATGCTGTTGCGATTCAGCTTGGCCTGAACGCGGCTTGCAGGCACGCACTCGACTCCTCGCGCCGCCTGCGCTTGGGAGCCGCCCTCTTGCGCGGCTTGCTGCCTCCACCCCGGGCCCGGCCACCCCCAACGGCTGCCGTGGCCCCCGCCTCAGCGCGGGCTCTGGCAGCCTCCGACGGCTTTCGGCGCTCCGCTGTGCTGCGTGTGGTGGCGGTGCCGCCGTGCCTGGCGCGGGGCTTGCTGGGTGCGGCCAGGGGCTGCGTGCCGAACTGGACGAGGTCGTCAAGGTCGTTCAACCGCGGCTGGTGCTGCTGGCTGGGTGCAGGCTGCGGCTGGGCGCCACCGCCCGCTCTGCTGCCGCCGCCGCTGGCGGCCGCCTTGCGCAGCGCCCCGCTGGCGTCGTGCTCGAAATCGTCGGCATCAGGCGGCAGCACCACAGCGGCACGGGCAGCGCGTCGGTCGATCGCGTCGGCCTGCTGCCGCTGCTGCGGCTGCTGCGGCTGCGACGGCTGCTGCTGCTGCGGGGAGCCGGCTGAGGGGGCGGCTGTGGGCGCCAGCACGGGCCCCACCGCCTGCCAGCGCCCGTTGATCTCTCGATACTCGCGCTGCTGGCTGGGCAGCGGCAGGTCGGCGGCTTGGCTGGAGCTGGTGGCGTGATCCTTCCCAGACGACTGCAGGCGCAGCAGCCTGCCACGAAAGGAGCTGCCTGAAGACCGACCTTCCCCGGGATCCAGCTGTGGGGCAGGCGCAGCATCCGCCGCCGCTGGCTGGGACACAGCCGAGGCTGCAGGCACCGGCGCCGCTGCTCCTGCGTCTGCCTGCGGCGGGGGGAACCGCCGGGCTGGGCTTGAGTCCGTACCGAGCCATTCTCTCCCGCAAGCTCATTCTCTGCGCCGCTCGAAACGCGGCGAAAGCTCTGACCAATGCTGCGCCGCGAGAGGGGGCTCTGCGGCTATCAACGGCGCGACACCATGATCAAAGCAATATGCTCACACATAATAGCAACCTTGGCGGAAGCCTGGAGGCCTGCAGGCTGAAGACGGATCAGAGCCTGCTGGGCGTGCTGTCCTTGCCCACCTGTTCTGTGCTGTTCTGCTGGCTCTCCGTGTGGGTATTCCAGTTGCGCCGACTCTGCACTCGCAGGACCGCCGCCGGTTCATCCTGTCAGCAGCGATTTTGGCACCTTCAGCACCCAACTTTAAATCGTCGGGCCTGGAGCAAGCCATTAGCTAGCTGTGCTCACTGTCGCCGCTGCAAAGTGCATATCACCGCCGCTTGCAATCGACGGCGCCATCGGCCCGGCGGCTAAGCATTGGCCTGACGGCAGCTGGCGGCAGCGGGCGGCGCAAACGACCGCAACGTGGCACCGGAACGGCTTCACCCGCTTAGCAGCCGACCGGCCAACAGCAGCAGCACCAGCGCGGCATGACCACTTTCCTTGCGGCGGGCGCTGTGGGGGCGCCCGTAAGGCGCAGGCGGAGGCTGTACAGCCCGGCAGGGCGCAGCGCTCCAGAGTGGCGCTGTCTATGTACAGCGACCTGCCAGATGGCGAAATCGCGATCGAGGAGTTTGAGCGCTTCGCCATGGACCGCCTGCGGGGTGGGCAAGGCTGTTGCAGGGTGCAGCGGCAGTGCTGCCGCCATGCGCTGCTGGTCTGCGGGCGGCATGGGCATGGGCGAGCATGCTCACAGGCCTTCCTTTTTCCTGCCCCTTTGTGGCAACGTCCTTTTGCTGCAGTGCTGAGAGGTATAGACGATCTGAAGGTCAAGGGCTTTCGCCAGGACCAGATGCAGGCAAGGGAGGGCGCGCCGCGGTGGCGGGCAGCTTGGCCCGTCAGACGCCTGCACCTGGCCCACCCCACGCTCCTGTCTCGACCGCTTGCTGCGCTGTGCCTGGAAACCTGGTGATGTGGCTTGGCATGATTCATCCTGTTTCCTTCCGTCAAACATAATTCTCCCGCAAGTCGCGCAGGAGAAGATCATTGAGCTGTTTGAGCGGCACATGGCGGCGGCCAGCCGCGAGGAGCGGCAGCGCAAGGACGCCGTGTCGCACTTCGTGATGCGCCTCGCCTACTGCCGCACCGGTGCGCGGCTGGCGCCGCTTCCGATGCAGCACGGAGGGGCGTGCGGCTGCGTGGCAGGATCACTGGGGACGCTGCTGCCCCCTGTGCATTTGGCTCATGTGTCGTGAGCTTGCCAGGGCAGCAAGCCCCCGCTTCTGCCTCGCCGCTGCTGTCTGACGGCGCCCTCTGCCGCCGCTGGCCGCCGCCTGCCGCCGGCGCAGAGGAGCTGCGCCGCTGGTTCATCGCCCAAGAGTGCGACCTGTTCCGGGCCCGCTTCCGCGAGATGCTGCCCAGCGACCAGGTGGGTGGGGGTGGTCAGTGTGGGTGGCTGGGTGGTGCGTCTGTTTGTGCGGCAGTTCTTGGAGAAGGTCTTTGTGTACGTATGGGCAAAAAGCGTGAGCTTGCGGCCAGCAGATGGGTGGTGGGATGGTGAGGGAGGAGGGCGCCAGGAGAGCGACAGAGCCCGTCAGAGCTGGTGTCGCCGGCTGGACGACTCCCTGCCCGCATCCCTCCTCGGCCAACCCATCGCTGGCGCTCTGTTGATGCATGCCGCTGCCCTGCTGGCCGCCCCTGCAGCGCGGCTTCATGGAGGCAAACGAGCTGCCCTTCCGCCCCCTGGGGTAAGAGCCAGAGTGTGCCCGGCAGCGACAGCACGGCATGCCGCCGCTGCCCAACGCTGCTGCGCGGCAACGGAGGGCGGTGCTGCGGGGCACACATGCTCCGTTTGCTGTCCAGAGCCGCATACCCCCCCCCTCCTCCCGCTCCTCTCAGCCTGCGCTGCTTGCACCTTTGCCAGGGGGAAGGGGGCACGTGTCGTTGCTTGTGTGCTGAGTGCATTGATGGTGCCGTTCCGAATGTGTACCGCCTGCAGCCGCACCGACTACGAGGAGGTGCAGAAGCAGCTGGCGCAGGTGCTGCGCAGCTGCGGCGCGCGCGCAGCAAGCCGCGGCAGTGGCCCGCGGCGAGGTGGCCCCGGAGACTTACTACAAGGTGTGTTTGTGGTGTGTGTGTGGACGGGGAGGGGATTGTCGGTGGGCGGCGAACAGCCTGGTTTGTGTGGCTCCGGATGGAATTGGTAAACGAGTGGGTGGTGGGGGCGTTTGTGGTGTGGCGATCATGGCGGGAGCCAAACTGGACGATCAAAGCGGACAGCCAAACTGGGCAGCAGCTGCAGTGCGGGGCTCGGAGGCCAACCCAGCTGCAGTGGCGCCATGCGGCGCAGGCGCAGGCTGCGCACAAGGCACTGCGGTGGTGATGCTTGATGAAAGCACGACTGTGAGAGGTGGTTGCGCGCTCGCCCTGTTGTACCGCTCTTCTGATTCATGGCGTACCTTTGTACTGCTTCTCCCCGCTGCAGGTGCCCTTTGAGCAGGTGCCAGACCTGGTGGCCACGCGGCGAGTGTACCTGCAGGTGCACACCAGCTGCCCCTTGCGCGAGGGCAGCTTCTTTGTGGCTTCCACGCTGCTGCGACAGCCGGCCCAGCGCTCGCTGCCTTGGGCGGGCGGTGTGGAAGCGCTGGAGGGGTGCTGCCGCCGAACGCAGGCCTGCAAGAATGGCGGCAGCGGCTCGCCCGCTGCCAGACCTGACATGTGCTGCCTCTTCAATCGACATGTACTGCACCCTGCAACGTGTTGTACCGCAGGCTGGCTTCGCCTACGTGTCCAAGGACCAGATGAGTTCGCTGGTGGTGCAGCCCTTTAGGTGGGTGGATGGGGTGGGGGCTGGCAGCCAAGGGTTGAGCTGCAATGGTTAACACTCCAATGTGCGATGGATGCATGGCAGGGTGCGCTGGGCGCTGCCGACCCGGCGACAGCAAGCCGTGCACGGCAGGCGGAATGCAACACGCGAAGGCCGCCCTGTTTCCCCACTCATGGCCCCCTCAGCTGCTCCATCCGTTCCATTCCTCTCCCTGCCCCCTGCCCCTGCCCCTCACCCTTGCCCTGCCGCGTCCCTACCACACACACTTCAACTCACCGACTCACGCGTGCATAATCCTCCCCGATGCTCCCCCTCCCCCAAAAACAGGGCCGCCCTCTCCAAGGCGCTGGTGGTCACCGCGCGGCGCTGGGCGGCGGTGGTGGCCCCGGCGAGGCCGACCGCCTGGCGCCGGTGGTGGAGAGCCTGAGCCAGCGCTACCTGGGGCCCGACTACTCTGACCCCGACAAGCGAGGGGTGGCGGGCAGCATCACGGGTGGGTGGCGTAAGGAGCGCTGTGTGCGTGTTCGCGTGTGCGTTTGCGGTACTCACTCGCTGGGAAAAAGGCGGGGCCTCTTCCTGCGCATGATTGTTCGCGCCGGGCCTGCATCCCTGATGCCGCACCATGGAAATGGATATGGGGAGAGGGGAGGGGGCAGGGTTGGGGAGGGCCCTGGATATGGTTCATCGGGGTGGCTTGACCATGACGACAAGCCCTCGCCTTTTGACTGACCATCTTTCTTTCCCCCGTGGCCGCGCAGCCGCCGACATCCCTGCCCTCGCCCGCCAGTCCTTCCCGCTCTGCATGAGCAACATGTACAAGGTGGCCAACCTTGGACTGGTGCCCCAGCGCCCGTGCACAGCGCTGGAAGCCGAGCAGGCGCTGCCCTTGCTGTGCTTGCGATGTGGCCCATCCGTCTGGCCCCCGCTGGCTGCAGGCGCTGCACGACTCGCACCACCTGAAGCACGACGGCCGCATGCAGTTTGGCCTGTTTTTGAAGGCATGCTGCTGCCGCTGCTTCTCGCACTCAACGCACCCGCCTGCCTGCCTGCCGTTGCGCTGCTGCTGCCATAGCTGCTGCAGCCCTTGCTGCGGCTGGTGCGGCAGTCGCCAGAAAGTCGTCGCGGCGCCGGCAAGGGCTGGGCCACTGCGCGGCAGGGCATTGCTTGGCCCTGCCTGCTTCGCTTGCCATGCACTGCTGCAGCAAGTTGGTGACTCCTGCCTTCCTGCGCCCGTCTGCCTGTGTGCCGCAGGGCATTGGGCTGCCCTTGGAGGAGGCCATTCGCTTCTGGCGCACTGAGATGGCGCCGGTGGGTGCTGCCGCAATGCGGCGAGCTGGCAGCGTGCTTCGTCTGGGCTGAGCAGCCTGCGCTGCGGCGGGCGGGTGTGCGGGCTGCAAGCACCGCAATGACGCTGGCACGTGGCAGAGGGGCGGTCTACCCGGCGCGCAGCTGAGGCAGCTGCAGCGTTGCGCTCTCGGGCCCTGAGCCCCTCCCCTGGGGCCCCTCGAAGCTGACCCCTGGTCTCGGTACTGCGGCGGTACCGCCCTGCTGCTGCAGGTGGCTCCCGGGGACAAGTTCGACAAGCAGTACCTGTACAACGTGCGGCACAACTACGGTGAGCGCAGCAGGCGGCGTGGAGCCTGTGTTGCAGGACGTTGCCCCTGTCCCAGGGCTCCCACATGCCCTTCCTGCGCCCGTTGGAGCGGGGCCGACACCTTGCCACGCGTGAACTGCGTGTGCTGCATGTCTCGATAAGGAGTGTACTGCCACCACGTACCTCTGCTTTGTACCGCAGGCAAGGAGGGCAACCGCAAGGACTACACCCCCTACACCTGCGTCAAAATCATCAACTCCATCCCGGGAGTGGTGAGGCGCCTGCTTCCCTGCTTCTGCTGCTTGTGGCGGTTGAGGGAGCCCGGAGGGAAACTGCAGGGCAGCAGGAGACTTGCGAGCTTGCGCTCAGGCTCTTTTGCTTGGCAGGCTGACTCTGCTGCACTTGCTCCTGCTCCCCCCGCCCTGCCCCTCCTCTTTAACTTTCCCGAACCAAGGGTCCCTATCCCATTGCCACTCCCGGGTTGTGCTCTGCTCCAGCGATTGATTGACCGATTGCAACGGTACCACCCCGTGTGTGCTCCGACGGTACCGCTGCAGGGCCAGGTGCACGGCTGCCCCTACCGCACCTTCAGCCACGAGAGCATCCGGTCGGCACTCGCACGCATGCGGGTGGGGCCGGCGCGGGCCTGCCTGGCTGCAATCGGGCCCTGCACGGCCCAGTTATATGCTGGGCATGCGTTGGGCCGCCATTAGCTGTCAATTTCTGCAGTCGATGCACGGTGTTCTGGAGGTGGTGTTGTTGTTTGAATGCCCTGTCTGAAACCTGGGCCTTGTGCTTGCCCCGCTGCCGCTTCCTGCTTTCGCCGCCGCAGGTGGCCCCCGCCAAGGTGGACGAGGCGGTGGGCGCCGCCGCCGCGGGCCACTTCCACCTGGCCTGCGCTGCGGCCTGGGAGGGCCAGCACGGCTGCGCCTGCGAGACGGGCATCAACCACCCCAACCAGGTGTGGGGCCGGCGGGGTCGCTGTTGGGCCCGGGGGCGGGGCAGGAGTGTGAGCAGGGCCGCAGACATGCCCTGGCCCCTCTGCTGCTCCGCGGTCGCTTGGATGGCCGTGGCTGGAGGGCGCACGGCTTCCTGGTTGTGGGAGCGCACCGAGTCTGCCACAGCGTTTTTGTGCTGCCGCACCAAGTTACGGCACCGGCCCGCCCGCTGTCGTACCGCCTGCAGTACTTTGAGGAGAGCCGAAAGGCACGAGCAGCTCAAGAGGGGGCTGTCCCCGCTGCGGTCGCCGCCGCCCCGCCGCAGCCGCTGCTGCTGTGCAGCTGCCGCGGACGCCAGGGGCGCCCCCGGTGGCGCCACCCCCGCCCACCGTCGGTCGCCAGCTGCAAAACGTGCTGGGCAGCAACGGGCAGCCGCCCAGCAGCGCGCCGGCAAAGGTGCAGCGCCTGGCGTGACGAGTTGGAGCAGCCTCGAAAGGCTGAGCTGTGGTGGGCAGATCCAGATCCAGATCCGCAGACAGCCAGGCGTCGGCCCTGCCTGCTCCAGCCCTGCCAGCTACGATGCATTGCTTTACATTGCTTTCCAATTGACCCGTTTGACTGCTGGCATGCTGCTATCATAACGCCTGCTTGTGCAAAAGGGACCAGGCAGCAGAGCAAGGTGTGGCTGGGCGGCAGCGCATCAGCCACGCCGCGCACGCTGGCCACGGCACACCCTGAGCTGAGCTGCCGCACAGAGCATGCACAGGCGTGGGCAGATGTATTGGCATTGAAGCTAAGGACTGAGGATCAGGCTGTCTGTGATGCTTCTTACAACAACAGGCTGCGAGACGAAAAGTGGGCGGGGCGCAGCAGCGGCGCACGCCGCAGTCGCTCCGCAGCTCCATCAATCAACATCAATCAATCATACATGTGCCGCCGCCAACGTGCAGGGCCGAAACAAGAATGAAAGAAGTGCAAGTGCGAATCAGGTGTGGGAAACGCGGAGGAACGGAAGAATGGGGGCGTGGTGACATGGGGCAAGCGTTGGGTTTGGGTTATGCATGTATTGTACAGCGAGCGTGCGGTACACAAGAATGCGGGCTGGCGGGGTTGACAGGGCATCACGGCCCTCCACCAGCCCCTAAAAACGGCAGAACGATCGGGAAGTGCACAGGTGCAATCGAATGGTACACGGCTGCAATGCTACAGTGCACAGGGCGGTGTGCGCGGGATGGGATGCAGGGTACAAAGGCAATTGGGCGACGGAAGGAGGACGCGATGCGGTTCGAAACAGGAGGGCGGCAAGAGCCAGCAAAGAATGGGGTGGCTTGCAATGGCGGTCTTCTTGGAAGGGGAGCCTGGGGTGAGGTTGCCGTGCGTGGCGGCGTGTCTAGGCGTGCAGCAGAGACAGGGCGGCTGAGAGGTGTCCGGCAGCGGCTGCCAGGGCTTCAGAGGTGGGGCCGCCCAGCAGGGCGGCCTCGATCAGGGCCTGCAGACGAGGCGGGGGGGGAGGCAGAATGGGAAACAGCGCACCACACCCATCCGCAACAAGTTTGGTTTGGTGACCTAAGCACTTACGGCTGCCCACAGACTGGCATCCAAGGCCCTGCTCATCCCCACAGGCAGCACACCGCCGCACGCCCTCACCTGCACAAGGTTGGGCTCGCCGTCGCCGCCGCCTGCCGCCCGCCCAACATCCGCCGCCAGCTGGCTGCCCACGACCAGCACGGCGGCGGCAAAGAGGCCGCCCAGCACAGGCGGGCCGCCAGGCACCATCTCCTCGTGCTGCGCTCCAGCAAGCTGCGCCGCCGAGCGAGCCTGCTGGTGGGCACTCGCCCGCCGCTCCTGGCCGGCGGCAGAGGCGCTGCGGGCGGTGGACGCTGCCGCACGGCTGCGCGTGCCGGGCAGCAGCTTGCAGCGCAGCTGCCAGGCCATAAGTGGCGGCAGCACGCCGTACAGAAGAGTCATGAAGTAGCCGCCGGCCAGCTGCAGGGTGACAGAAAGGTGGGAGGGAAGGTGAGGAGGTGACTTGGAGAGAGGGAGCGCGGGCACACCGCTCAACGCCGCATGCACCACACACCCACACACATACTCGCTGCCCTCGTGCGGCCCCTCACCAACAACACTCTCTCTCCCACACACACACACCTGCAGCGCCCCCAGGAAGGAGTCTGGGTTGGCGGCGGCCAGCGCCAGCGGCGGGCAGAGCGTCAGCGCCAGCGCCAGGCCACGCTGCTCGCCGGCGGGGGGCCCTGCCGCATCCCCCCCCCGCCGCGCCCTCCTCCAGGCCGTTGCAGGGAGCGCGGTTGGGGGAACTCGAGGCCAGGCAGGCCAGCTCATCCTCATCGTCGCTCACAGAGCCCGCAGCCGAGTCGGCGGCGGCCGACAGGCGGCGCAGCTGGCGGCTGGCCTCGCGCAGCAGCGGCGGCACCTCGGTGCGCAGCGTCTCTGCGGGGGATGGAGAGGTGCGAAGGGGCGGGGTGCATGTGTCTGAGCGGCGGGAACAGGTCCAGGGGGGCGGGGGAAGGTGCCGGAGCAGGGTGCAGCTCGGCGATTGAGTTTCGGCGGAGCAGAGCATGCTGCCTGCTCGGATGAAGCAGCACTGGACAGATCGCTTTCCTTGCTGCAGCAGCAACCTGATGGACCTCTGAAACCCTGCCGGCCGCCTGCTGCTTTTCTAAGGTGGCCGTGCCAAGTTCAGCGAGCCTTCCAGCTGTGCTGCTTTCGCTGCTTTCGCTGCTGGCCGGGCGGAAGCTGTCGGAGCGGCGGCTCTCACCCGACAGGCTGAGCGTGGTTCCGATGAAGGAGGTCAGCACCGCCAGGAAAGAAAAACCCTCCACCACGGAGCCGATCAGGGGGTTTGAGCGCCGCACAAACACCTCCACGGGGTCCACGGGCAGCCCGACGACCGGCACCGCCGCGGGCAGCTGCGCCGGCAGCGCCCGCTGGCGGCGGCGGCGCCGTCGGCGAGCAGCGAGGCCTGCAGCAGCTGCGGCGCGGCGCCGACGCCGGGACCGGCGCTCTCCGCCAGCCCGGAAGGCAGCAGGGAGAGGGCCACTGCCTCCCAAGACACAAACATGGCCAGCGGGACCAGAGAGCCCAGGATGATCGCAGACCTGTGGGAGAAAGGCGGGGCACAGAGAGGCAGGAGATGAGCCACAGGGGGTTTGTGATGTGTACTGCCTGATGACAAAGCAGCCGGGACAGGCGGGCCGCAGGAGGCCTCGAGCGGCCACGCTACGTCGGCACGACGGTCGCTGCAAGCGCCGGGTGCCGCCGCCGGGCCACCACCCACCTGATGGCCTTGCGATCGCCGCCCAGGTAGTCCACGATGACAGGCACCAGATCGTGATAGACGAGCGCCAGGAAGATGATGGGCAGCGCCGGCTGCAGCGCGCCCCAGTCGGCGGTCGCGGCCGCCGCCGCCACGCCGCCGCCGCCGGCCGCCGCGCCCCCGCCGCCAGGATGACGGCAAACAGGGCCAGCAGGGCGGAGGTGAGGGTTTGGCAGAGCGCGTCGGTGGCGCGGGGGCCGCCGCCGTAGAGCAGGCTGCCCACGCCGCCCCGCGACGGCGGCGGCGGCGGCCAGCGGCGGAAGAGCGCCGCCGACGAAGAAGCCCAGCACGTCGGCCGCTTTGGTGCAGTAGGCGGTGAGGAGGGAGTAGGCTAGCAGCAGGTAGAGCACGGTGAAGCCTGGGGGAGAGAGGTGATGGGAAGGGGGCGGGTGAGGTGGCAAACCCACCTCTTGAAGGGATGCAAGCCGGGCATTCTGTGTATGCCCGAACGCAGCAAGCTGCTGCTGACCAGTGAGCTGCTGGGCACAGCGTGGGCAGCAAACCAGCGACAGCGGCGACTCACTCTTGCCCGCCTTGCCCAGCGAGAACTCGGCCATCTGTCGCAGCGTGACGATGCCGCTGCCGGCGGCGGCGCTGCCGCCGCTGCTTGCGCCGCCGCCCTCGCCGGCCTTTTCGGCGCGGCTCGCGTCACGGGCTGCGCGCGCTGCCAGGTTGACTTCGGCAATCAAGAGCGCATCCAGCGTGAGCAGCACCCAGGTGGCCGTGAGGCTGACGGCGGTGGGAACGATGCCAGCAGGCACCGTCACCTCCGGCAGCGCCAGCATGCCAGCCCCCACGGTCGAGCCGGTGATGAGGGCGATGGCACCAAACAGGCTGCCTGCCTGACGCGGGGCCGCGAGGCCCGCGGGCGCTGGTGGCGCCGGGCGCGGGCGCTGTCGCGCGGCCACGCCTGCCAGCGCCCACACCCGACGCCGGCGCTGCCACCGCCACCACCGCCAGGGACACGGTTTTCCCTTGGGCATGTCCAGGGCTGTGTTGCCTCGCTGCGCCGAGCCGCTGACCGGTCGTTGTTGCGCTGACCTTGCCCCCGCTATGGAAGTTCACTGCAGGGCGGAATGTCCTCCCTTGCGACACCCACAGGCATGGGCGAGCAGTGAAGGTGGCAGGAGATAGCAG
This sequence comes from Chlorella sorokiniana, assembly GCA_025917655.1. Taxonomy (NCBI): domain Eukaryota; kingdom Viridiplantae; phylum Chlorophyta; class Trebouxiophyceae; order Chlorellales; family Chlorellaceae; genus Chlorella; species Chlorella sorokiniana. The sequence goes on from CP084610.1 coordinate 229,232, forward strand.
CATGCGGGGGCAGGGAGGCAGAGCAGGGCGCAGGCCGGAACTGCCTGCATTCGTTTAAATAAAATGCGGACCTGTGAGGTGGTATGTGGATGCGTGGAAAACATATGTCTGGCCACAGGGCCGCTTCAAGGCCTCGCCCAAGTGTGCAAGTACACCCAGTAGGTACATACAGCGAGAGAGCGGTGACTGGGGCTGGGCAGCAGAATCGGGCGCCTTCCCAGACTTTTATCTGCCACAAAGAAGTGTAGAATCGCGTGTGAGCTGCCCTTGGCGCCGTGATCATAGCTGCAGCATGGCTTGGCGGGACAGGAGGGACTTTGACAGGCGGGGCCCGCCTCCAGACTGGCGGGATGACCGCAGGGGACCACCACCAGACTACCCCCGCGGCGGCTTTGACGAGCGCCGCCTAGGCCCGCCGCCGCCCGCCTTCGACCGGCGAGGCCCCCCGCCGCTCAGCCCGGGACCAGACTTCCCGCCAGGCCCCGTTGTGCGGTCAGGCGTGGTAGCAGTGCACAAGGAGCCTGCCATTGACAGGCAGAAGGTGCGGAGGCAACCACCATGCCGCTGACATCGCTGTCGCGCCCCTGCTGGCCCCGAGCGCGCTGCTTCTGGACCCCTTCCCCTCCTTCTTCGCCATCCAGCAAACAGCCAGCTGCGCTCAGCATGCCCCTGCGCCGCACGACCGTCACCCCCATCCCACCGACCCCCACTGCCACCCGTGCTGCCGCTGGGCCGCTGCTCTGCTCGAAGCTTGCTCGTTCTGCGGGCCCTCCCGTGCTGCCGCCGCCGCCGCTGCACCCCGCTGCTAGCACCTCTGCCCGCTGCTCCTTTGAGCTGGCCTCCCAAAGCTTTCTCCATTCCTATTTCGGCCCCAACCCTCCTCTGCAGGTCTGCCCGCTGCTGCTGCGCGTCTTCCCTCGCCTGGGGGCGCACCACCAACTGGAGGACTTTGCGAGGAGGGGGAGGAGCCGAAAGACGAGGTGCAGATCTACACATGGATGGACGCCACGCTGCGGTGAGGGGGCGGGCGCATTTTTTTTCGCCTTCTTCCCATCAGGGCAGTCACAGGCAAGGGGGCCCTCACCACCCACCCACACCCACACACCACCAGCACCACCACACGCCATGATAACGCATTAAAACAAACAACCACCGAACGGTTCCACCGCCCCCAGACTCAACACTGACAAACTCAACCTTGCACTCCATACCCCGCCTCCCCCTTGCAGCGAGCTCTGCGATCTGGTCAAGGAGGTGCAGCCGGCGGCGAGGCGCCCCCACGCCCGCCTCTCCTTCGCCTTCATCTATCCAGACCGCCGCGGCAAGAACGTGCTGCGCCAGGTGCGGCGAGCGGCGGAGCGCGCTCGGGAAGGGGGAGGCTTGGGAGGGAGCGCGCGGCGGTGGCATGTGGCCATGGCCTGCAGGAGGGGGAAAGGGGGCGTTGACTGGATGGCCTGGCAGCGCCTTCTGGCTTTGCCTGTTTTCTGCCAGCGAGCGGCAATGCTCGCCTGCGCTTGTGCCGTGCACGCTGTGCGCCCGTCTCTCCCCCTCCCCCTCGGACACACACGCACACACACATGCGCAGCACCGCCGCCATCAATGCATGCACGATGTTCTTTTCCGGCGCAGGTGGGTCTAGTGCACTCCACACGCTTTGGCGAGGACGACGCCAAGACCCTGAAGCAGCTCAACTTCCAAACCGGCGACTTCCTCTCGGTGGCCATCACCTGAAGAAAGTTGGCATCAACTGGGAGCATGGCAGCTGCCGGTCTTAAGCTGGACGGCATCGAGAACTGTAAACACAACCTCAGTTTGCCTGAAGCAGGGGCCAGCTGGGCAGCTGATCAAGGCAGGTTGCTGGTTTGAGGCATCAGCAGCACTGCCTGACTGGGGAGAGCAGCCGGCCTGGTAATCATAGCTTGCTCTGCAGCTGTGGCTTGTTTCAAAGGGGACCGTCAAGTTCTGAATGCGTCAGAGACAGGTCGGTAAAGCAGGGACTTTATAGCGGTGCCAGGCACTGGCTGCGGGCCCGTCGAGGTCCAGTGAGCCCTGCCGCGCATCCCTGCCTCCCCCGCACCCCCTCTTACAGTGAAAGCAGCACCTGCACCGCAGCGCTTCCGGGGCAGCAGCTGAACCGATGTGGTTGATGTGGGCAGCAGCAGCTGGGGGTTTGAGGGGACTGGAGTAAGTGTGCTGGTGAAGTGCTGGTGGCGGTATCTGCACCACAGAGCCCCCATCAGCTGGCCTGGAGCCAGCTTCTTATCGTGCTGTCAACCGCGATTTCAGCAAGTGTGATGCCTCCTCCTGCGAACAGTTGGCGGTCAGGCTGCGCCGCAAACGTCGTCAATTGAGCTGGTGCTGTTCAGACTGACAGCTGCAGAGGTGCAGGGCGGTTACTTACAGTAAGCACTTGATGCTGTTATTGGCCTAGTGGCAGGAACAACGGAGGGAGCCGGAACCCTTCGCAGTGAGGCAAGGGACGTATGAGGGAAGGGAAGCAGGAGAGCGAGCAGGGGAATGGAGCGCTAGGAACAGCTGTACTTGTGTTGGGGGCTGTCAGGGTAGGGGTCGTGAGGTAGGTCAGGCACTCCCAAGCATGTGGTTGGAAACCTCGAGGAGGGGCGGTACAAGCAGTACATTTTTGCCGTCGCTGGCTTCCCTGCCCGGCACACTGCTGCCAAGGCGCAGAAGGGAGGCGGCATCACTCAAGAGCATGGGGCAAAACGCGAGTGTGGGCAGCTTCCATTGAGAACTGAAGGGTACAGGCGGCAGCTGCCTGGAAGCCACGGAGGGACTAAGTGGTACAGAGAGGTGATGTGGCTGGCGGCTGTGGGGCCAGGCGCGATCGCACGCCGGCTGGCTCACACCAGCTGGTTGGGGGTCCTGGGCTGTTGATGCTGATGCGGAGCTAGGACAGAAGTAGCAAGCCCTTGCGCCGCAGTCAGAGCAGGTCAGCCCAGAGCCGCCGGTCGTGGTGGCGGTCAAACTGCAGCACGCTGCTGTAGTGCACGTCTGCGGGCATGGTGGGAGTTGAGGGCAAGCAAGGCCTCAGCACACAGGCAGGGGCATGGAGCTTAAGGAGGGCCAACAGCAAGTTGGGGGCTGACGTCTTTTGGCGACATGCTTCTCGATTTGCCCCCAGCACAGGCGGCAGCAGCGAGACCCGCCCAATAACAACTAGTAAGCATAGCCGCTTGAGCCGTTGCGCTAGGGCGGCAGCGTCGCACCCGAGACACCGATGAAGAGCCGGTCGCCATCGGGAGCGAAGCTGACGCCCGCCAGCTCGCCAAAGAGGTCCACCACCTGGCACTCGCTGTACCTGCGGTGCAAGGCGGTACAAACTGCACGGTCAGCAATGCAGTTTCGACCTGGACAAGAAGCTGCTCAAAGGGGGGGGTGGGGGCACCAGCCATTGATCAACGACGCTCTGGCAGCGCCCGACAGCTCAGATGGTGAAGCAGCACAGCAGGGCAGCAGCGGGAGCCAAGGCACCCCGGCCACAGCCCTGCCGCCAGCAGCGGGTGCCGCAATGCGCTAACCACAGCTCGCCAGGATTGCAGTGCGGCGTTTGCCAGCAGAAAGAGGTTGAAGCGTTGCAGTGCGGCAGCCGCCTCACCCTGCCGCCACATCATACACAGTCACGTAGTCAGCGGGCTCTGCTGCCGCAAGGAACCGGCCGTCGGCACTGGAAGAGGGGGACCGCGCAGGCGGGAGATGTGATGCTCAGAGGACTGACGCCCACGCGAACCATTCCCACCAACGCCGCCGTCACCCTCTCCCAAGCAAAGTACAAAGCCTGGCCAGGGGGTGGCACCTGAAGCGCAGCGAGCGGATGGCACCGATGTGGGCCCTGAGCAGCGCCAGCGAGGCGGAGGGGTAGCGCAGGTCCCACACCCGAGTGGTCATGTCCTGCGGTACGGGGGCAGCGCAAGGTGCGGTACACGAGCGGTACAGGACGGTCGGGCAGCTTGAGGCGCGAAAACTCGTGGCTTGCCCGTGCAGTTTAAAAAGGGGGCAGAAGCGCCGGCATTGTGCAGGCGCTGCTCTGAACGCGGCCGGGTGGCCCCCCGGAGGCTGGCAGCACCCAGCAGGGCCCACCTGGTTGCCCGTGGCGACGACGTTGCCGTCGGGGTGCCACGCGGCGGCGAAGCTGTAGTCCAGGTGCCCGCTGAGCGCCGCCACCTGGCGCCCGTTGGCGGCCTCGTACACCCGCGCCGGGGTGGTCCCCCACCGTGCACAGCAGGCGGCCGCCCCCGGCTGCGCCACCGTGCAGTTGACGGCCCAGGGCTGCCGGTGCTGGCTGCAATGAGGGGTGGGTGGGGGTGTTGTTTTATGGCCGCCCGCCGCGCGGCGCTGCGTGCATTATGTGCGTGTGTGTCGGGGGGGAAAGCATGGGTGCGCGGGTGCGGAGGGCCAAAAAATGTGGGTGAGGGGAAAAGAATGTGAGACAGAGCGTGGGCAGGACTTGACTGAGAGAGGTAAGGGGACGGTGGGGACGGAAGTAGAGCGGGGTGGGGCAGGAGTGGGGTGCACGCCCCCAGCAGCCATGTCGGCTGCAGCGGTGCTGAGGGCTGTGCCCGCCCAAGGCAGTGCACAACCTCGAGCCGACGCACCTGACCAGCTGGAACGTCTCGGCGTCAAACGACCGCACCAATTCGTCGTTGTTGCTGCACATCACACGCACCTGCAATGGCGGCAGCAGCAGCAGGCTCGACAGGAGGGTGAGCGAGGCCTTGGATGCTGCGATGGAGCGTGCTGGGCGACGTGCGGGGCATGCTCGTATAGCAACAGGAGCTGCACTGCCGCTGCTGCGCAACAGCAGCGCCGCCCAGCCGCAGGGGCGCGGGCAGGGGATCGGCAGGCAGCAGGCAGGCCGATTCAGGGTGCAGGCAGAGCTGGGCCAAGCGTGACAACCCACTGGCAACTCACGCCCCTTCACTTCGCCCCCCCGACCGACCTGCTCCCCCTCCGGTCGGTAGATCTCAATCGCGTTTGTGATGCCGTTGTCGCTGTTGGTGACCCGCATGCTGCATGCGGAAAGGGGTGAGGGGTGAGGGGGCGATGCATGCCACAGCAGGGAAGTCCAGGGCAGGGCAATGGCCAACCCCATGGCAGCAGCGTGTGAGGGGTGTGTGTCAAGTGGGGATTGGAGTTGCTCAGGTGGGGGTTGAGAGGGAACAGAGGGCGCAAGCGCGCGGCAAGAAGCGCAGGAGAGGCGGGGACCAGATGACGGCTTGGCGCAGGATGCAGCGGCTCGGCTGCAAGCTTGCCCAACTACGAACACCTCCCCAGCCAACAAGCAGGAAACAGAGACCGAAAGGCATAAAGCAAGCTTCTATCCGTAACCATTCAGCAGACAAGGCAAAGCATAACGCCCCCAATGCTCCCCTGACCTCCCCACCTGCAAGCGAATTTGTCCGGAGAGCCAATGCGGCGCACCACAAGCTCGCCAGAAAAGCCGCCGCCCGCAACCAGCCCTTCCCTGCAAGCCGTACAGCGAGGCCAATAGGGGAGGGACAAGAGGAATTGTTGTGCGAGGCGGAGGATGACAGAGGTGCAGGCTCCACGCGAGGCGGGGGGCCAAGGAGAGGGGAACGCCTGCCGTGCAGGCCCCCGCCGGGCGGCTGACCCAACCCTGGGGCACAGCTTTCAATGTTGCCGACCGCGCAGAACAAAAACACGGCTTGAACAACCGACAAGAGGCACCAGGCCGGCATGAGCACAGGTGAATGCATTGACAGACGGCACAGGTACGCTCCCTGCCCTCCCTCTCTTCCCCCGCCGCCCACCTGGCGCAAAGCGTGCACAGCTGCACCTGCCCCAGCCCCGGCGCCACCGCCCCCGTCACCCCGCCAGACACGTCCATCACAGTGGCCAGCCGCTGCGTCACGCTGTTCCAGTGCTGCACCTTGTTGTCGTGCACCAGGTACAGGTCGTGGGCTGCAGGCGATAGGCGTGAGAACAGAGGAAAAGCTAGAGAGGGAGAGGCAGGAGCAGCGGAGGGAGGAGAGCAGTTGCCAGCACAAGCGGCGGCGGAGGGGGGGACCTGCACCACCGCCATTGGACGCCGCCAACCTCTGAACCTCACAAGCCCAGGGAAATGGTAGGGGGAACCACTCGCGTACAGCCGTGAGTGCCCCGTCCTCCCAAACTCCAGCAACCCCTCATCCACCCCAGCTCCCCACCTGACGTCGCCCACAGCAGGTTGCGCAGCTGGAAGTGCACGATCGACGAGCGGGCGCCCGCCAGGAGCGGTAAAAGTCGAAGAGGCGGGCCCCCGGCCGCGCCTTGACAGCGGTGGCGGCGATGGCGGGGGCGGCCGCCAGCACCGCCTCCTCAAGGTTGAAGTAGTTGTGGTACTGCTCGTTGCGTACCGCCTGCAATGCCAGGAACACCGGTGCGGGCGACACGGGTGGTGCAGGTGGTGTGCTGCTGAGCCGTGGTGCGCGTGGGAGCAGCCTCCAGGCGACTAGCGGCAGCGACAAGGCATGCACAGGTCTTGCTGCTTGTCAGGCAGCCTGGGCGCAGCCGCTGTGCAGCGCATCAGGCGGGCAAGGCGGCTCACCCGGTAGCCCTCCCTGCTGTACTGCGTGAGCTCCCAAGGGATGCCCTGGATGTCCCGCCCCGCCATCAGCTGTACCGCAGTGGTGTCCCGCATCAGGTCCTCATCGTCGCTGAATACCTGCCAGGCAGGCAACGAAGCAGGGAGCGCACATGCGGAGATGGGACAGCGGCGGCAGAAGCGCAAGCTGAAACTTGGGCTTTAGATGCCAGACAACGATGCAGAACTGTCCAGACGCAGGAGGGAAAGCAATGAACACCGAGGGGCATGCGGTGCGGCGGGCGTCTGCGCGGCGCGGCAGGGAACCCTCTTCGGCGGGCAAGCGGCAGCGCGACGCACTACCAACACACCTCCAAGTCCACCTCATCATCTTCGTCCGCTTCGGAGTCTGGAAAGGGCTCCAAACTGTCCGAGCCCGAGTCCCTCATGGAGGGCAGACACTCGGGCCCCCGGCAGCGCCGGTGCCGGTCTGTGCCGATCTGTGATTAACTTTGAAGCCGGGTGTGCCGCTTACCAGGGTGAACGGCACGCTCAGCGACACTCCGCTCCTGCCTTGCGCCTATCGCAGCGCGTCGGTATGTTTGCAGGTTTTATGGGATGTTCTTGATCTCTGATCGCAGTCGAAGCGATGCATTGTTCTCCAGGGAACCTCCATGCACGGCAAAAGGCACGCCAGGCTGGCAGCTGCAACTCTTCCGCAACAGCGCTGCATTTCGCGATCGGCTTATGCCGCAGGTAGTCTCGTTGCATTGTTGACGGCAGGCCCGTTTATCTCGCTCCTTCTTCTGCTGCCGCGGCCTTCAATCACCTTGATCTGTGACCCAAGGTCTGCCGTGGAGCTGCTTGCAAGGTTACATCAGCATGCCAGAAGCCAATACTGAGGCCCCAACGGGGCTGCCCGTGCCTCTGGCGCACGCCGCCTTGGGCCTACTCTTGGTGCTGCCGCTGGTGCTGCACGTGCCCACAAACCTCAACATCGTGCTAACCGCGGTGCTCACGGTGCGTGACACCCTGCCGCCGCTGTCCTGGCAGCGGCTGTTCCTGCCGCGCCCAACAGCTGCTGGCTGTGCCACTGCCCGCTGAGCGTTGCAGCCGCTGTCGGCCCGCAGGTGTATGTGGGCAGTTGGCGGTCTGTGAAGCCCGAGCCGCCTGCTGAGGCGATGTCCAAAAAGGCGAGGCGCCCCTACATTCGCTTGGCGCCGCATGCCCAAAGCTGACTCGCTTGTCGTGGCTTCAGCTGGCTGCCGCCGCGCGCCGCACACAGCGCCACACCAGCCCCTGCTGCTGCATTCAGCAGCATGAGTTGTTGGGAGTGCGCACACGCAGCCATCCCCTGTCTCATGAGTTTTCCGATCCAGCTTTGTGCTGCCCGCCAGCCTCTGCGGCCTCGCTTCTTTGCCCCGCCGCAGCCGCGGTGTGGCCGCTCTTTCCGCGACATCCGCCCTTTGTTGTGTGGTGCAGGATGCCATGAAGTTCCCGGTGGTTGGTTCCATGGTCCTCTTCTCCCTCTACCTCGCCTTCAAGTTCCTGCCCAAGGAGATGGTCAACGCCATCCTCAGCGGTGCGTCCGGGCCGGAGGCCTGGCAGGCAGCAGTGGGAGAGGGCAGCGGGGCCGGGGGCTTGGTAGGCAACAGCGCGGGACAGGCAGGGGGTGTTGGGAAGCAGCGGCAGCAAAAGGGGCCGGCGGCCGGGCCACGCTGCTTCCCGGCAGGCTGGTGGAAAGCAGCCTGCTGGTGGGGCCTGCCCTCAACGGATGCAGTCTGCAGCGGCCTTTGTAGCAGCATTCCCAGCACGCATCAGGGTCACAGTGACATGTGTCCCGCCCAGCCGCGGCTTCTTTCATGCCCAGCCCCACCCAGCGTGCCCCTTCCACCCCTTCATCCTCCCTGCAGCCTACTTTGTGCTGCTGGGCATGCTGGCGATCGTGGCCTGCATCGACCCGCAGCTGGCGCCGCTCTTCCCACGCCACTGGAGCGAGCACGAGTTCAAGCTCCGCCTGCCGCGCATACCGCTGGTGCTCAAGGTGGGGCGATGGTTGTGTGAATTAAAATATGTGAGCGTGTGTACGTGGGGTTGGAGTGGAGGGGAAGGGGGAAGGGGGTGGGGGGGGGGGGTGTCACAGGCCTGCAGCGCCATTGCTCAGTGCCCTTTGTTGCTGAGCCGACGATGCCGCTTCACTGAGCCGCTTCACAGCTCACCTCGCCCTCTGCCACGCCTGTGTGGCCGCAGGAGGGCGCCGACTTCTCCTTCACCCCGCTGGAGCTGCTGGTGGCGGCCCCCGCCTCCGCCTTCTGCCTGTGGTACTACCGCCGCAAGCACTGGTTCGCCAACAACGTGCTGGGGCTGGCCTTCAGGTGGGTGGGGGGGCGGGCAGGGACGGGGCCTGCCTCTTACAGCCCGGCGTTCAAGTGATGCTGGCCGGGTTGGTGTGTTGGGATGTTGTTGCAACCCCAAGGGCAAGGGGGCGGCAGCAAGCAAAGAAGGGGGAGCGCAGGTCGCGAGGGGTGTGTCGCAGCGGCCATCGCTCGCGGCCTGTGCACCCACGCGAGCAACAGCCGTTGCGTGTTGCCTCGCCCCTTGCCCCGCCCGGCGTGCCCGCCCCCACCGCCCTGCCCCGGGCCACGCTTTTGCCGCCTGCAGCATCCAGGGCATTGAGCACTTGAGCCTGGGGGCGGTGCAGAACGGCGTCATCCTCCTCTGCGGCCTCTTCTTTTACGGTGGGCCCCGACAGCTGCTGCTGCTGCACCGTATAAAAAAACTGCCGGCACGCTCGGGAGCCTCCCGGCCCGCCAGGCCCGGTGCTGGCAGCCTGCCGGCAGCGTCGCCGCCTCCCGGTGCCCGCCCAGCTCGAGCGGTGCACGCCGCAATGCCCTTCGCCTCAATGAAACCGACCCTCCCTCACACCACCACCCTCTTTCCCCTCCGCCCCTCTCCCCCAATCCCCGCCGCCCCCTGCCCATTCACAGACATCTTCTGGGTGTTTGGCACACCTGTGATGGTGAGCGTGGCCAAGAACTTCGATGCACCCATCAAGCTCCTCTTCCCCCGCTCCCTAGAGCCCCTGGGTGCGCCGCCTGGCCCGCCGCTGGCGCCGCCGCCGCTGCGGACGCCGCCTGGCTTGCCTGCTGACCTGCTTCCCCCGCTTCCGCCGCCTGCTGCTCCTGCCCATCCCGTGCCCCGCTGCTGCCGGCCCCGCCCCGCCGTGCTTGCCACACCCGCCCGCCCTCCGCACTCCCCTTGTTCCCCTCTCCCCTCTCCCTCACCCCAACTCAAATACTGGCGCCCCTCTCCCTCCCCCACTCACATACTGGCGCCCTCTCCCTCCCCCCACTCACATACTGGCGCTCTCCCCTTCCCCCAACTCACACGCTGGCGCCCTCCCCTTCCCCCACTCACACGCTGGCGCCCTCTCCCTCCCCCACTCACACGCTGGCGCCCTCTCCCTCCCCCACTCACACGCTGGCGCAGTGGGCGGCAAGGCGCAGTTCTCCATGCTGGGGCTGGGCGACATCGTCATCCCCGGCATCTTTGTGGCCATTGTGCTGCGCCACGACGCCGCCCGCGCCTTCGCCGGGCCACGCTACTTCTACAGGTGTGCATGGGTGGGTCGTGAGAGTGTATGTGTGTGTGTGTGTGTGTGTGTGTGTGTGTGTGTGGTGGTGTGTGTGTGTGGGTGGGTGTGGGGGTAATCTGTTTATCTGGTAAGTAAACGAGCACGTGCTGGAAAGCGGCAAGGAGGTGAATCGTACACCGGCACTGGTATTCTGGGTCTCGGCTGGCAGCGCGCCTCCCCCACCCTTCTCCTTTCCGCCGCTCATGCCCTGCCATGCGTTGCCGCCCCCGCTGGTGCAGCGCGTTTGCGGGCTACGCGGCGGGGCTGGTGGCCACGATTGTAGTCATGAACGTGTTCCAGGTGGGTGCCAGCAGCCACAGCGCTGGGCAGCTGCCGACGCTGCCATTTGCACCGGCTCAGGTGCTGGTGCGTCGCTGCCTGCCGCCGCCCCTGTCAGCCCCAGCCGGGTGGCTGTTTGCTGGCGGCTGTGCATCCTGCATTGCATGCCTGTGCGGCAACCCATGCCGAATCTGTTAAGCCCCTGATTGTCACGCGGTGCCTCTCCCACCCTGCTGCAAGCAGGCAGCCCAGCCGGCGCTGCTGTACATCGTGCCTGGGGTGCTCGGCGCCACCTTTGCGCACGCAGGCGAGCGCTGTTGCTGTGCGGCCTCGCCATGCTGCGTTTCATGCCAATAGAGGCTGCCGATGACGCAGTGTGCAGAAGGCTCCTCCCCTCCATCTGCGTCCTGCTGTGCCTCCCGCCTGGGCCCCCTGCCCGAGCGCTCCGGCCTGCCGCCCGCTTCTGCCGTCCCTGCAGCGGCCCGCGGGGAGGTGCGAGAGCTGTTCCACTGGCAGGAGAAGGAGGAGCACCCGGCTGGGGAGGGCCAGGGCGCCGACGGCGGCAGCAGCAAGGCAGCAGCAGGCGGCGGCGGCGAGGTGAGGGCGGCGATCCGGCCCGCTGCTGCTGCTGCGTACCTTTCGCCGCCAAACGGGTGATGGATGAAAAAGGCCCGAGACTCCTCCACAATGTGTTACGCCGCCGCATGCAGGACGCGGGCCCCGTCACCCGCACCCGCGCGGCCGCCAAGGCAGAGGGCGGCAGCAAGAAGGACTCGTAGCCGGGCTGGAGCGCGGCTGGGGCTGGGGCAGCGCCGTGGCAGGAGGCACGGCCGTTTGCAGGCCCCCTCCCCTGTAGGCGATGTGTTCAGCTTGCCCTCCAGCTGTGCAAATCGCCCGATTGCATTTGGAAGCTTGTCCAGGCCAGCACTGGTGCATGGGGTGGGAATGGCATCACACGTGTCGCATTGTAAGCCCCAGCTGGCATAGTCATCGTCATCATTTTCATATATTTATGGCTGAAGCCCCTGGAGATGCTGAGGGGCTGGCAGTGGTTTGTTGGCGGTTTACAGTCTGCAAGGGCAGCACGGTATGCTGCGCGCTCTTGGGGGCACGGCAGCGATCAGTTGTGTTCTTAAGTGTGCATCACGAATGAGGGTTGTGGGGGAAAAGGGCACAGAGTTTTGGGGTTGTTGTTGGGGCCTCAAAGGGTTGTTGTCAGATGGCATTTGGTGGGAGGCATTGATACGCGTCCGGAGGTAGATAAGTGCCGTCGGAGCTGAGTTCTTTGCAAATGTGGAAGAATGAAACAAAATCAAAGTGCTGAGAGGAGGAGACCGCCACAGCTTGCTCACGCCCTGTGGCCAGCTGCAGGCCAGATCGTGTGCGCCGAGATCACGTGTGCACGTCGCGCAGCCGGGCCAGCACCGCCTTCAGGGCCGCGTCTCCCCTGATCTCGCGGTCGGTCTTGCTGCCCATGCGGTGCAGGCCCAGCAGCACCGCGGAGGTGTCTGCGCCGTCTGAGTCCGCTCCACGCTCCCGCTGCTCCAGGCGCAGCGCGCCAGCCTCCCGTGCCTCCCGCTCCTCCAGATGTTGTTGGACGCCCTCGCCGCGTCTGTCAGCCGCCTGTTGCAGTGCACCCGTGGCAGGCTGGCGCCGCTCCCTGCCCAGGCCGTGGGGCCGCTTCCACAGGAGGGGCGCCTGCTCGCTGCGGCGCTTGCTGCCTGCTGCCGCACCGTGCAGCAAGGCATCCGCTCCCGGCAGGGCGGCAGCTGCGGCGAGACCCTGCAAGGCACCAGCAACGCATGTTATGATGAGACGCCTCTTCCTCGGTATAATGTCAGAGAGTGGTGCCCCTCGAGGGCTGGCACACCGCGCTGCCAGCAGCCTTGAACCAGCTCGGCCGCATTCCTGCTGCCCAAGGCAGCGCGCCTGGGTACGAGGCGCACCTCTGCATGGCTCGCTGCCGCTGCGTCGGAAACCCTGCCCCACAGCTGCAGGCTGAGGCCTGCAGGGAGATGGATGGCCAGCGCAACACTCGGTTCGTGCGCGAGAGGGAGCGTCACCACGCGCCACTGTGCCCGATTGCGGGTGCACTTTTCAGGTGCCTGCAGGCAAAGAAGATGCGTTCACATTGCCCCCACCCACCTGCACAGCCCCAAAACACGACAGCGGCCACCGCTGCAAGCTTCAAGGCGGCGCAGGGTGCAGCAAGCCCTAGCGAGCGCCGCGCTGTTGCAGTCGCCGGGAGGTGGGCGGTTGCGGTAGGAAGGCGTCTCGACGGCTTCATGGCCACCGACGATCAGACTATCGACGGTCCGAGACACAGCTGATTCAACCTTCTGCAAGCTTGACCTCCTGCGAGCAGGGGTTGCAGGTGTCCCAACACCTTGGCTTCTGCTGGGCAGACCAACTCGCTGGGCCCACTTAGGGTTCAATCCTCCACCGCATGAAGGGTTTCAACACACAGGAAACAAAGAACCGTGCTCTTACCGCACGCTTTGCGTTTATTCAAAAAGGCCTATGAGCGCAACGTTTCAGCAAGGAAACACGTGCTGGCGTCGACAAGCATCGAAAGCAGACGAGCGCCCTGGGACCCGCGTCTGCCAGCCGGGCACTGACTGGTGACTGTACTGGCACAGCAAGCGCCCCCTCGCCGCAGCAGCCTGATAACATGGCTTGAACAGCTGGGTGCATGCACGTCCAGCGCTATGAGCTGGGCACGGTGCTGCGGAATGTGGGCACCGGTGGGATGCACCTGCACCCGAATGCCGAGGCGAACAGCCAACCAGACACAGCGTCGCCAGCGCGCACAAGCTGTCCGGCAGGCGGCTCCCCTGCTCGCTCATCCCCCGCTGTCACACCACCAGGAGCGCCCTTCACACCGACCGTTACATGCGAAGCTTGTGGCGGCCAGCAATTCGGCTGCTGGGGTTGGGGGCCACAGGCACGATGCGGCCTGCCAGCACCCCCTTGGTCCGCGGATGTGCTGCTCCCGCACAGCCGCGTAACCATAACTGCCACGCAGCTCTACCATGCACCCGCTGCATTGGCTGCTGGGTTCTCAAACAGCTTGTACCGCCACTCGGTCTCCAGCGCAAACGGTTCTGCAGGGGGCGGGGTGGAGTGGGGTGAGATAGGTGGGATGCCAGGGCGCCAGGTTAACGCGCGGGGCTGTATGTCCGGTGGGGCCCGGGGGCAGCGCGCATGCGTTGGTGCTGGAGGGAGGTGGCCAAACGCCGCAGACAGGCGGCCAGCGCAGGCGCACCGCTGATGGTGACGCCGTCCTTGGTGACGCGCGCCAGGGTGAACTTGTTGATGCTGTTCTTGTCGCGGTAGTAGCACACCTGCGGCAAGACAGAATGGAGAGCAGGAGAGACACAAATCAGGCAGGCAGGTCGGGAAGCAAGTTGGAGGGCGCCTGCCCAGGAAGAGCTCTGCATGACAGGCTGCTCGAGGGCGTGACACTGCCGACGCCGCCGCCTGAGGCGCAAAAGACAGAAGGGCAGGAGCAAACATCGGAACGAGCAAGCCACGTGTGTTGCCACCCACCTTGAGGCACTCATGCAGCAGCGCCACCGCCTCCTCCTCGCTCATGTCGGGCGGTGCTTCTCACGCATCAGCGGCCGCGCCAGGTGGTTGCCAAAGCCTGCGCCAGGGCATCGCAGGGAAGCGGATCGGGCGCGGCGAGCGACGGCCGGTGCAGCGTCGCGCACTGAGAGGTCGGCATAAGCTCAAACCGCTCCGATTGCAGGCCTCACACCGACCAAACGCGGCCAGCCGGCTGCCAATCTGGTGGAAGCATGCTGTGGAGCTGGGGCAACCAGTGCAAGCGAAACTTGCACTGCACCAGCAGGCTCACCGGTGGCCACATGCACATCGGTGTAGTTGGTGCCAATCATGCCCACCGACCCCAGGAAGGGCTTGCCGCCATAGAAGCCGCCCACCACCAGGCTGTTCCACAGAGGGTCAAACCTGCGATGTGATGAAGCCGGGGGATAACGTGCGTATGGTGCGTGCGTGTGCAATGCAGGCGTGAGGTGTTCGGCGGGCTGTCTCAACCCTCCAGGGCACACGCGGCATGAGGCGGCGGTGGCAGGCCCGGCAAACCACAGTCCCTGATCGCAGACGGCGCGCAGCCCCTGTGGCCTGCCCTGCTGTTGCCACCCGCTTGGTGAACACCCGCTTGGTGAACCGCAAGGCGCTGCGGCTCACTTGTTGCGGCGGTTGTACAGCACGCGGCAGAGGTATGAGTGCACCTCTGCCGGCTTCAGGTGGTGCCCGTCGTCCATGCAGAAGTCGTCGTCGCTCAGCTCCTGGAGCAGCCTGCAAAGATGGGAAGGGGGAGCGGTGGGAGGAAGGGGACGGCCTGAGGCAGCCTGCAAAGGCGCGGAGAAGACTGACTGGCTGAGAGGGAACAAGGGGCAGCCGAAAGTGAAAGTGAGGGCAACAGAGAAGCGAAAGCATGTAAGAGACACGTGAAAGAACCTTGGGGACAGAACAGGAGGCAGGCAAGGGTGCACGCGGCACAGCGGGGCGACAGAGCGACAGAGAGCGCCACTGATACAAGCGGGCGCACACCGGGCTTGGGGGCACAGCCCACCTCATGATGTACTGGAAGTCCGACAGCTCGCCGCCAGCACCCACCACACACACGTCGTTGACCTTGTACAGCCGCTCAAAGGATTTGTACCGCTTGGTGCTGCCATACGCACCTGCGTTTGCATGAGGGCAGGACGAGCTCGAGTGCCGTAAAGGGGAGAGGCAAGGTCACATATTGGGCAGCAGGAGCAGCAGCGGGGAGGCAAGCCGGGTTGTCCAAGGGAGCATGTGTCCGGCGCTGTCCGTATAGGCAGCGAGCGGGCGGTGTCCAGAGGGGCAGCAGGGGCTCTGCCCAGCGCAGCACGCGCGGCAGCAACGAGACCAGGAGCGTCTGCTTTGAGCCTTTGAGCGGCGGCTGCCCACCTAGTGTGTCGCTTGCCAGCAGCACGCCGTCCTTGTAGGTGATGCCCAGCACGCTGGTGCCTGTCACGTATGGATACCTGCATTGCACGTGGCCAAGCAAGCAGCAGAGGAGTGAGGGATGCTTGCCAAGGCAGCGGCATCGGGAACGGCGCCCACACCCGCCCGCCGCTCACGTCGTGTGCTTGCGGGGCTGGCCGTTAGCCAGGGCCGCAGGGTCGACGGCGAATGCTTCAGCGCCGCACGTGGGCGCCTGGGGGCCGTGCCGGGTGTGCTGCTGCTCAAAGGCCAGGGGTGTGGGGTTGGCAAGGCTGGGCCCAGCGCAACCCGGCCCCAGCGCCGCGCTGTGCGACGTGGGCCTTGGCAACATTGATGTAACAGCTAACAGAGAGCAGAAGAGCTCCTCTGACGCTGCAAAGGCCTGACCAGCAGTCCCTGACGATCAAGGCTCTCGATCACGGTGACACAGGCCGTCACAGTAGATTACAGCGAACGCTGACTTCCCCGAGCCCACCAGATCGGCCAAGGGAGGCGCCGCAGCGGAACCAAAGCACAGCAGGGGAATGCCAGCAGGGCCTGCCTCGGGCATGCCCCCGCCAAAACCTTAAAGCATTGCCGCGCACCCACCACGACATCGTGAGCACGCGATCAGCAGCAGTGAGTGCACAGCCCCGCAAGACCCCAAGAGCTCGGTGCCTGGAGCTTCCCGCAGGGCCCGGGCACGCACGCGGGCATTTACCAAGTCCAGGGCCTGTTACATGGGCAGGGGACACAGGGGAGGCGGCCCCCCGCGGGGCGGCCAGGCAGGGGCGGCCGCAGGGCCGGCGGCGGTGGCGGCGCTCGGGGCCACGGCGGCAGCCGGCCGGGCCAGCCTTCGGCCACGATCCCGGCAGGCGAAGCGCTGCTGGTGGAGCTGCGAGCCAGCCCCGGGTTCCACGAAGCTTTGAAGGGGCGAGGTGGGGCCCCCTTGCTGCCGACGTCATTGTTGCATGAACTCCACTGGCCGCCTGTCTGCATCGGGGCTGTGCCAAATTTCCAGTTCATTGTGCCTCATCGGCGCGGCGCGCACTTCACTGCCCCATGCAGACTGCCCGGCACGTAGCCACGAGGCCTCCAGCGGCGCCACCCCCTGGGCACCAGCCAGCTGGAACTGGTGCGTGGCTGCGCCGCCCCTCGGCGGAATGTCCTGCTCCCGCCGCCGCTTGCGCTGCACGCTCATGGCCCCTTGCCAGCGCTCAGGCACATCGAGCGAAAGCTCCTCCCGTTGCTAAACTTTGCGTTTGAAAATTATCCTTTTAGTTTTGGACTTTGAGTTCCAGAAGTTTTGGAATTTTGATCGCTTCCGTGCATGACTACACACCTGCAGGCTGACTGGCGGGATCTCGGGGCCCTCGTCGGCTGGTTCAGGCGCGCCGCAGCGGCCGCCGCTGCAGCCTGCCCAGCGCCCGGACGCCCCTCGCTCCGCCGCCCGCCGCTGGCAGCCCTCGCTTGGCTCTGCAGCATGCGCTGTGGCTGCACATTATGGCGCTCGGCAGCTGCTGAGCTGTCAGTCATCCGCCACCATCGCCTGAAGGCCCCCTCCGCTGCTGGTGTTGTTTTCGGTGCAGGGACGGCATCGCCGCAGACCCGCTGGCGGAGCTCGCCTTCTCCCCCGCCTCACCAAGGCGGCGCGGGCCAGCGTGCACGGGCGAGTGGGCGGTCGGGGTGTATATGTGTGTTTGGGGGGATAATGGGCTGGAAGGACGGGGTGGGGGAGCGGGGGGCGCCGCAAGGGGCTGCATGCGGCGGCGCTCTTTCGGGATCATGGCGCCCGGCAGCGGCGCACCAACTGAAGGGCAGTGCGTTGCTCGAGTTTTTTTTTTTTGCTATGTACTGCAACGTTTGGCATGTGTCAACAAGGTCCCTCACTTCCTCCCGTTAAGAAGCTGGGCATCCACTCTGGGGCTTGCGAGTACCCGGACTGTGTCCAAGTGTGCACATCCCCCACCCCTCCTATCTCCCACCACCTACCGCCTGCCTGCCTGTTGTGCAGCACCGCCACCGCTGTGGGGCTGGGCGGCCTGGGCACCGCCAGCCGGGGGCTGGGCGAGGAGCGGCGGGTGGTGGTGATGGCGCGGGAGCGGGCCGAGAGGGCGTTGGTGGGTGCCGCGGCCGCGCGGCAGCCTCCAGCCGGTTGCTGCGCCGCGCTGCGCCAAGGATGCCCTTGGTCTGTGCCGCGCCAGCTGGGCAAGCAGGCTTCTCGGCTGCCTGCCAGGTGGCACGCCACCCCTCCCTGGCGCCCTCCTCAACAATGACAGGGCTGGGGCCTGGGGAGGGGTTGGGCCCCTCCTCTTCTGTGGCTTCTGCCGCTCAGGCGCCCGCCAGCCCGCCTGCCCCCTACTCTGGGTGTAGCCCCAGCTGGACGAGAAGCAGGACAAGAAGGCCTTTTGGGTCTGGCGCTGGGCGCTGCAGCGCGGCCTGCAGGTGGGCCTCTTACTGTCGTCGTAGCTGGCTCATCTGGGGCGGCACAGCGCAGAATGCAGCCACGTTTGCGATTCCGGCCTCCGTGGCAGCGGCCGGGAGCGGCGCGCTTGCCTCCCTGTTTTTTCTGGGGGTTCTGGGGGTGAAGAGCGGGGCTCTGTCGGACGTGGTTGCCGCTGTGCCCACAGCGCAGTGTGCGCCGCGCTCAATCGCGCTTTGGGATGCTCTCCTCCCTGCCCCCAGGTGTCTCGGGATGAAGTGGGGAGATGGTCCTCAGGACGCGTTGACCCCGAGCTGCAGGTGGGCACATGCTGTCCATCTTTCATGAACTTGTTCGCCTCGTTTGTGCCTGTCTCTGCATGCGCTCCCCTCGCTCGCCCTTGTGTGCGTGGAGAGGGCCCCACATGGCATTGCCCGCCTGTTGGGAGCCTTGCACCGCCGCCAAGCTGCAGACGCCGCCTGAGGCCCAACCCAAGCACACCAGCCATACCAGCCCGCTGGCGCGCCCCCCTTTCACACCCCCACCACCACCACCACACACGTTGTCTCACCGTAACCCCCACCCCACCCCACACACGCTCGTATTCTCCCTGCAGTCAATCTGGGACAAGGGTGCGGCGCAGCAGCGCGCCGTGCAGCAGCTGTGCGCCGCGGCCGCTGCCGGCGACGCGGCGGGCGCGGAGGCGGCGCTGGCGGCGGCGGCGCCGGGGCTGCTGGAGGAGCGCGTGTTTGATGTGGACACTGGTGGGTGCTGCGCCCTGTTTGTGTGTTGCACTTTCTTCTGCATCTTGGTGAACCTCAAGATTCTCTGCCTTTCAGCCCCCTGAGATTCTCTGCCTTTCAGCCCGTTGGGTTCTGGTCTCCTCTTCAAACACGCAGCGCCCCCACAGCTCAGGCTGGCGTCTGTGTCTCTCCTCCTGCTGAGGCCTCTGTGCCGCTGCCGTCCCGCCTGTCCCGCTGCTGAGCAGGCGTGGCGCCGCTGCACGTTGCGGCGCGGGAGGGCCAGGCCGCCCTGCTGGAGCTGCTGCTGGCGCGGGAGCCGACCCGAACGCGCAGGACGGCCACGGCTGGACGGCGCTGCAGGTGGGCACCTGCTGCCCGCAGGACGCAGCTGGCTGCCATCCAGGGCTGGGCCGCAGCTGGCGGCGCGCCTCTGTGCGCTGCTGTTTGATGGCTGCCATGTAGGGCGACGCTGCTGCTGAGCTGCTGGTGAAGGGTTTGCGTATGGGTGTTTGGCTGGCAGAGCAGGCTGTGCTGGAGAGGTTGGCGCGGCAGCTGCTGGACTGGTGCAGCAGGGCAGGGCAGCTGCGCTGGTTGTGTGTGGGCGTTGCAGCTTTGGGAAACACGGGCGTGCTCTGTCACGCACACACACACCACCCACCGCCCAGCATCGTACTCCCATCTGCTTCTCGCCGCCTCCGCCAACCCTGCTGTGATGCACGTGCGCAGGTCTCCCGCAAGTACGAGCAGAGCGACGCAGAGGGAGTGCTGCTGCGGGCGGGGCGCACGATCCGGGTGCGCCCTGCCGCTGCTCAGTGCAAGCGCACGCCTCGGTGCTTGCATTGGAAAACTTGAAGAACTGGGGGCGCGAGCTGCGCAGTTTTGATGCCGGCTCTGCTCTGCCTCCCTGCCTGGGAGGCCTGGCTTCTTTACACCCCCGCGTTGTTGGTAGAAGCCTCTTTTTGAGTGCCTCCCTGCTGGCGGGATGACCGACCTTCCTGGCCCCATGCTGCGCTGCGCTGCGCTGTGCTGCGCTGTGCAGACAAGGACCGGTCCATCCTCGAACGCCCCGCCCGCCTGCCCCGCGACGGCCCCGGCCTGCGCCCCCCGCACCCAACGGCGCCGCCGTTTCGCAGCCCGCGCCCTCGTCCGCGGCGGCGCCTGCCAACAGCGTCGCTGCGGCGGCGGCGCCGTCCAGCGAGCTAGACTCCAACGCCTCGGGTGGGTGCCTTCTGCAAACGCAGCCCATGATGTAACGGATGCTTGACTGGCCTTGCCCTAACGTGAAGGCAGCCTGCCGGCATCGCTGCCCGGCTGGCGCCTTAGCCAATCCATGAACAAGGCCCCAGCTCACTCCGGCCCCTTCCCTTGCCTGCCTGGCCCTCGTCGCCTGCCCTGCAGTGTGCGGTACGGAGCGGGACAAATCAGCCGGCGACATGGACAGCAACGCGGATGACTACACCGATCTTCAATACCAAAGCGGTACTGCCGGTGAGGAGCGCCTTTTGCAGCACTGCGCTGCCTGTGCACTGTCGGGGACGCTCGCCGGAACGGCGATGTGGCCCACAGCCCGTCCATCCGCCGCTCATCTCTCCCAAAAGCAGCGCCACAAAATCAAGCCCATCGTTCGTCTCAGCGCTGCGATTGACACTGCGACTCTGCTGTTGGCTTCTTGCAGCGTTTGATTCGGTGGAGGAGGAGCAAGCGGGCGCTGCCGAGGAGGAAGGCGCCGCCGCTGCTTCATACGACGCCGCCCGGCATGAGGCGGCGGCGGCAGGCGCAGAGCAGGAGGGGGCTGCCGCTGCAAAAGGCAGCGACCAAAACGACGGCCCCGCCGTGTCAGCCGAGTCTGCCGCTGCTCAGGCTGAGGCTGTGGAGCTGGCACAGCATGCAGCCGCCGAGGCAGAGCGGCGGCGGCGGCCGAGGCGGAGGCGGAGGAAGCAGAGGAAGCAGATGAAGAGGAGGAGGAGGAGGAGGAAGCTGGGGAAAC
This sequence comes from Chlorella sorokiniana, assembly GCA_025917655.1. Taxonomy (NCBI): domain Eukaryota; kingdom Viridiplantae; phylum Chlorophyta; class Trebouxiophyceae; order Chlorellales; family Chlorellaceae; genus Chlorella; species Chlorella sorokiniana. The sequence goes on from CP084610.1 coordinate 249,815, forward strand.
TGCCTCCGCTGCTGCAGAGACCGCCGCTGAGGAAGCCATAAGCGCTTTCGCGGCGGCGGCGGTGGCGGCGGCGGAGGCAGCCGAAGCCGCAGCGGAGGAAGCAGAGTCGCTGGGGGCACTGAGGGCGCGGCGCGGGCGGCCGCCTTCCGTCGCGAGGGCGAGGCGGCGGTGGCGGCGGCGGCGGCGGCGGCGGTGGCGGCGGGGGAACAGCTGGACGAGCTAATCGAGACGATGCGCAGCGCGGGGTCTCTAGCTCTGGCCTCGCCGCCAGGTGAGCTCCAGCAGGAGCCAAGCCACGATTTTTTGTTTCCTCACTGCGCTCCAGCCAATGGCAGCCCGGCAGCTGGGCAGCGCCTGCTCCAACCCACCCCCCGTCCATGCGCCCCTTCCACATCCCTTCAAGCTGCCCCCAACCCCACCCCCGCAGTGGAGCTGGCTTCAAACGCGTCCGTGTGCGGCAGTGAGCTGCCGCAGGGCCGCTCTCTAGACTCGTTTGGGTCGGATCTGGGCGCCGGCGGGCCCAGCGGCTCCATCTCTGCCACCAGCTCCGCGGCGGCGCCAGTGCCGCACACCCCAGCCCCCAGCGCGGCAGACGCAGGCAACTCAGGCGCCGAGGAGCGGCGGGCGGAGGCGGCCCGGGCCGCTGTCGGGGATGTTGCACAGGTGCTGGCGGGCACCGGCACCGCCGCTGCAGCGGCCGGCGAAGCAGCAGCGGGCGGGGCGCCTGCCGAGGGCCAGCCTGCGCGCGAGGCGGCGGCAGCCGCTGCAGGCGACGTGCAGAGCGTGGCTGCCGCGGCGGCGGGCGAGGGCGCTGTGGTTGCCAAAGAGGCTGCAGCAGGTGAGCACAGCACCTGCAGGTGCTCAAAACTCACCCTTTGTGCAGCATCGAGGAGACGCAGAGCATGCTGCTGGACCTCATTGACGGCCATGCATCCCCTGTCCTGATCGGTCGCTGACTCTGCGCCCCTCCCACCCTGGCACCCTGCCCTCGCACACGCAGAGGCCACCAGCGCCGCCGCCGCCATGCGCGCTGAGCTGGAGGCGCGGCTGCCGGAGTGGAGCGCCTGGGCGCAGGAGCACCCGGGGACCCTGCTGGCGGGGGCGGGGGTGGCCACTGCGGCGCTGGCCGGCCTGCTGCTGCTCTACCGCCGCCGCTGAGGGCATGCCGCCGGCTGAGAGTCCCCTCCTCCCGCACCGCAACCACCGTGTGTTCTCAAAGGCAGGGAGCATTTGTGCTGCCAGTTAATTGCCTTCTTGTAATGACACCTGTTTAGGGCTTGTTGAATCCAAAAACAATCGTGTTTACCTATTGATCTTCTTGCGATGAGAATACACAAAATTTGCAAGCGTCTGGGAAGAGAAAGGCATGATTCATTGTCACCCAAGCGCTGCAAGGCATGTGGAGACGGCGCTTGGTACAGCGGGTGAACTGCAGCCTGCTGGTCGCATCCGTTCCAAACCGTGGTCAATACGTGTCTGGAGCATACCTTTCAACCGCATGGCCTCAAATTCACGGATTCGAGCCCCCGGTGCTCCGTCCTTGGAGCCTCCCAAGTGCTGGCAGTGGCGAACGCGCCTGTTCCCGATACAGGCAGCGTCATCGTGCCTTAAATAACTTGTGAATATCATCGAAATGATCAGACGTTCGTTTTGCTATCAATCATGCAAACGCTAAGACAGGTCAGCCCAGCTGTTGAGGACCCGCTGATTGAGTATTTCGGGTGGTCACCTGGTTGTGGACCAGCGACAACCATCAGAACTACAGAACGTCGGATGCCTGGCGTAATGGCTGGCTGCGGGGCGAGTGCCGCTCCGGCGCGGCCAGCCGCGGCTTTGCAGCTGCGTAATGCACGCAGCTTTCTTTTCATAGAGCCTGCAATGCTTCAATTAGCGGAGCGCAAGCGCTGCAGAGGCACCCCATCTCTCACTGGCGGGCAGCAGCGGCGCTGGCGGCTGCACGCAGGCCGAGCAGGCCGCCTCGCCGCTGCAGCGAAGAAGCAGAGCGCTGCGGCAGGGGCGGCGGTGGATTGGAGCGAGGAGGTGGAGGAGGAGCTGGGTCCGGCGGCGCAGGCCACGCTGCGCATGCTGGACTGGGGCCGGCTCTGCTCTCAGGTCGGCGGCCTGGCGGCGCCGCCGTGCCATCAGCACCCACCGCTACTGATTCATCATGCGCCCCACAACCCAGTTGCACCCTGAAAAGTGTGACTCGTGTGGTGTGCCATCCGCAGGTGGCGACATTCGCTCAGACGACGCTTGGCCAGCGCGCGGTGGCGGGATGCTGCCGGCGGCGGCTGCGGAGGCCGCCGCCGCCGCGCTGCGCGAGACCGCCGCCGTCGATGCCCTGGAGGCCGAGTTCGCCGCTGACCTGGACTTTGGGGGATCCAGACGGCGCAGGCGGGGCAGGCGCTGGCCCGTGCGGCCCGCGGCGGCATGCTCGGGCACAGGCTTGCAAGCGGTGGCTTCGCTGCTGGTGGGCGCAGCCAAGCTGCAGAGGGCGGCTCGCGTGGCGGCGCGGGAGGCGGAGTCCACGGGATGCACCGGACTGCAACCTGTCACAGAGGCTTTCAAGGCAAGAGCAGCCTGCGTGAGCTGCCTCGCAGCCCCCACCGCCGCTTCTCCCTCCCCACCCCCTGTGCCCAGGCCCTCGTTGGCTTGGTGCTGGCTCTGGCGGCGCGCCCTGGCCTCCCCTCCCAGCCTCTCCCGCCGCCACTAACCCTTGCAAACCGCAAACCGCACTCGCACACGCATGCGCCGCCCGAGCACAACAGTACAGCACATCCCCATGCCAACAACCGTCTCCGCCCCCGGTGGCCGTACAGGACGTGGTCACGCTGCCCGAGCTGGCGGGAGCCATCGGTTCCTCAATCGACGAAGGCGGCAGCGTTCGGGAGTCTGCCAGCGAGGAGGTGCGGCGGGCGCGGGCGCGCGTGCGCACCATCGAAGGGCGCATCCGCGGCATACTGAAGGTGGGGCGTGGCGCGGGCTGTGTGGCTTTGGTCCGCCAAGGATGCCGGGTCCGCAGACCCAGTTTTGTGGCTTTTTGGTGTGTCGGGGGAGGCCGCTGAAACACGTCTAGCGGTGGTTGCTGCACGGCCTGGCCTGGCGGCCGGCTTGCTGCCGCTGCCGCTGCCGCTGCTTCTGGTGGGGAGGCAGATGGGGCTTGAGCGATGCAAAACCTGCAGTGCTTGTGCGCTCCTGCCTTCGTCTGTTGCCTGTTTTGACGCTGACCAGGCCAGGGGTTGTTCAATGAGCAGCTGCTCTGACCTGCTCTGAGGTGCTGAGCCCCATTGGCTACCCACCGCAACACTCACCGGCTGCAGGGCTACCAGGGCGAGGTGACGGAGCAGGGCGGGCGGCTGTGCGTGGCGATGCCCGCATCACCAGACGGGCCCCCAAGGGCATCCTGCTGGGCAGCGGGCCGGGGGCAGCACCTGGTGAGGCTCACTGGCGGGTGGGGAAGGGGGGGACCCCGAAGAAGGGTCATGAACAGGAGAGCGGGGGTGGGGGCGTTGCGCCCAGTAAAGTGAGCTTGGCTGCCCCCTTTCCTGCTCGGCCGTGCCTCGCGCTCATAAGAGAGCTCCCACCCATGCCCCAGCATCATTCCCTCTCCCTTCCCACCCCCACCCCGTGCACGCCCCCTTCTTGCGCAACCTCTCATCCATCTCCTCCCCTCGCGCTCACCCACCACCTACCTTGAAGGTACGTGGAGCCGCCCGCTGCGGTACCGCTGAACAACGACCTTGCGGCAGCCAGGGGGAGCTGTACGGGGCCGAGGAGGCGGTGCTGTGGGCGCTGACGGGACGGGTGGGGAGGCGGAGGCGGCGCTGAAGGATGCTCTCGACAAGGTGAGGCGTCTGCGGCGCAAGCCCTGTATGCTGCCCTCGTCTGATTGCTTGGCTTGCTGGGCCTTTTCCTCTGTGGCTGGGGTGGTCAAGGGAGGCAAGAGGGGGTGCGTTGAAGGATGCACTGCACATGGTGGACGGGGCAGGGGATGGGCTGGCCTGGGCACGCCGCTGGGTGGCTGGCAGGGGAGACGGGTGGGCTTGTGGGGTGGTTTTGGCGGAAGGGGCGGAGGGTGCGCAGCGGGCGCACGGCGCCTGGTGCACAGAAGAGTGTGCGCCGACGTGGCACGCTTCACGCATGCATGCTTGGTTGGAGTCAGCACAAGGATGGGGATCCTTGTGTAGGCGAGTGGCAGGGAGGGGCGGGAGCTGGCCGCTGGGCCCTGCTCTTACTGTGCCCGCTCCGCCCTCCATCCGCCGCCGCGCCGCAGGTGGTTTGGCTGGACGCAGCGGCCGCGCGGGCGCGGTACGGCCGCTGGATCGGCGGCGTGCTACCCGAGCTGGCGCCCTTCCCAAAGACGGGCAAGGCACGGGGCGGCAGCAAGGCGGCGGCGCGGGCGGCGGCCGGCAAGCAAGATGACAAGGAGGAGGAGGGGGAGGAGCAGTACGATGGTACGGAGCGGGATGAGGCGGAGCGGCATTACGTGTACCTCAAACGACTCAGGTGGGCACACACAACAGCAGCAGCAGCAGCGCCCGCAGCACGCCTCCCGCGCTGGCAGCCTGGCTCAAACACGGCTGGCTGGCGCGCCGCGGCCCCCTTCCCCTGCCCCCCTCACCGCCTCTCGGCACTGTGAACTGTCAGGCCCTGCACTGCTCACAGCACGCTTTCACTGGAATGTTTGTTTTCAGTGCAGCTTTACAATTGTGCTGGCTCGCCTGCATGGCACTCGCTTGCTGCAAATCCTCATCAGTTGCTTTACCGTTTTCTCATCTGATTGCAGGCACCCACTGCTGCTGGGCGAGCACCTCCTGGCCAAGGAGGCCCTGGAGCGCGAGCAGCGGCGCGGCTCCGCCGTCGGCCGCCGCCTGCCCAACCGCCGCGACGCGCCGCCGAGCGCGGCCGACCTGGCGGCGGCGGCTGCGGCGCTGCCCCCAAGCCCGCAGCCCATTGATGTGACTGTGCGGCCGCAGACACGGTCGGTGATCATCACAGGTGCGCTGCAATTGGGAAAGAATCGGTCTGCATGCCAGCTGTTTGGTTACTTTGGAGCGGGGCCCTGGGCTGCCCCGCTGCAGCCCACCCTGCCGGAACTGCTCTCGCCGCTGCGACAGTCGGCAGCATGTCAAGCCGCTGCCCGCCTCACGACATGGCCCCCGCCCAAGCTGGACCCAACCGCTCCCCCGCCTTGCTGCCGCTCCTCCTGCTCCTGCTGCGGCCAGGCCCCAACACCGGCGGCAAGACGGCGGCCCTCAAGGCGCTGGGCCTGGCGGCGGTGGCGGCTCGATGCGGGCTGCCTGTGCCGGCTGCGGCCCCTGCCCGCCTGCCCTGCTTCGATGCAGTGCTGGCTGACATTGGTGAGGGGCCGGGGGGGGGACGAATTGGTGTATGGAGAGTTGTCTGGCGGGCGAATGAGCGCGGGCATGCGGGGAGAATTGCACCCCGCTTTGTCCCTGTGCCCCCCCCCACACCCACCCACCCACCCACCCACCGGGCGCCACTCACCCTCACCCGCCCTGTAACACACACGCTCCTCTTCCTCTTGCTGCAGGCGACGAGCAGAGCCTGAGCGCCAGCCTGTCCACGTTCTCGGGCCACCTGCGCCGCATCTCAGCGCTGCGGCTGGAGTCGGGCTCCCGCTCGCTTGTGCTGCTGGACGAAGTGGGGACGGGTGGGTTTCGAGTGTTGTCTGCAAGCTCTATTCAGCCGGGAGCCAGCTGGCATAGGCGGCATGCTTGATGTGCCGTGCACACGCTTGTGGCTTGCAGCCAGTGGCCCATGGCATCTGGAACCATGCGCACGATTTGCTGGCCACCCCTCCATACAACAATACACACATACTTTTCCTCTCCCCTGTCCTTTCCTTCCAGGCACCGACCCCACCGAGGGCTCCGCACTGGGCATCGCGCTGCTTCGAGCTCTCGCGCAGGGCGGCCCGGCGGCGCCGCTCTCACGGTGGCGTCCACGCACCACGGCGCGCTCACCGCCCTCATACGAGGATGAGCGGTTTGAGAACGCGTCGGTAGAGTTTGACGACACCAAGCTGGCGCCCACGTACCGGTGAGGGGTTATGTTCCTGTTTAAATGGGAGAGCAAACCGCAGCGGACAGCTTGGATGTGCAAGCGAGGCTGTGTGCGTGTGGGTTGGAATGGGGGGTGGGGGGTGGGGGCGCGCGGGCGGATGTGGAGATGCTGCACAGTATGAAGATGCTGCAGCGCCGGGATGCTGCCTGTGTGATGACGACCGTCCGCCCCCAAGCCCTTCGCACACCTGCTGCCACGCAGGCTGCTGTGGGGCATCCCAGGTCGCAGCAACGCGCTCAACATCGCAGAGCGTCTGGGTCTGGACACAGGGGTTGTGGCGGCGGCGCGGGACAAGCTGGGAGAGGCTGCGGCTGAGGTGGGTGCTGGGGCAGGGCTGCGTTGCTGAGAGGCTTGGGGGTGCTGCTGCGCCTCACTTGGAACACTTGCTCCCGGCCTGACGCGCATGTCGGAAAAGGGGGTGCAGCCTGCGCACCATAGCTGACGCTGGCTACGGCGAGCTGCTTCTTGCCGCAACCCTTTGCCTGCTCGTGGCCTTTTCGAACCAAGAAACCTGCACTTGTATATCTTACACTTCGGTTGCACCGGTGACTTGCGTACTGCGGCTGTCCTGCAGGTGAACAACACCATCGCCGAGCTGGAGGGCCTGCGCCGCCGCAGCGAGCAGGACGAGGCGGCGGCGGCAGAGGCGGCAAAGGCCGCAGCCACGGCACGCGGCCAGGCGCGCAAGATGAGGTGCGAAGCGGGCTGGTGCTGCAGCGGGGCTTGGGGGAAGGGTCTGGGGCGAAGGGCTGATGGTGTGTGGGGGCCTCGCTGGGGGCGGTTGGGTGGGCGGCGCTGCATGGGGGTGGTCCAACCAAAAAGCAATCTATAACAGCATGGTTCAATATCAAGTACACCACCTCAGCATTGCATTTTTGGACGCTCGTGCTCTGCGACTCGCCGCTCCAAAGCGCCTTGCACGATCGTTGGGCCAGCAGCACCGGAGGGCCGCAGCGCGCGCAGCGGCTGCTGTTCCCCCAGCTGTCAGGGTCACCAAAGCCCAATCTGATCGGTCGCAGCCCGCCCCATTATTGTTTGGTGGTTTTGAGCCGTCAGCTGCACGCGATGGGGCCTCGGCGGCCAAGCGTGTATCAGCCCGCCAGGGCCCCTCTCTCCACCTACTTGCCTGTGGTTTTGATGTTTCTAGCAATCAGCGGGTGGGGTTTCTGGCTGCTCCCACGGCTGCTGGGCTCCGCCAGCAGCGCGGCAGCAGGGGAGTCCGTCTGGTGCCGGCTGCTCGCCCCCAGGCCCGCGGCCGCACCTTGGTTATCTACGTCTTCGGTGGCTCCGACCCGGAGTACGCCGACAACCTCAGCTTCTTTGTCAACGAGGCAGTCAAGGTGGGGCCGGCGGCGGCAGCAGCAGCGGTTTGTGCTGATGTCTTGTTGAGGAGTTTAACCAGCCTGCTGCAATAAAGCGCAGCAGGATACACAGAATGAATGCTATGCGCCACACCCTGCATACACAGAATGAATGCTATGCGCCACACCCTGCATACACAGAATGAATGCTATGCGCCACACCCTGCAGGCGGACGACGGCTGCGACTACATCATCGTGCTGCAGCAGTCCAAGGACCTGTCGCTGCCCGACCCGCTGCCCGCCCTGCCGCGCAACGCCCGCTACCTGCAGCACGCCAACGAGTGCTTCGACATCGGCACTGTGGGCTGGGTGCTGGAGCGGCACGTGCGCGACCGCCGGAAGTATAAGTACTTCGTCTGGATGAACTCCTCGGTGCGCGGCCCCTTCCTGCCCGCCTACCTGGCGGGGCGGCTGCATTGGACGGAGCCGCTTCTGTCCAAAATCACGGCCGCCGTGAAGCTGGTGGGCCCCACCATCAACTGCGGCCGCGCCTACGACCTGCCGCCCACGGTGCACGTGCAATCCTACGTCACCGCCACCGACGCGGGCGGGGCTGGAGGTGCTGCTGGCCACCGGCAGCGTGTTCAGGTGCTGGGGCCACATCCACGACACCATCATCTCCTCGGAGATTGGCGCCTCCTCCGCCATCCTGGCCGCCGGCTACGGCATCGACTCCCTCATGCTCCGCTACCAGGTGCGAGGGGCAGAGGCGGCGTGTGGACTTTGGGGGTGGAAGTGGGGGTGGGCTTGCTTTTCAGAAGCGGCCGCGATCGCCCGCCTGCGACGTTACTTGTGCGCCCAGCCCGCCCAGCCTCTGACCCTCCGAGGAAAACGCTGCGTCTGCCTGCCTGGGCATGCTCCTTGCGCTGGGGCAGCGGTCTCATGCCGCGTGCGGGACCCACTTTCCCTCGCAGGGCGTGGACTGGCGGGATCCAGCGGTGCAGGACCACGCATGCAACGGCGAGCTCAACCCGCTGCAGCCGGGCTTCAACGACGGAATCAACGTCGACCCTCTGGAAGTGATGTTCATCAAGGTCAAGGCAGCTTCCTGGCCGCGGGCAACTGGCCCCACGCCGACGCCGCGGTCAAGTACGCGCGCTGGGCGCGGCTGGCGGGGGGAGGAGGCGGCGCGGCGGGCCGCGGGCGCGCGCGGGGCCAGCCCCGGTGGCTCGCCGCCATCGCCGCCAACGAGTGGCCGCAGAAGCGGGCGCCGGCGCTGCTGCGGGACGCTGAGCGCCGCGGCAGGGACTGCTTCGACCACAAGTTCTACATTGACAGCGGTGGGTTGGCGCCGGGAGCGTGGTCGTGGGAGCAGCGCGGGGGCAGCGGGAGGGAAGGCAGTGGGGGAGCAATGGGGGCAGCAGCGATGTAGCAGTGGCAGCCAGGCGCCAGCTCAGAGCTGGGGGGTTATGCGCAGGGCAGCACTGCCCAGCGCTGGTGTCGCGGCGCAAGCCGGGCGGTGCGGGGCCGGACTGCCTGGCGCGGGGCATCGCTCCAGCCCTGCATTGGCTGCACAATCCCTGCATGGCTGCATGGCTGCGCAAGCCTGCTCCCCTGGCTGAGCTGCCCGCCTCAGCGGCATGCCAGCCCGTTGCTGCATGTGCGGTTCACAACCTGCGCCCCCTCCTGCCTGCTGCCGCCGCAGGGTACGACCTGGCGTTCATGTGGGACCAGCCAGACCCCGCGGAAATAGCCTGGCAGCAGTTCCTGGGGATGGGCCTGCAGGAGGGCCGCCCCACCGCTTCATATGCTGACCCCGGCGCCAGCCGGGCAGCTGCACACGCCGGCAAGGCGGCGGTGCTGGCGGCCGGCGCCCATGCGGGCCCTGCCACGGCCGCCCTCTCCAGCCGTTCGCGCCGTCAGGCCGCCTCCTCCGTCAGCTACCCGTTGTCTGGCAGATCCAGCCAGCACCTCGCACACACGCAACGCAAATGCGCACTCGCTCACACGCACAGCACCCCACGTTCCCGCACGCCCGTGGCAGCACGCCCGTGGGCAGCTGCAGCCCAGCCCACCCCGCAAATTGGTGGTGCGCTTCTTTCCTAGAAGCCCTTCATCGTCTAGCTTCACTGTCCCAGGGTGTTCTTGCGCCCCTCTCCCGCACGCCTCGGCACGTCTATCTACAAGCACCCGCGTCCTTGCTGGCGCCCACCCCCACCTGAATGCAGGGCTGAGGTGGCGGAGCGGGAAGCCACCGTGCAGCTGCAGAAGGCGGAGGCCGTGGGCGCCGCCGTGCGCTTTGCGCGCAGCGAGCTGCGGCGGGTGGCCAGTGCGGCGCGTGCCGCAGAGGCGGAGCCGCCGCCGCGGAGGCGCGGGCTGCCGAGGCGAAGCAGGTGCGGCTGTGGGTGCTTCCTTTCCAATGGCCTGCAACTGACATGTTAAGTAATCTGCGCTGCCAGGCTTGTTTCTGTGCTGGCCGTTATGTGCCCACCTCCATTCAGCTCCGACACCCCCGCTTCCCGCAAATGCCTCACATCCCACCCGCGTCACACGCCCACTCACTCCCCCTCCCCCTGTGCCTCCCCGCCTCCCGCAGGATGCCGAGGCGCTGCAGCAGCAGCTGCGGTCTGGCTGGGCGCCGCGTGTGGGGCAGACGGTGTACGTTCCGCGCCTGGCCAAGCGGGCCAAGGTGGTGGCCCTGGACAGCGCCGGGCTGCTCACCCTGCAGGCCGGCCTGCTCAAGGTCACGGCCACGGTGGACGAGGTGCGGCAGCAGTAGCGGTGCGCCTGCACGGCCGGCAGCCCCCGTGTGCGAGCGCAGCGGCAGCAGCGACGGCCGGGAGTTGCTTCGAGGTGTGCAGCACGGTTGTGCGCCTGCAGCAGCGGTTGTAAGGTGGCAGGCCTGGCATTGGGATAGGCCGGCGGTGATGATGGCGGCGCAGTCTGGCCGGTTTGTGCGGCAGCAGCAGTGGTGATACTTCATTGAGGCTGGCTGGCTGGCGCTGTGGCGGGCTGGCGGGCGAGCGAGGCTGTTGGCTTCTGCCCAGGTTGGCGGGCTGGCCTCCCTCACGCTCCTTTTCTTGTTTGCTTCAACTTTGGTTGTTGATCATGCAGCTCTTTTGTTCTATATTTCGTGCTCATTGTCTGTCACCGCTCGATTTTGATTACACTGTGATTCATTCGCTTCACATTAAGGTGTTGTTTGAGCGGAGTTGGGGGCAGGCAGACAAGTTAGATGAGGGGTGCCCCAACCAGTGGTGCTCAATAGTGTGCAAGTGAACTGGGGAAGTAGCATGGCACAATATCGAATCAGATTGGATCAATAATTCACCGAGAGCGCTGGCAGCAATCAAGCAGACGAAAATGCCGGGCGATCGCGCAAGCGTGAGCCAGCTGCGGCCTGCGAGGGGCCGGCGAGCTGTCAGGCGCCGGCCGGCAGCGCGGGTTAACCGGGGCTGCAGAGCTGGTCAGGGGTGGCTCAAGGGTGGGTCCAGCCGTCGCCGCTCACGAGCGCTCTTGGAAGGCCAGCTTGCCCATCTTGTAGGCCCCTTCCACCGCAAACACGAGCACGCCGTTGGGCACCTTGCGCACAACCTGCCGGGCAGGGGGTGGCGGGGTGGGTGAGTGTGATGGGTGTGGTGGGTGTGGGGGTGTGGGGGTAGGGGTGGGTTGGGTTGGGGCGGGGGCATGAAACGTTTGTTGGTATCCCCCAACAATCTGCGAGGCGCTTGAAAACCACGCGTGGCGGCGGCGGCACCATGCGGCGGCGCACCTCTTTGGTCTGCTCCCCTCCACACTCCTCCAGCGCACTCTTGATGGCCCAGGCGGTGAGGGGGAACACCACCTGCGGGGTGAAAGGGGCCGGGGGAGGTAAGAGGTTGTGGCCTGGAAAGAAGAAGAAAGATAATGGCGAAACAATGGCGAAAGAAGGAAGACGGCAGCACACAGGCGGGTGGGGTCGACGCGCGCCATGCTCGCGATGGTTGCAATGGCTGGCCGCAGTGCCGGGAGCGCATGCACACAATGTTGAGAAGCACGAGAGCAAGGCGGCCCCCTTGAAAAGTAGTTAATTGATATTCTGTAGATGCTTGACACAATTCTGTTGATCATATAGATAATCATGCGCACCATCTTAAGCGCCATGCGCGCAAAGACCTTGAACGGCAGGCTGCAGGCAGGCGGGAGCAGAGGCGGCGGCGCTGTGTGTGTGTGTGTGCCCAGGTGCACCCGGCCAGCCAGGCTGGGCCAAGGAGCGTGCTGGTTTGGGGCTGAGGAGAGCAGCGCAGCGCATGCATTGCGGGCTGCCCAGGGCATCAACCCATGCTAGGGGTTGCTGCCGCAGCTCTTCAACAGGCCCTGTCCCGTCAAACAGCTGCTGCCGCACCTGTCGGTGACCTTTGCGCTGTCGTTGGTGCCCACAAGCATCGCCACGCACTGGTGAAACTCCTGCGAGGCAACTTGTTTTGAATCGATTATCGGCGATTGACCGCAGTCCAGGTCCAGGTCAGAGAGGGCGGGCACCGGGGGCAAGCGAGGAGGCAGGCAGCGGCGGAGGGGCGCGCTGGGCGCGGTGTTGCACGGGGGTGGATGCCAGCGCAGCGCGGCTGTCAGGTGAGTTTGCACAGTGTGCGGCGCCATCTGAGAATCCGTTGCCACTCCCTCCACCACAATGCGTGTGTGCACCCTCACAACCGCTCGGCCTTGGTGACACTCGCCCCTACCCAACCACCCACCCCACCTGCCCCCAACACCCTCCCACGACCAGACAGCAACACACCTCGAAGCTGAGGTGGCCGCTGCCGTCGATATCGTACTTGCGCAGGATGCCCTGGATCTCGGCGTGGCCGGGGGCTGCACATACACTGGCAGCGTCTGCAAGCAGGGAGGCGGCCAGGAAGGAGCGCGGCAGCTTGGCTCAGAAGCGCTGCATGGCACATGCAGGGGCAGCGGGCAGGGGGCAGCATGGCGGGTGGCCGTTGTCAGGCGTGCAAGGAGGAGGCATCGCGGGCTATGGGCTGAGGGCATGCGGGGCTTTGGCCTGCGCAGCCCGGCAGTACAAGCCCAGCACGCGACAGGCCAAGCAAGCAGGGGTGGCTTGCCTTGTTGAGCTTGTCGTAAACCAGCAGCAGGCCCACGTGAAGCTCCTTCACGTCAATCGACCCTGCAGACGCCAGAACACAGCAGGAAACAGTGGATGCTGGCAGAACTGGCTTGCCGCGCAACCAAGCAGCAAGCGACGCCGCCATCAGGCCACACTTAAGAAAGCTTATTGGAATTGGTTTGCGCCATAGCGAATGCCCAGGAGACGCTGCAAGCAAGAATAATACCAGCAGAGACAAGAGGCCAGGGCAGGCAAAGGAGCCGGCAGCGCAGCAGAGAGGTGCGTGGTGAGCGCGGGCTGGGAGGCGTGGCAGGCGGCGGCAGCACCCACCATCCTTGTCCAGGTCGCACTCATCGAACGACTTGCGTGCCAGCTTGTACACCAGCTGGCTCTTGCTCAGCTTGCCCATCTGCGGCGCCAGGAGGGGCAAAGTGATTGAGAAAGGTCACCGACGTGGCCGGCCTCTGGCGCGCGCCGTCCCCTTTCGGCGTGGCCGCATCCTTCCCTTCCCCCGCCGCCCCGCTGTCGACGATGAACATTAAATGCGTCCTAGGCAGCATCAGTGGGGTGTACTTGAGCTAGACGCGAGGGTTTTGTGAAAACAAAGGACGTGCCACTAGCAGACGCACTTGCGCAGTGGCGTTCAAGATCAATTATTGTCAGCAAGCCTGCATGTATTGATCGTGCCCACCTTGACGACCTACAAGTGCTCCAAACCCAAGCAACCAGGTAAGCTCCGCGCTGACCAAAAGCGGAGCCTGCCAGACTATCAGGGAGCCCTGTAACGCTGCAGAAGAGATGCGATCGACAGCTGTGGGGAAACCCAAGGGTTTTGGCTGCGCTCCACCCTGGCACCCGCTGCCGCCATTCTGGCGACAGCGGAGGGTGCAGGCTTGGTTGCAGCGTGGTTCTCTGACTGGGAGTGATTTGCAAGATAAGGGCAGCAAAGGTTGCAGTGACGTGCAAAATACCATGCAAGATGTTCAAAACGTCACCAGCGCGTCGCCGCTGCATGCAGCACCTCGCCACCCCGTCATGCGTCACGATAAGGAATCATTCCATCTCCAGCGCCTTGGCCGCCATGGCTGTCGCCCCTTCCAGCGTGTTGTTGCCGCCAATGAAGCCGGAGGCGTGAACAAACACGCAGCCGGGGATGCCGGAAGCGGCGCTGCAAGACGGGTGTGGCCAGGGAGGGTGGACGAGTGGCAGGAGCGACAGGAGCACAACACGCTGCTGCGGCCCACGCTGCCATAGAAAAAAACGGCTTGGGAAAACTGCATGACAGGCGCGTATGATCCGGAGGCTCGACCTGCCCAGGTTCCAGCACGCCATGAGGCTCCTGCCCGGCGCACACAGCAGCCAGAGCGCAAGCGCCGGAGGCAGCCCCCCACCTGAGCTCAGCGTCGCGCAGGCCCCGCCAGGGCACGGGCAGCGCCTTGCGGCTCTCAAAGCTGCCGGGGCGGCGCCCACCGCCTGGATCCGCCACTTCTTTTCCCTCTCGTCCTGCAAGTGCGGGGTTGTGGTGTGTGTGCAGGAAGTGCGGCGTGTGCTGGGACCATGGCCTTGTGCAGGGGGCGGTGCATGCAGGTGGCGTGGGTGTGTGCAGGAAGTGTGGCACGTTCGGCAGCGTGCGCGTGCGGGTGTATGCAAGCATGGGGCCGGTATGGGGCCACACATGCACAAAAACGGGGCTGGGGAGGTTGGGCCTGGCGCGGCACGCACACAGCAGCGTCCAGGCTCGATGGCGGCAGGACGAACAGAGGGCTGGGCAGCGGCGGTACCGCACCTCGTACAGGCAGTACAGCACCTCCCCCGCTATGCCCAGCTCCTCCTCCAGCCCGTAAAGGTGCTCCTTCCAGGGGCAGAAGGTGTCCAGCCGCATGATCCGCCCTGCAGGGGAGTTGGGACGGCGGCATGGGCACAAACGTGAGACGAGCGGTGTTGTGAGGGGCCAGGAGGGGGCTTGAGAGTTTGGAAAAACAACTGCTGGCACGGCAGGGACGGTGGGGCAAGGTGCAGCAGCAGATGCAGCGCGTGCGATGCCGGGAGGAGGCGCAGCCCGGCGGCAGAAATTAGACGGAGCCAGGCGGCAGAGGCTGAACAGGAAGGCCTGCTCTCACCTGAGGGGTGCACCTCCTGCCGCGCCTCCAACGCCGCCTTCACGTGCGTCCGCGCAGGCAGCCACGACTGCACGTTCCAGGGGCGAGGCGGGACGGCGGCAGCTCAGGAGCCATGGGGGGGCGTGTGTTGCCAGGCGGGGGCAGTGGGAGCGGTGGGCCGGCAGCACAGAACATGCTTCTTCTGATGCGACTTGCATTGCAGCGGTACGGTACCTTGGCGTAGTATTGTACCGCCTCCAGGAACTCCCGCCCCGTCAGCTCCACAGCCAGCAGGAAGCTGCGCATGGTGGCCTCCTCTGCAGGCGCGGGTCGGCGGGGGGTTACCTCTGAGCGCCGCCCATGCCGCAGCAGCGTTGTTGCAGCTGCGGCTGCACGCCCATCCTCACGAGTGACCATTCCCTCTTTGCAGGCGCAAGTCGCACACGGCATGGCAGCGCCGCTCCATGGCGTGGCACCGCGCAGCGCATCCCTGTGACCCCCTCTTGCTGCGGCCCTGTCCAGCCGGCCACCTATGGGCCCTTGCCCAACACGCCAGCCCCAATGCCTGCCATGCACGCCGCACGCCTGCGCGCCTGCCCCAAGCACCCGCCCACCCGACGAGTCTTCATTCCAGTCGGGGTTGAGGCGCCCCACCCGCGCCGACAGGTGCGTGTTGTTCACATACTTGGGGGGCATCGCTGTCCCACTGGTTCACCCCTGAGACAGCAGGGAAGGGGGGGGGGGCATCGAGCCAGGGAGGGGGAAGGCTTGCAACAAGCGCGGTCAACAGGGCAACAGGGCCCCGCGGCGCGATCTGCGGGAAGGGAACGCCGAAGGTGCGCGGGCGCACCGTTGTCGATCGCGTCAATCGCCTCCATGAAGTTCTTGTAGACCGCGAGGTACACGGCCTGCGGTACGAGCACAGTACACCCGCCTGTGAGCAGTACGCCCGGAGCATGGCCACCTGGAGGGCGGCAGAGGCCTGCGTGCGGCGCTGCGGCCTGTCAGCTGGCCGGCAGCACAGAGGCGGCCGCAGCAGGGCGCAGCGCCCACACCGCCCTCACCTCCACGTCAGGATGGTCGACGGGCAGCTGCATGGAAGCTGCCACGATCTCCCGCCCGTAGTGCTTGTACACCAGGCCTGTGAGGCAGCAGCAACGCAGCTCGCGGCGCCAGCTGAGCGCTGGGAAGCAAGCTTTGCATGGAACCTGAACGCCGCCAGCACCGGCACTAGTGGGCGGCGGGAAAGCGGCCAAGCAAAGCCGTCGTGGCAGGCCCAGCAGCTGGCCTGCTCGGCCCTCGCCGCACTCGGCTGCCCCATTCCTGCCCCAATCTACTCTGCCGACCCCTGGGGCCCCCACCCCGCCCCGCACCCGCGCTGGAGAGCTTGGTGGAGAAGCCGTGGCCAAACACTTCCTGGAAGCCACGCTGGTGGTGGTCGTACCGCTCATTCTCTGCGGTACAGCGATGAAAGCGCGGCATCAAGCACGCGTTTGAATGCGCAAGCGCAGCGACAGCAGCGGGGGCTGCAGGCAGCGGCGTGAGCCTGCATGCGGTGGCTTCTGCTGCAGGCAGGCCGGCTGCTGTTGCTCTGCTGGCCGACCGCCCCACGCCTGCCTACAGCGCCGGCGAGATGTTTTGCTTGATCCTGGGCACACACCGGGCTCATACACGCCGCCAACATCGATCACTACATCCAGAGTCTTGATGACCTCCGGGTCGCGTGTGCGCACGATGTCGGCACCCGCAAACTTGGCTGTCTGGCGCAGCAGGAAGGCGCCCAGTGCTTCGTCGCAGTGGAAAGAGCCGCTGTGCGTGCCTGCACCATGCCAGCAAGATGGCTCAGGGCCAAGGAGCGGAGCAGACTCTGCGCAAATCTGAATCAGCAGACCGACGTCGCAAGGGGGCGGCACCGGCGGTGGCGGCCGTTGCCCGGCGGGCGACTGCTGCGGCTGAGGATTCACCGATGGTGAGCGCGCCCATCTTCTGGCGTTTGGCGGTCGCGGCTGTGGACATGCAGCGCAGGATGGGGAGGCCGAGGCGGGCTGCACGCAGCGCGGCTTGCATAGGCCGATTACGGCCCCACAACAGCGTATGAAATCGGAAGTATGCATATCGCGCCCATGCACTTTGCATCTTGTTGAAATTTCCGACCCCGCCAGCCTGGCGGACGGCAAGGCGCACGGCAACACATTGACGCAATGCGCGGCAGCAGCAGCAGGCCATTGCCTCAGCCACTTTACCGCTGTAGCGGCAACAAACCTCAAGTGCAAATCCATTCCGCAAGCTCACAAACCTAAAGCGATTCTCCAGGAGAAGCCAGCAAGAATGTGTGATGCAATTGCGCCCCACGCGTGCACACCCGCCCAAGCGCTCCTCGCACACAAGATTTCACAGCCACTGAAGCGCTACACAATCTGCCAGACGCAGGTGTTAAAATGCATTGGCAACTTCAAAGTTGGTGCAACCGCAAGAAGGGGCGGCGGCGGGCAGCCTCAAGTCGAGCTGCATTTCAGGCTCCTGCTGGCGTGCAATTCAGTGTCATTTCACACGGGCGAACTGAGACGGAATCTGCGTTCGCAGCATCGCAGGAACTGTGTCTCGGATGATTTGTACCTTTTTGCCCCAGGGCCAATCGGCTGGCAGCGAGGCCGCTTCGTGCGCTGCCGCCTCCCAAACAACCCAGCCTTGCCGGCGTCTTGGGCCGAGGAGGAGGCCTTACTGGAGTTCAATCCCACATCAATCGATCCCTGCTGCTGTGAGCATGTTTGGCTGCGAAATAGGCCTCCTGCACCATTGCAGCACTTGCTGCACAGCAGCACCGCGTGCCGGAGAAGTTGATAGGCACAGTGGCCGTTCTCAGCTCCCCCGATTCAGAGGTGGCTCTAGACCAAGTGAAGCCCACTGGAAGTCAATTGAGCGTCGTGAGCGAGAGGTGAAGAGATCACGGGTCAGTGCCGGAGCTGGTCTCCGGCGCCTTGTGTCGCATGGGCCTGACTGCTACGATGTAAGCGCAATTGTTGCAGGACCAAGCAGAAACATACTGCAATGATGCACCGAAGCCTGCGAGCCATGGCCCTGGGGCTTTGGATGGTCTTGCTCGCCTTGATGGGCGGTGGCGCCGGTCGTGAGCTGCAGGCTCCCAGAAAGAGGTTGCTCCGAGGTGGGCACCGCATTGAGCCGCACCAGCATACGGCTCAGCCCTGGAGTGCCCAGCAAAAGGGGAAGCATGCGGCAAACACGCGCAGCCCTTTCCGTTTTGCAGGCAAAGCGGTTCTCATGGACGTTGAATTCGGCGATGGAACCTCGAACAGGCGAGCGGAGGGCCAGGCGGGGTTTTGGGGGCGCCAGCTTCCAGGGGACGCAGGTCGGCTCCCTGAAAGGCGGCAACAGCGGCAACGGCGGCGACCCGCCACCCGCCCGCCCGCAGCGCAAGCTGCCGCAGGCCGGCCGCACCCTGCAGCCCCCGGCTGCAACAATCGCCTGTTGTCATGAAAAGAACAGCGGAGCCAAACGGCGCCTCTGCAATGTCCCGCCGCCCGCATGCCCGCCCGCCGCCTCCCTCACACCCCTTCGCCTTCCTGCCCTTTCCTTCAGCCTTCTGTTTGTCAAGCGCCCCAACAAGGCCCGCCCCACGTTCGTCAAGCTTCGCAACCCGGCGGCGGCGGATCGCTTCAAGCCAGGCTCCCGCCTGGCTGTCGGGGGCAGTGGTGGGACCGGGCGGCGCCGCCGGGCAGTGCCCAACGCAGATGACTCGGGCGTGGTTGGGCCGGTGATGGCGGCAGCCACAACCCTGACCGACGGCGCAGCTGGCACCGGCGACGACCAGACTGCAAACGTGGCAGGAGACACAGGCGAGGCTGGAGAGGGCCAGGCCGCCATCCTGACGGGCGATGCGAGCACAGCTGGCGCCAGCCTGGCCGACACTTACTCGCTCGAGTTTCAGGCCGAGGAAATCCAAGTAGAGGCGGAGCCCCCTCAGAGCAGCGTGAGTTCAGCCACCTGTATGGGATGTTGATGTATCTATGTGTGTGGTTAAACAGGGGGAGGGCGGGGAGGGAGGGAGGGCAGCAGTGTTGGGCTCCTCAGCTTGCAGACCAGGGAATCGAGCGCGTCGTGCGATGCGCAGCCCGCGCGCTGCTCCCTCCGCCGCTGCAGCCGCAGCCCACATGCCCCGGCCTCCCCTCTGCGCGCTCGTCGCTTTCCTGATCTGCTTCCCTGCTCCCTCCGCTCTTCTCTCCCCCGCAGCCAACTCCGAGCCGGCTGCGCTCACGCCGGAGGAGCTGGTGGCGGCAGAGATCAACGCCCGGGGCCGCCCGGCCTCTTGGCCAGCACCTCCGCCGGCAGCACCGTTGCGCCACAAGGCTATGCATCGGGGCCTCCGACCGTCGACGGCCCCAAGTATATAAACGTGACGCAGGGCGGCGGCACCTGGGTGTGGAACGACTTCTTTGCCATAAGGATGAGCACCCTCATCATCCCAAGTGAGGCCCGCTGGGCAGCGGCGGGCGCACGCGCACGCGCTCACCGTTTGTTTTGCGGTGCACCCCGCTCCCCGCCCCCTGCCATTCGACGAAGCCGGGGCAGGGCCGGCGATGTTGCGCGGCGTGGGAACAGTTGAGGGGCTTGCAGGGACGGCAGCCGCTGTGTCGCCTCTGCCCGCCATCACCATGCCCAACGCGCTCCACGCCCCTCCGCCGTTGGCCCCCCCCACCCCCCACCCCACACACACCACACCCACACACATACACTCCACACACACACGCACACACCACCCAACCCCGTCTTGCCCCCACCTCCCCCTCCACCACCGCCTGCAGTCCACGCGACCACCTTGAGCGGAGCCAGCTGCCCGGGCACCGCCTCCCGCATCATCCCCGCCAACTACAGCCAGCTGGAGAGCACCATTTTCTCCAACGCCGCGCCGCCCGGCACCCCCACGCTGCAGTCGCAGTTCTTCCAGTGCTCCAACAACAAGGCGCAGCTGAACCGCGCCAACTCGATGATCGTGGACCCCCGGTCAACCTGGCGTGCACGGGCAGGAGGTGAGGAGGCACGGGCGGCGAGCAGGGGTGGAGCGGCGCCACGCTGCCCCGCCGTGGGTGGCGCTCTGCGGAGCCCGCAGCCGCCGGCCTCCTCCGGCCCCGCGTCCCAGGCCCCTCGAACTGTGGCCCCACCCACTCGCCTACCCATTGACACGCCCAATCTAACTTCGAAGCCTCAATTTTCCGCACATTCAACGCCCCCGCAGCTACGGCATCCAGTGGAACATGTCCCGCTGCGAGTATGACGACTTCATGGGCTGGGGAGACGCCGCCATAGCGGCGCTACGCCAGCGCGGAGTCGCCGTGGACAGCTATGCTTACAAGTGAGCGCGGCAGGGCTGGCCAAGCAGGGATAGTGGTTTGCGTGCAGCGGTTCCCCCCGCGCGACGTTGGGCTCATTCGGTGGGCTGGGTGCTGGCGCTCCCCGGTGGCGCTCTGCCCTTGGCAGCTTGCTTTCCACCCACTCGATGCATCTTGCGAGTCGGACTGGGGACCACGTTTGTTCACCCACCGCCACGCCGGCACAGCTGCAGCTGCTGTGCTGCGTGAGATGGCTTCCCAGCAGGGCTCCCTCCGCCTGTCGGAAGCCTGCCCACCGCTAGCGACGCTGCCGGCCCCTCGTCACCGCAGGGTCTTCCTGCTGCCGGACACCAAGTGCAGCTGGACCGGCATCGGATGTGAGCGCGCAAGCTGCTGCTGCCGCCGCTGCTGCACAACGGGATGTGCAGTTGCCGCCGCCAGCTCTTGGCGGTGCTGCTGGCCCCAGCTGCAAGCAGCGCTGCTGACCCGTGGTGCACCCAATTCCCCCTCCCTCTGCCCCAGTCATCGGCTGCGACGGCTCCTACGAGTGCCGCTCCTATTTGACGCCAAGCGTCTGGCGCACCGTCAACGTGAGGAGAGGGCTGCGCGGGGGGGCGGGGGCACACCCCACGCTGGGCCGCAGCAGCTGCAGCAGCCTCCACGTGGTTCGCCTCGCCACCTGCGTGCCCCCTCGCCTCCCTGGCATAGGCCCTCCTTCTCCCGGCCCTCGCTAGTGTGTTTGCCTTAATAACCAGCCCCTCGAACCATCTTACCATCTTACGATCTTCATTCTTTTCCTCCTATCAGTCGAAACGCTCCTCCTACTCTCTTTACCTCGTCCCTCCTGCAGGCGTACGCACATGAGCTCGGGCACAACGTGTACCTGCACCATGCGGGTCGCAAGGTGGCCAACACCTTCAACGAGTGAGGCTGCGCCTAAACCCTGCCACATCACCGCCTCAGCTGTTGGGGCCTTCGCTGTTGCCGCCTTGTATTGTTGCACCAGCACCGCCGCCAGCCCTGGACCCCAGAGCACCCGGCCGCCTCCCGGGAGCCCCGTGCCCAGTGCTGCACCGGCCCTGCTGCCGGGCGCCGCCTTTCCCAGGCCGGGGGTGCCCCTCGTGTCTATTGAGCGAGCTGTGCGCTCATGCCCCTCACTGCCCTTGTCCCCACCCCCACCCCCACCACCCACCCACCAGGTATGATGACCTGACCTGCGCCATGGGGTGGTGCTGCGAGAACCGCTGCTGGAACCTGCCGCACCAGTACCAGATGGGGTGGAACGCGGTGCGGCACTTCGCCAACAACACGCTGGTGCGCGGCAGGACCTACAACGTGTCCCTCACCTCCCAATCCACCCTCATCGCCGCCGCCTTCCCGGCCAAGACGGGCATCCGCATCGCGCCGTGGACCCCGCCCTCCCTGGGGGTGCTGCCGGTGTGGATTTCTTACCGCACTGAGGAGAGAGGTGACATCGTTCCTGACCCGTTCCCAAACAGCCCGCTCGTATACTTCAGCCCGCTCTGGGACAACGTGCACATCCACTCCGCCGCCATCAACTCCCCCACCGACTCCGAGTTCACCTACCTGGAAGCCACCCTGAGTGGTGAGCGCGCGCGCGCCCGTTGTCACCTCCGGCAGGGCAGCATGCTGGCGGCTGCCGGGGCTGCGCCAGTCGGTGGCACCCACCGCGCCGCACGCGGCACGGCGGCAGGCCTGCGCAGTGGGACCGGCCTGCCTGGGCCTGCGGCTAGCCGTGCTGCCCGGGCCCAGCCTTGCGGCCGCCAGGCGTCGCCCTTCCGTCGCGTTTCCGCCTGCCAACACTGCTGAAGCGCGCACCCACTCGCCCCCTTCGTCCCCCTGTGCTCCGGCCCGCCCTGCCGCAGAAGGGGAGTCCTGGACGCACCCGCAGCTGGGCCTCACCGTGCGCCGCGGCTTCGCCAGCGGCACCACGTCTCACCCCGCCGCCGTGGTCACGCTGTGCCGCTACTACCGGGAAGAAACCAAGCTCTCCTGCGAGTGGTCCCTGGACTACGACTGCGACGGAACCGCCGGAAAGGACGACCCCGACTGCAGCCAGTGGCTCAGCGGCTGAGCCCCCGCCGGCATGGGGCGCATCCCGGCCCCAACCCGCACAGGGTGCAGCAGCCTCGCGCTACAGCGTGTGGCTGGCAGGAGTTCGCAGGCTGCGCCGCTCACGCGGTCTGTGTTTCCTGCTCGCCCATCCCCACCGATCAGCAATGCTGCACACTTGCCTGGCATCTCCAGCTCTCCTTTTTCTGCCTGCAGTCCTCGCCGCATGCTGACCCCGGTCCCAGCTGCGCTGTTTCTCGCCTGTGCTGCTGCCACACCTCCAACCGTGATAGATAGGCTTCGACACACCTCTGCCCTTTGTTTCCTGCCACCCTGCAGCACACCTTGCTCGCATGCCACACAATTGTCCCTCAATCGCCTGCCTGCAACCCACTGCTCCCCCAGCGCGATGCACTGCACCCCCATCCCATCACGCCCTACCTCTTTACACACCTTCCCTTGCCATGCCCCCTCCATTCCTTCAATAACAGCAATTACGAGCAGCCCCCAGAGTTCCCCCCGCCGCTCCGCGCAGCCCTCCGGCTGCCGGCCCAGGCCTCTTCCTACCCCGCATCGCAAGCCATGGGCTCATGCGCACCCCTTCACCCTATCACCAACCCTAACACAACTTGCTCCCGACCAACAATGCGCTCCACTGCGTCAGCTCCGCTGCAGCCGATTTCTTCCAAGCAGGCGGGTGGGCACCTTTCGCCGTTCACAACCATTGCTGGTTACCCCGCCTGTATGTAACACTTTTTTACCCATCTCACCTGCCGGCGTCATCTATACCGCACTCAGCTGCACAGGATGGGTGTCTGCGATGTATGGAGCGGGCGACGTGGCGGTGGCGAGCGGGCGGTGTTGAGGGGGCGGTGGTGACGTGGCAGGGCGTCGGCATGAGAACCCTTGGCTTTCATTTGCAGCCACTCCAAAATTTATTTCGAGAAGCTGGAATAGGGCGAGAGAAGGCGCATGAAGGCTCGTCGGTGACACTTTTGATAGGGTTGTCTGGGAGGCGCCGCTGCCGCCGGGAAACACCACGCAGGATCTAGCTCGCACCTCAAGCGACCGGATTGAACACCATTGCAAGTTGCGAACCCATGCCCGCTTCCAGCCGGCTTCGCCCAGCAGCCCCTGCCGCCGCCGCTGCCACGCTCCAGCGTCCCCTCCTTGCACCTGCCTTCGGGAGGACTGCCATGGAGAGCGCAATTCTGCGAGAGGACTGGATGCGGGCGGAGGAGGGGCTGACGACCGAGGTCTTTCTGGACAGCGACGACATCAGCTCGGCGGTGGCGGCAGAGGTGGCGGCGCTCGTGCGGCGGCGCCAGGGGGAAGGTGGGGAGGCACCCAGTGCTGGCTGCAGCTCTGCTTGCAGCGACTGCCGAGCTGCACGAAAGAGGCTGCATAAAGCAGAGGTTGCTCTACCTCGTCACATGCATGCCAGCAGCAGTTTCCCTGAACTGCTTGTTGCCCTCCCCCTCTGACCGCTGCCCGCCGTCATCGCCGCCGCCTGGCGGCTGCCCCCGCAGGGCGGCCCGCCGTGCTGGGCCTGGCAACCGGCAGTACACCCATGCACGTGTACCGCGAGCTGGTCCGCATGCACAGGCAGGCCCGCTGCACTTCATCAGGGTCGCCTTGCCGCTGCCTCTGCATGCCCGTCAGGGCAGCCGCGCAGCGGGTTGCGCCTGGCAGCTTGCAGCCAGCGCCGACGCCTTGACAAGGGATGGCCCCTTCCTGACCTTGGCTTTGTTGCAGCTGCCACACAGCCAGCCCCGGCTCCAAAGCCTGCACAGCAGCTGTGCAAGGCCCTCCAGTTTGAAGGCCTCCTTCTCACCGACAGCTCCACCCGCCTTTCCGCGGTCGCGTGCCAGAACTCCACCCCACTTGTCCCTCGCTTGCTTGCAGGGAGGAGGGCCTGTCCTTTTCCAACGTGGTCACCTTCAACCTTGACGAGTACTGGCCCATGGAGCCGGGGGCGCTGCAGGTGGTACCGGCGGTACTGCCGCAGCGACATGGCCCTGAAGGGCCGCACTGCGTCAGGAGGGCCGCCTGTGCTGCCGAGAGCGAAGCAATGCCCTTGCAAGCAAGCCCTGGCGGTTGCTGGGCTTGTGGGCTTGCAAGAATTCGGGCGCGACAGCTGTGCGGGTCCGCCCTCGGACCCCTCTCCAAGTCCCGCTCTCCCCGTGTACCGCAGTCGTACCATCGCTTCATGCGGGAGCACCTGTTTGACCACGTGGATGTACCAGCTGAGGCCGTACACATCCCCGACGGGACCGTGCCCCTGGCAGACGTGCCGCGGTGAGATCCAGCACGGATCTGGCAGCCGCTGCAGGGTGTGAGCAGAGCCGTCTAACAGCAGCGCCCTCGGCGCCTGCAGCCGCCCAGCTGTGCTAATGAGCTTGCGGAGGGCCACGCCCCGCTGCCGAGGTGTTCCCCCTGCGCGCGCGCGTTCCCCCACCCCCTTCCTGTGTGTTGCCGTGCTGCAGCCACTGCCGCGAGTATGAGGCCGCCATCGAGGCGGCGGGCGGCATCGACATCCAGCTGCTGGGGCTGGGCCGGGGGCCACATCGGCTTCAACGAGCGAGGGAGCAGCGCAGCCTCGGCCACGCGCCTTACCACGCTGGACAAGTGTGTGGGGGGAGGTCATCGCTTGCTTTCTCGTGTTTCAAAGCGCTTCAACTTCACCCATAGAGGGGCGCTCCAGCAGTAGCCACAATGTGCTGTGTGCTGACGCGGAGGAAGATCCAGCCCCCAGCTGCCGCTGCTGCAAAGCCGCACCGTTTGCTCTGCGCGGGCCCCCCTCCCCCACCCCACCCCCACCCCACCCCCGAACTCCCACTACCCCCTCGCCTCGGGCCCCTCCTCTTACCTACTGCCGTAGGGTGACCCGGGTCGATGCTGCCTCTGACTTCTTCGGCGAGCGCAACGTGCCGCGGCGGGCCGTCACCATGGGGGTGGCGACAATCATGAGGGCAAGTGGAAACATGTAGAAGGGGATGGGGAAGCAGCGCAGCCAGGCATTGACGCAGGAGGAGGGATGTGTCGCATGTGCCTCCGCACTGCAATGCTGCTGCTGGCGTTGCACTGAAAAGTGCGCTGTGCCACCCTGGCTTCCTGCTGCTTTGATCCGTGCGCTCTGCAAACTCGTTCGGGAGGGCTTCCTGTTCTTCCTACTGGCCTGCCGCAGTCTCGCCGCATCCTGCTGCTGGCTTTTGGCGAGAACAAGGCGGCGGCGGCGGCTGCGGCTGTGGAGGGGCCCGTGACGCCTAAGCTGCCGGCCAGCTTCCTGCAGTCCCACCCCGACGCCGTGGCCCTGCTGGACTACGCAGCTGCCGCGAAGCTGACCCGTGTGGCCTCCCCTGGCAGCTGGGTCCGGTGCGGTGGGACGAGGCACAGGTGAAAAAGGCGGCATGCTGGCTGTCACACAAGGTGAGGCCGCGCATGCGAGGGTTGTCGTCATGATGCATGCCTAAATCTCATGCCGAGAACCTCCTGCTCTTGTGTGCCGCTTGCTGGCACGCCTCTTCTTGTGGCGGGAGGGCAGGGGAAGGGGGAGGGCAGTGCAAGCCACATCAATCAATTCAGCAGAGTGCCGAGTAGGATGACTTGAAGCCTGGCAGAGCCCCCCCCCGCCCCCTCGGCAGGTGGGCAAGCCGCTGCTGAAGCTCACGGACGACGACTATGCGGAGCACTCGCTGCAGGTGGGGTGTTCGCAACTGTGTGCCGCTCTTGCCTGGCGCAACATTGCGCTGCGCGGCATTGCATGCTGTACTGTTGCAGCTCTTCACCGCCGCCGCTTTCGCACGTCGCCGGCTGGGCTGAAATGCCGCCTGCCGAGGCCCTCTGCTGCAGGACCTTGTTTCAGGGGAGTGGGGCCCTGCCTACGCGCTCAACCTGCGGGTGTTCCACGGCCTGCAGCGCACCATCTCGGGATGGCCAGGTGTGCGTGTGCGTGTGTGTGTGTGTGTGTGTGCGGGCAGGGGGTGGTGGTGGTGGTGGTGGTGGTGGTGGGGACGGGGGCGCGCGGGGGCATGGGCTGCGGGCGCAGCGACACTATCTGGTGATGAAGCGGGGTTTGTTGGAAGGTGGCAAGCGCAAGTGCGCAACCTGCAGCACGCGTTCCTGCTTCCAATCTGCCGCAGGTGGCAAGCCCAGCAACGCGGCTGCGCGGAAGCAGGCTCTTGCGGCGGCTGCTAGCGGCAACCGCCCCGCCAAGCCGGGGTCCCTCATACCCCTGCTGGAAGCATCCTCCGATGCATCAAGCGCCAGCTGCCCCGAGGGGGAAAGGGTGGGCAGCCCTCACCCCCACGGCAATACGCAGGCACCAGCGGCGGCGAGGCTGGCGAGATCAAGGCACACCACGGCGGCGATGCAGGGCTTCCGGCAACCGATGGCGGCGGGGATGCCGGCGACGAGAGCGGCAGTTCGCCTCACCTCCGCCAGCGGTACACCGACACCGGCTTTGAGTCGGAGCAGGAGGAGGGCTCTTCTGGTAAAAGCTTCTCTTCGTCTTTTGCTCATGCACGCACCATAGCTTGCTGGAAGAGCCCCCAGCGGACACATGTCAGACCTGCCTGGACTTGCCCACCTCCTGCTTCCATCACCTTTGCATCCCCCCCCCAGCCTTCCCCAAGCGCGTGCTGATCATGTCCCCCACCCCGACGATGACGTCATCTCGATGGGCGGCACCCTCACCCGGCTGCTGGGCCAAGGCCACGAGGTCGGTGCGTGGCGCCACTGGCTGGGGCAGGGACGGCTCGCTTGGTGGGCGTGCCAGCCTTCCAACCGCCCCAAGCCCCCCCCACCCTCGTCCCAACTCGTACCAGCCCCTCCCCCTGCCTCTGCCTTTACGACTGCCCAGGTGCATGTCGCGTACCAGACGAGCGGCAACATCGCGGTGTGGGACGAAGACGCGCTGCGCTTCGCAGACTTTGCGGTGCAGGTCGGTGGGTGGGGGTGCGGGAGGCGACAGCAGCTCATTGGGCCATGCGCACTGCGTGATTGCACGCCGGTGCAAGCATGCTTGTGCATACTCGCCAGGATGTTCGTGTGTCGGTGTGCAAAGGATAGCTTGGTAGTTGCAGCCTAGGACCAGTGAGCTCTGCTATCCAGCCAGCTGGCGCTTGCACCCCAGTGCTGCAGCAAAAGACAGGGAGCAGTTATTCTCCCCAACCCCACCCTCCCCTTGCCCTTGCCTGCCGCTGTCCTCCCTGTCCAGTTTGGCGCCGCAATGGGGCTGGACGCGTCACGCACCGCGGAGGTGGCTCACGGCATCGAGGCTGCGCTGCGCTCCAAGCGTCCCGGCGAGGTGCCCTGCTGTCGCTTGGCCTTCGCCGGTGCTGCTTGCAGCTCTTGCCAAGAGGAGGTTGACCGGATCTGCAGCTGCGCCGCCGCCACTCCACCGCCGCGCATCAACTGCCCTGCACCCCATGCTGTTTGATGCTGACCGCTGCCGTGCCGTCGCGGACAAATGTGCCTAGTATGTACCGCTGTACCGCCAGGTGGACGGCGAGGCGGTGCTGCGCACCAAGGCGCTCATCCGGCAGTGCGAGGCGCGCTCTGGTGGGCGGGTGCAGGCTGCGGCTCTTTCTCTTTTTGGTGCGGTTGACGCTGGCAGGGATTGCATGCAAGAGACGACTGGAGAAACCTGGCAGGCTTTCAGTGTGAAACCTCGGAATGTGGGCAACCTTGCGCTTGCACACCGCACGCTGCGGGCGGCGGCATCCAGGCGTGCAGCCCAACCTTATATGTATCTAAGCTATCGTGGCTGACCTGCCCGCCTCGCGCCCCCACACACACACACACCCTCCTCGTCGCATTTCAACATTGGTGCGCTGTGCAGCGGGACGCACGTGTGGTGCTGACGTGGCGAACCTCCACTTCCTCAACATGCCCTTCTATCAAACAGGTGGGCGGGGGCAGGTGGGCGGGGGCATGAATCCTGGGATTGTGACATGAGGCAGGTAACAGGGGGCATGTTCTTTCGGCTACCAGCACGGGTGCTCCTGCTGGTGGGCGGCTGACGCCCACCTAGGCGCATTGTCGGCGGGCGGGCGGGCGGTGCGAGCCGGGGACCCGCGGCTGCTTGCAGCCCAGCTCTGGGCCCTTGCCTGCAAGTCAGCATGGGCAAACAGTGTGCTTCCTTCCCAAGGTGCAGCAGCTGCAGCAGCTGCAAGCCAGACATGCTACAGTCACCGTGCCCTCTGTGCCCATTGCTGCCTGCAACCGGCACCGCCGCAGGCCGGGTGGTCAAAGCGCCGCTGGGCCCTGACGACATCGCCCTGCTGGCCAACCTCTTTGACCGCATCAGGCAAGTTCCGTTTGAGCCGCGCCGCTGCTGCCTCTGCACTGCGGTGATAGCGGCAAGTCAGGTGTGTGTGTGTGTGGGGGAGGCAGAGGCAATTTACGCTGCCTGGCCCTGGCAGGATTGCAGCCCAGACGGACCAGGCGCATCTGCCGCCACTCCCAGTAGGCTTGGAACAGACACTTGCCTGACCCCCCACCCCGCCTCACCCCCAAACAGGCCTCATCTGATCTTTGCCGCCGGCGACCTGTCAGACCCGCATGGCACCCACCGCACCTGCCTGCAGGCAAGCTTGCCCTCAAGGGCTTCCGGGCATTGCACTGCTTGGCAATGATGCCGGATTGATCGCTGGGATGCACGCCTTCCAATACTGTTTTGTTTCGCGAAAAAGTCGTGCGTGGCGGATGAAAAGTGCCACAACACTCGTCCTTCATATGAAGTGCAGCGGCCAGAAACTGCCGCTTCTTTTCGATTCTGCCTCCCGTTGCCTCCTCCTGCGCTTGCAGGCCATCTTCCAGGCGCTGGAGGATGTGCGCCACCGAGAGTGGTACAGCGCGTGCGGTACCACAGTACTGCTGTATCGGGGGCCTGGCAGGAGTGGGAGCCTTGGGAGGTAGACCTGGCGGTACCGCTGTCCCCCGCTGAGCTGGAGCGCAAGGTGGAAGCCATCTGGAAGCACCAGAGCCAGGCACGAGCGGGATGTGGGGCCTGGGGGAATGCACAGGCCGAGAGCGACCTGCCTGGCACGCGTGGGGTGGGGCATGCACATGCTGGGGTGTCCAGAACCAAACACACAAGACATTGTGTGTCACGCTGGGCGACAAGAGCTGCGGGGTCACAGTCGCTGCTCACGCCGGCGAGGACATGCATGCCCATCTGACGGCTTTTCAGCGGCATTCTCGGCCACCCAGCCCGTTCCAGACCCCTGCGATCCACACAGCCCTGCCAGCTGTCAACGCTGCCCACAAGCCTGATGTGCTTCACGCCGGCAGGTCCACGCGCGCTGAACACGCTGCTCGCGCCCCATCCTGCAGAAGGACCCCGCGCTGTTCCCCGGGGCCGACCCTCGGGAGTTCTGGCAGCGAGCGCAGGACCGCAACCGCGCCACGGCGGCGCTGTACGACAGGTAGGCAGTGGGCACAGCTGCTGCGCAGCTGCTGCGGGGACGCAATGGCGCTGCAGCGGGGGTCGCTGGAGGGGAGGCTGGGCATGAGGGTGTGACCAGAAGGCGAGCGGCCTCTGCTGCGGCGTCCGTTGCCTGACTGCGCCTGCCGCTCTGGCGCTGCTGCCAGAGCAGAAAGGCGGTGCACGGCGCCCAGCCTTCATCCCCACCCCAGCCCACACCATTCATCGGCACACATTCTCCCCGTTCCACATCCCACGGCCCCCATGCCCCCTTTGTGCAGCTTGGGCCTGGCCTGCTACGAAGCAATGGAGGCCTTTGTGCGCTATGACCCGCACCACCCCAGCCCTGCTCACCTGCTCAAGCCACCCGCAGCCGCAGACTGCCAGGAGCAAGCGGCGATCGAGCGGCAAGCTGCTGGGGGACAGGAGGGTGAAGCCTGAGTGATGGGCTGCTTTAGTTGCGGCGGAGCCCGAGAGATTTGCCGCACTGGTAGGGCGGCGCCTGGACGGTTCGCTGGAGCGGCGGGCGGCTGGTGCCCATGCGGCTGAGCGGCGGCATTTTGCCGCAATGATTGGTTTCCTGGGCTTCAGCTCTGGGCAGGCATGAGCCGGCTCTCTGCTTTGCGATAACAGGGTTGCATATGTGCAGCGGAAACAGACACCGACGCAAGAAGCAGGAGCCCTCTCTGGCATATGCTGGCCGGGAGCCGCCACACCGCAGGCCCCGCCTAGAATTGCAGGGCAATGTTTGCCGCTCACTGCTGCTTGCTGGATGTCTTGGCGTGCCACGCGGCCAGGGGCGCCGCCTCGAGCTGCGGCAGCACCCGGCGCAGGACCAGCAGGATGAGCAGGCCAAGGCACACGCCCATGCCTGCTTGGGGGAGGGGATCGAAAGTTCATGTGTTCGGACTGTGGGACGCTCGCGATCACAGCTGCCAGCAAATGCAGCCATCTCAGCAGCGGGACGGGCACAGCATCATGAGAATGGGGAAGGGGAGGCAGTGAGGTGAGCCGCTCTGGAAAGGGCGTGCCGCCGATCCAGGGGAGCAGCGCACAGCGCACCTGACAGCAGGTAGAAACCGTCCCGCAGCGTTTCGCACGTCCCGCCAGCTTCCGTGCACGCGTTGGCACTGCCCGCCGTGCGGCCCCCGCCGCAGAGCACGCTGCCGCAGCGACGTCGGCGCCGCTGCAGCGCCGCACCGTAAGCCAGTCCATGGCTGAGGCAGGAGGGGCACGGGAAGGCGGTTGGGTTCAGGAATGCTGCGTGCCTTGCATGCCGATGAACAGCAACACGTCGCATTGCAACCGCCAAGGGGAAGCAGGGCAGGGGAGCGGGGGCGTTGCAGCTTGCTTGCCACGACTGATTCCCGCGGGCTTCAGCCCACCAATCGGCAACCCCGAGCTCAACAGTGGCTGTGATTTCAGGTGCCCCCGCTTCCACCCTAACCACACCTCACCCAGCCCCGCCCAACACACCCAGCCTCGCTCAACAACACGTTCATGCATCACACACCCCTGCACCATGCTGCGCACCCGCAAAGAGCAGCAGGCGGGGCAGGGTGACCCCAGGTTGGCGACCGTGTTGAGCAGGGTGAGGTAGGCACCGCCCATGGAGGGGTCGCTGATGCTGCAGGGGGGATGAAGGCGGAAGGCGTACGCTGGCGGGAACTGGGGATCGAGAGAGAGATAGAATTCAGCTACGTGATGGTGGTGCGGCGGTTGAGAAAGGGGTGGAGGGAGAGGGGGTGGGGTGGGGCGGGGTAAGCGGGCGCGCAGGCAATTGCTGTTGGCATGCAATGGCGATGCAGCGGCAGCGAGGGCGGCAGGGGCTTGTCTTTTCACACATACGCAACACATGCAAGCACTACCAGCTGCGCACAGCAAGCATCCCTAGCTGCACCGCTGCGCACCGGTTGAAGAAGCTGCCCAGCGAGGTGAACATGAGGGTTGAGGAGAAGGATGTGGCCACCCCAGAGCCGCCACGACGGCAAAGGCGCGGGGCGCGTCGCCCAGGCCAGCTGCGCCGACGGGGAAGCGGTACACGGCGTATGTACTGCACGAGGGGGAGCGCAGCAGCCGGCATGAGATGTTGCGTTGTGAGTCAGGGTTCAGAAGCTCAGCAAAAAGCGCCGCAACCAGCGGGCAGTGTCTGGCGCCGCTGCAGGCCTGTTGCCGCCGCCACGGGCCACGGCATCCCTTCTCCCCTCCCTTCCTCCAGCCCTCCCGCACCCCAGCCGCCAGCGTCCGCACCTGGCAGCAGCCAGCGCGAGCCGCGCTCTGTAGCCGAAGAGCCAGGGCGTGAAGGGGCGGCCGCGCGAGGCCCAGCGGCCAGCCAGCAGGGCAGACAGTAGCTCCATTGGGAACTCAGCCAGCACCTGGACAGTAGATGCGCAGCACACCAGAAGGGAAGGTAAACCGAGCAACAACACGAACTAAAAAGAGGCTGCGGTGACGAGCTGCGCATGTCGCTGCGCCTGCTGCCGGAGTGTGGAGGCGCAGGCGGGCGTGCAGGGCGGCCGCCAGCTGGCGCACTGACGGGTCGAGCGGGGGGCAGGGCAGGGGCGCAAGAAGAGCAACGGATTCCTGAGGAAAACACAAACACAACGGTGCACTCACCAGCCCCGCCAGCGCCTCCCTGCTGGCCCCTTTCTCCAGCAGCTTCAGCGGCGCCGCCGCCTCCGCCGTCAGCATGCCCAGGCGGCAGATGACCAGGACCAGCGCCAGCTGGCGCACGGCGGGCAGCCGCACGACGCGCCACAGCTGCAGGTAGGCCTCTCTCAGCGG
Organism: Chlorella sorokiniana; assembly: GCA_025917655.1. NCBI lineage: Eukaryota > Viridiplantae > Chlorophyta > Trebouxiophyceae > Chlorellales > Chlorellaceae > Chlorella > Chlorella sorokiniana. The sequence continues at coordinate 282,035 of CP084610.1, forward strand.
CGGTGGCTCTTCCAAGCCCTCCTTCTCGCCGCCACGGCTGCTGGCGGCCGCGTGTTGGTCCGAGGGGTGCAGAGAGCGTGGGCCGGCATCGCCGTTGCTGGCAGCGGTACCCAGGGAAGACAGGCGCTGCGAGCTGCTGAGCATAAGGGCGTCGCTTTGGCGGCCTGGGGGGGCGGCATGGAAGGAGAAGCGTGAAGTGTGAAAAAGGCAAAGAGGCAGCCCCGTATGGCGCTCAAGCCCGCTTTCAACCGTCAATCCCGCGGACTGGAAACCGCTCCTGCCGCCCACAGCGTGCCAGCAGCGCTGCAGCCACCCACCGTCCTGCCCGCGCCGCCGCGCACCGCCGTTGCGCGGCCTGTCGCTGCTGCCGCCGCCGCCGCCGCCGCTGTGCTCCCGCGTGAGCAGGGCCACTGCGGCAGTAATGGCCAGGTATGCCCAGCCCCAGAAGCGCAGGTAGGCGGACAGCGAGAGGATGCCTGCTGGGGGCGGTCGTTGGGGGCGGGTCAGTGTGTGTGTGTGTGGAGGGGGGCTCAAGAACCGCTCCACAGGCCAAGCTGAAGGGCACGCCCAATCAACACTGACGCCCTCTGGCTGTCATCGCAGCGCGGCAGTCAAGACCTGCCTTGCCAGCGCGCCCGCAACAGTCACCCTAACACTAAGAACCTCCACCCATCTCACTCCACCAGCCAATCAGGGCGGGCAGCTCACCCCTGCCAGGCGCGCTCCAGTGTGGCAGCCAGCGAGCGCAGAAGGAGGGGTCGTTGAGGGCGAGGAAGACGGTGAAGGAGGCAAAGTAGCCGGCGTTCATGCCCACCGTCTGGCAGGTGGAGGCATACCTGCAACAGCGTGAAGAGAACCCCCATCGCAGTGGCTGAGGCCGGGGTCCACCCGTACAAATGGGAAAGAGGGTGCGCGAAGAAAAGCAGAGATGGGCAGCAGGCCGCAGCAGCAGCAGGGGCACAGGAGAGGGGTCCAGGAGGGGACCCTGGCATGCATGGCAAAGACCCAGGCAATAACACAAGCAGAAGCAGCGCTGACACCCTCCCCATGCAGCACAGAAGGTCAGCGCCGCAAACTGACTGCGTTTCATGCGTCTAATCGCCCTCTGCCAAATCCGCTACCTGCCTGTCCCTCCCCCCGCCCGGCCCTGCCTGCCCCCCCCGCCCGGCCCTCCCTGCCCCCCCCGCTCTCCCCCTGCCCCCGCCCGGCCCTCCCTGAACCCCCTCCCAATCAAAACCAGCACACTCACCCCACGTGCTTCTTGCTGAGCAGCGTGAGCGCCCAGCCGTCCACCGCCACATCCTGCGTGGCCGCCAGCAGCACGAGCAGGAAGAAGAGCGCTGTGACGCCGGCTGCGTTGCCCGCCTCCAGCTGCCCCTCCACCCAGCCGCCGCACAGCAGCATGAGCAGGGCGGAGGCCGCCTGCAATCGCGGTGGGAATGTGGTTGTGGTGTGTGTGGGGGGCAGGAGGGAGGTTGGGGATGCAGGGGTTTGGGGGGTGGATGGAAGGAGAAGCCAGGGCAGCTGGGGCAGGCATCATGCAGCAGCAGCGCCGAGAACATCAAGCAACGGGCATCAGGGCAGTGCCGCTGGAGGCACGCAAACAAGGAGGCACCGCCGCCAGGCAGCCGCACCTGCAGCGGCAGGATCCATGAGCGGCGCGCCCAGGGCGGGCCAATACACCGAATCCACGACGGGGCTCCACAGCAGCTTGAAGCTGCAGCGGCAGGCGGGCGGAGGCACGCCGGGCGGAGGGTGGCACAACCAGATGTGGGCAGCGTTCAGGCCGCGGTGCAGCGGCAGATCCAGCAAGCAAAAGCCCATGCTGCTGGGGTGCCAGACAATGAGAGTGCACACTCATTGTCTGTGCGGTTGCTGAGACCGCGCAGGAACTTTCCCCGCTTGCCGCAGGCAGGAGACTGCGCTGGAACATCCCCCGCCTCCCAAATTGGGGGATGTTCCACCTGTATGGGTATCCGGCGATTGAGAAGAGGCCAATCTTGGTGTAGCTCATCTTCGCCTGCATCAGGAACGGCCTGCGGCGGCGGAAGCAAGCCCACGCCGCAGTTGATGCCAGGTGGTTTGGCAAGCGCGTAGGCCGAGCCGTGCTGTGGAGAGGCTGGTGCATGCATGCCCAGGCCTCGTGGCTGTGGCGGGCTGCTGGAAGCAGCCGCACATGGGAAGGCTCACATGCTTCCCATGGAGAGACCCAGCGGTACGCCTTGCAGCATGTACAACACTACGAGCAGCGTCACTGCAGGGAGTTCTTCACGCAGTATGCTGCCAGGCCGGGTGGCTGCTGGCTTGCCAGGGCCGGGCTGCCTGTGGCCTTGCCCCGCGGGTGCTTCCGAGCCCGCCCCGCCGTCGCTGACGGCGCCCGGAGCATCAAGAGGCCTCGCAGCCATGCTGCGCCGCCTGCTTCTCGTCATGGGACCGTTGCTCATTGTGGTGGACTGCGCAAAGCCATCAAGCGGCCTGGCCTTTAGCAAGGAATGCGATCGCGGGCGGAGCTCGTTGCCAGAGTTTCGCCTGCTCAAAGGTGTTGCAAGATATCTGATGTTCCGATCACACCCGCAGGACAGGAATGTGGCTCCTAAAGTGCGCTGAGTGGAGACAGGCTGGCGGTCTCCTCTCTGTACCAAATTTGTGCGTCGTCGTTGTCCCAATTGCTGCATTCATATGCTCGTATTCAACAGCTTGCGTCCAGTCAAGGACAGAGCCGACTCCCCATTCAATCAACTTCACGGTTGGTTGGCAGGGCTTCCAAGCCCCCAGTTGTTCATCATCCTTTCTCACTGGAGTGTGCAGGGAGTTCTGCAATCCTCACAGCAGCTTCCCCGCTCAAACCATCGCTTGGCTTTCAGCCCCGCCGTCGCTCGGCTCGCGCGGCGTGCTGCACCCGGCGGCATGCAGCTTTGCTGACACCCGCCCGCTCCCACGCTGGGAACCGCTACCGCCAGGCGATCCATGAGCTCCACCTTTTGTGCTGAAGGCAACTACGGTGGTTGGATGGGAGCGAGAAGGGGACCTCATTTGCCGTCGCCTCCGGTGGCCGCTAGTCTTAAGGCCAAAGCTCGAGGCTATTGTGCCCCAAGCAGCAGCGTGCGCGGCGCTTGCCTTGAAGCTGCACGCTGCAGCCCCTCGCGGCTCCTCAGCTCTGCAAGGTTGATGGACGTCGGAAAATTCCTCACCGAGCGCTTTTGCAGAGGGCAGGGTCGTTCCCTGGCGGCCCAGCTGAGCCAGGTGCTTCCCAAGCGAGCGCACGCAAGAACACGTCAGCCTGCTATGTCAACTCTCAAGGTCAAGTGGTAGAGCGCTCTGCTGTGCCTGCTAGCTTGCATGCATGAGCGACGGCAATCCTCAGCCTGCTGCTGGAGTGTGAGCAGGAAGCAGAGCCTGAGCAGAGCGAGTGAAGAGCGTGGTAGCAGATGCTTGGGTTGCCTTCCCTGCGCGTTAATGGCTGTTCTGAATTGAAGTGCCAGAAGCAGGTGTCTGTGCCACTATTCAAGAAGTGATGGCTTATCAAGGCTGAAGGTGAGGGGATGCAGGGTGATGTCGGCGGAGGCAGCAGTACCGCAGCCGCGCAGGGAGGCGTTGCCTGGCCTGCAGAGGACTCCTGCATGGCATTCCCTTATCTTGTCACGCTGCTCGGCTTCACGCAGTTACGTTGCCATCTCTAACTGCGCTGGGAGGCCTCTACAGACAGCTGCTGGCATGACGAGCGAAGTTGCAGCGCCGCCATGGTATAATGGAGTAGTAACTTACGTCCCATTCGACACCTGCAGCAGGATCAGCCCCTGGGAGGCGAACCCTGAAGGCGCTGCCTCTTTCGATGTTGCCTCCCGTAGTTATTGGGTGGTGAGAGACGCGTGACGCCGTGTTCTCGCGATGCGAGATCACAGCTGCATGTTGAAGACTGGAAGCCCTCTACCGGCCGATGTTCCGTTTAGGTTTTGCTGCTGCTGCCGCCGTCGCCGACCGCGTCTGTTGGTCTGCTCTGCCCCCGCGTGCAGGACGATGTCGTTCCATCCATCATCCCAGGACTGGTTCTTGGCGGTATAGCCCTCATAGGTTTTCTGATGTTCGTATTGTGGGTGAGAGAACAGTGCTCCTCATAGCAGCGCAAGCACAACTGGCACTGTCGTCGTCGCTCAACCGACGCAAAAACCTTGAAGTAGCGATGGGCCTTCCTGGGCTTGCTCAGCTTTGTCATTCTGTCCCCTGCAGCTTTGCGTGCGCCCTCACCGTGCGCGTATCGTCAGCTGGCGGCAGCGTAAGGCATCGGACAAGCAGCAGCGGCTGGATGGGTCGGCTGGGGGAGGGGCGGCTCAGTTCATCTCCGCGACAGAGCTAACCGGCAGCAGCGGCGAGATGCAGGTGTGTGCGCCTGCCCCTGAGCCAAGATAGCGGCCCAGCTGGCTGCCTGGCAAGCCGACGGTTGGCAGACCGTCCATCTTTGCATGCTCTTCGTGCCTTGCAGTTGCGCGTGGCCACTCAGCCGCCCGAAAGCAGCAGCGCGGCGCCCGGCACGGGGCGTGGTGCCGCACCTGCCTGCGGGGCCTGGGCGCATGGCCGCCGCCGCGAGCGTGGTGGCAGCGACACTCGGGTGAGGCCATGCCAGCTGGACCCGTTTCATGCATCACATCGCCTGACCCCCTGCCTGATCCGCCTACCGCCCCCTGCTTACGGAGCGTCGCGCGCGACGCGAGGACGGTGCTGCTTCACAGCAGCCTCTCTGCCGCCCGTGGCGCTTGCAGGCCCACACGAGGGCCCAGTGTCGGCCTGGTCCAAGCTGCTGCTGGTGCTGCTGGGAGCGGGGCTGGTGGGGGTGGCGGCCTGGGGCCTGGCCCAGTCCATCCTGGCCACCAACGACGTCGTCGGCGAGTTCTGGGGCCTGGCGGACGAGGTGGACGCCCTGGTGGGTCGCTCCTCTCGAATCAAGCCTCGGGGCGGGGGGCTTTTGGCGGACGATAATCCCACACTCGCTGCCGCAGGCAGCACCTCCAGCTGCGCTGGGCTGCATGGCGCCGCGGCTGCCTGGCCCCTGTCGGGCTCTGCCTGTGCTTTTGTCGCCATCCTGAGGCTGTGTAGCTTGGAGAAAGGGAGGCACGAGGGTTTGCCATCGGGAGGGTTCAGGAAGGCTGCCGCTCCTACTTCAATCCCCCTCCCTTCCTGTCTCCCCTCCCTGCCCCTCTTATCTGCTCTCCTGAGGACTCTCCACACTCCGACCCCCCCCGCCCACCACCACCACTACACACACACTAACACCCCACACACACCTTTCTCACAGGTGGACGGTGTGTACGCCGCGTCAGCGGCCCTCTCAGGCTCCATCGCCGCCATGCAGCCGCCGCTCGAGGCTCTGGGCGACGCGGCGGGGCGGCTGGTGCCGGCGGTGTCCCGTGCCCTGGGCCCCCAGGGCGCTGAGCTGGCGGCAGCGCTGACGACGCTGGATGGCCTGGATTTCTCCCGGCTCATAAACGCCTCTGCTGCCTTGAATCGCACCGTCCTGCCCGCCATCCGGGACAGCATCCAGCCGGTGGGTGCGCTTTGCTGCGCGTGTGAGCTGGGCGGCCTGTGCTGCGCGTTTGCTGGCCATGCCATGCAGAGCCTGGCCACAAGTCAAGTCTTCAATGCAGGGCGATGGAGCGGGTATGCATTACTTGCAAGGTCTCATACATTTGAGAGGTGTCTTGTGCGGCTGTTGCAGGCGTTTGAGGATTTGTACGACTGGCAGCCCCCACGATGAGCATCCAGGTCAGCATGCTGCGCTGTGCACGATGAGGTCAACCCTCAGAACCTGTCGCCGCTCCCCGCTGCCGCCACTGCCGGCTGCCGCCACACCTACATCTGCCTCAGCAGCGCTCGCTCCTGCCCTGTCTGCTGTCCCCTCCAATCAGGACACCTGGCGCTTTGTCATCATTGCCGTGCTCTTGGGCCTGACGATTCTGATTGTTGTGGGGGCCACGTGGGCAGTGGCAGGCATGAAACGCGGCATGCTGGCCACGCTGCTGACTGCGCTGACGTGGCTGGCGGTCACGCTGCTCATGCTGGGGGCGTAGGTGAGTCGGCACGCACTGTTGCTTGTGCCTCTTTGTTCGGTTTGTCTTTGGGCTAGGTGAGGTTTGGGGGGGGGCTCGCGCAGGCGACCCCAGATGCGGCGGGTGTGCTTGCTGCATGACATGCACCAGGCAGCTGCACGGTTACGTATCTCGGATTGCCCGCATCCAGCACCGCCAGCCACCGCCAGCTTGCATCCACCCACTGGGGCAGGCATACCCTCCCCCCCCCCCCCCCCCCCCACCCCCACCCCCACCCCCACCCCCACCCCCCACCCCCACCCCCGCCCCCGCCCCCCCCAGGCCTGCTGCAGGGCGTGCAGTCGGTCTCACGAGACGGCTGCCTCTACACCGAGAGCATGCTGCTGCGCGCGCCGCGCGCATCGCCAACCCCACCTCCCGCGCCCTTGTGAGCTGAGCGGCTGCTGAGCCGCGCGCGCCTGGGCCGCCCTGCAGCCGCCGTTCCTGCCTGAGTTTGTCCCGCCGAGGGCGCAGCCTCTGCACCTCGCTGTATCCGGAGGGACAGCGCTGCCTTTTCCCTGCCCCTCCATCTCCCTCATAGTTTGTTGCCCTCTCTGCGCCATTGGCCCTGGACCCCCGTCTCCCTGCCGAATCGCCGCCCTCTCTGCGCCATTGGCCCTGGACCCCCAGGTGTACAACGCCATGAGCTACTACTTTGGCGTCACCGACCTCACCACCCTCGGCGCTGAGGCGGCGCAGGCGGCGCTGCAGGCCGCCGGAGCCCTCCAGCCCCGGGCGGCCTCCGCCCTGCTGGACGACATCCTAGGCACCAACGTGACCCTGGAGCAGGCGATACAGGCGGTGCAGGTGGGTGGACACAGCCCTGTACTGCTGCCTGGTGCGGGTGCTGTGGGGGGCAGATGGCTGGGGTGGGCCAGGCGCCGCAGGGCTGCTCCAATGGCGTGGTGGCCGCATGGCTGCCATGCGTGGCCGCCGCTGCTTCTCGGCAGCGTTTTGCGACGCCGCCACTCCCTGCGGGACCTGTGGCGGCCGTGAGCCGAGCTGCGGTGCCACGCTGTCCACGTGCCCCCCCCCCCCCCCCCGCCGCTTTGTCAGGCTGCCAACGCCAGCATCTACGGCTTCCTCACCAACCGCAGCCAACTGGAGGCGGCGCGGGCAGCGGTCGAGGCGGCGGCCCCTGGGGCGGTGGCGCAGCTGCAGGCGCTTGAGGCGGCGCTCGCCAAGTTCCTGCGCAGCGGTGGGCTGGCCTGCTGCTTATGCTCTGCCTGCTGCGCTGGGAACACCGTTGCGGGGGCAAGTGCAAGGTTGAGCCATCAGTCTGTCCACGAAGAATTACAGGCTGCCACGTGCGGTTGGTCGCCTGCGCTGCTTGCAATTTCTTGCAACGTCAGTTCCAGTGCCACGTGAGCCCTTTCGCGCCGCCTGTGCCTGGCTGCTGCAGTCGGCGCTCTTCAGAGCCTGCTGCTGCGCCCCAACGTGGAGCCGTTGTACCATCATGCAAGTCAGGGTTTTTGCTCCAACCGGTTTTTGTTTGGGATTGCCGCAGTGCGCTGCCATGCTCTGCTTTTCTCGTCATGCTGTGCACCAATCGCGCTTGCATGCCCCCGCCCAATCAAAGTAAACACAGTTGAAACACCCGCCCACACCGACCCACCCACCCACACGGCCATTCGCACGCACGTGCTGCTGCTGAGAGACGCTGACAGTTGTGCTTGTGCGGCTGCACCGTTTGCCGTCTTTTTCCCTACAGGGCAAGGCCTACATTTGCTGCACGATCCACGGCGCCGCATCGGATGTGTGGATCCCCTGGACCGTCACTGGCTCTCTAGGCCTCGCCTTTGCCCTGCTGGCCAGCGCCCGAGTGGTATGGCACACGCTGGTCGTGCCGCCGCCACCCGGCAAGCACCGCTGCGCGCGCTGCTGCGCACGCTGGTGCTGCTGCTGGTGCTGCTGCCGCGGCGGCAGCCGCAAGCGACAGCTGGAGGCGGTCGCAGCGTATCCAGCAGGCGCGGCAGCGCGCGATCGCGATGCGGAGGAGGAACTGGACGCTGCCTGCAGCATGCCTGCCGACAAAACCTTGTTCAAGTCGTCGGATGGCTGGAAAGCCGGCAGCGAGGGCAGCGGGCTGGCGTCCAGCCTTGACGGACCCACTACCGCACGCTCGGATTGGCGGCTGTCAGCAGGCCCGCCAGTCACAGCCACGATGCACCGCAACCACCTTTACGAGCTCTGAATGGCGTCGGTTGTACAGTCCCATGCTGAGTAGCTGCCTGCTTCTCCCCATCTGCCTGCCTGGTTGCTAGCCCACCCTGCCAAGAGAATTGCATGGAATGTACGAAGTGCCATGCACGTGTATGCACGTGCCATGCCTGTTAATGCCGGCACAACAATCCTCAATGTTTTACAGCCAAGGCAAGTTGCTATAAACGACATCCAGACCAAGAGGCAGGCCACACGCCTAGGGCCTGTATGCGGCGCGCCTGTACGCCCACATCGCGGCGGGTGGGGAGTCAGGATGGTAAAGGGCTTCCAGGCCGCTGTCGAAGTGATCTGTCCGCTTCGATGTATCGCAGAACATGTCCGTGACTGCTGTGGCGGCGGCAGGCACCGCTGTGGCCGTCTACCTGTATGGAAGACACGGCGCTGCGTGCTCTGAGCCTCGGCGAGAGCCCGCGGAAAGGGAGACCCATGCTGGCCTGCATTCAGCTCCAACAACCTTCCTTGAGGACTTGTTCTTCTTGGCGGAGGGCCTTAGGTGGGTGGAAGTCCGACACATGGCCCAGAACACCGCCCTTGCTGGTCAGTACGCCGACCGCGTCAACCGTAGCAGCGCCCAAAGGCCGCCTCGTGCCGCTCGCCCACCCAGCGGACGTCGGCAGCAGTGCGCCGGCGCCAGCTGTGTGGCGGCGCCTGGCACAGCCCTGCCCCGCCTTTGTCAAGGCGCTGTGCCACACTCGATCGCACCGCAGGTACTTTTATGGTGAGACGCTGGCGCGCTGGCGCACAGCAGACTTGCTGATCGGCTTGGCATACCTCTGCCGCAAGGTGGGCACACCTCCCCTGCCTGCTCCCGCTCACAGTTCACTGGAGTTTGCATCATGCAGCTTTTCTACGCTATTCGTTTTCTGCATGCCGCGCAGGACCCAGAGGAGCACCCGGTGGCAGATATTGCCCTGCTGGGGCGGCCGTTTGGTCGGGGCTGCCTTCGGAGCAGTGGCCCGACGCTCTGGTGCGTGCCCCAGCCTTCCTTCTCGCCGGCGTGCGCGGCCAAGCTGCACTCGGTGCTGCATGCTGGTTCTCATGCTCTGTAGACTTGCGCTGTGGTCACTCTGGGCCCCCGCAAGCCGCCTGCTGAGCAGCTTGCCGTAGTTCAAGCCTCACCTCACACGCGCCGCCCCCCCATCTGTGCAGACGCAGCTCCGGGAGCTGGAACGTTTCTTCCGTTACTGCTCCGGCCTGCGAGAGCGGCGGCCGCTGCCGCAGCGCCACTACTTCCGCAGCGTGTTGGACGTGACAGGTGCGCTGGGTGTGCTGGGCGCGCTGGGCGCGCTGGGCGTACCGGGGTGGGGCCGGCGGGATCGCCGAGCATGTTGGAGGAAGTGTGCGGAAGTGTCCCCGCCCTGGCTGGCGAGCGCAGCTGCCTCGCTCCTGAACAGCTTGAAGGCGCATATTTATGGGGCAGCCAGCCGCCGTCCCACCTGGCTGTGCATTTTGGGCGCCGCAGGCGCCCGGCAGCTGTTGCCACGCTGTTGCTCACATGCTTTTCTCGAGTTCTTTGCATTGCGGGCACACGTGCTCCCAACGAAGAACACGCCGCCGCTGCCTTTCATTTGCAAGCAGACGAGGACTTGCTGATGCAAGAGCTGCGAGCGGGCGTGCTCAAACCCAGCTTCGTGCTCGTGCGGTGAGCGGGGGCCTGGGCGCTCATCATGGGGAGAGATGCGCTGGGCGCCGGCTGCTGCTGCGAGACAAAAGCTGTGGGCAGCCCGCAGCCGGCCAGCAGCTGCCCAGCTCCCTGTAGCTCGCGGCAGTAGCATGGTCGGCCGCCTGCCGACTGCGCGCCCGCCGCCGCTCCCTGCTGTGGAGTCCAGCAGCCCCTGTGTCTTGCATGCCCCTAATCCTTTACTCCTGCTCCGCAGCGACAGCCAGCTGCGGGCGGTGGTGCTGGCTATCCGGGGCACCCACAGTTTCAAGGACATGTTTACGTCTTTGACAGGTGGGGGTGGAAGGGGTGGAAGGGGGGGGGCAGGCCAGTTGCTGCGGCATGCATGGTCGGGGCATGGGGGCGGGTACGCTTGTAGGGAGGCATTTTCAGCGGTTTGAAGGCCACGCATACCTCCACGGGCCACTGGCACACCTGCTGCTTGCACATGTGTGCCGCCCGCCCTGCAGGCGCCTCCAAGCCCCATCATCTGGTGGATGCCAACGGCGTGGTGCTCGGCTACTCCCACTTTGGCATGCTGGCGGCGGCGCGCTGGATCCAGGGCCAGACGCGGCAGCGGCTGGAGCAGGCGCTGGCAGACAACCCGGGTGGGTGGCGAGGTCGGGTGCATCAGTGTGCGCGGGCGGCGGCAGGGTTTTGTTTTGTTTTTTGTTTGTTTGTTTTTTGGGGGGTAAAAGAGATGCGGGAACGGGCAGGGGCTCTCCTGGATTTCGTTGATGGGTGCGTGGGGTGTGTGGGGTGTGGGGGTGTGTGGGGATGTTAGAGAGATGCGGGAACGGGGCAGGGGCTCTCCTGGTTCTCATGGATGGGGTGTGGGGGTGCGTGTTGGGGTGGGGTGTGGCGGGCGCCCTGACCTGGCACCACAGCGGCAGCGGCATCAGCATGGCTGTGCCACCCCGGGGCTTGACCCAACCCCACCCCCACCTCGGCCTGGCCACTCAGTACCCAGCTCTGCCCGTTTTCCCAACTCACCTGGTTGCCCCCTCTGTCGCGCCACCCGGGGACAGGCTACAGCTGCAAAATCATCGGCCACTCGCTTGGCGGCGGCACCGCGGCGCTGCTTGCGATGATGCTGCGGGAGGCGGGTGGCCCCTTTGTGGGGGTCACCTGTACCGCCATCGCCTGCCCCTCCTGCATGACGCTGGAGCTGGCCCAGAGCTGCGCCGACTACGTGGTGAGAGGCTGAACAGGCCCCGCTGCCTGCGCTTGAGGCCCGCTGCCGCTGGCTCACAGCCTGCTGCCGCGCCTGTCTGCTGCTGCCGCGTGCAGCTTGCCGCGCAGCTGTCGCCGTTTCTTCTCCTGCGCACACACTCGATCCACATCCTCCGCACACAACCCCTCACACACACACATCATTCAATGGTCCATTCTCCCCCAATCATTGGCCCCTATCCCCCCCCCACACACACACACACACACACTCACACCCACCCACCCACAGACCACCGTGGTGCACAACGCCGACGTCATTCCCACCATCTCTCCGGGTCTGCCGACGCGCTGAGGGAGGAGGTGATGCGCAGGTGGGGCACCCCGCTGGGGCGCAGTGCCAGGCGGGAACCCTGGGGTGCAGCGCTGGGGTGCTGGGGCGCTGGGGCGCGTGTGTGCTGCTGCAGGAGAGGCTGCGCAGCCGGGCGGGTGGGGGTTGGCTGCGTTCGCGACATGGGCAGGCCGTCGCTTGCAGCAGCCATGAGTTGTTCAGTCCCTCGAAGCAGTCAAGTGCAGGGCCGTCACACACATGCATGCCCCCGTAACCCCACCCCCTTCCCCCCAACTCGCACCCTCCATCCCCACCCACCCCCACAAAACACCGCAGCTCTTGGTTCGGCGAGTTCCGTCGCGACGTGCGCTCCTCGGGCATTGTGCGGGCGGTTGAGAGCGGGCTGAGAGGGGTGGGCTCCGCCACCCGCACCGCCACCAGCTGGACCACCAGCAAGGTGGGGGCGATGTGTTTGCGCACGCGTGTGCATGGCTTTGGTGGGGCGGCGTGATGGGGGTGGCCCTGGCGTGTGCGCTGGCGGTGTGTGCTCGTGCTGGCGGTTGGCCGGCACGGTGGGACATGCTGGGTTGGTGGGGATGCTACCCCTCGTGGTGCCATGCATCAGGATGGGAAGGTGCAAGGGGTGCCTGCTGGTCTTTGGCTGCTGCCTGGCGGCGCGTTGCAGCGTCCCTGCCTCCCGATCCGCCGTTTTCGTTGCAAGGGCCGACCCGCCTCCGCCGCTGCAGATCGCCTTGTGCTACCAGCGTGGCTCGTTCGGCAGCGGCCCGCGGCGGCGGCAGCCCCTCAAGCGGCGTAACAGCGACGACAACCTTGCGGCGGCAGCTGCCGAGGAGGATGGCGGCGCCGCCGCCGCGGGGCCCGCCGTAGTCGGCGACGACCTCGGCGACGCCGCCGGCAGCGCCGCCGCTGTCCGCCTCTGCTCCCGCGGGCGGCAGCGGCAGCTTGCTGGCAGCGGCGACGGCGGCAGGCGGGGAGCCCGAGCCTGGTGCTGTCAGCGGCTGGGGTGCGAGGCTGGGCGGCACCAGCGCGGCGGTACTCAGCGGCACCAGCCACATGCTGCGATCAACCTCCGGAGCGCTGCGCAGCACCAGCGGGCTCTTCTTCCGACGCGTGTGGCCCGGGCGGCCGGCGAGGCGGAGCCCGTCGCCGCTGCCGTGGGCGGCGCCGATGCCGACGGCGACGACGGCTCGCCGCGTGGCAGCCCGGCTGCCGACGCGCCCCCGGGCCCATGCAAATCGACGGCAGCGACTACGACGACGACGACATTGAAGAGGAGTATGATCTGGATGCGGGAGACACCCAGGAGCTTCTGCCTGGGGAGGGCGGCGCACGGGGCGGCGGCCGGCCCTCTGCGGCGGAGCGGCGGGCGGTGCGGGCGCAGCTGCAGCGAGCGTGAGCGGGGCTGCTGGCCGCGGGCCGAACCTGGGGTTCCCCCGAGGAGCGGGACGCCGGGCGTTGCATGAACAGCCGGCTGGCATGCTCCGTAGGCCCTGGCCCGCTCTTCGCGCACCCTCCCAGGCCCTGACCCGCCCTTGCGCACCCTCCTGCCTTGCTGCCCGCAGCGGCAGCCTGCAGGAGGAGATGAGCCTGCGCATGCACGAGGTGCAGCAGGCAGTGCACGATGCCGAGGAGGAGGAGGCGGCGTCGGGGGCGGCGACGGCACAGGTGGGCGACGCTGCTCCCGCTTTTCCTGCCCCTGCTGCAGAATCCTGAGCCTCCAAACAGATTCCTGGGGCCCGTTGATGAGCTCACTTGCATGCCTGCTTTTGGGGTGTGTTTGCCCTGACACGACGCGCAAGAGGAGTTAGCCTTATCGCCGCCCATCGCCCCGCAGTCCCTTCCGTGATTCGTCCCGGTGGATACGGCATCGACGGCGGCGGCGGCTCGGCCTCCCCGCGCATCTCCCCAGGTGCGGCCGCGCCAGCCTCGCACCAAGTGCACCACGCGCAGCTAGTGCATCATTACACGCTGTCCACATGCTGCGAAGCTGAATGCAGGTTCATGTGAACAGCTGCAGAGCGGGCGTTTGACCTGAGCTGCAAGCTGACCAGATGTGCTGCTCTCGGCCCCGCCCCCCCCGCAGCAAGCGCGATCCCCGCTGGAAGCGGCAGATGTACCCCGCCGGCCGCATCATGCACCTGGTCCCCGCGCGCCTTGTGCCCGGCACCGCTGCACACTCCGCCGCTGCAGCAGCGGCGGCAGCGGCGGCGGCGGAAGAGCAGCAGGCGGGGGCCGGGGGCGCTGTGCGAGCTGCGGTCGGCAGCGGGGCGGCAGAAGGGGGTGCGGGTCACCCTCAGAGACCCAAGCATGCCGCTCGGCTCAGCGTCAGCGACCTGATGGCAGGAGAGGAGATGATCAGCCCTCGCTCCGCCGCCGCTGCGGGCTGGCTAGAGCCGCCGCACGGCGACGGCGACGGCGGCGCCGCTGCCGGTCGGTCAGCAGGGGGCCCAGCAGCGGCCCAGCAGCAGCAGCAGCAGCAGCAGCAGCAGCAGCAGCAGCAGCAGCCTCAGGAGGAGATGATGCTGCTGGACCAAGTGCCACAAGAGGCCTACGCTCGCATCAAGCTGTGCAGGCAAGCGCCGACAGACTGCACCTGGGAGGGGGCGCTAGGGGGTGCGGGCGCCGCCCGGGCGGAGCCGAGCCGAGGTCGCTTTCTTTCTTCCTTTCCTTCCTTCTCCCTCTTTCCTCCTCATAGCGCATCCCCGCCGCGAAGATCCCGACTTTGGGTTGGCAAAGGCAGCCGACCATTCTGCTCGCTGGTTCTGTTGGACGCTCACGCTGTGCCGCGCTGTGCCACGCTGTGCCGCGCTGTGCTGTGCAGGACCGTGCTGAGCGATCACGTCATACCCAACTACCTGAGGGCACTGGAGAGTGCGCTAGAGCGCATACAAGAGCATGTGCCGGCAGCAGACCATGCACCACACCCCCAGCCCCACCCGCATCCAGCTGCGGCAACGGAAACAGCGCCGCCCGCGCTCTCAGCAGCGACTGCCATGCCAGGGGCAGCGGCAGCGGCTGAATCGGGCAGCGGCGGGGTGGCGGGAAGCAGGAGCGGCAAGCAGGACTGATGTGTTGCCGCCCTCACGCCTGCTGCGTTGCATTGTTGTGACTTTTTCCCTCTCCATACAAAGAGCATCGATCGCTCAAGAGGCACGCCAGCGGCTCATCCCAGGGTTCATGGCCTGTAGGCTCCGCATGCACTCGCCGGTGCAGGGGTCTGGTAGCGGTGAAGGCACGTGTATGCTGCCGGCCTCTCCCAAGCCATGCCATACCTCAAGCGGCAGCTTTGAGAGACACCCTGGCAGTTGAGAGGCAGTTCCCTCAGCGCTGACCGCCGTCCTGCTCGGCGCCCCCGGGCAACCCCTGGCCATGGCCATGAGCTAGCGCCAGCTGATCAGTCATGACTCATCTGCTTCTTACAGGTGGCTGCATTGGCCTTCATTGCTTGAGTTTCTACGGCAAACCGAATAATCAAGGGCATCCATGAAAAGAATCATAGCGGGGAGGGGCAAACGCGCATGCAGGTGCAGCGCGGGCTCATCTGCCTGAGACTGATTTGTGCATCAGTCGGCCTAACTTTCAGCACAAGCTGAGAAGGGCTGGTAATTCAAGTTTACGAAGGGTTGGGTACCACGTTATTGTGGACGGAGAGCTCAAGGCTCACAGCATGAGGAGCAGAGCCACGGTCACTGCAGCAGCTGCTGCAGCTGAGCTGGCAGCCGCCCGTGCCAGCGAGCCAGAGCCAGGGGCCGCCGCAAGCGGCAGGGGAGCGGCATCCGGGGCCAGCGCAAGGTCCCTCACAGCCTGCGGCGTGGCGGCGTCAAAGTCCGCGCCCTGGGACGGAGCCGGGGCGGGGGTGGCGATGTCGGAGTCCCAGGGCGCCGGCGCCGGCGCCAGGGCCAGGGCGGAGGCCTGGTTGGGTGCATATAACGAGTTCACTGAGATGTGAGGGGCAGGGACGAAAGGGGATGGCGAGGCGGAGGGATCCTCCTCGGGGGCGGGGCTAGGGCTGGGGCTGGGGCTGGGCTCGGCAGTGGCTGCGGTGTTGTTGGCGGGGGTGCGCCGCCTGCGTTGCCGCAGCCCAGGGCTTGGGGCGTCAGCTGAGAGAGGGGCACGGGGTTGGTCATCCAGGCCAGCAGCTGGCGCACGGTCAAAAGTAGACCCCGGGCTTGGACAGGGCGTAATCTGCGGGGTGAAAAGGTCGGGTTGGGAGGCGGGGGCTGGGCGTCTGCTCGGGGGTGCATGCTTGGGGAAGGGCGGGAAGCATGCACCTCGTGACCACATCCAAATCATGCATGCCCTTCACGCCATATTGGGTTCAAAGTCGTCGCCAGCACGCACCCTGTGGCCCCCTGAACACCCACCAGCACTCCACGCGGCTCACCCACAAAATCGGCCGCCGCCCGCTCGTTGGCCTGGAGCCAGGGGGTGTGGATGAAGACGGGCATGGGGGCGCGGTTGCCGCCGTACGCGGCGTCAAAGTTGGCCTTGAGCACCTCGAGGGCGGGGTGGTCGCTGTCGCCATAATCCATCGAGTAGAGGCCAAACGCGTTCACGTCCCACACTGCAGGAATGCGCAGCAGCTTGCATCTTTGTTTCTGATTGAAGTGGGAAGACGGGTGGGGAGGATCAAAGGATCAAGAGGGAAGCCAGCCGAACCGAACTTGCAACCTCGGACCCGGCGTGAACGCAAGCATTTCGCTCCGATACGGGCAAGGCTGCGGCGGCAGGGTCGCAGCAGCGGCGGCAGCAGGCTTACGTGGCACCTCCCACATCCCCGGGTAGCGCTCGTCCTGGTTGCAGGTCTGGGCGGGGGCAAACCTGCAGGCAGGGGATGCACAAGGGAAGGGGGTTGTGGTGCGGATGCAGAACGGCATGATGGCAGCAGGGCGTCGCCGCCATTGCCGGGCACGTTCCGACGCCTTGGCTGCAAGCAGGCTCTGCCGTGGCACGCTGTCGGCGCTGGGCGGCCCTGCACCCACCAGGCGCAGTCTTGGGGGACGCCGTCCTGCAGGGTGTAGGGCCACACGCGGGCGGCCATGCCCTCGCTGAGGGAGCTGCCGGTGGGCTCCTCCAGGATCGTGCCTGGGGGGGGCAATGAAGGGGTTTGGGGGTTTGGGTAGAAGGGGGTGCAGGTTCTTTGCTGAGCGGATGAGTGCTTAGACCCGAACCAGGCCACAAGGCGTGGTCGCAGCGGCTTGGTCCGTCGGAAAGGGAGGGGAGCGTCGAGTGTTTAGGCATCGGCAGCCGCCGCTGCCGCCGCTGTTGCTTGCATGCGGCGCATGAGCGGCGCCTCACCGTCGTAAAGGAAGCCGTTGTCGTAGAGCACCTGCGGACAGAGGGGGGCGGGCGGGGAGGACAATGCTCGGCTGTGCACCTTGTGCACTTGCCGCTTGCGCAACGTTTGCAAGGCGGGGGCCCAGCAGCCCAACACCCAAAGCTGCAGGCTGGGCAGGGGCGGCGACTTGGCCGGTGCTTGGCAAATGGGCGAGGGAATCAGCCTGCGCATCCATACAGCTGGCCTGCGGCACCGCTGGGCCCGACCGCTTGCCCAGCTAGGACCGTGCGCTCGGCGGCGCCTGCTGACCTGGCGCACTGTGGGCGAGCTGGCGAGGTAGGGCTGGCGGAAGCCGACGATGTCGGCAGCCGGGACGCCGCACTGGGAGGCCAGGTTGTCGCGTGCCCCCACAACTTCCGTGACCACCTGGCTCTCTAGCATGCCATCCATCTACGCAGGGGGCGGTTGAGGGGAAGGGGAGGGCTGGAGAAGGGTAGCAAAGGAGGTTGGGAGAGGGTGCGCAGCGCTGCAGCGGCCGATGCTCTGACAGAGAAGCCGGCGTGCCATGCTGCAGCCGCGATGCGCTGCTGGAAGCGCCCTCCCGTGCTGGAAGGCGGCTGGAGCGAGCTGAGGCAGCGGCGGATGGGGGCTCACATCGAGGTGGTGCAGCGTGTGGTCGGCTATTTCGTAGCCCTGGTTGTAAAGGTTCTTGGTGGAGTTGCAGTCTGGAAGAGGAAGGGGAAGGGGGAGGGGGGCGGGGGGGCGGGGCAAACAAGAAGGATTGCTGTCGGGCCTGCCTTGACTGACCCGCTTCACAAGGCCGTGCTGCCCGCAGTCCCGACATGCTTGGCTGGCGGAAGCCAGGCACGGAGCGATGGCCCGCTTGCAGGCCAGCGTTGTCCATGGCTTGCTGGCCAGCCGCAGCGCGCGCTGGCGGGCACCAAGGCGGAGCGCCAGGCATGCCTGCGGGCGGGCGGAGCGGCGGCAACTGCCAGGCTTGGGCTGCAGCCTCACCGTCGCCGGTCCAAAGGGTGAACATGGTGGCCACGAGGGGGCAGCCATGGGCGCGCTTGCCGCCCAACACAGATTGGAGGAGCTGGTAGGTGGTTGGGGTGATCGCGTCGTCGTGCTGCAACGGGCATTGTTTGACGGCGGTTTGTGGTGGGCGGGTGGGGGTGGGTGGGGGTGGTGTGGGTGTGGGTGTGTGGGTGTGGGTGTGTGGGGGGGGCAGGGGGCGGCGTTGCAGCACACAGCAGGTAAGGCGCAGCACACACAAGGTGTGAACATCCTGTTGCCTCGGGCAAGCAAGGCTTCGTCGGCCAGCGGCATGCGGTGCGCACCGTGAAGAGCACAAACTGGGGGTGTCTGCGGGGTCCAGCCCGCCGGGGGCTCGGTGGAGGGGCACACGCAATCCTTGCCGCCGCCATCGGCTGGACAGTTGCACTTGTACCAGCTTGGCGCGGCGGCGAAGGAACCTGCAGCGGAGGGGCAGCATGAGATCTCAACTGCAGCAGCTTCCAAGCCGCCACCTGGCAAGCATTCGGCGAGTGACCAGCGGCACCGCCGGCAGCAAAGACCCCCCGCCTACCCGGGATGGAGCCCGCTAGAAGCGTCGCTAAGGCCAACACCGGAATAAACGACGAGTGTGACATGCTCGCGGCCTTGGTGGGAAGCGCTGCAAGGCTATTGGGCCAGATGCCAGGCGGCACTGCAGACATGCGGCAGCGTTGGCTTTTGCAATACTGCCTTGCTCGACCTTTTGATGTACACGCATACTTTCAAGACCGAACGTGTCTCCCCTGCCGGCTTACCTGCCCTTGTCAAGAAATCCGCTGAGCCAACCGAACCTGAACCTGCGTTGATGATGCTCTTCGTCAACTAGATCGACAATCAGAGTGTGAGAAGCTCATGCATGGCCATCTGGGCCTCAACCACCGCGTTTTGCCAGGTGGAAAACTCAGTATGAGCCACTCCTTAGGTAATTCCTCCATCTCAGATCTCTGGCGTCAACGCAAGCCGCACGATCTGTTTCCAACGTTCCATATCTATCTATGACAATTACCGCCGAGCGTCCATGCAGAGATCTGCCGAAGCTACTGACATGCTGCACCGCCACTTGTCGTACCGTCGTCGCAGTGAAAGCTCACACTCACCCCGCCAATCACGCAGCCACTTGCGCTTCTCCAAAGCCATGCGGCAGTCATAACCAGAGCTCTGGGCGCTTAAGAAGACTTGCATGCTGCATCCGATTGCGACATCTCATCCGAGCCGCTGGTAACTGCCACCTGTCTGCAGCTGCCACACACTCCATCCAGCTGACACATCCTGACAGACAACAGCGGCGCGGTTGCAAGCAACGCAGCCGCACTCGCGACAGCATCAGGCAAGCCCGACTTCAGCACTGCTTGCCGGCAGTGCAAAGGTAGGCTCAGGCCGAGCCGCCTGCCTCGGCCAGCGCCGCCGCTGCGTCGAACAGTTCTTGTGCGTAGGAGCCCCGCTCGAAGACCACGCTGCAGCACAAACCGTTGGAGCGAAGCAGCAGAGGGAGTTGAGTCCAGAATGTGATGCGCGTACCCTGATGCTGCCCTGGCACGCGCCGCAGTGCGGGTGCACCCATGCTTCAGCCGCTTGCCTGTGCTGCAGCCAGTGGTGCCACTTGCGACAGAACGCCTGATGCTCTTCAGCCTTGCGGTGCTGCTGAAGCGGGCGTTGCTGGAGCTGCTGCTGCATCTGCGCCTGGCCCTCGCCTTGCAGTGCCTCTCCCTCCCCCTTCGGGCGGCGGAATCTGGGAGGCACGGCCGGGCCGCCAAGACGTCCGCAGCAGCTGCAGCTTCGGGCAGCGCCGCAGCGTTTCCTCCAGGTGCCGCGGCTTGACTATGGGGTAACCGTCGTGTTCCAGCAGTCGCAGCGAGGGCAGGGCGGCGGCCAGGGACACCAGGCCCGCCGGGCTGCAGCAGAGAGGAAGAAACCCCTCCTCACTCGCAAGGTCAGAGAAATGACAGCAGACAGACCATGTGCGGCAAGAGGGGCTCTGCGGCACCAGCCAGCCGCACCCAGCACAGAAAGCACACCTCAGCAGGTGGCAGTCACGGAGCGACAGGTGCGTCACTGCCGGCAGCAGCACGGCTGCCTGCTGCTCGACGCGCGCCTCGCCATCGCCATGCTCAGCCGCCGCTTCTTCCAGCGCAGCCGCCAGGCCGACGTCGTTGAGGGTGATGGACGACAGCTGCAGGCTCCGCAGATCAGTCAGGGGAGCATCGCCGCGAGCGAGCGGCCCCCAAAGTCGTTGAAACTGTCCAGGCGCAGGCACGTGAGCCGGGTGAGGCCTGCACAGGGCATCGGCAGCTAGGCAAGCAGAGGCTCGGCCTTGAGGGCCGTGCCAACGAGCGACGGGAGCGGGTACAGGAGTGGCATGCAGAGTGTTGGTTCAGTTATCACTGCGCGCCTGCAGCCCAGCGCTCACCCGACAATTCCACCAGCGCCGACTCGGTCGCTTGCATCCCGCGCAGCAGCTCCAAGCGGCGCAGAAACGGCAGGCGCCGACCGATGGCCGCCACCGCCGCGTCACCCGCGTGCTCAAGCACCTGTGCAGCGGACACAAGGGAGCCTGCTGGCTGCCACAGCATGCACAGCAGAAAAGATACCTTCGCTGTGCAGGCCTCTTCCAGCTGTTGGGGAGAGCTAAGCGGCAATGGGCGGTCTGCAAGCGATGCTAACATGCGGCCGTGTGTGTGGAGGAGTTTGGACGCACCGCGAGGAAGCGGAGGGAAGCAAAAGCACCGGCTGCTCGGAGCTCACGCTGGCAAAGTACACTTCGTCCAAATTCATCATCAGGGAGGTCAAGCCAGAGAGGCAGCTCAGCTCCTTGGGCATCCCCGCCTACGGTTATACTAGGGACCCGCATCACTCCTTGCAGCAAGGAGAGCAGTATCGGGAGGAGGCAGCGAGGCACGCAAGAGGCAGTGCAGGCTGGGGTGTGTTGCCTCAGGTGGATCAAGTACGGCAGGCACTGGTGCGCATAGCAGGAACCTAGCCTGCCCTGCCTGCCTGCACGGACACAGCGGAGAGATCCAAGGCCTCCACGCCCGCCAGAGGCAGTGAGGGCAGGTGTAGTGGTGGCACATCGCCCCACCCCTGCAGCTTTAGTGCCTTCAGCGTGCCGCCTGAGCCTGCCCCCTGAGGGGTGCTGCCGGCTGTCAGGGCCGCCAGCAGCAGCCCGAGAGCCTCTGGCGGGTCGTCCTGCCCCCACAGCAGACCGCCAAGCTGGTGAGGTGGCGCAGCATGCCAAGTTGCTGCAGCTCCTGGGCTGGCAGGTTCACAAGCCTGAGGCGTCGCAGCTGGCTCAGGTGCTGCACGATTGCGGCCACCAGCACATTGCTGTGCTTGACACCGCCGCCACGCCAAACCTCGACATCCAAGTTGGTGAGCTGGGTCTGCCCGGCCAGCGCGGGCACCAGCAGCAGCACGGCATCAGTGGTGTCGCTGTGCAAAGCCAGGCTGCGCAGCCGCGGCGCGAGCGGCAGCACCGCCTCCTCCCCGCGGTCCAGCAAGCCGCAGTTGACACTCAAGTGGGTCAGGTGCTGCAGGCGGGACAGCTGGTGCAGCACGGCGGCGTGCGGGCGGTTCCAGCGCAGCACCTCCAGGCTGCACAAGCGGGTGCAGCTGGCTGCCAGCTGGCTGAACAGCAGAGAGTCCGCTTCATTCAGATAACTCCGATCCACAAAGCTGTCGCCTTCGATAGCTGCGAAAGGAAGGAGAAACCAGGAGGCTGAAGATGCCTGGCAGTGCAAGCCGGAGGGCCCCAGTGCTGTGCAGGCGCAGCGCTCACCTGGCACCCAGAAGCGCAGCACACGCAGCCCTCCACCCACACGGGTTGCCAGGGCACCAATGTCATGGCGCAGGGAGTGGATGCGGGGGGCCAGCACGGGCAGCGCGGCATCCGCCGCCGCTCTCCAACCCCTGCTGAGCCGGCGCAAGCTGGCCACCAGCGGGCTCCAGCCAAGATCGTTCAGCACAATGAAGTGCAGCAGGGCGTGGGCCAGGAACGCTGGAGGCGCCTGCCAGGGGCTGACTTCACCAGCCTCGGCATCTGTCGCCTCTTGGGGCGCCGGCATCGCGGGCGGGAGGCAGGCGGCGGCTTGGGTCAGTGCGGGGCGTGGACCCGGGAAGTTGGGCGCGCAGCAGCCACTTCGCTCAAGCCTGCCAATGCTGCGACCAGCGCCGCAGACAGCGTTGGGCGAGGATGGCGCGAAAACACGAGTGATCACAAGCACACGACGCGGCCGAAGGTCTTGTAAAGCGGCTGCCAGAAATCATTAAAGGCTGGATAGGGTTGAAGGCGATATCCATTCACCTCCGCCCCCGGCCAGATCAGCGCTGTGCACGTCATCGACCCTGCATTGCCCATCGCCACTACACAGTCTTACTGCATTTCCATCCACAGCCACTCCGTCTGCTGCTGCGATACGTGATGTTAGCAGGTAATTGCAGTGGAAAGGGCCGACCGCGCTGCTACTCCACCGCAGACATGCTGCCCCAGCGCTGCCCCGCCTTGACTTTGACCGCCAGCGGCACACGCAGCCGAGCCACGCCAACCATCACCCCCCGCAACTCCTGCGGGCAAACACATACGGGACGAATACGAACATAAATGTTGGAGCTTCTCACGGCCTGTTTGCATAGGCTGGGTGGCCAGCCAGGGGCGGCCGTTGTGAGACTCCAAAGCCACAAGAAGCGGTGAGACTCCAAAGCCACAAGAAGCGGTGAGCATCACAAATCTGACCCACGCGGCCCTGCTGCAGCCGCCCACCTGCGCCATCCAATCCACTGGCACCTGCCGCGCGTCCACCTCCACAATCAGCTCGTCGTGCAGCTGCGACCAGCAGGAGCAGGCGGGGGCGGATGCAGGGCTTGGCTGTGTCCTGGCCATGGCAAGGAGCACGCCACGCACAAACAGCACACACACACTCTTCAACACAGAAGCCTGCACTCAAACGACACAGGCCCGCCCGCAGCGACCTGCGCCACGATGCGCGCGGGCGGCCGCCCGCCGCCTCCGCCCAGCGGCACCAGTCCACCATGGCGCGCTTCATCAGGTCGGCGGCGCTGCCCTGCACCACGCTGTTCACTGCCTTGCGCTCCGCCTCGGCCCGCACGCTGCGGTGGGGAGGGGGGGGGGCTTTAAGCAGGTTGTGTGGAGGCGGGGGAGGGGGGCCATAAGCAGGTCGTGTGGAGGCGGGGGCCTTTAAGGAGGTTGTGTGGAGGCGGGGGAGGGGGGCCATAAGCAGGTCGTGTGGAGGCGGGGCGCGCGCGCGTGTGAGGGCCATAAGCAGGGCATATGGAGGCAGGGTGTGTGGAGGCATGGGGCATGGGGCGGGCGTGTGAGGGCAATCGGGCCTGAACGCAGGAGCCCTATGCCGCTACAACGGCGTGGAGCAGCAAAGCAGGTACCAAAGCCCTGGACGATTTCCGCGAATGCGCTCCACCAACCCCCCACCCCACCCCACCCCCTTCCACACACACAAACACAACCAGCAGCCCCACCGCTTGTCTGTGGCAGCCAGGCCTTTGATGGGCCGCTGCCGCCCCAGCAGGGTGCGCACGCCGCCCTGGGCGCGCGCCGCCGCTTTGGTCGCCTCCACAAAGGCGGCCACGCCCTTGAAGTGGGCCAGGAAGCTGGCGATGAGGTCCTGGACGGGCAAGAGAGACAAGAAAGGGCGGGCAGCGGGGACAGGGTTCTTTGGGGACTGAACGGACCAATGGTCTGTCCCATTGTTTGCAAGGCTACAGGGCCAGGGAGGAGAGCTGCGAAAGCGCTGGCGCAGCGACGCTATGCGCTCCATGCCAAGCGCCCTCGGGGTCCCCACGGGAGGCCGTTCCAGACACGCCCCACTCGCGCACGCACTCGCACCGAAGCGCACCATAGCGCACTGTAGCGCACCTGCGCAGCCTGCACAGAGATGCCCAGGGCGCCCGAGCCCTGTGCCAGGCCGTATGGGGTAAGGCCGTACTGCAGGCGGGGGGGAGGCGGGAGGGGAGGCGGGAAAGGGGCCATGGGGTTGCAGCTGCGCTGCGCAGCGTGCGCAGAGGAGGCTAGGCACGGCAGAGTGCCGACTCAACACTCCAAGGAAGAACCTCACAATGCTTCTGGCCTGGCAAGACCCCCCGATCCCACCCCCTCACCCCACCCCCACCCCTCCGCCCATCCCGCCCGACTCACGATGATGCCGTACGTAACGCGCTTTGCCTTCTCCCGCTGCTCCTTGCTGACGTGCTCGACATCGCCTGCGGCATGGGCAGCAACCACAGCGTGCATAACGTGCGAGGCAGCGTCTGCAGCGCAGCGCAAAGCGCAGGCCAGCCAGCCACGCTTGCTTGCAGGCAGGCAATCCTTGGCAGTACAACAGCGCTGGGAGTGAAGCGGCAGCCCACCTGACCCAAGCCAGCGTGCGGCGATGTGCAGGAACGCGTCGCCGCCTGCGCCCGCGCGCTGCAGCAGCGCGCACAGCGCGGGTCGCCGCTGAGGTGGGCCAGCACGCGCAGCTCCACCTGCGGGACAGCAGCGACACAACTGGGGTGCATTCGCGGCGCATCCCAACCGCGGCATGAGCAGCACAGCGAGTACGTTTGGCTGCTGGGCAGGAGGCTGTCTCTGGCGGATCGCCTCTCCAACTTGCATGTGCCGCCAGCTGTGCCAATGCCTCGCCCAATCCCCCTGCAGCCCAAATCCCCTACCACCAAAAACAGAAACAAAACGCGGATGGGGTCCTCCCTGCAAGAGCTCCCCAGTCGTGGCACCCCTCCCCTGCCGCACCTGGCTGTAGTCTGCGGACAGCAGCACGTGGCCGGCCGGGCGGCAAAGGCGTCGCGGATGTTGGCCAGCTGGCCGCCGCCGCCTGACGCCTCGAGCTGATACTTGGTCACCGCCTTGAATGGGCCGGGGGAAGGGGCGGTTTGAAGACATAGGATGGGAATGCAGATTATTGACGAAGGTGATTGGCAGCTACAGGAAAGGGAGTGTCGCACAGCATGCCGCCGCCTCCCTCACGGAATGCCGCCGCTTCCCCGGCGGCGCAGCTGACAAGCCCGCCCCCCACACACACACTTCACCTGCAGGTTGGGCGCACTGCTGCTCAGCCGCCCCGTGGCAGTGCTGGTTTGGTGCCAGCGGCAGTGCACGCGTGGCAGGCCGCCGCTGTCGGGGTGCGCCGCTGCATACGCCGCCGCCGAGTCGTAGCCCGCGGCAGCGGCGACGCACCAGTCAGCATCGACCCACTTGGACACAAAGTTCTGCGGGCGACGGAAGCGAGTCCACAATAGCGGCAGGCTGTTGGAGGTTTTCACACTGAAAGTCCGGCCGCAGGAAAACAAAGACCGAGGAGCAGCTGCAAAGAAGCGGCTGTATGCGCGCAGCCCAGCGAAACCCAGCGTGCAAGCCCATGCCATGCAAGGGGGCAGGGAGGCGGTGCTGCTGCTAGCTGTTCTTCCGGGCGGGCAGGACCACACGTCAAGCATGTCAAGCCAGGACAGGCAGGCTGTACGCGTGCCTGCAGCGAGCGATACTCCAGCACAGCGGCAGGCAGCGGGCTCAGCGCCCTCAGCCCCTCCAGCGCCTGTTCGTCCGTGGGCAGGTGCGTGCGGGCAGAGGCGCGGCCGCGGCCCGAGGGTGGCGGCAGCTATGACAGGGGGGCCGGGGTGTGCAGGGCAAAGGCCCGTGTAAGTGAGGGTCAGCATGCGGCAAGATGCAGGGGGTTGGGAGGGTGACTTGCAGAGCACGCATCCCAGAGGATGTGCTGGTGTACCTGCAGCACGTTGTACAGCACGTCCGCCAGCTGGCTGGGGGAAGCCAGGTTGAAGCTGCGGCCCGCCAGCGCGGCAGACTCGCGCTCCAGGCGCGCCATGGCCTCGCGAGCCGCCTCCCCCGCCGCCCGCAGCAGCCACGGGTCGAAACCCAGCCCCGCGACCTCCATGCGAGCCAGCAGGGCGGCCACCTGCAGGAGGACAAAGGGGTTTGGTGCCCTGCTGCTTTGGATTGGTTGGATGGAAGGAAGGCAGGAGACGTTTGAATTCTCTGGCGCTAGAGGCAGGAGTCCCGGGAGCAGAAATCCACCCGCGCAGGGCAGATGCATGGGCCAAGGGCAAGAAAGCTGCTGCGAATCCATGGCCTGCCACCTCTCTTCATTCCCCACCTGCATCTCTTGCTGAACCGTCTCTGGGGGCACCCCCTCTTCAGCCAGACGCCCAAACATGGCCTCTCCCAGCAGTATGGCTGCGCGAAGAGCGCGCCACATGCGCTGCATGGGACCAGGGAAGCTGGAACTGCCTCCAGAGCCGCCAGCGCCGCCGCCGTCGCCCACAGCGGCATCCCAGGCCGCAAGCGCCGCGCCAGCGCCGTACTCTTCCGTGGTGGGGGATGCGGCGGCCGGAAGGGGCGGCAGGCCGCCGAGGTGGCGCTGAGTCAGCTCGTGGAGGGAGTAGTCGGTCAGCTCCTTGTCGCCGCCCTGCAGCGGCACCGGGAGGCAAAGCTGTCAGGGAGCCAGCGCCTCTGCGACACTTGGACACTAGGTCGACCACTGGGACTCGACTGCCGAGGCTTGCACATGGTGCAGGGCGGAACTGCGCAACAGCGCAGCTGCCTGGCAGCTGGACAGGGAAAAATCCTGCTCCGCGAGCACCCTGCTGTTGCACTGGTTACACCGTAAAGGCTGGGGGCCCACCTGCAGCAGCTGTGGCTCCAGCAGCCAGGCCAGCAGGCGCGGGTCGGCCAGGTTGAGGCGGTGGGGCGGCGGCACCGCCACCCCTGCCTCGCTCAGCAGGCGCAGCAGGCCTGCAGGCCAGGCGGCGCAGGTACAGGCGACTCGGTGCAGGGGGACCATAAAGAGCTTTTTGCAGCCGATGCTGCCCTGGAGGGCCACCTGGCAGCAGGTCATGCCAGCTTATCCAGCGCGCATATGCATAGACGCCCGGCAGCTACAGCCCCACCCTGCATGTCAAAGGCCACGATGGCGTCGCACTGACTGCTGGCGAGCAGCTGGCGCGAGAGGTCGCGGCCGCGCGCCGCCGCCGCGTCGTCGACTTCCAGCCCGCCCCACACCCCCGCCGCCAGGGGAAGGAAGTACAGCGTGGCTCCAGGGACGCCCTGCCCGCTTTGCTCGCTGGCGTGGATGGGCAGCAGGCACAGCGCGACCGCCGTGCCGCCGCGCGGCCCCGCGGGCGGGCCCTCCCCCGGCGCTGACGCTCCTGTTGGCTGAGCGGCGGCCTGGCTGCCGCCCTGCGCGCGCTTGTTGCCGCCGCCCACAGCCTTGATTGCGCGCTGCTGCTCCTTTGAGAGTGGCTCCAGGGTGGAGAAGAACTGGCTGCCACTGGGATCCACGCACAGCAAGCCAACGCTGCAAGGTTGAGGGGATATGGACACGTAGCATGCCCAGCACTCCCACGGCTGTTGAGCTGAACGTAGGCAGGCAAGCGGAAGGAGCAGCAGCAGCATGGGACGTAACCAAGAGACGTGCCTGCAGCTTGGCGCATCCCTCATCTCTGCTTCAAACGCGAGGTAGCCCTGCGGTGTCGTGGCATCCACCACCCCCAGCCAGGGCCCCACTTCGAGCACCTCCCTTGCGGGCAGCGCCCGACCGCCGGGCAAGGTTCCCGACCGCCTGCCCTCCGCAGCCGCGCTGGCCGTCGACGGCCTGCGCTTCTGTCGCTTGGCCGGCGGCAGGCGCTCGCGGCTGTTGGGACCATCCTCAAAGTCTGAGGCCTCGCTGGCCTCCCGGCCGTCGCCGCTGCTGCTGCCGCCGCCACCGTGTCGCTGCCTTGGGGGCCCTTGCCGCCAGCATTTTCATCGTCAGCAGCGGCAGCTGCAGCGGCGGCGCTCGATCGACGTCGTTGCTGCTGCTGCTTCTGTGCCGGCTTGCGCGGCTGGCTGTTCAGCTGGTGCAGCGGGGTGGGCGCCCGCTGCCACGCCGACGGTTCGGGCGGCGGCACCACGTACCGCCCGCGCCTGCCAGCACTGCTTGGCGAAGCTTGGGAGGAGCCGCTGCCCGCAGCTGCTGTGCGGCGCACTGCAGATCAGGCTTCTGGTCCTGCTGTTGCAGCTCCTGCTCATACGCTGCAGAATGTGCTGATGGGCGACGCTCCAAAGAGCTCGGATCGACAGACGCCGGGCCGCGGCGGCTTGCCTTGTGCCAGGCACTCGTGACTGCGCCCATGGGAGCGCTCTGAAGCCCATGCGCCTGCGCAAACTGCATCAGCTGTGCAGCGGTGGGCTCCGCAGCGGCGCTCGCCCCCGCCAGCCGCCCCCAGCCAGCGCCCCCTCCTCCTGCCTTGCGCCGGCGCCGCTGCACGTTGGAGCCAGCGTGGGCACGCTGTGCCTGCTGAGGCGGCTGGCGGCGGGCTGTACAGCTTGAAGGTCTTGGGGCAGGACTGCACTTGTGAAAACCGACATGAAAGGTAGTGTCTGATGAGCGCATGACCCAGGGCGTTAACGTCAAAATCAAACAGGACGACAGCAAAGCCTCACAGGCAATACACCCTGTACCGCGGAGAGGAGGCCCACCTGTTGGCAGCTGCCTGCCGGTTGATGCAGCCTGAAGCTGCTGCTGGCCACGCAGGCTGGGACGCGGTGCGGGCGGGCTGTTGCTGCCGGCGCGCACGGGAGAGGCATCACATGCTCCTGCCTGTTCATAAGCGACGGGGACCCCCATTGGCCCGGGCAGGCCTGGAAACGAGTCGCTGTGCTGAGGCAAGCTCGGGGTGGTGCGTGCCATGCTACGCTGGCCGTGGGTGCCCTGTTTGGCTCAGGCCGATCCATCTGGCTGGGTGCTGGCAGCAGCGTGCCAGCCCAGCCGCCGGGCTTGCCTCCCCAGCCGGCGCACCCCGGACGCGACGGCATGCTGCCCCAGCTGCCGCCGCTGCTGCACATGGGGGCTGTGGAGGTGCTGCGCTGGTGCTGGCTGCCCGCCGCTGCTGCCGCACAGTCGGAAGCAGCTGGCTCTTCCTGCTGCCCCGCAGCATTGGCGGCGCGTCCTGCGGCAACATTGCCCCATGTTGAGTTCCTGCAGGTAGATACCAGGGGCACATGGTCAAAATGCACACGCGAGAAGGCCAGTACATGCCTCGGGCAGCAATGCACGGCAGCATTTGTAAGGCGTACTGGCCGCCGTCGCGTCCCCACCTTGGCTGGTGTGGAGCGGCAATCAGCCGAGCAGCCCCTACCGTCGCCAACGCTGTAACTCTGCTGGAAGCGAGGGTGGGTGCTGCAGCTGGTGCTGCGCTGCGTGCCCAGCGTGAGGCAGCATCCTGCAGACAGAGCGGCCGTGGTGGGCGGTGGGTGCCGGCGAGTATAGGAGCCGCCCTCCGAGTCTTGGAGGGACGTTGAAGCACCTTGGAAGCTATCGAGATAGGTTGCAGGCGAACGAGGCGGGCAGGGAGGCTTACAGGCGCAGGAGGTTTTGCAGCGGTGCGCCAAAGCCTCAACATTGCGTCGCTTTCCATCGTAGGTGCTCATAAAGATGATTACAACAATTCCAGACGGTTGGCGACACCAACAAGCGAGCTGAACGCCGGGTTTGTACTCAAAGACGCGCTTTGGCTGCGCGTGCCTATGTTACACCCGTGAGAGGTTGCTGAGTTGTTGCAAACAATCAGCGAGCCGCCTACGGGACATCGCCCAGCTGCATGGAAGTACTGCTGCTGGCTGGCTGCTGCTAGCTGCCGCCGCCTGGCGATGCCAGCAGTCTGGCAGGTCACGCCACAATGAAAAACAGCGCAACGCACAGCACAGCAAGCAGCAACGTTCCCATGATTCTTTCCACAGTCACTGGGCTGCTTGGCGCTTGCAGGGCGCCGGTGCCGCTGCTGCGCTCGGCGCCGGGCAGCAGCGGCCGCAACTCTGCCGCTCCCGTGTCCAAGCTGCCGCCAACCATCCAGGGGTGTGCCAGTGCCTGCAGCAACATGCAGCTCCCGGTGTTTTGCATGGTTCCGCCATGCTGCTTTGTGGCCAAGTTCCCGTCCGGCACACTTCCCGAACAGCTGCTCCCCAGCAACCGGGCCAGCGGTCAACCGGTTTGACCGAGCAGCACCCACCAGGTTAGCGGTCAACTGGTTTGACCGAGCAGCACCCACCTGGTCAGCGGTCAGCCGCTGGTCTGGGTCAACCACCAGCAGCCGCCGGATCAGGTCCTTGGCCTCCTGGCTGACCTGGCGCCACACGGGATCCGCAAACTCGTACCGCCCAGCTTCCACGCGGCGCAGCAGCTGCGACACGTCGGCGTCCCAGAACGGCGGGTAGCCGCCCAGCAGCATGAACAGGATGACGCCGCACGACCAGAGGTCAGCCTGGGGCCCGTATGTGCACTCCTCCGCCGCGCTGTGGCCATGCTGCGCCCCCGCTCGGACCACCTCAGGGGCCACATACTCTGCAGCAAGGAGCGCGGTCAGGGGGTGGGGGTTGGGGGAGTGCCGCCATTCTGCCCACGCAGCCGCTGCGGAAGGTCAGGCAGCCGTCCAGCGCAAGACGCTGATAGCGCGGCTGTGCAAAGCAGATCATGGCCCAAGGGAGGGGCAAAAGGGTGCAAGGCGCTGGCGGCAAGAAAAGGCGCCCGTCGGAGCGGCTCACGCGGCGAGCCAGTCATGACCGTCATGCTGTTCAGCACAGAGGGCGTCCCCTTCACCGCCACCCTGCAGCGGGGCGGGCGGCTGTGCGTGTTGGTGCACTGTGCGCTGCATTCAAGCACTGCGCAGCATACACGCTCCCCTGCACATGCTGCGAATCAACAAGTACGCAAAGGAAACACGAGCGAAGTACGGCGTCCCCTTGCCCCCTCACAGTTCCGAGCAGGGCGGGAAGGCGGGGTCCTGATGGGCCGCATAGTACGCAGCGCAGCACAGCGGCACCCACCCAAAGTCTGCGATTTTCACGGAGCTCACGTCTCCCGGCGCCGCCAGCAACAGATTCTCCAGCTTGAGGTCCCGGTGGGCCACCCCCTGTCCCCAAAATAGCAGGGATGGACGACACTCGGCATGCGCATTCAGCGCGCAAACGGTGGTGCGCAGCAAGCAGAACCATATCCCAGCGACCCTGTGCGCCCACTCAACAGGCTGTGTAGTTGCGCAAGGAGGCCACCGCTGGCATGGCGCTGAAGCCGGAGGCGCCGCCTGTGGCTGGCCATGCGCAGCTGCACGGCATCGCTCACAGCTCTGCGGTACCGCTCGCTCACAGCCCTGCAGTACCGCTCACATGGAGTGCAGGTACCGCACGCCTTCCAGCAGGCGACGGAACACGGCCCGCGCGTCGGCTTCGGCGAGGCCCCCCGTGTTGATCACTTCCAGCAGCTCGCCACCTGCGTGTGAAAGTGGAGAAGTGGGGGCGGCGCAGCACTCGTGCAGTGGGGGCTCCCAGCGGCGGCTCTGCAATGCGAGGCGCGAACATGTCTGCGAGGAGGACTCGTCTCGAGCCAAGACAGCGTACGCAGCAGCGTAGCAGACAGTTGGAGTCGCGCGCCAGGCGCTGCGCCCTGGCCTGGCCACAACATGGTGCGCGCCCCTGCCAGCCGCGTCGCCCTACTTCTCACCTCTCAGCATCTCCAAGATGAGGTAAGCCTTGCCCGCCTGCACAAAATATTCCCGTAGTTGCAGCACACTGGGGTGGTCCAGATCCAGCATGGCGGACACCTCGCGCAGCACCATGTCGCGCTGCGCACGCTGCGCTCTGCTGGACGCATCGGCGGGAGGCAGCGGCATCGCCTTGCACGCCCAGCGCTCCAGTCGCACGGTCTGTGGCCTCCTGCACCCGCGAGGAGGCTGCGCAGCGCAAAAGGGATGTTTGGTGCGCTGGATGGCGGCAGTGGGCAGTGCACCAGAGGGGTCAAAGGGTAGGAGCAGCAAAGCACCAATCTGCGACATGCGGGTGAGGATTGGATTTTGGGTAGCACACACCTCCCTCTCCCAAGGTCTCGCCAAGGTGATAGCAGTCTTCTAGGGCGGCATCTTTCCGCAGCTTCTTGCCGCCCCTGCAGCAGAGCGGCAGCTCGCTGGGTGAGCGGTGTCTGGTGGCTTCTCAGCCGCATTTGGGGTCGTCCCTCCTCTTCATTTACGTTCATGTGCTCACTCTGGAAAGGGTCCAAGCTCAACCTGCGCTGGCTTCGCCCTAGGAGACCCGCTTTTGCGTGGAGAGAGTCTTTTCAGAAGGCTACTCATTAGAGAAACGCTGAGATGTGATCGGGCCCTTTTGATGGTGTCTGCAGCGTCTCGACGCACTCGTTAGGCCGCCAAAGGGGTGCCCCTGCTGAGCCTGCTGGCCTCTGTCTGCATTCAACACGCGTCAATTCAGGGCAAGCTGCTGAGCGATTCAGCATCAAGATAGGCCCCGACGTTCCGCACCCCTTTACTGCCATACCGCTCACGCCTTCAGCTCTCAGCTGCTGCTCTAAAAGCCCTGACGCCCTGATGACGGTCACACAACTAGCACAGGTCCTGAGCAGCGCACAGACGGCGCCAATGCTATCAGAGTTACGCGTCCAACAGCCGCCGTCGCCGCCGAGTTCTCACCCTCCGCCGCTCTGCCCAATGGTTTTCCTCAGATCACGCACGTCATCTTCGACATGGACGGACTGCTGCTGGACACGGAGGGGATGTATACGGTGGTGCAGCAGCGGCTGGCGCAGCAGTATGGGCGGGAGTTCACGTTTGAGCTGAAGGTGGGTTGAGGGCGATGGGGTGGGTGTCCATGCACAAGTGCCCTGCCTGCCCTTCAGACTGGGAACCGCAGTGCAGCTGTTCAGCGAGCAGCGCTGATCATGTGGTATGTTTATGCTGCCTTCCGCTATCCCACCGCGGCCCCTTACAGGCTAAGATGATGGGCAAGAAGGTGAAGCTCTGCGAGTTGTCCAGGCCACATTTGCTCCCTCTCTGCTGTGCAGCTGATTTGCCTGCTGAGCAGATATTCATCACACACCCTCATCTACGGAGGCAGACGCAGATGCTCCAGCTGGCACATGCCCTCCTGCCAGTTGGGACGAATCAACGTGCTGATGCCACGTTTTCCCGCTGAGAGCAGCGCCGTGGGATGCTGTGCAGGCCATTGAAGCGGCGCAGGTGCTGGTCGATGAGCTGCAGCTGCACGGCCTCACCACCCCAGAGCAGTTCCTCGCGGACCGCGAGGAGGCGCTGGACGCGATGTTCCCCACCGCGCAGCTGCTGCCGGGCGCAGGTGGGCAGCGGCGGCGGCCGTGGAGCGGCGCGGCGGCAGCGCGGCGCCGGCTGTGCGGCTTGCAGTGGGGGTGTGCTGCCAGGCGGCGCGCGGTTGTGTTGATGGGGATGCCTGCAGCCGCCTGAGACTGACAGCTGGCAAGCGCCGGAAAGTGTTCCCGGCGCCATGCAAACGGGAAGATTCTGCCGTGCGATGCGACGCACGGAAGCCCGCCCTGCGCCCACCCCCTCCCCCGCCTGCAGAGCGGCTGCTGCGCCACCTGGCGGCTGCAAAGGTGCCCTTCTGCTTGGCCACCTCCTCCCACTTGCGGCACTACAACCTCAAAACCACGCTGCACCGCGACCTCTTCTCCCTGTTCAGCCACCGAGTGACGGGTGGGCGGCGCCAGCCAGCGGGCCGGCCATGCCCGGCTGCATCCAGCACTCCCCGCAGCTTGTCTGCACGGCCTGCATGGCGCACCGCGCAACCCGCAGCAGAACCACGGACACCCCGCTGCCACCGCCACGCCTGTTCGGCCGCTGCCAGCACCGACTACGCGCTCTCGCAGATTCCCAACTAAAAACGGCACCCTGCCCTGCGGCTGTGCGCAGG
This sequence comes from Chlorella sorokiniana, assembly GCA_025917655.1. Lineage (NCBI taxonomy): Eukaryota > Viridiplantae > Chlorophyta > Trebouxiophyceae > Chlorellales > Chlorellaceae > Chlorella > Chlorella sorokiniana. The sequence continues at coordinate 315,593 of CP084610.1, forward strand.
CGACCAGGTCACCAACGGCAAGCCGGCGCCCGACATCTTCCTGCGGGCGGCGCACGCGTGGCAGCCGGCCCCGCGCCTGCCGCCTGCCTGGTGTTTGAAGACGCGCCCAGCGGCTTGGCGGCAGCAAAGGCGGCGGGCATGTGAGCGTCGCTGGCTGGCTGCAGGGGGTGCTGGCCGACAGCCTCATCCCCGGCTGCAGCGCTGCCGCACCGTGCCTGCGGTTTGCCCTGCCGCAATTGTGCTGGGCATAACGCGCAAACGTTGCCTGCAAGCCCCTGTTAGCTGTTGCTCCCGACTCTCCTGCCCTTGCGCGCGCACACACACATCGCCGCTGCCCCGTACCCCTCTCCGTTGACTGTAGGCATTGCGTCATGGTGCCCGACCCGCGGCTGGACCCCTCCCAGTGCAGCGCAGCCGACCAGGTGCTACGCAGCCTGGAAGACTTTGACCCGCGGCAGTGGGGCCTGCCGCCCTTCCCGAGCAGCGCTGAGCGGCGCACCAGCGCCAGATGCCCCGCAATGCTATTGCTTGCCTTGCCGTTCAAACTTTTTGGCAAACTCTTACCCTCAGAAATCTCTCCAGTGCATTGGTTCATCACTGCAAAACTGGATGCTGTGTCGATGGCAGGGAATCAGGGCAGGGAGGTCCGGCAAAGGCAGGCAGGCAGCGAGAATCTCTGTACAGGTATGGTGGGACCAAGTGCGGCATGCGCTGCTCGCAAATCACGGTCTGCGGCGGCGTGCTGCTTGAGTTGATCTGCCCGCATGCGGGCGGCCCGCTCTAGCAGAGCTTCCACGCCGCACCGGGATAGGCAGTCGACTGCGGCGGGGGTCGAGACAAATAAAACTATGCATCAGCCCGAGGCAACTGCTCCCCAGCCAACATCAGCTGCATCGGGTGCATCGAGCTGACCAGATTCTGCAGCAGCTGGCCCTGCCCCTCACCTGGATTGAGGCAAGGCAGGTGGCTGGGTTCTGAACGTAGCACAGGCTGAAAAGGGGGGGAGGGGGTCACAATCAAGGTGCCCGTTGGGAAGAGGAGCCGGTGGAAAAGCCAAACATGCCGCTCCACTTGCCAGCCGCAATGAGCCGTGAGCGGTGATGTTACGCGCTCTCATGCAACACGCCTCTTTGAAGCTGCACAGGCATGCCCCAGCTCAGTATGCGCTCACCTGATGGGCAGCAGGAAGTTGGAGTCGGTGCGCTGGGCACAGCCGGCCTGCCCCGTCTGCACGCCGCCGCTGCTGCCGCTAGTGGTGCAGGCGCAGCCGCCGGTCAGCTGGGAGGCAAGGTCGCCGCCAGACAGCAGGCCGGTGGTGCCTGCTGGGCGGGGAGAGGGGGCGCCGGGTGGGTGGGCGGTGTTAAGACATCGAACGAGGTGCGGATTGGCTGTTGTGGCAGGGAGTGGAGGGTGGGGGCGCTGCGGAAAGAAACTGGAGAGGGTGTGAACCAGCAGACACCCTGCTAGGCGCAGGCGAGCAAGGCAGACCGAGTGCTGGCTGGACCTCTCACCAGCAGCTGGGGTGGGAAAGAGGGCGGGGAGGGGCAGCGTGGGCGACGGTGGTGGCGGCGGAGGCGAGCGCGGTGCAGGTGGGGAGGTGGGCAGCGCAGCGGGAGCTGGGGCACGGGGCTGGCGTGGGCTCGGGAGGAGAGGGAGGGGAGCGGGCGGGAGAGGGAGGCGGCGAGGGTGCGGGAGAGGGAGGCGGTGGGGGTGGCGAAGGCTGGCGTGGAGGAGGCGGGGACGGCGGAACGGGCGGGGGTGGGGAGGGGGAGGGAGGAGGCGGCACGGGCGGCAGGCGCACTGGAAGGGCTGCGGGAGCAGGCTGCTGCACTTCAGATTCCGGCAAGGGCGCAGCGGCGGGAGCAGCAGGGGCAGCAGCTGGCGGTGCGGGGGCGGCCTCGAGGGACGGCGCCGCTGCAAGGCAGGAGCAGCGAGCGGGAGGGGAGGCGTGCAGCGCTTTCATGCGGCCGTCTAGACAATGCGCACCCCTCGGCAAAGCCTCACTGCGGCGCAAGCCTGGCAGGGTGGGCAACACGCCTCCTACCCGCGGTCTGCTGCCCCGGCAGCCAGGGAAACCCGTCCATGATGTGGATAACGCCGTTGGAGGCCAGCACATCAGGCAGCACCACACCTGCGGCCCCCACCAGCGTCTGGCCTGGAGGGCAGGAGCTGCAAGGGGGGTCAGCTGAGGGCCGCTGCAGAGGGCCACGGCGGCGTGCTGCCAGGGGGACAGCACACAACCGATGCAGCCTGCACTGGCACCAAGTGCGCTGTGCCTCACAGCGCATGGGGCGCCCCCGCACGCACATCTGACCCTCAGTGCCCAAATCCCCGCACCCAGCGCTCAGCACCCGACACCGCACCTGCAGCCTGGGAGGTGACGGGCAGCTGCTGGCCCCCGCCGTCGTCACGGCGCCCGCCGCAGCCAGGTCAGCCGCCGTCAGGCGCTGCGGCGCTATGGCGCCCAGCACGGCCTCCCTCAGGAAGGCAGGGTCCTGCGGTACGGGGGAGCAGTACAAGGTCTCGCAGCCAGGTGCGGCTGCCCCCCAGCCGCCGCCACCTCCCCTGCCGCTCCTGCTGCCAGTACAAGGCGGTACCTGCAGCTGCTGGCGAGTGACCCGCCCAGAGTACACGGCGGCATTGAAGGCCTGGTTGGAGGGGGCAAAGACTGCAGGGGGCATGTTGGGGCGAACGCCCTTGGTGGGTGCAGCCACTGTCAGCAGGCGGCTTGGCGTCCTTGGGCAGTTGGCAAGGAGATGCATCATTTTTCTGTTGTAATTTGCTTGGGGGATGGCTCACCCGTGACCTGCTGTCCTGGGATTGAGGAGAGGTTGGCCAGGCGCAGAGCATTGGCAAAAGACACGAGCTGCGGCCGGGAGCGCATGAGCGGCGCGGGCATGTGGGTGCTTGCGGGTCGGTGCAGTCTGAAAGTTCCCTCGCTGGCATCCGCACGGCCTTCACATGCGACAGCTGTCAGCAACCAGGTGCAGTGCTCTTCCCCCCAGGGAACCCCCACCTGCGGCGTGCCGACGATGAGGCGGCTGATGGTGGGCAGGTAGGGCTGCGCCTCCGCAGCGGTGCACTCACGGCTGGCGGCACCCTGGAAGCTGGCGGAGGGGGTCAGGCCTGCCTGGCTGCAGCGGCTGGGGTCCTGCGCAAGTGGAGAGGCACACACGGACGGGGCCGGCGGATGAAGCGCTCTGCCAAGCAACCTGCATCATGGCGGAATGGCGTTGCATCCGCAGTCTGGCGATCGCGTGTCGCAAGGGTAGCGCTGTGCCATAGAGTGCAGTGCACCGCCATGGCACTCACATTCACAAAGCAGGTGGTTGCTGCAGAGCCGGAGGACCAGGTCGAATTGGCCGCAGCCAATGCGGCTCGTGTTGGTGCCGCCGCTCAGCCCGGTGGCGGTGCATGCGCACGGGTCGCCGCTGCCTGGCTGCACCCCATCTGTTGCTGCTGCCGTGCCTGCCTCCGGGGCAGGCGCTGAAACTGGAGGTGCTGGCAGCGCGGAGGGCGCTGCCAGGGGTTCCGTCGTAGGCGCAACAGCTGGCAGGGAAAAGGGCGAAACGGGCTCTGACGCAGGGGCGGCGGCAGGCGCAGCAGCCTGGGATGCTGGAGCGCCACCAAGAGCGTTATCAGGGGCTGCCAGGAAGGGGTTTGGAGCCTGTTGAGCCAGCGTCCGAGCCTGGGCAGACAGGGGCAGCAGGCAGGCGAGGGCGAGCGCCCAGACCTGCGCCCTGAACCTAAAGCGCGCCATGCTGCCTGCTGGAGAGGTCAGGAACGAGGAACACATACGCCGTGTTGCGATTGAAGCGGGAGAAGGTGCGCATGCATGCTTTCCACCCCCCGCTTCCACCCTTTCCCTCCATGCCGCTCCCACGGATTGCTCGTCTGTCTCGGCTGCGGAGTGGCGAGGATGGCTGATCATTTGCAAAAGCATGAATCTAATTAAACTAATGGAATCACTTTACGTTTTCAAGCCCACCATGGCAAATGAGGGGCTGCGGCAGCCTGCGGCAGCCTGACATGCTTTTCCGATACGGTTGGCTGCCGGGCAGGGAAGAAGCTGGCCAGGTGCTGGCTCGAGGTGCAGGTGGCGTTCCCCACAGATTGCTTCCCAAGCTACCCGCTGTCGTCAATGACAACCTGCAGTCACGGCTGAAAGGAGGCTGTGAGGCAGTCTCCTGCATGCCGGCACTGGCAGGGGGCGGCGGCGGCGGCCGCCAGCCCACCGCTGCTGACGATGGCTTGAGATTACTTGACCGCAACTACCGCAAGACCTTCCCCGCCACCTTCATTTCATGGGAATTGATACCCCAACAGGAGGTGGACCCAGTTAGGTCAGCCACGTGAGCCAGCTGGCATTGCTAAGCGCCCCCATGCCCTAGCTTCCACCATCTTCATCTCTGCAGCAGCTTTCGCGTTTATCTTTGCGACAGGCGAGCGGCTCACCTCCACGGCACACGCAAACCCTTCCCAAACATGGCGCGGCATCGCAGGGCGGTCCCCGTTCTGGCCCTCGCCCTGGGAATGCTCCTGGTGGTGTCGGCGACCAGAGAGCCTGGATCACGGTAAGATGCGGAAGAGGAAACTGAGGGTTTGCATTTGCCCATCAAGCCCGCGTCACATGCGGGCATGCCCAAACGCTCAGCCTGCACCCCGGCCAAACACGTGGCCAGGTGCATACAACCCTAGCGGGCGGGGTACGAGCGGCATCCGCCCGCGACCTCCCGAGCGGATCTCCTGCCTGTGCTGCTGCCGTGCAGCACCGCCGCCCTGGCACGCCGCCGCCGCCTGGCCCAAGACGGCTCTGCCCTGCCCGCAAGGCCCCCTGCTGGACCATGCGCGCCTCTGCCGGCTGCTGGGCACCGCTGGCAACGCGTCGCTGCTGCTGGCGGCCGATCCCGGCGAGCTCAGCGGCACCCCCGAGGTGAGCGGCTGCCGGTGGCGCAGGTCCAGATCTCGACCGCCACAAGGCAGCATGGGCGCCATAAACCCCCTCTTGTGGGCCCCCAGAACCCACCGCTTCCTCAAGAGGGCCAGACACCTGCACGCTTGGGTTCGCCGCCTCCTCGCATGCCGCTCGCTCCACTCTGCATGCCTGCCGCTCCCTGGTGGTCCACCACCCGCCCGCCGCCGCCGCCCGCCCCCCCCCCGCCCCAGGTCAAGTTCTTCCTTGAGAACGCTGTGATCGCCTCCAACGGCCAGGCGCGCACCCCCAACTGCCCCTTTGTGGCGGTGGGCGCGCTGCTGGGCCAGCCGGTGGTGCTGGGCACCACCGGCATCGGCGTGGCGGCCGCCTCCGCCTGCACCGCCGAGCTGCTGTCCTGCCCCGCCGCCGCCGCCCTCAAGGAGGCCCTCTGGGTGGGCACCAGCGGCTGGTCGCCGCAGCGCGCGGCGGCGTGCTCAACGACGACGACTGCTCGGCGCCCAACCCGTCGACGGAGGTGACGCGCGTCGGCGACATCTGCGTTTCTCCCCTGGGCATGGGCTTCTGCTGGAAGGCCACCTGGACGGAGCAGGCGGCGTGAGCGCGGCAGCCGCGCTGCAGATGATGTGCCGGGACTGCAGTGCTTGAAACGCGGCACGATGGCGGCGTGCGGGTCGCGCTTACGCTGAGCGCCCTGCTCGGCCCGCCCTCCGGCGGCTGCTGCTGCCGCACCAGAGCTCGCCCTGGGTGGCTGGCTCCAGCGCTCCGCCTCCAGCCACACCCGCTGCTCATGCTCGTCTCCCGTACCCCCAACCCCGCAGCTCCTACCCCAACCAGTGCTACACGCCGCCCGTGGCCCCGGCCCCAACACCAGCGCCCTCTTTGGCCAGTGCATGTTCTCCGCCGCGGACGAGGGCTCCATCGCGCTTGCAAACGAGCTGGTGGCGGCGGCGCAGGAAGCCACCTACCTGCCGCGCCCGAAGGAGTCACCGTTGGGGAGGAGGAGTACTGGACGGTGATGCAGAACGGTGGGCGGGCTGCGGGAGGGCAAGGGAAGCGGTCGCTCGTGGCAGGTTTGGCAGTGAGAGTGCCGCCAGCTGCCGCCATGCAGCCCCAGCATGCGGCCCCGGCGCTTTGCACCCTCTGCCCTCCCCCGTTTCCTTCCCAACTTGTTCCTGCCCACACCTTGCTGCCCCGAAGGACGCATACCTGCCAGGCCTCTTGAAGGCTTTTCCGTGGCTCCCCTGCCCCCGCCACTTCCCCTCCCGGCGCCCCCGCCGCCTCCCTCTAGGCCTCTCCCTTTCATAACAAAACAACGATTACATAGCATCACTAACGACCGCACCCACTTGCCACCCTCCAGGCACGGGCGTGGCCTATGAGTACAACCCCCAGGCCCCGCCGGCGGTGCTGGACTACACCGAGTGCGGCGAGGTGGCGTCTGAGATGTTCTGGGCGGGTGCGCGCCGCCGCGCAGTCTCTCCCCCCGCCACCTGCAGTATCCTACTATCGGGATTGCTGCCCACTATGTCCCCACGCTATCCCGCAATGTACCCTGCACCGCCACCAGCAGCACCCAGACCCCACACTCCAAGCCCCCACACACTTGGCCATTTTAAACGGAACTCACCCCTGCAGCCTTCCCCGCCCACGCCAAGAGAAAGCACTTGTTTTAAAACTGGCCCCCCCCCCCCGCCCCCGGGCGCAGCCCACCCCTGGGACGCCATGGCCCGCGGCTTCCTGGCGGAGCTCATCACCGACTCGGGGCTGGCCAACGTCACCGCCCGCGACGTCACCGTGGCGTCCGCCATGGAGGCCCGCGGCTTCCTCAACGCCGTGTACAAGTGAGGCGCCGCGTGGGTGGAGGTGTGCTTGTGTGCCTGGCAGCGCGTGTCGACCCAATGTGTGTATCTCAGTGAGAGGAGGAGCGGGTGTGGTGAGGCCAGCAGCTGCCTTGGAAGTGGGGCGGCCCAGTGTGGGGCTGCCGGGAGGGAGGGAGCCCTGGGAAAGACAGGGCTGTGCAAGGGAGAGGCAGCGCAAGCGGCGTCACCGCTGCCCTGCCCTGCAATCGACCGCCGCCCTGACGCCCGCTTCCTTGCTGCTGGGCCTTCCCGCCTGTGCCTCGCGTCCCTGCCGCTGCCGACTGTCGACCACCACCTTCATCTCCACCATCCCGCTGCTGCTTTGCTTGCCTCCCCTGTCCACCGCCCCCACCCCGGCACTGATCCAGCCGCCCTGCTTCTCCCTGCCCCACAGCTACAACGCGGCTGCTGCCTCGCCGCTGGCCCACACCATCGTGCGGGCCGCCTCCAACCTGGATGCCCTCATGCCGGTGTATCGGGACCCCGCCGCCGAGGACGTGTGGCTTGCCGCGCCCACCGTGGAGGAGGGTGAGTGCGGCTGGGCCAGGCTGCAGGCAGAGGCGGCACTGCCTGCCTTGCCATTCCCCTGCAGCTGCACGCACCCTGGCATGGCCGGCTGCAGAGTGGCTGGCTGGCCAGGCCCTGCCTGTGTGCTCGACCTGGTTAGAAGACAACCCCCCTTCTCCCTCCCTCGCTGCAGACATCACCGTGGGCTATGCCTTTGCCATCGGCACCTCCTCCACCGCCATCCTCAACCTGTTCAGGTTGCGCTGCGAGGACGCCGGCGGCTCGGCGGCAGACTGCTCCTTCATCGTGCAGTGAGGTGGCCAGGGGCCGGTGCAACCTGCGGCACCGGTGGCAGCGCAGCAGTTTGCGGTGTGTGAAGACCCATGCAGGCTGTGCATGCCTGCCCGAAGGAAGGGCAAAGGGCCTGCCAATGACGCGGCGAATCTGAACCGACCATCTATGCCCCTTTCCAATCCCAACATGACCTTGACCTGCATTTCTTAAGCAGCTCAAACTGCACCGGACTGGGCATCCCACCCTGCATTCTTGCTTTGTTCCGTAATAAAGCCGTTGCAGCGACATTCTTGCTGCATCACGATGCAGTCTGCACTTGTGTGCATGCTTGACTGATGTGCTATGCTTCTGACTGTCTACTGCAATGTATTACCTTAGTATTGTAAGCAGCGAAACGTCACTGCTGATGTGCTCCGGATCCGGACGGCCTGCAACCCACCTGAGGTCCACAAGGCAGCCAGTGCCAGCACCAAAGCAAAAAACGCCTGTCAGGGCCTGAGTGCACACATCATCCCGGCGTGAGAGTAGAAGCACTGAAGTAACGGCGACCCAACCAGCAGCAACGTTAACATGGGCGGAGGTGGTCGCGCCGCTCACAGCAGGCGGCAGCGGCGTGGCGGTAGGGCCCGGGTGCAGGCCTGCTGTGATGCAGCGCTGGTAGAGGTTTCCTGGCATTCACCTCAATCTTGGTCTCGTGCTGCACACATCCAGAATCACTTGAATGCCCCTGTCCTCCCACGTCCTGCTTGATGTGAGCGGTACCTACGGGAGCCCCTGTTCTGCGTGCTTGAACATCAAAACCCCGAATTGCGACTTTTATGAAGTTCAACGACGACAATAGGCTCTTTACAGGCGATTTGAGGCTGCCGAAAGCCGAAAACACCGAAAAAATTGTCATGCGATCTTAGTGATCAAAATTTTCGAAAGCGGCTGACGGTGACCGTTAGTTTTCCTGTAGTGCTTCTTACTTTTCATTTTGTAGACAATGACCTGCAAAACGACGGGGAGCGGGAGGGGAGCGTGAACAAGAATGTCCGTGCTCGCGGTTCCGAATGTACGCGCGCCCGCCGCAATAGTTTGGGTGGCAGAAGATGCATAAGAGCAGACAATTTCTCCGCGTGCAGTCAAAAATGCAATCAATGCCTTTGCTGCAGCCTGCCGCCGCCGCTGCACCGCCGCTGCCGCCGCCACAAACAACATCAGCCCCCTCCCTGCCTGGCCCCAGCCCCATCCCCATCAGTCATCTATGCGATTGACCCACCTTAGGACCCTTGAGCTCCTCCAGAACCTCAGCCTCCACGGCCACACCCTCCACGTACGGCTGGCCCACGGCAAACTTGCCGCCGGCCTTGTGCGCCAGCACACGGTTCAGCTGAATCTTGCTGCCGGGGGCGGCCTGCAGGGGACAGCGAGAATGGTGGGTCAGCGTTTACGTAAAGGGCTGCAGGCAAGTGGAAACACTGGGGAGGACAAGGCTGCTGCTTGGGTGAATTCTGCCATGTCGAGTGCCGCTGAACCGGTATGGCTGCCAGTCTGTCTTTGGTGCTCCTCGGCTACTGCTCTGCCTCTGCTGCTCCAGAACGGCTAATGACACTGCTCATCAAGACCGCTTGGCGCCTAACCCACTGCCCCCTCCAAGGGCAGCGCACCTCCAGCCGGTTGACGGTGTACCACCGCCCCTCCTCCACAATCAGCTGGTGCCCGCCAATCTCCACCACCGCGTATGCATCCGCTGCGGCCTTGTAGCTGGGCTCCGGCTTGCTGCTGGCTGCGGGCGACTCAGGAGCTGCAGGGTGGAGGGGGCACGCAGCAGAGGTGAGAAGCCGGGTGCAAGGGCGGCGGCGTGCTGGCAAGGGAGGCTGCCACCGGCAGGCCCCATGCGGCACACATTTAGGTTGTGCATGCTCTCTGAGATGCTCAGGGCAGGCCCCAGCCCGCCCGGCTGGTGGGTGGAAGCGCTCGCACTGTCACTCCTTGTCCCAGCAACACGCATTGTCCACACCTGCCACCGCTGCGACTTGCAGCTGCCTGCGGGACACTGCTGCTGCTGGCCGGGCCGCGAAGAGCTGCTGCGCGGGGCGGGCCGCCGCGATGCGGGCCACGGAGGGCCGGGCGGCTGTGCAGAGGGTGGCCTGCATTGTGCCGAACCAGAGCTGAAATCGAAGCCACAGGGCAGACAGGCTGGGGCGGGTGGCCATTCCGCGAGCCATGCATGGCCCTGGGTAATGTGGACTGGGGCAGCACGCAGCAGGGTTCACAAATTTTCGGCGAGGGCGGTCTGGGCTTGCGATCGCCCTTGCATGGCTTCGGTAGGCCTGACAGCGTCCCAAAACACCTTTCAATACAACAGCCCAGACTGTGGGTGGAGGTGTGTTGCCCGGTAGACGGTCTGTGGGCTTTTTTGAGTGTGGTTATGACATCTGAATCGTTGGAACAGTTATTTTCTGCAGAAAGGGGCAGGGCAGCCATTCCGCAGATTGTTGTTGCGTTTCGCGCGGCGCTGCTGGGCACTTACCCCTGCTTGTATGAACTGATCGATGGATGAAATGCATGTATGTCGCCGCAGGGGCCCCACCGGCAACCTGCAGCACGCAGCGGCAGCGCCGCCAGCTCACTGCCAGCCGCGCCGCCACCTGGGGTTGAGCTTTAGTCCAAGGCCCTTGGATAGCTTTGCATGGAGCATGTGCCGCCCCTCTTCCGGGTCTCGTGCACCCCGCTGCCCCGGGGCACGGAAGCTGCAGCGCTGGCGCTGCTTTCGAGCGCCGCTGACTTTGTGATGGATGTTCGATTCCTGGCGGGCGCTCTGCTGGGCTGGCGAGTGCTGGCTGCGGTGGGTGCGGCTGCAGTTTCTCCCGGTGCCACCCTGGCTCAACCCCAACGCATCGCTGGTGGAAGGGCGCCAGGGGTGCTCAGAGAAGGCGCTGTCTGGAGACGCTGCCACAAGGCAGTGCGGTGCCCCAAAGTTGGGTTGCTGGGGTTGCTGGGGCCATAGAGAAGACCAACAGCGCTCGGTGGCTCCCTGCGCAGATCTTTGGCGGCCAGCGTCGCCGCGCCCGGCTTGCCGTCGCTCCAAGGCACGACAGGGTGCTGCTTGCTGCCAGGGCCGCCTCTCCATACGCTGCCTCCACCAGCCGCTGACTGGAGCCGCGTATCTGGTTGTGCGGCGCCGCGCTCACCCCCGCGGCGGTGTCGAGCCCCTGTGCGATTCCCTGCTGCACGGCTGCAGGCTCAACGCGGCAAGGTGCACAGCGCTGCCCTCCAGCCGGGCTTTGGGTTGGAGGCTGAGCTGGCAGAGGCGCGGCGGCTGCTGGCGGACGCGGCGGCGGCGGCGGCGCGCGCGCGCAGCGGCAGTTGGACGGTGCGTCCCCGCCGCCTCCCAGGTCTCGCCCTCAGCCGCCCAGCCCCAGTGACCTCTCGCGCTGCCTGCTGCACGGCTGCTGCTGGCTGCAGATCCCCTGGCCCCTTGGCCTCCCAGCGCTTGGGTTTCCCAACTTGCTTCTAAGCACCGTGGCTGCCTGCCCATGTGGCCGCCGCAGGCGAGCGCAGTGACGGCAAGCAGACAGAAGGCGGCTCTCCTAGCCCAGCTACCCGGGAGGAAGGCCAGCTGGGGACCCTTCCTGCGGCGCTTCGGCGACAGCCGAGCGACGGCGGCAGCGGCACGGCGGCGCCGCCCTTGCCGGGCACGGTGCAAGCTCTTGCGGCAGACAACGCCCGGCTGCTGGCAGAGTGCGAGGCCGCGCTGCTCCAGCTGCAAGATCTGGCGGCGTCGCTGCAGCAGCAGCGGCAGCCGAGGCCGGCTGAGACACGGGGGCAGCGGAGCGGCGGCGGGAGGCTGCTGCGGCGGCGCGCGCGCCAGAGCCGGCTGGCGGGGCGCAACCAGAGGCGGAGCAGCTGCGGCGGGAGCTTGAAGAGGTGTGGGACAGCGCGCGCATGCCTTCTGTCTACCGCCATGCAGCCGCTCGCATTCAGCTGTTGGCTGTCGACTGCTGCGCACCGCACGCCTCGGCTGTGGCTTGTTGCGCGAGTTCTCTTCTTACCGAGTTATCTTCTTACAGCGCCTGCCTCTCTCAGGGCCCGCCCGCTCGTTGCCAGCTGGCAGCCGCACTCCTCTCCAGGGAGCTCGTGCATGTGCAGCCCTCTCTCCCCAGCTTCACAGGGCCGGAGCCTCTCAAATGCCCTCGCGCACCCTTGCTCTCCCTCCGCCCCCGTGCCATACAACACACACACATACACATACAGTTGGCCCCCAACCCCCACACCCCCACCCCCCACCCCCACCCACCACAAACCTGTGCAGGTCCGCGCCCAGCTGGCGGCGGCGCTGCGCGAGAACGGCGAGCTGGAGGAGCGGCTGCTGCAGGTGGCCTTTGAGTCGCTCAGCCCCACCTCAGAGGGTGAGGGGCCCCCCCGGGGTGGGGTGGGTGGGGGCGGGCGGGCGGCGAGGGGGCGGGGGGCGCGCGCACAGGGTGGGTGAAGGCCGCAGAGTTGAGGAAGTGGTGACGGGGGGCGCGGGCACTCGCTGCGGCAGGGGCGCAGAGCGGTTCGCCCTTTTTGCTTGCTGAGAGTGCCCTCCCCTTCTTGTGATGGCTCCTCTGCTTCACTCGTCTCAACTCCTCTCCACTCCTCCCCTCCTCACCTGCTTCTCCCGCCGCTGCAGGGGCCGCAGCGTTCTCGCCCCCGCGGCGGCATCCCTCTGGGCGAGCATCAAGACCTGCAGCGCCTCGCAGCCGCCACCAGCCCGGCCCGGAAGGCGCGCCGCCGCCGCTGCCGCTTGGCTGCCGGTTTTGTAGCCGCGACCCGCCAGGCTGCCTCCTTCCAGCCTCTCCGCTGCTCTTGCCGCAAGGGGGCGTCGTCGTGGCCTGCATGCTGAGTGGGAATGCGGCCAAGGTGGAGGGAGCGCGGGCTGGCGCACGTGTTTGTGTGGCAACCATGTGCGCGAGCCTTGACGCTTGCCCTGTCATGCCTGCAGGCGCTGTTTGACCTGGAGCCGGCCCAGCAGCGCAACAACCACACCGACGCAGGCAGCCCACCTGCAGGCAGCCCCGCGCGCCCGCCACTCGCCGCCGCCTCCCCAGCCAACAGCCGGCCCCGCAGCGGCGGCCGGCTCCGCGGAACGCTGGCCAGGCTCAAGCAGCAGAAGGAGCCGCAAGAGGATGCGCAGCTGCAGCAGCAGCCGCGGCTGGTGCAAGCCGAGCAGGCCACCGGCACGCCGCTGGCGGTCCCCAGGCCAGGGCCGGGAGCGGCGATGAGCGGTTCTCAGCCAGGAAGCGCCCGTGCTCACCCCTAGCTACCACTGCTACTGTTCGTGCCTGGTGCAAGGTGCCTTCAAGGAACCAAATGGGAATGTGCACCTGGGCATTAGCCCCCGCCCGCCACTTGCCTGTTTTTTGTTGCACCTTGTTGTTCCACTCTGCTGTACAATGCTGCCCTGCAGCCCTTCAGGCCATCTTGTTTTGCCTCTGCCAACGCCATGCCTTCTGTCTACGTGGCGGCGTTTGGCAACCGCTCAATAGAGACACACGCTTTCCAGCCTGACGAGTGATGGGCGAACCTCTGAGTCAAAGACTCATTTACATAAGACTGTACGCCTGTTCTGGCCTGTGCTAGCAGCAGGCTTGCATGGAGGCCAGAGGGAGGATCAAAGGAAGGGGAAGGTAGAGTAGAGGAGCGTGAACCCATCGTCCACATAGTATTGGCGCTGGCTGGCATCGTGCTCACGCAGCGCCCAGCTGGCATGCAAACCTGGCGGGCTGCATGGTGCGCCAAACCCTCAAGGTATGCCTCATGCGACGGGACAGGGATGGCAGAGGGTTGGCGGGGAAAAAGAAGGAGGGATTGGTGGTTTTGGGTTGAGACAGAGAGGCAGGCCTGCAGCCTGGGATGAAATGTGCCGGCCTGCTGAATGCTGCAGAGACATTGGCAGCTGCATCTCGGCCTCTAAAACGCGTCGGAGGCTTTCTCACTAACACTAGCGCGGACAAGCTCGGATGAAGCCAGGGCAGGGCGTGCCCACCGGGGGTCGACCCGTTTCACTGGCCAGGGGAAAAGAAGGGCAGGCATTCAAGGGTGCTGGTTGGAGTGTAAGAAGTAGAAAAGGCTGCATGGCGCCACCCAGCAGCAAAGCGGGCGCCGGGATGGGACTCGCTGCTGAGAAGGCGGCGCCGCCGCCGCATCAGTCCCGGCAGCAGGGCATGCAGGGGAAGCATGAGGCGCGTATGCCGGTGCCTATGCCCTGGGAGAGGTCAAGGCCCTGCTGCTCGTCCTCCTTGTCAGCACGCAGCCAGCCCAGCTGCACCAAAAGAGGAAGGGGGGGAGAGCAACACAGCCTTGACAGGGGGCGGCACGATGGCCCCTAATGCGTGCGTGGACAGAGGGCGTCAGGCCGGCCGGCCGGCAGGCCGCAGCACTGGCCGCCACACAGCGATACGTGCCCGCAGCGCACCCTTTTGAGTGTGAGGAACAAGATGCCCGACAGGCCGCAGGACCAGGCTGCAATGCAGACTATGCCCAGGACCTGCGCAGTGGCAGGGCAGGCCAGCGGGGTGGGGGTGAGGCTTGGGTTTGGGGAAGCGGGGGCCAGAAGCAGACCCCGGAGAAGGGAAGCATCAAGCACGGGAACTGCAAGCAGGGCCTGCCAGCAGAGAGCGGCTCCCAGCAAGCAGCAGCGCTCGCAGCAGTGGCTACCTTTGTGCAGGACGCGGCACATGGCAGCGGCACGCCCCCACCAAACCACTCACCTGCATGCCCAGCTGCTTGCCGCTGCCGCCGTAGAACACACCCCAGTCTGCCGCATACCCGTACGCCAGCTCGGTGGAGGTCTGCGGGGCAGGCATTCACGGGCGGTGCGACCAGAGGGGCCTTGAGCCAGTGTCGCGACCGAGGGCGCAGCGCACGCACCCTCCGCCGCTGCTGCATCATGTCGGCAGCCGCACAATGCAGCACAGCAACCGGCCGTGTTGCCCGGGTGGCATGTCTGCCACCCTCCCCCTCCAGGACGTCCGCTTTTCACAGCCTCACCAGCACAGCCGGCCACCCCCGCCTGTCGGTGGCTTCCCCAGCGGCTACTCCGCTCAGCGCTGAGCCCTCCTGCCGCACCGGCTCCGCCGTGGCAAGAACGCCCGGCCCCAGCCCCAACCGCGGCCCCGGCCCCGGCCCCACCCGCCCCCGTCCCCACCTTGGTGGCGAAGAAGCCCACCGACAGCAGGCCCCACATGCCGCAGAAGAAATGCACGGGTGCCGCCTCCACAGGGTCGTCTATCCGCAGCCTGCAGCGGGAAGGGGGAGGCACCGCAGGCAGCAGGGTGGGGGGGGGGGACGAGCCTCAGCCGGCTGGGCCCTTGCACCGGCCACGGCAGCACCCCGGACCCGCAGCCGCTGCAAAATGACACAGGCATCCGCGCGGCAGCTGCATGGCAGCTGCGCGTGCCTGAGCAGGAGGCGGGCGGAGAGGGAGTACACGACGGCGCCGATGCCGCCGATCATCACCGCTGCATACGACTGCACCATGGCGCAGGGGGCGGTGATGGACACGGCCCCAGCCAGGATGCCTGCGGGGAGGGGTGAGTGGGGCGAGGGGGCTCATTTCCAGTGTATGCGCGCTGTGCTGCTGATGGTTGATGGGGGCGGGGGGGCGCTGCAAGCGCATACAGGCGAGCAAGCAAGCAGGCAGGTGCGCATTGCGAGGGGTGACTACACAGCCGACCCATACTAAGGGTTGCGCGGCCCCCGCCTGCTGCGGCGGGCACCCGTGGCCCCCACGCACGCGCGGGCGCGGCGCAGGCAGGCCGGCTCCCTGGGCATGGCAAGGCAGGGCCGCCCACCGTTGAGCAGCGGGCGATGTCGCCCGGGCTGCCGTTGAAGACGGCCAGGAGGAGGCAGGTGAGGCCGCCGGCGCCGGTGGCCAGGGTGGTGTTGACGGCGACCTGGGCCGCCACCGGCATGCAGGAGTAGAAGCACTGGGTGGAGCCGGCGTTGAAGCCGTACCTGTGTGTGTGTGTGTGTGTGTGTGTGTGTGTGTGTGTGTGTGTGTGTGTGTGTGTGTGTGTGTGTGTGTGTGTGTGTGTGTGTGGTGTGTGTGTGTGTGTGTGTGTGTGGTGTGGGTGTGTGTGTGTGTGTGTGTGTGTGTGGGTGTGTGTGTGGGGGGGTGTGTGGGTGTGGGGTGTGTGTGGGTGTGGGTGTGTGTGTGGGTGTGTGTGTGTGGGGGGTGTGGGGGTGTGTGTGTTGGGGGGGCAAGTGGGAAAGGAGGGGGCAAGGGGCGGGAAAGGATGCAGGAAAGGAAAGTCAGTGTGAACTGACAGCGGGCGGAGAAGAAAGGGGAATGGGCTGACACAGGCAGAGGCGGGGGCCGGGGTGAGCCGGGGCCAGGGCGCTGTCGCCCCCAGGAGCGCTGGCGGGCTCAGCGGGCTCAGCGGGCCGTGCATTCAAAACCCCCAGCACCCTTGTGCCCCTCACCAGCCCAGCCAGAGGATGAAGACGCCCAGGGCCATGTTGGCGGGGCTAGAGTTATCAAACTGGATGACGTAGCCATCCTGCCGGGAGGAGGAGAAGGGGGGGGCAGGGTGTGTGTCTAGGGGGTAAGGTGTGTGTCCAGGGGGTAGGGTGTGTGTGTAAGGGGGGTTATCACGGTGGCGAGCTTGCGAGCAGAGTGGGCGACGGAGTTGCATCCCCTCGGCCCAAGCAGCGAATCCGAGCGGTGCACTCGTTCCACTTCTGCATCAGTTCTCAATCCCTTGTTGCAATTGTTGCGGCGGCGTGCCACCCGGCCGCGTACCTTGGAGAAGCGCCCCAGGCGGGGCCCCAGGATCCAGGCCCCCACCAGCGCCGCGCCGCCCCCACCATGTGCACCACGCCGCTGCCAGCAAAGTCCATGACCCCCATGGTGCCGGAGAAGAAAGGCTGCTTGATGGGGGAGGCGCAGTCGGGCGGCGATGCGCCGACAGCCAGCCTGCGGCGGCGGCGGGCACACGTGCGTTGCAGCCTGCTCACCCCCAAACCGCTTGACCACGCCTCTGACGTGGCCCAGCAGCTGCACCCTTCCGGCCCGCTCAAGCTGTGCTCACCCGAGCCAGACCACACCCAGTGCACCACCACGGGGTAAATGAACGCCGAGATGCAGCAGGTGTAGATGAGGTACGCCCTGCGGTACACATGGCAGTACACATGCAGCTCGGCGCTTGTCACCCTGCAAAGTGCGACGGGCAGCGCAGCGCAGCTGCCGCAGGCAGGCCCCCAGCGCTGTGGGCCAAGGACACGGCACCGCGCAGGTTGCGGCGGGCGAGCGGCGGCGAGCGGCACAGAACCCCACCGGAACTTGGTTCGCTCGGCCATGGAGCCGCTGACGACGGTGGAGGCGGTCGCGGAGAACGCCCAGCCGAAGAGCCAGAAGGCCCAGTAAGCAGGCTGGCTGTTCTCGTCGGCGTTTGACGAGAAGAAGCCGTGGTAGCCTGGCAGGGAGGCGTGCAGCGAGCCGGCGGCGGGCGCGGAGGCACGACTCAGTGCGTGGCGGCCCCGCCTGGCCAAGAGGCAGAGCCGCAGGCAGTTTTGGGTGGGCTTTTGGCCTGACCGCAGCTGGTAGACTACATGCTCCCCAGCCCCAGGGCACCCCAAGCCCCAGCGCAGCTGCGCCATGGGGTGCCTGGGCAGGCTGAGGCAGCGCGTCTGCAGCACCCACCTATGAAGCCGCTCTCGCCGCAGCGGCCGTAGCCAAAGGCGAAGCCCACCGCCCACCAGCTCATCGTGCTCACAGCGGCGTCTATCACTGCGGCGGCGGCGGGAGGGGCGGGTGGACGCGCGTGGGGGTGGACGGTGTGCCGCGGCCCGCCCCTCCCAAGCTCCTTGCCCAAAAGCCGCCTCACCGTTTTTCATTATGATGTTGCGAACGTTCTTGCATCGCACCGTTCCCGCCTCCAACAGCGCAAAGCCGGCTTGCATGAAGAAGACCAGGAAGGCGCAAACGAGCATCCCTGCGGATCGGGGGCGGCGGCGGCGCGGGGCTCGGGTGCTCGGCAGGCTCACCGACGGGGCTGCCGCCGCCGATCGCCAGGCCTGGGTGCGGCCCCTCCGCAGGCCACAAGCGCAGCCCACTCACACAGGATGGTCAGCTGCTGGTCCAGGTAGCCCCCAGGGCGTGCTGGTCGTAGGTGATGTCCATTTGAAGGGTGGAGTTGGCGGCGGGACCCTGCAGCAGCGAGCGGGTGCCGGTCGCCGCCGCCAACTCGCCGCCCGCAAGGCCAGGCCCCCTGCCGCGGCGCCAGCGCCCGCCATGTCCTCCATATGATGCCTCGGCAGTGGTATACTCGCTTTGCTGGGCGGCTAGGTTGGGGCGCTGCCCAAAGGGCCAGGGCAGGTGGGTGAGCCTCTGCAGCACCGCTATGGACGGTCGCTGCAACACAGAGTTGTGGACGATTGACGATCAGTGTGGGATCGCCCTCGGGCTGTGCAAGCTCTAGGGCTGGGTTGTCCTTGTGGGCGGTGAGAGACCCGACCCTGTTGGAGCAAGGTTTGGGCGATTGCAATGGCACAATCGTTGCACGCCTATTGTAATAAAAATGGGCCCGCCAACAGCCGCAAGTGGCATGGATTTCGGCGAGGTATTTTTACATGGCCGGAACCGCCGCTTACCTATCCTGGCGGTGGCACACGGTGTAACAACGACTACGACGTTGAGAGCGCCGCAAATGGTCGTCCAGACCAGGTGGTCTGGTCCTAGAGTGCGAACGTGCTTGGGTCGATGTACGTTCAGCGTCTATTCACAATTTAACGCTTTAAACAGGTCCACACGGCTGAGCAAGCGGCAAACAGCGACATGCGACACAATGCTACACGGTCGGCGCTGCCACGAACCCGCGGCTGCAGCGCTGCTTCAATTGACAGCTGGCGGGAGAGCTGGACAACAGCGAGGGCTCTGCACACCAGCTGACTTCACGGCAGGATGTCGATCTGAAGGCAGCGAGCTGCAGAACCCAGGCCTGAAGGACGGCACACCCGCCTGCAGGTCGGCCGCTTGCCAACTCGCCTGCTCCGCCAGCTGCACCTCCGCCTCCGTACCGCCAATTCAGCCAAGTCGAGCCTTTCAGGTCACGCAGTGTGTTCTGGCACACTTTGAAGCCTGCCGCTGTTACAGCTTGACTCCGACGGTGCGCCAGCTAACAACTTTGCGCCCGGCACAGAAGCTGGGGGTGACCGGATGTTCCCAACCTCACTTGTCCTGCCACAAGGCCTCAATTTCCTCGAGCGTCTTGCCCTTGGTCTCCGGCACGATGGAGTTGATGGTGGCCACCGCCGCCACGCCAATAGCGGCAAAGGTGAAGTAGGTGGCTGCGCAAAGCAGGCACAACAGGGGGTCAGCAAGGCCGGGGCAGCGCAACGCGGAGCGCCCAGCGTGCTCACTGCCGGCGGCAGGCCGGCAGCCCCAGCAGTGCAAGCGCCCCTTGGGCCATGCCTTTTGCTGCCGGGCAAAGGCATGCCCCTCCCACTGCCAGGAGCGTGGCGGCAGCGGCGGCGGCGCTCACCCGCCGGGCCGAAGCTCTCCTGGATGGTGGGCAGCAGCAGGGAGACGACGAAGTTGGAGCCAAAGTTGGTGAGGGTGGCCAGCGCGATGGCCTGGCCCCTGTGGCGCGCAGGGCAACCAACGCAAGATCGTCAGTTGATTCCAGTCTAGCGAGGATATGATGAAAGGAGGGGGTGGCCATGCGCTGGACAACCCTCGCTTCAAGCAGCAACAAGCTTCAAGCAGCTGGCGCCTGAAGGGGCTGGCGGCAGTGCGAGGCAGGGCGAATCAGGCCCCAGCCTGGCTGCATGAGCTGGTGGTCTGCTGAGCCAGCGCAGCCAGGGGTGCACAGGAGGCGTGGACTGCCAGCAGGCTGCGGCCAACAGATGCAGGCAAACAGCCTGGTTGCGCGTGCTGGAGCCACGCCCGCACCTGACTTTCAGCGGGAAGACCTCGCCGCACAGCAGCCAGGAGATGGGGCCAAACGACATCTGGGTGGGTGGGGAGGAGCGGCAAGCCGTCCGGTGGAACGGCGGCAGACCGAGTGCGGCGTTTGGCATTGCGGCTGGCAGGCAGCAGCGCGGCTGTCGGGACCCTCTCCCTCCACGCAGTATGGGAGGGCTGGAGGTTGGGCAGCAGCAGTGGCAGAGGGTGCCACTGGCAGTGTGTTCCGGGCACACCCGACCAGCGGTTTGATGATGCGGCGCCGCACCATGGCACCTCCCGTGCCACCGCATCAGCGGTACCGCATCAGCGGTACCGCTGTCCCTCACCTGGTACGCGCCCACATAGATCAGCAGCGCCCCCAGGTTGGTCCAGGCCACCAAGTCGTCCGGTACCGGCAGGCTGCCCAGCTGCAGGGCAGGTTCGGGGGCCGGGGGTGCGGCGGCTGAGCAGGGCAGCAGGGGTCATGGTAGCATGAGGCAGTGGGTTGGGCTGCAGGCATGCGGAGTGGCTTGTGCGTGCGCGGCCCCCCTCATATCGCAGCGCCGATGTGCTGCAGGCTGCCACCAGCTACCGTGTATACCTGGACCAGGGAGGCCCGGGCCGCACCTGCGCGGTGCCCAGCGCCAGCAGGCTGAGCACGATGCCGCTCACGCCGACCAGCAGCAGCGGGCGGCGGCCCCAGCTGTCCACGGTGGCCACGGCCAAGCCTGTGTGTGTGTGGGGGGGGGGGGGGGGAGGGAGGGGGGTGGTTATTAAACAACAATACAAACAATAACAGCAACAAGCAAAGAACTCAGCAGGCGCGGCAGGGCACGACCCGCACACCAAATCACGGCCCGGCAGCCCCGCGGCGGAGGCTGCCTGCGCAGCGTCACCCGCCGCACACACGTTGAACACAGATGGAGGCGATCCGCTCATCCTGGCCACGCAAAAACAACCAAAAACACACCCACCCACCCACCCACCCACCCGTCATCACAAGCTTGAAGAAGCCGAGGATGAGGGACACGCGCGTGGCCTCCTCCGCCCCCGCAAACCCGGCCTGCTGGAAGATGCTGGCGGCGTAGTAGAGCACAGAGGGCTGGCCCGTGATCTGCTGGAAGAGCATGAGGGAGAGGCCGATGGCCAGGGGGCGGCGGTAGCGCTGCCGCAGCAGCTCGGAAAAGTCTGCTTTGAGGGGGAGTGGGAAAAGTGCCGTGGGTGAGGGTGCGGGTGTGGGTGGGGAGCGAGGGGGCATGCCCGCTGGCGACAAGAAAGTGTGGGTCCTGAAACTGAGAACAAGCACAAGCGGAGGGGCGGCGTGCGGCTGCGGGCAGCAGCAGACGCAGGCAAGTAGCAGGTGCGAGCAGGAGCGCACCAAAGGCGCCGCCGCCGTTGGTCGCCGCCATGGGGCTGGCAGCCATGGCCTGCAGGATGCCATCCACCTCGTCCTGCGGCGGAAGGGAGGGGCGGTACAATTTTGCGATACAATCGTGCGGTACAGCGCTGCCACTTGCACAACAAGCCCGCGCACTCGCAACCGAGGGGAAGGAGCTTGGCTGGTGCGAGGGCACTGGCTGGAGGTGCGTTCCAGCTGCCCGTGTCCCACTTTACCCTCGCGGCCACCCCCGCTCCCAGCCCCGCAGCCGCACTCACCTGCACGGCTGCCTCATTCGCTGCGCTGCCCTTGGCGCGCCGCAGCGCGGTGGTGGCCGCCGCGGGGCCCGCCCCAGACAGCAGCAGCCAGCGCGGCGACTCCGGCAGCCAGTACATGCCTGCAAAACACGGCGAGCCCGCCGCTCTCAGCAACACGCGGCTGCCTTGACCAAGCCCAACCCTGCCTCCTCCACCAAAGCAGGCAAGCCGCGGTGTGGCAGGCAGCATGCCGCTGAGGCGGTGCAGGGGCCAGGAGGAGCCTTCAGCCCGCCCTCACCGGCGGCAAGCAGCGCTGCGGGGGCCGCCGCCAGCCCGTACATCCAGCGCCAGCCGCCCAGCTGCTCCACGTAGACGCACGAGGCCGCGTAGCTGCGGCGAGCAGGGATGGCGGAACAGCAGCGCGCGGCAGGCGACGGTCAGCGAGCGCAGCCCAGCCACGCGAGCTCAGCGGCGTGCGATGGGCGAGCTGCTCAATGGCGGCCCAGCCAGGGCACGAGCCCGGAGCGGCCTGCAGGCGCGGCAGACCGGCCAGGTGCGCATGGTACGGCAGCGGTACGGCAGCGGTATGGTTGCAGGACCGAGGGCGGCACCCCGCGGCGGCGACAGCGGCAGGCGGGGCCCACCCTGCCAGGATGCCGCCCACAATGAACGCCTCCTTCAGGCTGATGAGCAGGCCGCGCACGCGGGCAGGGCTCGTCTCTGCGCGGAAAGCATGGCAAGGAGTCAAGACAGAATTGACGAGCGGCGGGCAGGCAGCGGCTGACGCCCGTCTGGTGGCGCTGCTGCGCAACAGGCCCGCCAAGCGGCAGCCCCAAAACGACAGGCTCCACCTCCCCGCTAGCTATGACGCCCACCTGCTATGTATGCCGGCGCGGCGTGCATGGCGAAGCCGATGCCCACGCCGTACAGCAGGCGTCCCGCCATCACGGTGGGCAGGCCGGGGGCAAGGGCCACAACGAGCGAGCCGGCACCTGCGGCAGGCGCACGGCGATGCGACACCTCTGCCGGCTGCCCACGGTGTTTCACAGAGGCACAGCGCGAGCTGCAGGGGCCACGCAGGAGGAGTTGCATCCACAACGCGCGGCATCTGGCGCAGCAGCTGCCAGCCTCCCCCCCATCTTCACCATACAAGACAGAGGCCGCCAGCAGCTCGCGCCGCCGCCCCAGCTTGTCGCCGTACAGCAGCGCAGCGCCTGCGCGCGGACCGAAACAGGCGGTGGATGAATCCTTTCCAACGCTCGACCCAGTGGCAGCAGGGCAGCGTGCCAGTGGTCCGGCAAACGGCAACCGCTGCTTGCAACAGCTGCAGCTGCTGCGGCGCACACGCAAGGGGAGCCCGAGCTGCACGCCGCTACACAGCAGCACCACAGCAGCAGCCCACCTGAGCCCAGCAGCGCGCCCGCCAGCGACAGGCTGACCACCAGGCCGGACTGGAAGGCGGACAGGCTGTACCAATCTGTACCGCTGTACTGCTGGCTGGTCATGGACACCAACGCGCCGCTGGTGGCGCCGATGTCGTACCTGCAGAAAACCCGGGGGGGGGCGGGCCGGGGCATAGGGAAGGGGAGGGGGAGGAGGGGGCGCACGCACGTGGAGGGACAGGCTGATGGAGCACAAGACAGGGGAACAGCAGCAGGAGGGGCAGCGCAGCGACAGCCTGGCCGGACCAGTGTCCAAGGGAAGAGCACAGGCTGCCGGGCTGCCGCTGTCGCAGGGCTGGCCTGCCTGCAGAGGCAAACGGCTGATGCAGCCCGCCGGCATGGCAAGCATGGCGGCCAGACGGCGGGCCCGCACCCGAACAGCGCGCCGCCGACTGCGGGAAACAGGAAGAGCAGGGCGGTCATGAGCCAGTCCACGCGCTCGTCGTCATAGCCGCCCCCGCCGCTCGTCGCTTCTGCGGCGTGACCAGCAGGCGTGTCTGCTCCACGTCCAGCGCTTGCCGCGCCTGCAGGGCACGGGGAGCGCAGAGGAAGCCTTCAGGGGGCGGTGGAGAACAAAAAAGAGCATGCATGCCCCCGCCACGTCATTGTACATGGGGGTCCGCTGCAAGGTTGCTGCGCTGGTGGGGCTGGCGGCCAGAAGGCTGTAAACGAAACGCAGCGGCATGCCTGGGGCGATGCCGCTTCCAGGCCTTCGTCATCGCGTGTGGCACGTGTCTGGTGGTAGCCAAAGCGAGACGGTGACCGCGAGCGGAGGCTGGACGCCATCGCGGTGGCCGCAGGCGGCGGCGGACGGCGGGGCAGCGCGGTTGTGCTACTGAGGCGTGTTGGACCTCTGCGATCGCAGTAATTCGTGTATCAATGATACAGGAAAATCCAATAACACCAAAGCAGGCTGACTAAAGCCTCGCGAGCCTGCGGGGCACACGGCCAGCGCACGCACTTGCTTCTTGCTATGCTGTTTGATCTTTGGATATTCCCGACAGCTCTTTCAGGGACGACTTTGCACCGCTCTGCGCCGGTTCGAGCTGCGCCACGGCTGACACCGCGAGAAACGACGCGCATCGGCACAAAACAACGGCTAGATGGGGCGAGAACCCGACAGCCAAACAAACCCTTGCAGCCAATTGCCACTCAGGCCGACCCATGCCAGCGCAGCAGACCACAGCATCCGACAGGGCGCGGCGGCTGCAGCGCGGGCAAAACCAAGCCTGTGGCCGAAATTGGATGGACAATGAGCCATGTTGACAACCAGTTGATGGCGCAATGGCAAAGAGCTGGTCAGACATGGCAGCATGCGCAACGGGCCCAGACGCGCTGCTGCCGCCATCCTCCCCCATGGGCATCATCCTCTCCCGGTAGTCAGTTGAAAAACAGCAGCTACAGTTTGCACTGATGTAATGATGGGAGTCGTCCGAGTGCGGCAGTCTGAGCAAGCAGATGGGGCAGTTGGGAAGGGAGAGAAAAGTGAGGGCCATGCAGAGGCAAGGGGGCAGAGCGGACGCTGCCGCTGGAAAGGGGCGATTGACGCGCATGGGGGTCGAGTGTGCAATGTGGCACAGCTTGAAGGTCTTCAAACGAAATGCAGATGTACCACGGTATCAGCGATGTGGTAAAGTGGTGGCACGCTGGGTGTATCAAGAGTGATTCAGTGCCACTTGGTCAGCGCGCCCTGGCCGAAAGCGGGCGCCGCAGCCAGCAGCTTCTCGCCTTGCCCGCCCTTCCTCCGTGCAGCAGGGCTGCGCAACTTGCGATCCTGTCGCTTGGCCGGCTTCGGGGCGGCCGCATGCTCGTAGCTGCTGTGCCAGAAGATGTCCACCCCGGGGCGGCGCCGTCGTCGCTGCTGCTGCCAGGCTCCGCCGTCGCAGCACTCCTCGTGCGGCCGCCGCCGCGCCCGTCAGGTGCCAGCCGCTCTTGCGATCCTCTGCCTGCTGCGCGGCCAGAGCAGCCACCTGCTCTCGCAGGTACGCGGGCTCCGCCTCCCAGCCGCCGCCAGCGGCGGCCGAGCCGGAGCGGCCGGACAGGGCGTCGGCAGGCGGCGGCGTGGGCGGTGAGGCCGACAGGTGCACGTCATAATGGTACGGCTGGAGGGGGCTGCAGCAGGAACCAACAATGCACACAAGGCGAGCGTTGGTGGATGGTGGGAATGTGCCGGGTTGTCGGGCATGCGCTGTGTGCGATGGATGACTGCCAGGGTAGCGCTGGATGACGGCATCGCCCGCCGCGGCGGCGGCATCGCTGCGGCAGGTGCCTGGCTGCCAGCGCTGCGCTTGAGGTGTTGCTCTCACCCGAGCTAAGCTTGCGCGAGGATGCCCAGTCATCTCGACGCAGCCCCCTCCCCAAACGCAGGAGCCAGCGGCACCCCCCAGTCGCCGGCGCCCACTGCTGCCGCGCTGCAGCCGCCTCCCACGGCAGCGGCGCAGGCTGCAGCCGGGCGTATTCGACGTTCGAGTCGCCGGCAGCTTGTCTGCCGTCGCCGAAGCAGCAGCTGAAGACCCCCATGGATGTGTATTTAGGATGCGGTGAGCTCGCCTGTGCTGACCGCACAGCCTCTGGGCAGCCGAGAGGCTCAGTCGAAGGAAACGAACAGGCGTGGTCTGCAACGATATCACTCACTTGGGCAACTAGGAGAAGGTGGCTGCGACAGTGCTAGCGCGTTGGCCAGCTGGCAGGGCGGACAGATTTTCTGAAAGCCCTCATGTCTTCAAGGCGGTGAAAGCAACAGGTGTAGCCAAACGCAGACTTAAAAGGTGAAGACCAAGTTGCACAGCTGCCACTGGCCATCCCGGCATGCCCTTCCTGCTTCCTCGTGCATGGATCACGGCAGCCCTCTTCACAGATTAAGAGATCCAGCCGGCTCAAACTAGCGATTTGGCAATACTGATTCAGTATGACAACGTTTCCATCAGGCAAGAGAATCATGGGCAGCGCCTGAGTGGCCGGCGTCTGCTGCCAGATGCGTCAGAGGCGGATCACAAAGTTGGCTGCTGCCACATGCAAATGCAGCGGCTCCTGCTCCTGCTGCCACGGGTCCCTGCAGCACAATAACTCAAATCATTTCGTCAGCTGGCCTGGTGGGAGGCAACACCCAACATCGCAGAAACAGCCCGTGCTGCCCCTGTATACACTGCACTCCAGCCCAGCCCCGTCACTCACAGGACGCCGTCTGGAAGGCCGCCGCGCGCGCCGTCGTCCCGCTGCAGACTGTACCTCGTGGTCAATTGCGGTACCTTGATGGTCGTGTAGGTCTGCGGTACAGGCAGGACGATCAGGGACAACTGTGACCACGCATGCAATCGCGGCCTGCTCAGAGAGAAGCCGCCGCCAGAACAACCTTGGCCCCAAGAGGGCAGGCCAGCTTGCCCGTTTCGGCGAGACTTCTCCTTCAAGGAGCAAGCCCCCCAAAAAAACTTGTGAAACTGAATAATCCCTGATGCCTTAGACCACCCGCACCTCCAGCTCGGCGCGGGGTAGGACAGCCCCGTCCAGCGCCGCGGCACCGGCAGGCGCTGCTTGCAGCTGAACCCGTCCCCCGTCATGACCACGTTGCCGCCGGGGCCCGCGCCAAAGCTGAGCTGTGCTGACAGCAGGGGCCGGAAGTGGTCCCGCAAGGAGCCGCTTGCCAGGCCCCAGCCGCCGTCGCGCACTGCAGTGGAGCCGCAAAGAGCGAGCTGAGAACTTGCCAGCTGGCTTCACCGAGCAGGCGGCCCGGGAGGCCAATGCACGCCGGTCAAGCGCAGATGAGGGCCATGTGGGGGGCTAGTCCGGGTTCAAGGCTGCAGGTGGAGGCATTGAAGCCTCCCAAACCTCCCATTCAGCCCCGCAAGTTTGCACAACCCTCCCTTATCCCCATCCCCTGCCCACGCGCACACCCACCCCCAGTGTGCTGCAGGCCCGCCGCGACAGACAGCCCTGTGCCATTGGGCAGCTGGAACTTCTTTCTGCAGGAGAAGGACACGTAAACATGAGATCGAGAGGCGCAGCGGCCAGGTGCAGCGCGTGCAGCGGCGTGCAGCCGGGCCACACGAGAGATGCTGCAGTAGAAGAGGCTGCACCCATTCATCTCTGAGCGTGGCAGCTCTTCCGCCCCGTCGCCCCACTGCCACCCAAGGAACACATGCTGCAAGCCAACAATGGGAGCCTGCCCACCTGTACTCAACCATGCGCGCGGGCACATTCAGGCTGAGGCGGCCATGGAACAGGGTGTCCTGCAGACACACGCAGTGCAAGCAGCCAGCGCATCACAAACACGGTGCTGCATAACGTGCGCAGCCGATTTTGCAGCCCGCAGCACGCGGCGTAGCCTGCTGCAGGGGGCGGCTGGCTGCTGGGGAACCGTGCGAGCGGTGGGCAGCATGCTGTCGCAGCGCTGCTGGCGCGCCTTGCACGATATGCCGCAGATGAGGCGGGTGTCGGGCAGGGTCAGGTCGGCCTTGGCAGTGAACCTGCGGGCAGGCAGGCAGGCAGGCAGACGGCAGCGTTTGCGCGGCAAGGAACTTGTCGGAGCGTGCAGGCAGAAGCAGCGTCTGGAACAGGATGTGGATGAGACGGCAAGGGTGCATCCTTCCTCGCAGGCCGCAGCTGGGCTCACTTGACCAGACCCAGCACCTTCAGGTCCTTGCGCAGGCAGATGGCGGCCGGGTACACGGCATCGCGCGACCTGCAGCGCCGAGAGTTAGGCAGGGACAGCGGCGCGTTTCAAGGCATGCTCACGACCAAGCACGCCCGTGCTACAGGCTCCGCCGCATCTCCACCCAGAGCGGCAGCGGGCAGCGCAGCCTCACATCCTCCCCAGCACACCATGTGAGCTTGAGGGGTACTGGAGAGTGCTTCACATCCAGCAGGGTAAAGGGCCCAGGAGGCGGCGGCCGCGCAGCGCTGGCTGCACGGGCGAGCGCGTCGGCCGCAGCCGGCAGGTACGGCTCGGCAGATCGCCGCCGCTCGCGGTCAGCGCTCATGCTGGCTGGCGGGGCCCGCTGATCGGTAGGCTGGTGTGCTATAGGCTGGTTGCTCCCCCAAATTTAGCAATATCAAAGAGGTTTGCTCCAACACAAAAAGGAACAGGGTTTTGGGGGAGGCCTTCAAAGGCTCTTTCAAACCTTGCTGAGCAGAACGGACAGCGTGATCATTGCCCTCTGAGAACCGCAACAACCGTACCGGAAGACAAGAAATTCCACCACCCAACACCATTGCCTGTAGCCACCCGGCTCGATCCCCCTCGGACACTTACTTAAATCATCATATCATCGTGGTTATCACGATTAAAAGCTGATCGGAGTTGCTGGCTCGCCCACTGGGCGGCCCTGTCGTGGCCCCACTGCTGCGGCTTGGCGTCAACAGCACAAGCGCCTTAGATCACGACAGGCTCTCGCACGCGCCATGTCTGAAGCCGACAAGCACCACATGGAGCGAATGTCCACCTTCGTCACCCGGGAGCGAGTTATTGCGCCGCCTGACCGCTTCATTTCAGGCGTGCAGGACGAGGAGCTACTCTCGTACTTCAGGGGTGCGTGTCGGGCTGGGCTGTCGCGATTGCTGGCAGCACGGCCGCTGCCGCCTGTTGCGCGCGCAGGGTGCTCGCGGCGTGGTGGATTCAGGCCACCTTCCAAGCTTGAGGAACAGTCAATCGAGCGTTATTTTCACTCTGCAGCATGACATCTGCCTGGTAGTGATGTGTGCGCTTGTTGACTCGAGTCGCACTGACTGCAGATGTGTTCGGATCTGAGCTGGGCCCCGCGCTGTCTGTGCTGCACCAGCTGATTGAAGGCATCTGCACTGCGGACTTCACCGCGCTGCGCAGGTGCGCAGCCACCGAGCAGCATCGCCCCTTGAGGGGGGCAGCATCGCGGGATCGTGCAGCAGCAGCGCTTGCCGCTCGCCCTCCTGAAGCCGCCTGTGCTTGCGCACCTGAAGCAAGATCTCGTTTGTTCCGGCACCACGCACCGCGGCTCCGCAGGCGCCTCCAGGCTGACTACGAATACTTTGGCGCGGCTGCCGAGGGCCGCAGCGATGTGCCGCTGAGTAAGCCTCGCCTCCTCTTTTCCTTATCGGCGGCTTGTTCTTGAGGGGCCGCCCTGACTTTGTGGGAGCACCTCGTCAGTACTTTACAATGCCAACACTCTTGCGCTGCAGAATCCCCCGAGGACCTGGACCAGCAGGAGCTGCGGTTTCTCACAGACTTTGTTCAGGTGGCTTCCGCGCGGCTGCCTGCTACTGCCGCCGCCGCCGCCGCCGCTGCTGCAGCCGCCGCCAGCTTGCTACTACGTGGGAAACCGCGCGGCTCAGCAAGCTGCGAGCGGATGAAGGGGCCCTGCACCTGGCCGTGCCAGAGGCGTCGGAAGCAATATGAAGCTGCTTCTGTACCGCCCCTGTACCGCAGCTCATGGACGCCTGCCAGTACCGCCTGCTGACCAAGGCGGAGTGGGATGCGGCACAGGCGGAAGATTTCCTGGTGCGGCCCCCTCCCTTGCTCCCCACTTGCTCCTGCGGTGAAGGGCTGTTCCTGGGGGCCCGGTGCTGTGGACATTTTGACATTTGAAGCTTCGAGTCGGCGCTGCGCAGGCGCAGGCGGCGTGTGCAAGACGCAATGCTCCCGCTCGGCCCTTGCCCGCAGTTCACCCTGCCCTGCAGCGTGAAGTGGGATGCCATGGACAACAAGGTGGGGCGCTGGTTGCTAGGCCAAGCAATGGGGGCCCTGCTGGTGCTGCTTGCATGCCCACTGCCGCCCCTCTTACCTCGCAGCCTCTCCACCTTGCAGCAGGCCCCCTTTGTTTTGTATCTTTCCTGATCATGCTTTCCTGTATCTTGCCGCAGATGCTGCCGCGATACTGGGCCGAGTGCCCCGGCGAGCGGGACCGCGTGCCAGAGCAAACCGCTGACCGTATTCTTGTGTTCCAGCGTGGGGTGGATGTGGTGAGGCGCAGCAACCGGCCTCTCGAAACGTGTCCCTGATCCTCGCCTGGAAAACCCTCTGGGCCATGGGGCTGCAGCCGACGTGCCAGCAGGAGCTTTGTCATTGGGCAGGGGAGGCACGCTTCCGCCTCCACCCCCACACACACTTATTGTTCCTTCTGACAACTTCCTCTGCGTTTGGAAACGGCTGTGTTTCTCCCCTTCTCTGCCCACAGGCCACCATGCGCGGCAGCTACATCATGCTCAAGATCAACCTGCTCATATCGATGTGGCTGCTGCAGCCGCTGTACACGCTCTTTGTGGCGCTCATGACGCGGGTGGGTGGGTACGGCGGCATCTGCTGGGAGGCTTGGGTGCTTTGGAGAATCAACGAATCCCTCCTGATCTCGTTGCATGCGGCAGCTGCGGATGGCGGCACGGTCGCGTGCAGCAGGCTGCGCCGGGCTGGCCCGCACTGCTGCATTCGGCGTGGTTTGACATCAGAGTCCCTGTTTCGCTGCTGTCACGTGCGCCCGTTGCCTCCTGGCTTCCATCCTGCAGCTGGGCGTGCGGCGCTTTGTGCCCGAAGCGCCCAAGGGGCTGGCCAGCGCCGGGGGAGGAAGACCCAGCGGCCAAGGTGCCCTGCCTCCGCACCGTCCCCGCCGCCGCTTCCGCCCCTGCCCACTAAGTCTGCCGCTTGTGATCTTGCTGCCTGACCTGACCTGCTGCTTACCTGTCCTCATGGTGCACGACTCTCCATTTTGCTGCGTGTCCCTCTGATGCTTGCGGCACAGCAGGCACGGATGGAGGCGGCTGCGGCGGCCGAGCGCCACCCCGCCAGCACCTCCATCGAGCGCCGCACCTTTGCCCGCGTGTTCCCTGACGGCAAGAGCGTGCTGCGGAAGCTGGCAAAGCAGGTGGGTTTATGGATGAAGGCAGGGGGAAGCAGGGCTGCAACTGGCGGCGACGCCGCGCCAGGTGCCATGCTGCTACTTGAAATATGTCGAAGCAGATGTGGCCCACCTTGCCCTCCACAGAAGCCTCAACTCTTTGCATGCCGTCGTTGCTGCCGCTTGCTTTTGCAGGTGAAGCTGCAGGAGGCCTGTTTCCGGGACGTGGTCATCCTGTACCGGGCGGCGGTACCGGACAAGCCGGTGAGGCGGACGCCGTTGCTGCTGCTTTTCCAGCGGGCAAACGCCTGGCCCTGCGGGGAGTTGGCTGGTTGCCTCTGGGCGGCACGTCGTCGCTCCTTCTGGCAGGCCATGCGGTGAGCTCCGTCGACTGCCTTTCCTCTGTGAGCAAGCGGAACGAGCATTCATGCCGCCGCAGGCCCCTGCCAGCGAGATGGAGGTGGTACAGGAGGCAGACCCCAAGTTCATGCAGGTTGGTGGTGTGTGTTGGGAGCAGGGGAGGGGAGGGAGGGGGAAGGGGGAACGGGGCCTGCATGTGGGGTGGGGCCTGTGAATGTTCGGGGCCTTGCTGGCACGACAACTGGCCACCGCGGAACCACCGTGTGTTGCCCGCTGCGACCTGCCCACCCACTTCCGAACATGCGGCCCACGACCGCAGCCTGCCCACCCCCATGCACCACATACACACGTACACGCACACATCCCGT
This sequence comes from Chlorella sorokiniana, assembly GCA_025917655.1. Taxonomy (NCBI): domain Eukaryota; kingdom Viridiplantae; phylum Chlorophyta; class Trebouxiophyceae; order Chlorellales; family Chlorellaceae; genus Chlorella; species Chlorella sorokiniana. The sequence goes on from CP084610.1 coordinate 346,707, forward strand.
CGCCATTGCCACCCTCGTCCCTGCCCGCAGCGCAACATCCAGCTGCACCAGTTCCGCGGCATCCCGATGGCGGACCTGGAGCTCGTCATGCCTGAGAAGAGGGTGGGTGGCTGGGTGGGCGCGTGCGTGGAAGGAGGCGTGGCTCCCTTGTTTAAGGCTTAGTGGGGGCCATGTGGCTCTCTGTGGTGGCTACCATTTCAGTGTTTTTTGTTTTTTTCAGTTTGGCTTGAAAGGGAAGTTGGGGTTTCGGTTGTCTTCCCACAAGCTTGCGTCTAACTTGCTGCGCCCCTCCTGGCTGCCTCCCCCGCCTCTAGATCTTTGTACCGCCAAAGGTGTTTGTAGAGATGGCGGTGACGCTGGTGGGCGGCCTGGTGGCCGTGGCCTCAAGTGAGAGCGGCAGTGATTATGCTTGCTTTTGCTGCCTGGGCAGCCTGCCTGGGACTGCAGGGCTTGATGCAAGCGCATATCGGCAGCCTCGTACTGATGCCCGCGTTGCTTTGCACTGTCGCCGCGACCTCTGCATCATGCCCACTCCCCCTCGCCCCCTGCTTCCCTCACGCACCCCGTCTTTGCAGCCCTGCTTCACTCCGAAAAGGACCAGGGCATGGGCTCGGCTTACACAGCCCTGTCGCTGCTGGCGGGACGCGCCATGCAGGTGCCGCCGCTGCAGTCAGGCGGGCTTGCTTCCAGCAGCTGCTGCTCCTGCGCAGTCTCCCTCATAGGTCATGGATGGTCAGCTCCTTCTCCCTTGATCTCTTCCCCTTGCCGATGTCAGCGTCGTAATCAAGTAAGCCTGCTGTACCGCAGGTGTACTCCAGTGCGTTGTACCAGAAGATGGCCATTGAGAGCGCCATGGGCAAGGTGGGGTTGTGCGCATGAGTGGGTGTGTGTTTGATGGTTATTGGGTTGCAGGGGGATATCAGGGAAGAAAGTTGCGCTGGAGGGGCCAATCATGGCTCACACATTGCCCGAAGCTGTCCCGGCAACATGGCCTGTTTCGCGCTCTGACATTGCCAACTGCATTACTGGGGCAGCAGCCTGGGCGTGGCCACTCCGTGCTGGCATCCCTCACCCTGGTCCTTGCCTGCTGCCTTTTGGGGAGTCCCTTCCTTGTAAGGTTGAGTTTTTGCTCTGATGCTCGGGCGTTCTTCCGTACTGCAGCTGCTGTACGAACGTACCGTCGGTTCTAACGAGGTGGTGCTCACCGGCCTGGTGGACGGAGTGTGCAGGTGGGTGTGCTGTGTCACACGCTGTGTATGCTGCGCACGCTGCGCTGTGCACGATCCTCAAGACCGCCCTTGCTGGGCTGCGCTGCCTCGCTGGCAGAGGCAGCGGCCAGGAAGGCCTCTTACCTTCCTGGCAGCCTGCCCGCAAGAAAGGTTGCGGCGAGGCTGGCCAGCGCTCTGTACACCTCACTTGCAGTTTGATTTGGTTTTCCTGGCAATCCATCATTGCGCTTCCTGGCAATCCATCATTGCGCAGGCAGCGCGTGCGAGAGATATTCATCTCTTACTGCGTCCTCCTCAACTCGCAGCGGACGCTGACAGGTGGGGGTGGCTGCTTTGCAGCGCTCGGCTCGCGCTTTGGGAGGCGCAGCCCTGCAGCTGCCGCTCAGCAAGCGCTGCCGTGCCTCGGTGGCGAAGCTGATGCCGCCACGCTGACCTGGCGTGCCCGCTCACCTCCCCCTGCCCCGGTGGCTTGGTGCAGTGGAGGAGCTGGATGCTGCCTGCGAGCACTTCCTGGCCACCCAGTTTGGCTGCAAGATCGACTTTTACTGCGAAGAGGTGAGAGGCTGGGTCGCTGTCACACTGAGCAGCGTCGCTGCGTGTGCTTTTGTGGGTGGGTGCTTCCAGCAAATCCTCGCGACGGGCAAGGTGGCGACAGGCTGGTAGCAGAGCAGCCGCACTGGTCCGGCAGGCAGCATGATTCTTGCCCAGGCCAAGCACGGGCAGCACACGTCAGGCAGCATCCGCCGCCGCTCGAACCGCGGGAGCCGCATAGTCCTTGCCCCCAACTCCACCCCCACCCCCGAATCTCATCCCCCAGGCAGTGCCCGCCATCCTGCGATGGGGCCTGGCGCGGGAGGGCCCCGGCGGCGCGCTGGCGGCAGTGCCGCTGCCGCAGGCGCTGTCTGCGCTGGACTCTGTTTGGGATGCGATCCACGACTTTAAGGTGGGCACTGCAAGAGGTTGTTCCGCAGCTGCTGGCCAGATGGGTGTGTGCGTTGGACGATCCGGGAGATGCGGTTGGCGTGACAATCCGAATGGGTCATTTTTGGATCAATCAAGTGGTGCCGAACGCGGCAGGCCCCGGCTGAGTGTGTGTGCGCTGAAAGGAGCATGCCGGTGTTATTTTTCGCACGTCTGCCGCCGCTGTCGGGCTGCTGCCGCTGCAGGGCAACAGCAAGAAGGTGCTGCAGAAGGCGGCGGCGGCGGCGGGCGGCAGCCAGGACCCGCCTCCCCCGGCGAGCAGCGCCGCCGCGGTGGCCGGCGGCAGCCGCGTGACAGCGGCGGCAGTGGGCGGCGGCGGAGGCGGTGGCAGCATGGCGGGAGCGGCGTTGGGGCGCTCGCTGTCGCAGCCGCGCCGCAAGACGGGGGTGCGCGGGGTGCTGCAGCGCATCAAGGGCTCCCTGCACGGGGCGCACTGAGTCACATGCGCGGCGGCACACGGCCGGACAGCAGCTGTGTTGCCGGCCCACCCTTCCTTTGAAAACACTGGAGCCGGCATCGGGAGCCAGCACTGCGACGGATCGCTCCCACCCTGTGAATGCCTCATACTGCTTACACACTAAATAGGAGGATGAGTTCGTCGAAACAGGATGAGGTTGTCGAACAAGCTGCTCTGCTAGGGGGCAGTGGGCTTACCGGCAATCAATACGCACAACAGCCACCTGGCGGTGGCTTTCCTCGCAAAATTGGTGGAAGCGCCAGCTGGCAGCGCGCCGAGCGCCCAGCCCGCGGGCTCAGCGTGCGCTGTAGGCAGGGGCCCCCAGCGCTCCCTTGAGCTTGCTGCAGGTTGAGGGGCGGGCAGCAGCAGGCAGGCAAGCGTGGGTGGACCGAACGGCTCCGCTTAAACGCTTCCTGTGCCCGCCGTTGCATGCACACCCAGCCCCCTCCCCCGCCACCCACCTATAGTTCAGGTAGTCTGCCAGGTTGTCGAACAGCGCGGTGCCGTTGTTGACGGGGGCAGACTGCACAGCGGGCTCGGTGGGGGGGGCGGCGGCGTGAGGCAGAGGCATGTGACGTCTGCGTCGGCGTTGTCTACAGAGGGCGCCGCGCGGGAGGCATGCAGGCTTCGAAGAATATTGTGTAACAACCAGGCTTGCCGCCCACCTGTGCGATGGGGCGGTCGCTGTAGTCCCGGCAGGGCCCTCCCATGCAGTAGCCCTTGTCGGCGCTGCGCACGGGGGGAGCAGGCAGGCGGGGCATGCCGCGTCAGTACCACCCACAGCGTGCAGCAAGCCTCCGTCGCGAATGCAGCATTGAGGCTGCGCACCGCCATGCAGGCGTGTCTTGCAAGTACGCCCCCTGGTGGTGCAGGCCTGACGCCAACACTGCCGCCCTCCATTGATGCGGCCGCCTTCTGCTGACACTCCTGTCCTCCGCCAACCCTGCCGCCCTCAGCCGACCCCGCCGCCGTTGTGTGTTCACCTGCAGAACTCGAAACCGGTGCCGCAGTGGCCCCACAGGGAGCAGCAGACCCCCTCGGTCAGGCAGGCGGCGTTGCCAACGCTGCCGCTGCCACAGAAGGCGCCTGCACGGGGGTCCGTTGTAAGGTGAAAGTGAGTCTTTGCCGGCGGGTTGCGTCTGTTCAAAACCCCGAAACTGGCGCAGAGCAGCAGCAGGAGGGTCAGGCTCTCACCCTCAAAGTTGATGCTGGAGGCTGCGGCCTTAGAGGGAGATGGAGGCGGCGGCCGGCGCAGCGGCGGCGGCGGCCGAGGCCGCGGCGTGCGCTGGCAGGGGCCGCCGAGGCAGGTGGTGCCGCAGTAAGTGCTGGCTGCATGTGAGCATCAGAAGCAGCAGCAGGGGGATCCAGTGAGACGCGACAAAGCGGGATTTCGGTGAGCGAGGAGTACAACAACAGCCGGGCACTCAAGACCTGGACCTCGGGGGGCTGCTGCAAGCTCCTCTGCAGAGCCCCACACAGTTGGAAGGCTAAATTGGCAACCCCGAGCGATGCCGCTGGCACACACAGAGTGTCTGCCATGCAGCGCCTGAAGCAGCCCCGCAGCAGGCGCAGGGAGGCTGCCAGCAGCGCCGCCCGCGCTCACAGTAGCCGCAGCGTCCGGCGCGGTTGCAGCACTTGGCGGCGTCCCGGCACACGCCGCTGCCCACGTTGCCAAACCCGCAGAAGCCGGCAGCCTGTGCAGGGGGAGGTACGGGAAGAAAGGTTGTTGTGCTGATGCTGAGGGCAGGGGCTGCCTCAGCACAGGGAGCACAGAAGCATGGCTATGCTGCTCAAACACATGCAGGGGGCAACAGCAGGAGGCATCCCAAGCCCCGCTTTCCTCTCTTTGTGTTGCGAGGGCTGGCAGCGCTCACCGTGGGAGGCTGCTGCGGCGGGGGCCGCCTGATTGGCGGGGGCCGGGGCGGGGCGGCGGGGGCCTTTGGCGACGGCGAGGGGCTTGGGCGGGGGGCGGGGGCCGGACCGAGGGCGAGGGCGAGGCGGTGGGTGGCGGCGAGGGGCGGGGGCGGGGGGGGCGGCGGGCGGGGCTTGGGGGAGGGCGACGGGGAGGGCGAGGGCGTTGGTGTGGGTGCTGTTTGGCAGGCCACCTGGTCGGGCCAGTCGCAGTAGAGCCTGGCCTCACTAAACTTGAGGCCCTGAGGGCACATGCGCCAAGAGGGCTGCCCACAGCGGGGCATTCGAAGAAGGCCTGCGGGGCAGGGTGGGGCCAAGTGCAGGTGGCCCAAGTTCTGTTGGTGGTGATGTGTGCTTTTGGGGGGTAGGGAGGGGGTGGGGGCAGGGTGGGGCCAAGTGCAGGTGGCCCAGTTCTGTTGGTGGAGATGTGTCCTTTTTGGGGGTAGGGAGGGGGAAGGCGGCGGGGGAGAAGAGAGAGAAAGAGCTACGCCCTTGAAGTGCGTCGGCTGACGGCGCCCTGGGCCCTGTGGGGCGGCGTATGCGCCGGCGCAGCACCTCTCACCGCGCAGCCGGAGTCCGTGTCGGCAAACATGCCAGCCTGACCCTTGAAGGTGCAGAAGCACGTCGCGTCGCCCTGCTGGCAGCCCGACCCCGCAGGCAGCGGCGGCGAGGGCGGCGGCGGCGGCGAGGGGACGGGGAGGGCGGCGAGGGCGGGGAGGGCGGGGCAGCCGGCGGCAAGGGGGAGGGGCGAGGGGAGGGCGGGGGCCGTGGGGAGGGTGGCCGGGGCGGCGGGGGCTGCAGGGAGGACAACAAGGGATTGAACGAGTTGGCATCAAGATTTCGCTGAAAGGACACTGCCGTGAAACCCTGCTCCTCCCAAATCCTTTGGCTCATCAAAACAGCGCAGCAGTTGCTGCTGGTCATCAGCGGTGACTCAGCAGAAGCGGCAGCAGCGGCAGCTGGCCGCACGCTGAGGGCCGGCGAGCCGCCGCCGGAGCCGGTCCAGGGGCCTGGGTCCTCCTGGTTCTTCAGCAGCTTCATGATTGTGTCGTCGGCATCATCCAGCGAGGACTCCCAGAGCTGAGGGCGGCAGGCAGGCGGAGGGCAGGGAGGAGGCCGGCGGCTGATCAGAGTTCAGCAATCAGTGCGCACCAGCAGTTCCGCTTCCCGCTTTCAAACGTTCGCGCCGCAAGGCGCATGCAACTTCCGCCTGAGGTGAGGACCCAGCGCCCCACACGCAGACGCTTCTGCTTGTCGAGGCAGCAGGCATTCGCAGCAGGTCGCAGCACGACGCGGCAGGCAGGCGGCAGAGCAGGCGCAGCAGGCGCAGCGGGCACAGCGCACCATGAGCCCCCAAGCCCGCGCTCCCGTGCCGCCAGGATCTTCATCCAGATGGTCTGCGGCAGGTCGAAGCCGACCCACGTGCTGCCATGCACGAGGTATGCCGCCTTTGCGCCCTCGTGAATGGTCACCTGCAAGCCCGGAGGGGAGGGGGGCATAGATGATGGCCAGGGCACAGCGTCCTCAGGGGATGGCCAGGGCAAGGAACAGAAGCAGTTGCCCCGCTGCCTCAGCCGGGCAGCTGAGACAGGGAATCAAATTCTGACCGGGCTTCCCTTCATCTGCGCCCTACCAGCCTGATGACAATCATCAAGCATCAGGTAACGCGGCTGAGCCCCCTCCCCTCGCGCCCGCGCCCCCGACCCCCCACCCCCACCCAAACACACACACAGACAAACACTGATCAAACCACACACCTGGGCGCCATTGGCAATGAGCTGCTTGATCTCTGCCCAGCCGATGTACCCCGCCTCCCCTGTGCACTGCCCCGCGGATCCGGGGAGTATGCGGCAGCGCCCAGCCCGAGTTGGCCTTGTTGGCCAGGGTCCAGGAGCGGCCGTAGGCGCCAATGCCCAGGTTGAGTTTGCTGAAAGGGGAAAATGAAAACAACAAGGGGGTAAGTGAGATGAAAGAACAAGAATGGGCAGGGTGGAGGTGGAAGCAGGTAGAGGGAGGCGGGGTGAGGGAGCCGAGGGGCAGATGAGCCGGACCGTGGCCTGCCCGCCATGAGCGGGCCCTCAGCGGCAGGCGGCGTGAAGGTAGAGAGGGGGTGGCTCCCACCTGGGGGACCTTCCCGTCGATGAGGTAATGGTCGAGCGCAGTCTCGATGTCCAGGCTGCCGCCCTGCGGGAGGGCAGGGGGCGCGCATGGGCCAGGCAGAAGGCGCATGGTGGCAACCTCCTGCAGCCGGCAGCAAGGTGCTCTCAGAGGCCCCTCCAGCCTGCGCGTGCAAGTGCCCCCCCCCCCCCCCCGCCCCACTCTTCTGCCCACCAGCGGGTCCTTCCAGGGTGTGTGGAAGTTGACCGCCTGGTCCCAGGCGCCGTGGAAGTCGTAGGTCATGATGTTCTGCCAGGAGGGGGCGCATGAATCGGGGTTTGGGTCGCACCCATCAACACTGGCCCGCTTATCAGGCTCTGGCAGTCGATGCAACGCATGTGCTGCTGACACGTGAAGCGCGGCGAGCAGCAGCAGGCGGGCACTCACGATCCAGTCCAGGGACTGACCCAGGGAGGGAAGGTCCAGACCTGGACAGGCAGGGGCAGGACATGATGGCAGGACACAGCAGCGTTCAGTGTGTGCTTGGAGACTGCGCTCGAAGACTGAACCCTCTGCTGGCAGTTTCCGCCTGGTGCCCGCTGCCCTTCATGCGCTCCCGATCAGCGCAAGCCCACCCGCAGCCACCTAGGCTGCCGCTTGCGCAGGCCCGTCAGCATTCATGCCGGCAAGCACGTCGCTGCAGCGCACCCTGCCAGCCGCTGGGTCCTGCCCGGTGGCCATTGTGAGCAGGTAGTCCTTGCCGCGACGAGCCACTTCGGCCTTGAACTCTGCAGCATCAGAGTCGACAGGCGGGGGCGGAGAGGCTGGTTGTGGTGTGCGGCCAGAACTCGTTGGGCGGTGGATGGTGGTGGGGTTTGGACCGACAGCGAGGCATGCGCATGCACCACTGCCCCAGCTGCCCTTCCACTGTGAGCCATGGCTCCCCCGGCTGCCTGATCGCAGCACATTCACAGCTGGGCAACGTGCGGCAGGCTTTGAGGCCGCTCGAAACGCCCCGCCAGAGAAGCTGCCCGCGGCTGCCCACCACGGCAGAATGCTGCCAGGTTGGCCTTGTCGTTGACGGTACCGCCGCGGGACAGGTCACCGGGATACTCCCAGTCAATGTCAAAGCTGCGTGGATGGGACAAGGGGCCCGCGCTGAGATGAGCTGAGATGAGATGAGAAGAGATGCTGCATGCCGGCCGAGAAATCGAAGCAGCGGGCAGCGTGCACGCCGAGAGCTGCCTGTCCAGAATCCATTCGCCGCCTGCTGGCGCCGCCGCATCAGAGCGCCGCTCTGCGAGGGGCTGGCCCTCACACCACAGCCGCAGTAGCAGTATGGCGCCGGTTGGAGCCAGTAATTGTTGCACACCCACCCATCAAAGCCCCACTGGTCCAGGAAGGCCATGATCTTGGAGATGAAGGCGGCGCGGTTGGCAGGCTTCACGGCGGCGGCAAACAGGTCCTTGTACTGGCTCCAGGGCTCGTTCATGCTCCTGGGGGCAGGGGAGCCAGGGGGCACAGAGCTTGGGTTTGCTGAGCGGAGGTCGCTCAGGAGTCGGGTGCCACACAAGACGAGGCACTTATTCCACAGCTAACTCAGGTAGGAAAGACGACAAGCCGAGGTCAGGCCAGTGATGGAGCTCAGGGCAGCCTTTGTTCAGCCCCGCGCCCCTTGGACTGCCATCCTGCACACCGCAGCACGCACAGCGGCCGCGAACAAAGGCCAGGACAGAGCTGCTTCTGCTTGGCGAGGGGCAGGCCCTCCCTCCAAACTCCCAACACACCCACCCCACGTGAGCTGCTCGCTGCTTGCGCAGGGCGGGCGTCAGCACACACTGCCGCCACCCCGGCAACAAACCGCACAGCCGCACGCAGCGCGCCGCCGCCGCTCACCAGCCGCCGACGGCGATGAGCACCTTGAGGGCGGGGTTCTTCTTCAGCGCCATCGTCTCCTGGTACAGGCTGACCTGGGAGGGGTTGCCGGGGTCGGGCACGTCGTTGTACTCGACCGGCTTGAGGGAGAAGTCTGCGCGGGGCGGGGGGGGGGTGTGTGCGTGTGTGTGTGTGTGGTGTGTTGGTGGTTTGGGGGCGGCGGGGAGGGGGACGATGCACGGCGCACGGAAGACGAGCGGTGCTGGAGGGAGCGGATTCAGGGGCGGGTTAGCAGGGGAGGAGAGGGCGGAGGGGTGGGAGGCGGCGGCGGTGAGGGCGCAGGCGACAGAGGCGGGCAATGCATGCAGCGGCTTTGAAGCTTTCAAGAACAGGGCTATTGAAAGCGCATTGAATTTTGCGTTGGGTGGTTATGCCCTTGGCACCATCATGCAGGGAACAGATGCACGGCTGCGGGGGCAGGCGCTGGCGAGGCGCAAGCGCTTCGCACAGCCGTCGCGCGAGCGGCCCTGCTGCTGCCAGCGCACCCGGGTTCATGAAAGCGAAGCTGTAGTTGATGTGGGTGCACAGTGTGGCGTTGAGGTTCTTGGGCCGCCAGGCGCAGGGCTTGCCACCGATGCTGCCGGAACGATACTGCAACACACGGGCGGGATCGGCGGCAACGGCGGCTCGATCAACAAGCAGGCACACCCTAAGAGCTTGCGCATCGTCTGCAGCAAAATGATTGCTGCGAGAGGCGTGTTGTCGTATCCAGGCTCGACTTTAAGGTTCTCATGGATCTGCAGCAGAGGTCAAACTCTCCAGCTGCAAAGCGGCGGCGGCGGCGACAGTGCCCATTGGCCGCCCGCTGTCCCCTACTGCAGCGCACAGCAGCCGTAGCGGCATATATGGGCTTTCTGATTACCTGAGCCCAGCTGCAGGACAGGGAGCGGGCAAAAGAGCAAGTGGGTCAGTCCGCCTGTTGCTCAGGGCCCTGCCAGACTCTCGACCCGCATTCCCCGGCGTGACCCACTTTGTAATGTAGCACACTTGGCGAGCCCTGGTGGCGCTGGCAACATGGACGCACAGTAACCCCAGAACCAGGGCTGTCGCCAGCCTGCTCCGAGCCCCCATGGCTACGAGCTCCCAAACTATCAAAATCTTGATCGCTGCGACACACGGGACATCGTAACGATTGAGTTCCCATCGGGCGTTACACATGAGGGGGCGCTTCGGCAAAAGGTGCCATGTCAGCGGCGTTAACTGACACTGACCTGCAGGTGCGTCTTTGCATCCCTTCTCACGCTTGCCTCAGGCTCTGTGACTCCCCGTGGCGTCACAAATGGAAGAGTTTCTTGATAAACGCCTCCTGCAGAAAGTGATGTGGTGCCGAACGGGCACAACAAGCGGGCACGGCACAGCGCTTGCCCGGGCTGACCAGGGGACTGCCGTACGGCCCTTCAACCCCCGTTTCCCATGGTGCACCTTGGACAGCACCAATAACCTGTTCTCAACCATCAGCCATCCCCCAGCACGGCCGCTGTGCATAACAGCCCCGCCCGCCTGCCTGCCCTTGCGCACCCTGAGCCATCAGGCCTGTCAGCCGGCGGGCCATTCACACGCAGGAATCAGTTATCTCATTCAAGAAGCGGTGCGGTGTAAAAGAGGTCTGGTGTAGTATACATGCTGCAGAAAACGTCCACCAGAGCAGTTGGGCCGAGAGCGGTCGGCGGGCGGGGGTGGGCAGGGGAAGGGGGAGAGAGCAGGGGTGAATGCAGGGCGAGGGCTTGCGGTGGCGTAGCACCATTGCCCGGCCGGGCCACAGGCGGCCGGCCGAGGGAGCCCCCAAATGAGCAAAGGAAGAGTGCAAGGATGGAAGGCCACCCGCTTGCCACAGGGCAGAGGGGGCCTGAGCGGCCTAACAGAGGGAGCGGCGAGCGGGGCGGAGCGCCATATGGGCGCCGCCGCCACGCAGCGCCAGCATGAAATGAAATGCGGGTGGGCGAGGGGGCGCAGCCCCAGGCAGGGCAGCCGCGGAGCAGGCCGCCGCCACCACGGCTGCAGCCCTCCCTCTACGTCAACGGGACGGGCCGGGCGCCGCGGGCGGGTGCCGCCTCACGACACCTCAGCAGTGCCGGCGGTGAAGCCGGGGTGCTCGTAGCGGTACCGTCCATCGGGGCCAATGCCAAAGCCCTTGGGGTCGGCAAATACGTTCTCCAGCAGCTGGCTCATGTCCTGAGGCAAGCACAACAGGTTGCCGGTGAGGCGAGGACGCACATGGCGCCAGGGAATGGGGCAGCAGGCATGCGGCGGCGGGCGGATGATACAAGGGCGGCGATGGACCGAAGCGCTGGCCGGGCAAACAGTGGGGGCCAGACGCAGCACTGGGCACAAGAGGGAGGAGCGACACGCGTGCGCTGCCAGGCTGGCAGATGGCTGACAGATGGACGACGTGGAAACCTGTCCAGCAGCAACGCACCGGCTTGGGGGAGTTGTCGGCGTACTCGACAGCATCCTCCACCTCAGCCTTGACCTGCTCGATGGGAGCAAGGGGATGCACACGCCGTCGCTGCTTAGTTTAGGATGCAGCTGCGCCATCGCGCATCGCTCCGAAGGCAATACAGAGCGCGCCGCTGCAGCTGCGCCTCCAACAGCGGCCACCAGGCACGCAGCAGGCGCCAGGGCGGCACGCAAACGAGCGTGGCAGCAGCAGGCAGCGCTGCCCCAGCGCCAGCCTTGGCGGCAGGCGGCACCCCAGCGCCGCCGCCGCACCTTCTCCTCGAATGCCTTGATGTCGGCCTCGGTTGCGAGCCCGTTGGAAATCATGAACTTGGCAAACTGGGGGATGGGGTCGCGCGCCTGCCAGGTGGCGCACCGAGGGGCGAGGGCAGCAGGGGGCAGGGTGAGGCGGCGGGGTGCAAGCAAGGGGTGCGTGTGCTGCAACCGCGAGGCAGAGGGTGCAAAGGCCAACACATGCTGTTGGATTGGAGCATCAACTCGACGCAAAGCCGGCAGCCTGGGTCGCAGCCGTCACGCAGGAAGCGGCGCAGCAGGGAGGCCGTCGCTGCACATGCCCTCCAGCGCGGCCCCGCTGCCGCAACCACCCCCGCCCCCACCTCAGCCACCCCATGCCCCCACCTCGGCCACCCCATGCCCCCACCTCAGCCACCCCCGCCCCCGCCTCGGCCACCCCATGCCCCCACCTGGTAGTGCTCCTTCTCCTCCTTGCGGCGCAGCTCGTCGGGGTCCGCCAGGGAGTGGCCGCGGAAGCGGTACGTCTCGCACTCGATCAGGGTGGGGCCCCGCCGCGCGCGCGCGCGCTGCACAGCCTCCATCGCCACCTCGCGCACCTGGGAGGGGAGGAGGCACGCCAGGGTGCGGGAGGGGGCGCGTGGGCGAGGCGGGGCGGCAGGCAACCACGCAAGGCGGGCAAGCGGGCAGTCCCGATGCTATGGGTTGCTACCCCCACACCGAGGTCCAGCCTGAAGGTCCAGCCTGGCCACCACACACGCGGTGGCACCGGCAGCTGCCGCCACGACGCACCAGCGGTTGGCCGCCCCACAACTGCCCCACGCGGGCGGCAGGGTCGGCGCCGCCAGCTTCCCCGCACCTTCATCACGTCCATGCCATCCACGTGCACGCCCGGCATGCCAAAGGCGGGGCCCTTCTTGTAGATCCAGGGATCGTTGTCGCCGATGGCGGAGGGCGCGGTGGCGCGCGGGTGGTTCATGCCGATGGCCCACTTGTTGTTCTCCACCACGAAGATGCAGGGCAGCTTGTACAGCGTGGCCATGTTGAGCGACTCGTAAAACTGGCCTGCAAGAGGAAGAGGGGGCATCGCGCGGCAGAGGCACGCGGTGAGGGGCACGCAAGAGAGGGGTTGCAAAGGGAAGGGGGACTGCGGCTGACACACACGGCAGCCAGCCCCGCGCTCGCACGCTGCCGACGCCTGGCGGCCCCGGGTGCGCACCCCTGGAGCGGGGCCCAGGCCAGCTCACACACGCAGCGGCAGCAGCAGCGCGCGCTCACCGACGTTGCAGGTGCCGTCACCGAAGAAGTTGATGCTCACGCGGTCGTCGCTCTCGTTGCCCAGCACGCGCTGCAGGCACAGCGGGCACAGCGTCAGATCCCGGCTGATGACAGGCGTCAAGAGCGGCGGGCGGCGATCGGCGCGGCGGGTGGCCATGCCACGGTTCCCGCTGGCCCAGCCGTCCCCCGGTCCTCAACGGGCCTGGGCAGAAGTCGGCTGCCGCTGCGGGCCTGGCAGCAGCGCCGCAGGTGTGCAGCACCGTGCCGCCACCCGTGCCGAGCGGGCCGCACCTGGCTGTACGCAATCTGGAAGGCGGCGCCCAGGCCCACGGGGATGCCCTCGCCAATGAAGGCATACCCACCCAGCTACGAACAACAGGAGGGGGGAAAGGGCAGGGAGGACGTTGGCAGCAGCTTCAGCAGCGCGCAAGGAAACGGCCTGTCCCGCTGCCGCGGCGGCCGTCCCAGCGCGTGTGTCCGTGCTGCTGCCTGGAAGTTGGCAGCTGCGACCGACGCTGGCCGGCTGGACTGAATGTCCCAACCAGCCGCTGCGGGCATGCACGCTTGCCCCCTTCCGCTGCTGAGGCCGGCTCACCAGGCCGTGCTCGCGATCAAACAGGTGCATGGAGCCGCCCTGGCCGCGGGAGCAGCCCGTCTTCTTTCCAAACAGCTCCGCCATGACCTTGCGGGCCGACACGCCCTTGGACAGCGCGTGCACGTGGTCGCGGTAGGTGGAGCAAATGAAGTCGTCCTTGCGCAGGCACGCCTTGATCACGCCTGCGGGCAGAGGGCGGGGGGGGTCAAGGGCGGCAGGCGGCAGGGGGCGGGAGGGGTTGTGGGCGGCCAGACGGGTCGGCGAGCAGGAGAGGTGAGGGCGGCAGGGCGCTGAGCACCGCGGAAGGCCAGCAGGCAAGCTGGAGGAAAGGAGCTCTAAGTGCTGGGTCGCGCAATACTGGCCATGCAGCCGCAGCTGCTCGCACAACCCCAGATCGGAGGCGCGCCAGCATGCGTGGCTTGGGGTGAATGGCGACAGGGGAGATGCAGGCCGGCCAACCACACGCAAGTGCCCATAAAAAGGGCTCCTGGCGGGCCTTCGGCCATCGTGGCATCCATGTAAGCTACTAGCGACAGAAAACAAGGCCCCGTGCGCCAAGGATGCCAAACTGGCAGTGCGTAAACACAGTGGTGGTTGACCCGCGTGCGCAGGCCCACCACGCCAGAAACAGGGGCGGCGGCCTTGCCAGTTTGGGGCAGGCACCAGAGCGCAGATCCCCAGAACCATGTTGTTTGAAAAGAGCGCAACACCCAGGACAGGAGCGGCACGAGAAGCCAACAAAGGCGATGCAGGCGGCAGCAGCGGCGCACCAGTGGACACCGCTTCCTGGCCGGAGTAGAGGTGGACAAAGCCAAACATCTTGCCGCGGTAGTACATTTGCGCGCACATCTCCTCAAACTCGCGGCCCAGCACCATATCCTGGCAGATGGCGGCAGCCTCCTCGGGGGTGATCGAGGGTGACTTGCCCGCCTTGCCCGTGGCCGGCTTCACGGGGCTGGCGACCGCCTGCACACTGGCCGATGCCCTCTGGCGCTGCTGCTGCTGCCTGCGGGGCTGCTGGCGCAGGGGAGCCAGCACACGGCTGCTGGTGGAGGCCAGAGGGGCGGCCATCCTGTCTGCAGCCGCCAAGGCGACTGCTGGTGCCGCACAAAGAGCCGCCATGCTTGCCACAAGCGACAGACTGCCCGCAAGCGTTGTTGGCCTCCTACCCAACTCAACTGGCTGATGCACACCACCCTGGAACATCAGCTGGAAAATGCGGGGCCATGCATTGCTCCGACGAGGCCCGATCGCCAATCACGGCGTTATCAGGTCCCACAGCAGCCTTCTGGGCCCGGCAGTTGGCTCCCGGGCCTTGCTCCCCAATCCCTCCGTAGGCGCCATGGCGGGGACGGGCCCTGAAGGGCCCTTGGACGAATGGGACATCCGGGGCAAGCGTGTGATCGTGACAGGATCCACCAACGGCATTGGCAGGCAGGCAGCAGGGCAGGGCAGGGCCCAGGAGTGGCGACGCTCAAAACCGCCGCTCTCGTCCTGCTGCCACGTTTTGATGGGGAGCATTTGCTTACGCCTGCCAGTCGTTTCAAGCTTTCAACCACTCCATAACCTCGCCTGTTGCAGGGAAGCAGCTGCACAGCTGGCAGCACGGGGCGCCCATGTAGTGCTGGCCTGTCGCAACGTCCCCCTGGCAGAGACAGTGGCTGAAGACATCAGGCAAGCCGCCGCAGGCATGCTTGCCGCCCTTCCGCTTGTACTTTGGTGTTGAAGATCCAGCAGCACAGAACGCGCATCATGCAGCATACACTGCCTGGCGAGGGGAGGAGGGCAGCAGCTTGGGTTGGGGGCGGAACACTAGCATGCCTGCCAATCGCGGTCCTGCGCCGCCCTAAACCTCCGCCCTGCTCTCGCCCCATCGCCTCCCCGGCCGGCAGGCGGCAGCACCCGGGCGCCGCCGTCGAGGTGGGTCCGGCCCTGGACCTCGCCTCGATGGACTCTGTGCGCGCCTTTGCCGCCGCCTACGAGCGCTCGGGGCAGCGGCTGGATGTGCTCATCAACAACGCAGGTGAAGCAGCGAGCGGCTGCTCGGCGGGCGGGCCCACCAAGGCGGCTTGGGGAGGGGGCGCTGGGGAGTTGTGTGATTGCAGGCGGTGCATGCTTTTCCCGCGCTGGACCGAAACCAGCGCGCGCTCAAGCATCGCCGGGCGTGTACAGCGTGCGCTTCTAGCAGGGCATCGTCCGCTGTCAGCCCTGCGATTGCGCCCTGCAGTCCTGCTGCCCGCCCACGCCCCGCCGTTCAGCCGCCCCGCGCGCTCCGCCCCACCCCAGGCACCCTCGCGCTCGCAGGCACCAACTACCAGCGGCCGTGGGCCACCCCGGAGGGGGTGGGCGGCCTGTGCCAGGTCAACTACTTGGGACCCTACGCCCTGACTCGCCTGCTGGAGGCGACCCTGCAGCGCTCGGCGCCCTCCAGAGTGAGCCCCGCTGGGCGGCGGTGCTGCCCCACCGCACCCTCCTGCGCGCTTGCTTGATGGCCGGAGCCAGCCTGGTGAAGTGCGGGATCGCGTGCGTGCTATGGTGTGTCCGGAGCTCTGTGGCCCCCCCCGCCCCCGGCTCCCCGTCCCCCACGCTCGTACACACACGCGCACACACTCGCACACTCGTTGACAGGCAGCACTGCTGGCTTTTGCCCACCCGCCCCGCTCGCCTCATTCTACGAAGTCCACCTTTCCTTGAGTGTCACCACGCCCCCCGCCCGCCCCCCCCCCCCCCGCAAGCAGGTGGTGAACCTGTCGTCAGTGACGCACCGCTACGGCTGGGTGGGCCCCCTGCACAGCTTTCTGGCCAGCTGGACCCCGGGCAGCTACTACCCCTCCACCAAGCTGGCCAACGCCCTGTTCGCCTTCGAGCTGCAGCGCCGCCTGGGGCCCCGCGGCGTGCAGGTGGGCTGCCGACCGCGCAGGGGGCTGAGGGGAGGGCGCACGCTGCAGCAGCCGCCAGCCAGGCGCACTCGCGAGTGGAGCGGGGCACCAACGTCGCCGAGCCCTCGTTGCTGCCTGCCCGCCTGCCTGCCTGGCCCGCTCGCCAACACAGTCCCCTGGCTTCGCGGCTTTCAACTCGTGGAAATGGCACTCGGCGTTGCGTCGCTGCTGTTTTGTGGTTTTCCTCACCCCCAGATGCCTGCCGCCGCCACGCCGTAGAGCTGCGCCGTGGACCCGGGTGGGGTGGCCAGCAGCATCTGGAAGCACTCGGTGTTTGCCCTGCCGCCATTGAGGTGCGAGCTGTGCCCCGCTGTGCGCCCCCTGTGCCGCGCTGCACTGCTCCTTGCGCGCAACAGCTCTGCCCCCGGTCAACAGGCTGGCCTGCGGCGGCGAGCATGCAGGCCTGGCCGCCTGCCGCTGCTTCTGCCTCTGCTGCCGCTCTGCTTACGCGTTCCCAAGAATTGCCGCTGCGGCTCCTGTCTGGTGTGCAGCTGGGTCATCAACAACTTATATGCGCCTGCCAGCGACGGCGCCGCCGCCGTTGTTCATGCCGCCAGCGTGCCGTGGGGCGCGACCGCGCCGCCGCTGCCGCCGTCAACCGGCGGTGGGCGGCGCGCGCGGGGCCGCAGCCGCGCGGCGGCGCCGCCGCTGCCAGACCTGCGGGTGAGGCGTGCATCACGTCATGCCAGGCGGTGCTGCTGCACAGGAGCTGCTGCTGCCGTCTTCCTCGCTAACGCCGCTTGACCCGCGCTGCCCCCGCCCCGCTGCCGCAGTTTTACGCCCGCGGCCTCTTCGCCTCCCCCGCTGGTCACCAGCTGGCGCGGCGTGCCGCGCAAGGGAGCAGCGGGGATGCGGTGCGGGGCTGGGCCTGGGGCCTCGTCACGCTGGCCCACTCCCTCCTGGACTGGCCGCTGCGCCGCCTGTCGGGCGGACGCCTGCTGGCGCAGACGCGCTGCGTGCCGGCGGCGCCCTCGCTACGATGCCAGCCTGGCATCCCAGCTGTGGGAGCTGTCGGCCCGACGCAGCTGGGCTGCCTCGCGAGTGTCGCCTCGCCGCCCGGGGCAGCGGTGAGGCTGGCCGGCAAGCGGCCAGGGCACGTGGCGGCATGCACATATGACTGCAGTGTGCATATGTACCTACAGTTTTGATTCAGCTCTGACTGGCATGCATCGTGCTTGATTTTGTTGACAACCGACACTGCCAACTGTTTGAACTGCTGTACAACAGCGCCAACGGTGAAAGATTGAGCACCGCGAGCAAAATTAGAGCGTCACAAGAGTTGCACAGCCCACATGGCTGTTGAAGCTGGAAACCAGTGGAACCGAGTCGCAGCGGCACACACTATGCAGTGGTGGGCAGCCATTAGGTCAAGCAAGACAGTAGGCATGAGCAGTAACAGGGTCAGGGTCCAAGGCAGCAGAGCAGTGAGGTCATGGCAGGGCAGGCAAAGTGGTAGCAGGACGAGAAGAGCGGCTGGAGCAGAACGGAGAAGCAAAGAGGGTGGACGCGCGCAGGAAAGTGCGGGCGGCAAACATTGCTGGCCTCGGCAGCAGGGAGCAGGATGAGGAGACTTCCGCGCCACAAAACTCTTTCTGAACGGAACTCGGAGCTGATGTGAAAACAGCTCCCTCACAGGCTGCTGCCCAGGCATCGCTCCACCATCTGCAGCAGGTTTGGGTTCTCCAGCGCCGCCGCCACCCGCTCCTTGTCGCTCAGCTGCTTGTTCACCGCCGCCTCGCTGGCGTGACTGCCCGGGGTCAGCAGGATGTCGGTCTGCGGGCAGCGCAGGCAGGCGGAAGATGCAGGGTTTGTGGGGGCAGCGGCGGAAACTCGGGAGAGGACCCCGCTGCGGCACCGCTGGGCAGCTGCTGCAGCCGAAGAGGGCCAAGCAGGCAGCCGGTGCATTCCATGCAGCAGTGCCCTCCTCCCGCTGCGGCCGCACGCGCCTTGAACCGCGGTGGTAGCGCCCGCAGCAGCTTGACGCGTATGCACAGGCCGATGAGCGTCGCCATGCTGCAGTGCTCCACGGTGGGAGTGAAGCGCACCTGCGGCGGAAACAGACAGAAAAAAAAAAATCAGACAAAATGAAATGCAGGGAAGCAGCGCAAGAAGGCGTGATCAGCTCACAAGCACACAGCTGCGGCAACAACCAGCCGCGGCAACAGCAGCGTCGGATGTTCCTCACGCACCTTCACCGTGCCGGACGCATCGTCCACCTCCACCTGTTCCTCTGCCACTACGTTAAGCTGCTCGAGTGTGTAGGGATGCTCGGGGTCGGTGATGTCGCGAATGTGCTGCGGAATGAGCATCAGGATTGAAAACTAAGCAGCTGGGCAATCACGCATCAAAACATCGGCGGCGGCACAGGTGCCGCACACAGCAGCCAGGGCGCCCTTTGGCCGGCCTTCAAAGTCAACCGATCTTTAATCGCACCTCAAACACCTCGAGAGCATCTATGGGCTCTCGCTCTTCGTCCTCGCCAACTTGGGTGGGCGCTCTCTGCAGGTGGTGGTGGTGGAGGCACAAGGCTTATGTTATTAATTTTCGTACGTTTCGAAGAGACAGTGTGCGCAGCCACAACCGCTGCCTTGCTCACCGCGACTCGCCGCCGGGTGGCTTTGCGCGCGTGTACAACAGGGGCGGGGTTGATAAGCTCCTGCATGTTGCACGTCTGATATATGCATCGCAAACCGCCCGCCCGGCAATAGTAGCACGGTCTGCATGAGTGCCTCCTCACCGCCCGCTGGATGCCAGCGTTCCGACGCTGCCATCGCCGTCCAAGCTGCGAACACCCCTGGCAGTCACACCAACCCACTCAGCCCCAACAACACACCATGCGTCGCAGCCCCCAAACATCCACAGCAGTGCCAGCCCGTGGCTATCGTGACACTGCACTGCTCCGCCGCCGCCCGCAGGCGCAGCCTGCGACGGTTTAGCGCGCCTTATCTTGGGGGAGCTCATCAGCAGCCTCATCACAGTCAGCCGGAACAGCTGAACACAGTCGGTCAGAAGGGTCAGGCGCAGTTGCGAGGGGAGTCGAGGGTGTGCAGGCTCCAGTCAGCTGTCAGTAGGCTCTGCCGCCAAAGGGGGCGCCAAGCCCAGCCTACGTGCCCCGCACAGCCAGGCCTTTGCTTGTCCCAGCAACTCAGTACTACCGCTGCGGCATGACCAGCAGCTCCCGCAGCGCAGCCACGAACTGGGCTTGCCAGGCGGCCTCCAGCAGGATGCCGCCGTGGCCCAGCTTGGGGTGGTGCATCACCTGCGGGCGGGGCATCAGCGGAATCGTGCATCGGGTGCCAGGGAGGGTGAGCAAACACAAAAAGGGCGCACAAAACTGCAGCAGTGGCGTTCAGAGGCATGGAAAGCTTCATTCGTTCCTCCCACCCATAAACGAGCGACCGCTCACTCCATCAGCGGCGCGCAACCCTGCAGACCTCCCGCGCCGCTCCCACCCCGCTGCCCCCTCCCCAGGTGCGGCACCTTGGCCGGGTGCCCCGTGAGCTTCAGGTGGGCCATGACCAGCTCTGAAGGCACCAAATCATCCTGGCCTGACAACACAACCAGGCTGCGAAAGGGAGGGGGGGGCGGCGGCGTGCCGACGCTTTGGCCCCAGAGCCAGAGTTGGCAAGCTGCGAAGCTTGCCGCAGCGCAGCCAGCGGCGAGCCTTGAGCGCAAGGAGACCAGGAGGCTTTTTGTCGCACCTGCGTCGCGGCAGCTCTTGTGGCCACAGCATTAGCTCGCTCCAATGGAACTTGCGGCAGAAGGCCTGCGCTGGCGCCGTCGGGAGGGGCGGCAGCCTCACGGCAGCCTCACGGCAGTCTCATGACAGCCTTGGCTGCCACAGAGCAGCTGCTCAACTCCCATCCAAGGACCGCGAGCGCCCTCCTGCAACCCCCCGCCGTGCATCCCGCCTGCTTTGCCCCGAGCGGGCAGCCCCGCTGGCTCATGCCTTGCCCCAGGTCCCGCCACATATCCAAGCACCCGGCTTTAAGCTGTTCAGGCCTTCGCCCCCACCTGTGCAATCGTCAGATCGCGGCTGCACATGAAGCGCAAGAGGTCGACGGCGCCGCCCACCGTGCGGAAGTTGGCGCCGCAGGGCTCGCGGTAGATGAAGTTGAAGAGAAGCTGCCGAGGGGGGTGGGGGTTACGGGGCGGGACGTTGGGAGGTGGGAGGCTGGACTCGCAGTGAGTGTTGATGGGACACCCCACACAGACCCACACCCGCGCGCTCTTGCCTGCGGGTAGCAAGTCAGCATGGCCACGGGGTCCAACAGGCAAGCCGAGTGCACCAACTGCAGGGCAGGGCAGGATGCAGCAAGAGCCCGCAATCAGCCAGGAACAAGCTGGGACGCACAACGGCGGCCGAGACTGGGCAAGCGACGCCGTGCAAACAACCCCAGCGCCACAGCGCTTGTGCAACGAGCCAGCGAGCAGGCGGCGAGGGAGGGCGGGCAGGCAGCAGCCCAAAGCACAAGCCAGGAAGCAGTGCGCTGCACGTTGCTACAGCGAGGCTCCCTCTCCATGCTGGCTGGCCTACAACATCAAACAGTGCGCTGCACCCACTGCTGCAGCAAAGCTCCCGCTGCATGCTGGCTGGCCTCACCCGCGGGTACAGCTGGCAGAGGCGCGAGGCCACAAAGGTGCCGTAGCTGTGGCCCACCACGCACGCTCGGCGGTAGCCCCGCGCCGCCAGCGCGTCCGCCACAGCGTGCGCAGCGTCGTCCACGCCGCGCGCCTCCCAGCACAGGCGCAGCGCCACGTGGGGCACCTGGGCGGTGTGGGGGAGGTGGGGGCTGAGTTTATGGGGGTCACATCCCTTTTCGCTGGCCCGACGGTAAGCTGGTAGATTAGGGTGGCCGCGGGTGCATGAGTGTGTGCTGGTGGGGGCAGGGGGCTGCTGAAGAGAGGGGGCCGCCTCCAGCAGCAGGCCCTGCCTGGCTGCAGCCACACCCAGCTTCCTTGCTGGACACGCGACGCCAGCTGATTCTAGACCCTGGCCGTCCCCATGCGCAATATGCACTCCGCTGCCGCCCTGCGGCAGCTCGTCACAGCCGCCGCCCCCTGGCTTCCTTGTATTCCAGCCGTGGTCTCCCCCTGCTGCCCCACCCACATCTCCTCACTCACCCTGCTTAGCCACCCCCTCCCCCACACAACCACCACAACCACACACACACCCCTCCTCACCTCGACCAGCAGGAAGGGTGTCTGCCCGCAGGCCTGCTGCAACTGGCGCACGAGGTGCAGGTAGGGCAGCACCCCAAAGCCGACGCCGTGCAGGAACACGATGGGCACGTCGGGCGGGTGCCAGGTGGCGCCGCCGCCGCCACCGCCGCGTGGCCCACGCTGCCCGCGCTGTCCGCCGGGCTGCTGGACGCCGCCAACGGGCTGTACTCCACGCCGGCAGCTGCTGCGGACGCGGCGGCCATCGCGGCGCCGACGCCGGCAAAGTCGGCAGCAGAGTCGCCCTTGCCGCGGCGCCGCCCTCCGGCCGCCGCCGCTGCCGCGCCTGCCGGGCGGCGGCGCGCGGCGACAGCGGCGGCAGCCCCCGTGTGGGTGCTGCGCGGCGACGGCCGCAGCCGCGGCGCTGGTGACTGTGAGCGTCGCGTCCAGCGCATGCCCCGCAGCGTGCTGCATGGCGTCCGCCGCCACGTGCACTGCCCCCACCACGCCCTCCCCAGTGCTCGCCCGCCGCGCCAGCGGCGACAGCGGCGGCGACAGCGCCTCGACGGCGGCCGCCTCGTCGCCGGGCGGGGCAGGCGCAGCCGCGGGCGCGTGCCAGGTGGCGAAGCCGTCGGTGCGGGCGGGGCGGAAGCCCATGAGGCGCAGCAGCGCGTGCGCTGCCCGCGCAAAGAGCTCTGTCACGGCGTAGAGCGCCAGCGGCTTGTGGTACGCCCTGGGCACGGGAAGAAAGCAGCGGGACGGGGGCTTTCCATCGCGATGGCACGCCGCAGCGGCGTGCTGCTCAGAATTGGTGGCAAAGGAATCCGGCGGTGGAGAGGCCGGCGAGAGGCCGCCGCCGCCGCCCAGCAGCGCGAGCGTGCATGGCTCCCCGCCCCCATCCCCCATAAGCGGGGGCCGGCTGCGATCCGGCAAGCAAAGCGATCGGAGCACAGCAGGCACAGCGCGATGACTGGCACCATGTCTCCCTGGCCCCACACGCACGCTCCCCATATGATGCCTGCCATCAAGCACGCCCGCTACCAACCATCCCCCACCAGACCGGGCCGGCGCCGCCGCCACCGCCCGCCCTGGCCCACCCACCTGAGCGGCTCCCACACGTGCGCCATGAAACGCAGGCCAGGGTCAAAACCCGGCGCGAAGCGCACCCCCACGCCGCCTCCACGCGGTCGACAAAGCGGCGCACCGCCGCCTGCTCCCCGTGCTCAGCTGGTGCAGCAGCTGCAGCGGAGCGGCGACGGCAGGGGCGAAGGAGGGGGGCGCGGGGCGCGAGTGAGGGAAGGGAAGCTGGGAGCTGGCTTCCTCGGGGGAAGCAGTCGAACGGCGGTGGCGAGCAGCGGCAGGGGTGGGGTGGGCAGGGGATGGCAGCAGGAGGGCAGCACCGAGCAGCCGACATCCCCAGAGGGCTCCGCTCCTTGGCGCCGGCAGGCTGCTGCAGCTGCACTCGTCTGCTGAGTGCAGGCCCTTCCTCCACATGCAAGCCCATGCATAGACGCTGGGCAAAGCTGCTCCCATCCACTGCCGCCCGCCCAAACCGTGCGAGCGTGCTGGCGCCTGTCGGTTCTGACGGCGCCGTCAGACAAACTGCTGCAGAGCCGTGCTTCCCACCTTGCAGTAAAATCCATACGCCACGAAGTCGTCAACGTTGCCCCGCAGCACCGCCTCGGCGGGAGCACCCAAAACCTGCAGCCGGACGGCGGCAGCGGCGGCGGCGCAACTTGCTCGGTGCTCGCGATGCATGGCGCACATCACACATTCCTGGGCATTGAGCGCTTCAGGCGAATCCATCTTGCGTCACTGCATCTGCTGCGAATGCTGCAGCTGCTGCGGCAGCCGCAGCAGACAGCCCTGCGGCCGACAGCATGGCGCCGGCGCCCCCGCCCGCTGCAGGCGCTCACCAGCCGGACAGGAACTCCTTGATGCAAAAGACGTCTCGGAGCTGCAGGAAGCGCTCAAAGTGGGTGTCCAGGTGGGTGGTGTCGGGGACGTCGCCGCAGAGCTGGCTGAGGCGGTGGAACCTGCGGGGAAAGCGGTGGCGGCGGCTCAGGGGGGCAGTACAAGCCTGCAGCACGCACGCGCACCAAGGGGGACGCAGTGCTGCGGGTGCATGCATGGCCAGGCGATTGACCGACCTCAGCTTGCCGTAAAGGTAGAACAGACCCTCGGTGGCGATGTAGGAGACGAGTGCCAGCCGCGCGGCCGGGTGCGCCGCTAGCAACTGCCAGGCAGCGCCCGCAGCCGCAGACAGCCCCCCAGCCATGCGGCGTCCATCGGCCAGCCACGACTGGGCAGGGCCTGACGCTGAGACAGCAATTTTGCTGCGTAGCCCGCCTGGGGCTGCATTCTGAAAGCTGGTCAGCCGACAGAAAGGCCGTGACGCGGAGTTCAATTCGCAACGGCGGGGCTGGGCAGTATTGTGCAGTGTTCAATATCGAAAATCTGACAGCCGTGCAGGCTTGCGTGACCCCTACGCAAGGAACATACACTGCTCGGCGCGATTGCTTGCCAACCCCATAATTTGCCGGTGTAATTTGAAAAGATGTAACGGTGCACACGGAGCGCTCCGCGAAGTCTCGGATTCGGGACCTCGACAAGTACTCCCTACCGGTACATGCCCTACGGCATGCGAGGAGGGGTCGCATTGCTCTCCTGTACATCCCTGTGCCTGTCCGACACGCACCGACAGCAAACAAGCAGTCCTGCAATTGGACGCCGTCCATACCCTAGCCATCCCAGTTGATTTTGGCCAAGCAACGCCATGGGCTGCTGCACAGACGTATTCTGGTGATTCATGGCGCTGTTGCATGCCGCCACACGCACGCCGCGGGAGTGGGGTGGGGGCGCCGGCGGAGCGCCGCCCTGTGGTCCCAACGGGCCGCCTTCATGCTGTTGCCCTCCTCTCCTGTCCGCAGCTTCCCCTGCAAGATCCTGGAGAGCGTGGTGGACTTCTTGCTCGTCTGCTTCTGGTGCGCATGCCCCTGTGTTTGGCACCGCTGGCACCAGACTCCTGCCCTGCGAGGTGCACTGCAAGCTTTGGTGCTCAGCGCCGGCACTGGCTTGCCCCTCCGCAGCTGCCCATGCCGCTGCTGCTGCGGCTGCCCGAAGACCAGCACCGAGGAGCCAGACCGGGTGGTGCTGATCCACCAGGGACCTCCTGTGTACTACGTGCCGCCAGTGGTGCACCAGCAGCCTGGCTACCGCTGATCAGCTCACGAGGAGCCGAGCCGCCGCGTTTGCCCATGTATTGTACGCCATCGCGTGCCGTCCTGCCGTTCCAAGCGCTGCAGAAGAGGCACAATACCAACTGCGCACCCAAAGCAGACTAGAACTCGCCACAACCGTGAATGATCCACTGACAGCATTTGCTAATTGTGCCGGCGCGTCTCCCCACTGCTGGTCCCCCCTTGGTTGGCTTGACGACGAGCGGGCTGCCTGTTGCATAAGAGTAGGTTAGCGCCACACACTATCAGCCACTGTAACGCTTGCTCATGCAACCCTGGTGTGATGCCGGCTCTGGCCACACAGAGGAGGGGCCTGCATCTCTGCGGCTGCTCCTCGCATTCCGCCCTGTCAGCTCCAGCCAATCCTGCAGCCTCACCATGCCGCTCTGCAGCATTCAGACGCTGCCTCCACAGCAGCAAGAAACCCTCTGCCCGCTGCTGCCGCTGACTGCCCGGGGACAGGGCAGGCTTGACATCACGCGCAGTGCATGAAGCATGACATGCAGCGGCCATGTCAAACAATACAATACAGGAGGGAATACAGCGGGCCCAGGGTGGCAGGACAAGCGTGTGAGGCCGCAAAGCCGGCCACCGTGCAGGGGGCTCGGCTTTCTGTGCCGCCCGCATGGGCGATGCTGCGCTCGCCGGCTACGCAAAGTGGCTGGAGGCGCCCTTGAAGGAGGCCCGCCACATGTAGGCGCGGGAGAGCACCAGCTCCACGTCCTTCTCCGTCCAGGAGCCGGTGGGCGGCTTCTGCAGGAACATGATCAGGTCCTGGAACTCCAGCTGGCGCAGCTGCGCGCTCCAGCTGCAGAGGGGGATGGGCTCGGCTGGTTTGGTGATTATTGGGTCGTATTGATGGCTGGCAAGGTTTCGCATTGACCAGCAGAGGCAGGTTGACCAGCAGAGGCAGGGGAATGGGGCCAGCAGGTGGAGAGTGCACGTTTGAGAGAACAACAGAGGGCAGCGATGGGGAAGCTGCACTCGCGATGCATCACCGCTGCGGCGGGCGGCACCCACCTGAGCAGGAAGGCCGCCAGGGCATAGCCAAGGAAGTCTTTCAGCTGAGAACTGCAAAGAGAGAAGAAGAGGTGACAGTAGAGAAAACAGCGAAAGGACGGCAGCTGGTCGAAGGGATGTGGCAGGAACGTGGTGACAGACCGGCCAGCGCAGGCCCCGTGTGGCGGCATCCCATCCAGCAGGGTGGCCGTCGGGCGAGCAGCAGGGCGTGCGCTGGCGGAGGCGGCTGGCCGGCCGGCAGGCACCCACCCTTCGGCTAGGTAGGTGTCCCATAGTCGGATGGCCAGCGGGAAGGGCACCTCCCGCAGCAGCAGGCAGTTGACCCAGCGGAAGGCAAACTGGATGAACTGCAGGCCCTCGGCCTCAAGGTGCGCAGCGAGCGGCTCCTCCACACGCCTGGGGGAGGGGGAGGGTGAAAGCGGCAGCAGTAAGAGGTGAGCAGGTGCCTGGCGCCAGGCGCTATCGCACCAGGCGGCAAAGCGGCGTGCACAGCACGCCCAGGCTGCCCCATCGACGTGAGCCTGCATGCACCGCCAAGCCGCCATCCCCCTGCCCAGCCTGCCCTCATCAGTCGTCCCCTCGCCCCACCACACCCACCTGACAAGCTCCTGTGTGTGGAACACGCAGCGCTGGATGCCCGGCTGCGCATACGTGTAATGATCCTGGATGCCGTCCAGCAGCTTGCACAGGCACCTGGGGCGAGAAGGAAGAGGGGTTTGCTTGGCAGTGGGGAGTAATTGCAAGGCTTCGGGAGGGTCAGGGAGTTGGGGGCGAGTAGGGGCGGGGGATGGGGTGGCGCTTTGAAAGCGCGCAACTGCGCTGCCCAGCAGACAACCCTCCAGCGCCCGCTGCGATTTGCTAGGCCAGCAGGCTGCCCAGCGCTTGGCTCCCAGGAGCGTGAGGGGCTGCGGAGCTGCGCACCAGTAGCAGTCGGCCTCGACGTCAAGCAGCGCGGGGTCTGACAGGCCCTGGTCGCACCAGCCCTCCAGCGGGCCCTCAAGGTGTTCCCCAGCAAAGACGCACATGAAGGGCGTGACGAGGTCGTTGATGCCCTGCACGTAGCCG
The DNA here is from genome assembly GCA_025917655.1 of Chlorella sorokiniana. Classification (NCBI taxonomy): domain Eukaryota; kingdom Viridiplantae; phylum Chlorophyta; class Trebouxiophyceae; order Chlorellales; family Chlorellaceae; genus Chlorella; species Chlorella sorokiniana. The sequence continues at coordinate 373,301 of CP084610.1, forward strand.
CTGGCGGGGTGCCTGCGTGGCGGGTTGTGAAGGGGGGAAGGGGGAGGATCGAGGCCTGGCTGGCAGGGTGCCTGCCCGGAGATGGTGCGGCAGGGACAGCGAAGGGAGAACCAGTGCATGGGCAGGAGAGGCAAGCATTAAGGGAGCGCAGCAAGGACAATAAAGTAAGGAGAGCAGAGCAAGGGCAATGAAGTGGGAGAACGCGCGCGGGCAGTGAGAGGAAGAGCACGGAGACGGCCTGCCTGCCACGAGCGGTGCAAACGGCAGCAGCAGCCCACCGCAGGCCCCAGATGTAGAGGATGCGCTCCAGTGACTTCTGTATCCGCGGCTGGTGGAAGAACGCGACGCCGGGCGCGGTGCGCGGCACATCCACCGCCACCTGCGGTGGAGAGCAGGGAGCAGGTCGCATGCAGCCCCGCTTCAGTGACGCCCACCGCGTACACCGCAAGGCACCCGCCGCTCATGGCTGCGCAGAGCGGGGGGCAGAGCCCGGCCCAGGTGGGGGAGAAAGGGGGCGTCGCACTGCCATGCCTGCAGGCCCATCGTTCCTGCGCTGCCGCTGCTGCCACAGCCACACTCGAAAGCGGCGGTGTGCTAGACGCCGCCGCCGCCGCACCTGCCGAAGCGCGCCGAGCTCCTCGCCGCTCTGGTCCGCCCCGATGCCGCCTGCTCATAGTAGTCCGGGACCAGGTCGCGGTACTCGCGCCTCTTGCGAGCCAGTATCTGCGGTACGTTCCAGTACAGCAGCGCCCACACTCGCTCATGCAGGCAACGGTCAGCTGCACGATGAGCACCTCAGCATGCAAGTGGAGGGGCGATGCGAGTGGCAGATGCGGGGTACCCCCAAGCCCAGGCCGAACGGTGGGCGCGCGTGCGGCGACCGGGCCTCGACAGCTTGCCTGCGCTCGCCGCTCTCGGTTGGGCGGCAGGTAGCCCAGCAGCAGGCGCCAGCAGGTGGGGCGCAGCGAGGGGGGATGCCGCTCCAGCTGAGCTCGCGCAGAGCCTCCAAATCCACCACCTGCTCATCCAGCAGCCGCTGGAACTTGGCCATGCGGGGGTGCTCATGCTGCGCAGCGCCGCCACCTGCACCCCCTCCGCCGCATCCGCCGCGCCCTGCTGCGCCGCCTCGTCGGCAGACGAGCCGCGGCGAGAGGCGGCTGCGCTGCCGCCGCCGCCGCCGCCGCCGCCGCCGCTGCTGCTGGTAGCGCTGCCAGGCCGCCGAGGCACGGCCGCAGGGGGCGGCGCCGACGTGCTGCTGATTGACTCCTGCAGCATAAACCAGCGCCGCATCTGTCATGCAAGGCTGAACCGCACACACTCGGCACACACTCAACTGCCCACGCGCTGGCAGCAGGCGGCGGGTGGCGAGCAGGCGGCGGCACCCACCATCCTGCTCTGCAGCGTCAGGCCCCCAAGCCTTGCTGCGTGACCGCTATCGGGTCTCTAGGGTCTACATGAGGCTGCGGCTGCTGCGGTTGCTGTTGCTGCTCGGCTTCGCTGGCCCCCGCCTTGCGGGTGAGTCGGACGGTGCCTGGCAGCCCTCTACCTCGAAAGAAGCTGCATGAATATACAGAAAGGGTCAAGGCGGCCGCCGATCGACCTTTGTGCACGGGGGCTTGTCAAAGGCTCACCTGCGGATCCCTTTCAGCTCGCCATCGCCGCTCATGGTTGATCAGACGAAGATTCTCTGCCAGACCCGCTTGTAAACGACACATGCTGCATGTACCGCTCCATGAGGCAGGACATCAAACCCAGCCCCGCCTGAGGGCCTCGGAAGCGCTTCCCACGCGTTGTACAGCGTGGAAAGCTAATCGACACACTTTGATGAGTTCTCCCGATCCGTAGGCTGCCAGTCAACGTGCTCGTGCCTGGGGCGCGAGCCCGCGGTGCATACAGCCTGATACCAGTAGCTAATTGACACGCGGTAGGTGTGATGCGCGACCAGGGCGTCGCGCCGACACGGGTGCTCGGCCTTGCCTGGTGGCTGCTCCTCTGCCGCCAGCCTTGTGCGGCGGCGGCCCCGTGACATCCACCTCGCTTGCGCCATGCTGCAGGCACGATGTACCCTCAGCTACCACCGCAGCCACTCATGGCGGGCACTGCGATGCCGCCTGGCTACCCGCAGCCGATGGGGGAGCCCCGCCGGGCGTCTACGTCAGCATGTACCCGCCGCCGCTGCAGCAGCTGCAGGCGCCCATCCGCCTCTCTCGCTTCCCCGGCGATGCGCTGCACAGCGGTGCAGGGGACGTGCCTCCAGGCAGCATGCCGCAGGCAGCCCCGCAGCAGCCACGGGCTGGCGTGGCGCCGCTGCAGCGAGCCGGCAGCTCAGGCCGCATGTCTGGCTTTCTCCCTCCGGGAGGGCAGCTGGTGCCGCCCGGCATGATGCAGCCAGGGGCCATGCACATGGCCGGTCCCGGCGGCATGCCGTTGGCAATGGGATTTGGCGCTGGAGGCATGCCGCCGCACGGATTGTTACACCAATACTCCATGCCGGTTCACATGCCGGTTATGGGCCAGCACCCGCAGCTGCCTGCCTACAACAGCACCAGCAGGGGCCCCGGGGGCAACCCCGCTCGGGGCAGGCCACACCCAAGGGCATGCCCAGCTCGGGATCTAGCACACCGCTGCACCCGCTGCAGCGCTCTCTGAGCAGCGGCCAGGCGTTGCCGCCCGGCTACATGCCCGCGCCGCCCCCGAGTTCGTCGTTGGCCATGGCCCCCGATGACTCAGCCGCCACCTGGCATAGTGCTACCAGACTCGCTGTCACCGGCATCGCCCCAGTCGCTGCGCCCCGCTGGCAGCGGGAGCGCCGCGGGCAGCCGAGCACAGTCTGCAGCGCTGCTCGGCAGCGGAGGCCTGCTGGCGGGCCCCATGCAGCCACTGATGTCGGGATTGCCGCTGCCGCTGAAGCCCAGCATCCCTCGAACAGGCAGCGGCGGCAGCCTCGCCGCGCTGTCTGCAGTGGGCGGAGGCGGCTCCCTGCGCAGCTCAGTCGACTATGGCAGCGGCGACCGCACCCTGGCGGCTTTTACGGGAGCAGCGGCAGCGGCGGCCTGCCCAAGCCGCCCTCTGCAGGAAGCAGGGCGGCCTCCGGTGGTCGGCGGGCGGGCTCAGCTGGCGTGGGGGCAGGGCCCGTGGCGGCGCCGCCCCAGAGCTGGATGAGCTTGACAACATCAAGGTGAGGCAGGGAGCGGCGGCAAACCCTCCGCGCATCAGCCCAGCAGCACGGTCGCAGAAGGCTTGCCTTGCCTTGGCCGTGATGACGACGCATCGCTGGCCGCCACGCAGGTGGCTGTGAGGGTGCGCCCGCCAAACGCCCAAGAGCTGGCCCGCGGCGACTGCCAGGCCGTGTTTGTCAACCCAGCAGACTTCCGTCAGGTGGGGCGGTTGGCAGGCTGTGACTACTAAATGCAGCATGACAGCGGAGCTACCCTGCAACTCGCCACTCCATCAGCTGCCACAGGGACCAAACTCTGTGCTGCCTGCGCGACGCAAGCCTGCTGCACCTGACCTTACGATGCTGCAAGCCCGCTGCGCTGCCCCTGCATCTGCACAGGTTCAGGTGGCAGTGCCTGGCGGACCATCCCGCGCCAGCCAGCCAGCCACCCGCAACTTCACCTTCCACGCGTGCCTGGGGCCCACCTCTCGCCAGCAGGTGCGGGGGGGCGCACTTTGGTGGGCCGAGGGGGAGCCTCTATGAGACCTCTCTCTGACACCATGCTAGCAAAGTCCACCCCCTGCACACCTGGCCTGCTGCTGCCCTGCTCGCATGCCACACAGCCACTCCAGACGGTGGCGGCGCACGAGGCGCTGCCATGCCTGCTAGTCTTCAACGTGCTGCTCTTTCTTCAACCCGCACCCCCGCCGCCCCCAGGACGTGCTGCGCCTGTGCGGCATCACCCAGCTGCTGGATGCCGCCATGGACGGCTACAACGCCACCGTGATGTGCTACGGCCAGACCGGCAGCGGCAAGACGTTCACCATGAGCGGTGGGCGCCGGCGGCCCGGGGGCGGAGGGGGGTTTATTCTAAGGCCACCCTCAGGGCTGGATCAGGGCTGGATGGGCATTGCTGGCCGCTTGGCAGCTCCATCCCGACGTGTTCCGGGGCCCTCACACAAGCAATCAGAGCATCATTGTCAGGCGAAAGTTGCCAACGCTCATGGCCCGACCGACTCCTACCTCCCTCACTCATGCTCACTACATCGCCCCCTGGAACTGCACCCCCCTTCTCTCCAGGCCGCGAGGAGGTGCTGATGGGAGAGGGCTACGGCGGCGACTCCGACGACGGCGTCATCTCCCGCTCCCTCATGTACCTCTTCCAGCAGGCACAGGCGCGCTCGGCCGACGCCGACGCCGGCGCCCGCTTCTCGCTGCGCGTCAGCGTGGCCGAGATCTACTGCGAAGCCGTGTACGACCTGGTGCGCTTCAACAGGAAGCAGCTGCAGGTGAGAGGAGGAGGCAGCTGCAGGTGGGGGCCTCAGGGCGCTGCCTTGGCAGGCTGCCACTGCTGCCTCCTGCCAGCTGCTGCTGCTGCCGGGTGAGGTGCGGGCGGTCTCCCAGCCAGGGGCTGGGCTGGGCAGCCGCAGAGGGGAGCGGACAGCGCGGGGTGTGCAACAAGCTCCTTTGTTCCTGCCGGCCCTGCCGAGGCTCAGGACTGACGGTGCAGCACCATGTGCGCACTGGCCGCTGCCCGCAGGTGCGCTGGGACACGGGCAAGGGCTTCTACGTGCCGGAGCTTGCCTGCAAGGAGTGCGCCACGCTGGAGGAGGCCCTGCAGGTGGGTCGCTCCTTTACCACACAAGGAACGGTGAAACACAAGCGGCTCGGCGGCGGCAGAACCCCGCCATGCCGCCGGCTCGACGTTGGCGGCTCTCCTTCACCGGCGCCATCGTGATCTGCCACTTTCTCTGCTTTCGTTGTGCCCCCGTTCTGCTGCGCAGGTGCTGTCGCTGGCGGTGCGGCACCGCCGTGTAGGCAGCCACGAGATGAACCTTGAGTCCAGCCGCTCGCACTCCATCTTCACGGGTGGGCGGCTTGGGGGGGGGGCTCGCGACGCAGCCAGAGCACCCAGCGCACGTTTGAGAGCTTGAAGGTCTCACTACGTTTGCGTCCGGCACGATTGCGCCTCACTCCGCGGCTTGCAACCTCCCTTTCATGCAGTCTATGTCGACTGCACCCCCACCCGCCCGATGACCACGAGTTTGGGGTCACCCGCTACGGAAAGGTGACCTGGCCTGCTTGCCCTCTCTTGAGGGCTCTTCGCCTGCACAATCTCTTGTGCCTGCACCATCTTTCTTGCCCCTGACTGTTTTAAGGGCACGCGGGAGGCTGAGGGCCGCAGAAGGCTTGCGTCACCCCCAAAACACCATTCATGTGGCAGGTGTCGTTTGTGGACCTGGCGGGCAGCGAGCGGCTGCGCGACAGCAAGTCCGCGGGAGAGACGCTCAAGGAGACCGCCAACATCAACCGGTGGGCTGAGCAGGGCAGTGTGGGAGCGGAGCAGCAGGCAGGGACAACGCTGTGCAGGCGGGGGAGGGGTGGGCGGCTCTGGGCACGCAGTGCCTGCTGGTCTCCCCGGAGCCCGACGCCGCCTGCTGCCTTTCCCCTGTGCAGCTCCTTGTTCATGCTGGGCAAGGTCATTGCGGCACTAGCCGACGGCGCGCAGGTGCGTCATGCGCCTGGCGGTGCCGCAGTCGGGCGTGGTGCAGCGTTTGGCGCTGCTGCCGCTGCCTGCACTGAGCGTGGCGCTCCGGAGCCGCTCCCTCCTGCCTGGCTGACACTGGCTGTACCGCAGGGCGCGCGTGTGCCGTACCGCGAGTCCAAGCTGACCAAACTGCTGATGGACAGCCTGGGCGGCTCCTCCCTCTCCCTCCTCATCGCCTGCTGCTCGCCGTCGGGTGCGCCTGCCACGCGACCGGCCGATGCTTGCTGGCGACAGGAGGCTTGCTTCCCCATCCTGTGATGTCTGCCGGGAAGGGCGTAGGAGGGAGCCTGCCGACGCACCTGCCTTGATGGCAAGCATCGGGTACTTTGCCGTGCCGCCCCTCTGCAGCCGCCCACATCGAGGAGACGTTGAGCACGCTGGGCTATGCGGCGCGGGCCAAAAACATTCAAAACCGGCCAGCGGTGCAGGTGGGGTGGTACGTTGGCTGCTGGCGCAGCCTGCTGCACCCAGGAGATGCCTTCCCCTGCACTGCAGCAGCGCTTTGATCGCGCATGCTGCAGTTTTGTTTGCCACGCACCCCTCCCTCCCCCTGCTTCCCCTGCTCCTGCCGACCCACAGCTGGATCCCGGCCAAGCTGCGCTGTCGGCTTTGAAGCGGGAGGTCCGCCTGCTGCGCGGCGAGAATGCCTACCTGAGGGAGCAGCTGCTGCAGGCCAGCCTGCCCCGCGGCCAGCCAGCGCTGCCCGCCGCCTCGCACCCGTCTGCCTCCAGCCTCGGCGCTGTGCCTGGCATGCCCGGCAACCCAGGCGGCCAGGAGCTGCCGGCTGCAGGACCGGCAGCAGAGGGCCCCACCCGGCCTGCGTCCGGGGCCGGCGCGGCCCTGGAGGCGGCAGCTGGCAGCGGCGGCGCCGCTCCCAGTCCAGAGGAGCTCATGCGGCGCCTGCTGGACACGCAGCGCATGCTGGTGCAGTTCAGCCGCGAGAACGACAGGCTGGCGGGGGAGAACGGGCGGCTGCGCAGCGGCAGGGCGCTCTTCTCTGACGACTACCAGGGTGAGCTGCAGCTGCCCTGTGGCTGCTGCAGCGGCACCGCTCCCTCCTGCTTTCAAGCGGTACCGCTGGCTGATGACGCATCACGGCCTGCTGGTCGGGCCGGCACGTATGAGCCGATGCGCTCTCGCTGCCTTGAGCCGGGATCTGGCGCAGCTGGATGCAGCCTGGCTGGCTGGCGGCGCTGTGGTGCTGACTGGGTGCAGAAAGGGCGCCCTCGCCACCTGCCCCTTGCTTCAGTCTGTGCTGTAACAGAACGTGCTGCATGCAGGCGCCCTGGAGGAGGTCGACTGGCTGCGCGGCAAGCTGGAGACGCTGGAAACCGCGCTGCGCTCGGGCTCCCTGGACAGCCGGGCGCTGGCGGGGCTTGGAGCGGGCGATGGCGGGCCGGGGGTGCTGGACGCCGCCATCGCCGCCGTCGCTGGAGCAGGCGGTGACCATGAGGCAGCGGCTTGGCCTGTTGCGCCAGCAGCAGAAGCTGACAGCGCGGCGGGAGAGCCGGACAGGACGGCTGCTGAGGCAGGTGCGGCAGCGCGGCACGGCAGCAGCCTGCGGAGCAGCACCGAGCCGCTGGCAACGCAGCCGGCCATGACAGCAGGGGATGTGGCGGCAGAGGCAGCAACTACCGGCATGGACTCGGACAGCCCAGCCAAAGCGGGTGCTGCTGCGCAGACCAGCCCCTCTCAGGTGCTGGAACATGCTGGGGACACTCCCAGGGGTGCGGCAGACGCCACTTCTTGGGCGGATGAAGAGGGCCGCATTGCTGGCAACAGGGACGAGGGCTGCAGCAGCGCCGGGAGGGCGCTGAGTCAGCTCCTCAACAAGATAGCTTTAGCAGTCAACAGAGCAGGTCAACTTCAAGAGAAGGATCCAGCGAGATGCTTGCAGCGGTTGCACCGGCGGCAGTTGAGGCACCCGAGCCGAGGAGCAGCGGCGATCAAGCGGCAGAGCTGCACGTACCTGCACAGCTGGCTGATCCTGCAGGCACCGCAGTAGGCATCATTGCACCCGTGAATGTCAATGGGGACCTGCCCCGTCAGTCGGGCGTCGCTGCTGTTGGGTCCAGCTAGCACGCTGAGATGGCGATCCGCCAGGGACCTCACATATCTTGAACTCTGCCATCTCTCTTGCATTCAGTTTCCCCTTCTGCATGTGACTCTTCCTGTTGCATTGTGTAGCCTTCAATCTGGATGCCTGTTCTTCGTGAATTACATGCATTCCTAAAGCTGCAACTGGTGCTGGCAACGCTGAAGGAGAACAACAAGCGCATTGCTGGCATAGATTCACAAGCGCGCAGTTTCTGCGCAACCTTTCTTAAAAGCGTACCAAAAGTAAGAATGGGGGAACAAATGGGCAGTTGGGGAAGAGTGGGTGGCTGGTGCCGCAAGCTGTCAGGGATGCCCTGTGAGTGCGTGAGTGCCCTGGTGTCCTGGGCCTTTCATATGCCGAACCGCTTGAAGCGACTGCGCTGCTCCTGGCTGCCTAGGTTGCTGCCAGAATCTACCTGCCTGCCTGCTGGCTACGTCATTCCACCTTCACTGCAAAGGGCAACTGCACGCAGCCGCCGTGGAAAGAAAGTGCCCGCGCCGCCGCCTGCGCCGCCTACCAGTTGCGGCACTCGGCGGCCTTGCAGTAAGCCATGAAGCCCTCTGTGGCAGCAGACAGGCCGTCGATGTCAAAGCTGCACAGCGCCTCCGGCCAGCTCGCTTCGCAACGAATGGCAGTCTTGCCGCTGCGGGCGGGGCGAGCAGGGTGGGTGAGCGCGGCTGTGTCAGCTCGTGGGGTCTGTAATGCCCACTGATCAAGGCCCCATCCTGCCCTCCTTCCTCACATCTACAGATTAGACCTGCTGCCTCTACATGCACAAATGCATTGATGCTCACGTCATCCGCTGCAGCATGTAGCCGAGTGACACGCCGTTGACGGCGGGGCACGCGCCGTCGCATTTGCACTTGGTGTAGGAGCAGAACACGGCTGCAGGGGAGGCAGGGAAGGGGCAAGGCTTGCAGGTTCAAACCAACGTGTTACTGGTACCAAGAAGGAGGGGGCGGGCAGGGGGTGCAATGCGATGCCGAGGGCCTGCCGGACCAGCAAGGAAGCAGGAGCGGGTGTGCCCGTCACCGCTGCCCCCTGCCGCACCTCCGTCTTCGAAAGTGCAGCCCAAGCCACTGCAGGTGAGTGGGGCGCCGCCCAGCGCAAAGTGCACGTCGCACTTCTTCACTGCAAGCCATAGCAGGGAGGCAGCGCTTGTGCATGATCAGGGACTCTCGCGGAGGTGTTGTCATGGCAGCACAGCGCACCAGCTTCCCACATGGCAGCAGACGTCACGGCAGCAAGGCAGCAGCGCACTCACCGTCTGCGTAGCACTCGGCCCACACCTGGCTCACTGCGTTAACAAACTCCGTGCCCTGCAGTTATCCCAGTGTTTTATGATCCTCCAGTCAAGGAGCACACAACTCTGGCGCGTGTTGCAAGCGCACACTCGTACGCAAGGCGCGCCCGCTCTGCCGCCCCGCCCCCCCCGCCAGCTGTCTTTCACTCGCCTCAGTGGTGCAGTCGTACGTCTTCTGGGTGCTGCCCTCGGCCCAGGTGTGGTTGGAGTAGCAGAAGGCGGAGGCGTAGTCGGTGATGTTGACGCATACCTGGTCGCCGAGGGCGGTGCCGCCCACGCACATGCTGCATTCCGGGCCCTCCAGCCCGTCGGGACACTCCTGCGCCCGTGCCGCTGTGGCAGCTGCCACCAGCATCAGGCAGAGCAGCAGGGCCTGCAGTAACAGGGGGGCCATGCTGTGGAGCAGGCTCAGAGTTGACGAAGAGCAGGAAGAGCAGGTGGCGGCAGCCAGAACCAGGTGGAGCAGCGCGTGATGTCTGGTGGAATTGAGCGCTGCTGGCATGCTGCAATCGCGTGCCGTGCCGCAAGGACCGGCTGCTGAGCGACGGGCCCAACCCCGAAAAGGGCAGCGCCCGCGCAGTTGCGCTGGTTGCAAACCCAACGCTGTTATTTCGCGCGCCGAACGACAGTATACCGCACTAGGTTTCACCTTGTGCCAGTTTGTGCCAGCTGACCACCCGATCTGCGACATGACAGGCGGTTGGACATGCTGGGAGCCACCCACCTCGTTCAGTTCCATGAGGAGCCTTGTAAAACCGTGTTGAAGGAGTTGTCTAGGAATCAGGGATTACCGCAACCGACGTCGGAAGCCGCCTGTGTGCCCTGCAGCAACAGGGCGCTGCGTGCTGTGCCGCTGACATGGCGAGCAAGGCGGAGAAGCTTCCGTAGGTGATCAAAACCATGTGCATTGACGCACTAGGTTCCTGTCGCAACTTCAAGCGAGCGCACAGCTTTGCTAGGAACTTCAGGTGAGCTTGGGCGTTCTCAGCCCCAAAGGGGAGGCTTGTAGTGTTGCACAGAATTGCCAGATTGTTCAGCAATCGCTGCGCGATACCGAATTGTTTCCCTGGAGAGCGGTGCAATGCCGGCTGCCCCGCCCAGTCAGTCGGCCCAGTCTGCGGCGACTCACCCGACTACCCTCCCGTGCGCAGTTCCCAAGAACAGCCTCTCAGCCAACAAGAGCACCAGACTGAACCTTTCCGTCAACTACTGGCAGCATGGCGCCCCCGTGGTGGTCGTGGGCGCTGGCGGGCGCACCGGCGCAGAGTGCGTGGCGGCGCTGGAAGCCGCCGGCACGCCCGTGCGGGCAGTGGTGCGGGACCCTGCCAAGCACGCCGGCAGCCTGGGCTCCCGCCAGGGCGTTGAGCTGGTGGCGGGCGACGTGGGCGACGTGCCGTCGCTGCGCTCCGCGCTCAAGGGCGGCGGCGGCGTCATCTTTGCCGCCAGCGGCTCAGGCTTCTGGTTGGCCAAGGCGGTCGACTGCGAAGTGCGCTGGCCGCCAGCCGTGCCCGCCTGCCGGCTTGCCTCTCACACCTGGCCAGAAGCAGGCCGTGCGCCGACCAACGCGTCGCCCTGCATTCCGCAGCCCCGGCATGCGCGCGGCAAGCGCTGTCGGTCGGCGAGCAGCAGCTGCGTTCGGGGTGGCCTTTGAGCTCCCCCGCCGACCTCCCCTCGTCGGGCTGATGCCTGAATCGGCGGCTGCTGCCATGCGTCTTCGCAGGGTGTGGGCAACGTGGCGCAGGCGGCCAAGGAGGAGGGCGGCCAGCAGGTGGTGCTGGTGTCGTCATGCCTGGTCAGGTGCGCGGGAGCCCCCCTGCTTGTATTTCAGGCCGCCCGCCCAGCCAGCCAGGCCCCTGCTGCAAGCAGACCTGTGCCGCGCTGGTGGTTGGGGGTGTGGGGAGCAAATGTTGGGGTGTGCGGCGCGTCTTGCTGGAAGCTGCTGGCCCTGCTGTGCGATCTGCCCATGCCTGGTCCGCTGCCCTGCGCCGCAGCCCGCACAACCGCTTCAACCCCATCCGCATCCTGCTGAACAACCTGCGCTGGAGCCTGATGGACTACAAGTTCAAGGGTGAGGCTGGCTGGCTGGTTGCCGCTGGTGCATTGGCATGCTGCGGCGCGGGTGTTGAGTTGTCGCTGGCTCAAGCAGGGGCTGGAGGTTACACAGGATGCCACAGCGGGTCATTCTGCTTGGCAAGCCGCCAGCAGTGGTCGTGGCCCAGTGGAGGGCAGCAGCCAGCCTGGCAGCTGTTGCGCTCGGCAGGCATGTTTGCTGAAGCCTGCCCTGCTCCCTGGCCTGCTCGCCGCGGCTTTCTTGATGATTAATCGCAGGCGAAGAGCTGCTCCGGCGCAGCGGCGTGCCCTACACAATCGTTCGTCCCGGGGCCTGTCCAGCGAGCCGGCGGGGCAGGCTCAGCTGGTGGCAGCACAGGTGGGGCGTCCTGCCGGCTCCGACTACTGCTGCATGTATCCCGCCCATGTCACTTGTCCTGCGGTGATGTGCCCACATGGGGTGAGCCTGCCACAGCCGTAGGTGGGCCAATCAGCCCTCCTTGCTGCCGCCTCAAAGATCAACCCTCCCTGCTGCCGCCGCAGGGCGACCGCACCAGCGGCAGGATCAGCCGGGCAGACGTGGCGGCTGTGTGCGTGGCGGCGCTGAAAGGTGTGGCCAGCGCCGCGGCGCTGCCCTGTCGCTGCGCTGGTGCGCTGCCTGCGCCAAAGAAATTGTCAGCGGCGGCACCGCTCTGCGATGAACGCCGTTTTAACACCTGTGATGCCTTCTCTCCCATATTCTGCAGACTCGGCTGCCCGCAACGTGACCCTGGAGGTTGTGGCCAAGCCGCCCGGTGAGGGCGCTGCGGCGCCGCCGCTGCAGCAGCAGCTGGCAGGGCTGTTTGCTGGGCTCCAAAGGACGCCCCCAGCCTGAGCGCAGCTTTCCAGGCTGTTGCAAGGACTTTATTGCAAGGATTCAAAACGTGACATGGCATCAGATGTGATATGAGATGAAAGTTGGGCAACGCAGTGCAGGGGACACAGGAATGAAATGAGGACGGGTTGGGGGAGAAGACACGATCGAAATTTTCTTCGCTGAGGCTCTCAGAGCAGTGGGTTTCGGAAAATGGATGCCGTGCAGGCCGGGCTCCACATCAACACGGCTGCGGTCAACCAGTTTGAGAGTGCCAAGGCAGGAGGCTCACTTGCGGCGCGGGCAGTCGGCGCAGGCAGCGGACACCGGGCGGTTGGGGTGCACGCACTTAGCCTTGGCCATGGCCTTGCTCGTGGCCGCCATGCGCTTGCGGCGCGGGCAGTCGCCGCACGCGCTGCTCACGGGGCGTGCTGGGTGCACGCAGGAGCTCTTCATGGAGGCCTGCAAGCAGGCGCAAATGGGCTGAGCCCAGCTCTGTGACTGAGCGAGAGCAGACGGGTGCACAGGCGGCGGCTGAGCAGCAGCCCCCTTCCATCGATGGCCACTAGCACGTGACACATTGCATGTTGGGATGTTGGTGGCTTGGCCGGGCACTCACCATTCGCACCAGGGGGCACTCCAGGTCGCAAACGTCCTCTGTCGCCGCCTTCGCGGCAGCGCGCACAACCATGCTCTTGCGGACATTCTGATTATTCTTATACACCGGAACAGCCAGCGGTGTGCAGACAGCGGTCTTGAAGGCCAGCATGGTGCAAGAAGGCCGCAAACCTGGCACTGTGTGCGGTGTTGAGCCACGAACCCCCAAGCAACTGTGCAAGCGACAATGTGCGTCCCGGCAGGGCACCTTGTGGAGAAGTGGTGATGTACCGCGAAGCGGCATCGAGGTACGCAGCGTGCAGAGGCATGCCGGCCAAAGAGACCTGGGAAAGACGGTTGCACGATGTATCAATGCTGCACTGGGATCATCCCACACGACTCGATGCGCTTGCCTTGGTAGCTCGTCTGCCTCGCTTCCTTCCAGCACTGGCTGGCTGCGTATTCATGCCACGCCTGCTGCCTGTGCAAGGGGGCGACCACCTCAGCAATCAACCGGACGCAATGCAGCTGCGGCACTTGGAAGGGCGGATGCCCAGCAAAAACCATGGCGTTCAGACATGTGATTACATTCCTGTAATGAGGCCTCAATGCGAACAAGCGCATCAACCATGGCGTCGAGCAAAGCATCCACATTGGCAGGAGCGGCGCGCGGCGGCGGCGGCGGCGGCATTATGAACTGGGCTGCATGAAGCGGCGGCTGCAGGACTTTCAAAGCCAGACTAGGTTCGCAATGTTGGAACACGCTTGGGCGGCTCACTGCGCTACGGTTTGGAGTGACCCGTTCCACCGAAGGTCACGTCGCCCAGCAGGTCACTTGCAGTCCTTTCGAGCATATGAGTGTTGTGCATCGGGTGCAACGACAGAGGCGGAGGAAGGGTCGCGCAACGCAGAGCGTCCTGTGAGTGGGGTTCTGCCTCTCGAGCAGCCAGCGCGCTTCAGCACGGCTTAAACCATGCTGCAAATGCACACGATTTCGGTTGCGGGAGCGGCATGCCGGCCTTGGGTTACCATCACGGGTTGCCCTGCTCCAGCTACCGCCGCCCGTTGCTGGTAGCAGCCAACCCGCTTTCAGCCTCACTCTTCCTGTGCAGCTACATGCCCCACTCTGCTTGCCATCCTTTCGATTACGGCTACTGCGTCCCAGCCATAATGCTGCCTACACACCCTCGTTCCTTGCGGCACCGGGCAGACGCAGCCGCCACCGCCGCGTGACCAGCAGCCAGGTGGCGTCAGCTGGCGACGACGGCGTGCATCGCGACAATGCCGCAGGTGCGAGCATCAACGGCACAAACGGAGGCCTCAGCGTGGATCGGGGTGGCCCGGCGGCCCAGCTGGCCACCGCCACCTCCGCTGCCGGGCCGCTGTCGAGCGGCGACGACGACGACGGCCGCTGGCACGACGTGATGCACCGCGCCATCATGGATTCGCTGCAGCCGCCGGGCAGCAAGCACCCCACCTGGTGGGGCAGCCGCTTCCACAGCCTGCAGGCAAGGGCTGGGGCGGATTTTGGCGGCCGGAGCGTTGGGATGCACCGTGAGGCAGCTGCCGCCTGTGCCATTCAGCCCCGCACTCTCATCCTGCATGGTGCGCCCCTCTTCCCATTGGCGCCCCGCTTTCAACCAGCTCCCCTCATCCTCACCCACTCGCCCGCTGAACCGTACCGCGTCTCCCTCCCGTCTATCGCATGTTCCCCCTGCATCTGCTCCCTCGCTTGCCCCCGCTCTCCATCTCCACCCCTCACCACCGCACCCTTCCTTGCTGCTGCAGCGCCGCATGGCCGAGCTGCTGGAGAGCCGGGAGGCCCACTACCTGGTCATAGGCATGGTGCTGCTTGACCTGGCCATCGTGCTGGCAGAGCTGGTGCTCTCCTCCTTCTATCCCACCCCCGAGCTGGCGCCGCACCTGGGTGAGCGAGCGGCCAAGCATGGGCCCCTGCGGCAGGGTGCCGCATGCGCCCGCGGATCCTGCCCCCACCTCTCCAGGTGGCAAGTCCAATGGGGAGGGGGCAGGTAACGGGTGGAAATCGCCGACAGCCACCAGCGCTTGCCGCGCGCCTGGCGCGAGGCCCGCTGCTGGTGCTGGCCCCACGCACTCTTGTCACAGCTGCCCGGCCGCGGCGCTCCCTACCGCTGCCTCTGCTGCCTGCGCTGCTGGGCCCCCCTGCCCGCCCGCCACCCCTCCGCCCTGCCCCCTGGCTGCAGTGCACGCTGCGGAGGAGGCGCTGAGCTGGACCTCCATCGCCATCCTGGCTGCCTTCAACGCCGAGCTGCTGGCCAAGCTGCTGGTCTTTGGCCTCACCTACTTCACTCACTCCAGGTGGGCAGCCAGGGGGAGGGAAACGGGCCGCGTGTTTTTGTCCTGTGTAAACGCCGAGTGCGCAGTGTGCGTGCTTGTTGTTCTGACGGCTGTGTCAGCCTGGCCGACTCGCTGGCTGGCGTCCCGACGCGCACCGCCGCGCGGCAGCCCTGGTCATGCCTGCGCTGACCGCCTCCCGACACTCCCTGGCCCCCAAGCGCAGCTGGCACCTGTTTGACGCCGTGATTGTGCTCATCTCCTTCACGCTCGAGCTCAGCCTGCGGGGCGTTGCGCAGGAGGTGGCCTCATTGTTGATCTTCTTCCGGTGGGTGGCGGCTGGCTGGCGCCGCTGACTCACGCACGCCTGCTTGTTCGAATGTAACTTGCCCAACAGCGATGCACGCAGCTGCCCTGCTGCCATGCATGCGAGGCTGTTGTGGTGCAGCTCGGCCCCCGGGTAGAAAGTCTTCTTCGGTAGAGAGTCTTCTTCACAGGCGCTCGTCTCCCCTGCCCCGCCTGTCGCCCGGACTGTCCAAAGCACGCACCCATTCCTCCCCGCCTGCCCGCCCCCAGCCTGTGGCGCATCATGCGTATCATGCACGGCGTGGCGGAGGCGATGGAGTTGAACCACTCGCAGGAGCTCGGCCGTCTGAACGGGGAGCTTCAGCAGGCGCAGGCGGTGAGCTGAGGGCAGGGAGCGTGCCGTGCTGCTTTGCCGCCAATCAGGGTTGTCAGGCTCACGCTGCGCTGGCATGGATGCAGGCTTGCCGGCCAGGGGGCAGCGCTGCCGCAGTCTGTGTGTCGGATTGCTCAGGCTGCCTGCGGAAGGTTCCGGCCTGCCCCGCAGCGCTGCCTCCAGCACCCGCCTCCCCCTGCTTGCGCTGCTCAGGACCTGTCGGCCTCCCAGCAGCGCGTGGGGAGCTGCAGCAGCAGGTGGCGCTGCTCAACGTTGCGGCAGCGGCCAAGGGCCTCGACCTGCACACCATCCTCTCCACCGCCGCGGCGCAGCAGCAGCAGCTTGCCGCAGCCGCGCAGCAGCAGCTGCTGGCGGCGGCGGCGGCCACCGCGGCCAAGGGCATGGAGTTGCAAACGATCCTGGCGGCAGCGGCAGCGCAGCAGCAGCAGGCCGCGGCGGCCGCGCAGCAGCAGCTGCTCGCGGCGGCGGCGGCTGCGGCGGCGGCCAGCGGCACGGCGGGCCCGGCCGCCGACCGCTCTCTTCTCTCTGGTGTAGCGGATGCATCGGAGGCAGCGTCGGCAACAGACGCACCTGCCGCAGCCTTGCCCCCAGCCAGCAGTGCGCCTGCGCCAGCAGGCCTGCCAGGCAAGGCTGTAGAGGAGGGCGGGGAAGCGCACGGCCAGCGCGGCCACGCCGGCGGCGCAGCCAGCAGCAGCTAAGGCAGTCGTCTGCACGCACACTTATTTTTACTGCTGCTCGCCTTTCAAGCTCCTGTCACAGCAAGCGGCCTTGCAAGGCTGTCATAACCCAAATGCTGACTTGATCTACTCTTTGAGCACACCAGTGTTCAGGCAGGCAGCGTGAGGCATTCTGCGAGGGTTGGGCCATTGCAGGAATGAACGCGTCACATGCCAACCTGGCAGCTTGTAAATGTGGCAACCGTGGCAATGAAGGCAAGCCATGAAGAAATTGTGCACATAGTTTGGACCTGCGTGTTCAGTGCAGCGCTTTTGCATATGATACTCCTCATTTAGAGGGGCAGCGCCACCGCCAACGATGGCAGTCCAAGGTTCTGCATGACACACAGGCTTGAGAGTTGCAATGGATGCTCGCCAGGCACGCGTTGATCAGCGGTGTTGTAGTACGATATACCCGGCTCTCCTCTACTGAACATGCTGGGTAAGGCAATAGGCAGATCTTGCCGGCGTAACAACCAGGAATGGCACAGTGACGGCAATAACAGTCAAGTGTTGCTGAGCAGGCGGCGGTGGCGTGCAGCAGGCCCAGCACATGGCTGGCAATGGGTACCGATGCCGTCCTTGGACTTTCAAACTATCTTGAATTATCTCAATGCCTTCTAGTACTCTTCTCCGCGACCTTCACGCTTTCGAGGAATGCTTCGGTGCTCCCCGCGGCCGCAGCGCCGAGGCGGGCGTGAGATTGGTGCACCTCGCTCGTGTGATTGTTAAAGCATCAAGACAGGGGGCAGCTGCAGGTGACCGCCGCGTGGACCAAGCAGCGCTCCTTCGGTGAGTGACTCAGCGCTCCACGCTAATGAGTTTCAAGCGTTTGTATGGGGGCCGAAACGCTATGCTGGCTTCTCCAAGTATTTCTGGGTCCTGACGGAGACCCACCCTTGGACCATGCCACTCGCACACATCACCGCCACGCCGCCGCCCTCGCGTTGCCTGCAGCGCCATGCTGTCGCTGTCATCCACCCTCTTCCGCGTGGGCTTGGAATGCGGCGGATCAGCTCAAAGCATCGACCGATTCCGCTTTTCGCAAGTGCACGCTGGAAGCTTGGTGATACGAACGCTCGCTCAGCTGGCCAGCGCAGATGGCAGTACGCCCCTGACGCAGCAGCAGGCGGTGCAGCTGGCCTCTTCTCTCGCTGTGGTTTGGCAGCTTGGCCGTGTTGAGCTGGAAATCGCAAACCGGACGACCATGGGAACCGGCCTCACAGCAGAAAACTTTACCTCTTTTGTTTTGTCGCAAGTTGAGGCGGCGTACGCCATGCTGGAGTGGCTGCAATGGACGGCGCCCCCAGAGGCTCGTGCCAGCTTTGCTCGCGGCTTTGCCAAGCCAGACACGGTCCTGCCCTGGCTCGACGCACTGGCCAAGGCTCTGGAGATGGTAGCAGGTAGTGTTTCCGTGAAGGCTGCGCACGCAAACTGTTGTGAATGTGGGTGCTGCCTCCTTTCTGCCTCTGATGCTCTTGGTTTGGCTTCTGACCCCAGCGACTGTGCGCCCGGCGTGTGCTGACGGAATGCTCCATCCTGTCACCCCCTTCACGCAGATATCCGGTTGCAAGAACTTACTTTCGCACTCCGCATGGTCAGCATTCTTCTTTATCAGCCAGAGTACAAGAGCATCCAGGAAGCCCTCTGCACCCGTCCTGCCATCCAAGACTCCCTGGCACGCCTGGCTCTGGAGACATCGCTGCCGCGGCTAGCCACGGCAATGGAAGCAGCTGCTGCTACAGCAGCTAGTGCAGTCCGCCACCCGACAGCCGCGCAGCAGAAAAACATGGCCGATGCGTATGCAATGGCTGCCCCCTTGGCGAAGTTGTGCTGGTCAGTGCGCTGTGGCATGCGGTGCAGCGACATGCAAGCAAGCACGGCAGCATTGGCTTGATACGCTGCATTGTGCAGGTGGTGAATGCAGTACCCCTGCGCTGCCCCGCTGGCCTTCTCCCGGTGTCTACCCAAACATGCTGGCTCGCACCTCGCTCACAGCCGGGATGCTGGCCAGCGTCAGTTGGACAGCTGGCAGCGACAGCAATCCGCCCAGGCTACAGCACGCAGCTGCACGCGAACTGGTGCGGCTCCTGCCACATGCTGTCGCGCTGCTGCGGATCGCGGCTGCTGATGTCGAGCTGCAGCCCCAGCTCAGCCAGCTTTTGGTGGCAATGTATAATGTGCTGAACAGCACGTTTTTTACAGCGTGCCTGGACTCTCACAGAGGCAATGCGTCCGAGACGGCAATCTGCACGGAGGCCATTGAGGCGGCGCTGAGCCTGCTGCCGCTGCTAGAGGAGCTGGATGTCGTTGCCGGCCTGCTGTCCTGCAGTGGGGGTGTGGCCCCACAGACTGTCGTGTTTTTCAACAATACCTCTGCGGCCCATCATATTGGAACCCTGCTGACGCTGGCAAGCAACAGCATGTGCATGGCCTTGACTGGCGCTGCATGGATGGACGACGCACCGGCTGTGGTGGCGAGCGGCTTCTTTGACGCAATTGTGCAGCTTCACACCCGCGCAGCCCGGCTGTTGTGCTGGCTGGCAGCCCGATGCGATCATGCGGCGCTGGCGGGCGCCTGCAGCACGGAGGGGTGCTTGCCGGGCTGTGCAAATCAGCTTTTGTGTGTGATACTTAACATCGTCGTTTGTGCGGACCGTCAAGCAGTGGATGGCTGCGAGAAAAGGTGATTGCAGCGGCTTGAGAACTCTGTTGACCCAGCTATGCGTGGCTTCACATGCGCAGGATGCTTCCTCCCTGTGGTTTTGAGGTGCCCGCTCCGCCCCGCTGCTCCCTTGCCTAATGGCCCCCTTTTCCCCCTGCACCCGCAGACGGCGCGCTGTGCGCGCTGCGGTTGCCGCCCAGGTGGCCTCTCTGCAGGCTTGCTGCACGGCTGTTGACCAGCCACAGCCTGCAGCAGGACCTGCTCAGGAGGCCCCGGGGACATCCGGGAGCCCAACTCCCATTGCACACATCATGCTTGTGTTGCAGACCGCAGCTGGGTTCATCCCAAGCCTTTTTCAGACCATGCCTTTGCTGGCAGCACAGCTGGAGATGCTGCCAGCCTCCCTGCATGACGAGGTGAGCAGCTTCTGCAGGTTCCCCCGACTGGCCTGCCAGCCTTTGAAAGCACATCCGCATGCAAAGGGTCATTTGGCCGGGCACACCCTCCCTCACGGTTTCCTTGCCGCCTGGGCATGCAGCAAAAGCAGCGCGAGTATCCCTTGGGCCTGGTAGAATTAGCAGCCGACCCGGCTGTGGCGGTGCCTCTGGCGAGTGGGGGCATGCTGGCCTTTGCTGTTGCCGTCGTGGAGCGTCAGGGCGGCACGGCAGAGGGTGGGATGGAGGACAGGGTAAAGATGCAACTGGTGAGGGTTTGTTTGCGGTGCCCAGTGATGGCTGCATGTCTTTGAAGGGCAAGTGTCCCTCTCGATGATCCCATCACTTGTTGTGCTTCCTGCTTCAATGGCGGCAGGGCGAGCTGGCTGTGGGAGTGCGCACAGCCATGGAGGCCG
Organism: Chlorella sorokiniana; assembly: GCA_025917655.1. NCBI lineage: Eukaryota > Viridiplantae > Chlorophyta > Trebouxiophyceae > Chlorellales > Chlorellaceae > Chlorella > Chlorella sorokiniana. The sequence goes on from CP084610.1 coordinate 393,150, forward strand.
TGGCCGCCGCCGCGTGCAACGCCGCTGCTTGCCTGGAGGAGGCGGGTGGCAGCGCTGCGACAGCCATGCAGCGTGTGCAGCTGGCGGTGCAGCTTCGTGAGGCTGCTGCCTGTCTGGACTTCAGCCTTGCTGCGATTGATGCGAGCGGCAGGCTTGAGGCTGCGAAGCACAGCGCTGCGATTGCCGTTGAGCTGGCAATTGAGGTGAAGCCGCTGCTGCAACAGACCAAGGAGGCAGCGGCCCTGTTGCACACTTTCTGGCAGCTGCCCGAGCAGGTGGCAGCGGCGCGGCTGGAGGTGGCACAGGTTGCGGCCACCCGCAGCTGCGCATATCTGGGCTGCTCCAATCTGGGCATGAGCGGCGGCCTTGGTGCAGGGCAGGGCGTGGGCAGCAAGCTGTGCAGCGGCTGCCGGGTGGCCTGGTACTGCGGCGCCGAGTGCTCGCATGCAGACTGGCGTCAGGGCGGTCACCGGCGCGTGTGCAAGGCGCTGGGGGCAGCACGGCAGGAGCAGGAGCAGACACAGGAAGCGTAGCAGGCTGTCCATGTGGCAGGCTGGTCTGCTGGCCGGCAGCAGTGTCAGCGTCGAACCAGTGGAACGTCATGAGGCATGTAGGCGGGCCGCGTACTATGAAGCTGGCAGGCCGGCGCCAGCAGACCAGCCCTGGTTATCACATTGCGAGATTGCTAGAAGCAGTAGCGCAGCGGTGCCACAACCTGGCTGTTTGCACAGATTCTCCGAGGGTGGCGTCGTTTTTGTGGTGTTGCATGCTTTTGTGTAGATGGAACAGGTACCACAGGTGTAATGTATAGCAGGACACCGTAGTGTACCTAGGAATAATACGCTGGATTAGAGACTGGACAGACCTTGCCTGCTTGACATCCAGGAATGGCACAGTGATGGCAACAACGTTCAGAGTCAGGCAGCGGCGGCGTGCAGCATGCCCAGCACATGGCTGGCAATGCATACCGATGCCATCCTCGGCAGTCTCAACAATAATCTCCAACAATGCCTTCCAGTACTCTTCTCCGCGACCTTGTCGCTTTTAAGGAATGTCTCATTGCTCCCCACAACGCCCAGGCGGGAGTGCAACTGGTGCACCTGGCTGATAGGATTGCGGAAGCAGCACATGAGGCGGCAGAAATCCGCCGCGCGGACCAAGCAGCGCTCCTTCGGTGAGTGTCTCTGCTTCTCCCATGCTAAAGGGGGCTGAAACGCTATGCTGCCGTCTTCAATCATCTTTTTGGGTCCTGACGGTGGCTCGATACCCACCCTGGACCGCGCCGCTCAACACCCCATCGTCACGCCGCCGCCCTCGCGGTGCCTGCAGCGCCATGCTGTCGCTGTCGTCAACCCTGTTCCGCGTGGGCGTGGAATGTGGCGGACCAGCCCAAAGCATTGATCCATTTCGCTACTCGCAAGTGCACACTGGAAGCCTGGTGATAAGGACGCTTGCTCGGCTGGCCAACCTAGTAGGCAGCATGCCCCTTTCGCAGCAGCAGGCGGTGCAGCTGGCCTCCTCTCTCGCTGTGGTTTGGCAGCTTGGCCGTGTTGCACTAGAAAACGCGATCCGGATGCCTCCTGGAGCCGGCCTCACGGCGGAAGGCTTTGCTTGTTTTGTCATGTCGCAAGTTGAGGCGGCATGCGCCATGCTGGAATGGCTGCACTGCGCTGCCCCCAGAGGCTCGTGCCAGCTTTGCACGCGGCTTTGCCAAGCCAGACACGGTCTTGCCCTGGCTCGACGCATTGGCCGAGGCTCTGGCGATGTTAGCAGGTAGTGATGCTGTGAAGGGTGCGTGCACCGACTGCTTGTACATCTGGCGGCTGCCCATTCTCTGCCTCTGCTGCTTTTGGTTCGGCCCCTGAACCCACCGACTGTGCGCTCGCGATCATGTACCGACGGATACTTCATCCTGCCACCCCCTTCATGCAGATGTGCAGGTGCAAGAGCTCCATTCCGCGCTCCGCATAACCAGCATTCTTCTGACCCTGCCAGAGTACCAGAGCATACAGGATGCCCTCTGCACCCGTCCTGCCATCCAAGATTCCCTGGCAGGCCTGGCTCTGGAGAACTCACTGCCGCTGCTAGCCAAGGCAATGGAAGCAGCTGCCGCTACAGCAGCTGACGCAGTCCGGCCCCCAGTTGGGGTTGAAACTGCTACGCAGCAGAAGAATATGGCGGAAGCTTTTGCAGTGGCTACCGCCTTTGGCGAAGTTTTGCTGGCCAATGCGCTGCGGCCAGCCGTGCAACGACACGCAAGCATGCACGGCAGTGTCGGCGTCTTGCGCTGCATTGCGCGGGTGGTGAATGCAGTACCCCTGCACTGCCCCGCTGGCCTTCTCCCTGGTCTCTACCCAAACATGCTGGCTTGCACCCTGCCGACAGTCGGGCTGCTGGCCATCGTTAGTAAGACAGCTGGCAGTGATAGCCATCCGCCCAGGCAACAGCACGCGGCTGCACGCCAACTGCTGCGGCTGCTGCCGCATGCTGTCACGCTGCTGCGGATCGCGGCTGCCGATGCCCAGCTGCAGCCACAGCTCAGCCAGTTTATATTGGCAATGTACCATCTGGTGAACAGCGCGTTTTCTACAGCATGCCCGGAGTCTCACATGGGCAACGCGTCACAGGCGGCAAGTTGCTTGGAGGCCATTGAGGCGGCGCTGAGCCTGCTGCCGCAGCTGGATGACCAGGATGTCGTTGCGGGCATGCTGTCTTACAGTGGAGGTGCAGCCCCACAGGCTGGCGAGGTCTCCAGTGCCACCTTTGCTGCTTACTGGATGCGGAGGTTGCTGCTACTGGCAAGCAACAGCGTGTGCAAGGCCTTGACTCGCTCCGGGTGGAAGGACAGAGCACCAGCTGTGGTGTCGAGCGGCTTGTTCGACGCGCTTGTGCGGCTTCACACCCGCTTTGCCCGCCTGTTGTGCTGGCTGGCAGCCCGATGCAACCCTGCGGCGCTGACGGGCGCCCGCAGCGTGGAGAAATGGCAGTGGATGCAGGGCTGTGCCAGCGAGCTTGTGTGGTCGATAAGCCACATCGCCGCTTGTGCCTACCGTCGGACACAACTTGCAGATGGCTGCGAGCAAAGGTGATGACAGCGGCTTGAGAACCCTGTTGCCCAGCAGTGTGTGGCATCACATGCACGGGATGCTTCCTCCCTGTGGTTTGGTACTGCTCGCTCCGTGCCGCTGCTCCCTCGTCTGATGCCGCGCCTTTGTCCCCTGCACCCGCAGACGGCGCGCTGTGCGCGCTGCGGTAGCCGCCCAGGTGGCCGCTCTGCAGGCTTGCTGCACGGCTGCTGCCCAGCCTCAGCCGGCGGCGGGACCTGGTCAGGAGGCCGAGGGGCCATCGCTCAGCCCAACCCCCAATGAGCACATTGCGCTTGTGTTGCACCCCGCCGCTTGGTTCTTCCCACGCCTCTTTCAGATTATGCCGCTTTTGGCAATGAATCTGGTGGTGCGCCCGGCCTGCCTGCAGGACGAGGTGCGCAGCTTCTGCTGGTCCCCTTGACTGGCCTGCCAGCCTTTACGGGCACACCCCCACTAGTCTCCCTGCCGCCTGGGCATGCAGCTGGGTCAGCGCGAGTGGATCCTGGCCATGCTTCACTTGACAGCCGACCCGGCTGTGGCGGTGCCTCTGGCGTGTGGGGGCATGCTGGCCTTTGCTGTTGCCGTCGTGGAGCGTCAGGGCGGCACGGCGGAGGGCACGATGAAGGACAGGGTAAAGGTGGAACTGGTAAGGGCTTGTTTGCTGTGCCCCTTAATGGCTGCATGTCTTCAGAAGGCAAGTGCCCCTCTCGATGATCCCATCACTTGTTGGTGCTTCCTGCTTCAACGGTGACAGGGCGACCTGGCTGTGGGAGTACGCACAGCCATGGAGGCCGTGGCCGCCGCAGCGTGCAGCGCCGCTGCTTGCCTGGAGAAGGCGGGTGACAGCGCTGCGATTGCCATGCAGCGTGTGCAGCTGGCGGTACAGCTGCGTGATGCTGCTGCCTGTCTGGGACCCAGCCTTGCTGCGATTGATGCGAGCGGCAGGCTTGAGGCAGCGAAGCACAGCACTGGGATTGCCGTTGAGCTGGCAATTGAGGTGAAGCCGCTGCTGCAACAGACCAAGGAGGCAGCGGCCCTGGTGCAGACTTTCTGGCAGCTGCCCGAGCAGGTGGCGGCGGCGCGGCTGGAGGTGGCACAGGTTGCGGCCACCCGCAGCTGCGCATACCTGGGCTGCTCCAACCTGGGCATGAGCGGCGGCCTTGGTGCAGGGCAGGGCGTGGGCAGCAAGCTGTGCAGCGGCTGCCGAGTGGCCTGGTACTGCGGCCTCGAGTGCTCGCATGCAGACTGGCGCCAGGGCGGTCATCGGCGCGTGTGCAAGGCGCTGGGGGCAGCTCGGCAGGAGCAGGAGCAGGCAGAGGAGGTGTAGCAGGCTGTTTAAGCGGCAGGCTGCTCTGCTGGCCAGCAGCCGTGGCAGCCATTCAGCCAGTTTAATCGAGGCATCATGTAGGCATGTGGAAATCGCAAGGTCGCATGTACAGTCATCTATGTCGTCATATTATGGTTAATGTGATTTAAACATGCAACCTGCTCAACGCTTTAGCAGAACATTGGCCAGCTCTCCCCTCTCCCAGCAGCCCCGCTGGCGGCGGTCGGTTCCCCCTTTGCGTTTCTTTCATTAGCAGCATTGCACATTCATTTATCTAAACAACCTCATATAAATGATTTCGTCAAAAGCTGCATTGCACCACGAGAGGGCTTAGGTCGCCAAGCGAGGAGGGCGCTGCCGTGGAGGCTGCGGTCGCGGCCCTTGGAAATGGCGCCAACGAGCCCTAGTGGCTATGAGCAGCTGCCAGACGGAGGGCTTCCCTCTCCCGACACCTCTGCAGTCTATGCCCCGCCCATCCAGACCGAATACGCACAGCGGCGCAACCCTTTGGACAGGTAAGCTGCTGAAATGCGGTCGATTGGAAGGCTGGGCCAGGCAGAGCACGCTCAAGCTGCCCTGCTGGGCGGCGCCTTCGCTAGCGCTGGCAATGCCGCCAAATGTGCCGAGCCGTTGCCGGTCGCAAATGCTCTCTGACAACCCATGTTCCTAGCATCCCGCAGGGCACGTTCATGGTGCGCCACGCACTTGCACCTGCCGTGGGCGCGGGCGGCGCAGGAGCCGCCGCCGCCGAGCGGCTACCTGACGCTCATACCGCTGTCTGGTGGGTCGGCGCGGGCGCCCTTGCCCCAGCTTCCTGGCTTGCTTGGGCACTGCCGCTGGTGTTGGGTTGCTGCCTGCGGGGGTAGACTCTCCAGAGTGCTGTGGCTGCGCCGGCGTGCTCCCTGCCTCGAAAGCCGGCTCAGGTTTTGCTCCGCTGCTCCTACCCCTGCGCCCGGCAGATGCACGGCTGCAGCCCCGCGACACCCGCCTCACGGCCGCCTTCCTGCTGCTCTTTGCCTGCGCGGTGGCGGGGGCGGTGTTTGTGGCGGTGCCGCGGGCGTCAGCGTGGGGAGATCGGCGTGAAGACGGACCGCATGAGTTGGAACACGACCAAGGTGGGCTGCTGGAAGGGCACACAGGGCGGTGCCAGCGTGCCGGCTGCCGCCTGTGGGGGGCGGCGGCGAGGGCCGGGAGCCTGCCAGCTGCGTAAGCCTGGCGACGGGCAGCCGCTTCGCGCCGCGTGCAGCCTCGGCCCAGGCCTCTGCACTTGTGCTTCACCCAACCGCCGCCCCGTCCCTGCCCTGCCTGTCCCGCCCCGCGCCGCCGCAGTCCACGTACCAGCTGAAGCTGCTGGCGCGGGTGCCGGTGTACAACCCCAACTTCCTGGCAGCTTCCATCCAGGGCGACCTGCACGTGCTGTTCTACCGCACGGTGGCCGGCTGCGGGCGCATCACGCCGCGGCGCCTGCCCCCCGCGCCAGCCCCACGGTGAGCCCCCCGCCTGATTGATTTTCAGTTGTTTTGCTGCTGTCTTGCGGCTTTCATCTGCCCACCCCCTTTTGCCTCCACGCCACCCCCTACGCCCATATGCCCCCACCCACCCCCTGCTTCCTTTCAGCTGGTGGAGGTGGCAATTGACGCCAGCGACGTGCCGGCTGACTACATCCTGGCCATCCTGAGCCAGTGCTCCACCTTCCCGAGGTCCTCATCTTCTTCCTCAAGGGCAGGCTCACGGTGGGCAGGCAGCCAGCGGGCGGGCAGGCTGGCAGGCAGGGTGATGTGCCAGGGCTTTGATGCGCGGTGCAACATGCTCCTCAGCGGCCGCTGCTTGAGGGCTGCGCAAGCAGGCCCTCCCCCATCGCGGCGGGTGGTGTGGAGGGGGATCTGAGGGCGTGGGAAGAGATTTCTCAAGCACAGTAACGGGGGCAGCGCCCGCCGCCGAACCGTGCCTGCGTTTCCTCACCTCCCCAGCCCGGGCAAGGCGCCGCGCTTGATGAGCAGGTTGTGCTTGGCGTGAGCCCGCCTGTGGGACCGGCCCGCATGCCTCTCTTATCCCAGCGCGATGCGGGTGATGCAACTGCCACCGCCCCACCCTTGCCTGCTGGCCCCCTGCAGGCGCGCTACATGTGGGTGCGGCAGCACCTGGCTACCATAGACACGTACTTCATGGTGTCCTGCACAGACCCCGGGTTGAGCACCTGAGGGAGGCGGCAGAGCATGCGCAGCGCTCGGACGTGCAGCCGCGCCAGCCAGCCGCCGAGCTGCCGCGCACGGTCGCCTGCAGCGATGGCTAGCCCATGCTGCCACGTTCCAGATTGCGGCCAATCGGCCTGGAGCCGTTGAGCTGCCAGGAAACGTGACTGGGCAGCCAGAGCTTCAAGGCCTGCGCTGCGCTGGGCTGCTAATGCTGGGGATGCGCCCTGCCTGCCATGTCCTTCTTTTGTATGATACACGTCCCCGTTGCATTGTTATCACTTGTGACCTCATTTTGTTTCCCTTTTGCGCTCTGTTAACTTGTTTCCGGTGATCCCTGAGCTGGCTGGGTCAGGCCGGGCAGCATTTCACGGCCTCAGCGTCACCAAATTTGCCTTCCCAGCATTGAGTAATAATGGGAAGCTCGAGGTTTGCTTTGGCTTCAGCTCCAGCCCAAGCGCTACCCCGCTGTCGACGTGCTGCCTGCTGGGCCAGCGCGTTGCAGCCCAGAGCCAGCGCAACAGCGACACACAGCGATACGCGCAGCTTCGAGCAGCTGTACGCGCAGCTGGCGGGCGTGCTGGCAGCGCCGGGCGCAACCGTTGTGGCGGCACCCACGCCGCTGGGGCGAGGCCTGGTGGCCACCCAGGGCGTGCAGCAGGGCGCCACCCTGCTGTCTGTGGACTGGTGCAACATCCTGTGCGTCACCGACGAGCCCAGCAAGGGCAGCGCCTTTGGGCGGCGGGTGCTGGAGGACTGGCAGCTGCTGCACGGGCGGCTGCCGCCGCTGCTGGTCCGTTACCTGCTGGGAGGTGAGCGGCAGGCCAGCCAGCCCTCACGCCTGCATTTTTTATAGTTCACCGGATAGCGGGCTTGAATGTCTGCAGTATCACGCGCATTAGAGTCTCTATACGGCGTGCAAGTCGGCTGTTGCTCTGCCCCGATGCTCCTCCTGAAGACCTGCGCCGCTCCGCCCCCACAGATGAGGGCGACTGGTTCCTGAGACTGGCGGCCTACCTCCTGCACCTCAAGCGGGCTGCCCAGGGCCCCTGGCGCCTCTACATCGACCTGCTGCCCAGGGTGGGTGCTGCGCCGGCGGGGCTGATACAGGGGCCGCGCTGGGGTTTGACCGGGCGACGGCCTGCAGCTCGCTGCACGAGCCGCCGCCCCTGGTGTTGCCGTGGCGGTGCAAGGCTGCCAGTTCACGGGTCCCCTGCCACCCTGCAGCCCCCTCTTGCTGCGCGTCATGTCCGCATGCCTCGTCCCACATCCCACTCAGCCCTCGCACTTCTGTCATCCATTCTCCCAACCCCTTCCCTTCCTTCTGTTAGGCCTTGTTTCTGATTTGTAAGAGGAGGGTCTTGTTTCTATGTTTTGTTTGTAGGGGGAGGAGATGACCACGCCCCCTTCTGTTCGTCTTGTTTGTATTTTTCGTAGGAGGAGGAGATGACCACGCTGATGAACTACCGGGAGGACGAGCTGGGGAGTTCCAGAGCCCCTTGCTGGCCTCCCGCGCCGCCCTGGAGCGCAGCCAGATCGCGGGCCTGCACGACAGGCACGCCGTGCACGCTGCGCGCGCTGTGGCGCCCTGCTGCCAGCTGCGCATGCCATGCTCGCTACGCATGCTGCAAACGCTTCGGGAAGCAGCTTCCAGCTGCGCACGCCGTGCAGGCTGCGCCCGCCGCGCATGCTGTGACATTATACTGCCCGCTCGCCCCTCCTGCCCTCACCTCTTCACCCTTCCACCTGGGTGGCGGCACAACGGCACTGCGCAGCAGCTGCCTCGCTGCCCGGAGGCTGCATTGTTCTGGTCTGGGCCGTCTTTACCTTCCCCGCAGCTGCCAGGGCCCTGCCCGCCCGTTGCTGTGCCGCCTGCTATGATACTCCCTTTCCGTGGCGCCGCCTGCCACCCGCAGGCTGTTCAGCAGCGCGAGCGGCGAGCTGCGGGCGCTGCGCCTGGCGGACAGCTTGGAGGACACGGTGTGGGCGGCCTGCATGGTCAACAGCCGCTGCTTCAGCGACACGGTGGGCGGCCGCCGCCAGCCTCCCACACCTGCCATGTGCCTGCCTCCTGCCCCTTGCCCTCCGCCCTGCTGCCGCCGCCAAGCGTCGGCGCCTGTGAACCGGTCGGCCGCCTGGTGCGGCTGCACCCCAGTGGCCCTTTAACCCTCCCTCTCTCCGCACACCTCTTCCTCGCTTGGGGCGCGGCCTGCTCTGCTCACCACAAGAGCGCGCTGCTGTTTGCCGTCGTCCCCCGTGCACCAACGCTGGCAGGTCGAGGGCGAGACGGTGTCGCTCATGGTGCCCTGCGCCGACATGGCCAACCACGTGGCGAGCCCCAATGCCGGCTACGCGTTTGAGGCGGCGGCCGACGCCTTCCAGCTGACGGCGCTGCGGGTGGGGCCACAGCGTTTTTTTTTTTTAAGTTTTTTGTTGCTATGAAGGGGTGTGGTGGGGTTGGGAGACTGCGTGTGTCAGAGGCGGGGCGGGGAGGGGGTTCTTGACGTCCAACATCAAACAGTCCTTGAGGGGATCTATGCACGTGCACATCATATTTACCAGATGCACCTTAACCCCGTTCCATTGTGCATTTGAAGTCAAAGTCAAAACCAGCATCCGCGCTCGCCGCTGCCCGTGCAGGGCATTGCGGCGGGGAGGAGGCGTGCATCAGCTACGGGTGCGTGCGCAAGAGCAACGAGCAGCTGATGAAGGACTACGGGTTTGTGATGCCCGGCAACCTGAACGACCGCGTGCCCTTCTCAGCGGGTGCGCGTGGCTGCCTGCATGTGGTGTTGTGTGCGTGTATGTGTGCGTGTGTGCGTCAAAGAGAGTGTTCTCGCCCAGTCAAGCTTCTCTCAAAGCTTCTTAGCGGGCACGGGCAGCTGGCTGGCGGCGGGCCTTTGCGCAGGCTGCGGTCGCCACGAGCGAGAGTGTGGGTGTGAACGGTGCCTTCGTGATGCCTAAATGGTTCAGGGCAAGGGGTTGGCCCACCTGTCCAGGGAAGGCCGCCAGGCAGGGCTGCCAGGCAGGGCTGCCGGCCCCCACGCCCTCTGGCCTGTGTCGCAGTGCGGCACCCGCAGCCCCGCGAGCGGTTGGGAGCGGTGCCAGGGGGCGCCCCTCAGCGCCCCCTGCTTTCTTCCCCAGCCGACTCCTGTGCCCACTGTTGGACGTGGCTCCACAGGGGATGACGTCGCTAGCCAGCTGGCGGCACGGGGGCCGCGGGCGGGAAGGGGGACCTCGGGCGGCCCAGCCTGAGCGCGCTGCGCCTGCTGGGCACGCTGGGCCTGACGGAGACGGCCGCGGGCGCCGCCGCCTTTGACCTCACGGCGGCGGCGGCGGCGGCGGCGGCGGGCGACGGCGAGCAGGATGCGGCCAGGCGGCGGCTGCTGGCCACCCTCCTCTCGCTGCAGCCGTTCCTGCGGGACATCCCCGGACCAAACGGCAGCGGCGGCGGCAGCGGCAGCGGCAGCAGCACGCTGGCAGCGACGCCGCCGCTGGACGAGGAGGAGCTGCGGCGCGAGCGGCGCTCGGCGGCGACGCTGGCGGCGCAGTGCCGGGACATGCTGGACCGCATGCCCACCACAGCGCAGACGGACGAAGCGCTGCTGGCGGGCAGCGACGGCGGCGGCGGCGGCGGCGAGGCGCTGGGCCCGAGGCGGCGCGCCGCCATCGCGGCTCGGCTGGAGCAGAAACGGCTGCTGGCGGCGGCGGAGGCAGCGCTGCAAGCGTACGGCGCCTCGCTGGCGTGACCCGGGCAGGAAGACGGAAGCTGCAGCGCACCCGCTGTGTGCTTGGTTTTCATAGCGTGATAAAGTTACATAATGTGATGCAGTCCAGGGCAAGGTTGCCCTCGCGAGGTGTCAAGGCTCCTCCAAAGGGTGTTGGAGGACAAGCAAGCAGGCTGAACAGCAGGCGAGAGGAGAACGAAGAGGAGAAGCGGTACGACAAGGAAAACGAGGTTCCGCGCATGCCGGTGCGCGGCGGCGAGAGCGCCGCCCGCGCTGGCGGGCGGCTGCGCCGCCTCAGCCGCCGCCCAGCTCCGCCAGCTGGCGCACCTCCCGCTCCGCCTCGTCCTCCCGGCCCCGATGCCGCCCACGACCACGTCGGGCGCCACGCTGTGCGCGCTGTGCACGCTGTGGTCGGCGTGCTGGCAGCGAGCGTCGGCGCAGGTGTGCCCCGACGCCGCGCTCTCCTCCAGCGCCGCCTGCATGATGGGCAGCTGCCAGAGCTGGGCAGACAGGTACTCCACCTCTGCCGCCACCACTGCAGCAGGGGAGCGGGGCGGTGTGTGCGTTTGTGTGGCAGTGAGGAGCTGTGTGCGTATGTAGAGGGCAAACGGAGGTGTCGCTTTCTGGTCGTGGCCACAGCCAGCCGCGCAGCTGCGGGTTTGTTGGGGGTGGGGAGGGGGACCTGCTCCCGGCCTGCACAAGCCGCACCCACGCACCGACGCCTTGCAGCAAGCGCAGCAGCGGCCGCACCCGAGTGGCTGGAGGTGTCCAGCAGCGCCAGCAGGCCGCGCCGCAGCGCCTCGTCGCCCACCTCCCGCCACACCTCCCGCGGCGCCAGCAGCAGCAGCATGGCGGCACGTTCCGCGGTCAGGTCCTCTCTGACAGCCGGTTGCGCCGCCGAGGCCGCCAGCGCGGGGGCGGAAGACGCGGCGGCGGTGGCAGCGAGGTCGGCGGCGGGCTGGCCGTCGGCGGCGCCGGCTGCCTCTGCGGGTGCGGCCTCCGCCGCACAGCCCGGCTGCTGGGCCGAGGCGGCCATGCCAGCGTCGTTGGCCGGGTGGCAGCACCCATCCGCAGGGTCGCCACAGCCGGCCGACCCGGGCTCGTAGCAGTTGGTGGGCATCACAGCGTCGAGGTCGGCGCTGCCGTCCCGCCGCGGTACCGCCGCCGCCACGGCGTCAAACAGCGGCGTGCCGCGCAGCTCCAGCAGGAACGTCTGTATCGCCGCAGCCTGCACGCACACGCCGCCGTGCGTGGCGCTGCCCGCCGTGCGCACCGCCACAAACTTGCGCAGCGCGGCGGCGGGCGGCGGAGGCCGCCGCCGACAGAACGGAGGCAGGGGTGGCGCCGGGGCTGCTGCCGCCGCCTGCACCACCCCCCGCATCTCCTCCAGCAAGTAGCTGCAGGCAGGCAGGGAACGGAAACAGGGTTCTGTGCAGCAGGCAGGGAATGGAGCTAGAGTTCTGTGCAGCAGGCAGGCAGGCAGCCGCCCTTCCACCGCACAACACGCGAATGCCTCGAGGCCAGCGGCGAGGGCAGAAGGGAACGCTGCCCCGGGTGTTACATCCAATGCTGGACACAAACATTTTCAGATTCTTAAACCCAGTTCTGCGCCAGGAACCGCCATTGTTAAGCAAAAGGGACAGCACCCCGGCGCCCACCTGTTTGCCGCGCGCCAGTGCTGGTCCCGCACATCCAGCGTGAAGAGCACGGAGTCGAGGCGCGGGTGGCGGCCCATGCGCATGAAGCCGCGCGGGGCGGCCCGTGGAGGGGTCCACGTGGGCCATGGCGCTGCGAGGAACAGGGGGAAACAGAGGGTGTGTGTGTGGGGGGATGTGGGTGTGAGGGGGGGGATCAAGGGGAGGCATTGCGAGGAACACGGGAGAAGAGTGTGTGTGTGTGTGTGTGTGTGTTGGGGGTTGGGGAGGGGGAGGGGGAGGCGCGGCTGGTCTGTGAAGGGTGGGCCCCGCCTGGTGCTGCACGCGCTCACACAGAATGCGATTCCCTTGGCCCCCCTCACTTGTACAGCATGGGCAGCGGCACCCAGTGGGGCGGGTACTTGAAGCGCGCGGTGTCCAGGATCAGTACCAAGTCCTGCTTCTCGTTGTAGCCGCCGATGGGGCTGAAGTGGCCGTCGCCTGGGCACGACGAGGGAGGAGGGGGTGGGGGTGGGGGAGGAGGGCAGGCAGCAGTGCTCAGCAGAGCAGAGAGGGAGGTGGCTGGCCAGCCGTGTGCAGCAGCTGCGCCACGGAACTGCTGGCCTTGCCCCAAGGATTGTGCGACAGCCCCGCCCTGCCCTTCCCCAACACACAACCTGCACAGCAGCTTGCCACAGGCCCCGGCTTGCCCCCACGCACGCGCGCAGGCACAGCCACGCGCCCGCCAGGCACCCACCGGTCTGCAGGAACTCGCGGCGCGAGTACGACACCACAATGTGCTCCTCGGCAGAGCTGCACGCCGCCGCCACCATGTCCCGGAATTCGGGCAGCGGCACCGCGCCGTGAGGGTACAGCTCCACCCGCGCGCCGTTGCACCGCGCCAGGCAGGCAGCCTGTGCAGGCAGAGCGGAGCGTCGTTGTGGGTGGGGGGACGCCCAGTGGGGGTGTGGTAGAGAGAGGGCAGACGCGTGCAACATGAGAGATAGGGCTGGAAGCAACGTCCATCCGATAAAGAAAGAACAAAAGCGAGCAAATTCTTCCAGTCATTTGCACAGGAAACGAGAGAAAAGCTTTCAGCCACCCCGCGGGGGCAGCCGCCGCTTGCCTGCGTCAGGGTGATGCCCTCCTCCCGGACCTTGGACAGGGGGTGGCAGCAGTCCAGCATCTCCTCGTGGAACCTGCCAGGAAGGTGCCAAGGTGCGGCGGTAACAGAGCAGCGCCTGGTGCCAGCTGAGCCTGCGGCTGCTGCTCTGACACGTGGCACGCAACGCCCGCCCGTGCCTGCTCCCCTCCTTCCCAGCGGACCGCCTCTGCTGCTCCAGCAAAGACCAGATGGGCAGCCAACACTTTGCAGAAAACAGGCCCGAAAGACGCCCAGAACACCCTCGGAAGACCGGCCAGGTGGACAGCCGAAGCCCTGCTGTTACGACAGCCCAGGCAGGCGCGGCCCCGCTGCGGCTCACCAGCGCCAGGGGCCCTTCCAGGTGCGTCGCGGGTCGATGGAGAGGGTGTTGAGGGTCATGGCCAGCGAGGCGAGGCCGCAGTACGCCGGCTCGTCCTGCGGCGGTACAGCGGTACAGCGGCGGCGGCGGCCTCAGATAGGTTACAGGCAGGTGGATGAAGGCTGGACCCAGATAGGCTGGCCAGTGCCTCTGCCCCTACTGTTTCAGTTCTGCCACCATTCGTTGCAGCTCCACCCCAATTTCTTTGAACTCTGCCCCCCTCTCTTCACATCTTGCCCCCACCCCTTTCTTCCCCCAAAACTCACCTGTGTGCGGAACTGCTCAATGAGCTTGAAGAAGTTGTTCATGGTGCCAGCCGCCAGGGCCTCGGCAAACACCTGACGGCCTGCAGGGGCGGTGCACAGTGGAGCGCAAGTCGCGGTGGGTGGGGGTGGGGGTGGGGGCGGCGGTCGCCTTGCGCAGTCGGCGGCACCGGCACCGTAATGCAATGCCCCCGCTCTTATGCCCGGCCCACGTGTCTGACGGCACTTTTGAGGACTCGTGACGTGTTGAGGTCTTGCAAGGCGTGCAGGAAGCAGCGTGCCGGCAAAGCGGCGGAGCGTCTTGCTCACCGCGCTCTGAGGCAAACTCGATGGCTGGTGGCGAGGGCAGCTGGCGCTTGTAAAACGTGCGGGAGTAGCCGGGCGGGGCCAGCGGCTTGCGCTCCATCCTGGCTTCCGGCTCCTGCTGCCGCTGCTGTGCTGTTTGCGCCTGCGCGCGCCACACGGCTGCGGCGCCACGCGCAGAGCGATGCCGCTCGAGCTCTGCGCTGCAGGGCTGTGCGAGCTGGCACCGGCCGCTGCTGGTGGCAAGCTGTGTGGCGCCCAATAGGCGTCTGGGGCCTACACGGAGCGTCCTCCGCAGCATCGCAGGGGCATAGGGACCGCGCTGCCCTCCTTGCAGCAGTTGGGAATCGAGGGATGGGCGGCTAAGCAAATATGTAGCGCGTAAAGCTACAAGGTCCTCTGACGCTCAAAAGCAGCTTGTGTCTCCCTTCAAGCTCGCCACGTGTGCCAAGCCCGGGCTTCCAGTGGAAGCATTGCGAGTTGCGGCAGGCGTTTCACACGCAATGTCAATTCAATATTATCTTGCGATGGCGCAAAGGGTGCAGGGACTGAACGGTAGTGAGGCGTAGACGCCCTGCTGGGCCCTAGGGCTCCATTAGCGGCCCTCAATGGCTGCTTCAGACCTGGGGAGTCTGTGCTACCTGGTGGGTCCACTGGGCCGCGTGAAAGTTTGATCTGGGCCGCTGGCCTTCTGTCGCCGCGTTCCTCGCCGCCGGTCCAGCAGCGACACGCAGCCTGGGACATGCCATTCCGCGCAACGGGCCGGCAGGGGCTGCACGGGCCCACCACACGCACAACAACCGTCTCGGCGCCCTGCCGTCGGCGAACCCCGGTGCCAGCAAGCTGGCGGCCACCCCTGCTGCCTGCCTCCCCCTCGCTGCTGCAGGCGGGCCAGGTGGTGTGTGAGAGCGATGTGCAGCTGCCCACGCCGCGCGGCAGCAAGCGGCCGCTGGAGGAAGCGCTCACCGCGCTCCGAAAGGTGTGTAGCACCGCCCTCGCCGCTCCCGCAAGAAGAAAAGATCCCCGAGCCTCCCACACAGCGCCAGGGCCCCCTCCCACGCGCACATGCCCTCTCCCTGCACCCGCACCGCCTCACTGCCAGCCCTGCTCTCGCTCACAAACCGCAGGGCGCGCTGCTGCTGAAGCACGGGCGCCACGGCAAGCCAAAGGTGCACTTCTTCCGGGTCAGTGCCTGCGACACGCTGCTCAAGTGGCGCTCCGCCTCGGGCTCCGTCAAGCAGGTGGGAGTGGGCGGCTGGCGGTGAAGGCAGGGAGCAGGGGGAGACGGGGTAGGGCGTGACAGCGGTTATCCTTCGTTCCCCCTTGCTCCACTCGCGCTCTGCTTTGCGTGCCTTTGGTTCTTGTTGCTGCAGGTCAAGCTGCGCAACGTGAGCGAGGTGGTGGCGGGGCAGGGCACGGAGGTGTTCCGGCGGTACCCCCTGCGGGACGGCGCCGCCAGCTCTCGCTGCGGTACCGCGACGAGGACGGCGGCAGCCGCACGCTGGACCTCACGGCGGCCGACCCGCAGCAGCTGGAGCTGTGGCTGGTGGGGCTGCGCGTGGTGGCGGCGCGGCTGGCCGCGCTGGGCACCCCCGTCAGCCTGGCGGCGGCGCCGGGCGGCGGGGGCCTGCCCCCGCCCGACCTCGCGCGCGCGCCGCCGCCCGCCTGCACGCCGCCCCAGGCCCGCTGTGCATGGATGCGGGGAGCGCACGCCGTGCGACCTGCTGGCGTGGGGGCCGCGCAGCGGGCGCCCGCGGCGGCGCCCTCAGCGCGCAGCGTGCTGGGCGTGGCCGACGACTGCTGGCAGCACCGGGCGGCCCCGCCCCCCCCCCGGCGCCCTCCGCCTGGACGCGCGTTCCGCGCCGCCGTCGGCCGCAAGCACGCCGCCGTCATCACCGCCACGGGCGCGCTGTATGCGTGGGGCGAGGGGCGGGGGGGGCAAGCTGGGCCTGGGACACGACCAGGACCAGGCGGTCCCGCAGAAAGTGCGGCACGTGCTGGACGGCCGCGTGCTGGCGGCGGTGGCCTGCGGCGACGACTGCACCGCCGCGCTGACCGACGCTGGAGAGCTGTTTGTGTGGGGGCGCCTGCACGTCGACGCGCGGCCGCAGCTGGTGCCGCTGCGCGTGCGCGCGCGAGCTGCGCCGAGGCGGGTGGTGCAGGTGGGCTGCTCCGCTGCTTTGCTGGATCTGAGGGGGACGGCGGCGCGTGGTGTTGCGACAAGCTGCTCAGAAAGATACAGCCGGTTGTGCAGGCCTGCAGCATGCGTGACCTGCAGGCCGCTGCGGCTGAAGGGCGCAGCTCATTTGCGGCTGCGCATCCCATCTGCCTCCTGCCGTGCTGCTGCCGGTACCACCCCAGCCCCTCCTGCTCAACCGCCGCCCGCAGGTCTCCTGTGGTCCCTTCCACTGCGCCGCCGTCTCCTCCGACGGCCAGCTCTTCACGTGGGGGAGGGCTTTGGCGGCAAGCTGGGCCACGGAGACCAAGGCAACCGCTCGGAGCCGGCGCTGGTGGCGGCCCTGGCGGGGCGGCAGGTGCTGGAGGCTGCCTGCGGCGTGTGGCACACCGCCGCAATCGTAGTGGAACCAGAGGGCGGCCCGCCACCGCAGCACAGCCCGCTCAAGGGCGAAGGCTCCGCGGCGGCGGTGGTAGAGGGCGGCGGCGGCGGCGGCGGCGAGGGCGGGCCGCCCGCCAGCCCTGCCCACGGCGTGCCGGCCGTGCCGCACCACCACCGCAACAACAGCACCAGCTCGGCGTTTTCGGAGGTGGGCGAGGGGAGGGGCGGGGTTGTGGGGTCGGTGGCGGCTGCCCTTCACCGCGCAACACGCTGCCGAGGCGCACTTTTTTTTTTTTTAACCACTCTCTTTTCTTTCCCTCCCGACAAACACTACCACAAATCAAACACTCTCCACCCACACACGCACTGGACACATGCTGCCCCCCTCTCCCCCCAAAAAACAAACCTCGGCAGGCCTCTGTGTTCCACGACGGCGCGGGTGGCGCTCTGTACACCTGGGGCGGCGTGAACGAGTCAGTGGCGTTTGGCGCCGCCGAGAAGCGCGACTCTAACCGCGGCTGCCTGGGACACGGCGAGGCCGACCTCTACCGCGGCCAGCTGCTGCCCAGCCGCGTCGGCGGCGCGCTGGAGGGCAAGCAGGGTGAGCGCGCGGCTGGTTCCCGCGGCGCGGGGCGGTGCAGGCATGGCGGCGCCAACAGGCCGCGTGGTGTGCCTGTTCAGCAGCCCCGCGGCAGGTTTTGCGCCGCACAGCGGCGTACAACGGCCCTGGGTCTGTCCACGGCCGATGTGCTGCGCATCTCACGGCAGCTGCATTAACGGCAGCTGCACTGGTGCCACCCGACGCTCAGTTCAGCAAAAGATGGGGCCTGCCCCCTCCCCGCCCACACACCAAAACAACAACATCAACGCACACGAGAACACGTACATACCGGCATCCACCCGCACACCCCCTGAAACACCATCCTCGCATGCGCCCGCTCCCGCTGCAGTGCGCCACGTGGCGGCGGGCTCCCACCTCACCGTCGCCGTCACCACCGGGGCCGCGTCTTCCAGATGGGGGCCACCGGCGCCTCCGCCCCGCCAAGCACTGCCCCTGGGAGGGCGCCACGCTGCCGGAGCCTGTGCGCGGCGCGCTCGCGGGTGCGCCGCCCGCCGCCCGCCGCCTGCCGCCGCCGCGCGCGCCGTCCTGTGCGGTTTTGCCGAGGTTTTTCCGCGCCGTTTCTGCCGGGCCGTTGCTGCCGCACGGCTGCGCTCGCGGCGAGATGGGCAGCGAGACTCCCGCCTCCCAGCACGCCTCCTCCGCCGCCCACCCCTCCCTCGCCACCTCTGTTCCCCGCCTTTTCTCAAGCCGTGCCTCGGTCCCTCATGCCTTTCCCCCCCTGCTTTCTTTCCCACAGGCTACTTCATCGATGAAGTGTGCTGCGGCATGCACCACGTGGTGGCGGCGGGCGGCCGCTGGACCGCCGCGGCGCCCGCCCCGCCGACGCCGCCCCGCGCCGCCTTTGCCTGGGGCGCGGCTCCGAGGGCCAGCTGGGCGTGCGCGGCTTTGACGACTCGGCGGCACCGCTGCTGGTGGAGGGGCTCAAGGGGCGGTCGGTGTTGCAGGCAAGGCGGCGGCACCTCCCTTTCTTTCTTCCTGTTTTCCTCTTTTCTTCCTTCCAGTCCATCTTGGTTTTGCTTGATAGGTTCTTGATGGACGGGACTGGGTTGTGAGGGGCTGCTGTGTGGGCGGTGGGGAGGGTGCATGCGCCGCATGCACCGTCGCTCGTCGCCCCCTCGGCACCCCCTGCTGGGCCCCTGCTGCGCCTCTGCCGACCGCCTCCTGCCCTGCCCGCACACCCCACGTTGCAGGTCGCCGCCGGCGGCTCCAACACCCTGGCGGTGTGCGAGCACGACGTTCGGCGCTGGGAGCCGGAGAGCAAGGAAGAAGGGGAGGCGGCGGCACGCGTGCTTGCAGCCCTGGCGGCAGAGCCAAAGGCTCCCCGCACGCAGTCCGGCGAAGGCGACGGGTCCAACGGCGGCGGGGCCGGCAGAGGCGACAGCGCGCGGCCCGGCGGCGGGCGCGAGCGGGCGGCATCGTGCGGCGCAGCTTCTCCATGATTGCAGCCTCCGCGCGGTCCGGCAGCGGCGGCAGCGGCAACGGCAACGGCGGCGGCGGCGGCGGCGGCGGGCCCCCGCGCTGGGCCGCCTGAGCAGCGGCAGCATGCACAGCGTGCGCAGTGTGGGCGGCGCCAGCGCAGCGGGCTCAGCGCGCGGCTACCACCCCTCGTTCACCCAAACCTACTCGTTCGCGGCGGCGGCGCCGCCGCCTGGACGGCCCAGCCTGCAGCTCTCCGCGCCGCCGCCGCACCCCCTGAAGCTGCAGCGGCTGCGCAGCGACCGCACCACGGCCTCCTCGGTGCTCTCCGGCGAGTTTGGCGGCAGCGGCGGCGGCAGCCTGCCGCCGCCCGCACCCCCAGCCGCGTCGTTTCCGTCGGCAGCCCTGCTCGGTCCGTCGGCCACGGCCCCAGCGGCGGCAGCGCAGCCGCCGCAGCAGCAGCCCTGCGCCGCAGCACGTTTGCAGGCTACGGCGGCCCCGGCGGCGGCGGCGGCGGCGGCTTCCCCTCAGCCCGCAGCTTCACTGGCGGCGGCTTTGGCGGCGCCCCCAGCGACCTCTCCTCCCTCTCCTCCTGGCAGCAGCGGCCGCTGTCGGACGACGGCGCTGCCGCGGAGCTCGAGGGTGGGTAGTGGGTGGCATGTGGGGGGGGCTGGGCCGATGGTTACATCTGCCGCCCCCGCCCTGCACCTCACCCCTCTATTTTTCCAATCCCACCCCTCAACCCCCCTGCCATCCATCCCACCCTCCATCCCCCGCAACCTCACCCAACCCGTTCCTCTTGTGTTGTACTGTTGTACCGCAGCCGCGGGCGCCGCGTGTCTAGCACTGACCTGGCGGCGGCGCTGGACGACGCGCGCAGCCGCAGCAGCTCAGTGGCGCTGGCTGAAGAGCTGGCGGAGAAGAACCGCATCATCGAGCGGCTGCAGGCGCGCGCCCGCTGCGCCCGCTGCCCCTTGCTATGCTGGGGCCCCTCGCTGCTGCTCTTTGCTCCCTGCCCCCTCCCGGTGTGATTGGCCTCCCCACCCCGAACACCGTTGCCTGCCCCCAAAAAACCAACTGCGTGCAGATCAAGCTGGAGAAGGCGCAGCGGCAGCAGGTCCACACTGCGCGCGAGCGCGAGGCGGCCGCGTGCGCGGCGGCGCTGGCCGCGGCGGCGCCGCTGTCGGCCCGGGCGGCCACCCCCAGACCTGTGGCGGATGCTGAGGAGCAGCTGCGGGAGGCGGTGAAGGCCTCTGCCGGGGCCTTCCGTGCCGCACAGCAGGCGGGCTCGCCGCCGCCGCCGCTGCCTGGCGGCGGCGGCAGCCGTGGGTCGCCGCCCGGCAGCGGCGGCGGCAGCGGCAGCGGCCGCCCGCTCTCCTCGCGCAGCGGGCTGCGCAGCTCCGGGGGCTGGGCGGGAACGACGAGGAAGCTGCCGCGCAGCTGGCGGCCCTGGAGGCGATGCTCGCCCGCAAGGAGGCTCACCTGGAGGGGCAGCAGCGGCGGCTGGCCGAGTGGGCGGCGGAGCTGCAGCGGCGAGAAGCCGCTGTCCTGGCGCCAGGCGCAGCTGGCGGGCGTGGCAGGCAGCGGCTCGGCGGCGGCCGCAGCCGCCGCCCCGTCGCCGGCCGCGTCAGCTGGGCGGTGCCGCCGGCCAGCGGCAGCCCAGCTGGAAGCGCCACCCCGCACCCGAGCCCATCCCATCCGACTCTCCCGTGCTGGCTGTCCGCACGACAAACGGCGCTGCGCCGGCCCGGGCACCCTTCTCCGCAGCCGCCGCCTCCCCGGCGGCGCCTGGCAGCGCCGCGGGCAGCGCGGGCGGCGGCACGCAGCCTGGCTCGCCGTCTGCCGCCTCGGCCACCGCCACGGCGGCTTCGGCGGACGAGTGGAGCGAGGAGTTTGAGGAGGTGCGTGCCTTGTTTCGTTTCGGTTTGTTTCAGTTTGGGGGAGTTTGATGAGCCGGCCATGCTTTCTTGTCTTTTCACGTTGGGGGGTCCATTCATCCGCTTGGGAGGAAGGGGATCCACAGGAGGGGGCAGGCCTCCTGTTGCGATGAGAGTGAAGCTTCACCCGCCGCCTTCCACCCGCCGCCTTTCACCTGCCGCCTTTCTCCCGCCGCCCTCCGCACCACCCTCCAGTCACGCTAACCCCCCCCGGCCCTCCACCACCACACTGCAGGGCGTCTTCCTCACCTTCACTTCAGACGGCGGCGCCAAGAAGCTGCGCCGCATCCGCTTCAACCGCACCCTGTTCTCGGCAACTTCCGCCAAGCAGGTAAGCCGCGCTGGGGGAAGGGGGAGGGGAGCTGGGCGGGCACCCCAGCCGGGCTGCAGCGCTGGAAAGGCTCCGTCGTTCGGGCACCCTGGCACCCTGGTTCACTGCTAATTTTTCTTCTTCTTTTGTTGGCCTTCTATACCTTCTGCAACCTGCTGAAAGTTTTCTGTCTTTTCTGCAGTGGTATGAGGCCAACAAGCACCGGCTGGCGCAGCCGACCGGCACCCCACGCCTCTCCTCCGCCGCCACCACCCCGCCCGCCACCGCCGCCAGCCTGGCCTCAACGGGCGGCTCCTACCCCGGAACCCCCTGGCACTGGCGGCCGCCGCCGCAGCGTTGCTGCCGCCAGCGGCGGCGCGCGCGGCGGCCAGGGTGCTGGACGCTGCGGCCGAGGCGCAGGCTGTGGCGGGGCTGCTGCACTACCGCCAGACCAGCCGCAACCTGAGCTTCGACGCTCGCGAGCTGGCGACGTTCCACGAGCGGCTGCAGGCGGCGCTGGGGCAGCAGCCGCCGGGTGGCGGCGGCGGCGGCGGCGGCTCCGCCGCCGCCCGCCCGCCCAGCCGGCTGGGCAAGCCGCCGCGCGGCGCCTCGGCGCCGCCTGGCGACGCCGCTGCCGGCAGCCTGCCGGGCTCGCCGTTTGCGGCGGCCGCGGCCACGCCGTTCCGATCGGGCGGGCTGGCGGAGGAGGGCAGCTGGCCGCCGCCGTCTGGCATGGTCACAGCAGAGGGCGGCACGCCGGCCACAGCTTCGCCGGCGCCGCCAGCTGGCGGCGACGAGACTAGCCGCGAGTTTGGCTCCGCCCGCAGCTCCCCGCTCACCGCCGATTCTTTCCTCCCCGCCAGCCGCGACGCCTCCGCCTCCGCCGCCACCGCCCCCGGAGCCCTCGGGCCTGGGGCGGCGCGGCAGCGGCGCCTCTGCCGCCAGCGGCGCCTCCAGCCCGATCCGTGCGGGCGGCGGCAGCCGGGGGCTCGCCGCTGGCCAAGTCGCGCAGCGGAGCCAGCTCGCTGGGCAAGCAGCAGAGCGGCGGCCGAGCCGAGCTGGCCAAGTTCACCCCTCGCGCCGCCGACGCGCCCGACGCCGCCCGCAGCGCCAGCGCCGCCAGCAGCCAGGCCAGCCCGGCCGCGGAGGGCAGCGGCGGCGAGACCCAGCGCTCCGCCTCCAGCTTCTCGGCAAAGATGGGCCGCATCCGGCGCCGCTGACGGGCGGCGGCAGCGGCGGCAAGAAGAAGTAGAGGGCGGCGCTGGCGGCCCTCTGCGTCCCTCGAGCCCTCTGCTGGCGCTCACCCATCTGGTCCCCTCTGGCCGTTTTCCCAACCACCAGCGGGCCCTCCCTCCCTCCCATCCCCTCCCAGGTTGCCGCACTGCCATCCCTGGGCACTGCCCCCTGCTCCCTTCCTTTTCTCCTTCCAGGGTTTGACGTGACCCTTGACACCCCACCCGCTCTGCTTGATTCTGCCGCGCTCCTCCTGCCCACCCTGCTGACCCTCCTCTCTTGAATGAATGCAAGGACGGCTGACTGTACTGCTCCCATGTGAAACCCCTCGCTGCCGCCGCCGGGCTGCCAAGACAGCGTGGCATGAAGGGATGGGGCCCAGAGGCGCTGCCGGCCAGTTGATTGCAACACCGCGAGCGCTGCCTCTCGGCCAAACGGCGGCTCCCTCGGTCTTGCAGGCTTCCGGAAAAAAAGAAAGAGATTTCAGATGGATGAGAGGTCGTTGGGTTGGTCTGCGGCCTGTTGTCCGGGTGGCCTGGGTGGCCCCACCGGCCGGGCCAGATCACATGATGCTGCAGCGGCCCCAGCCCCGCCCGTCGCCGCCAGAGGCGTCCGCAGCGGCGGCCCCCGCCGGCGCGGCCACTCCCCGCTGCGCCGCCGCCCCCGCCTCGCGCGCGCGCTTCTTGTTGCCGTTGCGCCGAGCTGCGGCGGCCGCCGCTGCGGCCTCGCGCTCGGCGGCTGCCTCCTGGCGCTGGCGCAGTCGCTTGTCGGCATAGTCGCTGTAGGGGCCCACCGTCCAGCCTGGCAGCCGCTGCCGCAGCACGTCAGCCGCGCCCTGCAGGCGGGGCGGGGCAGGCCACGGGTCGACGGTAAGCTTGCCCGCTGGCTGCCCAGGCATCAAGACAGGAGCGAAACAACAAAAACAAACGGGGCAAGGGCGCGGGGAAGCCCCAAGCCTCTGCAGGCACCCGGAAGCGCCCAACGGGCGCCGGCCTCCCTGCCGCAGCACCCCGCTCCGCAGCCGCAGCCCCGCAGCCAGCACAGCCTGCTGCGCTGCAGGCACCCACCGGAACCGCCTCCGGGTCCCCGACCTCCACCAGAGCGGCGGCGCCGCCCTCCACCATCGTCGCCCGCACCTGGCCCAGCCCCGAGTCAGCCAGCTTGCTGCGGGGGGGAGTGGGAGGGAGTTTAAGGGGGAGGGGAGGCGCGAGGATGTGCCAGTGGAGAGGGAGTGGTGTGTGTGTGTGTGTGTGTGTGTGTGTGTGTGTGTGTGTGTGTTAAGAGGGGAGGAGGGGAGGCGCCAAGCTGGACATGCTCGGTGGAGGGAGGAGAGCATGTGGGAGAGACAGCAGCGCTTGCTCGCTGAGCCAGGGTGTTGAAGGGGGTGAGGGGGCTGTGCAGCCAGGAGACCCCCCAGCCTACCCACCCACGGCAGCCAGCCGCCCACCGGCCCCAGACACCCCCTGCCTTTCAGACACACTCGT
This sequence comes from Chlorella sorokiniana, assembly GCA_025917655.1. NCBI lineage: Eukaryota > Viridiplantae > Chlorophyta > Trebouxiophyceae > Chlorellales > Chlorellaceae > Chlorella > Chlorella sorokiniana. The sequence continues at coordinate 416,765 of CP084610.1, forward strand.
CCACCATCCTCATCCACCACCGCTGCCAGAACAGATGAAATGAGGGAGCACCACAGCCACAGCCCCACAAATAAACACCATCATCCTGTCCCCTACCCCCTGGCAGCCTCACCGCGCAATCTCGCCGCCGTGCACCCGCTGGTCTGCCGGCCAGCCGGCGACGTAAAAGACGTGGGAGCGGTCGGGGACCGGGTCCCCCCTTGCAGGGCGGCGTACGGGTAGTCCGACCTGCGCATGCAGTGGGGGCAGGCACGCGGCAGCTGCGTTGCGGCGAGGACGAGCGCTGCAAGGGAGATGGGGGCACTGCGGCCCACACTCGCTCGAATGGTGCAGCCCTTGCGAGGGTTTGGGAGCGAGGCCCTGTAAGGGAGATGGGGGGCTCCGCGGCCCACACTCGGCCGAGAGGTGCAGCCCGTGCGAGGGATGGGGCGCGAGGGCGCTGCCATGCCCAGCAGAGCCGACCCCCAAGCCTGCCTGCCGGCGCCACCACGCGCCCTGCTGCAACCCCAACCTCTCCTCGGCCCCCGCTCCCCCGCCCGCACCTGCTGATGTTCATGCGCCAGCAAAGCTGCCGCACCGCATCCAGCCCCGGCTGCTGGGCCGCGGGGCCGCCGCGGCGCCCACCTCGCCGCCTGCCCTCGCCTCAAACAGGCGCACCAGGCAGGCAAAAGCCTGCAGGCAGCACGAGACCATGCTCTCCGCTTGCAAGGCGATCACCGCAGCAGGCACCAGCCTTGACGCGCCGGCCTGCGTGGACGGTGCGGCCAGCAATACAGGGTGCCAGTACGCTGCCAGACCGCTTCAGCACAGCAGCGGGGGCCAGGCGTACCGCGCCGGTCATGTAGGCATCGTAGCCGGCTTCATGAGCATACTCCGATGTGTCCACGCCCTGCCGGGGCCAAAGAAGAGGCGATGGAATTGATGAGAGTTTGTGATGCCGAGGAGGCTGCTGCATCGTTCAACGAAGCAGTTGACGGGAAACGGGCGCTGCAGGGAGCGCTGCCGCCGCAGCAGGCGGCTGCCTTGCCTGGCAGGGGGCAGGCGGTATGCTGCTCGTTCCAGCGGGCTGCTGGCGCAACAAAGCAGCAGCAGCACACGAGGCGCTGGTGCGTCATGTGCACCATGGAGCGCGGCGTACTGCCTCCTCGATCACCTTGTACCGCTCGAAGCCGGCGGCATGCTCCACCAGCGGCAGCTCCGCCGCAGCCCGGCCGCCGTCGTCCGACCCGCTTCCTGAGCTGGAGGAAAGTCCTTGCAGGAAGGAGGCGATCTCCGCCTGCAGCTGCACGGCGGCCAGGGGCGGCAGGAGGGGCGGGTGAGCAGCAGAGCCGGCAAATATGGCGTGAGGGCTGGCCAGGGCAGCGGAGAGCCCAGGCCCAGAGGGGCGATGTGCACGACAGCGTGGATGCCAGACAAGGAGACGCCGGGGCCCAGCTGCCCGACGGTGCGGCTGCCTCGCGGCTGCCCCGCAGCGCTGCTTGCCTGCCCCTTGAGCAGGCCGTCGTGCACGGAGCCCAAGCTGGTGTCCGGAAACACCTCGGGCAGCAGGCCTGCGGGGCCAGTACCAGGAAGATTCCCCACAAGTTTGCACCAGGAACGCAGCGGCAGGAAGGCAGGGCGGGGCGGGGCGGGGCTGAAGGCTGAGGAGGGGCGTGCTGAGGCAGGAGGCGGAAGAGCAGTTGGCGAGCCCCTGTTGTTCAAAGGCAACAGAGACGCCCCCAGGCTACTGAAGACCATATTTGTAAGGTACAACAGCAGTGGCTGCAGTACCACCGACCTGCCAGGTGCTTGGTGTCGTAAACGCCGCCCGGGAACCAGCGCCCCACCAGCTCCTTGTACTGCTCCCAGCTGCCCGGCAGTTCCTGCGGTGCAGCAGGCGCGCGGGTTGGAGGCTCAGTGACACCGACCGGCAAGGCACACTGTTTGGCTTGGCTAAAAAACAATCATGTGACCTGATTCAGCGGTCAAATCCCCAGCCGGCTGGCGCTGCACGGCTGGCAAGAAAGCGACAGGGAGTCGGCCGGCTGGCCTAGCAGCTGGCCTAGTGGACCCCCTCCACCCCACTTGCAGAGTTGCAGAGGGAGCTGCGAGGGTGTTGGGCAGCAAAATCGACGCACGTCTGCGAACGAGTGGAGGGAGTAGGCGAGGTCGAAGGCGAGGTTGTGGCCCACAGCAGGCTTGCCGCTGTCCCGGGCAGCCTCCAGCACGGCGGCAAAGCCTGCGGGCGGATGGGCGGACACACAACACGTGGAGGAAGATGAAGGCTGGCTGCATCCGGATGTGCTCTATCGGCCGTCAGCCAGCAGATGCAGTGCCAAAACAAGGCTCGTTCTCCAGCCCTCCAGCCCCCGCACGAGCTTGCCAGGCTTGCTGGCGGCATACCCGCGGCAGCGCGGATGGCCTCGATGCGCTGCGCGCGCTGCGCAGCCTCCCAGGCCGCCACCTCCTCCGCGGCGGCGCGTGTGAGGCGCAGCTGGAAGCCGGGGCCCTCCTCCGCCGCCACGCGCTGCAGGGGTGAGGCAGGCGCACAGCGGCGGCCAGTCAGGGGTGCCTGCGGCGGCGTGAAGGTCCCCACCCTCGTCTGCCCTTCCGTCCAGCAGGGGAGAAGATGGAGTTGGGCCTTTGTGTCCTGGGACCGCAGGCGTTCTTTGCCTTGGCTCCCTGCAACGCCCCTCTCGCTCACAAACATGCTGCACCCCCGCCCCGCACAGCCTCACCTCAACGTAGAATCCCGGCGGCTCCTGCACCCCAAACTGCGGCCGCCGCAGCTCTTGGTACTGCAGCAGGCGCTGGTAGGCGTTGACCGCGCGGGGAGCAGCAGCTGGGTGTCATCGCCCTGGGGTTGAGGGGTGGGTTGGGGGACACTTGGTTGGGTGATGGGGTGCGGGAGGGAGAGTGCGGCAGGGGGCCAACAGGCAGGCGGCACAGCTGATGATGCTGGCACAGCCGCTCGACGACTGTGCCAGGTGAGGGAAAGGGACTGCGAAAACGACGGGTTCTGCCGGCCGCACGCCGCGCACCTGCAGCCACTCCGTCACCGCCGCCACCGTGCCCCCACAAACGCAACGTCCTCCGCTTTTTCACCAGCACCTCGCCCCGCTCCCGGGCGGCCGGTCCACAGCAGCCAGCTTGGCGTCGCTGCGCGGCTGCAAGGCGGGGCATGGGGCGCCGCGCGAGCGACTCACATCAATGCAAACACCGCCTTGCAGCTCCAGCCTGCAGCGGCTTCATCTGCCAAAAGGTGTGCAATCAAAAAAACAACAAACCACCCACACCATTTCCCCCTCTCCCCTTTCCCCTCTGCTACCACCAGTAGCCGCGCTCATGCCCACCCACCCGTCATGTAGCTGATGCCGTCATAAATGGCCTTGTTGAAGTCGAAGCCGCAGGAGGCAAGGAAGTCGAGGGAGGAGGCCTGCGGGAGATGTGCATGTGTGGTGTGTGTGTGTGAGAGTGAGAGTGTGTGTGAGAGAGTGTGTGTGTGAGTGTGTGTGTGTGTGTGTGTGTGTGTGGGGGGGGTGGGGGGGGCTGGCGATGGATCCCGGGAAGAGGTGGCCCTGAGAAACAAGGACGCGCCCTGCCCAGCCCAAAGGCAGCCGCCACCAGCGCTGCCGACCCGGTCCGCCGCCACACAAACAGCCCCGCGCGTGCGCCCAACCCTGCCCCCAGCCGCCTGCCTGGCACACAAAGCGCTTGTCGGCGCCCTCAAAGGGGCGGGGGAAGATGTAGAAGTTGAAGGTGCGAGGGCGGTAGGCGCCGCCCTCCCACACGTACGCCGACAGGCCAAACTGGTTGACCACAAAGGCGCGGCTGCTGGCCAGCATCTGCGGGGAACAGCGAGACGGGTGGCGTGAAGGCAGGCAGAGGGGGTGGGGCCCACAACCCCCATGCAGAGCGGAGCAGGCAATGCGCCGGGCGGGGGCGTGCGGCGGCGGCAGTGGGGTCGTCCACTGCAGCGCACCTCCGCGTATCGGTCCTCCATGTCATCCAGATAAGAAGTGGCTCTGTCCTCCAGAAAGAGGCCGGTAAACTCGCAGTCGATTGCATAAAACTGAAGGGGAGCGGGAGGGTTTGCGGCGCCCACGCAGTGAGCCAGGCGCGGGAGCTGCGTCAGCACGGCTTGCGAGCGCAGCAGGTCTGCACCTGACATTCCTCCAGCGCCTGCCTGACCAGCGGAAGCACTTCGGCAAAGTTGTGGCGTGTCACCTGCAGGGTCAAGCCAGGGCCGCTCGCTGCTGTGATTAAAGCAAGCGCAGGCAGGAGCCGCAAGCGCCGCCACCAGTGGTCCCCAATCGCATACCTCCATTTCAACCGACTGTGCTATTTCTGGTGCCGCTCGTGTGATTGAGGAGAGTCTGGCACTCCTTGAGCGTGGCTCTGGACGAAACTGGGATGTCGAAGTGCTAGCGAACGTCCTCTTCAACTCTACGACTGCTGCCGATTCAAGGATCGGGCGGAAAGCAACGTTTGATCTGCACGCTGCAACGGACAGCAGCCCTTGAAACCGGGTGATTGATGCTGCCGTGCGAGTGCAAGTCATTCGAGCATCTCAGCCTGACAAAAGCTGCCCGAGATACGACCGATAGTGTGCGATAGCCGATGGCGATGCCGAACCACGCTCAGGCAACCCAAGCCCGCCACTTTCCTTTCACCCCGCCACCCGCCGCCCCGCGAAGCAGGCCGGGGTTCACGTTAGGTTTAGGCTGGCTGCACGAGGTGGGCCAGCCCAGCACACTGGACAGCAAGTTCAAGCGAATCATTTTCCAACAAGAAGACAGAGTAGACGGCGGCAGTTATAGTTGGAAAGCTGAATGATCAGACTATGGCACCCAGCCGCCGCATGTAGCCGCGCATCTCCTCAGGTGCACCGCTGAACACGATGCGCCCGCCATCCATGTAGCTGCAGGCATGAGGAAACGGTTCGCCAAGTGCATTAAAAGCAGAAGAACAGCCAGCAACGGCGGGGCCACCTCTTCCCCATCGGCAACGCCAGCCAGGCCCAAGTGCACGGTGCTGGCAAGCAGATCACTCAACGAGAGTGTTGCCCCTCTGCCTCCCTCACCTGACGCTGTCTGCGTACTGCAGCTCTCTAGCCGGTGCGTCACCCACAGCGCAGTGACGGGGGCAGCGCGGCACGGGGGCCGTTCGCCGCCGCCTCCCGTTTCGCTGCCTGCCGCCGCTGCTGCCGCCTGCTGCTGCCTGCTGGCATCCACGATGTCCCGCACACACTGCAGCACTTTTTCTTGGTCCTCATAATCCAGGAACGTGGTGAGCTCATCCAGCAGCAGGACCTGCAGGCACAAGCAGCGGCGCCTGTGGTCGAGAATACCAACACCGATTGTCACGACATGCTGGTCGCGAGTGCTGCCAAGAACTGCTTGCAGCGCGTTGCAACACAAACGCTGCGTCTCCCAGCTGCATGTGGCAGCTAAACCGGCAGCACCTGACCGCCTGGCGCCGCAGCGGCGCGCGCGCACCCACCCGCGGCATCTCAGCCAGCGCGCCAGCAATCGCCACACGCTGCTTCTGCCCGCCGCTCAGCGTGGCGACGGGGCGGTCGGCAAAGTCCAGCAGGCCCACCCGCGCCAGCGAGTCCGCCACCACCGCCTGTACCATGGCGGGGGACAGGCGGTACCTGCGGGCAAACCAGGCGGTACTGTCCATCAAACGAGCCCGGAACAGCCTCCTCACCTCCTGAGTCTGTCTCCTCACAGCTTGCGCTCTATGATGCATCGCTTCCCCGTTCAGGCTGTCCAGGCTGTCCGAACGGGTCAAGCAGGCCGGTCTGGAGCGCCAGCCCAGCGCCAGCCCACCTGCCCAGCCCAAACGCCACATCGGACGCCACCGTGGGCAGCACCACCTGGTGGTCCGGGTTCTGGAACACAAAGCTGCAGGGGGCATCCACTGCGTTGCAGAGGAAATGAAGAGGGAAAGAACTCTTTGATGTGAGGGCATCAACCTGGGGGAGTGCGGCAGCAGGAGGCACCACAGGTGCCCCCCGTTGGGATATCATCCCATCCACTCAACCATCCACATTACCCACCAGCTCATTCCACCTCCATACATACGCCCCACCCCACCCCTGCTCCGCTCACCGTGCACCGCTCCTGCGTCCGGCTTGAAGAGCCCTGCCAGCACCCGCAGCAGCGTGGACTTGCCGCAGCCGTTGGCGCCCAGCAGCATGTGGAAGGAGCCGCGGGGGACTTCCAGCGACACGCCTTCCAGCACCTGCTGGATTCAGGGAATATCGGGGGCCAGGGGGTCGCCCGGGGCCCTCTTGCGACTGGAGGGGCGGCCGGCGGGCGGCCGCTCCGTGCCTGCAGCTTGCCCATGCTAGGGCGGCAGACCATCCCACTGCTGAGTGAGGGTGAGCTTCACCTTTTTGCTGACGCCGCGGCCAGTGAAGGTGAGCTCTACGCCGCTGACGCTGATGGCGGCAGAGGCAGCGGCGGCGGCGGCAGCGGCGGCGGTGGCTCGAGCCGTGCGGCGTCTTCGTTGTTGCCGCGCTGATTCCTCAACATGTAGTCGCTGCCGCCACGATGGTGGTCTGCTGCATGACTTTTGCTGCGCAGCTTGTGCAAGCTGAGAACAAACTGAGGCTGCCAAGGACATGGCTGGCGTTGGCTTGATCTGATGTTCACTCGCCGTCTACAGCAACTGTTTCAGCCCGACATTTAGGGCAACGAGAGACTGTCCGATGCTCATCATGCTACGGGTAAAGCCGGTGAGCACCCTGAAGCTCCCATTGCATTGATCGTCAGCTTTTGTCCTTTGATTGTGCACCGATGGCTACTGTCGAGCTTGCCTGCGACGCAGGGTGCGACCTTGGCGAGTCGCCCGTCTGGGACGCCGACACGAAGACTCTCTACTTCGTGGTGAGCCCACCATTGCCTACAGTATGACTGAAAGGACTGATCGCGCCCGATGGGGGTCCTCTTGAGACAAATTGCAGCCCCTTGCGTCGGCCGTCTGCCCGCCCGCCAGTTTGCGGCCTCGGCAGCTACCGCACCTGCTGCAACAGCTGCCCCTCTCCCCCGATATGCCTCTGTCCAGGACATCAACAGCAAGCGCATTCACGCCTATGTGCCTGCCAGCGGCAGCCACCGCACCATCCAGCTGGACCAGCCCGTCGCCACCATCGTGCCCACCTCGGACCCCACCAAGCTGCTGGTGGCGCTAGAGGCACGCAGGAGCAGCGCCTGCGGCTCTCCGTCTCCGTTGCCTCGCTGCGCTGCTGGGCCAGCATGCGGCAGGGCATGCCTGCTTCCCTGCCTGCACGCGTGCCGGTTGCAGGGTTGGCACCGCATTCACCGGCTTGCCTACGCCACCACCTTGCGCTCAGAGCCCCCACCCATTCTGTCTTCCTTCCGCAGCGCGATGTCGTGGAGGTGGACGTTGCCGCCGGCACCACCGGCCGCGTGCTGGCAACCACCCCAGAGGAGCACGGAGTGGGTGAGGCGCTGCTGTGGGGATAATACCCCAGCCGGGGCCTGCGCTGGAGACTGGGGAATGGAAACTGGAAATCGAAGCAAGAAGAGGGCGGGTCGCCGCCGCTCGGCCGTGGCTGGGCCTGAGCCTGCTATTGCTGCCGGCCACCTGTGCCCTCGCCTGCAGAGGGCATGCGCTTCAACGACGGCAAGGCGTCGCCCCAGGGCACGCTGCTGGTGGGGCGCATGCACTCCAAGTGGCGGGACGGGCAGCGGGGGCGGCTGTACCGCCTGGATCCCGGCAGCAGGTGCGCTGCGGAGCGGGCGCAACAACTTCCTCTCCCTTCCTCTCCGGTACCCCTTCACTGCAGCAGGGGCTGTCCTTGCGGCAGCTTGCCCGACAGCAGTCTCCTGCCCTCTTGTCCTCTGCTTCAGCCTTTATTGTATCTGCATCTGAGCATGCCACCCTGCTCCCCGCGCCTCTCTGCCCCCTTCCTGGCCGCCGCCGCAGCGAGCTGCGGGAGGTACTGGCCCCCGCCGAGGTGCACCTGCCCAACGGCATGGCGTGGGACGAGCGCGCGGGGCTGCTGTTCTTTGCAGACTCTGGGACTGAGACGATTGTGGAGTACCGCACAGATGCGCAGGTATGGCACCGCTGGGGAGGGCTGGGGCGGAAGGTTGGGCGCCGCGTGAGCCCACCACGCCGGGGAGGGAAGGAAGGCGCGGGGTTGTGGGGCAGAGGGCTTGCACTGCCGCAGAGGCAGTACTTGCTGGGACCACCACATCCGCTTTCGACGCCCCGCCCCTGCCCACTCTCTGCCGCCGCCATGAAGGGCATCATGAGGCGCGATGAGGGCGGCAACCTGTTGGTGCGCACCGTCTGCCGCCTGCCCTCCGGCCACAAGCACGTGCCTGACGGCATTACGATCGATTCGGGTGAAGACTGCCGGCAGGTTGCAGGGCAGCAGGGTCACGGCGATTGCGGGTGCATCAGGCTGCGTCGGGGCAGGCAACGGATGTGCTTTTGCTGCTTCTTTGTTCCTGCCCAAGGATCCACAGCATGCCTCGCCCTCACGCAGATGGACGGCTGTGGGTGGCTCTGGGGAGAGCGGCAGCATCGTGTGTTACGACCCCCAGACAGGTGCTGGCTGGAGCAGCGGATGGCGAACTGCTGCGGCGGCGCCCCATAAGCCTGCCTGCCTGCGGGCCCCCGCTCCCGCCCTCTGCTGCTGCTGCGCTCGCAAGCGCAAGCCCTGCCCCCTGATGTCCGACACCCGCGCGTGATGTGTGCACAGGGGCGGAGGTGCAGCGGGTGGCGCTGCCTGTGAAGCGTCCCACCGCCTGCACCTTCGGCGGCGACCAGCTGGAGCATCTCTACGTCACCACGCGGGTGGAGACAGGTGCGCTCCTTTTGCAAGGGTCGACGGCGGCACGGATCGGCGGCACGCTGCTGGGCCCCATCCCCTCCTTTAGCCTGCAAGGCTAAAACTTCAAGCTTGGGATTGCGCTGTGCGAGTGAGCTCACTGCCCGGCCTTGCGCATATCGTGCAGGAGAGGGTGCGTCGCCGCACCACGGCGGCCTCTTCCGCGTGGCCATCCCTGGGGTGAAGGGCGCTGCAGCGGCGTACAAGTACCCTCTGTAGCGCACTGGCTTGATGAGTGCGGCTTACAGGCCGAGCGATGCGACTTCGTTGGCACACTTTTGATTGCGCATTAAGCACGATGCTCCCCCATTCTGAATTAATAAGTTCGGCTTACAGGCCGAGCAATACGACTTCGTTGGCACACGTTGGATTGCGCAATGAGCACCATGCCCCCCACTTCTGGGGTGCCCCCACGGCTGCCCCAGACACCCGCCGCCAGCTCAGGAAGCAGTGACACCAACCAGGCGCCGGGATGCTGCCCAGGCCAACGCAAGCTGTGGGCCGCCGCCTTGCTGGGCCCTGAAGACAGAACATCATGCAACTTTTGAGCGCTTCTTCTTCACAAGTATGAGGTTAATACAAATCTGGGTTAAGGCACAGGAAAAGGAATCTGTTTCAAGGCGCATGGAAAGAATGTCCGTCGAGCAGCGCCCTTCAACAGTTGCAAAAGCCATGTTTGCCGCAAATCTCATCACAGCCCGCACACAAGGCTAGCAGCTGTACAAAATTGTGCAGCAAAGTCCGGATTGCTTGCACCCTGCAGTGTGACTCCTTTCATGCATCATGAGGTCAAGTACAGCCATCAACCCTGCTGCTCCCGCTGCAGCAGCCGGCACGTCGCCTTGTGCGCGGCCCAGTCGGCACGACTGCATGCCTCGCTGCAGTACCGCACCAATCGGAAGCCGCTGCACCGCCGCCCCTACCCCCGGATCTGCGGCCAGGTTGGTGCAGCGCAGGTTGGCGCAGCCCAGCTCTGCCACGGCATGGGCGCAGCGCAGCGCCACCTGTTGTGCTTCGGGGCTGAGGGGCTGGCGTGGGTGCTGCAGCGGCTGCTGGGCTGGCTCGGCGGGCAGCGCATCCTCAAAGCTTTGCAGCAGGCGGGCGATGGCTTGCACGTCAGTTGACCTGTCCAGAAGCTGCCGCTGCAGGCTGGGGTCCAGGGCTGGCACTTGCAGGATCAGCAGCTCCAGAGCTTTCAGAACCAGGCGCAGCGGGTCATGAGCCTGCACAGCAAGCTTGTGTATGTGTGTGTGTGGGGGGGGACCCTTCACCGCAGCAGTCTGTTGCCGTTGTGAAGCAGCAAAAGGAAATGGGTTTTGGACATGTAACTGAAAGCTGCGCGTCCCACCTCGGTATTGACATCTGCTGCCACCGCCGCCTGCCTGCCAGTCGCGCACAGCGTGCGCAGCAGCTCGGAACCGCCGGCCATTACCGCGACGGCAGCTGCTGGGACTGGCTCATGGCACAGCGCTGCAACAAGCAGCTCCAGCGCGGGCATGCAGCAGCGGTGGGTTTGCTTAAGCAGACAGATCTGCAACAGGGGGCAGGGCGGTGCAGCGAGGTGTTGGTGGGGAACGCACAGCACTGAACCTGCGGGGAACCAGCAGATCACCTGCACGGGCCGCAAAACCCGCCCTCCTACACCCCAACACTCGCCTGCAGACACTCCAACGTCGCCTGCGCAAACGTCGCTGCCGCCGCCGCCCCCAGCGGGAGGCCGCCGCCGCTCTGCAGCAGCTGCCGCAGCAGGTTGCCGTCTGTGTGCCCCGCAGCGCTGAGCTTGTACAGCAGCGAGGCGCATCGGGCCCTCCCGCATTTTGCAAACTCCTCCAGAAGCTCAGCTTCATCATCTGCGCTGCCGCAAGGGAGGGCCCTGGCCGCGCTCAGGGGCAGCGCGCGCAGCGCAGACACGTACAGCAGCAGCCCGCAGTCCAGGCGCCTGCAAGGGGTTTCCTGCTGATGACTTAGCAGCCACGCAGAGGGAGAGGCAATGCCAGCTGGCGCCAGGCGAGCCGGACAGGTGGGCGGGCAAGGAGGGGCTGGGCTGGGCCTACCACACCCACCTGGCCTGGTCAGGGTTTGGCTCGGCAGAGTGCTCATTGTACTGCTCATTAAACTGCCAGGCTGTCTCCAGCAGCTCGGCCGCTTCCAAAACCACGGCTCCGACGGGCAGCACCAGCAGCCGTGGTACCGCTTCGCTGCCCGAGGGCACAGCATCTCCCAAGCCCAGCGCCGCCGCCAGTGCATGTGCGTAGCGGCACGCGGCGGCCAGGGACGACAGCGCGGCGGCGCCGTCCCGATCGCAGTGAGGGGCGCCACGGGCAGCCGCCTCTCGCGCAAGCGCAATACAGTGGAGAAGCATTCTGGCCGCAAGCAGCGGCAAGACGCCCGCAAGCATCGCAACGGCCACCCCGGCTCCTCAAACAGCTTCTGCGTCCCTCCAGACAGGAAGCGCGCGTGCAGAGCGGTGACGCCACCCCCGCCGCCGCCGCCGCATCCGCGGTCACAACACCCGTGTCTCCCCCAGGCCCCACTGGCTGCGCCGGCAGGAGGGGCAGCAGGCGCAGCAGCGCAATGGCAGCTGTGCAGGCCGCCACGGCTGCGCCGCCGGGGTCCGGGTGGCGGTCCAGGGCTGCGCTGAAGTCTAGATTGATCAAGCAGGAAGCCGACAGCGCCCACTCTGCCAGCACGTCTGCCCACTGCTGGGGGCACTCCCAGCAGGCGCTGCCAAAGCGCAACGGGTCCTGCACTGCAGCCTGCGGCGCCGCTGCCGCCACAGCCGCATCCGCGTCGTGCAGATCGTGCGCCAGCGTGCACAGCGTGCTGACCACCGCCCTCAGCAGGCCAGGGGGCAGGATGGCGCCTTCTTTGTGCTCGTTTGCTGCATCCCGCATCAGCTGCAACGCCGCAAGATGGTTTTGCACCAGGCGGATGTGCACCCAGGCATCACGTGCCTGCGCCAGGCCCAGCGCCGACGCCAGCTCGGCGGCGCGAAGGAGCACGCTGGGCGGCGAGCTGCTGCCGCTGCCGCTGCCGCTGCCGCTGCCACGCCACGCCGCCAGTTCATGCTGCCAGCGTGCCGGGAAGCAAAGTCGGCAGCCAGGATGGATGCTGCCGCCATCTCCTGCAGCCACGCCGCCTCTTCGTTGGGCAGCGCCTGCCCGCCCGGCGACAGCAGGCCGCAGAATGCCGCAGTCGCCACTCGCACCAGCTGGTTGTGCGCCTCGGGAGCCTCGTCCCTCAGGCGAGCCATGGCCTCGCGAGTGCGCTCATTCTCCATGAGCAGCGCCACGGCCGACAGCAGCGGCAGCAGGTCCATCGTCGTGGGCCCGTTGCCGCCGCTGCCTGCGGGGGCGCGCACAGGGACGGCTGCTGCTGAGAGGGTGTTTGAGGGGCAGTGACGACGGGCATGGGACCTCTGCGGGAGAAGCATGGCACTGCAGCCTGTGCACGCAGCAGGCGGGTCCTGTCAGCCCTGCATGCTGCCGCATGCTGCCCAGGCCCCCTTCTGCGCTCTGCCCTCACCCCCAGGCCAGCAAGCAAAGCAGTGGGCAGCCGCGGCGGTGGCCCGCAGCCAGCCCTGCAAGGAGGACGGCCGCAGCGCCCCAGCAAGCAGCACGCTCTGCACTCGCGCAGCCAAGAGTGAGTCAGGCGACACGCAGGCTAGCAGCTTCTCCACGCCCAAACCGCTGGAGTTCAGCAGCAAGGCCAGCTTGTCCCTCAAGCCGGCCAGCTCAGTCGTGCGCTGCCCGCTTGGCGGCCGCCGCTGCAGTGCCTCAGCTTCCCGCACCAAGGCCTGCAGCCGGCTGGCTGACAGCTCAAGGGGCACCACTGCAGGGGGCACAGGGGAGACGAAGAGTCAGCAGACAGGCTCAGTGGCAGCGGTGTCGGCTGGTCACGGAGCCCACGTGCCTGCCGTGGTGAGGAGCCGGACGCAGTCGCCATCATGCAGCGAGAAGTGTCCTGCTAGCAGCAGAGTAAGCACAGCGACCAGGCCCCTTGAGGTGGCGATCAAGACCGCCAGCGGGTGCTCCTGTCGCCGCCGAAGGTCGACTGCTGCCGCCGCCATGCGCTCGCACAGCTTGGCGCACGAACTGCGGATGTGGACGAGGGTGCAAGGTCTCCGCTCCGCACCTTGGCGGACTCAGATCACAAGCCAGAAAGGATGCAATCACCTGCCGAGGCCGGGCGGCGGAATTTGGCCAGGCGTGCAGGCGTCGGCATACGACGAAAGTTCAGTCACGCTGCGTATCACGGATGTAACATTGGAATGCGCCGGACAGGCCAGAGCCTCGTCAAGGCTGGCGGCGAATGCCGAGAAGGGATCGGCCATATGAAGGAATGAGAGGGTGTGGGGCCAGGTAGGAAAGATGGACAAAACAAGAAACGACACGGAGGGTAGAACAGGGCGTTGTTGTACAGGGGGTGGTGCGCGCGCTGCGCGCCGCGATGTGATGGTTCTGTCCCCGAAAAAGGTGTCCTTCAACAATGGCATGCACATGGGATGGGGAAAATGCACACGTCAAGTTCACAAACTCCAGGCACCGACACGTGAATATGCCAAGCTCCGTCGGAACTGGAGCAAGCATTGGCGGGGGCCTCTGGGCCGCTGGCAGCTGCCGGTGGCGCGGATGCAGCGGCACCTAGCCACACAGGCAGTTGCAAGTGGGTGCCCTTTGGCATGCAGATGCTGCCACACCTTCGGAGACCTGCTGCTTGGCTTCCCGCAGCATGTGAAGACTGTGTGACGACGCAGCTTGCTGAGTTTTGTTGGGTGCGTGCAAGCGTGAGGCAGCTGCGGCCTGCTGCCGCTCGTCACTTGCACCTCTCCCATGCAACCTGAAAGCCCTGACCTGCAATGCAACATGATCCTGCTGTTCCGCCTCTTGTAGCAACCTGACATGGCTTCCATGAGAACCAGAAGCCCTTCAGCGGTGCATGCCCCGCCCTCGCCACCCCTGCATTCCCTCCCTGCTCCAGCCCCACTGGCGCTGGCGCTGGACGCAACAACACAGCCTCCGCAGCACCTGGTCTTCATGAAGATGTTATCACATGACGCCGTGCATTCAGCTCATTCTGCTTTTAGGAAGGACATGTGTCCCCCGATGGACGAGGGCGTAGCAAGGCTGGAAGATGTGAGGTGCTGCAGCGCACTGAGGAGCAGACAGCACGGAAGGCAGTCAACAAACTCAGCGGCCTCCTTGCCGCTGCAGCAGCCGGCACGTCACCTTGTGCGCGCCCCAGTCGGCACGGCTGCACGCCTCGCTGCAGTACCGCACCAAGTGGCAGCCGCCGCACCGCCGCCCCCCCCCCCCGGATCCCCTGCCAGGTTGGTGCAGCGCAGGTTGGCGCAGCCCAGCTCTGCCACGGCATGGGCGCAGCGCAGCGCCACCTGTTGTGCTTCGGGGCTAAGGGGCTGGCGTGGGTGCTGCCGCGGCTGCTGGGCTGGCTCGGCGGGCAGCGCATCCTCGATTCGTTGCAGCATGCTGGCGACAGAGGGCAGGTCGTCTGGAGGCCGCGCCAGCTGCTGCCTCAGTTCGGGGTCCAGGGCCGGCACATGCCGGGCCAGCAGATGCACAGCCTCCAGTGCCAGATCAAGCAGCTTGGCCGCCTGTGCAGCCAGCATTGGGCAGCTCCTTGGACGCACAGCCGCACGCTGGAGCAAGGAGGTGCAACAAGACCAACATCCGCCGCCTGCCCATGCAAAACCTGGTAGCAGCATTCACCTTTTCACAGAGCTCAGCCTCGCCCGCAGCCTGCCGGGCTGCCGCGCACAGCGACCGCAGCAGCGTGAGGTTCCCGCCCCCAACCGCCGTCGCTGGAAAGCAAGCTGGCCCTTCGCGCAGTGCGTCGACGAGCAGCAACAGCGCTGGGGTGCCCGACTCTGGCAGCGGCGTGCCGCGAGAGGCTTGCAGGCGAAGGCCGAGCTGGGAGTAGAGGGAGGGCAGGGCAGGTTACAGGGCAGCGGTTGCGGCATGGGCAGACACCGACAAACTTTAAAGATTAACACGGGTTGCAGCTGACTGCGCTGGGACAGCGGCCCCCACGCCTAAGCGCCCACCTGAAGCGAGTCTTGCGTAACATCTACGATAGCCGCCGCCAAGGCTGCTGCCATCGGCGTGCCGACGCCGCTATGCAGCAGCTGGCGCAGCAGGTTCGGGGTGCCGGGCCACCAACAGTCAGTAGGTACCGCATCAACGCGCAGCTGGCACGCCCGCACTCTTCCCAGTCCTCCACCCCAGCAGCAGAGCTCCGTCCCGATCCATGGCTCGCGAGAGTGGCGGCTGCGTTCAGGGGCAGCGCGCGCAGCGCTGCTACGTAGAGCAGCAGCGCGCACTCCAGGCGCCTGCGAAGCGCCAGGAACGTAGATTTTCCAATCGTTCTTGGTGTCAAGCAAGCGTAAAGTGGAAATCCCTAAGAACATCAACGGGACGCTGGGCAGCCGCCAGAATCTCGTTTTGGGAGCTACGCTGTCTTGGCTAAGGGTGTTGGGGTGGGGCAAGCCTGATGTGCCCACCTGGCCTGCTCGGGGCTCAGTTTGTCGTGCTCCTCTGCACCCGCTGCTCCTGCGATGAGCTCAGCCAGTACCGCTTGCACTGCGGCATGCAGCAGATCCACAGCCTCCAGCACCGTGTGCCCGCTACGTACCGCCAAAAGCTGCGGTACCGCTTCACCGCCACCAGCAGCGGCGTGCCCCAGGCCCAGCGCCGCCGCTAGCGCATGTGCGTAGCGGCACGCCGCAGCCAGGGACGTCAGCGCTGCTGTGCCGGCGTCGGCGCCGCGGGCGTAGTGCGGGCCGCCGCCTCCCCCGCCAGTCCAATGCAGTGGCAGACAAGACTGATCGCGAGCGTTGGTGCAGCGGCCGTGAGCATCACAGCGGCACACCCTGGCTCCTCGAAAAGCGCTTCCAGCCCACTGGCCTGTAATTGCGATTCCAGGGCACTGACGCCGCCCGCTGCTGCTGCCGCCGCCGCTGCAGTCAAGGTGCCCGTCCCTCCCCTGGCCCCAGCAGGCTGCGCCGGCAGGTGGGGCAGCAGGCGCAGAAGCGCAACGACAGCTGCGCTGGCCGCGGCAGCTGCGCCGCCGGGGTCTGGGTGGCCGTCCAGGCCTGGGCTGAAGTCCAGCTGCTTCATATTGTGAGCCACCCACGCCAAAAATGCCAGCGTGTTTGTCCACGGCGACTGGAGCCCATCCCAGCAGCCGGCGCCAAAGCTCGAGGGGTCCTGCCCTGCAGCAGGCGCCGCTGCTGCCGCAGCCGCCGCTGCGTCGCGCAGCACGGGCGCCAGCGTGCAAAGCGTGCCGAAACCTCTCTTGACAGGCGGGGCGGCAGGGCTCTGCCGCTGTGCTGCTCGATCATCGCATCCCGTATTAGCTGTACCGCCAAGCACTGGCTGTGCAGCAGTTGCAAGTGTTGCAGGGTGTCCGCACCTTGCAAGGCCTCGTCAGCTGATCCCTGCTCGGTGGCGCACATCAGCAGGCTGGGCACCGCGCAGCGGCCGCCAACGTCGCCGCTGCTGCGCCACGCCGCCAGCTCACGCTGCCAGCGTGCGGGCTGGGCGGCCTCATCCGCCAGTATGACCGCTGCATTCATCTTTTGGAACTGCATGTCGTCTTGCGAGGTCGGCGACTGCCCGCTGCACGGGAGCAGGCCGCAATACACATCCGCCACCACCTCCACCAGTTGACGGTGCGCTTCAGGAGCCTCATCTCTTAAAGCGACCACCGCCACACGAGCGGAGTGTTCTCTGAATAGCAGCCTCCAAGCGGACAGCAGCGGCGACAGACAGTCATAGCTTGATAAGGGCGCACCGGGGTGCTGCCTGCAGTGCCGGGAAGCGTAGAGGTGTGTGAGAGTCGGAGGGCAGCAAAGCGCTGGGCCCAACCGCAAGCACCCACAAGGGCATTGGCGCATGCAGCCCTAGGTCGCAGGCTGACATAATCAACTGCTGGCCTGCCGCCGAGTCTGCCCGCAGCAGCATCGGCGGCCCAGCCAGCCTGGAGCCCAGCTCACCGCACGGCCCGTGCAGCAGGCAACGCACAACCCTGGCCGTGGCCCGCAGCCAGACCTGCAGCGTGGGCGGCTTCAGCCAGGCCGCAACCAGCACGGTCCGGGCCCGTGGCGGCAAGCACGAGGGATGCACCAAGCATTTGAGCAGCCACTTAACGCCCTGCGCAGACGATTGCAGCAGCACATCCAGCTGGCATTCATGCTCCAGCAGCTGCGCTGCGCGCTGCTCGCTGGGCGGCTGCAGCTGCAGCGCCTCTGCTCGTTGCACAATGTCCTGCAGCCGAATGGCCGACATCTGAAGGGGAACCACTGCAGACGCGGGAAGAAAAAGGGGCACATCAAGTGGACACTCCTAGCAGCAATGCATGGCTGCTGTGCCCACTTGTGCCTGCTTGCCTGCCGTGGTGAACAGGCGGACGCAGTCTACATCTGACAAAGACAGCTGCCCATTGATCAGCAGAAGCAGCATGGCACTGAGGCAGTCCGGGACGGCATTCAAGAGCGGCAGCGGCGCCGCCGCCCGCCGCCGGAGGTCGACCGCTGCTGATGCCAGGCGCTCGCAAAGGCTAGCGCAGGAGCTGCAGGCATGGGTGGGGGTGCAGTACTCGCAAGGTATCGTGGAGGCTAGTAGGACGGCCCAGTTTTTTTACCTGGCGAGGCTGGGCGGCAAAGGTTGGCAAGGCGCGCAAGCGTTGACATACAAGCTCAACTGTTCAACATTGCGCACCAGTGGTGCAAAAGTGGGGCCTGTCCGGCCGGCCAGGCAGATTTCAAGGCTATCAACCACAGCTAGGAAGGGGTCAACCATGTGGTTTATGCGACTGGAAAAACTTCAAACACGAGAGAAACACAGGTTCAGCAGAACCAGGCCTTGCAGAAGGGCAGTCAGCAGTAGCCGGCATCACTTGCGGTGCACTACCGCTCAGCATGAAACAATCCGTGCGAATCAACCGTGCTTGAAGGTTTGGCTACCTGATTGTGTTCCCTGCTGACAGATCTCAAGTTTCCACACGCTCCACAGGCTTGCATCGGCCTTGTATGACGACTCGGGGCCCGGGCGCAAGCAAACAGCAGCAGACAGTCGCCCGAAACGCCCGCGCCCGCCGTTTCCAACCAGTTTTGCGAGCCAGAGTGGTTCAACGTTTACTCCAATGTGTATTTCGAGGTGGTTACAGTCACTCAGCTACGTGGAGAGCAGGAGAAGCGGCGTCTCATGCATCTGCCCCGACCGTGCTGACTGGGCTTATGCAGGCCCCGCTGTTGCATTCCGAGCCGGCAACTGCTTCCCGTTTGTTTGCCTGCGTAGGTGCCTGGAGCTGGCCTCCACTCGCTGTCTTGCGTCTGCACGCGCAGCAATGGTGGCGGACTGTGAGCGTCTGTGTGCCTGGATGTGCGGTGGCCGCAGGGCCATCTGGCAAGTTTCTGCACGCGCTGCTGGCCAGGGGTGCAGCACTGCGCAGCCTGGAACCAAGCCAAGCGCGTTGGTCGGGTCCACAACGCTGGGAGACCTGCATGCGCTTTCGCTGAGCTGGCAATGAGGCCGCCGGCACTCAGCTGGCACCGCCTGCGGCCCGGCAAATGTGCTATGTTACATCGCTTGCAGTGTTGGCATGTGCGGCTGTGCGTCATGGGCAAAACAGAGCCGCACTCCAGACGTAACTGGGAGTGAAGAGGGAAAAGAAAAGCAGGGGCACGGGGGCAGGGACAAGTGCCCAGTGAGCGCACGCAGGGTTGGGTTGAAGCACGGTCAAAATCACGGGTACAGCGGCTGCCTCGCAGCAGGCATCGACACTAGGCTATCTGGCTGACTGGGGAGAGAGGGCACCGGGTTGCTGCGGGGAGAAAGGAGGGCTACAGACCTACAAAGCGGGGCGTCGAGCTAGCGGGCCGCTCATGGCGGCGCGTCACGGCTTCCTTGCTGGCGAGCCAGCTGCTGGCTCGCTGCACCTAGGGGGCTGGCGGGTCGAGGTTCTGCCGCAGGCTGGGCTGCCGCGGCGCGCCAATGTGGCGCGGCTGGCCGCCCAGCAAGGGTTGTGCAGGAGGCCGGCCTACTCCTCGGTGACGGTCACCGACTTGGCCAGGTTGCGGGGCTGGTCCACGTTGTAGCCGCGCAGGCAGGTGAGGTGGTAGGACAGCAGCTGCAGGGGGATGATGTTCTGCGGGCGGGGAGGGGGGGGCACACACGTCGGCACCCGGGTGGCAGCACCAGGCTCGGCCGCGGCTGGCGCAGCAGCCGGCTGCTGGAGGCCCCCGGCAACCGCAATCGCCCCAGCGGCTGGCAACCAACCTCCCGCCACCGCACTGTGCACACTCAACACAAAGGAAGCGGCGGGCACTCACGATGATGGGCTGCACGGCGTCGTCCACGCGCGGCACCGCCACGATCGGGTACTTGCCCGCCACAATGTCCACCATCTCGTCGTCCTCCTCGTTGGCCAGCACGATGAGGCGGCCGTTGCGCGCCATGAGCTGCGCGGCAGGCAGGGGGAGGCAGGGCGGCGGAAATGAGGCGGGGGTTGGAAGGAGCAGGCCCCCGCTGGGCTTGTCCCATTGCCGGGGTGCAGCGCTCCAGGCTTTGCCAGGCCCGGTCCTATACACCCCAGCCGACTGCAGCCCAGCAGCAGGCGGTGGGTGCACCGCGCTGCCGCCTGCCGCTGCCTGCACCCGCCGGCTGCCTGCCAGCCTTGCGGCTTCCCACCTGCTGTATGACGCCCGCCATCTTGCTGTGCATGGAGTCCATGGTGGAGATGACGACGATGGGCAGCTTGTCGTCCACCAGCGCCAGCGGGCCGTGCTTCATCTCCCCGCGTTGATGCCCTCGCTGTGCATGTACGACACCTCCTTCACCTTGAGCGCCGCCTCCATGGCGGTGGCGTAGTTGCGCCCGCGCCCAAACATCAGGCACGACTGCTCCTCCTTCAGGTCGGCAGCCAGCTGCTTGATCTGGTCGTTCAGCTTCAGCGCGCGGCGCACCATGTCTGCACAATGACAGGTCCAGAGGGGCAGGAGGGGGCGGGAAACTTGACGATGCCGGGATCGGCCGCTCCCCTCGTCGAGCGCAGGCGCGGGCGAAGGCAGCAGCCCTCCCACACCCGCACCGCCCCTGCTGGCCCCAGGCCGCACCAGGCAGGTTGCAGAGGGAGTCGATGATCTCGTCGCGGCGCTGGCGCTTGGAGATGGCGTCCTCGGAGAGCACCAGCGCCATCATCGTGATGGCCACAATCTGGCTGGTGTAGGCCTTGGTGGAGGCGACGCCGATCTCGGCGCCAGCGTTGATGTGGATGCCGCAGTGTGTGTTGCGCGCGATGGCGGAGCCCACGGTGTTGGTCACGCCCACGCACAGCGCGCCGCAGGCCTTGGCGTACTCCAGGGCGCGGAAGGTGTCGGCGGTCTCGCCAGACTGCGGGGAGGCAGGGAGGCACGCCGGAAGCGTCAGCACAACGCCCGCAACCAAGCCCGCCAAGTGGATCCCCCGCTTTGCGCTTCCGGCCAATTCCCCGCGGCAGCGCCTGGTAGGGGCAGCGCAGCCGCGGCCTGGAAGGCACCAGCCAGGCAGCATGAGTAGCACGCACGCTGCCTCACAACACCGCAGCACCCCGCCCACCTGGGACACAAAGATGCAGGTGTCATCACGGAAGATGGGGCAGCGCCGGTCCAGCAGGTCGGAGGCGAGTTCCAGGACCACGGGGATCTCAGTCAGCTCTTCCACCGTCTGGCGGCAGGCCACGGCGGCGTGGAAGCTGGTGCCGCACGCGATGAACATCAGGCGGCGAGAGCGGCGGATAGTCTGCAGGGGCGGGGACCGGAGGGGGAAGCAGCCTCAGGCTCGGCACCGCACGGCATCCATGCAAACACTCAAGGCTGGCAAGCGCTGAACATTCAATGCTGCGCCAGCTGCAGCTGCTCGCCCCCTCCCTCCATGTACTGCAGCTGCTCGCCCCCTCCTTCCAAGCTCATACACCCAAGCAGCCCCCCGCCCCTCAGCCTCACCGCCACGTGGTCCACCAGGCCGCCCATGCGCACGCGGGGCATGAGGTACGGGTCGATGCCGGGCACCGCGTACTTCATGGGGGACAGCGGCGTGATCTTCACCCGCCCCTGCATCGTCTGCGCAATCGTGTCCGGCTGCTCGAAGATCTCCTTCTCCATGAAGTGGGTGTAGCCGCCCTGAGGCGCAGGAGGGGGGCGGCGGCGACGCGTCAGGCTGGGCAGCGTGCTGAGTGCATGGCAGGGCAGCACACAAGGTTTGCAGGGGCCACTGAGGCAGCCGCCAGAGCGCTGGTGCTGCGCGGCACTGCCTCCTCAAGGCCCCGGCCCTGCACTGCCAACGCAGCAGCCGCCTCGAAATCGTACAACGCAGCAGCAGCAACAGCGCTGTCCGGCCTCGCCCACCTTCATGATCTGCGACACCTCCATGGACAGGGTCTGGATGGTGCGCCGCACCTCCACGCTGGGGCTGTCCACGTCGCTCCAGTTGAACACGGTGTACTCGCCGCCCTTCATGTGCACGATGTCGTTGTCCTCCAGGTAGATGACCCTGGGGAGGGGGTGGGGGAGAGGAGGGAGCACGGGGGGGGCAGAGTGAGGGCCGGGGGGGCACCAAGGGGGGCAGAGTGGGGCCAGGGGCAGAGCCGGCTGCGGGGGACGCTGGCCGGGGAGAGGTACAACGGCCGGCGGCGGCAGGCCGGGCTCGGAGGTGTACCGGCTGCCTGCTGCCCGCGAGGGCAGGGAACAAGCTGGCGGGTTAGAAAGGTGATGGGCTGGGGCGGGCGGGCAGCGCGGCAGGGGCAGCCGCCGCTCACTGCTTGGTGTGCTCCACCACTGCGGACGCCTCCGAGGCCAGGAACAGCTCCAGGCCGTAGGGCTGGTTGGCGGCCCCTGGGGCCGCGCTGTCGAAGAACTGGGGGCCGTGGGTGGAGGTGCCCGTCAGCTTGGGGGTCAGCGGGGTGTTGGGGGACTGGGGGTGCGCGGGGTGGCGGCAGCCTGCGCAACAGGGAGGGGGGCAGCGTGAGCTCCGCATCAGGCTGTTGAGAGAGAAACTGGAAGGGGCAGGGCGAGCTGATCATCAGATCTGCCGAGATCCTGAGTACAAGAGCAGAATGGCTGGGCTGCCCACAAATGCAAACCGCCAAAGGGGCTGCCGGCAGGGGCGCGGGGTCTCCCACCTGGATGCCGTACTTCATGCCCAGGATGAGGGGGAGCCGCGGCGGCAGGCCACCAGCTCGCCGGGGTAGACGGAAGACTTGATGAGCAGCGCGTAGGCGCCCTCCAGCTGCTTCACCACCTCGCACACCAGCTGAGGGAAGGGGATGGGCTCCGGCAGGCGGCTGCACAAGGGGGGACAAGGGCAAGGACTTGAATGAGGTGGGGCCAGGCACGGTGGTGCACGGGGAACAAGAGGGATTTGAGACAAACGGGTGCATGCAAGGCTTTACAGGTGGACAGAGGCACGGTGAGAAAGGGACGCGGCTGCGGGTGCGGCACCAGGCCAGCCTGGCACCCCACCTGTACAGGAACTTGCACAGCTTTGGGATGACCTCGGTGTCGGTCTCGCTCTCAAACGTCTCGCCCTCCTTCATCTGCGTGCCAGGAAACCGTGAAGGGAGGGGTGAGGTTGTGTTCCTTGCTGGGGGCAGGGATGAGATGGAGGAGGGAGAGGGGCGGCTGCACAAGCAGCAAGGGCGCGGCTGCAGAGGCAAGAAGGGGCCTGCCCCCGGCACCCACCAGGAACTCCTTGAGGGCGCGGAAGTTGGTGATGGTGCCGTTGTGCACCACCACAAACTCGTGGTTGGGGGAGGAGACGTGGGGGTGGGAGTTGCGGGCGCAGGGCGGGCCGTGGGTGGCCCAGCGCGTGTGCGCGATGCCGGCGTGCGCCTTGACCTGGGCCTTGGGGTCGAACGTGAAGCTCTTGATCTCCTCGCTCACCAGCTTCACCAGGTCGTCCACCTTGCCCTTGGCCTTGATCACCACGGGCTTGGCGGTGGGGGCGGGCTCGCCCTCAGCCTGCACCGGCCAGTCCACCGACACGCCGGCCGAGTCGTAGCCGCGGTACTCGAGGCGGCGCAGGCCATCGAACAGCGTGTTCAGGATCTCCTGGTGGCTGTGCCGCACCTGCAGGGGCGGGGGGCAGCAGGGGCGGGTGAAGGGAGGTGGCACAGACATGTCACGCGATCTGCAACCACCCATGGCCAACCCGGATGGGCGCACAGCGGCAACAGGCAGGGAAACTCACGTCATATGTGTAAAAGCCGAAAATTCCTGCGTTCAGGAAGCAATGGGGGGGGCCGAAAGGGAGGGAGAGGTCAGGAAAGCCGCAGGAAGCGGGCGGCGCGTTGGCAGCGGCGGCAGCGAGCTTGGCAGACAGGTGACACACGGCTAACAGAGGCCGGCGCACAACGCAGGGCGACAGCAGCGCAGGTGCATTCGGCGTTCTGTGGGATAGGGAGTGCACGCATTGCGCCGGCGGTTGCCCGGGGGAGCAAAGCATCCCCTCCACGCGTTGCTCAGCCTGCTGCTGCCCCCGCCGCCTATTCTAAGCACTGCAGTCACTCACCGCACATGGTTCTTGCCCTTGCAACCCCTGAAGAGTGAGCTAGTGAGCGCCGGTCTCTGGTGGTTGGTGCCTAACTTGCAGATCGAACAGCCTGTGGCCCGGGGAATGCCACCAGACAAATGCCTTCGCTCTCAGGGAGGGCAGAAGTGGAGATCAGGGTAGGGGGACGCCGTAAACAGCGTCAAACGATGCTCTTTCCAGTTATGCCGGTCCAGCCTGGCAGCTCGCTCCTGGGACGCTTTAACAAGCGCCGCACAAGGTTTAGTTCACCATCAATTTCGTGCAATTGCGTGGCGCGGCTTGCAAACCGAAAGACAAGGTCGGGAGCAAGGCCATAAGAACGGCTCGGCAGCACCCATCTGCCCTGCCGCACTCCCTTTTCCACATTCATGCGCGACTTCTGGTGCTGAATTCCTTATCATCAAAGCAGTTCGCCTGCAAGCAGGCGGCACATCCCAAAGGCCTGGAAGCGGTGGCCGCGCACCTGCTTACGTAGGCAAGGGCTAGCTGTGGCGTGCAGACCTTTTGCTGCTACATCTGCCATGCCTCAAAGGGTGCAGAGCTCATCCGTTTCCAGACCTTCCCTGCATCAGGCAGATGTCTCCTAGCGCAGAGTTACCAATGCAGCGCCAGTCGTCATGCAATATCCGCTGCTGCCAATGCTCCGCAGCCGCCTTCCGCCCTGCATGCGCCGTGTGGTTCACCCTTTCTCTGCCGTCGGCCAATCCATGTTTACAGAGCCTGCCAAGCGCGCCAGCTTTGCTGCTCCGTGCACGGCAAGTGGCAGGCAATCGCCATGGTGTGCGACGGCGGCGCGGCGGCTTGGCCGGCGCCCATGCGGTGCGATGCTCTCGGCAGGCATCACTCGATGTACAGGTTGTGCTTTTGTGCCACTCCTCGATGCTCAGCTCGGGGTACTCTTCGTACTGCTCGTCATCAGCACCCACCTGCAGGGCCACTGGATGATACCAGCGGTTCTGCCGCTGCGGTGACTGCAGCAGCCCTCAAAGCAGCCCGTGGTAAAGCGCCGCACGCCCGCTGCCCCCCTTCCCCTTCCCCTCTCGCTTTCTCCCCAGGACGAACATGCACACTCAGCCGCCCCCTCGCCTGCGGCTCCACCCAGGGCGCCTTGCTGCCCAGCATGATGTGCACGCTGCGCGGTGGCGCCGGCAGCTCGCTGTCGATGGCCCCCGCAAAGGGTACACCCACTGCGGCCAGCTGGGGTCCTGGCACCACAGGTGGCTGCCGCACTCGCAGCAGAACATGCGGGTGTTGGTGGAGGGCTGCACGGCAGCGGGGAGCGGCAGCCGTTGGCGGACTGCACGTAGCAGTGGCTGCTGAGCGGCGGTAGGCACCCCAGCGCAACAGCCGCATTTGCAGCAGCGCCTGAGCAGGCGCAGGCCAGGAGGCACAAGCGTTGGCGGAGAGCTACTCAAGCGGCATGCCGTCGTGCCCCGGCTGCCCCCACCTGCAGCGCGCCGCCGCTCTCCCCTGGCATCATCACGCGGTACGGCCGAATCTTGTCCCGCCCCTCCACCTGCCGCTCATGAAGACGCACACACGGTGGCCACCAGGCCCAAACCCGTGGACTTGTGGTGGCCAGGATCGACCATCACACAAGCAGCTGGAACAGCGCACAACGAGTGGGAGCAGCACATACTTGGCCAAGCAAGCCAAGCAGCGTGCGGGAGGGGGCGGCGCTGCTGTAGCTTACAGGGTGCAGCCAGCCGGCCATCCCCACCTTCAAGCCGTCGGCCTGAGCCATGATGTTGATGGCGAAGCCGCCGCCGCCGCTGACCTTGCGGCAGATGCTGCGCGCGGACGGGCGAGCGGGAGTGCTTTGTGAGGTGCAAGCGGACGCCGCCGCCGGCTGGCGAGCCAGCCGCCGAGGCGCCGTCAGCAAGCTCAACCCAGGCCACTGCAGCCACCCGGCAGCCAGGCGGCGACCCTGGCTCTTGACAACACAACCTCGGGCCGGCAGGCTGCCTTGCCTGCAGTAGCAGCGCATGAAGGGCACTGGGGTGTGAGACCTGCAGGTGAACCTGACCGCGCCGCAGCGGCAGGAGCCTTGGAGTTCCATGGCGGCTGCAGAGGTGCAAAGTGCTTCCTTGGCGGCGCCCAGGTGAAGGCCTCTGCCCCGTTGGGGGAGCATGGGATTGATTCCGCAGCAGCCCAGTCAGCAGCCGTTTGCGCCAGCTGGCGCTGCTGTTGCCCCCATGTTCCCAAAGGAGGCCCCCATGTTCCCAGGAAGCCCACAGGTCTGCAGGTGCCTGGCAGGTGCCTGGCCTGGCCTGGCTGGATCTCTGTCTCATCATGAGTAGGCCAGCATGCCGGTCCAGAGCTGGCAGAGGTCAGCAGGGCGCAGCAGCAGCGGCGACTCATGGCACTCTGTTGGTTCAACGGTCAAGTATCATCCCAAGCACGATTGAACTGCTCTCTGCTCATTGAAATGTGCCGGCAGAGGGCGCTGCACAGCTTCCAACGCCGCCCTTGACTTGCATGGGCTGGGATTGAGCGGCTCTCCAGTAGGATCTTTTGAATGCCGAGTGCATGCACATCTTTCTTATCACCGTGCTGTACTTGGCATTTGCCCGCCATCAAGTTTCTCGCCCACCTGCTGACACATTCCCTTTCCGCCGTCACCAGGCGGTGAGCCTATCCCTAACAGGCTGAACCTCCCCCACCGCACAGCAACCTGCCCGCACCCTCCACTGAAGCGCAACACTCTTGCTGGCGTCACTGCCTGGCTGTCCATGACGTCATGTGCCAGCGTGCATGCCTGGAGTCTTGTGCCTTTCTGCCACCTCACATGGCATACATGGCAGCTCAGGGTGGCAAAGGACTGGTCGGTGTGCTGGGCTGCCCTTTTATGTCATTCAAAGGCTCAACACTCTTAAAGCACTCAGCAAACCGATGGAGCTTGCAACAAACTTGTGTGCCACCTAGCCAGCCGTGCCTGCACGCCGTCGGAAGCTGCCCAGCAGGCCGCCGCTGGCCCCACTGCCCATCAGCCATGCTGGCCTGCGCGTGGCTGCAGCGGCAGCGCAGGGCAGGACGGCAGGCGATCAGTGCATGCGCGGCCAGCCGTCTATACTCACCCAGCCCACTTGCAGTGGCCCAGGCATGCCAGCAGCTCCAGCGCAGCCCACCTGTGTCGTCATCCTGGTGCGCGGCCGCTGCGCGCTGCTGCTGGCCGCCCGCCGCCGTCGAGTGTGCCGCCGCGGTGGAGCAGAGCTGCGCCAGCGCCGCATCCGCCACCCCCGCCTGGCGCAGCCGCTGCTGCAGCTCCGCTGCCAGCTCCTGCCGCGTGGCCAGCTCCCGCGCAAAGGCGGCCTCCGCTGCCGCCGCGTCGCTTGCATCGCCGCCGCCGGTTTGGGAGCGCAGCGCCGCCAGCCGTGCCCGCAGCAGGCTGCGCATGAGCAGACACGGGTGGTAATGCCCATCCTCATCTCAAAAACAAATCTGCCACAGGCAGCCGCTGCATGGCATGCGGATGCTGCCACGTGCAGCAAGCCGGTGCGGCAGCACCCCACAGCACCCACCTCAGCTGCTCCTCGGCCTGCCCCTGCTTCAGCAGCCACGCATCCAGCGCCGCCCGCACCGCCTCCTCCCTGTCGTCCAGCTCAGCCAGCTTCAGCAGCGAGGCATGCAGCTGGGCCTTCAAGGAAGCGGCATCGGCCTGCGCAGCAACGGCGTCGCCCTCCGCGGCAAGACGCCGCTCCTCAGCGTGCGCCTGCTGCAGCTGGAGGGAGTCGATGGTGGCGATGAGGCGCTTCACCACGCTTTCCGGGCCTGTAGATGACAGGAGGGCACGACACGTGAGTGCCCAGGGCGTCGCGCAAGCAGGGCGCAGCGTTTGACCGGCCGACAGTCGGCGGCAGGCGCCGCAGGGTCGGGAGACGAGAGCCGCGCGGGCGGCTCACTTGGGGCTGCCAATGGTCCTGCAGCGCCTGAAGCGGTGCGAGGCGGGGTACAGGCTCCACCAGGTAGCCGAGGAACGGCTGCTGGGCTGTCGTCTGGCAGGAGGTGAGGGTAAGGGACACCGCACGCTGCAGCAGCCGTCATGTTGCTGTATGAGCTAGGTGTCAGCGGAGTGCAAAGCGCACAGAAGGCCCAGGCTTGCAGGAAAAGCGATCCAAGACTTCGGGGTGTCGCAGGGGTGCTTCGCAATGCTTCGCGATATGCCTCAAGCGATACTCCGTCCTAAGCATGGGAACGCAGTGCAAATGTGCACGCTCCTCATCATGAGAGGGGGAGGAAGGCAGCTCTGCAGATGCAGCCGGCATCAGGAGCCGGTGAACAATTCATGCTCACCAGAATCCCGTGGAACAGTGTAGTGTTTCGACGCGCGAGCCCTCCGACACCCTGGGCCCCTAGGTTTTAGTCCATCCCCGGCATGGGGTTCGAGACGCTCCCCAAGCCCCCGGCTCTGAACGTCGATCAAGGGATGGACGAAGATGAGCAGCAGCACAGCGCCTGCCGGGTTTGCTGGCAGGCCGAGTCTGAAGCCAACCTGCTATCGCCCTGCCTGTGCTCAGGTGAGCAGCACCCTGCTCTCTGTATTCGGGGAGCGCAAGCATCGCGAGGGGCGCATGCACCAGAGGTCTGGCCCAGGGCCACAGCGGGTGCCGGCGCCCAGCTTCGCGCCCCGCCTGCGCCAGCCAAGCGCCACCGAGGCCCCTGCTGCAGGCACGCAAAAGCATGTTCACCTGAAATGCCTTCGCCGCTGGCAGGAGCACGTGCAGAAAAGGGACGCCTCGGACGGTGCGCTGGCGGCCTTGTGCCTGCGCGCCTGGCAGGCCAATCCTGTGTGCAGCACACCATGGCTGGTCTGCTGGGGTGTGGCGACCCCCCCCGCCTGCCCAGCTGCGCGCCTTCCGAAGCCCGCCCCATCCTTCCCCGCAACGCAGAGCGCGCCTTCCGCTGCTCCGTTTGCCGCGCGCTGTTCTCGGTGCCGCCGCCGCAGCCGCGCAGCGCGGCGCTCGCCGCTCAGGCGCTACGCGGCATCGGCGGCGCCCTGTGCATCACCCTGCTGGCTTTCGGCCTCTCAGGTGGGCCCAGCTTGCTGGCAGTGAGCGCAATGTGTGGAAGCGCGCTGCCCTTTGAGTGTTTTCTTTTTGATCAGTTGAGTGTGGTTGGAACAGGGAAGCGAGCGGGCCCTGTCCTGCGGCCTGTGCTGCCCACGCTGAGTGCGGGTTGTCGCTACACCGCCCCCGCAGGCCCCCTGGCCCCACCTCGCCCTGCTCGTGCTGCTGCTGCTGGCCAGCCGCTCCCACTGGCTGCCGGGCATGGCACTGCTGCTGGTCTGTGGAGGCCTTGCCGCCATGCACGCGCGCGGCCTGCGCCTCGTGCTGCGACTCGACGGCGGCGGCCGCGTCGGCCTCGCCCTCATACGCCGCGGCGCCCCGTGCCCGGAATTCGACCAGGTGAGGGCGGCTTGTGTGCGTGTTTGTTTGTGCGGTGTGGGTGCCTGTTTTTTTTTTTTTTTTTGTGGTGCTGTGGGATGTGTAGGTGTGGGTTGTCAGAGAAGCGCTTGCACTCTGGCCAAGGCGCGCAGCTCAGCCGCCTCACACCCAGCAGCTGTGCTCCTCCTGCCGGCGGAACACCCTTGCAAAGCCAGCCCGCAAGAGCGGCGCAGCCGCGTGGGCCTGCGATGTCACCGCCGCCGCTGCGGGGCCACGGAAGGTATCGCCTTCCTGTCTGCCCGCCGCCCGGCTGACTGTCCGCCGCCGGCGCCGTTCACCCCTTCCTGCAGGCGTGCTGCTGGTGGCTGCAGAGGGGCTGGACCACTCGATGTTCCGGCGCAGCGTGGTGCTGCTCACGCAGCATGGCAGGTGCGGGAGTTTGCCCGCCGGCGTCATGCCGAGCTGGGACCGCTCTCCGCATGCCTGCCAGCAGGTGTCATCGCCTTGTGCTGAATGGCCAGGGAGGGCTGGCTGGGGGCTTCCTCTGTGCCCACCTTGTTGCCTTACGTGCTGCGTGGTTTGTTGTTGGGTGGAGCCGCTGCCTCCAGCTGCGCTTGGATCTAGAATGGGAAGCCATCGCTGCCCGCCGCCCCCACCCCACCCCGCAGGGAGGGCGCCCGCGGCGTGATCCTCACCCAGCCCATGGCCACCCCACCTGCCACCGGCCATGCCCTGGCCGGCGGCGCAGCGGGCGGCGGCGAGCGCGGCAGCGCGCGCGCGGCGGGGCGGCGGGCAGGAGGGCGGCGCGGTGCTGAGGCACTTCCTCGGCGGCCCGGTCGGCATGCCTGGTGCGCTGCCAGCTGGCGCCACAGCGCCTGTCCGCACGGCGCGCTTGGTTGCGCTGACGGGGACTGTGTGTGGCGCCACAAGCCACCCTCGCGCCCTACTTCCCTAGACGCATGCTGCCGCTTGCTTCGAGCAGAGCGCGGTTTGTGCGCTGGCCTGCCCGCAGGCGAAGGCGTGAACCATGAGGTTGTGGTGCTGCACTCTCTAGAAGGCGTGGCGGGCGCCCGCCGCATCCTGCCCCCGCCAACGACAGCGCCGCGCCGCAACAGCCGCGCGACGCCGGCCGACACCCACCCGCGCTGCCGCTCTTCGAGGGCGGCAGCCTGGCCGAGGTGCTGGAGCGGGCGGCCGAGGCCGACGCCGCGGCGGCAGCTGCAGCGTCGCAAGCGGGGCGGCCGTTAGCAGGGCCGCCGCCGCGCGGCGTGGCGGTCGCCGCGGCGCAGCGCAGGGCGCTGGCGGCATGGCGGCAGAGGCGGCGTCCCCAGTCTTGCTGTTCCACGGCGTGTGTGCCTGGGCCGAGGGCCAGCTGGAAGGTGTGTGGTTGGGCTCTGGTGTGGGTTGTGTTCGTTTGCTCCGCCGCTGGAGAGTGCCTTGCTGCTGCATCCCGCAGTTCCACCCCTGTTCGATCCCAGGCCTGCCTTGTCTTGTTGTTTCAACAAACCAGCAGCAATTCATTCATCGTTGCAAATCGCCGCCCCCTGCTCCTGCCCCCGCTCTGCAGGCGAGCTGCGGGCGGGCGCCTGGGGCTTCACCACAGACCAGGCCGCAGGTGGGCTGCCCCTGCTCAGCCTGCCGCCAGACCAGCTGTGGCAGGCGCTGGCGGGCAGCCCCAGCCTGGCGCGCCTCGTGTGAGCGCCAGCAGCGGGCGTCTGCGATGCGGCCGCCACGCCGGAGGCTGGCTGGCGGCCAAGCGGCCTCAAGCCTGCGACGTGGTCGCGACGCTCGTTCTTGCGTGCCGACCCTTTTTGTACAGAACTGAAACTGGTTTGCTTCCTCCCAATAGATAGCCATGCGAATTCTATGCTGCTGAACATTCCCAACCCCGGCACAGCGTAGCCGGTTGGCCATTCACGCCTGCACTCCTGCTGTATCCAGCCTGTGTGCACGGCCCGTAGGCGGCGGCCCTCCAACCCCTCTACCATTCCTTCCCTTTAGCGTTGATCCGTAGCGTTGCTGAGTCTGTTCTGCGCACGGCGGTTTTCCTCTTCCTGCGCCCGTTTTTCTGCGCCCTCTCCGTGCGCCAGCTGGTGCAGCGCGTCCTGATGTGGAGGCAGACCTGCCTCGACACAGCATCGCTTCAGCAGGTGTTCAGGCGCGCCCGCCTGAGCCCCTCACCACCCCTGTACTTTCCAGCTTCCTGTTGTATTCCGTGGCTTTGGTGTGGTGTGTCACGAGCCCTGCCTTACTTGCATCGGTGCCTCCCTCCCCCTTCCCCCTCCTCCGCCCCACACACACCCGTGTAACGCGTTTTGCCGGCTCGCTGGTGCGCTGGCGGCAGCCAACACGCCGTTGGCGCTGCCACCCACAGCCTCACAACCGTCTTCAAGTGCTGTTTACAGGATAGTCAATGCATCACCACTAAGCATTGCATGTTGTCGTGGATTACCAGCAATGCCTGGTACCTCAGGGCACTGTGCCCACAAGGGTGGCTTGTTGTTCAACTTCAGCCCTGCACAGGCGTGGGAGCAGCAGGTTGCGACAGATGGCGGTGGTGGATTTGCTGCCCAGCACAAGGGTTTGGGACACCGCCGCTGCTCCTCTGGTTTCAGGACAACCCAATGATCCCTTCAGCCAAAGCCTCATGCACAGGCAGATGTGTGCAACCAGCGCAACCGTAAACGCGTTGGTTGGGGGTACAAGAAACCTGTACAGCTTACCCAACCGCTCCCTTAAACTGCGGCGTTCCTCGGCTTGTTGTCATTCCATCCTCGCTGATCATATCCACTGACCTATTTTAAGGTGAGGTGATGAGTAGTGGTCTTTTCGGAGCCTGTCTACTGGCTGCAGTGTGTTTGGGGCTTTGCTCAGTGCAACCCATTGCCGTGCCCGCCGTTGCCCACATCGCGAATTGTTGCAAAGAGCTTGTTTTGGGGCCGCATCAAGCCAGCAATCACCTCGAACTGGGTGTAGCCAAGCGCGTGCCTGGTCTGCAACGTTCAGAAGCTGTGGTTGCCATGGCCGAAAGCTCGCCTTATTTGAGCTCATTTCGCTCGTCAATTGTCACTGCCCCCTGTAGAAGCTCACGATGAAGGCCGTGGCTGTGGCTGTCGCCGTCCTGTGCTGCCTGGCGCTCTCTGCCCAGGCCAGGTGAGCCTTCTCGCTGCCTAGTTCTGATTTCAACGCGATCACGGGGCAGAGCTCCGTAATCGCTCCAGCGGCGCGGTTGCCTCACAGCATCCCGGCTGGCATCCTGTGCGATCCCGCCAGCTGGCTTGCCGCTGTTCTTTGGCGGTGGCCCCCACCCTCTGGTTTCTACTGCTCTGACCTGCATGCACCCCCACTGTCCACCTGCTGCAGCCGTGACCTGCTCCAGGGCAACACTTGCCCCAAACCCCAGTCCCAGATCCGGTGCAAGGGCAAGGTGCGCACGCCCAGCGCCTTGGCCCTTTCGAGCCTTTCATGCCCACGCTGTGTCTGACTGCAACGGGGTGAAGCCACCCAGCCGGGGTCTGGGCTGAGACCTCTCAGCTGCCTTGCATACTGAAGGGCGGGAGCCAACCCCCTCCACCAGCGTCCAGGCCCTTGCGCCTGTTTGAGCTTGCGCTGACGCCACACACCCTTTCACCCGGTCCCCGCCGTGCCGCAGTGCGTCGACTTCCTGCGCGACCGCAAGCACTGCGGCTCCTGCAAGCCCTGCCCTCCCAGTGAGCCTCGGCGACGCGCCTGCTCTCTCGCCGCACCGTGCACCACAGCCCCTGCTTGGCCCTCGCCGCTTGCGCCCCTGCCCCGACCCCTGCCTCCGCTCCACTGCCCTCCCCCGCAGCCTTCGCCTGCAAGCAGGGCGGCTGCGTCTGCCCCCTCCCGCCCCGGCATTTGTTTCGACCGCTGCATCAACCTGAAGCGTGACCCCATGAACTGCGGCACCTGCGGCAACGTCTGCCCCTCCGGCCAGTGAGCTCCATGCAGCGTGGGGGACGAGGCAGCGGCCTGCCCTCGCCGCACTGGTCATGCGCTTTGTTCATCAATTCTTCCGGAACTGACTCCAGTGCCGTGCCGCGGCAACCATGCCTGCAGGTGCCTCCGCGGCCAGTGCGTGGGCGGTGACGACGGCTGCGGCATGTACCAGATGCGCTGCGGCGGCAAGGTGCGCGGCCTCTGCGCTCAGCCAGCTGGCCCCGCCCAGGGTCTTCCCGAGTTTGAATCTGGCCCGTGCAGGGCACCAGATTGTGCGCTGTGCTGTGCGCTGTGCCTTCCATGACATCCCTCATTGGAATGACATTCCTGAAATTCCACATGACAATGTGCCAGATGACATTCCTCACCCCAGCGCGCACTCCCCCGCCCCTCCCCGCCTGCCGCAGTGCCGCAACATCCTGATCGACTCCATGTTCTGCGGCAACTGCCAGACCCGCTGTACCAACGGTGGGCCCAGCCAGCGGTCGCGCCTGCGCCCCGTCCTGCCATCCTGCACGCCCGCCTTGCCCTGGCCCTCACGTCTGTCGTCTCGACGCCTCACGCCTGCCCCCCCGCCCCCGCCCGCAGGCACCAAGTGCTTCAGCGGCGGCTGCTCCTGCCCCAAGTCCCGCCCCGACGTGTGCGACTTCAAGTGCACCGACACCAAGACCGACCCCCGCAACTGCGGTTTCTGCACCGGCGACTGCACCGTCAAGTTCGGCGCCAACGCCAGTGAGTGGCGCCTGCGCCCAGGCCCCGCCCAGCCCTGCCACACCCCTTGCGCCTGGCTTCCAGGCAGCGCCGCAGCTGCCTCCGTCGTGCCTCGCTGGCTGCCCACCACCTTGCCCTGTGCCCTGTCGCCCTCACCTGCTGCAGAGTGCGTGGAGGGCCAGTGCCGCCGCGCCTGACATCCTGCAGCCGATGCCCGCCCAGGCCTCTGAAACATCGAGGCTCCATCCAACATTACGGATGATTTGAACCCAACAGACCCCTTCCCCCCCACCCATTTTGGAACTCAGCCTGCCTGGATGCGCGACCAATCTGTCCCCATCACTCTGCTGACTTGCATTCACATTTTGTCCTACAATGCTTTATCACCTGCGATGTAAAGCTACTGCCTACGGGGCTGAGGTGCAGTAGTGAGAGGATGGCTGCTTGTGTGTGTGTGGGGGGGGTGAGAACCTCCTGCTATGCTCACTGCTTGGGCGCTGCCTGCCGCCAGCGCAAACAGACAAACATGCAGGGTGCTGCTGCCTGCGGGCTGAAGGATGGGTGGGACCATCCAAACTGCCAACATGCAACGGCATCAACTAAAAACACTTTGCCACCTCCACCGCTTGCTTAGTGAACAACACATCAGCAGAGCCACTACCTCCCAGCCCCCACTGCCGTCTGACTTCCTTTCCTCCCAGCCTGAGCACCGTGCGCGGAACAGGCTTACACATTGAAGGGGCCCATGCAGCGTGGCCCCGGCGATCAGCCAAGGGGGGGGGGGGGTTTCATTCGAGCTAGCAGCGAGGGCACAGCTGCCCCTTCTACAGCCTGTGTTGCAAGGCAGGGGTGTGGCATTGCGGAACAGAGCACAGGAGGGAGCTGGCACAAAGGCTGGAGGGGGAAGAAGAGCAGGCTGAGCAAAAAAATGGCCAGGGGGACTGGAACAGAAGGAGGGTGAGCGGCGGCGGCGGCGCAGCACGCCGCTCCCGCAGCTGCTACACATCGGTCGGCTGGCAGGGCGCCGGCTGGCCGCAATGCCGGTCGCCCGCGGCGCGCCCGTGCAAGCCGCTCAGAGCGAGATGCGCCGGCTGCCGTTGCGTTGGATGCTGCAGCATGTGAGGGGGCATGATCCCTTGAGCCCATGCATCCCAGCCTGAAACTGCAACAAAACTTGTGGCCACACGAGGCGGCAGCAACCCATCCCCTCCCCACCAGATGCCTGCAATTGGCGCCCTGCCCCCCCCGCCCCCAAAAGCCACCTCCTGCACACACACACACACACCTGCGAGCAGAGGGCGAGGCGTTGCTGCTGCGGGGGCTGTACTCGTCTGAGCCCAGCTCCGAGCCCGAGTAGTCGGTGGTGGCGGCGGTGCGCTGCGTGCGCTGCGCAAGCCACTCAGGGTCCACCCCCGCTCCCAGCTGCACGGGTTCAGGGGCAAGGGGGCGGCAGAGGTCAGCGCAGCGGCTGGGTAGCCAGGCCAGACGGCATGTCAGGGCGGGACCAGCGGCCCAAGCAGCTCCCCCTTCAGTTGAACAGCTTCCCCCAACCACCACTGCTGTCCTCACCCGGCGGCCCCAGTTGGCATCCCCCACCCCCACCCTCCCCCACCCACCCACCCGATCCGTGACCGAGGTGGCGGCCGAGGCGGTGACGTGCACATCAAACGCGTCGCTGTTCTTCTTCTTCATGACCAGAGCGTCGCGGGCGGCACGCGCGATGCGCTGCTTGCCCTTGCGGTTGCGCAGGCGCCAGGCGATGCGGCGGTAGTAGTAGCACATGATGAAGAGAATAGAGCCAAACACCTGTGGGGGCAGGGTGGGAGGGGTGGGGGCCCAGAACGGGAGGAAAGCAGGTTGCGGACGCGCTCGTCGGCACGGCAGGGCAGCACAGCAGCCGCGCATGGCCACGGGCAGGCGCCCCCAGCCCGCACGCAGGCCGCCGTCGCCAAAACCACTGCCCCACCCCCTGCCCACCTGCATGCCGACCAAGAAGGCCAGGAATGTGAACTGCACTGTGAGGTAGTAGGAGCGGCCGTACTTGGTGGTGCACGTCACAGCGCCCTCCGTCTCGTTCACGGGCGGCGGCAGCTTCAGCATCGACAGGCTCTGCACAGCGGGGCACAGGCCAGGGGGCCGGCATGTGGCTTTAGTACGAGCGACAGAGACGGCGGCCTGGGCCCAGCAGCTGCTGCTCGCTCGCTGGATGGCAGCATGAAGGGTGGCCCCGCCCCCCCCCACCCCCTCCCGGGCCCTGTGCGTCACCTCAATGGTCACTCACCTCAATGGTCTTGTTGATGTTGACGCCCGCCGAGTAGTTGAGCCACTGGTCAAAGGTGGGCAGCGCGGAGGGCAGCGAGCTGAACACCTCGCCGCTCTGGGCCAGCACTGCAGAGCGGCCACGGGACGGGGCGGGAGGAGGGGCGCGGGCGAGGGGAGCGTCAGTGCGGGGCGGCCTGCGGGGCAGCAGCGGCTGCTGTGACTGCGCCCGGGACCCAGCAGGGCCAGCCTGGCAGCGCAGCAGAAAGGGGGACTCAGCATCAACCCCGCCCAACCCACCCGTCACTTGCTCCCCCACTGATGTGTTGGACTGCGCGTTGCCGCTGAGCAGGATGGGGTAGGCTTCCGGGAAGTTGGGCAGCCCGCCAAAGGGATACTGCGGGGAGGGGGAGGGGCACCAGGGAGGCACAAGGGGGCGGTGAGCTGTTCTGGCACACATGCCAGCTCAGCCCCGGCGCGCAGGGAGGCACAATGGCAGCCGTAATTCTGCACACAGCTCCCTTCAACCGCCCGCCGCGAGAGCAGCCTGGGCAGCCCAGCCGTTCTTCCCCGAAGCAGCACAGGAGCAAGCGAGCGCCGGCCCACCTTCCCCCAGCCTTCTCCACGATCGCCTGCGCCGAGTAGACAATCTGGCCAATGGCCTGCGCCATGTCGGAGTCGGTGTTGACCTTGTCCTGTACGATGTTGCCGTACTGCGCGGCAGGCGCCTCGTCGCAAACCTGCGGGGCCGAAGGGAAGGCGGGCCGAAGCGCAGGGGTGGGGTGATGGTCAAGCGGGGCCAGCGAGGGGGCGGCAGGGGATGGTCCTGCTGGGACCCCGCAGCGGTATGCCTCCCAGCCTGGCCCCTCCGCCGGGCTGAGCAGGCCGGTGACCGTCGCGCCACGGAACACCGCCTGCCCCGCGCCCAACCCCTTTCTTCCCACCCCTTGGCAGCAACACGCGACAGCTTCCTGCGGCGTTCGACCACCCACCCACCCACACCAGCCCCCACCCACCTCCCACTCCAGGGCCGACACAATGTTCACGATCTGGGCAAAGATGATGTTGGAGGTGAGCCACGCGATGAGCAGGTAGGTGGCAAAGGCCTTGAGCTTGGTCTCCTTGATGGCGTTGTGCGCCTTGATCTGGTTCACGTCCGTCAGCTTCTCGTGCACCTTCATCATCGCCTTCCAGAAGCTCTTGGACTCCTTGGTCTGCGCAGGGGGCATGTGTGTGAGTGGGTGCGTGAGTGATGGGTGGGTGGGGCCCACGTGCAGGCAGCAGCCAGTTCCCGCAGCGCTGCGGCATGGGTGCCTGCGCGGCCAGCCGGCTGAGGCGGCAGGGAAGGCTGCCGCGGCCAGCCCAAGCATCAGACAGGAGGATCGGCCCCTGTGCGCGGCGCTTTCCCTCGCGCAAGCCTGCCCCCAGCACCGCCCGCCCCCACCTGGTTGGCGTTGTACACCAGGCCGCTCTTCATCAGCCCCTTGGCCTCGGTGGCGTCCCGCTTGGTGTCCAGGTTCTTGGTGCCCCACGTGATGTCGTCGGTGTTGCAGAACGCATTCACCTGCGGGTGGCGGGGCGGGGAGGAGCCAAGGGATGTCCCGCGTGGGTCGTTGATGCCAGCATGGGCACGGGTAGCAGCTGCGTTCCGCGAGCGCACCTACGGCGCCGCCTGCGCCCCCTTCCTGAAGCCGTCCACACCGCCGCTCCTCCCTGCCCAAGCGCTGAGCACCCACCTGCAGGATGTTCCAGAAGATGGGCTGCATGAACCAGTACTGCAGGCCCGCCCCGCAAACGCCATCATGTCGCCGTGCAGGAATCCGGTGATGAGCATGGAGCCGAGGGAGAGGATCACGCCCAGCCGCGCCACGCTGGTGAACATCTGCGAGATGGAGGAGCCATCCACCATGTACCTGCAGCGGTACCATGGAAGCGAGGGGGCAGATGAGCCGCCGCGACGCGCAGACCGCACAGGGGCAGCGTGAGCGGTGCAGCAGCGGCAGGGGCGCGGTGCACCGAGTGCAGCAAGTGGTTCGGCAGGGCAGCAGGCGGCCGGCGGGGCGGCTGGGGGTTGGCATGCAAGTGCGCCGCAGCGCACCAGATGGTGATCCCGGTGAAGGCCGCCATGTACAGCATGAAGTACACGGCGCAAAAGAGGTGGACCTGGTCGAGGGTTGCGTGGGCAAAGGGACAGACGGGTGAGGGGCAGGGCGGGCAGCAAGCCCACCAAACCGGGCTGGCAAGGCCCGAAACGTGTTGCCAGTCATCAGTTGCCCTGCCACCTCCGCACGCTGCTGCCCGCCCCGCCCGCCCACCTTTTCCACCGCCTCTGGCTTGTTCTTCAGGTTGACAATGACCTCCACAATGATGAGGAAGAGATAGATCATCGACAGTATGGAGCCAACCTGCAGGCAGGGCGGGATGATGGCCGAGACGCTCGGCGACGGAGCACTGAAACGCCCCATACCCACCCACCACCAAACACACGCGCTTTCCCTCTTCCCCCGGAATCAAACTGCCCCCTCACGTTTTCCATGGCAGTGGATCCGTTGAAGAGGGCCATGAACAGCTGGTAGAGGATGGTGTAGAACACGCCGATGCCAAACCAGGTGCCCGCAAACGTCATGATCATCAGGTACATGAACTCCAGCGACAGCACACACTTGCGCATGAAGCTGCAGGGGCAGGGGGCGGGCACAGCGGGTGGGCGCAGGGCAGCGAGGCAACATGCAGTCAAGGGCGGAAGCTCGAGGCCACTCGCGCCCCCGCACAGTCTCGCCCAGCTGCCCATCATCTGCAACCCTTGCCAGCATCCAGAGCGCCCCAACGGCCCTCCCAGCAGCCAAGTTGCTTCCCGCAGGCACCTGTGGTGGCTCTCCAGCCAGATGCGGTTCCAGTTGGACAGGGTGTAGATCATGGCGAAGAAGGTACCGTTGAGCCAGCGGCGACGCTGCTTGATCAGCCCCGCAAAGCCCGTCACAGGATCCGCCTCCGCCACAGCCTCCTTGATGTACTCCAGGCTGCAGGGCGGCAGTGCAGGCAGTTGAATGGTTGCTGCGGGTCAGCATTCAGGGGGCTACAGGTGTAGAGGGAAAGCCACGAGGGAGGCGTCGCCAGCAACAGGGTGCCCCAAACCCAAGGCAGCAGGCCCTGTTCCTGGGCTTGGCCTTGCAATTGCAAGTGCAATTACCGGCCAGCCACCAGCTACACATCACCCGTCGTTGCCGCGGGCCGCAGGCAGACAGACCCAAGCAGCCCAAAACTGTCGAGGCCCCGCCTCCCCGCGCCTCCACTCACTAGTACTTGGAGTTCTTGCGAGCCACAATCTCCAGGCACAGCACACGATCCTCTGCCAGGTACATGTTGGCCTCGAAGGCCGACAGGTCGTTCTGGGAGTACAGGCCGTAAAAGTAGCGGCGCAGCGGCTCGCCCTGCAACAGGAGGGAGAGGCGTTTGGGGGCGGCGGCGTGGAGCGGGGCAGAGCGCTGCAGCGTCAGCAGACTGCCAGGGCGGGCTGCAGGGAAGCCGCTGCTCCATCCCTTCCGACCTCCTTGTCCAGGCAGGAGCAAGCTTGCAGCTGGCCCAGGGAGAAGCAGCAGCAGCGGAACCAGCCCTGACAACCCGCTCACCTCCACGGCGGCCCAGCGGAAGGCGGAGAAGGCACCGGGAAGCACGGTCAGGTAGCCGCAGATGGACTCGATGGGCTTGTTCAGCAAGTGGGAAACCTGCAGGATGGGGCAACGAGGCGGAGGTTGGGCCTTGGAGCGTGGCACAAAGCGGGAGTGAGGCAAAATCTCCTCCTAGACTGGACAGAGCACACAACAAGTTGGATTGCTAGGCGTGCAGCGGTCGTCGAAGGGCCACAAGGCTGCACTGGCGGCCCCATGCTGACTGTGCGGCGCCGCCTGACCGCTGCATCTCTCTAGCATCAGCAGCGGCCCGGCCGACCGCCAGTGGCCACCCAGCCCAGCCTTGCCACCAGCCTCACCTTCCACTCCATGTACTGCACCGAGGTGAGGAAGTTGCGGTACGGGCGCTCCACACGCAGCTCCCCCGTCAGCCCGCCGCACCACGGGTTGCGCTTGAAGTGCGCGTACGTGTTGCGCAGCGCAAAGGGCATGGGCTTGGTGCCTGGGAGGGGCAGAGGGGGCGGTCGGTCTCCATTCAGATACGAAAGGGAGGGCTTGGATCGAGTGGAAGGGAGGAAGCGGGGCATCCGCGGCCTATCAGTTTCATGGCCCCCCAGCTGCCCGCCAGCGAGCGCCGCTGTCCCGCACGGCACACCCACCCGCATCAAAGAGCACGCAGTAGTCGGGCTGCAGCAGGTAGGCGAAGCCGTCGAAGAACCAGCAGTGCGAGTCGAGCTTGCCGCGGTTGGTGGTCTTGCTGGCAAACATGATCTGCAGCGGCGGGTAGCAGTCCAGGCCCGCGTGCTTCTTGTACCTGCGCAGGGAGGAGCGGCGGCGGCGGCGGCGGCGAGATAGGCATATGAGACAGGCGCCGGATGCACGAGATTCTCAGGCCGAGTCGGCAGACTGGGCAGGCGCAGGCGAGGCATCCCAGCACAAAAACAAAAGGCCAATCCAGCAGCGCACCGTGCGGTGTACTCAAACAGGTGCATGGACACCGGCAGGCCCACAGCCATCTCCTGCTGCATGTTCTCGGAGTAGAAGCCCTGCAACAGAGGTGGGGAGGGGGTAAGAGCCAGCCGGTCGTGCTGCCCCGACTGCGGTCGCCCGGCAAGCACCCCGTGTGACCCTGCCAAGACCCCCCGCCTGCTTGCGCGCCTCCGCTCCTGCTCCCGTCCTTGTGCCCCTCCCCCTTCCCCCTCGCCCCTCACCGTCACAGTGGAGCCGGCCAGCACCGAGGAATCGCAGTGTGAGATGCCGTCCTGGATGATGGCCACCCCAACCTCCTGCCAGTCCAGGCCGTGCTTGTTGCCGTCGCGGCCGTACTGGCGGTACAGCACCTCCAGGTTCTGCGGTACAGTGAAGGGGCGGGTGGATGCGGTGCAAGGATTCTGTTGAGAGGGGAGGGGGAGGGGAGCAGGCAAGCCCTCCGGCGGCTGGTGGCATCAGCAGCAGACGTGCTGGTTCGTTGACCAAACATTGCTGCGTGCAGGTGCCGGGCCAGCCCCGCCGCAGCCGCACCTCGCAGATGCCCAGCAGCGTCTTGCCGAGCGTGTCCTGGTCTTCGTTGTACAGCGTGACGCAAATGAGCAGCTTGATGTGGCGGCTGAACTTGTGCTGCACGCGCAGCGAGTAGCCGTCGCTCCCAAAGTCACGCGCATCCTGCGGCAGTATTGCGGGAGGAGGAGGGGCGCGCTCCTTGCACAGACAAGAAGCGGGGCACAGCTGGCGCCACACCGCGGCGGAACAGCACCCGCAACATGGCGGGGGTGGGAAGTTTCTTGCAGGCTCCACGGGGGCAAGAGCGTCCACAAAACTGCACAGCGCTCGACCCCCTGCCTCACCTCCGTGGTGATGGGGGTGTAGCGGCAGAAGGTGTATTCCACTGGGTCCGCCACATCCACATCCTCCCACAGCAGGTCGCGGTACACCTCGGGGCCACGGGATAGTACACCTGCGGTACGGGTCAGGATGCAGGCATGTGCAGCAGGTGCTCAACATCGGATCGGGCTTGCTTGCTTGTGTTGATGCCACAAGAGTCCCGCAGGAGTGGATACTCAGGGGCCCGCCTGTGCGCCCCCGACACTTGCCCGCCCGCCCGCCCGCCCGTTGGCAGCTCCTGGCCCCCATCGCACCTGGCTGTCGGCGCGCAGCTGTTTCAGCTGCTCGTAATACTCCTTTGCGGAGACCAGCGGGTTGCCGGTGACGCCCGCAGGCACGTTGCCGTGCAAGTACTTCGTAGGTGGAGGGAAGCACGGCGCCCTGGCTGCCCATCAGGTTCTGGAGCTCCTCCAGCCGCTGGTCGAGGTGTACGTAGTACTCGCTCAGGGGACTGGGCTGCACGTCAAAGTCGGGGGTGACCAGCACGTCCTCCAGCTTGTCCTCTGCAGGGGGCGGAGGAAGCAGGGTGGGTGGGCCGAAAGCGCTGCAGAGGGCGGCGGCGGCAGGGGACCCTTCAAGTGCAGCTCTAGCCCGCGCTTTGCGGCGAACGCCATGATTGTGAATCGCTGACGTCTCTCGACATCGATCGGACGGCTGCCGCCCCGGTGCAGGAAGCGCCAGCAGCCGGGGAGGCGCGCCAACCACCCAACCACCATGCTGCCATGGCCCGCCCTGCTCACCGTCATCAGACAGCGACGGGTCGGTAAGCGCCCTGGTGGGCAGCGATGGAGCGTAATTGCTCATGGCTGCGACTATGCAAGGTCCAGGCCTGGGGCAGCTCTGGCCAACAGCGCCTGCTGTCCGCTGGCGCCGGCTGTCTGCTGCAGCGGCTGGTGCACAGCCGTTGCTGCGAAGCAGGTGAGAATGAAACGACCGACGTGTTGTCGCAGGTGCAAGGCCCGGCTCTGCCGAAAAAGGTGGTTGGGGCCAAGCGCACACGCCCGAGTGACCCAACTCCACAGACCCTGGAAGAATGCTATAGAGATTCACAGTAAAGTGGGTTGGGACTGGATGCTCCTGCTTCCCCCAGGAAACCCCACCCCTCAACGACTGGCCACGTCACACGGCGCTTAGGGTGGTGAGCATGATTCCCGCCCGTTCTCGTCCGTTGTGGACCATTTGGTTCATCTCCTTCTCCCTTTAGCCATGGCCCGCACAACGGCGAACTCAAACAGCTCATGACAGCGAGCACCAGTTCGATTGGTGGCCGCCTTCTCCGGCCCCGGGCGTGCAGTAGCATGCAGCATCGCAATAGAAGACAATCAGCATCGCTCGGTTGGGCACTGGCTGTGCTCTGCCTTGCCTTGCTGCCCCTCCCTGCAACTGGTAAGGCCTCGGGGCCCCTCGGACGCCGCGAGTTGCGTGCCCGACGGCCCGCGATTTCAATGGGTGCCCTGCCTGGCCCCGCCGCCGGCCCGAGCCGCGGCCCAGGCAACCAACTCAACTGCTCCCGCCGCCGCCCCCTGGCTGCTTGCAGCCCAGAGCGTGGCGGATCGGCTCAGAGAGGCAGCCCAGAATGGGGGCGGCAGCAGCAGCGGGACGGTCACCCCCGTGGCCACCACCACCACACCTGCCGCCAGCAGCGCGACGCCTGTGGACGCGGGCGGAGGCGCCGCCACCGACCCCGCCGCCGCAGGAGCCGGCCCGGCCGCCACCGGCGCCTCCTCGGGCGGCCTCAACGCCGGCTCCATCTTCGGCGGCGGCTTCGCGCCCGCGGAGAGCCCGCCGCCAGCGCCTCCCCCGGCCCCCCAGGCATGGTGATTCTGGATCCGTCCCAGGTGAACAACACCATGATGTCGTACACCGTGCGCTCCGCTGCCGACTTCCTAGCTGTGCTGGCCGTCGCCAACGCGCGCAACTGCACCGAGCCCTGCTCCACCATCGTGGTGGAGGCCGACATAACCCTGGCGCCCGACCAAACGCTGGCGGTCAACGGCTCGGTGGTGATCCTGGGCGCCTGCGCCGACGCGCCCTGCAAGGTGGACGGCGGCGGCGCCACCCAGCTGCTGCGCGTCAGCGGCTACTACGGCTACGCGGAGGTCAGCAACCTGGAGTTTGCAAACGGCAAGCGCAACGACGCGTCCAAGGGCGTGTTTGGCGGCGCGGGTGCGTGCCAGCCCCGCGCTGCGACGTACGGGATGGCGGCCCCGCCGCGCTGGCTGCCGCCGCCGCCGCCGCGCTCGCCTGGCTTGGCCCTTGTTGGGTGCCCCCGGCTCCAGCAACCCACTTAGGTTTGCTGTTCTTCGCCCCTCACCCTTTCTTTCTCCTCCCTTCCTCGCTGCCTGCCCGTGCAGTGGAGGTCTTCCAGCTGGGCAAGGCCATCTTCACCAACTGCAAGTTCACCAGCAACAGCGCGGGGCAGGGCGGCGCCGTCGCCGCCTACTCAGGTGCGGCGCGGGGCTGGGGGAGTGGGACCAGCCCCTGTCCAGTCGCCTGTCCGGCACTCGGGCTGCGCCGCTGCAGTGCTCCTGCTCTGCTAGCCAGGCTGCAGCGCGGCCCTGGCTGCCCGCCCAGCTCTCCGTACGAAGCCTGCTCAGCAAGCTGAGCTGGGAGCAAGACCCTTCTCAGCTCTGCCTTGCTTCCGTCGTGGCTCTCTTGCCGCAGGCGCCCAGGCCAACTTCACCAGCTGCCAGTTTGTGGACAACAGCGCGCAGAACGTGGGCGGCGCCATCTCCATCGGCGGCGCGGTGTCCAAGCTCAAGGACTGCTCCTTTGTGGCCAACAGCGCGGGTGCGCGGGCGCCGCCCTGGGCAGCAGTGAGGGTGGGGAGTTGAAGGGGGTTGGGGAGGTGGGAAGCTGTGCAGCTGGGCATGGATATTGGCGTTGTTTGTGTGGTCTGAGGCGGGAAGGACTCTTGCACGGGTATAGGCAAGCTGCAGTTTTCCCAGCTCCTCCGTGCTTGACGTTGCTTGCTGTGCAAAGGCCTCTGTGCTGCCGCCTCCCTCAAGGCGCCCACCCCGGGGGCGCGGGTGCCTCCCGCACA
Organism: Chlorella sorokiniana; assembly: GCA_025917655.1. Taxonomy (NCBI): domain Eukaryota; kingdom Viridiplantae; phylum Chlorophyta; class Trebouxiophyceae; order Chlorellales; family Chlorellaceae; genus Chlorella; species Chlorella sorokiniana. The sequence continues at coordinate 461,065 of CP084610.1, forward strand.
GCCGACCCATCGCACGCTTTGCCTGCCGCCTGCGCTGGGCCCCTGCCGCAGGCCAGGGCGGCGGCGCACTGTCCATGGATGGCTCAGACACGATGATAGTGGAGGATTGCACCTTTGCACAGAGCGAGGCCGGGGTGAGGCTCAGCCAGCTGCTACTCAGCCGCGCAGGCTGCCAGCTGCATTCTTGCCAACCCCACAAGACGGCACGCTGCCCTGGCAGGCTGCGGTTGTGGTACAGCCACAGAGCCAGCGCTGCCTGACAACCCGCGCCCCTCCACATGCCCCCATCCCACACCGAGCACCCTGCTCCGCCCATGCCTGCAGTACGGCTGGGGCCCGGACGTGTACCTGCGGTACAGCACGCAGTCGCGTCTGGAGATCAGCCCTCCGAACACGAGGGTGGGGGTAGAGCCGACAGATGCCGTGACCACCTACACCCAGCCGCCCTCCCCGCCCTCGCCGCCACCCGCCCCCTCGCCATTGTGAGAGCTCTCTCCTCCCGGCCTCCCGGGGGATGGCAGATGCTGCGTGCCTGCTGACTGCTCGGGCTGCGCCATGTGGGCGGCGGGATGCGCTGTGTGCAGTGGGGGTGGGCTGAGGGCTGGGTGGCGCTGCGTTCTGCGCCATGTCTGTGCACGTGGCTTAGGGTATCGCCTGCGGGGGTCCTGCGGGAGAGAGCCTGCCGGCCCTGAGGCACACCTGTGGCCGCCCCACGCAGCCCGCCGCCGCCGCACCCGCCCCCTCGCCACCGGCGCCGCCGCTGCCCGCGCCCGCGCCGCCTCCGCCGCCCAAGCCCCCGCGCCGCCGTCGCCGCCGTCTGTCAGCGTGAACAGCGAGGCGCAGCTGGCGCAGGCCATCATGCAGCGGCAGAGCAACATCCTGCTCAGCGGACACATCGTGCTGACGGGGCAGTTTGCAAACGGCACCAACCTGCTGCCCAGCCTGCAAGTGCCCACCACGGTAACGGTGCGCCCCCGCCCCACCCCCCGCACTCTCATTCGCCGCCGAACTTATGTTTCGCCGCTGCTGCCGCTGCTCCGACCTGCTGCGCCCGTTGTCTGGCCCACCTCCCTTGGTGCACCCGGGCTTCCAGGCTGCTTCGGTAGCAATCCCTCGCGAGCACCCAGCCGCCGCCGCGCCCCTCGCGCTGTGCCCAGCCTCCAGACCTCTTCCTTGCTGCGTGTGTGACACTCCCCGCAGGGCTCTTGCACCACCCTGGGAGGGCTGTGCATCCTGGATGCCAAGCAGCAGGGGCGCGTGTTCTACGGCGCGGGCGACTGGATCAAGCTCACGCTGGTGAACGTGCGCCTGGTCAACGGCAACGCTCGGGACACGAGTGAGCGGCGGCTGCGGGCTGCAGTGGTGCAGTGGTGCCTCCTCGCTTCTCCTGCCAAGGAAGAAAGGGGTTGTTGGGGTGTGGCTGCGGCCTGGGACCCTCTCGTACGCAACAAGCTTTTGGCTCGATGCTGGGGTGGGTGGCTGGGGCATCAGCGGGTGCTGCCAGACGGCCACGGGCCTTTATTGCCGGGCCCCGCCACATCGCCACCCATGGCTGTTGCGTGCCCCGCAGACGGCGGCGCCATCCTGCTGGAGGACGGGGCCAGCCTGAGCCTCACCAACTGCGCTCTGGAGCGCAACTGGGCACGCAACGGCGGCGCCGTCGAAGTGGCGGTGGGCCCTTTTGTTGGGGGAGGGGGCGCGGGAGGGCGGGCACTGCAGCATGCAACATCGCTGCCTGCCCCTGCACCTGTTCACCAGCTCCGTGCCTTGCGGCTGGGGCACTGGCGGCCGCGGCTATGGCCGGCCCTTTCCTGAATGCCTCTCGCTGCCTCGCCTGTCTTTGCTCGCTCCTCATGTCCCGCTGCTGGTCGCGGTAAACCCTGTGGTGTTGCGCAGCACTGGTGTGCCTCACCCCAAGTTTCCTTAGCCCCCTCCCTCCCCCGTCCTGCAGAACGGCTCTGAAATAACTGTGCTGGGGTCCTCTTTCTACAGCAACAAGGCGGGGCTGGCGGGCGGGGCGCTGTACGCGCAGGTACGCTCTGATGCAGCGCGCTGAGCTGTGCTGCCCAGCTGGCGTTTGGCTGCCCTGCTGCCACCAAAGCCGCGGCCGTGGGAGGGGGGTTGAGTGCCCACCCCTTGCCAACCTCCAACGCCCAGCCCAGCCCACACCCCTTCGCCTGCCTGAACACCCGCCATGCTTCTTGACTCCCTCCCAAACTGAACTGCCCCACCTTCAGGGCAACTTCTTGTGCACGGGCTGCACCTTTGTGAAGAACAAGGCCCCCTGGGCGGGGCGGTGGCCCTGGGCCGGGCCACCTGGGCCGGCTTCCAGCAGTATGCCTTTTCTGAAAATTCTGGCGTGCGGGCGGGGGGTGAGCTTCGCTGCTCGTGTGCCTTCGGCTGGCCGCCGGCCACCTTGGCTGAGCCGCCAGGGCGCCTCTGCTGCCCTGCATGCCTGCGCTCCTTGCCAGCTGGCTGGCCTGCTTGCACCTGCGCTTCCTTGCATGATTGCGCGGGGGACACACGCCGGCGTGCGCCCAACTTTTCCTGAGTGCCTTGTTGACGTTTGACGGCTCCCCCTTGCTGCTGGGCCCACCGTGTGCTGCAGACGACATCGCTCTCGACTCCGCCAACACCACCACCCTGCTGTTCGACCCCTTCCCGCCCGTCGGCCTCTCCATCCACCCAAACAGCACCGCCCCCGCCGCGCGCACAGGTCAACGTGACGATGGTGCCTCTGGGCTCGCAGCCGCGCCCCGCATCGACCCGCTGACGCCCGCGCCGGTGGCCTCGCCGCCGCCGCCGCCCAGCCCGCCGCTGGCGCCGCCCGACCCGCCGCCGATGGACCCCTTCAAGCCCAGTGAGAGGGGAAGGGGGGGCGCTGACGCTCTGCGTATCCCAGCTCGGCCAGCCTGGTTTCTAGGTGGCGGCGGCCAGGGTGTCCGCTGCTCTTCTCCTTGCCAGCGCCGCCCTGCGGGCATCCCTTCCCCCATTTGGCCTGTTGGCAAACGCTCCCGCCAAGACGTTCGGCGGCGCTGCTGACCTGCTGTACCGCCGACCTGCTGCTTGATGTACCGCAGCGATGTGGGCGTACAGCGAGGAGGACCTGGCGGCAGCCATCAAGGTGCCCAACACCGTGGTTGGCCTCAAGTCGCACATCGTCCCCACGGGCCTGTGAGTCGTGCAGCTGCCGTCTTTGCATGCCCTGCAAAGCTGCCGCCACGCATGCCCGAGCCTGAAGGCTGCCGGGCGGCGCTGCGGCTGGCCGTTCTCGGCGCCCCGTCTTGCCGCCCTTCGCGCCACGCCATGCAGAGCCGCCCCCTGCGACCTGCCCTCCCACTTATTCACCCCCTCTGCTTTCCTCCTGCCCCCAGGGTCAAGTCTGACATCGCGCTGTTCCCGTACATCATGTATGAGTTCACGCTGGGTGCGCTACGTTGCGCTGTGCTGTGCTGCAGACCTGCCCTGCTCCTTGCCGGCCTGCGCCCCCACACACACCGGCTCATCCTGCTCCCTGCCCTGCGCCCGCCCCTCACCAGCAGCACATACAAACACATGCCGCCCGTGCCCCCTGCAGTGGGCATGTGCAACAACACCGGCGAAACAAAGAAGGACTGGGGCACCAAGTGCACAATAGACGCCAAGCGGCTCTGGAAGATCTTCTTCATCACCCCGGGGAGGGCGTCACCACCAACATCAAGGCGAGGCGGGGGACTAGGCGCAGGGGGAGAAGGGGGGCTCTGGTGTGTCAGCGCAGGCATGGGTCACGGAAGTTTGCACAGAGATTGTGATAAGAGCTGGGAAAGGGGTTTTGGAGTAGCGTGTGAATGGGAGGCGGGGAGGCCCCACAACCACGAGCTGGCCGCGCTGGGCCCTGCTGGGAGTCCCAGTGACAGCTGACCCTGGCGCCTGTTGCCCCACTCTCCCCCACTCACACACATACGCGCCACACATTCACACACGCACATCCTCGCCGCCCCGCGCTGCAGGTCACCTTCAAGAACCTGCGCATCATGAACGGCAACTCCAAGAACGGCTTTGGCGGCGCGATCGAGGTGTCGGGCCCCGTGGACCTCCAGTTCATCGACTGCGAGTCGGGGGTCCATCAGTGAGGCGCCGCCTGCCCGCCCCGCCCCTGCTCCTGCCCCCAGCTTGCCCCGCTGCCCTTCTCCGCCCGCTTCTTCACCGCTGGTTTGTTGCCCGGCCTGAGATCAGGGGCTTGGTTGGGTTCCAGGCCGCGTCTCGCCGCCGTGCTCCCGTCCTGGACCAGCCCTCGGGCCCGGGCCTCCACCTGCGCTGCCTGGCCCCGCTGCAGGCGGCGACGCGGGCGCCATCGGCATCATCTCCAACGGCGTCGTGCGCTTCACGCGCTGCGCCTTCTACGACAACATCGTGGAGTGGGGCTCGGGCGGCGCCAGTGAGCGGGCGCAGCGAGGAGGCGGCCGGGCACGGCGGGGCGGGCGCTGGGCCCTGCAGCTTGTCCCCAGTGGGGTGCATGGCAGCTCGGCGGGCGGCCGTTGAGCCACCTTCTTGTGCAGTGCCTGCTCGGAAACAGCCGTGCACTCTGCCAGCCGCCCCCACCCCAATCCCCTCCATCCCCCACGCCCTCGCAGTCTCCACCAGCGCGGAGACCTGGTTCGTGGGCTGCTCCTTTGAGCGCAACATCGCGGGGCAGTACGGCGGCGCGATACTGCTGGAGGGCGGCTGCCCCGCCGCCTTCTTCCTCAACTACTGGTTCAAGGCAAGCGGGCGAGGCTGCTCGAAGTGCTCATTGAAATGCTCAAAGGCTGTGCCTCCTGAAAGTCACGGGTGTTGCCTGTGAGTGCCTGTGGGTGGCATCACCCTTCGCTCCCGCAATCGTATCCGCAAGTCTGAGCGGCAAATAAATTGCTGCGCAGGCATGGAGTACCAGCTGATTCCTGTGCTGCCGCCCGCCTGCCTGCCCTTGCGCTGCAGGGCAACTGGGCGGACATGCAGGGCAAGGACATCTACGTGCGCAACTACTACTCCACCAAGGCCTTCTTCGACGTCATGCCAGGTCAGCGCAGCGTGCACGCCGTGACGGCTGCGGTCGGCCGCTGCCGCCGCGCACACGTGTCCGGTGCTTTGGGAGGGAGTGGAAGACCGCCCGCGTGCGCGTGCCCCTGGTGTGTGGTCTGTTTGATCACGTTATTGTGTTAGTATTAAGCTTGCTGACGTGCAAGTGTGGCTGTCTTGTTCCTCTTCGCTCCGCAGTCGACGGGGAGGTGCCAGATGTGTTCCACCCAGCCGCTGTGTACGAGTACACGGCGCCGCCCCGCGCCGCCCTCGCCCCCTGCGCCCCCGCCCCCGCCGCGCCCGCCGCCGCCCAAGCCGCCGGCGCCTACCCCGCGCGCCGCCCGCCGCTGCAGCCGCCGCCGCCCGCGCCGCCGCGGCCCAAGCCGCCCACGGTGCTGGTGCCGCCTCGGAAAGCATACCAGGAGCAGGAGCTGTACGACATGATCCTGGTGCGCCACGCTTTCCTCCCGCGCTTTCTTCCCCGCTTGTGACCCCTTCTGCGACAGCCGCGCCCGCCGCACCAACCCAGTTCCTCCAAGCCCCTTGGAAATGAGCGGCTTGCAATCGCAGCCAAGACGCCTGCGTGCACCCGCGCTGGGCAGCGGCAACGCCATGCTCGAACTCTGTTGTTTTTCAAGGTTTTGGGCCACCGCGCCGCCGCCCTTCCTGCAGGATGAGTGGAACGACGTGGTGCTGGTGGGGGCACATCCAGTTCCGCGCCGACGGCCCCTGGGCCCTGCAGGGCCCCCCTCATCGACCGCACCCTCACCATCATCGGCTCCTGCAGCGCCATCAACTCGGCAGGCGGTGCGCGCCCGCTGCCGCTCCGCGCTCACCTCCCTGCTGCTTCTCTCGCTGCCCTCGGCTGTCTGTGGGAGCGATGCAAGCAGGCTGCTGCTTGAGGATGATGCATCAGCATGGGGGCTGCCGCCGCCTGCCCCACCTTGCTCCACCTCAGACCTTCCTGCGGAACCCGACCCCCTCCCCCGCAGGCGCTTGCTACCTGGATGCCCAAGGCAACGTGGAGAACATCCTGCGCATCAGCGGCGGCAACGGTGGGCAGGGTGTGGGCGGGGAGCGCCCGCAGCGAGCCGCTTGCAGTGCCACAGCCTTTGACAGGCTGTGGCTGGGGCTGCGCCGGCCAACCCCTTATCCCTGCCCATCCCTCTATTGCCGTCCCGCCCTCCCTTCTCGCCCCGTCCGCCCAGCTCTTTTCTTTCCTACCCCACAGCCTGCCTTTCTGCCTGCAACCTGTGCCACGCCACCTCCCCCCACACACACACGCACCGCCCCTCACTCCCAGCTTTCTGCTGCCCCCGGCCCGCAGCCAAGGTGGTTCTGCGCAACCTGCGCTTCCAGGGGGTGGACTCCAGCGACGCCGGGGCTCTCTCCATCGACCTGGTGAGCTGGCGGTGGGCGGTACGGGAGGTACAGGGGGACGGGCGGTGCGGGAGGTACAGGGGACGGGCGGTGCGGGAGGTACAGGGGACGGGCGGTGCGGGAGGTACAGGGGGCTCGCCGCACCACAGCAGCACCTGGCAGCTCTTTCGGGGCCGCCCGAGCCTCCCTCTCACGCCGCGCGCGGCCTGGCCCGGCCGGCCTGAGCCCGAATTCTCTTCCCTTCAACCTAGCCACCCCCGCATGCTCACTCAACTTGCATCCTTCATGCCTTACGGCGCTTGGCGGTTCAAACATATCCTTATCTCACATCCCTTGGCCCCCCTCAATGCATAGCAATCCCCGCCCCATCCACCCGTCCATCCCCCGCCTACACCCCCAACCCCACACGCCCTTGTCAACCCCCCACACACACAAACACCTCCCTGCAGGGCGCCCAGGTGGAAGCTTGGTACTGCGACTTTGTGCGGAACCTGGCTTACCAGGGGCGGCGCCGCCGTGCGCGACCCCGGCTCCCAGCTCGACCTGCACTTCTGCAACCTTTGGGAGAACTCGGCAGACGGTGGGTGGCAGGCAGGGAGGCTTCTGTGTCAAGCTTGCTTTTTGTCTTTTAGTGTGAATGGATGGCCTCACTTGCCTCAGGGCCGTGTGTGGCAACTCAAGGGGATGCGGGCTGCCAGGGGCCTGCTCTCATACCTGCATTGCAACACAAACTCAAGCGCACTCGCCGCCGTGCGCGTGCAGGCAACGGCGGCGCGCTGTACATCTCCGCCGGAGCTGTATCCACCGAGAACTGCACCTTCACCCGCAACGAGGGGCTGTACGGCGGCGCAATCGCCCTCGACTCCTCCGCCGCCCTCTCCTCGGGTGGGCTCAGCGCGGCACAGCGTGCGGCGGGCTGCTCAGCTCGTGGGGATGTTGCCAGAGATGCCTTGAAGGGGATGAGACATTGTTGTTGCCTTGCCAGGGGCGGGGAGTTGGGGTGTCAGGCTGCCGCCTCCCTCGCTGGCAGCTCCCCTCCCAGCAAGCAGCTCGCCTGCCCTCAGCCCGCCCCTCCCCCTGCTTCCCCTCCGTACAGCCTACGCTGCGTATGACAGCAACAACGCGTACGTGTTTGGCGACGATGTGTATGTGGATGACCCCAGTGAGTGCTGTGGTCATCCCCAGCGCGGTCTGCTTCCCATCTGCCTGCGCCTTTCTGGTCCCCCTCCCCCCCGCTGGCGGCTGCTGCGGGGCGTGCTGTCCGCTTGCGCTGCATGCCTGCTGGGGCACAAGCTCGCTGCGACCCCACAGCCCCTTGGCTGCAGCGCGGCAGGCGGCCTGTAGGATCAGCATGCGGCGCGGTGGATGGCAGATCCCGGCCTCTCCAGCCCTGCTCGCTCTCCCCGACCTGCTGCGGTACCGCCCGGCTTCCCCGCAGGTTCCTCCCGGGTGCTGACGCTGCCCTACCCCGACAACTCGGTCATCTATCCCTCCAAAGCGGTCAAGAGGTGGGCAGGCTCCTGCTGCAGCAACGACGCAAATGCCGGCGTTGCTACACAGCCGCTTGTGACATGGTTGCCCGGGGTCTGAATGGCGGCAGATCTTGGCGGGGGCCTGTTGGAGGTCACCTGCAGGGCTGCGGGAGCAGCCACTGGAAGGGCTGCTCCCGCAGCCGGGTTGTTGCTGTTGCAGGTCGTCTGGGCAACGCGCGGCTGCTTTGTTGCCCGGAAAGCGCTGAGGGTTGCGCGTTGGTCCCGCAGGTTCATCGCCCCTCCGCCCAAAGAGTACGACCCCAGCCCGCCGCCCGGCCACCCCACCCACCCTTCCCGCCGCCCCGCCCGCCCCGCCGCCGTCGCCCAAGCCGCCGCCCAAGCCGCCGCCCAGGCCGCCCAAGCCGCCGCAGCCCCCGGCGCCGCCCCCGGCGTGAGTCGGCGTCCTGACTGCAATGTGTGCCGCCTACCACGCCTCTGCTTGCAGCCAGCCGTTTACCGTGGGACCCCTGCTTGCCGCGCCCTCCCACACGCCGCCGCCTGCCTGCGCTTCTCCTGTGCAGGCCGCCCAGCCCGCCCGCGCCGCCGCCGCCGCCAGCCATCACCCAAGGGCGCCCCTTCCCCTTTGGCACCGAGTGGAGCTGGCAGACAAGCTCAGGTGGGTGGTATCAGGTGCAGCAGTGGTGTTTGGCGGCAGCAGAGCGGCAGCAGGTGGCGGCAGGGAGGCTGGCAGACGAGACTCGCATGCTTAGGGTCCAGCCCGCCCCTCACCTGCCGAGTTGGGAGGTCGCTGCCGCCGCCCCTGTTGCCGCCGCTTGCATGCAAGAGTTGGTGCTGCCGACCCCGCACGGCAGCCCTGCTTACGGGCCGCCCCCTGCCGTCCCCGCAGGCTTCCTTTTCTGGTTCTTCGTGGGCATCTTGACCATGGCCTTCCTCGTGCTCACTGTTGTCTTCCACAAGCGCATCTTCTCGCCCATCCCGGTGAGGCGGGGGGGGACGCTGCAGAGGGCGAGGGAGAGAGTGTGGCAGGGCCGGCCGGGCAGCGCGTGGTCGCTGCGCTCGGCGCCCTGCTTGCTTCCGGGCAGCCGCCTCGCAGCTGTGCCGGGCCCGTGCTCGCCGCCGCATCCTGCCAGCCTGCCTGCTCCCACATCCATCCGACTCTCCTGGTCCTGCTTCGAACACACACACACACACACACACACACACTGGGCCCTTTCCTCCCCCTTGTTTGTCACAGTGGGACCACACCCGCATGAAGTTTATCGAGCCGCTGCCGGGATCCGGCGCCCACCGCCACTCATCGGGCTACACCACGGGCCAGGGCCTGCCGGCGGGGGCGGCCGCATGGACCTGGAGGGGCAGGAGCGGCGGGGGAGGAGGTCGTGGAGACGCCCACCATGCTGCACATCATGGGCCAAAACAACCTGCTGCAGCGCACCGGCTTCCGCGGCGGCGACGCCGAGCAGCTGGAGGATTGAGGGGGGCCCGAGGGCTCGGCTGCCGTCGGCCGCAGCGGCGGCGGGCACCCTACCGCGTTTCCCTGCTTCCTTGCTCTGCCTGCGCTGCCCGTGCTGGGGCGCCGCAAGGATCCAGCAGCTGCAGGGGCGGGCCGGGCTGCCTGCCACGCGCAGGGGCCTGGGGCGCGAATCTCGCTGCCTCCCGACTGCCAGCTCAGCCTCCCACGAACCCCCAACCTCTTCTGAATCCCCTTCCTTTCCCACCTGACACTTGATGTCGGCATCGCCGCAAGAATGCCCCCGGCCCCCAAACCGCTTCTGCTCATTTGCCTGCTTACGCTCAGCCTGCCTGCCGCTCTCACCTCTGCTCCCCGCTCCGGCCCTGATTAGCTCACAGCATTTGGCCCCTCTCCCCATGTTTCCCAGCGCCAAGCGCTCTCGCAACCTCGGTGCACTTGGCCCCAGCGGCGTGCCAGCTCAAAGCGCCCATGTAAGGCTGCAGTTGGCAGGCTGAACGCTGCAGGGCGCCACAGCATACGCCACTGAATTACAGTGTGGGTTGGCAGCAGCACAGGCCCACCAATCTATAGGTCACTAAATTGCAGTGTGGGATGCAAGGGGGTTGACTGCGCGATGCAGAGTGAGGCTGGCAGGAGGCCAGGCGCCGCTGGCACCTCCCTTCAACTAGCTGCAGCGCTCGGGGTGTCGCCGATGGCGCCTCGCTTGGACTCGCTGCACCGCGCGGGGGCCGCCGGTGGAGGGGTCACCGCTGGCGGGTGCCTGCGCGGGGGAGGGTGCCCCGTGCCGCAGCGACCCCGTCCAGTTCAGCTTCTGCGTGATGCCCTCGTACCTGCGGCAGTACGGGCAGCACAGCGTGGAGGGATTGCACGGCTGGCACAGGATGCACAGAGAGACGTGCTGAGCCTGATAAGCAGCGTGGCGGGCAGGCTGCATGGCAGGCACCGGCACCGCTAGCAGGAAAGGGCGTTTAGGCGGCTGCTGGCAGCCAGGCGGCAGGCCCCACCAGTCCTCATCCAGAGGGTGCTGCGCCATTAGGGAGGAGGGGAGATGGTGGGGAGTATGGGTGTAGGTGTGGGGGGTGGGGGTGGGTGGGGGAGGGCAGCAAGCGGGGTGTTGAGCAAACCAGCGACAGCTGCTAGCAGCAGCCGCCAGACAGCGGGGCTGCGCAGCCATGAGTTCCAGCACGCACAGCTGCTGCCGGGTCCCGCTGAGGTCCCGCGCCTGGCGGGGGAGCCCCAGTTCGCTGCGAGCGCACGTCTCAGCTCCCGTCCGCTGCAGCGGCGCAAGTGCATCCCACCCTAACCATCACCCCAGATGCCGCCCTACCCCCCCCCCCACCCCCCACCCCCTACCCCCCACCCACCCACCCACCCCTGCCACCACAAACAGCCACCCCGCCGCTCACCATGTTGATCATGGGCAGGGCGTGCAGGGGAGGTGCGGCAGACGATGGAGGAGTCGCGCAGCATGCGCATCGTGTGCCGCCCGTCAAACGACGCCCTGCCAGGCGGCGGGGGCCGGGAGCAAGTGAAAGGGCTGCAAGACGAGGGGCTCGTGGCGCGTGGGCAGCGCGGAGATCTCGGCGCAGTCAGCAAGCGAGTCACAGCAACAGGCAGTGCAGCCAAGTTTTAACAACGTCCAGAGTCTCCATCGAAACAGGAACCGACACCGGTGGACAGCCCGAAGGCGGTACCGGCTGCACCAGCAGCCGCCCACCGAGCGTGTGAGCGGGACGACTGCGGCAGGTGCACCTCGATGACGGAATGCTCCGGTACCACCACCGGCCTGCACAGCAGGTAGAGCAGGCTGGAGTGCGCTGTGGCAGGGGCTGGAGCGGCGGGAGGCACGGCAGCCTCGCCAGGGACCAGCAAGGCTAGGGGGCGGCTGGCTCTGCCGACAAGCGCGAATCAACACCTGAAAGACAGGCTGTGCGGCGCGACGGGGGTGATGAGGGTGCAGGGTACGGAGGGCGCCACCATGGGGCCCCCTGCAGGCAGCAGCATGGGGGGGTGGGGCGGGGTGGGGGGGGGGGGGGCCAGTCGGGGCTCAGCCGCGGCGGCGTGCTGGGCGACCTCGCAGGCAGCACTGTGTGTATGCTGGTGAGCCCTTGCATGCACACCATCTCAATCACTTCTCCTCGATAAGGAGGAAATGGCGAAAAGACACTGCCAACCCCCTCTTCCCTTCACAGCCCTGAACCATGCACACCATCTCCAAACCACAACACACAGGTAACGAAGCGCAGAAAGGCAGCGCCGCACCAGCGCTCATGCTGTAGGCTGTGGATCCGCTGGGGGTGGCGATGATGAGGCCGTCCGCCTGGGCGGTGGTGATGTGGCTGCCATCCACGAAGCACTCGAGCTGCACCATTGCGGGAGGCGCCGCTGCAGGCATGGACAGGGAAGGAAGCAAGGGGTGCGCGTGGATCGCGACTCAGGGGCCAGCCGCTTTGGTGTTGAGGCGCGGCAAGAGGCAGCCGCTCTGGACAAACAGGCAAGCCGCTGGCGCCCAGAAGACGAGCAGCCGCAAGGGTTCCATGCTAGCAGCTGGAAGCGGCGTGCTGGGGTGGGGATGGCGGCGCAGGGGTTCACAGGGGCGGTGGTTCCCGCCCAGCTGTTCGACAGCGTTCAGCTGCAGCACTCCCAGTTGCCTCTGTGTTGCAGCATTCACACAAGTCGCCCGTCTCACCGGTCTATCAGGCATTCGTTGAGCACGTAGTGAACACGCTGCAGCTGGCCGCCCCTGCACAGCACGCACAGCGAGCACAGCAGCGCGGGCCGCCGCTGAGCGGCTGCGGGAGCCTGGCACAGGCGGCTGCCCAGCCAGCAGGCCGATCGCACCGGCCTGAGTGCCCACCACATGCAACACAGAGCGGCAAAGGGTGGGGGACACTGAACTGCACAATCGCAGCACTGAAATGGAGAACAGTTGGACGCCGCCCGTTTTCTTTCCACCTGGCAGCGGCTCACCAGTGGACTTCGCACTGCTTGCGGCTGCGCAGCGTGCAGAACACGGGCTCTCCCTGCCAGGGCGGCCACAGCAGGCGCGACAGCACGGTGCGGGACTGCAGGCAGGTGGTGTGTGTCGCGGGGGGCCGGGGGACAGAGGTAAAAGGGTAACTGAGAGGGGACCCCACTTAGAGTGGGGCGATTGTCAAGCGCAGCAGCCGCGCAGGCAGGGCCAGCTGCGTCAGTGACAAGGCAGCATGGCTGGCGCGGAAAGCAGTCCGTGCTGGTGCCGGCGCTCAGACGCCCAGCGGGGGCTGGCAGCGTGAACCCTTTGCGCCCGCCCGGGCGCCCCACCATGCTGGCGTTGAAGGGGGTGAGGAAGCCGAGGGTGCCCATGGCAAAGGAGATGACCGGCGGCAGCGGCTCGTCCTCGGTGAACAGCGAGGCCAGGTGCAGCACGGTGCCGTCGCCTGCAGTGGGGAGGAAGGGGGGACAGAGCTGGAACCCCCACCAAAGCTTTTCCTGCTCGCCCTGCCGCAGGCGTGGAACTCACAAAGCTCCAGACATAGGGTTTAGAACCCTAAGAAAAGGGGAGGCATGCAGCTCGGGAGAGGCTCCGATGGGCGCCGGCCACGCGGCAAACCGCTGCGCAGCTCGGGGGCGTGGCAGCGGGCAGCCGGGGCAGGCGCGGTCGCTGCGGCGCGGCGGCGGCGGCGGCGGCGGCGCACCGCCCAGCGTGATGCATAAGTCGATGCGCTGGCTGTGCTTGGAGGGCTGGAAGGGCTCAAAGTCGGCGGCCTCCCCCAGGGCCACCGGCCGCTCCACCAGCACCTGCAGACCGTGGCTCTTCAGCCTGCGCAAGTTGCGGAAGTTGCGGAAGTTGCAGAGTCGCAGACAAGCCGCGGAACATGTGTGTCAAGAGGGTTCCAAGCCTGGAATCAAGCCTGGGAAGCCTGAATCCCGGACACGGGAAAGATTCAGGCTTCCCAGGCTTAAAATTCGCCTGAGCACGGCGGCAGGAGCGGAGCAGGAAATGGGGTGCGATGCCAATACGACAGCACCCGGCAGCCTACAGAATGGCAGGAGAGCGAGCGCCCAACGGCGCAGGGCGTGGGCAGCGCAGCGCACCAGGATCCAATCTCCTTGAGCTTCTGGCTGGCTGCCGCGTCCCCGGCTTCTTCACAACCAGCACGCAGCTGGGGTGGCCGCCGTCCCACACCAGGTTGCACCGCCGCCGCAGCTTCAGGCTGCTCACGCTGTCGGCCCAGGCCTGCAGGACGGGGCGGAGCAGCAGCAGCAGCAGCCCTCGGCAGGGCGCCAGGCGCGAAGCGGTCGATGCAGCATGCGCGGTTGGAAACTAGCGACGCATCAAGTCCTGCGCTCACGATTTTGGCTCCCTGCACCACCCCGATTCCAGGTCGGCCGCCGCCGCAGCCCCGTTTGTGGAGTAGGCGGGCTGGAACTTGGGTTGGTACTGCGACGGCCCCCGCCGCATGCCCTGCTGCCGCCACGCCCGCTGCTGCGGCTCCTGCGCGCTGAGCTGCTGCTGCTGCGAGGACGGCGGCGGCTGGCTGCCGTCGCCGTTGCTCCGCCAACCGTCGCTTCCGCCGCCGGCGGCTGCAGTGGTGGGAACACCGCGCGACAGGCGCGAGCCGCTGCGCCCCCTGAGAGTATTCAACAGTCGTTTCGGAATCATCAGACGCGCCCCTGGACTGGCCGGAGAGCTGCAGCGCGAGGACATGTGCGAACAGCTGATCTCTAGCGGAGCGACATGGTGCGCCCGATCACGACTCCTTTGTGGATTTCTACAGACTTTGATGGCAGAAGGGCGGGTGCAGACGGCACAGCTCTCGACAAGCGGCGCGCAGGCGCAGCATACTCCTTCTCGCTCCATGCCGCAACAGCCCTCTTTCGCGTGTCCTGCGCCTGCACCAGTCATCAGAGGTGCTGCAGGCCGCTCCTCGCCCCACCTCGGCACTTTCACTCTGTGGCGGCTGGGTGGTCATTGCCCAAAACAGCATCTCCTCGTAGAACTCATCTCAGGTGTGGTTCATGCCTCGGAGCAGTTTTTTCCATCGTAACGCTGCGGCCTTGTGCATGCGGCCACCTCTACTTGTGGCGGCGCTTGTTCGTGTGCTACAGAGCCTATGAGCTGTTTCGTATGCCGAGAAGGCGTTGTAGTGCGTGAATTATCATCCCGTCTCGCCTCCCAGGAATGCCTTACACACCGCCGGTTGCAGGTTTGCTCTACCGACTTGGTGCCAGACGGCGCCAGCGACTGCCCAACACTCGCTGAGAGGTTGGCTGATTGAAGACCTCAGGCTCAAGCCTGACGCGGCGCACGGCACCAGCTTTCCTGTCACCCAACAGCAGCAGCAATGGCCGTCCCTGTGCCCGCTCCCGCCGAGGAGCACAAGGCGGTGCGCAAGCAGATCAAGAAGCTGAAGAAAGTTGCCTCCACCGGCCAGCTGGATGCCGCGGGCGCCGCAGAGCTCAAGTCCCTGAAGAAGCGCGCAAAGGAGCTGAAGCAAAGCGTGAGCTCCGGCGGCGGCAGCAGCGGCGGCAGCGAGGGCGGCGAGCCTGCTAGGGAGCAGCCTGCCGCCGCCGCAGGCAAGAAGAAGAAGAAGCGCAAGGGGGCGACGGCGGAGGCAGATGCGGCGCCCACGCCCGGAAAGCCCTCTGAGGCGCAGCCCCTGCCAAGAAGAAACAGAAGAAGGGCAAGGGCGGCGACGGCGCGGCTCCGCCGGGCGCTATGGCCGCCGTGGGCGACCGCAAGCTGGCGGCCAGCCGTCCCGCGGTCGTCAAGGAGCTGTACGTCGAGGCCGCCGAGGTGGCGGCGACGAGCGACGCCGCCGTGGAGGCGTGGCGGGCGGAACGGCGCACCGCGGTGGAGGGCTGCACGCTGCGCCCGCTCACCTCCTTTACGCAGTCGGGGCTCTCCGCCGACGAGCTGCACGCCACCCGCTCCTTCGCCCAGCCCTCGCCCATCCAGGCGCAGTGCCTGCCGGTGGCGCTGAGCGGTCGGGACCTTGTGGGCATCGCCGCCACCGGTTCGGGCAAGACGCTCGCGTTTGGGCTGCCCGCGCTGCGCCACATCAGGGCGCAACGAGAGGCGGGCGTCGCGTCGGGTGCGCTTCGGGGTGCAGGAAGCCTGCTGGGCGGTAGACCGCTGGGCGGCCGGCTGAGCCAACTGGGAGATCCAGCGCAAGAACGACGGAGGAAGCTTTCCGTCTGGCTGGCATCCGGCCCGGCGGTACTATGTACTGCTGTGTCCCGCGCATGACTTGCACTCCGCTTCTCGCTAAGCTGCGCCCGGCCACTCCTGACAGTTGCACGAGCTCGGCCCCCCTCATCCTCTTCACACACGCTCTGGCACTTACCCCATCCCCCCCACCCCCCACCCACCACCCACCCACCCACACAGGCAAGAAGCCTGTGGCGCTGGTGCTTGCGCCCACGCGGGAGCTGGCGCTGCAGATCAACGGCGTGCTGGAGGAGGCGGGGTCTCGCTGCGGCATCAGGTGCGGGCGTGTGTGTGGTTGTGCGTAGAGGGGGCGTGTGTTGTGCGAGCGGTCGGTGGTACGGGGATGGCCTGCGCGGTTGGTTGGGGGCCCGCGCGTGTGTGTGTGAAGCATGGCGCGTGCAAGGGGAGCGCGGCTTAGTGCCTGCCGCGCGGTGCGCCGAGCACAGCCTGTCGTGCAGTGTGCAGCTGGCTGCCTGACCTTGCCCCCGCCGTTGTTATGCTTTCAACAATCCCCACAAACACACCTATATGTATATTTATATTTACAAACGCAGCACCGTGTGCGTGTACGGCGGCGTGCCCAAGCGGGAACAGGTGGCTGCGCTGCGCAAGGGCGCCGCCATCGTGGTGGCCACCCCCGGCCGCCTGGAGGACCTGCTGGGCGACGGCGCCTGCAAGTGAGTGGGGCAGGCAGGGGAGGGAGGGAGGTGCCTATCAGCCACCCCGTGATTGTGCTGTGCATGAGCGTGCTCTGGCACATGGTGCGACGAGGCCGGGCGGGGGCCTGGCAGCACTGCGGGTGCTGAACCTCTTCTTAAGCCCCCGCCCCCTTGCTGTACGTGTGTTGCTTTCCTTTTGTGTAGTTTTCAAACTTTTCTGTGGTCGCTTTTACCGATCACTCTCTCCCTTCCCTCCCCTGTTTTCTTGTGCCAGGCTGGATGAGGTGTCGTATGTCGTGCTTGACGAAGCGGATCGCATGCTGGACCTGGGCTTCGAGCCACACATACGGTGCGTTTCAGTACGTGTGCATGTATGCAAAGTTACAGATGAATGCGGCACTGGGATGCCATGCATGGGGGCAAGCGGCAAGGCAGTCGCATGTTTGGGCTGAGATTCGTTGCTTGTGTGCGATCTGCCGCCGCCACTGGGCTGCCTGGGGCCTGCCTTGATGCTCTGTCCCAGACCCTTTGCTTTGTCTGGGCACGTGCCTGGCGTGGTAGCAGCGCAGTGCAGCAGTGGGGGACGGGTGCTGATTATGCGGCCTTGCCCCTGTGTTCTATCCTGCAGCGCGATTGCGGGCCAGACGCGCGCCGATCGCCAGACGCTCATGTTTTCCGCCACCTGGCCCCCGCCATCCGGTGCGCAGGCAGCAGCCGTCCGCCCTTTTGCTTGCCTGCCAGCAGGGCGTTGCGGCTTGCGGGGCCCTGCCCTGGGCTGCCGCTGTGCGCCCGCCTGCTGCAGGCCATGCTGCCCTGCCGCCAACCCGTGGCCGCCTTCCCGGCTGGACAACATCGACGTTGCCCTCCCTTTGCGTTCCCTATTTTTCGATTTATCTTGGTGCAGCAAGCTGGCCTCCGAGTTCCTGTGCCACCCCGCCAAGGTCACCATCGGCTCTCAGGACCTGGCTGCCTCCCACTCCGTCACTCAGGTGGGGGGCTGGCTGCAGAGGTGCCTGCTTTGCTGACCTGCCTCTTGGGGCCTCGCCGGATGCCCTCCTCGGAGAGCTCGCCGGGCCTGGCGGCACCCTCGTCTGGGGGCCTGCCACCCCCACCCCCCACCCTTGTGCCATCTACGCCACACCGCCCCCTGAGTATATCTGTTGCGCAGCATGTGGAGGTGATTGAGGATCGCGCGCGGGACGCCCGCCTGCACGACCTGCTCCAAAAGTACCACAAGTCGCGCTCCAACCGCATCATCGTGTTTGTGCTGTACAAGAAGGAGGCGGTGCGGGTGGAGCAGTTCCTGCAGCGCAAGGGCTGGAAGGTGGGTGGGTGCGGGTGCAGGGGGCAGGCGGTTTCTCTGTTTTTTGAAGGGGGGCCCTCCGTGTGCAGCTCGCCAATGATGTTCTCTGCCTGGCGGCTGCGTCGGTCTTGATGAGCATGCTGGCGAGCTTTGGCGGGCTTTGCTGCCTGCTCAGCTTGCCGTCTCTGCCCCTTTGCTCCCCATTCCAGAAACACCTGTTGTGTTGCATTTTCAGCCGCTCAGCACCGTCCCTCCCTCCCCTCCCGCCTCTCCTTCCAGGCGGTGGCCATCCACGGCGACATCTCCCAAGGGCAGCGCACGGCGGCGGTGGAAAGCTTCAAGAGCGGCTCGGTGCCGCTGCTGGTGGCCACAGACGTCGCCGCCCGCGGCCTCGACATCCCCGATGTGGAGGTGCGCTGCGCTGCAGTGGGGTGGGTGGGCAGCGGGGCAGAGGGGCGCCGTCCAACCAGGGGAATAGTTGAGTTAAAAGTGCAGCAAACAGCACATCGCTCCGCCGTCGCTCTGTTGCGGCCCTGGCCTCTCCTTGCCACACAATCCATTCCCCACACCCTCACATCTGCTCACCGCACCACACGCACTTGCAAGCCCGCACTCCACCACGGCACCTGTCTGCTCTTTGATCCCCCGCCCCACCCACCCACCCACACCCACACACGCCCGCCCTTCCGCCTGCAGGCCGTCCTCAACTACTCCTTCCCTCTCACGGTGGAGGACTACGTGCACCGCATCGGCCGCACGGGGCGCGCTGGCAAGACGGGTGCGCCTCGGATGGCGGCTGGCCGCACCTCAACCCACCTTTTTAGACACCGGAAACCCTGCGCTGCTCCACCCTTCCAATTCTTGCGTTGCGCCGCACTCCCATTTCACCCCTCCCCACCCTGCTCTATCCTTCTCCCCCACACACCGCACACACCCACACACACCCTCACCCACCCGCAGGCGTGGCCCACACTTTCTTTGTGGGCGCCAACGACAAACCGCGGGCGGGCGAGCTGATCAACGTGCTGCGCGAGGCGAAGCAGGCGGTGCCCGCCGACCTCCTCAACTTTGGCACCACGGGTGCGCTGCCGCCGGCACCCTCACTGCCCGCCCCCGCTGCGCAAATATCAAAGCTGCGCGCTGCGCTGGTCGGTGGTTGGCCCCTGACCTTGGGCGGGGCCGGGGTGGGATGCCAGGGGGAGGTGTTAGGGTGGGTGGGATGCCAAGGGTGGGGGCAAGGGCCGACTTGGGTGCGCCACAGTCCACGGGCTGGCTGCAGCTAGGGCCTCAGCCAGCCGGCGTCGCAGCTGCAGCGGTTGGGGGCCAGCGCTGCAGCCAGGTGGGCCCTACCGCTGGGCCCCGGAGCGCACAGCCGCGCGCTGGTCGAGCTCCTCGCCTCCTGCCCGGCCCTGCTGGCGCAGTGAAGAAGAAGGAGTCCAAGCTGTACGGGGCGCACTTCAAGGACGTGGACCACACACAGAAGGCCACCAAGGTCACCTTTGACTCGGATGACGAGTGACAGCGGCGGCGGCGATGCAGCGGTGGCAGGCCGCGCGGCAGCAAGAACCCCAACCGAGGTCTCCCTCGCTGCCTGTTTGTGAAGCCACCAATGTGCGTGCGGCTGCAAATCGTAATGCTGTCAGCTATCGCGGACAGTCTGCGGCCTGCCGGGAACGTGTCGGAAAGTACAAAGTCCTTCTGTCAGGACGTACCTTCCCCTCCACACGGGGCACAATGCGCTCTACGCGTTCGTGTTAGATCCTGCTTTCAAGATTGCCATGCAAAGTCCAGGCTTCCCCGGCGATGCGCTGCCCGACCCTGCCGAGTGGCTGGACGGCGAGCTGCCGGACCTCGGCAGCCTGCTGGATCAGGAGCTGGATGCAGCAGGAGTAGATGCGCTGGGTCTGGTGGAGCCGCTCGACCACCTGCTCCCGCAAGCTCAACCTGCCCCCGCTCAAGCATCGGCGGCGACGGCAGCGGCAGCCTGTTCAGCAATGGCGCAGCCGGTGGCAGCGTGGCGAGGGGCAGCAGCGGGTCGGAGCAGGGGCTGAGTGCGGAGGAGCTGAAGAAGGAGAAGTTACGCGCGCAGAACCGCCAGAAGCAGCAGCGCTACCGCGAGCGGCAGCGGGTGAGGGGCTGGGGGTCTGTGCTGACAAGGAGCCGGGCAAGCACGACGTGGGTGCTCAGACCGGCACTGCGGCTCGAGATTGGCTCCCTCTCCATCATCTTTTGCCGCAGGAGAAGAAGAAGCAGGCTGAGGAGCAGATGGAAAGCGCGGCAGCTGACCTGGAGCGGGAGCGGGCCGCCAACGACACGCTGCGGCTGGCCACCGCGACGCTGGAGGCGGTGCAGGCGCAGAAGGACGCGGCGGTGGCTGTGCTGGAGCAAGCCTCCCGCGATGACCCCGGCCCCAGGCAGCGGCTGCGGGCCCTGCAGGTGGATCCACCTGCGTATGCCTTCACAGGCCTGCACTGCATCTCCGGCTGTGCATCTTTGGGGACACCCGAGTGACTCGCACTCATCAGAGTTTGTTGCTGCTGCACCTTTACGGGACAGGAGGAGCCGGGTGTCGAGGAGAGCATCGCCAGCCTGGCACGCCAGCTGTCGGCCATGAGCTTCCAGCAGCGCGTGGACGTGTGCGGGCGCCTGTTCAGGGCCACGGCGCCGGCGCTGGAAGCCGTGGAGCAGCTGGGCGCGCGGGAGGGTGGCCATGTGAAGGATGTGTTTGCTCTGGACGTCGGGTGAGCCGCTGCACAGTGATTATTGATTGCCTGCGGGACCCCGCGCTGCTGCTGCTGCCGCCGTTGTATGCAGCCCATGGCTGTTCGGCGCCCGACCACGTTGCGCTGCCCCGCGCTGGCGCCCATGGATGCAGCGTGCAGGAGAAGCTGGGGCAGCAGATGGCGGCGGCACACCCGTACCTGCTGGAAGGCGTGTTGGGCATGTCTCAGGAGATGCTGATGCAGGCGGGTGGTGGGCTCCAGCAGCTGCATGCGCTGGCTTCCATGCGGTTAAAAAGAAACTGTATCAGAAAGAAAAAGACGTGTGGCGTGCTGTCACACGCCCCACGGGGCCTCGCCCTGTGCCCCTGCTGCCCTATCACTTGTGGGTCCCCCTTTCCATGCTCTGGTCTTTGCTGTCTTCCTCTCCGCAGGATTGGTCGGCTTTCTGTGAGCTGGCTGGCAGCATTGCGGCGCGGCTGGACCGCGGGGAGGTTGGGGAGGCGGAGGCAACAGAGCTGCTGCGCCCGCCGCCTTCTACTCCATGCTGCGCGAGATGATCTTCCTACGGCACCGCCCCGACGTCATCCGCCCGCTGCTGCGCATCTTCAGGCTGCCGGGGGAGAGCGAGGCGGCGGCAACGGCGCGGTGGCGGGGCGTGGCGGTGAGCAGGCGTCGGGGGTGCGATGTCGGTTACAGCAGCGGTTGCGGCCAAGCCTGGGCAGGCTCTGCTGGCGCAGCCGGCATGTGAGCTGAGCGCGCCCCACGCTGAGGGAGGGTCCCTGCCACGCAGGAAAGCATGAGTGTGAGCCGGCAGCAGGCCGAGCAGATGCTGCGCCCTACCTCGTGTTCATGGAGCGGATGGAGCAGCTCAGCAACCAGACGGAGGCCTGCAGGGAGACGCTGCGAGCTGTGCAGCAGGCAAGCCACGGCGGGCGCCCGAACAAGACGGCGCTTCTGCCCCCCTTGCCCAGCGTCAGCACCTGATGCGTCTGTTCGCTGTCATGCACACGCCCTCCTCCCCACACAAAAATCCCTCCGCCTCCGCAGAGCCTCAGCGAGCGGTTTGTCCTGGCAGACGCGGGCCTCAGGTGCCTGCCCGCCTCCTGCCCAGCTTTGTCTGCGGAGGACGCTCAATTCATGCATTAGCAGAAGGGGGCCTAGAGGGGCTGGAAGCTACACCCTGTGCCCCCTGCCGGCGCGCTCCACACTCCGTCCCCACCAACCCAGCTGCCCACCCGCCCACCCGCCCTTGTTGCCCCCCGCAGCCCGATGGCCAGTCAGTATCTTGACCTTGCGGAAGCGGTGGGCCACTTGGACAGCAAGGAGGGCGCCGAGGTTGCCGTCATGCTCGACTTTTACTCCGGCACCGCTGCGGCCGTCAGCGAGCTGCAGAAGCTGCGGCTGCTGGCCGGCTGCCGCCCCACCTCAGCCCCGATGTGGTGACCATCGTGCGGGAGACGCTGCGCGTGCACGGGCTGCTGCCGGAGCAGCAGCAGGAGCAGCGCAATGCAGCCCCTGCAGCAGCAGAGGCAGCAGCAGCAGCAGCAGCGGTTGCGCCAGCAGCCCCTGGCGGCACGGCGTCTGCTGCCGCGGCGGGCGGCACTTCAGCAGCAGCCAGCAGCAGCGGCAGCGGCAATGTACCTGTACAATAGCACGATGCTTGCATCAAATTGATGGGACGGAAGCATGTAACGCAGCTGACATGTGACTGTCGGGCGTGAGGTGGCGGCGGCTGGCCAGGAGGACCCCGGCCACTTCACAAAGCTTTCTGGGTGACCGTGCATCGTTTGCAAGTTGAATGAGTGTCCAATGTCATTGCTTGTGGAGAGAAGCCGTGCGCTGTCGCACAAGAGCGCCAGCAAGGCACTTCGCACCCCATGATGTAACCGTGGGCAGCTTTACTGGGACTCAACATCGTTTATCATTAGATGAACGTAAATGTCTGAAGTAGAGGGCCTCGCTCTGCCGGAAACCGGCGTTTGGCTGGACGACTGCGCGGCCCCAGACCTAAGCAGCCTTCTGCAAGATGAGGAAGTTGCAGAGACGCCCTCTTTGTCTGGACCAGGCCTGCAATTTGATGTGCACCTCCCCCAACATCCTGCCGCGCTTGTTGTCCCGCTCGAGTTGTCCGCCGCTGCGCTCTGCTCCGACAGCGGCGACACCAAGCAGCCAGGGTCGCCCTCCACGACGGACAAACTGAAGCGTGAGCGTCTACGAGCCAAGAACCGGGCCAAGTCGCAGCGGCATCGCCAACGCGAGAAAGTGGGTGGTGCAGTGCAGGCCGCACAAGCGGCAGACGCGATGCGCCCATGGTGAGTTCCTTTTGCTGTCTGGCTGCAGAGCCAGCGGGAACAGCTTGAGCAGCAGTGCCAGGCGACTGCTGTGGAGTTGGAGCGGGAGCGTGCACAGCGAGAGCGGCTGGGGCTGGCGGTACGGGTGAAGGACGCGTTGCAGGAGCACCTGGCGGCTGCCGAGCAGGTGCTGCAGGCAGCTGCAGCACAAGACCCCGTCGCAGCGCGTGCGTCGCAGGTGTGTTCACGCTGCAGCTTGCTAGCATCGCACGTCCAACCGCTGCCATGCAAGCAGCTTCCTGGCAGCACCCCTGCCAGCTCACCCGGCTCTGTGCTGGCCGCAGGAGGAGCCGGGCGCCGAGGAGAGCATCGCCAGCCTGGCACGCCAGCTGTCGGCCATGACCTTCCAGCAGCGCGTGGACGTGTGCGGGCGGCTGTTCAGGGCCACGGCGCCGGCGCTGGAAGCCGTGGAGCAGCTGGGGGCCCGTGACGGTGAATCTGTGCGGGACGTGTATTCGCTCAACTGGGGGTGAGTGCGCCGCATGAGCACCGGGCACCGGGTTAGCCGCAGCGGGCCTGTGTTGAGAGGCAGGGGGCAGCCAACCTGCGCTGCGGCTGAGAAGCGGGCGGTTCGAGCGACACGCAGCTCTGCCGGCCGCCCACTCCCCTGCCGTGTCCCGCGTGCAGCGTGCAGCAGGAGGTTGGGCAGCAGATGGCGACAGCGCACCCTTACCTGCTGGAAGGTGTGCTGGGCATGTCTCGTGAGGTACTGGAGCAGGTGGGATGCCGGTGGGAAGCCGGTGAATGTTAAAGGGCCCAGGTGTGCGGGCTGGCCAGTCTGCCAGCTTTACATGCCCCTCGCTCAGGAGGGGCTGCTGGATTGCAATTTTCTGGGACCCCGCTAACTTGCTGCTGCCATGCTCGCATTGAATTGGGCTGCTTGAAGGTCGTCCTGCCCAACCTCGCACCCTGCGCAGGACTGGGCAGACTTCTGCCAGTTTTCGGGTGACTTGACGGAGCAGCTGGATCGCGGGGCCATCAGCGAGGCGGCGGCGGTACAGCAAATGCGGCCCCCTCCTTCTACATGCTGATGCGAGAGGTGCTCTTCCTGCTGCACCGCCCACAAGTCATCTTGCCGTTGCTTGTGCGCTTCAAGCTGCCTGGGGAGAGTGAGGAGGATGCGGCGGCGCGGTGGCGGCGTGTGGCGGTGAGAGCAGGGAGGGGCTGGTGGGGGTGTTTTGGGGGGCAGGAGTGCGCAGTGTAGGGGAGGGGGGGGGGGATTGAGCAATGTCGAGGACCTGCGGTTGGCCGCTGAGGCTCTGCTCGGACTGAAACTGGCCCGCCACCTGCTGTGCTCCACCGCAGAAAGACATCCAGATCACGCGGCAGCAGGCGCTGCAGCTGCGGCCCTCCTACCTTGAGTACCAGGAGCAGCTGCGGCGGCTGTCAAGCCAAACCGAAGCCTCGCTGGGGACCCTGGCGGCAGTGCGCCAGGCAGGGCCGCCGCACAAGCAGTACTGCCACGGCAGCGTGCAGCGCTGCGCTTTGCTCCGCTCTGCCATGCTCCACAGTACCCCTCTCACCAGCCTTGCCACACCTTGCTCGTGCAATTGCAGAGTTTGAGCCAGAAGCTGCTCCAGCTGGACTGCGGGCTCGGGTACAAATGCATCCGCAGCTGCTGCCTGCCAGCTGCCGCCATGTCCCGGTGCCGCTGCTGTGCTCCTCGGGCCCGCGCACCCGCTTCACTCACCAGCACACGTTGCCCGTTGATTCCTGCTGAATGCCCTGTGTCCTGCCTCTGCCCTGCTGCCCGCAGGGCCCAGTCAGAGCAGTACCTTGCCCTGGCTGAAGCCGCAGGGCAGCTGCAGAGCGTGGAGTGCGGGCAGGAGGTGTTCCTCCTCTTCAATTACTACTCCGTGGCGGGCGGCGCCGTGACGGAACTGCAAAAGCTGCGGCTGATGGCTGGGTGCCGCCCCAACCTCAGCCCAGACGTGCCCACCATCGTGCGGGAGGCGCTGCGCATGCACGGGCTGCTGCCGGAGCAGCAGCAGGAGCAGCGCAATGCAGCCCCCGCAGCAGCAGAGGCAGCAGCAGCGGCAGCAGCAGCGGTGGCGCCAGCAGCCCCTGGGGGCACGGCGTCTGCTGCCGCGGCGGGCGTCACTGCAGCAGCGGCCAGCAGCAGCGGCGGCGGCAATGTACCTGTACAATAGCACGATGCTTGCATCAAATTGATGGGACGGAAGCATGTAACGCAGCTGACATGTGACTGTCGGGCGTGAGGTGGCGGCGGCTGGCCAGGAGGACCCCGGCCACTTCACAAAGCTTTCTGGGTGACCGTGCATCGTTTGCAAGTTGAATGAGTGTCCAATGTCATTGCTTGTGGCGAGAAGCCGTGCGCTGTCGCACAAGAGCGCCAGCAAGGCACTTCGCACCCCATGATGTAACCGTGGGCAGCTTTACTGGGACTCAACATCGTTTATCATTAGATGAACATAAAATGTCTGAAGTAGAGGGCCTCGCTCTGCCGGAAACCGGCGTTTGGCTGGACGACTGCGCGGCCCCGGAGCTAAGCAGCCTTCTGCAAGGGGATTACAGTGCAAAGACGCCCTCTTTGCCTGGACCAGGCCTGCAATTTGATGTGCAGCTCCCCACATCCTGGGGTGCTTGCCGTCCCGCTCCCCTTCTCCGCCGCGGCGCTCCGCTCCAGCAGCGGCGACAGCAAGCAGCCAGGGTCGCCCTCCACGACGGACACGCTGAAGCGGGAGCGTGTGCGAGCCAAAAATCGGGCCAAGTCGCAGCGGCATCGCGAGCGCGAGAAGGTGGGTGGTGCAGCGCGGGCGCCGCGTGCTGCCTGCGAGCGGCGATGGCAAAGCCCCATGGTGAGTTCCTTTTGCTGTCTGGCTGCAGAGCCAGCGGGAACAGCTTGAGCAGCAGTGCCAGGCGACTGCTGTGGAGTTGGAGCGGGAGCGTGCACAGCGAGAGCGGCTGGGGCTGGCGGTACGGGTGAAGGACGCGTTGCAGGAGCACCTGGCGGCTGCCGAGCAGGTGCTGCAGGCAGCTGCAGCACAAGACCCCGTCGCAGCGCGTGCGTCCCAGGTGTGTTCACGCTGCAGCTTGCTAGCATCGCACGTCCGCTGCCATGCAAGCAGCTTCCTGGCAGCGCCCCTGCCAGCTCTCCCGGCTCTGTGCTGGCCGCAGGAGGAGCCGGGCGCCGAGGAGAGCATCGCCAGCCTGGCACGCCAGCTGTCGGCCATGACCTTCCAGCAGCGCGTGGACGTGTGCGGGCGGCTGTTCAGGGCCACGGCGCCGGCGCTGGAAGCCGTGGAGCAGCTGGGAGCCCGTGACGGTGAATCTGTGCGGGACGTGCTTGCGCTGGATGGGGGTGAGTGCGCTGCATGAGCACCGGGCACCGGGCTAGCCGCAGCGGGCCTGTGCTGAGGGGCAGGCAGCAGCCAACCTGCGTTGCAGCCGAGAAGCGGGCGGTTCGAGCGACACACAGCTCTGCCGGCCGCCCACTCCCGTGCCGTGGCCCGTGCGTGCAGCGTGAAGCGGGAGGTCGGGCAGCACATGGCGACGGCGCACCCTTACCTGCTGGAAGGCGTGTTGGGCATGTCTCGGGAGGTGCTGCTGCAGGTGGGAAGCCGGTGAATGTTTAAGGGCCAAGGTGTGCGGGCTGGCCAGTCTGCCAGCTCCACATGCCCCTCGCTCAGGAGGGGCTGCTGGATTGCAACTTCCTGGGACCCCGCTAACTTGCTGCTGCCATGCTCGCATTGAATTGGGCTGCTTGAAGGTCGTCCTGCCCAACCTCGCACCCTGCGCAGGACTGGGCAGACTTCTGCCAGTTTTCGGGTGACTTGGCGGAGCAGCTGGATCGCGGGGCCATCAGCGAGGCGGCGGCGGTACAGCAAATGCGGCCCCCTCCTTCTACATGCTGGTGCGGGAGGTGCTCTTCCTGCTGCACCGCCCGCAAGTCATCGTACCACTGCTTGTGCGCTTCAAGCTGCCTGCGGAGAGTGAGGAGGCTGCGACGGCGCGGTGGCGTGGCGTGGCGGTGAGAGCATGGAGGACGAGGGGCGGAGGGGGTGTGGTGGGTGGGTGGTGCATGTTTATGGGGGAGCAATGCCAAGTACCCTGCTTGCTGCATGGATGCGGTTGGCCGCTAAAGCTCTGCTCGGACTGAAGACTGAAACTGGCCCGCCACCTGCTGTGCTCCACCGCAGAAAGACATGCAAATCACGCTGCAGCAGGCGCTGCAGCTGCGGCCCTCCTACCTTGAGTACCAGGAGCAGCTGCGGCGGCTGTCAAGCCAAACCGAAGCCTCGCTGGGGGCCCTGGCGGCAATGCGCCAGGCAGGGCTGCCGCACAAGCAGTGCTGCCACGGCAGCCTGCAGCCCTGCGCTTTGCTGCGCTCTGCCATGCTCCACAGCGCCCTCTCATCAGCCTTCCCAGAACTTCTCCATGTTGCAGAGCCTGAGCCAGAAGCTGCTCCAGCTGGACCGCGGGCTCGGGTACGGCCGCACCCACAGCTGCTGCCTGCCAGCTGCCGCCATGTCCCGGTGCCGCTGCTGTGCTCTGCGGGCCGGCGCACCCGCTCCCCTCACCAGCACACGTTGCCCGATAATTCCTGCTGAATGCCCTGTGTCCTGCCTCTGCCCTGCTGTCCGCAGGGCCCAGTCAGAGCAGTACCTTGCCCTGGCTGAAGCCGCAGGGCAGCTGCAGAGCGTGGAGCGTGGGGAGGAGGTGTTCCCGCTCTATGACTACTTTTCCGTGGCGGGCGGCGTGATGACGGAGCTTCAAAAGCTGCGGCTGATGGCGGGCTGCCGCCCCAACCTCGTTCCCGACGTGCCCACCGTCGTGCGGGAGGCGCTGCGCATGCACGGGCTGCTGCCGGAGCAGCAGCAGCCCACACCGCTGGCAGGCTTGTCGGGGCCGCAGCCGACGGGCCCCCGCCGCCGCTTGACCAGGCTGACCCAGCCCCGTAGGCAGCAGCGGAGCTTGGCAGCGCAGCCGAGAGTGGGGCCCGGTGCGTAGCGTGGGGTGGCGGCTGAGACATCAAAGCACAGCCACAGCCCACATCACGACCAGTTTTCCGAGAGCGTGTAAGGAAACATATCCCCGCACTCCATCCTTGCCCCAAGCCAGCCAGCCAGGCAGCCTGCTAGGAGCTGGAGTGCAGTTGCTGGAAGGGGTGTCAGGAATGGGCTGGCTGCAGGGTGTTGTGGCGGGATCCCCTGTGAGCTGTCGAGAGCTTAGAGATCATGTGATTCCTCGTTAATACATTAAATACATGATTACATGAAGTAGGTAGACTTGCGCACCAGATCCCCGGCTTGCTAGCACGCAGTGAGAGAGGGGCCAGTGCTGTTGCGCGCTGGCCAGTGGTAGCAGCAACAGCGGGCTGGCAGTTGCGGCGATCATGCTGACAGGGTGGTGTGGGATCCTCCTGCGCCTCCCTCGCACAACCACTCTGCATGGGGCGCAAGTCAGTTGGCACCCCAGGCTGCCCCCTGCTGGTAGCGATCGGAGCTGCTCCCATTGGAGTGCTGCCGCTGGCCGCCCCTGCCCTTGAGAAGCCTCACAGGCGCACAGGCGTTGAAAGGGCGCCACCCAACAGGCTGTACAATGCGAATCTGAATGAAACCTTCCGGCTAAGAGCTGCCAAGCTCTCATGCATCCACCTAGCGCGGTGTGCCACATGTGCTGCCGTGCCATGTGGCGTGTGGCGCCGCCACTGGATGATGCACAACTGCGCCGTCACGTGATTTTCGTCCTTCCCTGCATTCAAAGTTCTTCGTAGTCGCTGAATCGTTTGTGCTGCCATGGAGGGCATAGGCGACACGTCGTTGCCGGAAGCTTGGGACTTGGGCGACGCAGGCGATTTACCCGGGCTGGACAACTTGTTGGATGATGCCATAAACGCGGGACAGCTGGATGTGCTGGGCGCAGGCCTGCAGCTCGACCAGCTGCCCGTGCCGCTGCCGCCCCTCACCGCCCAGGGCAGCGGCAGCACAGGCGGCGCCGGCACTGCGCTGCTGGAAAGCAGCAGCAGCGACCCCTCCGCCTTGGACGAGCAGCAGCGTCGGGAGCGGATACGCGCGCAGAACCGCGAGAAGCAGCAGCGCTTCCGGCAGCGGCAGCGGGTGGGTCCAGCTTGGTCCCCGCACAAACCCCTGCTTGGCCTAGCACCGCCCGACACCCGCTGCATGGCGTCTGCGCCCCACTGCTTTCGTTGTGGTGTTGCGGTGCTGCAGGCAAAGAAGAAAGAGATGGAGGAGCAGTACGGAGTGGTTTCGGTGGACCTGGAGCGCGAGCGGGCCGCCAACGACACGCTGAGGCTGACCACTTCCGTCATGGAGGGCATGAAGGCGCAGAAGGAGGCAGCCGTGGAGGCGCTGCAAGCAGCCAGCCTGGCCGAGCGCGGCGGCGGCGCCGCCAACGGGGGCCGAACGCGGCGCTGTCTGCTGGGCCGCAGGCGGCCGGGGCGGGGGCGCTGGCGCTGCGCCTGTCGGCGATGCCCTTCCAGCAGCGCGTGGAGCTCTGCTGCCGCCTGTTTCTGCAGAGCCCCGCCCGGGAGCTGGTCGAGCAGCACGGCATCCTGGAGGAGGGTCAGCAGCTGGTGGACGGCTTTGCGCTCGACATGGAGTGAGCTGCTGGAATGCTGCTGCCGGGGAGGGAGGGCCCAGGCCGTGTGCGGGTTGTTTGTGTGGTGGGGGAGGGTAGGGGCATGTAAGGGTGCAAGGGTGCCCGCGGGCGCACGTCTCACGGCACATGTTGCTTGTGGTACTGCTGGCACGTAATCGCAGGTGCACCAACCTTGCCGCTCCGGCCTCCCCACCCTCCCGCTCCAACCCCGCCGCCACGATGCGCAGCGGCGGCCACTCCCCACGTATCGCGTCGCTTGACGCACTCACTCAAATACACCGTGCAAACTTGCAGGCTGCAGCAGGAGATGGGGGACAAGCTGGTGGCGGCGCACCCGCAGATGCTGGACGCTGTGCTGGCGATGTCGGCAGAAGCTGTGAAGAAGGTGGGTTTGGGTGTGCGTGCCTGGCGGCGCTGGTGGGGCTGAGTGCGGGTGTGGGGGTGGGTGGGGGTGGGGTGCTGTGGGGGGCCGGCACTCGGACGTGTTCCTGGGCATGGGACCAGCTGTGCCCGCCACGAACTCCGCTGCCTTCCTCGTCACTGCCCTGAAGCCGCACCCTCCACCCTTCATCCCCCTCGCTCATCCCTGCCTGGCCACCCACCCATGGCCACCCACCCACCCTCATC
Source organism: Chlorella sorokiniana (assembly GCA_025917655.1). Taxonomy (NCBI): domain Eukaryota; kingdom Viridiplantae; phylum Chlorophyta; class Trebouxiophyceae; order Chlorellales; family Chlorellaceae; genus Chlorella; species Chlorella sorokiniana. The sequence continues at coordinate 490,887 of CP084610.1, forward strand.
CTTAACCATTGAACCTGGGCAGGACTGGGCGGAGTTCATCGACTTTGCAGCCGCAGTCGTCGACGACCTGGACGCCGGCAGGATCGGCGAGGCGGAGGCGGTACAGCGCATGCGTCCCGCAGTGCTGTACAACATCGTGCTGGACGCCATTTTGCTGCGCCACCGCCCCGAAGTCATCCGCCCCCTCATGTACCAAACCCGGCTGCCCGGCGAGAGCGAGGAAGAGGCGACCGCGCGCTGGGCGCGGGCAGGGGTGCGCACGCTGCCCAGGGGGCTGGGCATGTGCATGTTCGTTTGTTCTGTTGGAATGTGCGCCGCTGGGGAGAGGGGGCGGCCGCGCGCGCCGAGCCCAGCGGGTGCTTGCACGTGTGGCAACGGTTGCCTTGCTGCGGAGGTTGCCGCGCGCGCTGCATGCCTCTGCCTGGCTGCCGGCCGCGCTTGCCGCAAGGCCGGTGTGCCGCCACCCACTGACCCACCGCGCACTGCTTCTCGCTGCACCGTGGACTGTTCGTGCAGCCCCGCCGTTGCCGCCCCTCCCACCCCTCTTGCCCCGCAGGAAGCCTTGCACGTCACCTTCGACCAGGCGCAGCAGCTGGTGGCGTCGTACCGCGAGTACCTGAGCCGGGTGGAGGAGCTGCGCAGCCAGACGCAGACGTCCTTCGACACGCTGCGCCGCGTGCAGCAGGCGCGGGGGCGGGCGCCGTCGCATGCTACCTGTTTAAGGGGGTGCATGGCTGCGTCCTGCCGTGCCGCTGGCGCTGCATTGTTTGCGCCAGCGCGACTTCCCTGCGCCTGCCCATCCCCGCAGGCCCTCAACCATAAGCTGCTGCACCTCGACGGCGGGCTCAGGTGCGGCGTACTGCTTGCTGTGCTGCTTGGGCTCGCGTGCAGCGTGCGCATGGCTGGCAGCGGCTGTAGCTGGCCATGGTTTTGCTGAGGACTGGCGCCAGTTTTGGCTGGATGCAGAGCCGAGGTTGCTCAGTACCTGGACTTGGCTGACGCTGCTGGGCAGCTGTCGGGGCTGCGGGACGCCGAGCTGTACTGCCTGCTCGACTTCTACGCCGCCGCCGGCGCCGCCATTTCGGAGCTGCAAAGGCGCGCATCATCGCGGCCTGCCGCCCCGCCCTCAACCCTGATGTCCCCATCATCATCCGCCTCATTCTGCTCCAACACGGGCTCATCAAGGAGGACGAGCCGCTTCCGCCGTCGGCTGGCGCAGCTCAGCGAGAGCAGCCAGGGCAGCTGCCGCCGCCTCAGCCGCCTGCATAGCTGCTCCAGGCTGGGGAGCGCCAGCGCTCTGTATTTTCCGTCCGGCCGTCTTTCGTGCATGCTATGCAGCTAAGTTGTTGCAATGACCCCTGCTTTCTCAGGAGCACCACTTTAAGAACTCTTTCAATCCTTCATCAACTGTTCTGCCTGCACTCAGCTTCTGCGCCTTGCGTGCGCCTGGTTTGTACCAACCGACCAGCTGCACTCCCGGTGCACCTCTCGTCACCGGGCAGCATGCAGCGCTTGTAAATTTGTAGCGATACACGCGGGCTGGGCGCAGGCTTCACTTGCGCAGCACCAGCAGCCGCCCAAACTCCTTGCTGTCGGTGGCGAGGCACTGGCAGGCGGAGAAGCCCGCCGCCGCCGCCATGCGCTCGTACTCGGGCACCTCCTCTGGAAAGTCAAACCCCTCAATGTGCTGCATGACGGTGCGCGCCTCCTGTGGCTGGATGATGCCTGCGCGGAAATGCGAGGCCAAGGGGGAGAGATGGTGAGCAGTCCAGAAAGAGAGACGTGGTGAAAGGCTGGCCAGAGAATGCACCCAGCGGGGCCCGCTGGCGCCGGAGGCCAAGCTCGGCAGCAAGGGGAAGGAGGCGTGGTGGCTGGGGTGAGCGGCAGCTGCCCAGCAGAGGCGGGGAGGCAGGCGCCCGAGCGCAGCAGTCACCCTGGGCCACTGCGTCTGCCATGTTGGCATTGTACCGCTGCATGTACTGCTCTCGGCTCTCCCCGTCCCGCAGAAACACGTCCACCAGCACAAACAGGCCGCCGGGCGCAGGCAGCGCGCCACCTGCGCCACAAACGCCGCCTTGCCCTCGCGACTGCAACAAGGTGCCAGGAGACTCAAGCATCAGAGGGGCACGGGTGAGCGAGAGAGGGGGTTGTGGTCGCTGCAGTGGCGCCCCCGCGGCCGTGGCATGGCGGCTCTGCCGGCCAAGAGCGCCGCAGCGAGGCAGCTGGCGGTTGAGGCTTGCACGGCGGCAGCTGCAGCATCAGAGCTGGCACGGGGCTGCACACCTGAGGTGGTGCACTGCAAAGGAGGAAAACACGATGTCATAGCTGTGGTCGGGGAGGCCACCACCCAATCCTTCATGTCTTGCTGCACGACATGTGGGCGAGACCAGCAGGAAAGGCAAGCTTGGGCAGGGAGGAGCCTGATGGGCAGACCCCCGGCCAGCGATCTGCGCTTCTGCACAGCCTCTGCTGCTGCGTCAGTCACTTGTGGCAGGGCTGCCGCTCTCGGCAGTATTTAGAGCGGCTGGCACTGGCCAACGCACCTCCACAAGGCTCACAGAGCACTTGGGCTGCAGGAAAGCCAGGTTGACCGCCGCCCCCGCCAGCGCGGGAGCGGACACATCCACCCCTGTATAGCTGGCCAAAGCTAGCGCGCCGGCGGGGGCGCCGCAGGCGTGCAGCGCCGCCGCTGCCTGCTCCGCGTCGCCGCAGCCCAAGTCCAGCCAAGCGAGCGGCGGGGACGACGGGGCGGCACCCCGTTCCCGCAGCAGCAGCTCTCGTAGTGCGGCGTACAGGGTTCTGTGCTCCAAAAAGTCCGTTGCCAGCAGCTTTTGATAGGTGGACCAGGACTGCAAGTTTTGCGGAGCGACGAGAAAGGAGGGATGGGCGATGCAAATTGCGTCGGTCGTGGGACGGGCGTGGGGAGCGTTGCAGCAGCAGGGTCTCCAGTCGCCACGACACACCGTCAACGTAGGTTTAACATGCTGGTCTATCCAACAAATGCTGGTCATGCCAACGCAGCAGCAGGCTCGCCTGCTTGAAGATGGCAACCGAGGTCTGGCTCTGCGAGTCGGCCAGGGGGCGGGCACACGGCCGATGGCGGCGGTGACCGTCATGTGTGCGTTGCCGCGCTTGTCGGGAAATGGGAAAGTCTGATAGCGCCGGTTGAGCGAGATGAAGAAGCTGTATCGCCCGCTAAGCGACGGGGGCTCGAGGACAGGCGCGGTGCGAGGGGTTCTGCACGCTGAAAGACCCATCAACCTTCACAAATGTCTGGAATGCTCTGTAGCTTGCCGCAGCCGCATGCATGGCTTCCTTGCCGCGGGGCGGGGCGCTGCCACCTGTGGGCGCCGCCAGCTGGCCGCACTGCTGCAACGCCATCCTAGAAGCAGCAGAGCTAAGTGGTGGCGGAACAGGCCCCAGTGAAGAATTTCGGGCCGTTACGATCGCGATGCAAGTGTACTAGAACACACAACTTGGGCTGCAGCCTGTCTCAGCTGCCGCTGCACCGCCACCGCCGCTGTCGCCGCTGCTGCGGCAGCACCCCAGCCACCGTCGACTACCCTGCGACTGCCGACGCTTCCCTCAATGGCTATGCCCACACCCTTGAGCTGCTGCTGCCCTACAGGTCCAGACCAGGGCTGGTCCTGACATGTGCACCGAAGCTGGAGAGAAGCCGCGATCAGGACATGCAGGCAGAGAATCAACTTCTCAGCAACTTCCGCTGGCCAGTGGGTACATAAGGCGCGAACGCAAGACTTTTGCGCTCACTCAACAATCTGAGCAGCCTTCACTCCTCTTCAAAAGCTCCTCTCTCCTACAGCTTCAACTTCCCTCAGGTGCGGCGCGGGCACGATCGATCTCGCATCCCCCTGCCGGACCCCTGTGCTAAAATTGAACCATGCATGCACACTTAAGAATGCTTGTGAAGAGCCATAGCAGCGAAATGGCATGCCGGCGCCTCCCTCTTCATCTAGGCAGCGCCGCTCACTCCTCGCCCCGCCTGCCCCTTTGCCCCCTGCAGACCCGCCGCCCGGCAGACCCTCTCGCAGCACCCACCATGGCCCAGGTCGCCCCTCTCATCGACTGCTCCTCCAAGTGGCCCTACCCACTGGAGAGCGACGGCTGGTACCGCGCGCACGACGCGCTGCGCGCTGACCTGGCGGCCCTCGACGCCATGCTCGACGCCTTCAACCGCCAGCTCCTGGCCGGCACCGGCATCAGCCGCGAGCAGGCCGCCGCAGCCACCGCCTTCTACAACGCTTTCGTGAAGAACCTGCACCACCACCACCACAACGAGGACGGTGAGCCCCCCGTGAACCGCTCGAGCTGTCTCGCCTGCACCTCATGAGCACACTCAGCCGCCGCCGCCGCCCCCACCCCATCCCATCCTGCGATGCATCCACTGACACGTGCTCCCTTCCCCCGCTTTCCATGTTACTGCAGCAATTGCCATCCCCTACCTGTCCACCCGCTGCGTCGTGCCTGACAAGATTGCCGCCGACCACAAGCAGCTGGATGCCTTGCTGGACACGTTTGACGCGGGCCTGCGCAAGCTGCTGTCCCCGGAAATGGCCCAGGCGACGCTGCAGCGCGCGCTGCTGCCCCGTGTCCAGGTGCGGACAGCGACTGCTGCGACTGCTGCCCAGCGCGCGGGGCTGTGCCGCTTCCCGTCCGTCAGACGCCCACACTCCTGCCCCTGACAGCCCGCCCCGTCCCCCTCAACCCCTCACCTGCGCAGGCCGACTTTGTGCAGCTGCGCCGCATGATCGAGCCGCACCTGCGGGAGGAGGAGCAGGAGGTGCTGCCGCTCATGCGCCGCCACTTCACGCCCCAGGAGATTGAGAAGAACGTGGTGCAGAAGATCATGCGCAGCATGGACGGCCAGAGCGTGGGCGTGTTCCTGCGGGCCCTGAGCCGCGAGGAGCGCCGCGCCTTCATGCGCCAGGAGCACATCCCCTTCTTCGTGCGCTGGATCCTCAACCACCAAGCAGCCAAGTACGAGCGCACCGTGTGGCGCCCCTTCCAGCAGCTGTGCCTGGGCCACCTGAAGTGAATGCCCCGGCAGCCGCCCATTTGCACCGCCCGAGGAACACCCCCGACACCTTCTTTCTCCCATTACTGCCCTTCTTCCTCTCCTCCTACCACCAGCAATGCAATGACGCCTGAACGCCCCCTTGAAGTGGTCCTTGCTCGATTTGCGCTTTCCGCGTCTCACTGCCGTTGCTCTGTGTGCAAAGTGTGTAAGGCTCCCACCACCCCTTGTGGCATAAGAAACAATGAATGATGAGAATCATGGTTTTGAAACCATCAGCGTCAAGGGGGTGTCTCGCTCTCTCATCCTATGAATCAATTGCAATTCGCACCCCGCATAGGCGTGACGCCTGGCTGGCAGCATTGAGCTGACTTCATGGCGCGCTCATATCATCTCCTCTGCTCACTTAATGAGATCACATTGTACATTATCAAATTTAGGGTTTGTCTAGTCGCCTGGGCCCTGCCCTGTTGCAAGAGCGGAGCGGCAGGAAGCGGCGAAGGCTGCGACTGTCGCGCTTGTTGAATGCCATGCATACATGCACCTGTTGGGCTGAGGACGACCAGCGCATTCAGCAGCAGCAGCAATGAAGGAGGTTGTTGCGGAGCGAACCACACGCTGCCAGAACGGGACAACACGGGCGTGCCTTGCCGTGATCACCTTCCTGTATCTTGCGACGGTGTTCAACGTGGTGCGCCCCGCTGCTCGTCACGCCGCCCTGATGCCGGCGCGCCTGCCGCCGGCGCTACAAGCAGGCGTGCCTGCCTTCAACCCACCGCCGCCCTGCTCCCTGGCATGTCCAGATTGTGCCACATTTGGGATACTCGGTGCACGGGGCAAGCCACCTGCTCATCTTCACCGCGCTGACGGCCGTGGCAAGCACATGCTACCTGCAGTGCGTATATTGTGAACCAGGTGAAGCGGGGCCATGCTGCGGTGCAAGCTGGTGCACGGAGGATGCATCCTCCTGCAGTGTGGGCCTTGCCACCCCTTGAAGCCGTTTGTTCTCCCGGCCGCTGCAGGCAGCGTGCCACCTGGGTGGCAGCCTGATGCCGAGCAGCAAGCGTCGACGGGCGTGCTGCAAGTCAAGCGCAGCGGCGGGGGCGGCGGTGCGTGGGCTGGGAGCCGTTCTCGCCGCGCTGCCGAGGCAGCACATGCCGCCCGCTGTATGCTGCCGTCCAGCATGTCTTGGACTGCTTGCAATAAAGTCACCAGTCTGCCTTGGGTTGCTTGCAGCAAAATGAAGCGTGGGTCCCCGCCTGCCAGCCCTCCCCTTGCAGATTTTGCAAGAAGTGCCAGGCCTTCAAGCCGCCGCGCCGCACCACTGCCGCCGCTGCGGTCACTGCGTGCTGCGCATGGACCACCATTGGTGGGTGGGTGGGTGGGCGGGTGAGGTTGGGGCTGCAGAAGTAGAGATGAGTTGGGCTGCGAGGGTGGTGGGCAGGGCTGCCGTTGCCAGCTCTGGCGAACCTCCAGACCACTGGCGGACCCCCACCCCAGCCCCATCTCCGCATGCACAGCTCACACCCCCTAAACCCCTGCTCTCCTCTCAGCCACTTTCACCATCACATACACCAGAACCCCCCCCGCCTTCGCAGCATCTGGGTGAACAACTGCATAGGGCACGGCAACTACCGCGCCTTCCTGCTGATGTGCGCCTACCTGGCGGCGGCCTGCCTGCACGCGCTGGGCCTGCTGCTGCAGCTGGACGCACACCTGGCGCAGGCGGGTGGCGCCCTGCAGGGCCCGGGCGTCAGTGTGTGTGTGTGTATGTGTGAGAGTGTGTGTGTGATGGTGGAGTGGGGGCGTCTGCAGCAGGGCAGGGGGCCAGGCGGGCGGCAGGCATGCATGCGTGCGGGGCGGGGCGGCGGCGGCGGCACTGCCCTGTGCAAACCCTACGCAGCCCAGCCTGCCGGCAGCAGCAGGTGATAGAGGAGCAGGGCCTCGCCTTGAGCGCCGGCGCCTCTGGCAGGGTCCACCCCTGCGCTGCAGTGAGGCCTGGTGCGCCGCCCAGGCCTGCGGTCCGCTTGCCTGGCTTGCTCACTTGGCCGCGTGGAACCCCATGCCCGCAGCTTGCCCTGGGCTGGGACGAGCAGAGCCGGCTGGCGGCGGCGGCAGGCGGCCAGCACGCCGCGCATCAGCTGCCCGGCGGCGACGCCGAAGCGGGCCGAGCGGCGGCAGCAGCATTGGCAGCAGGGTGGGCTGGAGCGGGCCCTTCTGGGCGCACGCCGCCGTGCAGGTGCGGGCGTGTGTCGGTGCAGCCGCCGCCGCCGGTCGCAGCCATGTTCACGCAGCATCCATCCAACAAAGGCTTCGTTTTGCTCCGCCCTCCTCCTCGCTGGCCCCCTGCAGGTGCTGGCTACCGCCGCCGCCCTGCCGATCAGCGTTGGGCTGGGAGTGCTGCTGGTGTGGAACGCCACCCTCTTCCTGCGCAACCAGACCACAATCGAATACCACGAGGGTGGGTGGGTGATGTGTGGGGAAGAGTGAGGGGCCAGGGGGCGAGGCATGGCTGGGCACAGCAGCGGCGGCGGCGCCTGCCAGGACATGTTGCTTTTGTTTGCGCGCTCCACCCAGGTGCCTTTTGCTTTCTCCCATCACTACCCACCATGCATGCTTGCTGCGCGTCACCCACCTTCCCTTCCAACACGCCCCCACACCTTTCTTCACCGCTGCACGCTTTCCTGCCCCGCAGGAGTGGTTGCGCGGTTCATGGCCCCAGGCAGCGGTGGCAGCGCCGGCGGCGGCGCGGCAACCTCACGCCACCCCTTCGACCTCGGCTGGGAGGGCAACGCGGCGGCGGTGTGCGGCGACAGCGCGGCGTGCTGGCCGCTGCCTGGCCGCGCCGCAGCCGCGGGCGACGGCCTGCACTTTGCCTCGCCCTTCGGCGGCGGCCGCGGGCTGGATGCTGACGGGCAGCCGGGGCAGCAGCAGTGACGGAAGGTTGGGGAGCGCCTGCCCGCGCCGTCGAGGCCCTTGGCGGTGCGGCATCGGCGGCCTGCCTGTTGTGCACGTGCATCGTCGCTAGCTTACAAGCGTGCAAACGTACAGAATGAACGAAAGCAAAGCCACAAAACGAAATGAAGGAGAAGCCCGCTACGTGCGAAATGAAAAGCGGCAGGGGGTATCGGGGAGCGGGCCTGGCAGGCAAGGGCATTCATTAGGAGTTGAGGGGGAGGTGGTGGCTGCGCCCGAGCAAAACAGGGGGTTCGGAGGGCCGGGCAGCAGGGCCTCGGCAGGCACGCCGCCGCTCCACGGGCACCAGCGCTCCCCACCACAGGCGGCGGCGGGGCAGCGGGACCCGCGGGGTCTGCGGCATGCAGGGAAAAAAGGGGGGCAGTGCTCTGGGCAGCCCCCGCCTGGGGCGCACAGGCTGTTGGCACCGCGCTGCCACGCCGCGCGGGAGTGCCGCGGGGGGCCAGCGCAACATATACACATATGCAGGCAATAGGGGGCCAGCCAGGCAATGGGAGAGCGGCCAGGGTATGGCGGGCACGTCCAAAATCGAAAGGGAGCGGGAGCAAAGGAGCACCAATCTGCTTCATTCGTTGTGTATATCAGGGCAAACGCATGGGCCTTTGCCCGGGGGCGCGCGCAAGCGCGGCAGGCCCCGGGAGGCAAAGGCAAATCTCGGGGAGCAGGCCGACGGCATTTGGCGTGGCTGGCGGCCCGCCGCGGCGACTGGGTCCACCCAATCGCCACGGCGGCGCAGCATGCAGGCTGCGCTGCAGGGGGCCACCCGTCTGGTGGGTGGCCCCGAATGAATAGCAGGTGGGGCGCGGAGCGCCGCACAGGGAAGCACACTGGAGAGGGCAGAGCAAAACCAAAAAGAGGGTGCAGCTGCTGGTTGCAGGGCGGCGGCTCCAGTGAGCGCCGAAATGAAGGCAGGAAGAGAATAAGGGCGCGGGCGCCGAGGGGAAAGGGGTTTGGGCAATTGGGGGCAGCGCAGGTTTGCAGTGCACAGGGCGGGGCTTGTTTGCAGCCGCTGCTGTGTGGGGCCAATAGCAGGTGGGAGGGGTCGGCGTGTTGGCAAGGCGGGATCATCATCAGGGAGAGAGGGGAAGCAGCAAGGGCAAAAATTATCAGGAGGGCAGGCGGGAGCCGGGCTGCCAGGGACAAGGCGGGCGTCGTTCGTTGGTCCCCCAGTGGGGAGGCAGTCCTCAGACAGGTGGCGCGTGTTGCGACCAGGGTTTCGCTTGCTGTGGCGCTGTGGCCGTTGGGGCGTTGGGGTGCGGAGGGGCCGGCCGGCACGCCGCGCATGCGCATCAACTGAGCGCAGGCGCGGCAGGAAGCCGCGGGGCGTATTCCGCTCGGCGTGTTGGCTGCGCGGCGGCGCTCAGCACACCGTCGCGATGCTGGCGTCGGCCTGCTCGCTGGCGTCAGAGGCGGGGGGACCCGATGGCGCGCCCGCCGCCGCCTCCGCCTCTGCCTCCAGGATGGCGGCAGCCTCGCCAGCCTTCACAAACCGGCCCTGCAGGAGCAAAGGGGGGAAAGCATTCGGGTGAAAAGCGGCAGGAGATGAGGGGGGGGCGCTGCAAGGGAGCGACAAGGCCGCGCCCAGCCGCAGCTCCCAAGCCCGGCCTACAGCGCTGTTGCGCAGCCGCTGCCACCCCCTTGCTGTACCTCCTGTCCAGGAGAGGACAGGCACAAGCGAGCCCCGACGGAAGCATGCTAGAGGGGACCAGGCGAGGACGACGACAGGGAGCGCGAGGTGCCGCGGCGCCGCCCCACACCTTGACGCGCGGTCGGCGGTCGGCGTTGACCTTGCGCGCCACGTAGCGTATGCGCTTGGCGAAGCCGCGCCGCGCTTTCTTCTCGCGGTAGCGCTCCAGGCTGCGCTGGCGGGCCAGGCGGGCGGCTGCAGGGGGAGGGGTATGGGGGGGAGGGGGAGTTGAGAGTTCACAGCGGCGGCAGCAGAATAGGCAGCCGGGTGTCGTGTTGCCGCTGAGCAGGCTGCAGCGTGCATGCGCAGCTGGGTGTTGCCGCCGCTCTCACTCACTCTGCGCTGCTGGGGAGTCTGGCTCGTAGTAGAAGGGCAGGGGCATGGGGGAAGGCGGCGTAGGCGGCGGCGTCGGGGCCCCAGGGCGGCAGCTGGGGCAGGCCGGCCGGCGGCGGCGCCGGCGCCACGTCGGGCACGACCTGCGCGCTGCTGAGCTGGCGCGCCATGCCTGCGCCGCACGGGTCCTCCACATCGCTCGACTCGCTGGGGGCGTCGCGGAAGGGCGAGCTCGGCACGGCGGGAGCACCCGGCTGGCGGGCGGCGCCGCCGTAGCGGTGGGGCGCGGCGCCGCTGGGGCAGCAGCCGCCGCGGCCGTTGCTGCCGCTGTCGTTGGTGGCTGAGGCGTCCAGGCTGGGGCGCAGGCGCAGGTGGGTGTCGGAGGCGTCGCCGGACCCGCCGGAGCCGGAGGGCGCGTGGCGCCTGGCCGGCAGCGGCAGCGGCACCAGCTGGAAGGCGCCCGGCGGCGGCCCGCCCGCCAGCATCGCCGCCATGCCGGCGTCAAAGCCGGCGGGCGGCGCCAGCCCGTGCATCAGGCCCATCTGGGCGGCCGGGGCTGGGTAGTAGCCCAGCGGGGCGCCTGGAAGGCGGCGAGCGAGCCGGGCGGCGCACCCGCCAGCGGCACCCAGTCGCCGCCGGGCGGGCAGCGCGCGTGGGGCGCCCCTCCGGGCGACAGGGCCATGCCCGGCGCCTCCGATTCGCCCTCATAGTCCATGGCCGGGGCAGGGTTTGGGATCATGTGGCAGTGCGGCGCCAGGGGCAGCGCGCCGCCGCCGCCGCCGCCGCACGCCGCGCCCGGGTGCATGAGCTTGGCCGCCATGCCGGGCTGCAGCGGGAGCTGCGCGGCCTGGGGGTGTGGGGCGCGCGCGGCGCCTCCTCGGCCAGGGCGTCCAGGGGGGCGGCTGGGGCGAGGCGCTGGGGGAGGCAAAGGCTGCGGGGGGTCGGAGGCACCGCCCAGCTGCAGCTCGCACTCCATGGCCAAGCCGTCCACCCAGGGCGCACCCTCGCGCATCTCCTGCATCAGGTCGCCCAAGTCGTCTGCGGGGAACGGGCAGGAGGAGAGCAGGGTCGGTTGGGGGCCGGTGAGTCGGCGGCACGCGGTTGGGCGGCGTAATCCCCGGCTGCGCGGCGAGACCTGAGCCCTCGCACCTGGCTCCCCGCGCCCGGAGGCGGCGTAGAACATGTCGTCGTCCTCCTCATCCTTGATGGCGCAGGCGGGGACCTGCGGGAGGTCGAGGCCACGCTGATCGGGCTGCACACAAGCCTGGCTTCTGCTGGCACGCCCGCCCCGCCGCGCTGGGTTGCCAGACGTAGCGATGCGGGATGTTGCAAACAGCAAAGGAAATGCCAGGCGCCCAGCGGGCTAAAGCGCGCTGAAAAAGTGAAACTAGGCTCGCCCGCGCTCGCTCACCTGAACCCGGGTGGGCCCGGCGCGCCCGACACGAAGGGCGCCTGCAGCGATAGGCTCGATGCCTGCAGCGAGCGGCTCGTCATGGTGCTTGTGCGCGCGGGTGGGGATGGCTCGTTGGATAAAAGCCTCTGTGGGAATCGTCGCGCTCTGCAACAACAACCATGTACTATTTGGAGACCATTTGGGGACCTGCAACCCCGCGAAAGGCGGGCAAAAGCAGGCTCGACACTCCCCAGCTTGGCCCACCTGAGCTTGCAGGCCCGTGAATGTGTTCAAAATAGTCGACTGAGGATCCAGTGCGTAAAATAACGGGGGTTGCAGCGCCATGGGGGCCATGACCAACGTGCCCAGGGCGCTGCATGGGAGTCGGGAGAAAAGCAGCCGGGTTTGGCCAGCAGCCGCTCTGGCGTGAAACAGACGTCGATGAGGACCAAATAAAGTGATCGGGGCCGCCGAGGGCCCAGCCTGTGCACCCTAGAATTTCGGCGCCCTGCGCGGCTGCGCAATACACCTGCTCATGAGGCTCGCCGTCTGCAACAGACCGAGCACCTCCATGCAGTGGGTGCTGGTGACACACTTGCACACAGTTTGATTTTTGTTCCGTGTCTGGGTAACCACCGCGGGCCCGGTACATGCCACCGCTGCTGCTCCAGTTCCGAAGAGCATTGGCATGTTCACATGCAAGGGCTCATCGGGTCATCAAAGAGAATTCATGATGGTGGCATGTGTGCATTCTGTAGTTCCCCATCTCAGTGCATGCCATTCTTGAAGGACACCTTTTGGGCGGACAGCGGCGCGCAGCAGCGCGCTCCCCGCGTACACATTGCCCTGTTCTACCCTCTGTGTCGCTTCCATTCTCACTCCCTTTCCTATCTGACCAAATTCCCTCTAATCCCCCCATATGGCCGACCCCTTTTCGGGTTTGGTCACCAGCCTTGACGCGGCTCTGGCCTGCCCGGCGCATTCAGATTTTACACTATTACTGCGCAGCTTAGATGAATTAATGTCGTATGTCAGGACCTGCACGCGTGGCCAAACCCTGCCGCCCAGCCTCGCAAGGTGACTGCGCCCTCGGTGGCTGGTGTTCTGAGTCCGCCAAGATGCGTTGTGGAGACCTTGCCCCCGCGCCCGCAGTTCGTGCGCCAAGCTGTGCGAGCGCTTTGCGGCGGCAGCGGTCGACCTTCGGCGGCGGCAGGAGCAACCCCTGACGATCTTGAGCGCTATCTCAACGGGCCTGGTCGCTGTGTTGACTCTGCTGAAAGCGGGACAGCTTTTGCTGCACGATGGCGACTGCGTCCGGCTCTTTACCACAGCAGGCATGTGGGCGCAGCGACCAGCCGGCATCGCTGCCACTGAGCCTGTCTGCTGACCTTGCATCTCCCCTGTGCCCCCTGCAGTGGTCCCCCTCGAGCTGTCGGCCAGCCGGCTGCAGGCCTTGGTGCGGGAAGCTGAGGCACTGCAGCGGCAGCCGCCAAGCGGGCAGCGCAGTATGGAGCTGGCCGAGTTGAGGGCCGAGCTGGCCGAGCTTCTGTGCTCCAGCGGTTTGGGCGCGGAGCGGCTGCTGTCCTGCGTGTCGCCCGACTCACGCTTGGCGCCGCGGGTGCAGAGCGTGCTGCTTGCTGGGGCGCTGCGGCCGTCCTCCTTGCAGAGCTGGCTGCGGGCCACCGCCGCGGCTGCCCACTGCTTGATTTGCTGGGCCCAGGGTGAGGGCAGGGTTGCGTGGATGGGGGCGGGGCAGCATGCGGCAGCATACAGGGCTGACATGACCCGCCTGCTGCGTGCACAGGCGACCATGCCATACCTCCGCCCCTTCACAGGGTCCATGCCCGTCGTCACTGCACCTCAAACATCCTCTCAGCAGCAGCCGACCCTGCGCACGTCCCCGCAGGCAGCGACGGCGAAGGGCGCATGGCGATGGTCCTGCAGCCGATGCTGTCGACCGTGGAACTGATCAACGACGACCATCGCACCAATGAGGCCATGGCTCGCCTGAGGGACGAGGCTCCCGAGGCTCACCGCCAGCTGGTGGGGGTGGCGGCTTCGGCATACTGCAGCCTGCTGTCGCCAGGCGGGCAGCCGCTGCCAGACGACACGGAGGTGTGGGCGCTGGAAATGGCGGCAGCGTCCATCCTGGCTGCCAGCCTTGCTTCCCGGTCCGCTGGCAGCGTGAGCTGGCTGCGTGGCGCGGCAGCGACGACGGCGGCGGCAGCGGCGAGACGCCCAGCGTGCTCCTTCGCGCTGCCGAGCTCGCGTCGGCGCGAGACATGGCGCAGGCACCTGATGCCCAGGCGCACTTCCCCCGGATGCACAGCCAACGTCTGGCGTTGCAGCTGATGCGGGATGCAGCGGACGAGCAGGAGGAAGGCGGCGCCACCGTGCCCCTGGCCTGCTGAGGGCGGTGGTCAGCACGCTGTGCACGCTGGCACACGCGCTGCACGATGCGGCGGCGGCCGTGGCGGCCGCGGCGCCGCCTGCTGCAGGGCAGGACCCGTTAACCTTCGGCAGCGCATGCTGGAAGTGCCCCCAGTCGTGGACATACATGATGGCGGAGTGGGCGCTGGCGGCTTCCAGCCTGGCCGATCTCGATATCAGCGCCGCCCTGGACCGCCACCCAGACCCCAGCGGCGCAGCCGTGGCGACCTGCACAGCCGTCGTTGCGCTGCTGCGCCTGCTGCCCTCCTGCCGGCGCAGCCGGTGATGTCTGGGGAAGGCACGGGCGTTGTGACCGCGGCAGTGGCTGTGGCTGCGGTGGGGGCGTCACCGCTTTGGACAGGATCTTCCTGTCGTCTGAAGATGAGAAGACGCTGTTTGAGGTGCCGGGGTGGCTGCTATGGTGCTCACATCCATGGTGCCGCCGCTTGCGGCCAGCCTGCTTCGCCACGGTTATGGGCTTGCACGAGAGGCGGCCGCCCGTGGCGCCCCTCACTGCGATCGGGACGGCGCCGCCGCGCTGACGTCCCTGGCCGCCGCGTGCCGCTACGCACATGCACTGGCGGCTGCGCTGGGCTTGGGGGATGCTGTGCCCTCGAGCAGCGAAGCGGCACCACAGCTGCTGGTGCTACCCGCCAGGAGCTTGGTTTTGGAAGCGGCTGAGCTGCTGAACACAACCTGGCAGGTTTTTGAGCAGTACCATAAGCACTCGGCCGTGCCAAACCATGACCAGGCCAGGTGGGTGTGGTGGGCCCAGCCCAGGCCCCTCCTTGCCCGCCCACCTGTCGGGTCGCCTGACGCCAGCTGGCAGTGCCCGCGGTGTCCCCGCGCGGCTGCTAAATCATCAGCAGGAAACCCCTCTTGCAGGCGCCTGGACTGCGGGCTGCTGCTGTACGTGTCTGCGCTGCGCGCGCTGCCCCTGAGCGCGGGCAGGGCCCTCCCGGACAGCAGCGCAGACGACTCAGACGACTCAGACGATGAAGCCGGGCCGCTGGAGGATTGGGCGACGTGCGGGAGAGCCCGCTGCGCCTCGCTGCTGCACGGCCTTAGCACAGCGGGCCCCCGACGGCAGCCTGCTGCTCCAGCTGCTGCAGAGCGGCGGCGGCCTCCCGCTGGGGGCGGCGGCGGCAGAGACGTTTACGCAAGCGTCTTCGGAGTCGTTGCAGGCGAGTGTTGGACTGTGGCATGACGGGTTATGCAGCACGTGCAGGTGATCTGCGGGTTCCTCGTAGGTTCAGTGCTCTTGCATTATCGACCAACACCCCGCTGTACTGCTTTGCCCCCTTGCAGATCTGTCTGCTTCAGCAAACCGGACGCCGCTGCATGCCTGCGCTGGAGCTGCTTGTTGCGGCGCTGTGCCACGAGTCAGTCCCGGCAGCTGCCGTCGCGGTTATGGCTGGCGACTACGAGCTGCTGCGCGTGCTGTGCGCGACTGGCAGGCAGGCAGCGGTGGCAGCAGAGGTCAATGCCGAGGTGGGACGCGCAGCCCTCAGGTCCATGTCCAGCTACTTTTCTTGCTGCTTCAAAACAGCAACAGCCAGAAGCAATGGGCTGCTGCGGTGAAGGCCCCCCTCTCCGCCCCCTCCCCCACACACACATGCTTGCTGCGCAGGCGCTTGCCCCGCTGCGCCTGGTGCTGCAAGCTCTGGAGCCGCTGGTCCCGCACGTACCGGCGTTGGACCCGGCCTGCAGCAGCAGCTTCTGGGCAGGCCAAGTGACGTGCAAGCAGTCGCCAGCCTGCTGCAAAGCGTGGAGGATGCGCTGCCCGCCGAGCCAGCCCAGCAGCCGCGGCAGCACCCACGCCAGCCTCTCAGCCCCGAAGCACAACAGGTGGCGCTGCGCTGCGCTCACGCTGTGGCAGAGCTGGGCTGCTCCAACCTGCGCTGCGCCAACCTGGCCGGGGATCCGGGGCCAGGGGCGGCGGTGCGGCGGCTGCCACTTGGTGCGGTACTGCAGCGAGGCATGCAGCCGTGCCGACTGGGCCGCGCACAAGGTGACGTGCCGGCTGCTGCAGCGGCAAGGGGGCCGCTGAGGCTTCCGACCGCCTCTGTGCAGCCTGCTTGTCAGTGCGCTGCGGCAGCTTTTGTTTCTGCTAGGCACTTATGCATGGCGGAAATATGCCCTGGCTGAAAGCTGAATGGCTGAATGTGTGGCGGCATGTGAAGAGAAAGAAATGAACCTGAAGAGCAGGTGCAGCATGTGCTGCGGAGGCTGTGTTGTTGCGTCCGGCGGCAGTGGGGCTGGATCAGGGAGGGAATGCTGGGGTGGCAAGGGCTGGGCATGCACCGCTGAAGGGCATGGGTTTGACATGGCAGCCATGTCAGGTTGCTGCAAGAGGCAAACCAGCAGGATCATGTTGCCCTGAAGGTCAGGGCTTGCCAGATTGCAAGGGAGAGGTGCAAGCGAGGAGGGGCAGCAGGTGGTCGCTGCCTCAAGCTTGCGCACACCCGACAACACTCAATGAGCCGCCCTATCACACAATCGCCACATGCCGTGGAAAGCCAGCAGAAGGCCTCCGAAGGTGCAGCTGCTCCCTGTATGCGAGGGGGAACCAGCCTGCAACTGCCTGTGGGGCTGGGCGCAGCTGCAGGCAGGCACGCCGCGGCACCGGCAGCTGCCAGCAGCTGCCAGCCGGCGGCAACATAAATGAACGCTCAGCTCTGGGCTGGTCACTCACTCTTCGCTCCTTGCCTCCTTCCACCGGCTCTCCAGTCCATCCAAGGCCAGCAGCCAGCCGCAAGGCCCCCTGCCCAATCGCTCCCCTCTGTTCGTTCGCCATGAGGGCCCGCCCTGCCTGCTCCCTGCTGCTGGCCTGCCTGGTGCTGTTTGCTGGGTGCACCTCGGCTGACCCCATCGCCAGTGAGTCGGGCTTGGGAGGCAGCGGCGGCAGCGGTGGTCAGTGCTGGTGCTGACAGCTGGCAGCCGGTTGGGGCTCTGGGTGGTGATCAAGCCCCGTCCTGCATCCTTCAGAACACCTCATTTGCACCCTTCTTCGCCACCCACATTCGCAGGCCGCAAGCTGCTGGCCACCGCCGTGGCAACCGCCAACGCTAAGGCAGCCAACGGCGGCACCGCAGTGGCCAACTCCCAGGCCGCAGCCACGGGCCGCGGCACCGCCATCGCAAACAGCGACGCCACCGCGGTGAGGGGCTGGGGTGGCAGCACTGATGAGCACGCATGTGCATGACACATCAATGCCACGCTTGCTAAGTGCCTACCCTGCTCCTTGCCCACTCCCTCCCCCGCAGATCGGCCGTGGGTCCCTGGCAACCGCAAATGCCAACGCAGAGGCCAGCGGCCACGGCACCGCCCTGGCCGATGCCCGCGCCCAGGCAGTCTCCACCGGCCACGGCGCGGCGCTGGCCACCGCCGACGCTCAGGCCATTGCCCGTGGGGGAGCACCGCCATTGCCCAGGCCTCGGCCCAGGCCTTTGCCTCTGGCCAGGGTGCCGCGCTGGCTCAGGTGTGTGTGACTGTATTTGTGTTTGCTGGGGGAGGCTTGGCTGTGGCTGCCATGCTGGGTGCTGGCTTGAGGGACAGGCGGCCGGGTGCCTGCTGGTCTCCTTGATGATCCACCTCCAAGCTTCTGTCCCATCGGCCGCTCATCCCTTTCTCCTTCACCTGCAGGCCGCCGCCACCGCCTACGCCGCTGGCGACACCGGTGCCGCCGTCGCCCTCGCCCACGCCACCGCCAACGCCATCGGCAGCGGCGTTGCCACCGCGGATGCCCTTGCCACGGCCCTGGCCACTGGCGGCGGCTTTGCCTCCGCATTTGCGTTTGCGCTGGCGCAGGCCTTTGGCAGCAACACCGCGCCGCTGTGCCAGGCCCTGGCCGCTGCTCAGGCCACGGCCGTTGCGCAGGGCAGCGCCGCGTTTGCGCAGGCAGCGGCGCAGGCCTTTGCTGCCTGCTTCTGAGGCGGCGGCGTGCTGGTGAACCCGTCATGCTGCTCTGCAATGCCTTGAGGTGCAGCCCTTGTGCTGAATCCATGGAACTGTCCCTGCCAAGATTCCCTCCAGCTGATATTATGCTCATCCGCTGCTTTGCCTGATCTGTCCCGATCCGTCCCCTGATTACTCACCCTTCCACGCCTAGCGCAAACATCCCGCCCCTGTAAAGCCTCCCCCACTGGAAACAGTCGCTGGCACGACGCGTAAACGTGCTGTGCAAAGCACGGGTGCACTCAATCTTCTGCTGACGTCAGATGCACACGGCACCATGCACCATCGGCAAAGGCGTTGGTGTGAACAGTGCGGCAGGAGCGGCGCGGCAGAGGTCGTCCGAGGAGAGCCTCAGGGGCATGCCAGGCCCAGCCAAGGGAGTTTACAGATAAAACGTTGCAAAAGTCAATGGTACAGAGGGTCAGGGGAGAGTCGGAAAAGCGCGTTCCATGGCAGCAGAGCGCCTATGTGTCACACAAGCCAGCTAGGGGGAGGCAAGGTGCCCCGCCTTCATCCCTCCAGCTTCCGCACCAGCATCGGCTGCTCCTGACGGATGAGGGTGGGCGCGCCGCCGCCGAAGAGGCCTGGCATTGGCAGCGAGGCCGGGCGCCACGCCGCCGCCGCCGCCAGCAGCTGTGGTGGCCGGTGGGGCGGCACCGCCCCCGCCCCGGGCCCCGCGTAGTCTTCTGTGAGCGGCACCATGCCGGGCGCATTGAGCGAGGGCTGCGGCGGCGGCATGGCCAGGTTGTGGCGCGGCAGGGAGGCGGGCCTGGCGGGCAGGAAGTTGTTGGCCAGGTCGACGTTCAGCCTGCGAGGCAGGGCGTGGGGGCAGCAGGTTGCAGCCATGATTCAGCAAGAACGCAGCCGGTTGGCCCCAAACCCTTGCGTGCATGCTGCTTCCAACGTTGCGTTTTGGCATCCCAACAGCGCCCTTGCTGCACCCCTTGATCTCAATCCAGAGCAGGCGCACATCCCATGCCGACACCCCGCCAGCTCCTCCCCTGTCCCAAGCCTGCCACGCCCCACCACATACCACCACCACTCCGCCCCTTCGTCCCCCATCCCGCTGCCCACCTGACTGGCAGCTGCGGCATTTGTGCCATGACCCCCATGGCCTCCATGGCGTTGATGATGGCCAGGATGTTGTCCCGAAAGGCCACCAGCAGCTCCGTGTTCTCCCCACCTTGAACTCCGCCATGTTGGCTCGAAACTGCGGCGGGGACACAGGAAGTATGGCACTTGGAAGCTGACACATACAGATGAGCGCAGAGCACAATGTGTGTGTGTGTGTGGTGGTGGTGTGGTGTGGTGTGGGGGGTGGCAGGGCGCAAGGGAAGCCGAGCGGAGGGTGGCTGTGACACCAGCGGCGCCGCACGCGCCGCTGCTGCCGCCGCTGCTGCTGCTGATGATGACGATGGTTGCCGCTGCTGCTGACGCGTGGCAACCCACTACTGCCCCAGCTTTCCAGCGCCGCACCTCGTTCAGGATGGCAAAGTTGGCTTCAAGCAGCTGCGCGATGGGCCCCGCGATGACGGCGCTGGTGGGAGAGTCGGCAGGCAGGGCGGCTGCCGTGGGTGGGAGTGCCGGCATGCCGGGCATCTGCGGTGCACAGTGGTGGAGTTGATGGTGTGGGTAATGACAGTGGGGACACAGCACAGTTTGGGGGGAGGGAGGGCGGGCACGCGGGGCAGCACAGCGCGGCATGCGGCAGCCTGATGCAAACTGGCGGGGCGGGGCAGGCATTGATGGCACTGCCGCGTTTGGCAGCGTCCGGCCTGGCCCGCTGCAAGCTTGCTGGCTATTAACAGGTGCAAAGGGCTCACCATGGGCACAGGCGGCAGGGTGGGGGCCTTGGGAGGTAGCAAACCCGGCGCAAGCAGCTTTTTGGCGCCGGACGATGTCGGCAGGAGCTCCCCGGCTTTCGCTTCTTGAGCTGCTGCTGGTTTATCGTCCATCGTGCTCGCAGAGCAACATCCCGCACGCTTTTGCGGGGCAGCATCGCAGCTATTTTGACGTAGCGCTGCACCATGTCGTAATGGTCGGGTGGGTACCTTGCCATGCCCGCCTCCAGGGCCCTCTGCTCCTCTTCTGTCCAGTCAAGAGCTACGGGCCAGGCGGGTGGCGCCAAGTAGCCTGGTGCTGGGGGCGGCAGCGCTACAGCCATCGCGTGAAGCGCTGCTGCAGCTCACAGTATGTTAAACAAGGCGCTATGGATTCTAGCAGAGTGTGGCAACCTTCAGCGGTGCCGGCCGCCGCCACTTCAAACGGGCCTCACCCTCACCTTATCGGGCCAGCTCAGCCTCCGCCCCGCAGGCAGCGGGTTTTCCCGCTAAACCCGTGGCGGTGAGGCTGGTGCATGTGGCCAACACAACCCAGAGCTGCTGGTCTCTGCGCATCGCAACCACGAAATACCACCCCATGCATCCGTGCTGACCGGTAATGGATTGAAAGGGGGCTGTAGCAGCGGCTAAAGCAGCGTGCGCCGTTTGCATGCTGTCACCGGGTTTTTCATTCATTGGAATGGTTTCAATATACACAAACATCAACCACGAGATGATGATTTGCAGTTCAAAATAGCAGAACTTTTTGTTGCAAATGAATCCGGCATTTGCCAACCTGCAGGCTGCGGCGCCGCCATGCCCTGCTGCATTTTGGACCTGAAATGCATATCGCCCGTTGCCTGTAGCAATGTCGCCGATGTTATAGTAAGTGTGAACAGGAGTTTGGGTTTGAAAAGCAGCCAGTTAGAGCAACCGGCGACCATGACTGCTGGAGAGGCGGAGCAGCAGGCTGCATGCAACGGGGAGCAGCAGCAGCAACCGAATGATGGGCAGCAAGAGCAACAGCTGCAGGATGGGGAGCAGGTAAGCCTGACCCTCCACCCTCCACCGTCTTTGACATGCCGTCTCGCTTTGAAGGCCTCTAGCAGCAGATTTAGGCCGCATGGGCCGCAATTTGCTATCTGCAGTCCCTCACCGGCTGCTGCTACAGCGCAGTGTGCCGGTGCCACGCCGCCGCCTCCTGCCGCCGCTGCCCGATCGCGAGTGTCTGCAACCCTCCTGCTGCTCAGGTGGTGACCCCTTGGGACGTGGCTGGCGGCGCCGACGGCAAGATTGACTACAACAAGCTTGTGGCCCAGTTTGGGTGCCAGACGATAGACAGCAAGCTGGTGGAGCGGATAGAGCGGCTGACGGGCGCCCCCGCGCACCCCTTTCTGAAGCGCGGCATCTTCTTCGCGCACAGGCACGTGGCCGAGAGCAGGGCGCAGCAGCGACAAACCTCCTTGCATCAGACGCACGGGGCTGTTTACGGGGTGCAAAGGCCGCATGCGGAGCGCCAATCGAGCGCTTGGGCCTCGCCCCCTGTGCCCCCGCTGCCGCTGCCGCCGTCAGCGCTGCTCAGCGGCGTGCTTGTGGGTGCTGCGCCCTGCAGAGACCTGAACGAGCTGCTGGATGCGTACGAGCGGGGGAGAAGTTCTACTTGTACACGGGCCGGGTGAGGCGAGGCCTGCTGGCAAACCTGACGGCATGAGGGGCCCTGCAATTCTCTGGAGATGTGCCACGCCCGTCTGGGCCACCGCGAGGCTGCTCACTCTCCCGCGAGCCCCTCCGCCGATCCACTGCCTCGTTTCATCCTACCGCCTGCCGTCTCCCCCTTGTGCGCGTCCTTTCTTCCTGCCTGCAGGGCCCCTCCAGCGAGGCCCTGCACTTGGGCCACCTTGTGCCCTTCATGTTCACCAAGTGGCTGCAGGTGTGTGGGGGAGGGGTGTGCGCATGTGTGCGTGTGTATGTTGTAAGTGTGCGCTGTGTTCGCGGCGTGTGCATGTGTGTGTTTTTGTGTGTGTTGGGGTTAGCAGAGCCGGAGGTGGCGCTGACCCAGGCCTGGGGTGTGAGCAGCGCTTCCCGGGCCGGCAAGCGCACGGCACATCTTTGCTCGCGCTTGTGTGTTGCGAGGAAGGCATTCTGGGCGGGGTGGGGCCCAAGCACTCTTGGGGCATAGCGGCTTTGGCATGTAAGCCGCTGCGCCTGATACATCCCCCTCCCCCTCCCAAACAACAACAGGACGCGTTCAAGGTACCGCTGGTGATCCAGCTCACCGACGACGAGAAGTTCCTGTGGAGGTGCGGGGCCGCCTGAGGCAAAGGCAGCGCCTCGCCAGCTTCCTCCTGCCAGCCGCTTCCTTGCTGCTGCCGCGCTGGCAGGGCATGCTGCGCCGAGGGACGACTCCCATTGCTGGGCGTCGCGTCGGCTGCTGCAACCGCGTCGGCCTCCACCACACGGATGTTGCTGCCTTGAGCGGCACGCCTGTGTCAGCCCAGCAATGCCCCTCGAAGTTGCGGGCCCTTGTGCCGCCGCAGGGGGCTGTCTGTGGAGGAGGCGCAGCGGCTGGCCCGCGAGAACTGCAAGGACATCATCGCCTGCGGCTTTGACGTGCGCCGCACCTTCATCTTCTCCGACTTTGAGTACGTGGGCGGCGCCTTCTACCGCAACATCGCCCGCATCCAGCGGTGAGGCGGCGGCGAGGCGGGGACGGCGGCGGCAGGGGGTGACATCACGGCAGCAGAGGAGGCAGCATGGCAGCGCAGGAGGGGTTCCAAGCAGCCGGGCAGCCCCGACTGCTTGGGGCCGGACGGGAGGGGCTTGCCGGCGGGCAGTGCAGGGGCGGTGCAAGACGCAGGGGCCTGTCCCGACCTCGCAGCGACCCTTGGCAGCACGGTAGCACTCCCGAACCCGGCCTGTATGCCTCACCAACCTCCGCCGCTCTGGTCCCTCGCCCCCCTTCCTGTTTGTGTTGCCCAGGTGCGTGCCGATGAACCAGGTGCGCGGCATCTTTGGTTTCACCACAGACGACCACATCGGCAAGATCGCCTTCCCAGCGGTGCAGGTGGGCAGCGATTGAGCGGGGATCAAGGGGGGGGGTAAGGGCGTTTTGGTTTGAGTTTGGATTTGATTTCTGGGGCCCCGCGGGGGGGACACGCTTTGGTTTTGGAGCTGTGGAAATGGGGGTGTGGGGGATGTGCAGAGCAGCCCGCGCTGTTTCAGCATGCGTACAGTGCGCAACCTGCGAGTCGCTGCGTCCCGTTGTCCCCTAACCACCCACCCATCCCGAGGACCCCCTGCAGGCAGCCCCCGCCTTCCCCGACTCCTTCCCCCACATGTTTGGGGAGCGCAAGGACGTGCGGTGAGCGGGCTGCAACCCACACATCTTTCTGCGAGCTGCTTCGTGCGCTCTCCTTTGGACGCTTGGCTTGATGTAATCCCCCACCCCACCCATATGCACGCACACATACACACCTCCCACCCACACTCGCACCTCGGCGGCCCACTGCGCACTGACCCCCCTTCCCGCTGAGGTGCAGGTGCCTCATCCCCTGCGCCATCGACCAGGACCCTTACTTCCGCATGACCCGCGACTGCGCCCGCGCCTGGGCCACGCCAAGACCGCGCTCATCGAGTCGCGCTTCTTCCCGGCGCTGCAGGTGGGGCCCGGTGTGCCTGTGTGGGGGGTTGGGCCAGGAACGAGCAATGAAGGCCGGAGTGCGCCTTCATGGGGAGGGAGAGGCTGGGGAGGCAGCCGCCGCAAGCTGCCCGTGTCCCAGTTGCGGGGGCGAGGCAAGCGGGGCGGGAAGCGAGGCGGGCCTTTACCTATGCACCGGAGCCCACCCGCCTGCCTTGCCGCCCGCCACGCTGGCCGCAGGGCGAGAGCGGCAAGATGAGCGCCAGCGACCAGAACAGCGCCATCTTCGTCAAGTGAGGCGCCCAGCCTGGCTGGGGCGTAGCGCGGCTGTGCATCGCTGCATGCTGCGCCAGCCTGCTGGCTGCCCAAGCTGCCGGTTGTGCCCAGCATGGGCCACAGCCCACCGATGACACTTGCCCCTGCCCCCCCCCCGCAGCGACACGCCCAAACAGATCAAGAGCAAGGTGACCAAGTACGCCTTCAGCGGCGGCGGCGCCACAGTGGAGGAGCACAGGGCCAGGGGTGCGCTGCGCTGCCGCTGTGCGCCGGTGCATGCGCTTCCGGCGAGCGAGCTGAGCGAGCATGCTCCGAGGCGGGGGGTTCCTGTCAGCGCCGCTTGCCTGCGCCTGCTGAGCCCGCTGCGTGCACGGGCTCCCATCCCCTGCCTCCCCGCTCCTCGCCTGGCTGTGCCCTCCTCCCTGCCCACCTTTGCCGCTGAGAGGCAAGCATGCACACATGGGGCCTTCATTCCTATTACGTTTCTCATTACAGTTTCCTACTACAAATCCTTTTCCAAAGCTACAGATGTGACCACTGGGCCTTCATTCCTATTACGTTTCTCATGACAGTTCCTGCTGCAACTCCTATTCCAAGTATTCCAAAGCTCCAGACGCGACCACCGCACCACACACCTCACTCCGCAGGCGCCAACCTGGAGGTGGACGTGCCCTGGAAGTGGCTCAACTTCTTCCTGGAGGACGACGCACGCCTGGCGCAGGTACGGGACGGTACCGCCGCGTGCGCCTGTCGGCAGCGCAGCGGCGCGGTGGGGTTCCCGCGGCAGCGGGGCCGGGCCGCGAGCCAGCAAGGTGGACTGCGTCGTGTCACGTCCCGGCCAGCCAGCCGCCGCTCTTTCTCTCCCGCCTCACCTGGCTCCCCGCCAGGCAGCCCGTCTGAGCGCTGCTCCCACGCCCTTGCACGCCCGCCCGCCCCCTCCTCCCCAGATTGGCGACGCGTATGGCAGCGGGCGCATGCTGACCGGCGAGATCAAGGCGGAGCTGGTGGGTGTGCTGACGGAGATTGTGGAGCGGCACAAGGCCGCCCGTGCCGCCGTCAGCGACGACGTGGTCGACGCCTTCATGACGGTGCGCCCCATGACTGACCTGTGGGGCTGAGCGGGCCCTACACATGACTCGGGAGCTGTCGGCTAGGAGCAGCATTGTTAGGAGCTCCCGCGACGGCGCAGGGCCAGCAAGGGACAGCGGCCGTTCTGGCGCCCCCTGCGCCACCATGGCATTGTAATACCAACAACACTTGCTGTCGAGGGGTCGCAAAGGTTATGTCAGCTGCTGCAGTGGGGAGTGACGTGGGTGGAGGGCTACTGGGGCTGGGCGACGGGTGGAGGGCTACTGGGCTGAGCGACAGGGGCGGCAGCACGGGATGAACGGCTGGTGGCTTTCGGGGCGCTGCGCTGTCTCGAGCGCTTGACATAGCTCCTCTTAGTCGGAAACGCTGGAAATTGGCTCGTAAAAGCTCTCCCGACGAGTGGCATGGGCGCTATTCCTCCCTTCCACCTGTGTGGCAAGAGACCCCAACTGGCGAACCCCGCTGCCAGATCGTGTCAGATCGACGCGTGCGGACACAGTAGTTACGCTTGGCAGCCGCAGCAGCGACGATGCTGCGCAGAGCGGGCTTGACGGCCCTGCGCCAGCAAGGCGGAGGCGCTTCCCTGGTGGAGAGCCTTCAGGCCGTCGCGCATGAAGCCCAGGGGTGAGCCGCGCGCCGCAGGCTGGGCGCAGGACGCCAGTCGGCTCGAGCGGGCGGCGCCTGTCCTACCCACGCCCTGCGACGCCGCTAGTCAACCTTGCTTCCTTCCTGCTTTGCAGGGCTGTGCGCGAGGCCGCGGAGGGCACCTCCCGGGCGTGTCCACCCTTGCAGGTGGGGGCTGCTCTTTAATCGGTTGCAGCAGCTGTGGTGTGCTGCCTGTGCCCTGCGGCGGGCCCGTCGTCTGATGGTTGGTGCCTGTGCGCCCTCCAATGCCTGCAGTCAAGCAGCGCATGAAGTCGGTAGCAAACATCCAGAAGATCACAAAGGCGATGAAGATGGTGGCAGCCTCCAAGATGCGCAGCGCGCAGGTGGGTGCTGCGGCAGCGCTGCAGCGGCAGCCGCCCCGAGCGCCCGCCCAGCAGCCCACCCAGCCTGCCGGAGCACAGGCGCCCGCCACCCACTGCCCGGTCGGTTGGGCGCTCAGCGGCATGACCCAGGCGCACACCGTCGCTTTCCGCTCCTGTGCAGGTTAACACGGAGAACAGCCGCGGCATCGTGAAGCCCTTCCTGCGCATGCTGGGCGACTACCCCGCCGCTCCGGGCGCCAAGGCCGTCTTTGTGCCCATCACCTCGGACAAGGGCCTGTGCGGCGGCATCAACTCCACCGTGTGCAAGTGAGGGGCGCGGCCAGGCCGCTTCCGCTTGGCTTGTGGGGCACCCGGGCCGCTGGGCCCATTGCCCACTGGGGGAGCGTTGCCCACTTGCAAGGGGCTTGGGAGGCACGGGTCAGCTGGCGCCGTTGCAGGGCGGGACCTGGGGGCGACCACGAGCGGCAGTCCAGCAGCACGCTGTGTGTGCGCACGGCTTGGCTTGCCCGGCATGCTCACACTCGGGCGCGATGCTTCCTCTGCCTGCTCTCAACCAGGTACACCCGCGCCGCCATCAAGGCTGTGGAGGACGGCGCCGTCGCCGCCGAGGGCTCGAGCCCACCCCCGCCCAGCTGGTCGTGCTGGGCGAGAAGGGGCGCAGCCAGCTGCAGCGCGACATGCGCGACCGCATCTTCGCGACTGTTGCGGGTTAGCGTGAAGTCTGATGGCTGGGGTGGCGTTGGGAGGCTGGGTCCAGCGCTGTACTGCCTGTCGGCTCGGCGGGGCAGCGCGGGGCAGCCGCTGGGCACGCCGCCGACGGGCGCGTGCGGTGGCAAGCGCCCTGCAGCCCCGCGCCTCACGATGCTCTTTTACCTCACCGCTGTGCCTCACCGTGCTCTTTTGCCGCACCGCTGTGCCTTACCGTGCTCTTTTGCCGCACCGCTGCTGCGCCGCAGACACCACCAAGGTGCGGGCGACGTTCCCGCAGGCCTCGGCCATCGCGGAGGAGGTGAGCGGCGGCGGCGGCGGCTGCCTGCCTGCCTGCCTGTGGGCTGCTGCCTGCTTGCGCCAGCAGGTCCCACCTGCCCGCCCCCTCCCCCCTTCCTGCTGCCACTGCCACCCCTGCTTGGTACAGCCTCAGCTGCTGCTACCCGCCACGCCGCCCGCTTCTTCGCCCCGTGTGGATTGTTGAGCTGGCATGCGCCTGGTGCAACCCGCCCTGTACTGCCCCGCTCGTACCGCAGCTGCTGAAGACGGAGTACGACACCGTGCGCCTGCTGTACAACCGCTTTGTGTCTGCCATCTCCCAGAAGCCCACCATCGCTACCGTGCTTTCGCCAGACGTGAGCCGCCGACAGCCCACACCGCCGCTGCCGCCGCCGCACAGCCTGGCTTCGTTGCGCCTGCGCTGCGCTGCCGCCTGCTGCTGCCGCCGCTGTATGACAGCGCGCCTGCTTCGGGCTGGCACTGCCCCCTGCTGCTCCCGTCTCGCGACTTGACCACAGCGCCGCACAGGCTACGCTGCCTGCCTGCCCCCTCGTCCCGCCCAACCTTGCCTGCCCCGCGCTGCCCCCCCATTTCAGTCCCTGGAGCGCGCGGCTGCCGAGGGCGGCGCCATTGAGAGCTACGAGCTGGAGGGGCCCGACCGCGCCGAGATGCTGATGGACCTGGCGGAGTTCCAGCTGGCGTCGGTGAGGCTGGGCGCGGCTGCGTGGGTGGGGTTGTGGCGGTCAGTGCGTTGGCCTTTATGGGTCGGTCTGTGTGGGGGTGGGGTGGGGGATGGCGGGGCGCGCTCAACAGGCGGAGCTGCCCTCACCCAGAACACCCCCTTCCCCTCCTTCCTCCACCAATCGTGCGTGCAGACTCTGTACAACGCGATGCTGGAGAACAACTGCTCCGAGCAGTCGAGCCGCATGAGCGCGATGGAAAACTCCACCAAGAACGCGGGGAGATGCTGGGCAAGGTGGGTGGCACAGCATAATGGTACAGCACAGCCGCTGCTGTTGCAGTGGGGCTGGCGGAAAAGGGGCAGGAACCAAGAGAATGATCCGGCTCGGTGCGGCGGGTTGGCGGGGGCCGGCTCACGCCACGCGCTTTTACCGGCTCGCGCCACCCTAAATACAAACCTTTATTCGGGCGGCGACCTGCCCGGTACCTCCCCTGTTTGTTTGTTGCGCGTTTTTCTTGCGGTGCCGACCCCCGACCATCCACCTCCCATCGCCCCCTCCTTCCGCGCCTGCAGCTCACGCTGACGTACAACCGCACCCGCCAGGCCACCATCACCACGGAGCTCATTGAGATGTGGGTTCTTGGCTTTTTTTTGGGGGGGGGGCTGTTCCCTGTTGGCGTTCTTTTGAGTGTCGGCAGAAGGCTGTCGCCAGCGGCGTTATGTCGATTGATGTTGCATGGCTGGTCAGTGTTGAGGCTACGGTGCTAAGGATGGCAAGCGTCTCGCTCAAGCGTGTTGCTGTGGTGCCCATGCCCCCGTTTTGTGCAGCATTTCCGGCGCCACCGCGCTGGCGGGCTGAGCCAAGGCTCCTGATGGAGACGCCGCTGGAGCTTGGGCCTTCGGGCCGCTCGCGGTCGCGGTACCGGCCGGCATGGCGGGCTGAGCCCTCCTGCTGGTTGGCAGGCCCCTGCCCCATCAAGTTGCTTCCCCCTGGACCACAGCTGTCACCTGGGGCCAAGGCCAGGCAGGCTCCGTCGCCGGGCTGTCCCCGTGGTGGCAGCGTTGCGTCGCCCCACGAACGATTTGCAGCGTGCATGGATGCCCTGCCCGGACACTTGCTTTTTCAAGCACTGCACTGTAACCTTCCAAGAGCTCCCAGGGCACAGCAGGAGACTCTCCTTCAGAGCTGGCCAGCGGCAGCAACCAGCCGGGCGGGCCCTGGCGCCTGTGCTCGACTCACACGTGTTACACAAGCGCAGGCTAATAGTCTCAAATCAGGCAAGGGTGCTGAGCGCGAGGTTAAAAAAGTGGTGTATGTGCAGACAAAGTGCAACGGGCCGCGGCGGGGGCGGGGGCGCCCGCACCCGCTGTCCCACCAGAAACGAGGAACGAAGCTGTGTGGTCGTCAGTGCTGCTTGCTGTCAATAGTGGGGGCGAGGCACGCGGCGTCGCCGACTCACGGCTCAGCCGTGCGCAGGCCGCCACTCGGCGCCTGCTGCGGTCTTTAGACAACCGGGCTGCGCCGCTGCGCCTCGGTACGCCTGATTCATTGCCTAGGGGGTGTAGTCGAAGGACAGCTCCACCTGGACTCACCAGATGTGGGAACAAGCGGAGTTTAGGGTGGCGGGAGGCGCAGTCAGCACAGCAGCGACCGGTTGCTGAAAATTGCCTAGCCCGCAGGCCGGACGGTCTCAGCAGCCAGCCCCCGGCCTGCCGCAACGAATGGGTGCACACCACCCTTGCAACAAAGCAGCCTGGTGGGAGTGGTCTCACCATGGGGATCTCCTTGCTTGCTCCGCCGATGGTCTTGTTCTGGGAGAAGCCCGCGCCGCCTGCGGTCGGGGAGAGGCATAAAGTCAGGGTTCAGGGTTCCCCGCCGCTGCCGTGCAGGCGAGGGCTGGAGGCAGCCTGAGGCAGAGCCTGAGGCAGCAGCTCCTGCTGCTGAGCAGGCGGTGGCCAGTGCTCCCTGCCCCCCGGGCGCAGAAGCCGCCGCCTGGGCTCACCGCTGAGCTTGCACTCCTTGCCGACCCAGGCGGAGGCGGAGATGTACTTGTGGGTGCAGGAGCCGGGGGACTTGGTCAGGACCAGCTTGGCGGGGTCGCAGACCACCTGGGGGCAGTGAAAGGGGGAGGGGGAGGCGGGCAAGGAGGGTTGCACAGCAGGGACAGGAGAGTGCCCAGTCATTTGGACAGCAGCAGCGGGATGTTGCAGCAGCAGGGTTGCAGCAGGCGGGAAGCAGCACGCGGGCGGCCCCATGCCCGCCGGAGGGCTGTCGGGCGACGTCAGCGGGCTGCCTGCCCAACGCCCTCTCTTTCTTCCCGCAGAACGGTGGACGCAGAGGGGGAACCCACCTGCTTGGTCTCCGCCTCCAGCACGCACACCTTGGGCACCAGCTCGATCACCACCTGGGGCCCGGTGCAGGAGGCGGGGACCTTCTGGGCGGGGGCGAAGCTGCGGGGGAAGGAAGGTGATGGGGACAAGTGGTTGGCAGGGCAGGGCGGGGCGCTGGGGTAGCAGGTGATGGAGTGGGAACGGCGGGGAAGGCAAGCGGTCGCGGTCGCGGCAGCGCAGGCTGCCCGCCGCCGCCGGAGACAGCTCGAATGCAGCCCTCCTTTTTAGCGTCAGCCTCCTTGCGAGGGAGACGTGGGGGCTGCATGGTGCATGGCAGCAGGCGAGGCGGCGGGCAGGGGGCCCTGGGCAGGCAGGCGGACCTCTCTGGGGTGCAGAAGGCGTCCTCGATGGACTTGGCCGCCGCCGCCAGCTCCTGCACCGAGGACACCTGGGACAGGTCGCCCAGGCTGTTCTCCGCCAGGAAGTCGCCCAGGTTGCTGCTGTAGTCTTCAGGGACAGGAGGAAGCGGGGGGTGGCGAGTTGGGGGCACCGGGAAAGGGCGGGGGCCCGCAGGGGGTAGGCGGGAGAGTTGGAGGGAGCAGGGACCCGGCTGGGTCAGTGCTGCCAGGGGGCAGCTGCGGTGCGCGCAGCAGGCAGGGCGCATGGCGCCAGCACGGGGGCGCTGGGAAGCAGAGGCAAGGAATCACAGCCCAGGGCGTGCAGCGGCGGGAAAGTAACCTCCGCCGGCGCGGTTGTGGCTGGCGGGCAGCTGGCGCTCACCAAACTCGCCCAGGTTGGTCCAGTCGAAGTTGGCGGAGGACCAGGACTGGGGCACGAACTGGGCCCAGTTGGCGCCGAAGAAGTTGGACAGGAAGTCGTGGAAGGCCTGCGCGTTGTGGGGACGCAGGGGGCGGGAAGTTTTGGGGAGGGCGGCTGTGGAGGGGAGCGTACGTCAGGCGCGCTGCTGCTCGAGGGGCGGCTTGCAATGCACCAGGGCCACAATCCGCGGTGCACACTTTGCAAGCATTGTCAGCAAAGCAGTGTGCATGCAGGCGCAGCGCCCGCCCCGCCTCCCCCGCTTGACTCACCACGCCGATGGTCTGCAGGCGGCGGCGGCTGCTGTCGGCGCCCAGCAGGTTGGCGACGATGCCGTTGGGCCGCTTCTTGGCGTACTCCTGGGCGGCATCCTTGATCTGGTCCTGGATGCTGTCATGCAGCTGCGTCAGTGCCTCGGCCACTGCAGGGGGCACGGGGATGCCTCGTGATGACCGAGGCGCACCCCTGCCACTACCCCGCTTCCCCGCGTGCAGGGCTGCAAGCCCCTAGTGGAAACTGCACCAATGAGGTCAGACCACGCAAGTTGCAGTGTACGGCGCCCAGGGCACCGGGCAGACGAGGGGGCGCCCACCATCTTGCGCTGTAACTTTCGGGAGGTCGTCGAGGCGCTCCTTAATGGCGCCACCAAGCTTGCTGGCCTCGGCCACAGCCCCAAGCGCCAACAGGCCCAACAAGAACACAGCGGCGCGGCGCATAGTTGCTGCTGGTGAGGGCGCGGACTTGACCGCTGAGTTGCGGGCAGGAAACTGCGGAACCAATGTCGAGAAAGCCTGTGGAATGAATGCCAGCCGCCTGTAAATCCTCCTCAGTGTGCCTCGGTGGATGTGAGGAGCAGTACACTCGCCAGCCGTACAGCTCAGTTCTGGGGGCCTGCCCAGGCCAACAGCTTGGCACAGCTGCGCCTGGATGCAATGCTTGTGTTCATTTCGCCTATCCATGCTGTATTGTTGCCCAGAGCACCTTTGGCAGCTTGTGGCGCCAGCTCGCTGCGCCGCCGAAAGGGCACAGGGCGGCTGCAGTGTACACAGTGTCAGTGGAAGCGTCATGGGATGGCTTGGCCAGGAGCCATGGGGCGCATTGCTCAACGTTGCGCTGTTATGTGGTTTTGGCAAGGTTCTGAAACTAGGAGGAAGGGTTTTGCTGCCAGCCATGCGCCGGGAAGAAGGCGGCGCCCGGTGGCAGGGCTGCAGATCCAGCGTTTAGCAGCAACAATCTCTGATTGCGCAAGCACGGTTTGTTTGTTGTGTGCCTCTGTCTTGGAGGGCTCTCTTCTTCCCATGGAGGCGATCAAGGAGCCGCTGAGCGTGATTAGGGCCCTGTATGGGGCCCGATCGGAGGCTGACTCTCACGACTTTGGAGTCAAAGCGCGGTTCAGCGCCTTGATGGACGACCCTGTGCTCAGCGCCCAGGCGAGCCATTTGAATGTGCCCATGCGCGGGTGTTGTCTAGAGGGTGCTGGCTGGGCCCACCGTGACTTTGACCAATTGCAGATCCCCTTCCTGACCGAGGACACCGCCGAGCTGCTGCCCAACCAGTGCCTCGTTCGCTACCGCGGCCTGGTGAGCCCCCACGGGCGGTTGCGATTGGTTGATCTCCTGCTCATATACAATTGACAGCCTTGACAAGTTCACAGCCGCAATGCCCACATGTGGCTTTAACGCAGTTGCCGCCCCTTAGGTGCCGCCTGTTGCTGCCTCCCGCTTTGCTGCTCACCTGCTGCCCTACGTCATGCAAACAGGTGCAAGACATGCTGAACCCCGAGTATTATGTGGGCGAGTTCCAGCGGGCAGACGGCAGCTGGGCCACTGCCAAGTTTGCCGACCAGGTGCGCCGCCGCTGGCGCCGATCCCCCGCAGCAGGCTGCCCTGGCAGGCTCATTCAGAAACCCTGCCTGCCCCATTCCCAGCGGTGTGGTGTGGGTGTATGGTGTGTGAGGACCAGTGCAAGCTCTGCCGCAGCGGGCACAACGCCTCGCTGGCTGCCGGCATCACCTGCCGCGCCCCCTTCCGCCCGCCCCGCGCCGCCCGCCGTGCAGCTGGATGAGCCTCTGCCGGAGGGCTGCCACAGCTCCGGCAACTCGCGCATCGCAGAGCGCCGCCCCCTGCTGCTGGCACCCGTGCCGGGGGAGAGCGCGTGGGTGGCGGGCCCCGCGCTGCCGCCGCGCGCGCTCGCTGGCCGCCGTCGCGGCTCCACCGTGTACTGGTGCCGCAGCGGCCAAGCGGCCGCGCGAGCAGGGTGGCAGCGCCGACGAGGAGGCGATGAGCGTGAGCATGATGGTGTCGGATGTCACGGGGCAGACCACCGCGGACGACGGCGACAGCGCGGCAAGCGCGCGCGCGCCGGGCCGCGCTGTCGCCTGGCGACGCCGGCCAGGCGCCTGCGGCGGAGGCGAGCAGCGGCGGCGCTGCCAGCGACCTGCCCCCGGGCTGCTGCATGGCTTACGTGAGTGCAAACCGCTGCTGCCAGCCGAGACACTTGTCGCGGTGCTGGCCGCTTGCCTGCACGCTGCGTGTACGGCAGAAGCTGAGCTGGGCTGTTGCTTCTTGTACCCATCCCTGCGCCCACTGCAATCCACACCCCTCTGTGCCTGCGCTTGTACCGCAGCTGTACGATGAAACTGAAGTGAAGCTGAACGACGTGGTGGAGGTTGTGGGCGTGCTCTCTCGCGTGCCCGAGCTGGCGGCGGCGCACCTGGCGGCGGCAGGCGGCGCCGCCGCAGGGGGCCAGGTGCGCTGTGCTCTCAAACAGAGTCGCAGCACAGCCCATGCTCCAGTGTCGTTTTGGGGGAGCCTTCCACCTTTAACATGATCTGGGGACGAGCGGCACCGGCCCAGCCAGCAGCCAAACTTTTGACCAACCAACGCCTTGCCAGCGTCGATGCCCTGTCACAAAAATGCTGTGCCGCCCCGCCTGTTCCGCCTGTACCGCAGGGGCCCGCCTCTATGCTGGAGGAGGAGCTGCTGGCGGCTCACCTGCCCACCTCACGCGTGCCCCGCCTGCATGCCATACTGCTGCGTCTCGGTGCGAACCCTGCGGCATGGTTGCGACTCCGCGGCGGGTGCAGCGCACAGCAGGGCAGCCGGGCGCTCCTTGCTCCTTGCTCCTTGCCGCTGGCTTCTCGTTGTTCAGACCCGTCCGCTCCACATGCCAACTTTCGCTTGCGGGCTGTGGCTTTCTGCCTGCAGAAGCTGCAGGTGATGCCCCGCTGGCAGCGCCGGCAGCGGCTCTGCCTGTGGCAGAGGCGCGGGGGCGGGCGCTCGGCTTCCTGTCACAGCTGCTGGGCGGCGATGACCTGGCGGCCGAGTACCTGCTGCTGCAGCTGGTGGGAAGGTGCGCGGCAGCTTCATCAGCCTCCGCTGTCGTCTGCACCTTGGGTTCTTGGATCTGTGGTGCACTCAGCAGTTGGTGCTGCTTTGCAGGCGCTGCCTTGCACGCTGGGCAGGTTGTCCCCTGGCCCCTGACCGCGCCCTTACCCTCACATCACAGCCGCGCTTTCTTTCTTACTATGTCTCCTTTCTCTTCCGCCCTTCATCCATGCAGGGTGCACCATCGCACGCCACAGTCGGCCGTGGGTGTGATGGCCCTGAACCTCATCATCGAGCCGGGCAGCCCCGCCGCAGCAGCCGCCGCGGCAGCGACGACGGCAGCTCCCGGCGGCAGCGCCGCGTCACACCAGCGGCTCTCTCCCCTGGGTGCCGCGCTGGCGACGGCGCTGAGCGCGCTGGCGCCGCGCTGCGTGGCGCTGCCGCTCTCCGTGCCTGCGCTCAACGCGCGGCCGTGGTGGCCGCGGCGCGACCAGGCCACGCAGCGCCTGCTCAGCGGCCCTCTGCAGCTGGCTGCCAACACGCAGGTGGGGGCGGCTGCTGAGGAACCCCAGCCAGGTTCCCCCCCCGCTCAGCTGCAACATGTCAGCTAAGAGTGTTTGGCCTGAGGGAGGCATACAAAAGAACCCCCCATTGCCCGCCACCCCACAGTACCCGCCCACACTTACCCACGCCCACCCACACACTCAGCTCCCTGCCACGCTTCCAGGTGCTGCTGGATGAGACGGTGATGGCGGCGGGCACCCTCAACGAAGTGGGCCTGCGCAACCTGGCGGTGAGCCTGAGCGGGCGCCGGGCAGCCCGCTGTGCACGCTGTGGTGCAGCTCCTGTCGCGGCCCTGCATGCTGCTCCTGCTGGCTTGCCAGGGTCCTGAGAGCACCCGCCTTGCAATGGCCTGTTGCCGTACCTCGTGGCCTGTCACTGCATGGCCTGCCCCCCCCTCATCGATCTGCCCCTGCGCCCTTCTGCTCTACCCATCCCCACCCACCCACCCCACCCCCTCGCCGCTGCACGCCGCAGGCACTGCAGGCGCTGGCGGCGGGGCAGCGCGTTCCATACGACTTTGAGTTCTTCAGCCTGGACCAGCCGGCCGATGCGCCCGTCACCGCCCTCTCCCTCGGCCGCTCGCTGCTCAAGGAAGGGCTGGGCGTGGCGCTGCCGCTGCGCGCCCACCGCACCCCTGGGTGAGCCGCTGCCCGAGCTGCGTCGCCCTTGCTGTTGAGCACGGGGGGCGGGGGCGCGAGGGGCGGAAGGGGGAGGGGGGGCAGCAGCGGGCTCATGCAGCTGCCAGGCAGGCAGCGCTGCGCCTCGCCAAAATAGGCGGGGAAAGCTCGGGGTGCACCAGTGAAGCTGCAGGAGCAAGCTTGCTCGGGGCTGTGCCCGGGTCCCGCCAAAGGGAACCGTGCTGAGTACTACCCCCCCCCTCATTCTTTTCCCCTTCCCCGCCCCCTCCCATCATTCTGTAATATGTGCCTGCAGCGAACGGCGAGGCGGCTGCGGCTGCGGCGGCGGGGGCTGACCTGGCGCCTCTGCACGCCTACCTGGCGGCGCGCGCGCCGCCGACTTTGCCATCGCCCCCGACACGGAAGCCTTCCTGCAGCAGGGTGCGTTGTTGGTTCCTGCTGGCCTCGCTTGCGACAGCGCGTGTGGCCACTGCATGTGGCAATGGTCCGTCTTGGGCAGCTGCCCGGCCGGTGTGTCAAGACCCGCCCGCCCGGCGTGCTGCTCCGCTTGCCCCCACGCCCCTGGCTGCCGCCCGCCGCCTGCAGAGCTGGCAGGGGCTCGGCAGAAGGACCGGGAAGTGAACGAGCAGACCTTCCACACCTGGATGAATGTGAGCTAGTACCGGATGTACCGCCTCGACCAGAAAGGAATCATTCCCCTGCCTAGCCTGCACCCAGAGTGGCTGATTCCCTGCTTCCTGCTGCCGCCGCACCCACCGCGGTCCCCTGCCCTGGGCGCATACAGCTGGCGCGCCTGCTGGCGCTCAGCCACGGCGAGAAGGCCCTGACGCGCGAGCGCTGGTCGGCCATGCGCGCGTTGGAGGAGCGGCGGCGGCAGCGGCTGGCGGGTGGGGCCGCCGCCTGACGGGGCTGTCAGGGTGCGGGGCAGGGCCAACAGCCAGGACCGAGGCTTCAGAGCGTTGGTTACGGAGGCGGGGCCGTCATGCAGTCACACCTGTTGGCGTGGACTTCCTGCTTGTATGGCCGTCCGGCAGGCAGGGAACCAGTGCCACAGCTGGCGCAGCACGCTGGGGCAGCCTCTAGGAGCGGCAACGCCCAGCGCGGAGGCCTCTTCCGGGGTGGCCATCCCATCTCCTGAAGCCGTTGTTTGTGTAGGTCATGTCGGGCAAGAAGACGGGAAAGCAAGGAATAAGATGGTTTGAGCAAGTCATCAGTGTTATATTACTGCATGCCAAGCCACCGGCCCCGGCCACATCTGCCACGTCAAGGGGCCGGACTTTCATGGTGCTCGTTCATTGAGTCTTTGGCGGCTCAATTGGTGGTTTCAGCGACACTGAGTTCTGAGCCGCAGCGTTTTCAGGCCTGAACCCAGACCTGCAGACAGTCCCCGCCTCCCCTCCTTGTGAGTGCTCCGGTTTGCGTACAAGGCACTCTTTACAATGCTAGGGCCCTTAATTACTGCTTCATGCCGTAGGACCGCCACGGGAGGCGCCGTTCGGAAGAACGAGTTTGCAGGGCTGTAGCAAAGGCACGCCCCGCCCCAGCACTATCGACCAAATGGACTCTGCCAAGGACAGTGACCTACAGGAGGGCTGCGCTGCCTGCCTGCATCCCTGCCCGGCCGGGACATCCTCGACAGTACTGGGCGCCACCTGCTTCCGAGGTCGCCCCCTGGAGCTTGAGCGGGCTGCAGCGGAGGGCCGTACCACCGCGGTCCAGAACGAACGCTACGGCGGGCAGCAGCAAGGCGCCGCTGTGGACCACCCCGCTGCGGGTTGCCTGCGCAAGGTCACAGCCTGGCCTCCAGTCACCAGCGGCACGGCGAGGGCGGCGCCGCACCAGCAGCTGGGCAAGCACCTGTGGTTTGCAGGCGAGGCGCTGGAGGTGTCGTTGCGTTTGCATGATGCCGTGCTGCGGTGCATGCCTGCTGGCTTCGCCAGGCCGCTCCGTGCACGCGTGCTGCACGGCACTGGTCTGTGGCGACCTGCTGTCGCAGCTGCTGTACCTGCTCCCCCGTTGCAGACTGCAGCCTTGAAGCTGCCTATCAAGCAGAGATGAACAAGCAGGAGAGCACGCAGGGGATCCAGTGGGTTGTGCTGCGGGCGCTGATCTGGACGTTCGCGGCGGCCAAGCTGGCACGCGGCGGCTCGGGCGGCGCCGCCGCGCTGATGGCTGCCGCGTCCGTGGTGCCCGCCGCCGCCCAGCTGGCAGCCACAACCCGGTGGTGGCGACCCCTCAGCAGGTGGGGCAGGGTGGCGGGTCGCTGATTCTCATTCTGATAGCAGGGGGCTTGCTGGGGCTCAGCTTGCCGCATAGGTCGGCTGGCACCTCGGGCAGGACATCCCTCCACCCCTGCCACAGCCCCTCCCCAACCACGCACACACCGCCTGCAGGAAACAGGCCCTGATCGTCACCCTCGCACACCTGACCGGCGACGTCGCCGCCTTCACCCTGTCCTGGCGGCTCTACACGCAGGCTGCGGTCGCCGCGCTGGCGGAGGCGGGCGGCGCCGCCGCGCTTTGGCCGCTGCGCCATCACCTGCAGTTCCCCTGCCACGCGGTGCGCTGCGCACGCTGCACTGCCCGCAACGTCGTCTGCCCGCTGATCTTCTCTGTGCCAACCGGCGGTACAGCGCTGCACTGCAACCCACTCACTGGGACCGCACCCCTCCTTGCCAGCCCGCTGGCGCCTTCTGCGCAAATGACAGGCAGCTGTGTGCTCGGTGTTGCTGGTGCCGCGCTGTGCCCGCGCCAGCTGCATGCAGGGGACCCCCAAATGCCCCTCCTCGCATTCTGACCCCTCCCTTCAAGCTCTGTCAGCCCTCCACACCCCCCCCACCCCCCGCACAGGCTGCGTACCTGGCAGTGACCACGCTGCGCAGCGGCGGCACCTTCCTCTCACGCCTGGTCTGCGCCACGGCACTACTCCTAGCTGAGGCACGTCGCCTTTCTTTTCTGCCAATCGCTGCCGCCCCTTGTGATGTGCTGAGGCTGCCGGCTTTGTACGTGTGCCTGCGCTGTTGGGCAAGAGCAGCTCCACCACACCTGCCACGCTGCCCCTGCTCCGCCCCCGCAGCTATGCGCCACGCGCAGCATGTGGGGCGCACTGGCGGCGGCGCACCCCGCCCCCGCGGCGCCCGGGCGGCGGCGCAGCCCTGGCGGCGGCGCAGCTGGCGGCTGTGGCGCTGCTGTCGTCGGCGCACTGCCTGCCCCTCTGTGCGGTGTACCGACGAGAGGTGAGGCAGCCGCGTTGCAGGGGGCTGTGGGCAGGGGGAATGGGGAGCGGGGGGCATGGCTGGACGATCGCAGGGGGATGCTAGGCCGGGTCCGGCGCTGGGTAGGCAGGCATCGGCGCTCTTCCTACCTGCGCAGAGCTCGGTGGCAGCGGCGAAGCATGCTGCCCGACAGGTGTTGCCTGCGCGGCGCGGCGCCTGCTGTCCCCGCTCGCTGCCGTGCCCGCCATCTCCAGCTCAGCTTGCGCCGGCCGCACACCCTGCCCCTGTTGCAGGCAGCGCAGCGGCTGGCGTTTGCGCGGCGGCGGGGTTGCGCTGTGGATGCGTCGTTGGTGGACCCCACCTGGGACTCCCTGTCCTTTACGCTGCCCGCCCTGGCCCAGGCGCTGAGCGTTTGGAGCTATCTGGGCTGATGGGAGCAACAGGCCCTTCCGCGCTGCACCACCGCTGCCGGAGCCCGCAGCCGGCCCAGCCGCAGCAGCGCGGAAGCTGCCGGCCCCCCGCCGCCCAGTCCCAGCCCCGACCGCGCTTTGTCGAGGAACCTTCGCACCACGCCAGCGCTGCGAGCAGCACCAACATGCCCGAAAGAGCCCCTGCGTCGTGCGCAGCTCGCCCGCTCTTGACGCGCGAATGGCGCGACCCGTACCGCCCACTAGAGCGCTGGTGCACACGGAGCGCCAGCACACGCACGCTGTGCGTGCCACGCGCCTCATCTCCCAGCATGCACTGTCCCACCCATTGTGATCTCTTTAGCACTTGGCTATGTTGGGCGTTTCCAACAAGAAATGTCTTATTATTATTTCAACAAGCCTCTCGGCGCGTGTCGGGCGTGTGGCTGGACGGGCCCTGCGGCGGGGCCCTCCATGCATGATCACCCAGCTGGCACTGGCAGGGGGATTAGCGCCGAGGCCAACAGCCCACCCCCTCAGCTAGCATGTTCCATAAGCTCATGTGGGTTTGTTGCGCCTCGTCCGCTGCCAGCAAGCATTCATCTGCTGAGATTCCCGCGGGCCTTGCGTTAAAACCCCTGGCGCACGCTCAAAGCAGCGCCGCCGGCCCAACCCAGCTACCACACTACCGCCAGCTGGCTTCTGGCCGATCGATCCTGCGCCTGTGAGTTAGATCGCTCAACATGGGGGTGCAGACTCTCTGTTGTGGCACATGGCCAAGAAGCGGCTCCCATCCGGGGCTTGCCCCTTGGGAACCTGCACCTCCCAGCCTGCTCAGCAGCGGCTTCTGTTCCCCGAGCTCGGTGGATGGCTGAGCAAGGGGTGGGGAAGGGGGCGGAGTCATGGGGAAGGTTACTTCCTCCACTCGCTCACCGAAGGCCAAACCTCGTCATATGCCCCTCATTCGGCCCTAAAATTCATGGGAATCCTGAGTTAGCGATGGCCGCACGTGAGAGGGCCCGCGAGACAGGGTCTAGCGAAGCGACCAGGGTGGCAGGGCACGCTTCGTTGCCCATACGGGAGAGCCCCGCCCGCCATTCCCGCTTACAGGTTGGAACGTTGCGAGCCCTTCCTCGCAGCTGCGCGCCTCTCGCAAGCGCTCGGCAGCACTGGCAAGGAACTTCCTCCTGGGCCCCGAAGCGCGTGGCTAGCCCTGCCAACCACAGTTTTAATTTGATAAGAGGGCGGGTGAGCAGGTGGCGGGGAGTTGGGGGCGTGCGTTTCGTGCGGCCTGTCTGCCTATGGTGTCACCTGCGCAGGCAAGCCGCTCTGGCTCTGCAAAGCCATCGCTTCTTCACACAGCACCGTGCCTCGTTCCTGAGGCACGCGCACAGCCTTCCGGTCCCGAGGGATGGGCGTGTGCTGCCCAGGGTGGTGCTGGCTGGCTTCTTGCGCGCTAGCGCTGCGTCAAGACACTCTCAGCGAGGCTTCAAGTGTTGGCTGGCTTCGCAGGGGGCGCTTTGCAGGCGTGGTACTTTGGGTGAACGAGGGTGCTCCCACGCCCAACACAGGGCAGGTCCCGCCCCCTTGCTTCGCAGGCCCCTAAGTCCCGAACCCCAACCCCACTTGCCTAAGGAGTCATGACTAGCAGCCCGGAGGGCGGCCCGGCCCTGGAGGGAGACCCTGCCGCCACAGCCGCAAACCCCGCCGCGGTGCTTGGGAACGGCCATGCGAGCGGTGGCAGCCCGGGAGATGGCAGCCCCCGGGCCGGTCCCAGCGCAGCCTCACCCGCCAAAGATGAAGCAGAGCAGAAGGCGGGTGCTGGTCACGGCAAGCAGCAGCAGGGCAGCGAGGGTGCCGCGGAGCACCCAGGCGTGCCGCTGCCATCCGAGCAGCTGGCTCGAGCGGAGTCAGGCCAGGACCCATCCCTGCCAGAAGCCCAGCTGGCTGACCCTGCCGCAGCCGCAGCAGCGGCGGTGCCAGGGCCAAGCACAGCGGCGGCAACCAGCACAGCGTGCCGCGCAGCGTCTGCGCCGCCCCGCGGGCGACCGGCCGGACGCAGCGGCGGCCGCCGCCGAGGCGGAGGCTGCTCTGGGCGAGGCCACTGGAGCGGGCGGCATCCCCACGCTGTCGTCCGCTGAGGCAGCCCGCACTGCCCTGGCAGCCAGCTGGGCACACGCCGGAGCGGCGGGCCAGCCACCTGCCGGCGATGGCTTCGCAGGCACGGCTGCTGCTGCCGCCACGTCTGCTTTTGCTTTCTTCCAGCCTGGCGCGGCCGCCACCCCCGGCCAGTGGCAGGGCTCAGACAGCCTGGATGCAGACGCTCAGGA
The DNA here is from genome assembly GCA_025917655.1 of Chlorella sorokiniana. Lineage (NCBI taxonomy): Eukaryota > Viridiplantae > Chlorophyta > Trebouxiophyceae > Chlorellales > Chlorellaceae > Chlorella > Chlorella sorokiniana. The sequence continues at coordinate 531,804 of CP084610.1, forward strand.
CGATTTCATGCTTGGTAAGTGGATGCTGCCCTCCTGGTTTGGCAGGCCCTCTCGGCCCCAGCCGCGCCGCAGCCTGCGCCAGCCTGGCGCCCAGTCCTGCACTGCTGCCCCGCGCATGGGCCCAGCCGTCCGCGCTGCGCAGCATGCCAGCTTCCAGAAGCCTTTCGGTTTCTAGAGCGGTGCTGTGTGCCTCCAGGCAGTGCTTGTGCCAAAAAATTTGGGGCCTGGGCCCCCCTTGAGCTGAGGCCGCTTTGCCCCCCCCATCCCCAGCAGGGCTGCCATATGCACAGGAGGGCGAGCGGCGGCACCACTTGCTGAAACACGAGCTGCCTGATGCGGCCCGGGGCACCAACGCGCTCCGGTGGGTGTTTGTTTGTGTGTGTGTTGTGTGTGGTGGGGGGGGGGGTGGGGGGAGAGGGGGGTAGACGCTGCAGCCTGCGCACGCCTTGCGTCTGCTGCCTTTGCCTCCCAGCTGCTGCACTGCTGCAGGCCACCGCCCTTTGGCGCAACAGCCCCTTGGATTGAACCCATGCTGAAGCTCATTCCCCGGCTCCGCCCGCGCCCCCCCCTCACCGCAGCTTCTTTAATGTGGACAACGTGCGGCAGGCGGTGCGCCGCATCAACAAAATGGCGCAGCGCGAGCTGCAGGAGATGTTCCAGCGCGTGTACGGCGTGCGCTCCTCCTCCAACAACAACCTCTGGCTGCGCAAGAAGCTGGTGGAGGCCGTCAACACGCGGCCGCGCTGGGGCGACAAAGCCGCGCGGGCGGGCAGCGGCGGCGCGGCCGCGCCGCCACCCATGCCCACGCGTGCAGCCTCGCTGCCCGCGCCGGCTGCGTCGGCGCCTGCCGCGGCGGCCGCCGCCGCCCTCCACTGACCCCAACTCGCTGCGGCGGCGGCGCAAGAAGAGCGCCGCGCCGGTGCGGGCGTGCGACGGTGTGCAGGTGTGCGACAGCTGCTACGGCTCTGCGCTCCTTGCAACACCAGCTATGTGCTGGCTGACGCTTGGCTGCCAGCCGCCCTTCCCCCGCCCAGCCCCCTCCCCCTTCCTGCTGCGCCTGCGCCTGCATGGCCACTCACCCCAGCGGGCTCCCTCCCCCTCCCCTCCTCTGCAGGCCGACCCCAAGAACGCCGCCGACGCGCTGCTGGCGCTGCTGGGGCGCGCAGAGGAGGCTGGCGCCAGCGAGGAGTGAGCGATGGCAGCAGCATCCCAGCCGCGCCTGGGAGCTTGATTGCAGCCATTGATTTATTGCCTGTCGTGGTTAGCCCACGCGCTGTGGCTGACCTTCGCGACCCCTCATCATTATCCCATCATTTCCCCCGGCCGCAGCTCTGAGGGCAGCCAGGAGGCGAGCGACGGGCGGGCAGCCAGCGCGGCGCCGCCCCCGCGGTGCCACCCCCGCCGCCAAGCGCGCCAAGCTGGAGGCCGGGTGCGCTTTGCCTTGAACCACCCGTGCCGCTGCTGCGTACTTGTCTATACAAACACAGCTGGCATGTTCGTGGCTGCTTGGCACCATACGGTTCCCATGGCACCCTGCCACGGCTCCAGCTAGGCAGCATGCTGATCGTGCCCCCCTTCCGTGCAGCCCCGGCCGCGCAGCCAGCGCTCGGCCGCCGTGTCTGCTGTTGCAGCCGCCGCCAAGGCAGTGCTGCTGGACACCCCGATGGAAGTGGACACAGCCCCAGGCTACTCAACCGGCGGCGGCCGGGGCCGCGGCCGCGGCGGGCGCGTTGCGGCTGCACGCGGAGCCGGGCGTGGCGGCAGGGGCGGGCGCGGCGGGCGCGGCGCGGCCTCGCCGCCGGGTGGCGATGGCGCTGGGGGCAGCCGCAGGGGGCCCAGGAGCAGGATGGGGCGGCGCAGCAGCAGGGTTGGGCCCAGGCGGGCGTTGGCTTCGGGTGCGTGCCGCCTCGCCTGCTGCCCTGCACCCGCTGACCACCCCGCACCGGAGCTGCCCATGCTGCTGTGCCTTGGCTCGTCAGGCGAGCTGGCTGCCGCTCAGTTGCGTGCGTTCCGCTGCTGTCCCCCTGCAGCGGGCCCCCACTGGGCGCGCTGGCCTCAGCCTGGCAGCACGGCGTGCCGCCGCCGCCGCTCGCCCCCAGGAGCTCAGCGGCCCGCAGCTGCAGATGCTGCAGATGCTGCTGCAGAGCCAGGAGCGCGGAGGCGGCGGCGCCCGGGCGCCCGCTCAGCCTGGCCGGCCTGGGCGGCGGCCAGCCGGGCCCGCCTCCGGCGCCGCCTTCACGGACCTGCTGCGCGCGCTGCTGCAGCGCCAGCAGGCGGCGGCAGACGCCGCCGCCGCGCAGGCCCCCCGGGCATCGACCCCTCCACCGCCCGCTGCTGCTGCGCCTGCTGCCGCCCGAGGCGGCGGCGGCCGCCGCCGCCGCGCTGCAGCAGCAGCAGCGCGCCGCCCGCGCGTCGGTGGCCCCGCAGCCGGGCGGTGGCCAGGGCCTGCTGGCGGCCCTGCTGAGCCGGCCGGTGGGGCAGCAGGCGGGCCACGAGGCTGGCGTAGGGGATCTGCAGCGCCTGATGCTCTCTCGCCTGCAGCAGCAGCAGCAGCAGCAGCAGGAGGGCGCTCCAGGCGCCGCCGCGCCTGCTGCAGCTGTGGCGACGGCAGCAGCAGCAGCAGAGGCGCAGGAGCAGCCCGCCTCCGAGGCGCCGAGCGAGCAGCAGCAGGCGGCCTCACAGCCGGATGGCGGTGCCGCCCGCGGGAGCGGCGAGCCCGCGGCGTCTGCGGCCGCCAGGCAGGGTCAGGCGCCGACTGCCCCAGCCAAGCAGGAGCCCGGGCGCAAGCGGGCGAGCCGGCTGCCGGCGCGGGAGGCGGCGGCGAGGGCCAGCTCAGCGGGCCGGAAGGGCAGGAGGCTACGGCAGGCGTGAAGCAGGAGCAGCCGCCGCCCTCCGCCGCACCCAGCCCCCGCCCCCACCCGCGCATCAGCCGGCCGGTGTGCAGGCTGCTGTCGCACCGGCCTGGGCCCCAGCGTCCGCATTTGCCACGGCGGCAGCCGCGGCGGCGGCGGCGGCGCCCGCGCCGGCTGCCGGCCCGGGGCAGCCGCCGCTGCACGCCGCGCTGCTGGCGGGCCTGCTGCAGCAGCAGCGAATGGCGACAGCGGCGGCGGCGGCTGCCGTGGCGCAGCAGCAGGAGCTTGCCGCCCGGGTCAGACCAACGAGCTGCTGACGCAGCTGCTGCACCGCGCGGCGGCGGCCGGCGGCCTGGCTGGCACGACGTGAGCGGCCGGCCGGCTGCGCCCTCAGACGACCCAACAACCACACTCCTCCAAGACACAACAGCCCTGTTCCTCCTCCAGCGGCCCAGCCTGCCGCTCATTGTTTGTACGCGCATTCCCTCACTCACTTGTTTAGGACTTGCATGTGCCCCTCCACCCTTGGATGCCTCGGTCCCTACCCGCGCGCCCCACTGAAGGGGCAGCCCCTACCGCTCTCTGATGCCTTGTTCCCAACCCACTCGAATTCTTCCGCCTGAGACTCCGCCAAGCGTTTATTTCTTAGCAGAGCCGGCGCGCCGCCTTCCCCTCGGCCTGACATTGTTGCCGCGGCAGCCGCCCCTCGCTGTTGCCTGCCGCGGGGAGCAGCTGCCCCACTGCTCCGAGCAGCCTCGCAGCCCAACGCTGGGCGCGTGGCAGCCTGAGCGCCATTCAACACACTCCTCCCTCTCTAACTTCACGCACCCTCAGCAGATTTTTCCTTCCTTCTTGATTTCAAAAGCACCCCCCCACCACCACCACCACCCCCCCCAAAAGGGCAGGACTCCCCTTTCAGTGTCTTGCAGCTGCTGCCAGCCAGCGCCTGCCCTGCCAGCCACCATGCGCATCGCCAGCAGCCCCGCTCTTGTTCCATTCAGCCTCCCCGTATTCAGCACTTGCGTTGCATCCGCCTCCCGCCTCCGCGTGTCCACCAAGTCTGTCGTTTTATCATCCCTCCTGTGGCCCCCCTGCAGTCAGTACGGCACCCTCCTTCCCTACTCGTACTTGCACTGCCTCAATCACTGCCCCAACCCAGCACAATGGTGCCTACCGTCGCTTCATGGCCTCGGCCCCTCCTTTTCAACAAGTCAGCCCGCCTGCCGGCCCCTCTTTTTGGTGGACTGTGCCTGCTGCTCCTCCTCCTCCGCAGCAAGCTCCTTCGCAGCGCTTTTGCTGGCCACCAGGGGCCTGCTAGACCTCGGCACGTGTTGCTTCTTCATGCCTTGGCACGCTCTGAAAAACGCTTTGCCTGTGTACTTGCAGACATGTCTTCCGCCACTTCTTTACCCTGTTACAGCATTCAATAGCAAATCACCAAACGCACAAGCAGACAAGAGCCGAGGAGGGCAGTGGCATGGATGCAGCGTAGGCCCATTGGCCATCTAGCAAGTGTGCAAGCAGGCGGCATCGCCCAAAAACAGGGGCAGAAGGTGCAGGGGCTGGGTGCCAGGGAAGGCAGAGGCTGGCACACCAGGCACGCAACCAATATTAGTCGGACGTACACTAACAATAGCGCTGAATGAATAGTACTGGTATCCTTGCAAGCCCAGAGCTGCGCAACACGCCCGGCAGGTGCGCAGCTTAACCGGCAGAGCGGCGGGCCGCCGCAGCCCCCGCCTCACTCCTTCTTGCCAAAGGTGTGGTCCAGCCACTGCAGGGCGCCGTTGAGGCGCACAGCAATCTCCCACTCCAGCGAGTTGATCTTGGGGATGCGGATGCTGCATGGAGTGGATGGGGGTGGGCAAGCAGGTGAGAGAGGCCTCCCGCTCCCTCTTGCTCCCTACGACCCCCGCAGGCCCCCCACCGCCCTCACCCAATGGCACTGAGGATGCCGAAAGCGGCGCCCAGCCCGTCGGTGTTGCCCACTCGGTTGTCCATCACGTAGCCGCCCGTGAAGCTGGTCACCTTGCCGGCCTGCGGCAGTGGGGGAGGAGGGTGTGTGGGCTTGGTGTGAGGCCATCCTTTTCTTGTTTTCAGTCTGCTGTTTTCCCAGGCTGGGGGTATGGAGGGTAGGGGTCGGGGTGTGCAGGGGTGGGGGTAGAATGCTGTCACGCAGCGCCGCCGCCGCCGCCCCCCCCAACCCTGGAACCAGTCCCCCGCTGTCCCCTCCGCTCACCTCGTTGAAGGTGTAGGAGCAGCACTCGGGTGGGCCCTGGATGGTGCGCCCGTGGCTTCGTACGTGGCGCGTCCAAACTTGAAGGGGCCCGTGTGGGTGCCCGATGTGCGAATAGTGAACCAGACCCGATTGCGCTCGTAGGGGTCAACCCTGGGGGACGGGCGGGAGGGTGGGTGGGTGCGCAGCGGTGGGTGTGGGGTTTCAGTGTGCGAAAAGACATCCGCATTCAAAAGCAAGAGAGGACGAGAGCAGAAGCGTGTATGTGTGTGTTTTAGTGGGGGCGGGGGCGCAGGAAGCAGCCGCAGCAGGCAACAAGTAGACAGCGTGCCGCACAGCGGAACAGGCAGCAGGGGCCAGCGGTTCGTCAATGCTTGTGAGCCGTTCCAGTCCCAAACAGCAAGCGCTGTTGCTGCCCCCCAAATCCCACCCCCTTTGCACACACGCACCGAAAGTCGTACGCATTGCTGCTGAGGTTGGGGATGCCCTGCCTGCGGAACACAGGAAGCCAAGCGGCCACGCCATTAACAGCAAGATGCGCTGCGCCGCAGCTGGCAGGATGCGACCCGCCCTACCGCCCCCCCCCCCCCACACACACACACACTCCCAAACTCCTATCAGCTCCAAACTCAAAAAGTGAGCTTGGCAGCTCACTTGAAGGTGAAGCCCCGCACGGTTTTGAGGTACTCCTCGCGGCTCAGCTTGACGATGGGGAACCTGCGGGGCAGGGGGGGGCGGGGGGGGCTTGCTTGTGCAGTATGTATGTTTGTATGTATGTATGTATGTATGGATGGATGGATGGATGCCTCGGCGCGGCAGCGGGGGCCACTTAGGGCAGGTGAATGAGTGCTCCAGTGGCAGAGGGGCGCTCAGCCACCTCCCACCCTGCACACATCCACACCCCTGCGCACACGCCTCCAAACACGTGTGTGCGCACACCACCACCATCACCACTGCACCACACCCACAGCCGACACCCACTCAAAACGGAAGTTGTCGGCCAGGACCGAGTCGTCCTGGATGCCGGTGTCCCCGGCATGTACCGCCTTGGCCATCTCCACCAGCTGCTGCGCGCTGAAGGGGAAGTCGGCGTCGGGAGGCGGCGACCCCGCCAGCAGCGCCGGCGACACCGGCGGCGGCGCGGCGGCAGCAGCGGCGATGGGTGAGGGGGGCCTGGAGGCAGGGGCCAGGGGGCGAGCAGGGAGGGGGAAGGGGGTAGGAAAGCAGGCAGTGGGGCCGGCCATCCTGTGGGCGGCGGGAACAGGGGGCCGGCAGCGGCATGTGCCACGTGGCAAGAGCAGCGAAGCCCTGGTGGGCGCACAGAATGCCAGCTCGCCCGCGCGGCACGCTGCCATGGCAAGCAGCGCAAAGGCTGAGCCGAAGATTGCGTGAAGCACGGGAACAGACACAACAACCAAACACGACCAGCGAAGCGCGTGCGTCAGCCCGCCGACAAGGCGGCAGGCAGGACCCACCTCCGCCGCTGCGGCTGCAACGGAACGCTTCTGGCGGGTCCCAGCCGCCTGCAGGCAGCGCGCTGGCCTCGCTGCAAGCCAGTGCTGCTGCCGCTGGGGCGCCGCGGACTGGGAAACCACGGCAAAGGTCATGTTGCAAGCCCGATCGCGGTATTGCCACACAATTTGCAATACTAACAATAATAAGTGGCTACAGGAGGCACCAAGGGAACTAGTCGCCGACAACTCAGCCGGGCATGTTCATTGCCTGTCATGCAGCAACTGGACTTATTATGTGCATTATACAATCGAAATTGCTGTCGGCCCTGGGAGAGTGGCTGTAAGCTCGGGTTCTTGCACAGGAGCGGTGCAAACCCTCCAGCGGGCCTCCGCGACGCTCCGGGGCATCCTTAACGATTATTGGTCAGGTGTTTCGATGAACAGGCCGCGACACATCGGGGCGCGCTGCCCACGCAGGCCGGCAGAACCCTGCGGCCGTTGCGCCGCGCAGGCGCTTGGTCGGGCAGCTCTGCGCCTGCTGCTCCCCACAGTCTGGCTGGCTGCCGGGCGCACGGCGGCACAGTCCACAAACGCAGCCTCGCCACCCGTGGGCGGCGCGGCCCCCTCTGTGAGCAGCGGTGGCCAAGGTGGCCGCCCGGCTGGCATGCGGTTGTTGTGACAGTGTTCATCAGTCTGGGTGCAATCCTCTGCATTGTGGCAGGTGAGGGGCTTGCGTGGCACCAGCGCACTCCAACAGCAGCTGCTGGGGAGCATGCGCCGGGGCTGGCAGCCAGATGCGCGGAGGCAGGGCGGGACCAACCCGCCGCCCGCTCAGCTGCGTCCGCCTGCCCCAGGCGGCGTCGCGATGGCCAGTGCTCTCATCAGCAACAACCCTTGGGCGCCTGCCCCCGGCCCCCACACATCCCCACCCAACTCCACCTGCCACCCCCCGCAGTGACCCTCATGATTCACCGCTACATGCGCCGTGTGCGGCAGCGCATGCTGGCGGCGGTGGCTGACATCCACAGCGCTGAGCTGGCGGCACACGAGGTGGGGTGGGGTGGGGGTGGTTGTGTAACAGACGCAAGGGTACGCAGGCACAACTGCGCACCCCGCCCGCCCATGGGCCCAGGCTACACGCCCAAGTGTGCAGGCTCTTCCGCGTTCCCAAACCAGACTGCGTCTTTTCCCCTCCCCCGGCCCTCCCCTCCAGGCCGCCAACTTGCAGGCCGCGCAGCGCTGGCACGCCGCCTCGCCGTACGCGTCGCGGCAGCGGATTCAGCTGGAGCAGCCGGAGAGGGGGCCCGAGGGAGGGCGTGAAGAGGGTGCGGCGGCGGCGGCGGCGCCGCCGCCAGCCGCAGAAGCGAGCCGCCCTGGTCATCCAACCGGATCTGGGGCTGGACATGGGGGTGGAGAGCGATGGGTGGGAAGCAGGCGCACAGATGGGCGGCGACACACCCGACGCCGGCGCGCCAGCAGCAGCGGCAGCAGCGGCGGCGCCAGCGGCAGCGGGAGCCGCGGCGGGGCTCGCGGGCCGCTGACGCCGTCGGCAGCCACCACGCTGTCGGCGGCGACGGCTGCGCCGCAGGCGACCCCGATGCCGGCTCGTGTGCAGCGGCTGGCGATTGAGCTGCCAGAGCTGGGAGCGACGGTGCTGGTCTTCCTTCCGGTGCCGCCCTCCCTGCTGCTGCAGCTGCCTGAGCAGCTGGAGGGCGGCGGCGGGCGGCGGCAGCCGCCGCCGATGTCTTGCGTGGAGGTGCGGCCGGTGGGGGAGCTGGAGCAGGAGCAGGGGGAGGCGCATGTTGAGGCGGGGCGGCAGCAGCAGCAGCAGCAGCAGCAGGAGGAGCGTGGACAGCAGCGGGAGACGCCACCAGCTATGAGCAGCCGCGGGAGCAGCTGGGAAGGCGGCCGCGAGGGCTCGGAACCTGGGCCGACCGCTTAGAATGGCGGTTGCTGGCGGCTGCCGTTCGATGTCCATTACCACTCAAATGCATGGCTGTCTCGGCACACCGCCCTCTCTTTGTCCGCTGTTATGGGCACAGGCTCGTTAGCCGGGAGGCAGGCCGGCAGGGCGCGGCGGTTACAGGCGTGCATGCCGCGCGTGCTACATGGGTTCATTTGCCCAGCAATTCACAGGGGTGGGTCAGAAGGGAGGTGCAGCGTCACCACGCCAAAAGGGGGAGGGCAGAGCAAAGCCGGCGGAGGGCTCGTCTTGAAGCATGAACAAAATGGGAAGTAGACAACAGGCGAGGCTGGCCGGGCGGCAGGCAGGCGGGGGCCAATGCGCGCCCGAACCCGTCACGCCTGCACTCCTCGCCGGTGCCGTCGCCTAGCCGCCGAAACGGAGGGCTGCCGGGCTGCGGCGGTGGTGCGCCAGCAGGCACACCACCCACCAGCTGCAGACGGGCGCAGCTTACGCGATGGGGATGTGGTGGTAGTTGTCGCCCGCGTACACGGCCTTGTCGCCCAGCTCCTCCTCAATGCGCAGCAGCTGCGGGTGGCATAGGGGGCGTGCACGTTGTGAGTTCTCCAGGTCACTTTTCTTGTGTCGTGTTTTGTGTTGACTACCAAAGGTATGGAGGGGTGGGGCGGCCAGAAAGGGCCGCTGCCACAGGGGAAGAGTGTGAACAGCAGAGGGTGCCAATGGGCGCCGCTAGCCGCAGCCGTCTCTCACAACTCAAAGAGTGCACCCGCGCTCCCTCACGGCACACCCCAGCCTGCCATGGCGCACAGCTGTGCTGGGCGGACACCTCCCCCAAAACACACACTCACACAAGCACACACACACACAAACTCTACAGGCACGCATGCCCACCTGGTTGTACTTGGACAGGCGCTCGGAGCGGCAGGGAGCGCCGGTCTTGATCTGGCCGGTGGACAGGCCCACAGCCAAGTCAGCGATGAACGAGTCCTCGGTCTCACCGGAGCTGCAGCAGGGGGCGGGGCGGCATGCGGGTGAGTGTGTGAAAGGCGCCGTGCATTGGCGACAGGGCAGGAGCGGAAGCAGCAGAGGCGGAGCCAGGTGGTGGCACCCAGCGCCTTTGGCCGCTGGCCCCGCGACACTGCTGTGCGTGGGCCCCACAGTTGCCCATCCACTGTCCAAAGCCCCCATCACCCCTGGGCAACTGTGGGGCCCATCCACTGTCCAAAGCCCCCGTTTCCCCCTTGCCCCCTCCCACCCACACAACACACCGGTGTGAGGTCATGACGCCCCAGCCCGCCTCCTTGCTCATCTTCACCGCCTTGATGGACTCGGAGAGAGAGCCAATCTGGTTGACCTGCGGGGGCAGCAGGCCGGGGAAGAGGGGGAAGGGGTGACGGGTAGCACACACGGGGCCAGCGGGGGACGGGTCAGAGAGGGGGCCAGGCTGCAGCCGGACGGCGGTGCAGCGGCGCAGGGATCGCCGCCCAGGAGCGCTCCACTGCCACGCACCGCACACAAGACGCATCGACGCCGCACACCAAACCACCCGCACGCAAGAACACAAGCCGCTTTCCCGCTCTCACACCACACACCCGCGCACACCACGCACAAAAGAACAGACGGTTCCCCTCCACCCGAGGCTCGCGCAGCCGCGCGCGAGCGCACCTTGAGCAGCAGGGCGTTGCAGGCCTTGGTGTCGATGGCCTTCTGCACGCGCACCGGGTTGGTGCACAGCAGGTCGTCGCCCACGATCTGGGCCAGGCCGCGGGAGGTGAAGGCGGTGTACGACTCCCAGTCGTCCTCGTTGAAGGGGTCCTGCGGGGTGGGGGTGGAGGCGGTGGTGTGAGTGTGTGTGTGGTGGTGGTGGTGCAGGAAGTGTGTGTGTGTGTGGTGGCAGTGGTGGTATGTATGTGTGTGGTGGTGGTGTGTGTGAGAGTGTATGTGTGTGAGAGTGTATGTGTGTGTGTGGTGGCGGTGGGGTGGCGGTGGTGGGGTGTGAGAGTGTGGGGTTTGGGGTGTGGGGGGCCCCCAACACAGGGAGGGTGGAGCCAATGCAGGGTTTGGGGGCCAGCCGGGGTCCAGCGCAGGTGGGAACCCTGCCCGCCATGTCGGTGGGCGCCGGCCCACTGCGGCCGCCGCCGCCCCCGCCGCCAAACCCGCTTGGCACCACGTCAAGCAGGGCCCCTACTCCCGGCATCCAAAACCCCAAACACTCAAAAACATGCCACGCACATTCAACACTCCCACTCCCACATCACTCCCAGACCACCTACACACTCGGCAAACACATCGCCCCCAAGGCAAAAGAGGCAGCGGGGCCTCACCTCGATGGACACGATGGGGTACTTGGAGGCGAGGTCGGCGTAGAAGGCCGCCATCTCCTCGCCGCTCTTCTTCTCGCTGCCGTCATTGTCCTTGGCCTTGAAGGCCAGGTCGTACTTGCCGTCCTCGCCTGTCGGGCAGCAGCGGGACGAAAGAAAATTGAGGAGGGGGCAGCGCGAGGCACCGCACGGGGTCGAGGGAGAAAGCAGGAGGGGAGCGAGCGGCCGGCCCTGCAGGCGGGCCACCCAGGCACTGCGGGCAGCCCGACAGCCGAGAGCTTGCAGGCACGGCGGGCGCTGCGGCCGGCCTGCCGGCAGCCGGGCGCTGGACAGCAGCAGCAGCGGCGCGCGCTGGTGTTGTGTTGTCAGCGGCAGGGGCTTCCAGTGGGCTGCTGGCTCACCGTAGAACTCGGATGCGGCGCAGTCCATGGCGATCTTGACCTTGCCCTCGTGGCCGGCGGACTTGATGGCCTCGCTGATCAGCACCAGGCCCTCCTCGTTGGACTGTGGGGAGGAAAGCGCGGGGGGGGCGCAGGGGACGGGAGGTGACGACCAGGAACTCTGTTGTGAGCAGGGCGGCTTGGAATCCCCCCCCGCCCCCCCCCCCCACCCCCCACACACACGCGCGCAATACACAAAACAGTCGGACACCCAGCGCTTCCCCACAAGCACACCCCCTGCGCGTGGCCGCACCTGGATGCAGGGGCGAAGCCGCCCTCATCGCCCACGTTGACGGCGTCCACGCCGTACTTCTTCTTGATGATGGCCTTGAGGTGGTGGTACACCTCGGAGCCCAGCTGCGGTACGGTTTGTACGGTACGGGGACGGTACAGCACACGCATGAGAGGCCGCAGGGCCGTGCAGGTGCAGGTCGGGGGGGTCGGGCGGAGACTAAGCAGGCCAGGGGCTGCCCCGCAAAGCTGTGCTGGCCTCAAAGCAGCGCAGCCGCCCGCCCACTCACCCGCATCGCCTCGGCGAAGCTGCTGGCGCCGGTGGGCATGATCATGAACTCCTGCCGACAGCGGGAGGCGTGGAAAGGTGAGCACATCGGGCACGGAGGGTGACGTTTAGGTGGCGGCGGCTGGGGTGGAGGGCAAAGACGGGCCGTGCCGCAACGCCGCAGGCAGCCTCCCTCAATGCTCAGCCTTCTGTCGACTCCAGGAGGTGGGAGCGTGCAGCTGCCCGAACCCCCTCCCGGCTGCCCCTCCAGCGCACGTCCCGGAACGCGGCTCGCTGCACGAGCGGCCCGCGCTCGGCAGGGCGTCCCACCTGGAAGGCCAGCGCGTTGCCGGCGTGCACGCCTCCGTTGATGATGTTGAAGGAGGGCACCGGCAGCACCACCTTGCTGTTGCCCGCCAGGTCAGCGATGTGCTGGTACAGCGGCACGCCCTTCTGCGCGGCACCCGCCTGCGGCAGCGCGGGGCCCGGGCCGGGAGAGGAGGACGTTCAGCAGCCTGCCCGTCTCCGGGATCCTTGCAGCCGCCCCTCTGGTTAACAACTTGGTTGACAATCCAGCCCGCCGAGGGGCAGGCTGGCCTCACAAAGCTGCTCCTTCACACACGCGAGGCAACCACTGCCTGGCCCCGCCCACGCCCCAAAAAACGCCGCACCCGCGCCACTGCCAGCGACACGGCCAGGATGCCGTTGGCCCCCAGCTTGGCCTTGTTGTCGGTGCCGTCCAGCTCGATCATCTTGGCGTCGATGGCCTCCTGCTGGGTGGGGTCCAGACCCACCAGGGCGGGGGCAATCACCTCGTTCACGTTCTTCACCGCAGTCAGCACGCCCTTGCCCATGTAGGTGCTGCGGTTGTGGAGAGGGGGAGAGAGGGGCGGGTGCGTGGGTGCAGGGGTGCAGGGGGAGGGAGCCAAGAGCGCGGCCGTCGGCGGAAGCAGACGCGTGCAGCGGACGGGGCGGGCCCCGCGCTCACTCGCCGCCGTCGCGGAGCTCGCAGGCCTCGTGAGCACCGGTGGAGGCGCCGGAGGGCACGTCGGCGGTGAAAGTGCCCAGATGGGTCTTCACCTGCGGCAGGATCCGATGCGTGCGTGTGTGTTAGTGTGTGTGTGCGTGCGTGTGTGTGCGCGCAGTGTGTGTGTGTGTGCGTGCGTGTGTGTGCGCGCGTGTGTGAGTGGGTGTGTGCGCGTGTGTGTGTGGGGGGATGGAGGGGCAGGGGTGCCAGAGCGTGAGGCAGGACCCGGCGCAGGTGGGAGCCTGTTAACCCCAGGGCTGACGCATGCAGCCGAAATATGTACACGACAACCATGAGGTCTCTGGACCCTTGCAGCAGATGCCCAGTTTGGGTGCTGAACAAACGACGGAGCGACAGACAGTGCGGCTCGCATTCCCCGCCCGCTTGCAAGCGCTGGCTTCCCCGCTGCCCAGCTTCCCAAGCCCCGGCTCCTCAGCTGCTCTCCCACCAGAAGCGCACCTCAGCCTCCACAGTGGGGTTGCCGCGGGAGTCGAAGATCTGGCGCGCCTTGACCGACACGATGGCGGCGGGGGCCTGGCCGCGCAGCTGCTCCGCCTGCAGCGGGGCACAGCGCCAGCGGGGCCGACGCGCAAGCCGGGTCACAACAGCAGCCGGCGTGCGGCGGTGCCGTCCGCGGCTGGGCGCGCCTGCAATGCCAGGCTCTGAGGCACGCTGCAGGCGAGCAGCGGCGGCGGCTGCCCCGCCGCCAGCGGTTGCCGTCTGCGGCGGCAGCGCACCATGAAGGCAAAGGGCTCCTCGGGCTTGGCCTTGATGGTGGCATTGATGGCGTCCTCCACCGCCTTCTGCAGGTTGTGCTGCTCAATGTACTGGGCGGCAGCCTGGAAAGAAACAAAGGGGAGCAAACAAGGGGAGGGTGGGCTGGGCGGGCAGGCGGCAGGGAGTCGCCCGCCTGGGACAACCAAGGGCGCAGCTAGAGAGGGAACGCTCTGTCGACAGCGCTCGCGATGCATTCTCAACTCCCAAGATGCTGGCTCTGGCTGGTAGCGCGGCACTTCTGCCGGCTGGAAGCGCTGCCAGAGCAGCGGTTGGCGGCGGTGGCTGCCCAACAGGTCAACACCACCCAGCGCCGCAGCAGCGTCTATGTCTCAGCGCTGCTGACAAACGCATAATGCCGCCCTCAGCCAAGCCCGGGCAGCAGCAAGGGCCGCCTCTGAGAGCACGTGGCCGCAGCTGGTCAACTGCGTCGATCGCCGCTACCAGGGACTGCTTATTATCCCAATCGCACGGTTCTGCCCTGCCATGATGCCATCGCGCAGGGTAGACAAACCCTCCAGAAAGCATGTCCCCCGGCGGCGTCTCCGGGCGCCGCGGGCCCAAGGCGGCAGCAACATCATTGTGTGAATGATCGATGCAAGCCCCAATGCGCGGCAGCAACAAGAATTGACGTGCTTGAAGGGGAGGGCTTGCAGCACCAGACCCACCATGGTTGCTGTCTTCTGTCTTGTGAAGCGTGGAAGTAAGCTTGCTGGCTTGTCAAGAGTCTGAAAGGGAACAGGCAGGCATCAAACGGGCAACTTGACTGACAGCTTGCTGCCAGGGTCTCCCATGTAACCTCCCTGGCCAGTTAGGGCCTCATGCCGCGGGCCCCCTCGGCTTGCATCAATGCGCATTGCGCATTGATCACGCACTGCAATTGATAAGTGCGCTGGCCGCCGCAGTGAGACGACACTGGGCAGCAAGCATGTGGGCAGCACGGCGCTGCTTCAACCCGGCGCAGGTGCCCAACAGTCCTTGGGCTGGCAGCTTGGGTAGTTAAGCCCGGTTCAGGACACTGGTTGAACCCTTGATCAAGCATTGCCACGGTAGCAGGTGCAACCGGTTGTTGAACTGGAGGTCACCGGCTGGTCTTCCGCCGCTAGGCTGCTTTCAGCCTGAGATGTTCCCAGGCCTTGGTTGCTGACAAACTGTAGCCTAAAATCAGCTCTACAATCTTTCCATGGTCAGCTGGAGCATGGCAAACACGCTGGGGGCTGTGGCAGACAGGACTGGTAGGACTCCATGCATCGTCAACGCCCGAGCCCGTGGCAACAACCGGGACTCGAAGCCGCCTGTCACAGCTCCAAGCGGTCGGCGCCGCTGGTCGCGTTGGCGGCAGCGACGGCGCTGGCCGCGGCGACACCGTGCCGTGTGTGTCCCCCGCCCCAGTCCCGCGCCAGGCCCATCCACAGTTCGGCTCCCTGCCAGGCCAGCAGCAGCAGCGCAGCGAGCTCCAGCAGCAGTGTGCCGGCTGGGCGCTGCCGCCGCTCCAGCCTCCACTCCGCCTCCACCTCATCTGTGTGGCGCAGCCAGGCAAGCCTGGCCGCGCGGTCCAGCCACCACGTCAGCTGCAACACTGCCAGGTAGCCCACCGCAACCTGCAGCGTCCCGTACACCGCCATGCAGGAGCGCAAGCCGGTACTGGCATCAGTGCTGCTGCCGCCGCCGCCTGCCGCCCCTGCTGCCGCTGCCGCTGCCGCTGCCGGTGGGTCCAGCCATGACCGAGGAGATGCTGCAAAGCAGGGAATGGGGGGCTGCGGCTGGGAGGCGGGGCCAGGGGAGGGAGGAGAGGAACAGGCAGCCCAGTGTCGCTGCACCCTGCTGTCGCAAGCTTCGCCGACCGATCTGCACCTCGACAAACCGTACTGCCCCGCCCCACACACCCACCCGAAAAGAGCGTGAGGCGCTGCATAAGGGCTGCCAGCTGCTGCAGCGGGAAGGCGGCTGCAGGGCATTGCTCCAAAGCGAAAGCGCACCGCTGGCGGTTGCTGGACAGCAGCAGCACCGCTGCAAGCTGCAGGCGCGGGGAGGGGGGGGCAGAGAGCACCTGATTCAGTTGCTGGGCTGCCCACAACGGGACGGACGTGACAGAAAGATGCGCTGCGCCCTGGCACCGGTGCTGGCAACAAGCCTTCAGGCGTGCCAGACATGCAGAGTGTGAGGGCAGGAGCACGCACCACGGCGGCCCCTGGCTGCCAGCCAACCGCTCTCAGCCAACGCGGGGAGGGGCCCCGGGCTGCCAGCGAGCTAGATCCAGCCGCTTCCTGCGTGAACCTCACCCCGTGCACCAGCAGGCATTGGTTGACAGTGAGCGGGAAGAGCACGGCGTGGACCACCAACCACGGCACGCCCGAAGCCAGCAGCTGCGACAGCCAGAAGGCGGGGCCGCCCGCCCCCGCAGCCGACCACCGTGGAGGAGGAGGAGGAGAGCGGGGAGGAGGAGAGCACCGTGGGGAGGGTGAGGCTGATGGCGTAGAGCAGGGGCGCAGCCGCGCAAACAGCGGCGGCGACAGCAGCGCCAGCAGCCAGACGAGCAGCTGCTGCGCGGCGGTGGCGACGGCGGCGGCGGCCTGCACGGCGGGGAGGAAGGGGGCGCCGGGGCGTGCGGCTGAAGAGGTTGGCACAGGCAAGGGCTCGCATTGAACCGCAGGGCTGCGCATGCAGTCCCCAAATCAGCTGGCAGCTGGCCCAAAATCCATGGCCTGGTCCCAGCACGTGACGCAAAAGGGGCTCACAGCCTGGTCCAGCGGGCAGGGGCCAAAGCGACCATCTCCCCTTCTCCCGCAGGGTTGCTGGGCTCACCAGCGCTCTCTGACCCTGCGAGTATAGCTTGAACGCTAGAAGGGCGTGCACCAGGGCCACGCCTGCAAAGCAAAGGTTTCACCAGCAGGCTTGACAAGGAATGCAGGTTGTTCTTCGCCATTTCAATTCAATCAAGCAATGATGAAGGCACCAATCAAGTCGAGCTGCTCCTCCACCGACCCTACCGGCACTGAGAACTGCTGCAGTCGCCCTGTGGGCGGCACCGCGTGCAGCAAGAAACGATTGCTCTAGATCGTCGACGTTCGAGCTTGAAGACTCAAACTGCAGTCCCCATTGCCACTGCAGCCATGTGGGGCTTCGGGCCGCCAGAGCCGCGCCTCCCCGGCTGGTCTCAGGCATCTATGTTGCTTGCAGTAGCACCAATGGCCAGCAAGAGGGCTATTGATGCGATTGGGATCTTGCGTTCCATCCAATGGTACAACACACAACAGCATTTGCCTCCCCATTCTTTGATCTCACTGTAGCCACGATTCACAACAGTGCATTGAAACAGCGGCAAAGCAGGACCACGCATGCTGGGGTGGTCCTGCCGCCCCCACCATCCGCCCCATCTGCTGTCATGATGTGAGCAAGTGTGATGTGTACAATGCGTACACCAGGTTCCCATCAGTACTGTGGCGCTGGCAGCACCCGCGTCAGCAGGAGGTGAACGACACCAGGTGTCAAGCATGGTGAGGCGCGTCTCCCATGGATGGGGTTTGGTGGGGATGAGGGGCGGCCACGCGGCCACGGGAAGCAGAATCTTCGGCGTTTCCCTCGGCAGGGTAGCGGGGGAGACTGCCAACAAGGATGAGCGTTGATAAACAGATGCAGTTCTGAATTCTTGGGTTCAATCGGGGAGTGGGAGCAGGGGCAACCCAGACGAATCGCGAGAAATGTTTGCCATTGCCGCATAGTGCGCCCCGCCCGGATGGCGCATGGGGCAACCAACTAGGCGGAGCAGGAGCAGCAGAGAGCGACGACCAAGCTGGCTGATGGTACATGGCAAGAGCGTAGGGGGAGGGCGTGCGTGCGCGGTCGGCGCATGATGGGCAGGGTACGAGGGTGAAGGAGCGGGATTGAGAGAGCAGCGAGCAGCCTTCTGGCGTAGAACACGCCGCAAAGGATGGGGCCTGCCGGGGGCCCTGCACGGTGCCGGGCGCTGACCGGCACAGCGCTCAGCCGCCGTAGCTGGTGCTTGTGCTGCACCCCGCGTGCAGCATGCCGGTGCCGCTCGAAGCGGCGCTGTCGCTGCGCGGCAGCGGCTCCGCATCCCAGCGGCCGTGCTCCGCTGCCGTGGCGCTGCCGCACAGCCAGGCTGGCTGCACCGCCAGCTGCGCGGCAGCTGCGGGGCTGGGCTCCGCCTCGGGCCGGCCAGCGGCTGCCGCCAGGGCAGGAAGGGCGCCGGGGCTGGGACGCGCACCTGGAGGGTTTGGAGATGCCCCCGCCGGGGCTGCCGTCGGCTCCCCAGCCCCAGACAGCGCGGGCTGCAGCAGCGCGCGCAGCGCTCCAGCCCCGCGCCGCGGCGACGCCGTCTGCGTGGCGCGCCGTGCGGGCGAGGCTCGCGACGACGGCGGGCGGGTAGGGCGGCACCGCCAGCCCCGCCTGCTCCAGCTGGTGGCGGTACAGGTACTGCACCACCAGGCCCACCTGGCGCAGGAAGGCGGGCGGGTCGGGCACGCCGCCCGCCGCCCCCTGCCCAGCCTCCAGCTGCCGCACCTCGGCCACCGCCGCCGCGCACGGCAGCACCAGCAGGGGCAGCGGCTCCGACAGCACCCACCCCCGCTGCACCTCCACCTCTGCCCAGCCTGGGCAGGGCGGTGGGAGAGCCTCAAGCCAAGTCAACTGGACAGAGACGCCGGGGAGCAGAAGCAGGTCTAAAAAGAACAGGCCCTGCTGCGGCTGGCCTGGCCCGAGCTGGCCCCAACGCTTCCACAGCTCTTTCGCATGCGAAGCAAAGCGCGAGCGGCAAGCAGCAGCAGCAGCAGGCGTCGCACCTGGAAGCAGGCCCAGAGGCCGCACAGCGAGCTCCTCCCAGCCGCCTGCCAGGGGCGCCGCAGCAGCATCCGCCTCCTGGGGCCGCTGGGCACCAGAGGGCTTGCCCCTGTTGCTGCCGCCGCCGTCGTCGTGGCTGGCGGGTGAGCAGGTGCAGTTGGCGCCGCCGCCGCACAGGCTGCAGCCGGGGGCGTGGAACTCGAGGGGAAGGTGTCTGCCCTGCTGCCGGAACAGGACGAGGGCGTCGCCGCCGCTGAGGCCGGCGCCGCGCAGCGTGACCACAGCGCGGCTGCTCGCCAGCACGCAGCAGGGGCGCAGCGCGGCCAGGTAAGGCAGCCCGGCGGCTGCCAGCTCGTGCGGCGGGCGCGCCAGGTCCACGGCAGCTTCCAGGCGGCCGCCGCTGAGCACGGTGAGGTGGCGACCAAACTGCGGGACGGCGGGACAGCCAACGGCAGCACGGTGAGCCAACTGGTGGACTTGCTGACATTGTCTCAAACAAAACTGTGCGAGCGCTGATGTGTCCCTCCTCCAAAACCCTTGGAATCGCCCAACGGAGGCCTCAGCCAGCGATGAAGGGCCCAGCACCCGCTGGGCCGCCGCCGCCCGCACCTGCGCCACGATGCGGTGCCCGCCCAGCGCGCCCAGCGCGCCGCCGCCCAGCCAGCGCGCCAGGGGCAGGCCGCGCGACAGCAGCCCCTCCGCCTTCCGCGCCGGCAGCAGCAGGCTCAGCGTCAGGTGGGTGCAGCCTGCGAGAGGAGGGAGGGACCGGGCGGGCTGGGCCGACAGACACGAGCGGACGGAAGCAGGCAGATGGCCTCAGCAGCCACGAAGCGAGGGGGAGCGGGATGGGCGGAGTCCGCCGGAAGGGGGCAGGAATTGCCGGAAGGGGGCTGGGGGGATGGAGGGGCGGCAGCGCGGCGCGGCAGCCGCACCCGGCCGCACGTAGCCCTCCAGCATGGCGGGGAGGTGCCCAGCAGGTGCTCCAGCTCGGCCCTGACAAGCGGCAGCAGCTGCTCCGGGGTGCAGTTGAACACCTGTTTGGGCGGGTTGAAAACGTGAAGGGGTCGAACATGGGAACAAGGGGTTGAGGTGTGTGTGTGTGGGGTTGGGGGGGGCCCTGGCCGCGGATGCCAGGCAGCGGGCGCTGCCCCGGCATAGCCAGGGCTGAGGCAGCTGCGTGCCGAGCAGCATGCAGGGCGGCAGAAAACGCGGCCGGGCTGCGGGGGCTGCTGCGTGCTGCACAGCAGCGGCGCCCTGCCTTGAGCGACAGCCGAAGCAGGACGTCGTCGGGGGCGGCGGCGCGGGGGCCACCGAGGCGGCGGCCGCAGCCGCCGCCGCAGCCGCCGCCACGCCGCCGCCTCCGCTGCCCGACCTCGCCGCCATGGAGCCCTGCCGGGAGGGGAGCCAGGGGAGGGGGGGGGGCTTCAGCCCAAGCACACCCGCACACAAGCTGGCATCCAGTGCCCGAGGCGGGCAGCTGGCGGATTTTGTTTCCAAGATGGGGTAGGGAGGGATGAGGCTGGGCCGGAGCTGGAGCCCTGCATCCCACCTGGGCCGCCAGCTGCGGCTCGCCGCCCGCCGCCAGCCCGCCGCTGCCGCCCAGGCTGTGCGCCGCCGCCAGCTGCGCCGCCATCGACGCGGAGCGGCTGCGCTGGGGCGCCAGCGCCGGCGCCTGGGCGTGCGGCGGCGCCAGGCCCAGCTGCTCCTGGAGAGAGGAGGCGCTGCGCTGCACGGCGCGGACGGGGCCGCCGTGCCGCTGCGCCGTCAGCGTCGCCTGCTGCTGCTGCTGCTGCTGCGGCCGGCCCTGGGCTGCCGCGGGCGGCGTGCCTGCCCCAGGCTCGCGTGGGTTGGAGGCCAGGAAGGGGCTGGGCAGCTCCAGCAAGAAGGGGTTGGCGGCGGGGGCGGGTGCGGGCTGGGCAGCGCCGCGGGAGGCGACAGCACCGCCTGCTGCGCCTGCTGCCACTGCTGCGCCGCCTGCTGCGCTTGTTGCGCCTGCTGCGCCTGCCGAGCTTGCTGAGCTTGCTGCTGCAGCGGCCACTGCTGCGCCGCCTGCTGCGCTTGCTGCTGCAACAAGTGGTGGTACTGTGGGTGCAGTTGAAGCTGTGCCTGCTGTGCCTGCTGTGCCTGCTGAGCCTGCTGTGTCTGCCGTGCCTGCTGCTGTGCCGCCGCCAGCAGCTGCGCGACCACCGAGGGTGCTGGCAGCAGGGGGCGCCCTGGGCAGATGGCTGGCGCTGCGGGGCAGCTGGGCCAGCCACAGACGCCTGGCGCTGCAAGCCAGAGGCGCCCGACGCCTGCCGCTGCAATCCTGAGGCCACCGGCCCCGACGCCTGCCGAGGCATGGCAGCGGGGCCCGCCACTGAGGCCTGCCGCTGCGCCGCTGCCGCCGCGCCCTGCCCAGACGACTGGTGCTGGCTGGACTGGCGCTGCAGCTGGGGGCGCCGCGGAGCTGGGCCCCAGCGGTGGAGGCGCCGCGGGGCCCTGAGACTCAGGCAGCGGCGGCAGCCCCCGCAGCCCCCGCGGGCGGCGCCGGGCCAGAAGCGCCGCCCTCCAGGCTCTGCTGCAGGCCGGCGGCGCTGGCGGCGGCGGCGGCGGCGGCGGCCGCCGCCGCGGACGCGGACGCGGACGCCGCCGCCACCGCGGCTGCGCTGTCGCTGCGGCTCCTGCTGCCCGCGCTGCCCCGGGTGCTGAGGGCGCCGGAAGGAGAGCGGGAGAGCAGGGCCCTGCTGCCGCTCCTCTGTCGCGCGGCCCTGGCAACCGCAGCAAGAGCCTCCGCCTCCTCCTCCGCCTCCTCCCCCTCGCTGTCTTCCTGCAGACACACACCCGCTGGCGGTCAACGCAGGGCGGCAGGCAGGCCATGTGGGGGCAGCTGCCGCGGCTGCGGGGAGGCTTGCAGCGCAGCAGGCGACAGCGGTGCCAGTGCTCATCACACACCCTCACACAAGGGCTGAGGCAGGCTGGCGTCCCGAACACCCCCCCCCCCCACCCCCACCCCCCCCACACACACACACGCCCCCAACAACAACATCAACAGAGTCTCCCACCTCCGCCCCCTCATCCTCGCTGTCACGCATGTGCTCCACCCGCCGCCGCTCGTTGTGGCGCTTCAGCTTGCGGCGGCAGCTCTTGCGCGTGCCCTCGAACTCACCTGAGGGCGGCAACGGGCGGCAATCGCGCATCAAAACTCCGCGGGGAGGCGGGGCAGTCGCAGTATAACCTTGAGCCTTGAACCGGCTAAATTTGCGTAGCAGAACACTCGCCCTGTGCCTGCCCCGCTCTGATGCCCCCCCCCCACCCCCACCCCACACCACACCACACACACGCACACACACGCACCCACACATAGCACACACACACGCACCGATGTCCTGAAAGCGGCCGCACTGCTGGCAGAAGCGCTGCTCTCGGCCGTCCACCTGCATGCTGGGCATGCTGAGAAGGCACGGCGCGGCACCGAACAGCGCGGCAGTGTCAGCGGGGCAGGGGCACGGCAGACCGGCGAGGGTGCCGGCGAGGGTGCCAAGAGTGCGGTAGGAGGGTGCTGGGCCGCTCTTCCAGCAGCAGCAGCACAGATGTCGGAGCCAGCCTGGCTCCCGCCGAGGCGCATGCCCGACCCCTGCCATGCCTGTGCATGCGGATTGCGAGCGACGCGCGCACCTGCAGTGAAGCTGGCAGATGCGGTACCGCCGATAGTACCCCTTGGCATTCACCAGCTCCGCGCTGCAGCCCGGAACCTGCGCGGATGTTGGGCAGGGGGGGGCGGCGGCGAGCGCATTGTTGATGCGAGGGATGGGTGGGGTGGGGTGGGGGTGCGCGGTGCTCTGGCTGCAGCGCCGCAGCGGTGGAGGGTGCCCCGCTACGACTGTTGCCCGCTGCAGAGCAGTGATTCGTGACGTGGCGCGTGGCCGAACAACGAGAAGCTTGCGGGGACGATCCTGCGCAGAGCGGCGCGTCAGACTGCGGGGCAGCAGGGCCCAGTGCAGCCAACCAGCTGGCATTGCGGCGGCGATGCCTGCCGAGGGCACCCCCAAGGCAAGCGCTGCGACGGTGCTGCAACCTGCAGGTGGGGTTGTGAGGGGAGGCGGGGTTGCTGTGCATGCAGCGCACCTGGCACGGCACGCTGGTGCGCCGCTGCCGCCCGGCTTCTTCTTGCGTGGAACTGCCGACTCCGCAGCTGCCGCAGGCGCCTGCCCCTGCCGAGCTGCTGATGGCGCGGTGGGCTGCCCCCAGCGCTGCCGCCCGCTTGCGGCAGCTGTGGCGCCCACTGCGCTGCCGCGGGTGCCTTGGCGGCCGCAGCGGCAGGCTGGCCGGGTGGGTGGGCTGACGCTGCGCCTTGCGCAGCATGCGCAGCCGCCGCCGGGATCCTCGGGCCGCTAGGAGGCGTGGTGAAATCGGCCGGTGGCTGATGCTCGGGTAGCAATGGATGGAGGGCTGGGGGAACGCGGGGGCGCTGCCTGGGGCTGGAATGGCAGCATGCACTGTGCCGCTGGGTGCAGCCGCCGAGCCGACTCCTGCTGGCGGCGGGCTGCCTTCCCATAATGCTGCCGCCTGGGCGGAGGGCAGCTGCCCTGCACTTCTCCCCAGAGTCTGTGCAGCGCTTGATGGCAACGCAGGGTCCATCTACAGCCCAGGCTGGTGTGTGGCTACCGGGTTCGATGTGAGGACATGCAAGTCGGACAAACTGGGATAGGCGAAGCCGCACTGTTGAGGAGTATCAGAAGATCTCAAATTAATGACGGTTTCAGGGCCGCGGTTGCTGCTCAAGAGCCTATGCAGCTCTTGCCCCCGACTCCGACAGCGGCCTGCGCCCTGCAACTCCTGTCAACCGGTCTGAGCGGAATGGGCAACGCCTCACATCGGCTGATCAGACAGAAAGGCCGACCGAACACGGGTTGTTGCCAACGCGTTGAACCGCCACCATGGCGAGCGCGGACAAGAATGCAAAAATGTGGGATGGAGTATCATGCCCTCCAAACGGCGATATTTCGATGCACTCAATTGTCCGTTGAGGATCTAAACAGGCCCCGCTCCTCTGCAATGGACATGGTTTGGCTGACTGGGGCGCTGGGGCGAGTGGTGCAGAAGCCGCCCCAACCCGCTTGCGCCCATGCCCATCATGAATTACTCTGCTATGACGATTCTGTTTCTCTGCCCAAAGAGCCTTTGCAGAACGCTTGCTGCGCCCTGATGCACACGTCAAACGTACAAGGCCAACACCACGACCCTTCCTCCTGATGCTCCATGCACGCCGCCCCTCAACTTCCATGCATTGCCCAACATGAAAACCATTCTCAGTTTGATGCAGCCCCCACCGCAGGAAAAATTCTGTGTCTATTGTGCGTGTCCCTTGTGATCCACCTTCGTGCCCACAATCCACTTGAGCAGATGCACGGGGCACAGCCTCACTGAGCCTCCAGCAGGGGGCAGCTTTACCTTTAGGAGAGTTGTCGCTGCTTGGGCCAAGTTCCCAATGTGATTGTGTGTTTAAAGCCTGTAAAGAGAGGCGTCACCCTGTCTGGCTACTTCGTTGCTTTCCTGGCCGTGTGCTGGTGAGCAGCGCTCTGCCTGCGGCGCTGGCTGCTGGTGCAGTGCACCGCAGTGTGCTCTTGGTGCATGCCTGCACTTACAGGCGGCCAAGCCCCTGTGTCCCACCAGTGCATGCCCCTCCGCTTCACATGTCCAGGTACAACTACCAAAACTACAAGCCATGAAGGAGGCTGCCAGCCTGGCGCCCTCCAAAACCGGAGCAGCTGCTGGCAGAGGCGGCGCCCATGAAGGGCGGCAAAAAGGCGGCGACGCTTCTGCCGGTTGCCCCAAGCACTACCTCTGTCTATAATGTGTGACCACAGGCATCTGGCACTGGAACAAGCCCAGGGTTTTGGCTCGATAAGCTGCATTGACCTGCACCCAGCTGTCGACCGTAAAAAACAACTGCCAGCTTGAATTGCATGTTGTGTGCTGCTTGCACCTCTTTTTGCATAGTTCACGTCTGTAGATCTCATCGGTGGCCTGCAGCAAGCAGGCCAATTCGCATTCTGCCACATGCTGCAGGCCTTTCCAAAGGACGGCACCCAGGTAGCATAATCCAATCATGGGTGTATGTGATCGATGGCACTTTCACGAAGAAAGACACAGTCCCGCCAGGTTGCTGCCAATTAACTTCAATCGGGAATCCCGTGCTTCTTTGACACTGGCAACCTTTCTGTGCTCCACCAACATGGCCGTCCCGAACTCCAGCGATATCGCTGCTGCGCCCCGCGAGTTTGCCATCTACGCACAGGCACAGGGCAGTGCGCAGGTGAGAGTTGCATGATGTTCAGAACGAGTGGTCTCGTGCCGGAGGCCCTGAAGCACTTCATGTCGGGCAGGAAGCGCCTCCCCCGCAGCGGGGACTGCATCAACTCTGGTTTGTCGCAGTTGAGCTACCTATTCGCTGACAGCTACGCCACCGGCGTGGCCTAACCCTGGGCAGGAGTTGCCGCTGAAATTGTTGGCCAGCTGCGCTGCAGAAGCTGGCCGACCTGGTCAAGCAGTATGGCAAGGGTGAGGTTGCTGCCGAGGCGCCCTTCTCTGACGTGAAGAATGCGCTGCATCGCGACTGCTCCCACGCGGCTGACGGCACCGGCAACTGCCTCGCGTTTGCCGCACGCGACTCGTCCGGCCACCTGGCCCCCTTCCGCTTCAGCCGCCGCCCTGTGGGCCCTACCGACGTCCGCCTGCAGGTCACCCACTGGTGAGGCCCTGCGTGTGTGTTTGGGGGCCCCGGGGGGCTTGCAGAGTGGGCTGGCGGGCTGCGCAGTTGGCGCAGCCCGCCATGTGCAGGGTCCCTCGGCGCAGCTTGTGCAAGCTTCCTCGTTGCGGCCACACCCGCTGTTGCGGCCACGACCGCTCGCGCCCCTGAGGCGCCCTCCCCCTTTTTTGTCGCAGCGGCATCTGCCACTCCGACCTGCACCAGATTTGCGGCGATTGGGGCAACTCCACCTGGCCCATGGTGCCCGGCCACGAGGTGGTGGGCATCGTCACCGAGGTCGGCGCCGACGTGACCGAGTTCGCGGTGAGCGGTTCTGTACTGTCTGCCCTCCTTCCCCCCCCTCCCCCACCCCCACCCTAGCGCAGCACCCCGCCCACCCACCCACCCGCATGCCCCCTCCCCCTTACTTGACAGGTAGGCGACCACGCCGGCGTCGGCTGCATGGTGGAGTCGTGCGGCAAGTGCGAGCAGTGCGCGGAGGGCGAGGAGCAGTTCTGCCCGGGCTGCGTGTTCACCTACAACGCCACCCTGCCTGATGGCACCGTCGCCCAGGGCGGCTACTCCACCCACATGGTGGACAAGAGGTGAGGCCGAGTGCAGAGAGCGGCTGCGGCCGCGCTCCGCGACCGTCCGCCTTTGGCGCCACACCCGGTGACGCACCCGTGCCCCCGGGTCTTTTTAAGCCTGCTTTCGCCCTAGGTGTGAGCAGTCTCTCAAGCCCATGTACCGCCTTTGCATCCACCCAGGTTCACGCTGAAGCTGCCCAAGAGCCTGCCGCTGGACGCCACCGCCCCGCTGCTGTGCGCCGGCATCACCACCTACTCCCCCATGCGTCGCTTTGGCCTGGTGAGCGGCACAGCGGCGGCTTTCGCTTCATGCTCTGCGGCAGGGGCGGTTACGAAGGAAAGACAGGGATCTGGTTGCGGCACCTTGATTGCCATGGCAGGCGGCCAGTCGTCCTGGCCCTTGAGCATCCGTGGTGGATGCTTTGTTGCAGAGTTTGGCCCCTGCCCCTTTGCCCCTTGTTCTGCCACGCCCACGTCGCAGCTGCGCTGCCCCGCCCTCCTACCCTCACTTCGCCGTCTTTCGCACCCCCATACTTGCCCCCTCATGCTGTTCGGTTCAGGACAAGCCCGGCATGAACGTTGGCGTGGTGGGGCTGGGCGGCCTTGGCCACATGGTGGTGAAGTGGGGCAAGGCGTTTGGCTGCAAGGTGGGCAGGGGGCCACGGTACCAGACAATCCCCTTGCCCTCTGGTGGGGTGTTACCGCAGCGGTGGCAGCTGTCAATGCGGCACCCCTCAGCGCAGCAGCAGCCTAACCGCCCGCCCCCTTCCGTCGCCCGCTCAGGTCACCGTCATTTCCACGTCGCCAAACAAGAAGGCGGAGGCCCTGGAGCGGCTGGGCGCCGACGCTTTCATCGTCAGCAAGGACGAGGCGGAGATGCAGGCGGCGGCGGGCACCCTGCACGGCATCATCGACACCGTTTCAGGTGGGCGATGAGCCGCTGCTGTGCGCGCGTGTCTCGTGTGTGGGAGGTGCCTCAGTCACCACAGGGTGGTGGTGTCCTGGTTTCGGCTGTGCCTTCGAGCTTGAGAGCAACAGAGCAACAGCTGGCAGGGAGGAGCCTGGGGTGGCCGTGTCAAAGTTTCTCATGTCCTGCCCTGTTGGTGGTCCTCTGCCCCCTGCTCTTCCTGCGCAGCCGATCACGACCTGGGCCCCTACCTCACCCTGCTGCGCGCCTCCGGCAAGCTCATCGTAGTGGGTCTGCCCACTCAGCCCTTTGCAGTCTCCCCCATCCCCTTCGTCTTCCGTGAGCCTGCCGCCTGCTGCACGCCCGCCTGCCCGCCTGCGCCGGTGGTCTGCATGCCTGGCAGCGCGGCGAGCCAAGTGCAACCGACGTGCGGCCGCGCCTCCCACCCCGCCTCTGCTCACCTGGGACTTGAACCTGCGCAGGCGCGCTGACCGTGGCGGGGAGCGCTATTGGCGGCATCCGGGAGACGCAGGAGATGCTGGGTGAGGGCGTGGGCTGGCATGGCTGGGGCCGGGCGTCGGCCGCCTGGTTGGTTCCCTGCGTGGCGGGCAGGCCTGGGCTGGCTTGTGCACCGTGTGCGCCATTCGGAGCGGCGGCTCTGGGACCTGTTGTTCGCTTCGGGCTGCACCCGGCGCCTGCATACGACGCCCACCGGCTGCACCTCCATGCTGGCTGCAGATTTTGCGGCTGAGCACGGCGTGACCTGTGACATCGAGACCATCCCCATTGACTACTGCAACGAGGCCATGGTGGGCTGCCCAGCTGGCTCATGCATGCATGCCTCCCTGCTGCGCCTCTATCCGCTGCCCCACCAGCTTGATCGGGTGCTTGCGTTTGCGGCGGCAGTGGCGGTTACCTGCTCCTCCCCACCGCTGCCCACCGCTGCAGGAGCGCATGCACAAGAACGACGTGCGCTACCGCTTCGTGATTGACATCCAGGGCTCGCTTGTGGCTTGAGCAGCGCCGCACAAACTGACGCCGTGACTGATGAGCCATAGAAGCTCCATCCCACCCTAACATATAGACCCCCCACACCCACAACAACCATCTTTTGCTGAAATTTTTGCTTCCTGTATGTTATCGACTCTGCAATAAGCTGGCAATGTGCATGTTTCACTATTAGCAATGCAAATTCATTGATTCACAGCCCTACAGAAGCAGCTGCATCGCCAGCTGCGCCGGCCAGCGCAGTTGCCTTGTGACCGCGGCATCAGTGCTGACCAGTCTGGCCACCACGGGACCCAGCATACCCTGCCCTCCGGTGCGTAAACCCAAGGCAGGACCCCAGTTCATTCATTATCTTCTCATGATGTGGAGGGCGTACCTGAGCGCCGTTAGCATGCGGCCGCCAACGCTGCCCAAAGCTGGTAAACCTGCCCCAAGCGGCTCCGCACACTGTCTTGATCTTTGAATGGGGATTCCTAGCTTTGTTTGAACATGGTGTTGGCACTACTGGTGGGTGGAGCTCTCGGCTCTGCCGCTGGAGTCGCGGTGAGGGGGACCAGGGCTTGGGTTTTGCCTGTGACGAAGCACATCGCATGCTTGCCCGCATATCCGATCAGCGGTGCGTGTCCACCAGGCGCGGATGTCTTGTCGCAGCGACACAGCCCAGTCGCCCTGCCATCTTCAATTGAGCGGCCACTGCAGCCTTTCGATCGTCCTGATAAGACGGCCCGATCGTGCGATGAGCCCGCTCGCTCCCACTTGCTGCCGCCGCCACCACTGCGTCTGCCTGTGCTGACCTTCCCACGCCGCTGTCGCACGTGCGTGCAGCTCGGCTGCACGTTCATGGACCGCGTGTTGAAGATTGAACCGAAGAATTACCTGGCGGCAGTGGACATCAGCGCGGATGACAACGACGCCATCCCCATGCCAAAACCGCCGGCCAGCCGGTCAGGTGGGGTGAAAGCATCCACCAGCTGTCCAGCGGGCCCCTCGTTGCATACGGCGCCTGCATGCAGCCTGCAGTTGCCATGCTGTTGCCGGCCCTGGCAGGCCCATCAATGGTCACTGTTTGGGCTCAACCAGCATGGGTCGTCGGTTGCCAACGGCCGACTGTGACCCTTGCCCTGCATTGCAAAACCCACCGGCTGCCCGCCGCCGTCTGCCCGCAGCGTGTTCAAGAAGCGGCTGCTGAAGGACTCCAGCCCTTGGCTGGTGCAGCCTGACTACGACCGGGTGAGCAGGCCGGGCCACTGCCCGGCAGGCCTTGCTCGAGACCTCAGCTTGCGATCCGTTCGCCCCTGCGCCACAGACCTGCTTTGGCGTCGCGCCCGGCCCGACAGCTCCTTGCCCGCTCCCCGCTTCACGTGATGCGCCTCCCTTGTCATGTGGGGGCGCTCAGCGGCAGCAGGGGCCGTCGAACGTGCTCGGACGCTCGGCGCCGCTCACCACTCGCTGGTCCCCCCCCCCCCCGCCCTGCCCCAGGTCCTGTTCATCAACACCATCCTGGGGCTGCTGTGGCCCCACCTGAGCCCCGCCATCCACAAGACCGTGATGCAGCAGGCCAAGGCGCCGCTGGAAGACGTGTGCAAGCAGGTGCGGCTGCCCGCCGCGGCCGGGCAGGGCGGCGCTGGTGCCGAACCGGCGACGGGAATGGCGGGGCCGGGCGCTGCCCTTCCCCTGCTGCTTCCCGCGCCCCTCCCGACACATGGCCCTCGTTCTTTCCACCCCTGCACAAGCAGGCAAAGGTGCTGCAGGAGATCCGCATAGACCGCCTGGACCTAGGCACGCGCCCCCCGCATGGACTGCTTCAAGTCGTACGAAACGACGGAGGACGAGCTGATTGTGGAGGTGGGCGGCGGTGTGTGTGATGCGTGGGTTGCATCCCCCCCCCACACACACCACCACCACGCCGCTTGTGTATGGTTGCTCCGTTGGTGGCGAAGCAGGGCGACCTCGCGGATCCTGCCTGCTGTTGATGCGCGTGCCAGGCACGGCGACCCACCCGGCGCTGCACCTGGTGGTTGGATGTGCTGCCCACGCGCGCCCCACCCCACCCCCGCAGACTCCGGCCTTTGGGGCGGCGACATGCGTCTGCGCGTGACGGCGGTTGTGAAGGCGGGGGCGCGCACCATTGACGTGCCCGTGGATGTGGCAAACATTCAGGTGGGTGCAATGACTGGGTGCATCTCGTGCAAATGAGGATAGACTGCGCTTGCTTTTTGCTGCTCTGCGCCACTTCCTGTCTGGGAGCACTCCCGCCAGGCTGGACCCCCGCTGGCGCCTGGCGCCAGCCCCGGCTGGCGGGTCCGGCCTCGCCGCTGCTTGCTCCAGGATGTGCAGCCCGCCCCTGCCCCCACACGGCCGCCTGCAGTTCAAGGCCCTGGCCCGCATCACAGTGAAGCCGCTGGTGGAGACGCTGCCCTGCCTGGGGGCGTCACCTTGTCCCTGCTGGAAGTGAGGCCCCATCTGGCGCTGCTGCTGCTGCTGCAGGCGCCGGCCTGGGCGCGTCCAACGACGGCAGCGGGACCTGCTGTGCCTGCAGCGCCGCGGCGGCCCAGCCCTCGGCGCCGTCCCTCGCCGCTGCTGCCCCGCGCGGCGTGCTGCCGTAGAGATGCACACGCACATCTGTACTGATGTACCGATGTACATGTACTCCTGTACTGCCCCGACGCTCCGCAGACCCCCACTTCAACATGGACATTCGCATCGCCGACTCATGGGACCTCATGGCCCTGCCCCTCGTCCCCAGCCTGGTTGGAACAGGTGCACAGGCCCTGGAAACCTTTTTTGAATCACCCACCACAACCTAGGCCACAGCCCCGTGCATGCCCCCGCAGCTCGCACCCTTGTGCCCTCAGCTGCACACGCTGGCACAGCAAGGGGGTGGTATGGCCAGCAGGCATGGCCCGCAAAGGGCCCAGACAGCTGGAGAGACGCAGGGGATGCGGCGCGTGCCCCTTGCGTACCATGCGTGTCGCCAGCAGCAGGCCACTACTGCCCCCGCCGATCCCCCCACCCCCCACCCCCACCCTCACCCGCAGCCATCAAGGTGGTCGCCGGCCGCATGCTGGTTTATCCCAACGAGTTTGCCTACCCACTGCTGCCCAACTTTGGGCTGTCGCCGCCACCCGTGGGCATGCTCAAAGTCAAGGTGGGTCTGCTGCCTGGCGTGAGCGCTGCGGGTGATGGGATGGGGCTGACGGAATGGGGCTGAAGGCGGGGCTGAGGAGGGGGCTCTGACGGTGCGGGGGGCCATGGGCGCGAGCGCATCGCCCCGTGCGCCGGCGACATTCCCCGCGGCCTGACTGGGCTGTTGCATGGCATTGCTGCGCTCCCAGGCGTGCGGCCCGCGGGCTACCCCTGAATTCCAAAGACAAACCAGCCAGATACAAACTCCCGAAATCAACCCAGGAGTGCCATCTGCCCTTGCACGCAGGTGGTGGGTGCCAAGGGCCTCAAGGGAAGCTTCATGGACCGCATGGATGCTTACGTGCGGCTGGAAGTGCGCAAGGGGCGGCCCGTCAAGGTGGGGCCCGCACCGGTGGGAGCAAGGACCGGGAGAGGAGCTTCGTGCGCAGCCCATCGTGCAAGTCTCGTCTTGTTTTCAGTTCCTTTGTCTTGCACGGCTTCCACGCTGCGGAGGCATCGCAAGCTCCCCCGAGTCCACCCAAGCATGTGCTGCTTTTCCTTTCCTCCTCAGACCAAGGTCATCCCCAACAACGAAAACCCCGTGTGGAACGAAGAGTTTGAGTTTGTCATCGACTCTCCGGTGAGGCGGCGGCGGCTGCATGAGCGCTGGCGTGTGCGAGAGCGGCAGCGAGCGGGGTTTGGGGCGGCAGCCTGCAGCTCACAGGGCTTGTCCGCTGTGTGGACGAGCGCTGTGCGCTGCTGCTGTCCTTCCAAGCCCTGTTGAAGCCACCCCTGGGGAGCGTCGCAGCTTCAAGAGCGCAGCCAGCTGGCGCCCTCGCCCACCGCTGCCTCGCGGCCGCCTGCCCGCTTTCCCCTGCTGCAGAAGGAGCAGGGGCTGAGCCTGGTGCTCAAGGACGATGATCTCGTGGGCGCCTCCACAGAGGGCGTGGCGGTGGTGCGGCTGGAGGATGCAGGTGGGCGGCCCTGGGGGGGGATCCTTGCGATGCGGGTTGGAGCGGGGCGGCCTGAAAAGAGGCCTGTCAACAGAGTGACGGAGCCCCCAGCAGTGAAGCCCGGGGGAGGGGGGCGAGGGGCGGGGTTTATGGGGTTGAAGAGGTCGAGCGAGGCCACGGCAGGTGAGCCGGGGTGGGTTTCAGGTGGTGGGGGCCGTTCAGCAAGTCAAGAGAGGTCATGGCACGCTGGTCGCTGGGCAGGGGCCGTGGTCGGACGGACGAGGCTGGGCTGCTGGCAAGATGGGTGTGAGGCCGGCCGGACTGGAGCCTTGCACCCGGACAGTTGCTGCAGGATCGGGCGGGGGCTGGGGAGCGAGGCAGCCGCCGCCGCAGGATGGTGCGCTGCACGCGGCTCAGAAACGGTGCCGCTGCAGCTCCCTCCCATCCTCGTCGCCCTCCCCCACCCCACGCCACTCCCAAGCGCAGAGTTCATGCTCCGCCCCCGCAGCCCAGTTGCGCTCGATGTGCAGCTGCACGTCCCCGGCCCCACGGGCAAACCCAAGAAGCACCGCGGCGGCGCCGCCGCCGCCGCCGCCACGGCCGACGCCGCCAGCTCGGGTGCGGCCAGGGCGAGGGCACAGCGGGTGGCGTCTCCTGAGAGCCGAGGCTGCCTGGCTGCGCCTGCCTGCCTGCGTCCTGCTGGCCTGGAACATGGGAATGGTTGGTGCCCTGCGTGGTAAGCGCCGCCGACCCACCCTGGCCAGCTTCCCTGCGCTGCAGTGGCAGGCCTGAGCCCGCGCTCCGCTGACACCCCCGGCTCCTCTACGGGGCACAGCGCCGAGAAGAAGAAGAGCTTCCTGAGCAAGGGTCTGGCGAAGCTGAGGTGGGCGGGCAGCCAGCGCTGCATATGCTGTGGTGCCAGTCAGCAGCACCTGTCTGCCACAACGTGCCGACAGCCCAATGCCCCACCACCACCATTCCTCACGCCACATTTGGAGGAGCCTTAGTCCGTCCGCCCCCCTCCCCCATCTCCCCCACCTCTCCCCCCCCGCCACCCGCCGCGGCTCAGGCGCAAGAAGCGGCCGGCAGACAGCCCAGGGCTCGCCGCGGAACACGCCATCGCTGAGGCGGTACACGGCACGCTGGCTGGGGAGGGCGACTCCCCCAGCGCGGCTGCGGCAATCGGTGGACGGGTCATCCCCCAGGGAGGTGGGTGGCTGCACGGCTGTGCCGTCGTGTCGCTCCTCCCGAGGGGGAGCAGAGGGCAGCACGCAGCACCTCCCTGCCTCCTGCTGGCCTGCACCAAACTACTCACCTTCAGCGGCTCCTGGGCAACGAGCCTCAGAATCGTTTTGAACGGATGGAGCGGGAGTCTGACTCGCGGTCAAGCCTGCCACATACTTCCTGCTGCAGCAACAGGACGGCGAGTTCGGGGACGCCGCCACCCCGCCCGCGACGCCGCGGGTGCAGCTGCCGGCGGGTGGGGCGCCTGCCTGCCCGGGATCCCTCCGCCCCTGCTTGCGCCGTCTGTGCTGGCCCTGTGCCGCAGCGGCTGCACCTGCCAGAGCCGTGGGAAGGGGGGACAGAGAGGGGCGGGCGGGGGTGCCGACAGGGTTACGCTGTGTCGAGCCGCTGATGCGGGATCCTTCTCTGTCGCTGCCCCCTGCAGGCGCCCTGACCGGCGCCACTGTTGCCATCGAGTGCACCTACTTCCCTTTCAAGGCGGCACAGTCAGGTGGGCAAGGCCTGGCAGAGGGCCCCCCGCTGGGCCTGAGGGTCGCGACTGCTGATGCTGCGCCTGCTGACTGCTGCACTGGCCTGCTCCTTGGGACCCGGCCAGCTGCCGCCTTGCGCTGCCTTGCCATGCGCTCCCTGCCTGGATCCAGCGGGGTACCCCTGGTGCCCCCTGGCTGCCGCAGAGGCGGTGACTCAGGAAGCGGCCGGCCAGCAGGGCAGGATCACCTCAGTGCGACGCACGGTGAGCATGCGTCGGCCCCTGCCCGCACGCTGACCGTGCGTCTGCCGCTACGCTCGCTGCATCCAGTCGCCTGACGGAAGCGGAGCGAGCGGTCAGGTCAGCAAAGCAGCCCACCCCCTCCTCCTCTGTTCCTGCTCCTCGCCCAGCTCCTGACGACAAGCATGGCGGGCGGCAACCAACGGGGAGTGCTGACGGTGACCCTCCGGAAGTGCACAGACCTGGCGGTGAGGCGGGCAGACGGCAGCAGCTGGCCGCCAGAGCTCTGCTGGCTGGCAGCGGGACGCAGCCACCGCGCAAACTGCCTGAAGCAAAGGGGCGGGCCGATGCGTGTGTATCTCGCTTGCTGCCTCCTCCCCACCGGCACAGACCGGCAGTCAACCCGCCTGTACCGCCTGTACCATACCGCAGGATGTCCCCGACAGCTATGCCATTATTAGGCTGTACGACCCACACCGCCTCCCCATCCCAAACATTGAGTACCGCACCGGTCAGTCGGGAGATGCGTGTTTGGGAGGGCGGGTGTGGGGGCTGGATGCGGGCGCCAGATACTGGGGTTGAATTCTGTCGACAGGTGGCACGAGCGCCAGCGGGCGCACAACCTGCCCAGAGCAGGGCCCGCATATGTGCGCAATGCCCAGGCCCGCTTCCCACCGCAGCGTTGGGTGTCCCCCCCTCCCTGTGCTCCCCTGAAATGGTTCCTCCCGGTCATGCCCACCCTATGTCCCTTCTGTGCCCGGCAGACGTGGTGCTGAACGAGGACTGCCCGCGCTACAACTACCGCTGCGATTTCGTCAATGTGTCGGGTGGGTGGAGCTGGGTGGGGCGGCACGCTGTGCGCTCGACTCAGCATGACTGGCGGCCTGCTTGCCATCACAACCTCTTCATGGCACACGCTGCATTTACGCCGCCCTTCATGCCCTTCTAGACGGCTGCAAGCAACTGACAGCAGCACTCCCCAACCCTGTTGCGCCCGTTTGTTCCCCTCAGCCGCCTCCTCACTGTCGGTGGTGGTCCACGAAAAGGCGGGCACCCTGGACGCCCTCAAGTCGTTCAAGCTGCCCCTGCTGCAGAAGGTGGGCTGCACAGGCTGCTGCCCGCTGCGCTGACGGTGCAGCGCCTCCGCGGTCCAGCCCGGGCTGTTTCCTGCACGACCGAGAACAATGCGTGCATCCCCCGTCGCACATGTTTGTTGCCGCCAGTGCACGCGCCTGTGCCCTGGACGCGCAACCACGCACCCACTCACGTCCCTCCCTCAACGCCCACCCGCCCGCTGCCAAACCGTGTGCGCAGGCCACCGACAAGGTGCTGGGGCGGGTGCGGGTTGCTGTGGAGGATGTTGCCAAGGAGGGGCGCATCAAGGACTCGTGGCCGCTGCTGGAGGCTCAGGTTGGGGGCGGTGCAGGGCAGCCCGCGAGTGCAGCCGATGCAGGGATGGGGGCGCCCGCTGGCTGCTCCGTGGCGGGCAGCACGGCCTTCCTGCCTTTCGGCGCAGGTCTCAGCAGTCAG
Source organism: Chlorella sorokiniana (assembly GCA_025917655.1). Lineage (NCBI taxonomy): Eukaryota > Viridiplantae > Chlorophyta > Trebouxiophyceae > Chlorellales > Chlorellaceae > Chlorella > Chlorella sorokiniana. The sequence continues at coordinate 566,923 of CP084610.1, forward strand.
TCCCCTCCCACGCTCCCCTGCCCCTCATCCACTGCTTCTAATTGCCCTGGTGTCTGCTCGCCTCCTCCGTCTGCCCCGCAGACCGGCGACGTCCACATGGCACTGGAGTGGAACCCAGTGGTGGTGGACCAAGGCGAATCGCCGCCGACGACGCGACGTTGAGGCCCCCTTGCAGGGGCTGGCGCCGCACTGATGTGGCAAGGAAGGCAGGGCATGGCTGGGCACGCTAGGGAGCCCTGACGTGTGCGGCCGACCGCTTCCTGATTGTCAGCACCTGCTGCCAGTCAGCTGTTGGTTTGCAGGGCATCATCGTGTGTACCCTCCTCGTGTTGTATCCATAGTTTGCGCTGCATGATGCGGTGTGTATGTGCTGCGGGCGTGCCACGCACGAGCCTGAAGGCCCAAAGGCCTGCGTCCCCGCCTGTTGCAGCGCTGACTGTCAGCGCCTTTGTCTGATCCCGGCCCTTGCCCAACAGACAAGATTTTGCCAACCCGTCTTGTACATGTAATTAATCTCAGTTTGCACTGCAAAAGAAATGCTAGCGGCAGAGCGGGGCTGGCGGGCCATGCTGCAGGCATCACGCAGCGCAGGTGCCCAGCGCTAGCCCACCGACTGCAACCCCAGCTCGTGCCACTTCTCCGGCTCCTTGGCCTTCTGCTCCTCCTCCATGTCAGGCAGCAGCTGGACGTCGGCAGGCAGCGGAATGTCTGCCAGGTATGGGCGGAGGCAGGAACCGCGTATTGCCAAAGGCGGGCTGGCGGCGGCACGCAAGGGCAGCGTGCAGGGATGATTCGGTATGGAAGGGCAATGGCCTACCGTCGTCTGGAAGCTTTTCCTGCGCCCAGGCCTCGTCAATGAGGTCAAGGAGTTGAGGCTCTCTGATCAGAGAGAAATCGACGGTGGACGCCATTGTCACCTGTGTCGGATCCTCCCTCTCCTCCCTTCCTCACTCGCCGTCAGGGACTCGAGCGTTTAAAGGGAGGAAGGTACCGACATGTACTTTACCACCCGCGTAGATCTCTTGCATATTGACAGCCAACCCCGTGCTGGGCCTCCTTTATTTTTGATAAGCAACCTGAAAGTTTGTACCACACCTCAAGATGGGCTGCATTTCAAGCAAGATCGACAGCAAGGTGAGGCTTGTGCTGTTGTCTGCCGCTGCCTTCGCTTGTCATCAACTTCACAGGACAATTCGTGGCTTTTGGGGAAGTCGCCGTGGTGCCGCGGCCCTGGATGTGCTCGTTGCACGGATTGCCAGTTTGCCCCGATGGATAGAGCCGACAAAAGCTTGCTGGCTGCTGTCCACGAGCATGTGCTGCTTGCAGCTATTCTGTTCTGAAGTCGGGGCGCGATGACTGACCTGGGAGCCTAAACCTGCTTGAACTTGTGTGTCGGCGTGTGCACCTGGCTGGCGCGCAACTCTCGACCCTTCCCGGTGCGGTGTCTCCCCCTTTCCTGACTTTCAGGCTGTGGACAAGGCTGTTGATGCCGCTGCCGGGAACAAGGACAAGGTCATCAGTGGTGTGAAGAGTGTGAGTGGCTCGCTGCGGGCAAGGTTTCGAACGGGCCCGTCGCCGCTTGGCGCATTTCTGTTTTGCCTCTGCCCTTGCCATCATTCCTGCTTCTTCTGGTTCCGCAGGCTGGCGCCAAGGCTGGCATTTCCCAGACCCAGCTGGACTCTACCGCCAAGACGGTGAGCCTGAGATGCACGCCACTGCCGGCAGTGTGCGTGCATCACATTGGTGGGACATCATTCCAGGCCTCCAGCTAGCTGCATGTCAGCACCTTGCAGACGCCCTGGCAGGCCCCTCACGTCGCTAAACGTGTCAGCAACGTCTTGCGCTCAGCTGAATGCTTGTGTCTGCCATGCCCGTCCTGCTGCAGCTGGATGCCGCTCTGAGCGACAAGGACAAGCTGAAGTCGTCCCTCAACAAGGCCCTGGGCCACGAGACGGCGGCGCCTGCTGCCGCGGCCACCGCTGAGCCCGCTGCCAAGCCGGCGGAGACTGACACCCCGGCAGCGCCTGTGGAGACCGCCCGGCGGCGGCAACTGCCGCACCCCAGTGAAACCCGCGTGGCAGCCTGCGGCGGAGACGCGAGCCAAGGGCTGCGCTGAACGTAACAGAGCGCGAGCACAAAGAACTCAACCCCTGACAGCGTATCACCTGTATCCCTTGACTGGTGCGATCCTGCTACGGGCGGCGGAGGCCTGCAGATCCTGTCGGCCCCCACCCCCCTCTTCCATTATTGCGTGATTCATGTTCGTTGGTTCAGCCTTGAGGGTCCAGGCTGCAGCGCTCAGAGCTGCTCCCCCTGTTGAGCTCAACCATCTGCCTGTAATGTAAGAACAAAAAAGTGCATTAGCTTCGACTTGCGGTGCACCATCTTGGCGCTGCTGACTGCTGCCAATTGCTGCACATCGCAGCGCTCGCAAGTATTTGCATGCAGTCGTGATCCCTTTCTCTGTCACATTCAAAGCATTTATAAGGCCACGTGAGAACCAAGAAGCGCAGCAGCCCGCCTTTTCTTGACTTCCCTTGTGTGCCGCTGTGGAGCGCAATGGAAGGTGCAGGAGATGCAGAAAAGACAGACAAGGTGCGATGGCGCTGCCTGCGGAGCATGCAGCCGCAAATTTGCGAAAGCCTCCGCCTGAAGAACGGCGCTGGACGACGGCTCCTAAACAAAAAGCCCCGCTCCAAGCACACGAGCAATGCAGCTTGCCGCCAGCCCCACTCACACCGCCGCCCTGCTCCCTTGCCTACCCCGCCTTCCCCGTTCCCGACCTCGCAGCCGCAGCCCGTCTGCCCTGGGGACGTGGCGATGGCCCTGCCAGAGACAGGGGTGGTGCGCATGGGCGGTGGCGTGCGCCAGGAGGGCGAGGTGCTGGTGGCGACCAAGGCGGGGCTGCTGCGCACCGCGGGGCGGCAAGCTGTGGGTGGAGGCGCGGCAGCAGCGCTACACCCCCTCGCCAGAGGACGTGGTGATTGGGCGCATCGTGGACAAGCACGCAGGTGGGCTGCCCGGCGGGTTTCGCCCTCGTGTGCCGACGCCAACGACCCACTTTCCGATGTAGCTGAGGTAGCAGATTGCCGGGCAGGCCCCCATGCACCTGCAATGGCCATGCTGCCTGGTGCGCCTCGGCGCCCTGTTAGGGGGCCAGGGCTGTAGCAGCTGGGTTGGTGCGTCTCAGGCTGAAGCCTGTCCTGCCTGCTGGTCCCACTGCCCCTTGCATCCTGTGCAGAGAACTACACGGTTGACATTGCGGCCCCGTTCCGAGCGCTACTGCCCGTGCTGGCGTTCGAGGGGGCCACCAAGCGAAACCGCCCGCACCTGCAGGCGCGCGCCGCCGCACCCCACACGTCGCTGTGCATTGCGCAAGCCTACTCGGCACCCGTGTGGTTGACGCCGCACCAGTCCTGCCCGCCGCTTCTGCCGCTTCCTGCTTGTGGGTTTGGTTGAGGCGTCTGCTCCATGCTCCTTACCGTACCGCAGCCAGGCGACCTGGTGTACTGCCGGGTGGAGTCGGCGCACCGCGATCTGGAGCCCGTCCTGTCCTGCATGGATGCTGCCGGGAAGGTGGGAGCTGGTGGGCAAGTGTGGACGTGTGTAGTTGGCACGCCCTCGCTCTGGGGGTGGCGCACGCAGGAGCGCATTGCCAGCTGCCAGCAGCTTCAGGCCGGCTGCCAGCTGCTGCTTGAAGAGGCGGTCGCAGCGCTTGCCGCCAGCTGCTGATCTGTCCGGGTGCTGACGTCCTACCAGGGCGGCGCCAGCAGCACGAGCCCTGCTGAGCCCTGTGCTGGCTGCGCCCGCAGGCCGCTGGCTTTGCCCACCTCAAGGGCGGCATGCTGACAGAGGTGTCCACCACGCATGCCAGGGCCCTGCTCAGGTGCGGCACAGCAGCAGCGGGCACAGCTGCAGAACAGCGCTTGCACCGGCGTCGCGGACCCGCGCCCTGCTCGCTGTTGGGGGCATCCTGTTGCTCGCGCCGCTTGCGACCTGCGCCCTGCTGCCACCTTTTGGTGCAGTCGCCCTCCCGCGGCAGTGCTCTCGGCGCTTGGCCGCTCGCTGCAGTTCGAGCTGGCGGTGGGACAGAATGGCCGCGTGTGGATCGCAGCACCCAGGTGCCACCCGCTGCCGCCCCAACTTGCAACTGGGGGCTGCCTGTGCTGCCCCTGTGATGCGTGACGGCTTGTCATGGCCTGCATGCAGCTGTTGTGGCAGTTCCTGTCAGGCAGGCATGACCTGGCTGTCGACTGGGGGTGAGGCCGCTCTTCAGCCTCCTGTTCCACCCTCACCGCCGCTGCAGCCCAGCCACCGCGATACTCGTGGCCAACGCGATACAGAGCAGCGAGTTCCTGTCGCCTGCGCAGCAGGAGGCCCTTGTGACAGCGCTGCTCAAGGGCAGCAGTGCGGCATCAGCGCAGCGGCAGCAGCAGTTGCGGCAGCAGCGGCAGCAGCATGGGCAGGAAGAGGTGCGGTAGGCGATGGTAAATGCTGGCCGCTGCAAGGCTGCTCCTTATTGAATGTGTGTAGCTACCAGCCTCTTGTGACTGCCTTCAACTAGGTCTTAACTTCGTGCGATGGCACGGCAGCCAAGAAGTACGCTGCCTCCCAATTCTGGCACGGAATGCGCGGTGACAGCATCTGAGCTGGCGGCGGAGGCTGGTACCCCCAAGCAAGTGCAGAGGCGCCTGCCCCGCCCTGTGTGTTCATCGCATGATGAATGAGGGCCGGGCCCCTAAAGCCCGCGCCCTGGTAAAGCGCACCGCGCGAGGCTGGGAAGCATCCTTCGATCAGCTGCTGGTGGGCATTTTTGCTTCCGAAGAACTCGCCAAACGATGCTTGGACACGCTTCGCCTGAAGGCAGCTGTGGACGGAGGACAGCGCATTGCAGAGGTCGAGCTGCTCTGCCCCCTTCAGGTGCGATACAACCGGGTTTAGGGGCAATTCGCTGCACTGTCAGGCTTCGACACCGCGGGGAGCCTGCCGCAGGCAGTGCCCCTGCACGGGCTGCCATCGAGCGCGGACTCATCTGGTCACTCCTGGTTGCCGACCCCAGTTGATCGGCCTTGCCAATTCTCCTGTCGCTTCCCCAGGACTATATAGACGAGCGAACCGCGCAGGAATTGCGCGCCTTCGACCTTGCGGCGGTGCTGGCGGCGGTGCGCAGCTATGCATTTGGCGGCTGCCGCGCGCCGCTCTGCGGCATCGTGGACGGACCCACGCCGCCCGTAGAGCACCCTGAACTTCGCGATGCGCCAAAGCAGGCTGTCATAGATCGCGACGAGCACGGGTACCGCGGCATCACGCGGGACAACAATGGGCGCCAGCAATACTGGATCGCCCTCCTCTACGCCTCGCTAGAGTGAGCTTGCCGGACCGGCGCCTCGCTGCACTTGGAAAAACTGGCCGCTGCTGCTGTGTGCAAGGCATTGGCGGCACTCGCCCCCACGCGTGGCTTCGTGCTCTCACCGCTCCTGCAACCCCACCCACACGCAGCAAGCGGAAGCGGCCCCTGCCGCCGTCTGCCGGCGCCAAGTCGAGTCTGTACGTGGCTTGCTGCCGCAGCGCGCGGGAGGCGGCGGCGGCACATGATCTGGCCGTGCTGTGGTGGCACCTGGGCCTGGCCTACGCCCACCTTTGGGAGCAGGAGGCGGGTGCTGGCGCAGCCAACGCCACGCAGCAGCAGCAGCAGCAGCTACATCTTGCAGAGCAGCAGGAGCAGCAGCAGCAGCAGCAACATTTTGGAGAGCAGCAGGAGCAGCAGCAGCAGCAGGACCAGGAGAAGGCCCAGCAGGGGCAGCAGCAGCAGGGGGCGGCAGCAGGCGCAGCAGGAGGCAGGGGCTGGCGACGACGAGCAGCCTCCTCCCGCGTCGCCCTCGCAACTGCAGCCCCCCGCAGCGAATCTGACGCGCCGCATCATGACGCCGCGCCGGCTCATGCGCTGGTGCCGGGTGAAGGCGGCGCAGATGGCGGCACAATCGGCGGCGGGGCCGGCAGCGGGGGGTCCATGCCTGACCACCGGCTGCCTGCGGAGGTCGGCCTGCAGCCAACCAAGGGGCTGCTCAAGCAGCTCAACTTCCCGCTGGCCCAGTGAGTGGAGCGAGGGAGCGAGAGGGGCTTGCATGCTTGTGGGTTGTGCGATTGAGCGGCCCCGCCCGCCCAGCCTGCCCATCCTGCCTCGCTGCTTGTGGGGCCTCCAGGCTGGGAAGGGTTGCAAGGGCAAAAGGGGTCTGAGCCCTGGCCAGCCGGATGCTGGCTCTTTGTAACGGCGTGCCCCTTCAAGCAGCCCGCATGCCGTGCCGCCGCCCGCAGGTACGAGGGCAACCAGGCGCTGATGCGGCAGCTGCTGCGGGGCCCCTCCCTGGCCGAGCTGCGCTCGCTGGTGGGCCAGATGCGCAACAAGGGGTCGCTGGCCGCGCTGGCAGAGGCCGCCGCTTCCGCCGCCGCCGCCTCGGCGCCGCCAGGGGAGCCGGCAGCGTCGCGACGGGCCGCACCCGCGCCTCCTCGCGGGGCGCACGCCGCCGGGCAGAAGCGGCCGCTGGGGGCTGCAGGGCTGGCGGCGGCGCCGGGCGCCAGCGCGCCGCTCCGAGCGGCGCTGAGGCTGGCAAGCACGGTCGCCTCCACGACAAGCCGTGAGTCTTTTTTATTTCTTTTTTATGCTGATTGCACAAACGACCATGCTGACTGCCTTGCAGCAGGCCCTGGCGCTGATGGGTGCTGCGTGCCGGGAGTTTGAAGCGGCTGTCATTCTGTACTGCCTTGCACGCTTGTGTTCCCGGCAGGTACATGGGCCTGGTGCGGGACCGCCAGATCACGCTGCACCCCTGGCGCCCCATGATCTGCGCCCTGGTCGAGGGTGGGTGCCGCCGCGCGGGCGCTGCGTGCAGCGTGCGGGCTGTGGTGGCGGCGGCGGCGGCCTGCATCGTGGGCGGCAGGGCTCGCAGCCCCCTGGGCGGCAGCAAGCGCTCAATTCCTTCCGTCAGTGGGGCTCGCTTCCTTGGTGGGACCCCAGCCTCAGGGGGTGCGCCCACAAGCAACGGGCCCTCCCTGAGAGGTGCGCGCTCCGGCTGCCTGTGCGCCCGCTCCTGCAGGCCACTCGCGCCCGCAGCCGCGCTCCCTGGCATCATGCGCCACTGCGGAGGAGGCGGCGGTGGCCCGCGACCTCGGCTGGATCTGGCTCTGGCGCCGCAACCTGTCGCTGCGCCAGCACGCCTCCCTCAACTTCCCCATGCAGAGGTGCGATTGAGCCCGTGTGGGTGTGCTGGGGGGGAAGGGGTGGTCATAGCAGCAACTTGCGGCATGGATGCGCGGCACGTCACCCGCCCCTGCTCCTCCTGCCGCTCACGCATGCTGCACAGACACATGCCGCACGCACCACACACGCGCGCACTCATCCCCTTGCAGCTACGCCGACCACGGCGGCGAGCTGCTGGAGGAGGTGGCGCGGCAGGAGAGCCTGAGGCGCTGCGCGTGTACCTGCGTCGCATGCGGGACAGGTGGGTGGCTGGGTGGGATGCATCGCGGGGGGGATGCATTGGGGGGGAGGTTAGGAGATTTGGATGAATGGTTCCGGGATGGGGCTGGGAAAAGGGCAAGAGGGGCAGGGGCCAGGTGAGGGCGGGAGGGTCGGGTGACGGGGGAGGGAGGCGAGGGGCCTGCAGGGGAAAGTGTGCGCTCAGCATGGTGCCCCAGCAGGTCGCACCGGGTGCTGCACCAGGCGCGCGCTGCGGTCTGGGGGCAGTGCCGGCAGCGCCCGGAACCGGCGACGCGCCCTCCAGCTCCAGCGCCATTCCAGCCCCGCTGACACGCATGCCTGCAACCGCACACAACCACCTGCATTCCGGTGCCCGGTGCGCCCCGCAGCGGCCGCCTGTTGGAGCTCGCCACAGCGCTGGAGCAGGCTGTCGGGCCCTCGCGCACCGAGCGCCCCCGCGGCGCCCAACGGCGAACGTTGGCTCGTGCACGCCGCGGGCGACGGGGCGGCGGCGCTGACGAGCAGGCTGCTGCAGACGAGGCGAGGGGGATGCGGCCGAGGAGGAGGAGGAGGAGGAGGCTGCCGCCGGGGAGATGCTGCACCTCGCCGGCGGCGCCTGGGACGATGCCGATGCCGACGGCGGCAGCGGCAGCGGCAGCGGCGGCAGCGGTGGGGAGGAGAGCGAGGAGGACGCGGGGGCGGTGTTGGATCCTGGAGATGGGGACTGGCGCAGCCGCAAGAGGAAGCCGCTGCGGCTGAAGAAGCGTCCCCGCCTCACGCCGCCCCCAGCCGGCTGGGAGGCGGGGGACGCCCGGGGGGCCGGCGGCGGCCTCGACGCGCCGACAATCCAACCACCACAACTGCAGCAGCAGCAGCAGCAGGCTGCATGGCTCAGTGCCGGCGCGGCAGCGGGAGCGCGCGGCAGCGCCAGCCCCGCATCGACGCCGCGCGCGCGCGCCGCAGACGGCGGCGGCGGCGGCGGCGGCACGCCCGGCAGCGGCGGCTCCCGATTTGTGGGCGTGCAGCACATAGACAAGTCCAAGGCAGCGAGCAAGGCGTGGATTCCGAGGCCCACGGTGCGCGTGCCCGACTCCCGCAACAAGCTCGTCTCCAAGCAGCTCACGCTGGCGTACTGCGACAGGTGCGGTACGGGCTGGGTGGCGGCGCGGCTGCCCCGGGGCATCCCCATGATGCTGGTTGGCGCTGAGATTGCAGATTCGCGTATTTGACCAACAAGCAGCTCGTTCAGCAAGCACGGAGAGCCTCTCATGCCCCCGCTGCCTGCAACGCCTCGTCGCCGCATCGCCGCCGCGACCCTTTCCCCGCACGCTGCCCTGCGTCTCATGCGCAGCGCCGAGGAGGCTGCCGTGGCGCGAGACCTGGCCACGCTGTGGAGCTGGGGCCAGGGTGGCGGCGGCGAGGGCAGCAGCAGCCAGCAGCGCCTCAACTTTGCACTGGCCAGGTGGGGGCCCCCGCCTGGGAGCGCGACAGCGGGGGCTGGCATGTCGGCTGGCTGCGGCAGGCGGCTGGCAAGCCGGGTCGGGGCCGCGCTGCCACCCAGCCCACACACCAGCCTGTCTTCCACCCTGGCGCTGACGCCGCGCTTGCTTCTCAGCTCCTCCTGACCAACCAGCCCATGCCCGCCACACCCTTCCCGTGTACCTCCGCCTGTACTCCCCCGCAGCTACCAGGCGCGGCCTGGCCTGCTGCAGCGCATTCGGGGTGCCCACCGCCGAGGGCATGCAGGCCCTGGCCAAAGACCTGCGGGACAGCGGTACGCTGCGCAGCCTGGCGGACTCGCTGGGCAGCCCGCTGGGCGGCGGCGGCGCCGCGCCCGGCACGGGGCCCGGCCATGGTGGCGTCGCCGCTGACTAGGCCCCCGCAAGGCAGAGTGCTGCGGCTTGGGCGCCTCCATTCTTGCATGCCTCATGCTGCCTCTCTGCTGACGCCCGCCGGTGCTTGCTGCTCCCTAATCCTCCTCCCTACTTTTCTCGTCTGCTGCTCCCGCTTGCGCAGCTCTTTCCCCCTTGCCGGCTCTCCCTGCCACAGCTCCTTTCCCCTTGCCTGCTCTTGCATGCCGTGAGAGGTGTGCCTGCCGTGCCTCCAAAGTTTTGCCCATGCCAGCGCCATCCCTGCTGAGCACCCACCGCCCTGCACGCCTCCGCCTGTTGCCACAGAGGCAGGCGGGGCTGCATCGTGCAGCTGCAAGCGACACCCAGCGGCAGCCCTGAGCACGTGATGTGCCCGCTGTGCGCTGCTCCTCTTGTCATCGCTGTGTATCAACTGACATTGACGTGGGCTTTACCTCCGTGTGCGCGCTGTGTAAGACATGTGCGCTGTGCTGTGGCGCCCGGCATAGTAGCGGTGGCAGCGGCCGGGCAGTTCCGGGCAGCATGCCGCCCCATGAGTACGCTGCAGCGGGCGCTGCGCCGCTGGGGGCGGCTGGGTCAGTCCCGCCCGGCTCCAAGTCCAGGTCCAAGCCCGAGCTGGCCCCGGACTCGGTCCTGGACTCGCCCTTGGGCTGCGCAGCGTCAGCCAGGAAACGAATGCCGCCTGCAGGCAGCGGGCGGCTCGTTTGCGCAGAGCAGCGGGATGCTGTGCAGCCCACCGCACGCCCCCCCTGCCCCCATCATCCCACGGCCCTGCCCCGCTGTGCACGCTGTGCACACCGCCCCCCTGCGGCAGCGCGCCGCACCTGTGCCGTCCACAGCCCCCGCCTCCGCCAGCAGCGCCTCCCACAGCTCATACGAACGCATCCAGGCAGCGTCGCGCTTGCAGGCGGCAGGAAGGTGGGTGGAACGCTCAACGGTCATCACCGCCAGCCACATGAGCACCCACCTGGGTGGGGAGGAGGTGGTGCGGATGGGGTTTGGGGGTTGTGGGTGGCGACAAAAGTGTACTGTTGTAGCAAGGCGGGCGCAATCGTAGGGGCAGCAGCCGCAGCGTGGCAGCCACCGACTGACACGGCGGGCAGGCGGCGAGCAGGCCAGCAGTGCAGGCGAGCTCCGTGGGGCCGCCACAGCCCCTGCCGCCGCTGCGGCCCCTACAAGGCCCCAGCCCGCCGGGCGCCGCCTCACCAGGGCTGTCCGTCGGCGGCTGCCCAGGCCAGGCAGCCGGCCACACCCGAGAAGCCCACCACCTCGAGCAGCGAGGCGGCGGCGTCGTGGTGTGAGTAGGACAGCACGCGGGCGCAGTGTGAGAGCCAGAAGGAGGGGATGGCCAGCATGAACCAGTCGGGCGGAAGAGGCCCTGGATCAGGGCCGCGCTGCCCGCCACAAACCTGTGTGGGTGGGGTGGGGTGGGTGGGGTGGGGTGGGGGTTGAGGGGCAGTGTGCGGGCGGCTCTCAGCAGACTGTGGCAGGCGGGAGTACACCCAGCAGGCCCACAAAGAGAGAGGTATCCACCGGCTGAGGCAGCTTTGTGGCTCGCCCTCGCATGGGACGGCACAGCCGGGGCCGGGGCTTGCCCCTGCAGCTGGAAAGCATAACAACGAGGGCTGCGCACACGCGCTGCTGGGCGCCGGCCCCCCGCACCAGAAATGCACCAGGGGGCAGCTGACCGCCCAATAGATGTGTACCCAGCGCGCGCTGCCGCCGCCACCCTTGCCCCCGCCGTCGCCCGCCCTCTGCCGCCCGCCGACGCGCGTGTCCCGCCCCTCGTGCGCGCTGTCTTCTGCCAGCTTGTGGGCGGCGCCCACGCCGTGCGTGCTGTGAGCGGCGGCACCCACGGTGAAGCTGTCGCTACGCAGGACCAGGCGCCAGAAGGATGCCGACAGAATATTATCGTCTGCTTGATGGGAGGGGGGCCGAAACAGGGGGAGGTGCGTGGCATGCTTGCTTCGTGAACTGGTGGTGGGGGAGGCTTAGCAGCTGGGTCCCAGACGCATGTTGAGTGCCGGAAGCGGCGGTGAAAATTTGCGGGGTCTGCCCATTCAAGGGGCTACCCTCTGCGCACAAATGGAAGGGAGGGGAACAGAGCCCCCCCCCCCCCCCCCCACCCCCACCATCCCAGGCAGGTGACAGAAGCTGAGGCAGGCAAAGCGGCGGCGGCGGCGCTCACAGGGCTCCGCTCCCCACAGGAAGAGAGAAGCCACCAGGATCTGCAGCCAGAAAGGGGCCACACCAGCGCAGGCAAGGCTGTAGTGGCCACAAACAGGTTCACCTCTTGAAAGCAGCCGAGGCGGCGGCAGGCATCACACCCAAACCCCGCGTGGACCGCCCCTGGCCTGGACCGCCGCAGACACGCACCGGAAACACCCAAGCCGAGCACGTCTGCAGGGGGCAGGGCGGCCGGGAGGCCAGCAGCAGTGGGCACAGGAAGTTGCTAAAGAAATCCGTGGTGGCGGCAGCAAGTGAAGAAGCCTCCTGCGGCAGGCCGGGGGCTGTCGCCGCCGCCTTACACAGCAGCGCAACAAAGCCCCCCTCCCCCTCGCGCTCACGATGAGTGGCAGGGTCCAGATGAAGGCCCCGCAAGGTGGCCAAACACCAGCAGCTGCTTGCGGACCTACAGAGGCCGGGCGGGTCGCAAGAATATTCTTCAACGTGAAATGAGGGTGGAGGAGCATAGGGCATGTCGCAGCCGCCAGCACCTCCGCTGCCCAGGCCGCCGCGTGCGAACATGGCGGCCACGCCGTCGAGGCGAGGCATGAAAAGCCTGGCACGGATCAAGGTTTGCGCAGCACAGCAGGCCGCTGTGCAGCCGCAGCACACCTCGAGCGGCACGCTGAACTGTACCACGCGCGTGAGCGCAAAGCCGGCAAAGCACGCGGCGATGGCCGTCAGCAGCACAGTCGACACGGTGTTGATGTTGAAGGGCGCGATGGGCAGCGCAGCGCAGTGCCACCAGGGATCGAACTCCACCATGCTGCTGGAATGCCCTGCAGGCCCAGCTGGCGCCCAGGCTGCTGCTTGGAACAGGCCGCCGCCAGGGAAGTCGGACGCTGCGGCTGGTCTGCACGATTTGGAACTCTTGACCTGCGTTTGTGGGACGAATACAATGCAGCTCAGTGCAGGGCAGCATGCAACATGTCGCTTGTCAAGCCCTTGTTGTAGGAGTGATTGCTGCCGCGGCGAGCCGCGGCGCGCGTTGGACGGTCCCGCGCCCCCTGTAGCTGGGTGCCTCCTTGCGCCGAGCGATTGGACCATCAGGCGTGGCTCAACCTCACCTATGTGGACTCACAGCAACAGCCCGCGCGGCGGGCTCCCGCTCCAACGCAGAGGGGCAACAACGAACCTCCTTCAGGTAGCCCAGGTAGGGCGCAGGGGGTCTTTCAATTAACAGCAGAGTGTGACACACCCGAAAACGTGTACGAATGAGAGTGTTTATCTATCACCCCTGGGCGCTCAGGAGCTGTACGTTCAGCGGCAACAGCATGACGTCGCTGCAGATGATTCTCTTCCGTCCTAGCGTCAGAAATTGGAGATGGACAGCGAAACTCGAAGCCGTGGCGGCAACCAGGCATACAACTGCATCCCTGCTGGGCCGCCGCCGCCTAAATAGCAGCGCCAAGTGGATGTCTATCCAGCATCTCTCTTTATGCCGACCCACCACACTGTGTAGGCCCATGTAGGCACGCATACTGCAAGAAAGTGCACACCATGCAAAACAGGACACGATATGGTGACTTGGCTGCATGCGACTGGCCGACTGGCGCCCGCGGGACAGTCATGCCCAACTTGCAACTTGGAGAGCGCTCACAATGCAATGTGCAGATGGGCCCGACAATGCATGAGGCACTTCTCAGAGCGCTGTCAAGGCAACAAAGGGGCAAAGCAGGCATAGTGGAGCCCATGCAACCACGCATTGCTGAGCCAGCACCCAACAGATTGTACAGGAGGAAGCACGCTGAATGCAGCCGTCAGTCAGGGATGTCAGATAGGACTCGCAGCAGGGGAGGAGGACAGCGCTTGGGGTCGATGTCCAGCATGTCCACTGCGCAAGAAAGCTGCGGCGCACTTGGTAAAGCGCCGCAGGGCCACATCAGGCTGCTGCGCCACCGTATCGGCTCTGCTGTGGGCTGCGGCGGCGACGCTCCAGCAGGCGGCACCCGGCAAGCAGCCCGTCAGGTGTACTTGAAGGGAATCCACTGGATGCGCATGGTGATGGTCGCATTCTTCTGCGCCTCCGTTTCTGCAGGGGGACAACGTGGCCACAGCAGTCGCAGCTGAACAGCCGCCCCAGCTGGGCCCTGCAGGGCCCAGCACTGGCCGCGACAGCATCAACGCCCTGCTTCCCCCCCCCTCCTGTTGCCCAGTCGGCGCGAGCACAAGGTGCAGGCAGCCATCTGCGTGGCTCACGAGAAACGCCGTTGCCAAGCCAGCCGGAGGAAACAATCTGCAGGGGATATGTGTCGGTGACATCGCCGTGCGGAGCCTGTGGAAGAAGGGGGAGGCGGGGAGGGGAGGTCAGCGGGGGACAGCGCCGATGGCGTAAGGTGGTGGGCTTCTGTGCCGCGGGCCCAGCAGCAAGGCATGGCCATGCAGGCCCGCGCAGCGTGGGGAGCAGCCAAGGCGGCCCCAACAACAACAACAATCGGTCGTCGCACGGATCCTGCCCCTCCTGCTTTCCCTGCTGCTTTCCCTGTTGTGCACCCCATTCTCACCTCCTGCACCTTCAACAGATCGATCTCCACTTCTCCCAGCAGCTCATCGGCGCTGCTCGCAGCAAGACAACAAACAAGTTTGGGCGACCTCAGCAAGAAGAGGGGGGCCTGCCACACCAACTCACGGGCCCACGCTCACGCCAACACACCATATGTGAGAAGAGCCATGGGAGCACTGCGCCAAACTCCATTCTAGCCCTCACCCCGTAACCCCAACCGAAGCAGTCGCCCACCTGAATGCATCGTAGTCCAGCACCTGCACCCTCAGCCGCTCGCCCGTGGGTACTTTGAAGAAGTCCAAGGATGTGCCCACCCAGCGCGGGTTGAGGTTGGAGTAGACGACTGGCGACTTGCGTGTCTCCTGGTTGGGGGAGGGGGTGGGGGCGGTTGAAACGGGGCAGGAAGCGAGTCCACGGGAGGGTAGGGGCAGAGCTGTGGATGCATGACGGGCTGTGTGTGGGCAGCCACTCATCAGGCCTCGTTCTTACAATCGCTCCCCCATGCCACCCTGTGCATGCACCCGGGCATCCAAAAGAAGCGGCCACACGTGTACGCCCCGGTCCCCACCCCCCGTCCCAGCCCCCGTGCCCCAACCCCAGGCGCACGACGCCCACCCCCACCACCCGCTGTCACCTTGTTGAGCTTGAACACGACGTAGGGGTCGCTGGAGGTGAGGTCCGCCACGGGCAGGTCTGAGCATGAGAACAGGGTGATGATGACAGCGCCAACACTGGCCTCTGCAGGGTGGTAGGCCATGGCGGCGGGGGGGGTGCATGTGTGTGGCGATGGCAAGGGAAAGACAGCGGCAGCGGCTGGGCTGCACGGCAGGTCCAGTGGCAGGGGCAGCCCTGGAGCACAGCTCGGGAGCCATCTGCCTGCCCAAATGCCTGGAACTCGGCAGAGCGGGCTCTTGCTTGGGCGGTCGTGCTTGCTGGCGGGGCCATATAGGCT
Source organism: Chlorella sorokiniana (assembly GCA_025917655.1). Classification (NCBI taxonomy): domain Eukaryota; kingdom Viridiplantae; phylum Chlorophyta; class Trebouxiophyceae; order Chlorellales; family Chlorellaceae; genus Chlorella; species Chlorella sorokiniana. The sequence continues at coordinate 581,952 of CP084610.1, forward strand.
GTTGAGCAGCCCCAAACCGCCGCGACCGCCCAACCGCACCGCGCCTCACCCCGGTGGAATGTGATGAGCTCAAAGGGCCAGAAGGTGAGCCGCAGCGTGAGCTCGCCGTAACCGCCGCCCTGCGGTGGGGGCCGCCAGGCAACCGCAGGGCATTGTCAGCAGCGGACGCTCGCGCAACAACCAGTTGCATGGTTGTTTGCTGGAAGCTCTGGACCGCGTCAGCAGCCACCCGGCAGCGAGGCAGCGCTGCGACGGGGCTGCCCAGGTTGAGAATCAGCCGGCTTATTGCGCGGCCACTCACGCAGCCATCCTCGTTGGAAAACTCGCCGCGGCCCAGCGGCATGACCTTCTCGATCGTCTGGCCTGGACGCTGCAACGCGGCAAGGCGCGAGACCAGGTTGAGCAGCACAGCTGGATGGCAGATGTGGAGCGCAGAGCATCGGACCATAGACAGCTTGGCCAGAGCACGCAACGCGGCAGCCTGTCCCAGCGCTCGCCCTCCCTGTCCACCCAGCAGCCCACACACACAGACGTGGTGCGCACACAGGCATCCGCCCGCCCATCCCAGCGCACCTCCGCCGCCTCCTCGATCGCGATGCTGCAGCGCCCCACCAGGTCCTCTGCGTTCACCAGCTCGCTGGCGCCCTTGAACACGTTCAGCCGCAGCATCTCCTGCACTCGCGGCACAGGGGAGCACGGGGTGAGAGCAAGCAGGAAGGACCTGCCTGCTCCAGGCAGGCAGGCAGGGAGAGCAGGGGGTCGCGGCCAGATGGTGCGCTCTTCTGCCAGCGCACCCCCTCGATACGCTTCCACTGGGAGCCGCGCACCGCCAGGCAGCGCAGCAGAAGGAGGCAGGAACTTTTTCAATGCGACAGCCCCACCTTTGCGTTCAGGTAGTCTCGGTCAAAGCATTCCACGTACAGGGACTGGGTGGCGGGCTCCTGCGCGCCGCACCCGGTGTACAGCAGCACCCAGCGCACCCAACGCTCAGCGATACGCGGGGCAGGCCAGCGCGGCTGGGTAAAAGCCCCTCTCGCCCCCAGCCCCCTTTTTCCCGTCCTCCCATGCCATCATGCGCACATGTCACGAGTTGGCAGGGATGGACGGGCGAAGTCGAGCCGCCGACTGAGTTCCCAAGGCTGCAAGCGGCCCCTTTCAGGCAGGCACCACTCCTGCATCACACCTGGACCAGCAGCCACTTGCGCTCGTTCCAGACCGGATTTAGGGTGTTCTTGATGACGTTGGTCTTCTCAACCTGCATTAGAAATGCAGCGGCATAGCGGTGCACCAAGTAAGCAAGAAAGCCAGACCTTCTACACAGCAAAACGGCTGCCCTTTTTAACCCAGCGGCTCAGCAAAGGGCCGCTGCAGCGAGCCGTATTTCCCTATCCGGCGGCGCCAACGCTGCCGCACCGAGTCGGGCTCCTTGGGATCGATGAGGGTGAAGAGCTTCAGGAAGGCGTCGGCTGTGGGGGCGGGAGGTGGGGAGGCATGTGTGAGTTTGGGAAAGGGGTGGGGGTCGTGTGGGCGCAGGGGGCGCCAGGACGGGCGTGTAATCAGCGGTCGCCCGTTGAGCAGCTTGGAGGCTGGCGTTCTGCAATGAACGCTCGCGGATTCCCTCGCGGTGCTCTGATGGCACACTCGTCCACAGCATGCCCTGGGCCCCCCGCCCTCCCCGCTGCTTTTAAAGCAAGGGCCAGGCAAGCTCACTTGTGCCCAGGCTGTCCATGCGGGGCAGGTTGGAGGCCTTCACCACATCTATCTGCAGAGCCCCCTGGTGCCTGCGGGACAGGAAAGTTGACGGTACCGGCAGTGTTGGTCGACCTCAAAAACTTCGAGTGGAAGATGGGTCGGGAGGTTGGCACCTGCCCGTGACCTGCCATGCCCGCTGCAGCATGGCTCCTGTCCCCCTGCCGCCGCCGCCGTACTGCTGGGGTCCAGAGCAGGCGGTACGCACCGCAGGTACAGGTCGTCCAGGGGCCCCGTCACCGACTCGTCCAGCAGCGGCACCACCATGCGGCGCGGCCACAGCATCATGCCGGACACCGTCTCTCGCAGGAAGGGATCCAGCCAGGCCTGCGGCAGGTGCGTTGGGCATGCGGGTGAGTGGTGGCAGCGGGCAGGCAGGCGGCTCGCGGGCGCATGCAACAGAGCAGCGGGCCCCTGCGTTAAATGTGCTGCGCAGGGTCAGTATCCATGCTGGAGCCTGCCAACCCACAGCACCCGCCCACGCCAGCATTCCGCGCCCCCCACACACACACACACACACACACACCTTGATGGCGCCCGCCGTGTATCCACCGCCCATGGACTTCCCAAAGTCCAGGTTGAACCGCACGATGGGCGGCGCGCGCAGCGACACCACGGCCGCGCCAAAGCCCGGCAGCTCCGGAACCAGCGGCTTGAGCGAAACGCGCAGCGTGCCGCTGCGAGGAGGGCAGCGGGTGGGTTGGTGTGCGGGAGGGGCATGCCGGTTGCAATGGCAGGGCCAACAGCGCGCAGGCGCGCACGACGCCCGTCGGCTTTGGACCACGCCCAAGGCCCACCCGGCGAGCAGCGCAGCCGCTCACACGCGTCCTCCCTTCAGCCCCAAGCCCCGGCCCCCACCTGACCGCCAGGTTTGACACCTTGGGCACCATGCGCGTGGCCTGGCCGCCCGCGGGCAGCTCAATCGCCAGGAAGATGTTGGCGTCGCCCGCCCAGCGGTAGTCCACCTGCAGGCAGTTGCAAAGGACGGGGGGCGCTGTGTGTGGGTGCGAGGTGCAGTGGGCAGGGGGCGGCAGGGTCTCCAGGAGAGGCCAGCCCAGCGAGGTCGGGCCAGCGCTGCACCTGCCCTCACCCCTCGTCGAGCGGCGAACAGCCAACAGCGCATGCGGGCATGCGTGTGCGCCCGCCGACGCCCCCAGCATGCCCGTCGACCGCCCTCACCTCGATGCACACTTCATCCTGCAGCTGCTTGTCCACTCGGATGCCCTCCACTCGGAAGGGGTCGTCGCCAAACGTCAGCTTCTTGAAGTAGATGCGCTTGATGAGGCCGGAGGGCTTGTAGGCAGCCATCAGCGGCTCCACTTGCTCCTGCAGCAGGCAGGTTGCGGGCAAAAGGCAAAGGCTGGTGAAGCGGGCACAAGAGCGTTCCCTGCGCAGCGTGCAAGGCACGTGCACGCTGGGCTGCAAGCGGCGCAGCAGCCGCGTGCGATGGCGTCGCCTGCATGCGGCGGCGGCCAACGCCCGCAAAGCAGGGGTGGTGAGAATGCAATAGGGCCGCGCCTTGATCATTTTGCAGATGGCTTCGTCGTAGTAGGGCCACGTCTTCTCCAGGATACGGTTCAGCCACTGTGGCAGCAAATCGACAGAGCGGGCAGGGCAGCACGGTCAGCCAGCAGTGCGTCACGAGGGCACGGGCGGCATTGGCTGCCCCCACACAGGGCGAGGCACGCGCTCAGTGGCCAGCCACCCTGTCACAAACCAGCATGTGAGCTGGACGGCAGCTGCGCATGCGGCCTGCAGAGTGCGGCCGCCACCGGCCGTACCATCCCCCGCCACACGCCGGCACACCTCCATCTTTTCGGTGTCCCGGAAGGAGATCCAGGTGGGTATGTGGTGCAGCAGCTCCTGCATGCCCTTGGCCCCGGGGTCACGGCCAGCTGCACGGCGGCAGTGGGAGGGCGGCAGCGTGGATGAGAAGCAGGCGCAGGCCCAAGCGCCCGCCATTGGGAGCGGCACAGCCTGGGTCAGCGGGCAGAATGCGCAGCGCAGCCAGCTGGGACCCAACCAGGGCATTGTGGAAGGGAGGAGGGCGGCGGGCGAGGCACGGCTTGGTCACGTCACAGCACGCTCAGCGCAGCCCTGCGCAGGTGCCGCCAGCTTCCCACCAGCTGCCCGCGCTCCGCCTTGCGCTTGCGGTTGAGCTGGTAGATGGCCACCAGGGCGACGCCCACAGCAGGCCCAGCGTGCCGCCCACCAGCAGCTCGCGGCTGAACAGGTTGAAGAGCTTGATGGCGACGGCCATGACGCCCACCCAGCCGCTGCATACCGGTGGAGCGTTGCCCAGCAGGCACAGGCGCGCGTGAGGCCCTCGGGTCAGGCGCAAGCGACAGGCTGGCACGGGTGCTGTGGCTGTGGCGCCAGCGGGGGGCGTGCTCGAGGCGCCACGCCTGTGCTGGGCAGCGCACGCAGTTCGGAGGCGGCGCAGTTGTGCAGGGCGTGGCAAGGGGAGCTCACGCAAGCAGGGCCTTGGCGATGGTTGACAGCTGGATGTTTTTGGATGCGTTGCGCGCTGCCTCTGCCTCCAGGTCCATCTTGGCCCTGGCCGTGGTCATGCGGCGGTTCAGCCGGGGCCCGGCGCTGCCGCCTGCAGTGCGCCAGAAACGTGGGCAGACTTGCAGGCGGATGGGCGCGCTATTGATTGGAAGGGCGGCATGGGCAGCCAATGCGCCCCTGGCTGCAGCCAGCTCAAATGTACTGGCAACCCGCAGGGTCAGAGCACGGTACGCCGGTGATTGTCTGAGCAGCTCTGCGGCTCTGCACCGATCACTCCAGCTTGCTGCCACCCGCTGCCGCCGCCGCTGCTGCTGGAGCCTGCAGGTCTGCAGAAAAGCGGCGGCATCCAACTGCAAATGATAGGTCTTCCTCGAGCATCTCACCTGCTGCAGGCCCCGCCTTTTCAGGGGCGACCTCGTCTGCCATGTTGCGCCTGACAGCCGCGGCTGGCTTTCCCGCGCGCTCTGCTGGGACCTGATTGTCTCGTTGATCAAAACTAGATGCCGATGGTGACCCTTCAAGGCGCCTCTTAAACAGCAACAACCCCAAAAAAACTTCTGTCGGGCCACCTTGGGTTTGCTCCCTGCAGAAATCAAGCTCGAAACCGCAAATTGCACTGCGATCGAACCCGATCTACGCAGCCTTCACCTGTAGTGCTCCTGTGGCCAGCCAGAGCTCTGCAGAGTTGCAGAATCCGGCCGCACAGCGTGTCGGCCTCTGGTTAGCCGATTTGTGTTTATCGAAGGCGCCTTCCTGTGCCTCCTGTTCTGGCCTTTCTGGGAAGACAAGAGCCTTGGCCTGCGGGTTGATCGGGCAGGGGTGTGGCGGCCCACACCGTGCCTCCAAGTCATTCAAGTGAGCTTCCAGGGCGGTGCAATGCTTGCCGCTATCTTAAGCGCTACGGAAGGGAGGGCTGGGGCGAGACGCGGTCGCACCCTGCTCGCTGCACCAGTGCTCGGCTCCAGTATGCTTCCTTCATTGCTGCCAAGCTTGCTAGGGTGCAGCGGGCCGTGGCCCAGGGTGGTGTGGGCAACACCCGCCAGCTGCCGCCGCCGCTGCCTCCCCCGCCGCCATTTGTCGCGTGGTGGAGCTTCGGGCCCCCTCAGCGCCGCTTCAAGCGCTGCAGTTACTCACGCGTAGCTGAATGCACAGCTTGTGTCAGTGTCTGGCTGGTTCCCCTCTCTTAAGTGGCCCTCACGGGTTGTCATGAACCCGCCGCCCCTGTGGAATTACTGCCGCACCTCTCCTTGCGTGCGCTGCACTGGGCATGCAGGCTTTCGAGGCGTGCGGCAGGCCTCGAAGGCTAGCCAGGGACCGTCGCCCAGCAGGCCGCCTGCCGCGAGGGCCCGCACGCGCGCTGCCCAGCCGCCATGGCGACGAGCGGCAAGTCGCTGGCCATCACGGCCGGCATCTACGGCGTGGTGGCCCTCATCGTCTTCCTCCTGTTCTCATGGTACGCAGGGCAGCGGCAGCCTGCGCTGCCTGCCAATCTGGCGCTGCGGGCAGCTCGATGCGGCCAGCGCCCGCGTGCTGCAGGCCCTTGTGGCTCGAGATGCCCTCGTGTGCGCCGCTGATCTGCCTGCAGGTGGCGTACCACCAAGCTCACCAGGAAGTTCTTCAGCCCCAAGCTGTACATGAAAGACCCAGGGGCCGCCGCCCGCCGCCGATCAAGCCGCGCTTTGCCGCGTGGCTGCCGCAGGTGGGCGCCCTTCCGCCACGCGTGAGCAGCTTCCTCGCCACCTCCGCCAGCTGCAGGGCACAGCACGCCAACGCCCAATCGCGCTTCACCCTGACGCTCTCCCCTGCTGGCTCTTCACCGCTCCCTCCTCATGACCGCCTCCCCAGGTGCTCTTCATGAGCGAGGCGGACGTCATTCGCTGCGGCGGAGTGGACGCCGCCGTTTACATCAAGATCCTTCGCATGGGTGCGCGCTGAGCATGCTTTGCAACCAAGCTGCGATTCCTGTAACTGCATGGCTGCTGCTGTTTTGGGGCGAGACGGGCAATGCAACGCTTTGCTCCCCCTGGCTGCCCCCCCCGCACGGGGCCCCCACCTGGCTCGCCCCAAACACGCTGTGAGCGCTGCGCTGGGCACTGCCGTTGGCCTCATCGCCTGCCCTCTCCATCACCGCTCACAGGCTTTGAGCTCTTCTGCATCATCTCCTTCCTCACCCTCGCCATCATCCTGCCCATCAACTGCACCGGCGGCGAGGTGGACAAGCTCATGGCCAACCCGGTGGGTGGGAGTGTTGTTTCTGCGGGCGTTGCGTGTGTTGCTTGTTGTGGGCGGGAAAGGCGCCTGGTGATCAGGTCTGTGGGGGCTGGCCTGGCTCTGGTCAGGGGGCAGGGGCATCAGGCAGCACCAGGGTGCTGCCTGGCGTGCAGTGGGCAGGACATGCTCGTGCTTGCATTGCGACCTGCCGCTTTCATCTGTGCTGTGGTCGTGTGCCCCAACCTGTGCCGCCCTCCCCTCCCCCTTCCACCACCGCGCAGCAAGGCCTCGAGTCCAACTACCTGTACCAGTTCTTGGTGCCCAACTCCACCTCCTCTTCGGGCAGCTCCAACTCGGACACCGGCTCCGATGCCATCACCACCCTGCCGGGTGCGTGCTGGATGAATCCGCGACACGCAGCCGCCGCCGCACTGCCAGCTGCTGCAGCCCCAGTGCGCCTGCAGCAGGTTGCCCATGCCCGTCCCCAGGCAGCCATGGAGAGCCGCTCTGCATGAAGCGCAGCCGCGATTTGCAGCCCCCTTCCCCTCCTTTCTGCCCTCAACTCGTGACTCGTTGCCCCTTCGCCGCAGACATTTACAACGACACCAACGGCGACCCGCCGCCGGGCATGGTGTGGTGGAACTACAACAGCGACATTGACCCGCGCGCCTGGAACACCACCCCTTACGAATACTTCCTCATCACCACCAACGCCACCTACGCGGAGCAATTCAGGACGTGAGAGGGGCGCACGGACCCGGGGGGGGGGGTGCCGCGAGGGCGCACGCGCGCGCACTTCATGGGCGGCGTGCATCGCATGACTGATGGCAGCGTGGTGTCGGGACGGTTGCGTGGCGCTGTCCCTGGGTGTGGCGGGGAGGGAGGAGGCGTGGTTGCTGGGGTGTGGGCGTGTGCCCGCGGTGTGGCGGTGGCGGCGCTTGCTGCCCTGCGCGGGGTTCCGCCGCCTGCTCCTGGCCTCACCCTATCGCAGCCCCCACTGCCCCGCTCGCCTCCCGCCCACCCCGTATTTGCTGACGCACGCCCCCCTGCCCCCCCCGTCTCTTGCAGCTACGGCTGGCGCTGGCTGCAGTCCTACCAGCAGATTGAGTACAAGTTCACGAGCCTGGACAAGACGACGATGAGCAACGTGTCCGCCGAGTCGCCGCGCCTGTGGGCCCACGCCGTCGTCACCTGGGTCGTCTCCTTCTTCGTCTACTGGTGGCTCTGGAAGTGAGCCGGGCGCTGGAGAGAAGGGGGGGGCGCAGCGTGTGTGGTGGTAGTCACTGAGTCACTGCTGGTTGTGATGGGGGGATAGAGCGCTGCACTGGCGCTACGGCCTCCTTGCATCTGAGTGGCCAAACCTGCTGAAGGGAGGCCAACGGCCCTGCCCGCCTCTCTCAAGACTTCCCTTTATCCTTCACCGGTGCCCCGCCTGGCCTCGCCGCGTACCGCTGCAGGTACAACAAGGAGGGCCTGCGCCTGCGCATCTTCTACCTGCTCAACCAGCCCCCAGGCGCAGAGTCCCACACGGTGTTGGTGCAGGTGAGCTGCTGGAGCGCGGACGACGGCCAGCCTGTGCAGGGGCCGCAGGGTTGTCGGCAGCTGAACCGTCCCAGCAGCTGCCCCTCTGGCGCGTGTCCCTAGGTTGGCAGCGCCGCAGAAATAACCTAGTTGGCTGCCCGTCTCCGGTGCTTCCTGCAGGACGTCCCGGGAGTGGCGTATGGCACCATCCCCCAGCGCGCCGATGGAACCCTGCTGAAGATCATTCCAAAGAGTGAGGCTCCACTACCGTTACTCCGTTTGCACAAGCATGCTCCCCCTCCCCAACCACACACGCACACACACTGGCATCCCACCACCCCACCCCGCACGCGAATGTTGACGTCCTTTCCTTGCCAGCTGCCTGCTTGGCGGGTCGAGAGGGTCCAGAGGGGAAAGGCAGAGCGGGCCGTTGCGGCTTACTCGTTGCCCCTGCTGCCTGGCTGTTCCCCCCCCTTTCCCTCGCCAGGCATCAAGGAGAAGGCGTACCAGCAGACAGCCATGCTGGCCGCCAAGGGCAAGGGCGGCGTGTCGGCCAAGTTTCACAAGGTCCGCTCAAGGCGGAGAGCGGCGGCAAGGGCCTGGCCGGCGACGGCGACATCGGTGAGCGCCACCGCTGCTGCCCGCGGCTCTGGGACGGCACGAACCTTTCGCGCTGCCGACAAGGCAGCGGAGGGCGAGGCCACAGGACAGCTGCTTGCCTGCCTGGTGCAGCGCCATGCCTGGTGCAGCGCTGCGCGCCGTGACCCCCCACCTTCACCCCCCTCTTGCCCCCTCCCACTCACCCGCAGATGCCGCCAACCTGGCTGCCTCCCGGGGCTCAAGCAGCGATAGCGTGGAGATCGATGCTGCCACTGGGCGTTGGGAGATGCGCGACGCATGGGCCGATGCAGTGGAGGGGGTGCGCGGCCGCCTCCGCTGTGGGGTTTCTGGGGACCTAAGGGCGGGGTGGGGGTTGGGCGGGCCCTGTGAGCGAGTGCTCTGGCCCAGACCCCTGCCGCTGTGCCTTGCAAGCTCAACGACGTTCGTCTGCCCGACGCGCCACCCCCAGCCACAGCGCAAGCACGCACAATCTTGCGTCCCCTGAGTTCACCCCCCCCCGCTCCCCCACCACACACACACACACACAGATTCACGCCCACGACGGCTCGGTGCACGGCATGGTGGAGGAAGAGTTCCGCCGCATCTACGGCGAGGACTTGTCGCAGGTGGGGGGTTGCGGAGGCGCACCCGCGGCGCTTCCCGCTCTTCAGCGCTTCCGCCAGACCTGCCCACCTCCACACACGTTCCCCCCCCACACACACACACACACACACACACACACCCCAGGTGCACATGGTGCACAACACCTCCAAGCTGGACCCCCTGGTGGCCGAGTACGAGAAGCTGCAGCTGGCCTGCACCGACCTGGTGGACAACTACATCTCGCTGCGCCGCCGCGGCAAGCCGCTCAAGCCCAAGAAGGTCACGGTGCTGGGGGCGGCCATGGGCGCCTGGGGCCGCGAGAAGTACGGCGTCAAGCCCGTCAAGGTGGATGCCTTTGAGTTCTACAGGTGGGCAACATGTGTGCTTCTGTCTTTCTTTCTCTTTCTTTCATTGCAGCAAGGGGTTGGCGGGGAGAAGGGGCTTGGTGCAGCGGAGCAGCTTCTTGCCGTGCATGCGCGAGGGATGTTGCCTCCAGGGGCCCCACCTCTGCGTGCTTTCAACCCGCTTGCCCGGGCTGCCCCTGCCAGTGAGAACCCCTCCCGACACACTCGCACCCACCCGCGCGTCCGCACCCCGCCGCCGCCGCAGGGACCGACTGACTGAGCTGCGGCGGGCCATCCTGGAGGAGCAGGGCAAGGCGCTGGAGCCGCACAACGTCTTCCCCGCCGCCTTTGTCACATTCCGGCGCCGCACCAGCCAGGTTTGTGGGCGGTGTGTGTGTGTGTGTGTGGGGGGCCGGCGCACATACTCGCCACGCAGTTGGCTGCATATGCGCTCGTTGGCCTTCAGCTGACGGCAGCCCGCCACTCTCTGGTACTCCCTTCTGCGTGCGGCTTTGCTGGACGCCCGCCCTTGTCCCGGATCGATTAGCTGCAAAGCTTCCCATGTGCGCTCAACCCCCTCCCGCGCCCCTCCCGGCTCCCCCAAAAAGGTGGTGGCCGCGCGCACGCTGATGAGCGAGGACATGTCTGCGTGGAGGGCCCAGGCCGCCCCGCGCCGAGGAGCTCGTGTGGCCCAACCTGGGGCTGCGCATCTGGGAGCGGTCGGGTGGGTGGGCTGTGTTCTGGCTGCGGCTGTTTCGCGGTTTGAATTGAGGGAAAGAATGGCAGGGCTGCGTGGTCGGTCAGGCCGGGTGTGTGGGCTTGCAGCAGCACCCGGGCGCGGTTCCGGCAGCCGTGCTTGGCCCCGCTCCCCCTTTGCTGGCCTGCCGCTGCTCCAGCATTCGAATCTGGAGCATCTGGGCCCCCAACCCAGCTGCGTTGGGTGCTGGTGTCCCACCGCCCGCCCCCTCCCTCTCTGCTGCAGGCCGCTCCATCGCCATGTATGCCGCCTTCATCGCCATGGCCGCCTTCTTCATGATCCCTGTGGCGGCGGTGCAGGGCCTGCTCTCACTCAACTCCTTTGTCGGGTGCGCCGCTGCGGGGCCCCTGAGGATTAGACGGGGGCAGCAGGGCCTGCTCAGGGGGATGTGAGGCAGCGTGCTGGCTGCTGCGCGCTGGCCCGGCGCATGGCGTGGTGTCTGGCGCGGCGCTGCGGGGCCTCCAGCAGCGCGTGGCGTACCGGCGACGCTAGTCCCGGCCACCTGCTGCATGGTGGTGTGCATGTTGACACCGCCGCGGGTGGCAGCAGGTGCCCCCTCTGTCGCGCACCCACGCCCTCACACCCCCAACCCCTCCCTCCCCGCAGCTTCGTCAACTCCATCCCCATTGCCGGCGCCCTGCTCACCGGCATGCTGCCGGGCTTGGCCCTCAAGATCTTCCTGGCACTGGTGCCGATGTTCATCACGATGATGAACAGGTGGGCACCCGGACACACCCCGCCCGCCGCCGTGCACACCCCGCCTGCCGCCCCGCACACCCCGCTGTCGCTGCCCCGCCTGCTGCCTGTGCTGGCTGCTCCTGTCAGCCCCTTGGAAGCAGCTTCCGCGCACGCCCTGCCTCGCTGGCGCCGCCGCCCCTCCTTCCCCACCCCTCCCCATGCCCCACTCCCCGTCGTCCTCCAGGTTTGCGGGCATGGTCAGCCAGTCCCAGATTGACCTGGGCCTCACCTCCCGCTTCTTCTACTTCCAGGTGTGGGGGTGGGGGTTGTCGGGGTTGGGGGTGGGGGGGGCGGCGGCGGGGGACGCGCGCGCTCGCGGCAACGTTGGCCACCACCAGAGAAGCCAGCGCTGGCAGGCCTGCAGCCGCGAGCAGATCGCGTGGTGTAGCGTCGCCTGCTGCTCGCCCCGCGCCGATCTCTCCCCTCGCTAATCCGGCCGCCGCCCTCTTATTCTTCTTTCTTTTGTGGGGGCGCCTGCAGGTCATCACCCTCTTCCTGGGCTCCTTCATCGCCGGCACCTTTGCCAACCAGATGAAGCAGTTCATCTCCGACCCGGGCTCCATCATCACCATCTTCGGCACCTCCGCGCCCCAGACCGCCATCTTCTTCATGACCTATATCGTGCGCGGCTGCGCAGGGCTGCCTGCCCCGCCGCTGGGTGTTGCCGCTGGGTGTCGCACTGCGCTGTGGGTGCTTTGAGTCTCGCCCGTACAGTCAGCCAGACAGCTGCGTATGATCTGATAGCTTGGCTGCTCACAACGGGCATGAGGGAGGTGCCTTTACCGTTGCCGACCTGCAGCTAACCGCTTCCCGGCCTGTGTGCCCTCCCCCCCACACACACGCGCAGTTGCTGGAAGCGCTGCTGACGTCCAGCCTCACCCTCATGCGCATCATCCCGCTCATCATCTTCTACGTGAAGTCGGCGCTGCTGGCCTCAACCGAACGGGCCAAGGTGCGTGCGGGAGGCTGCCGCAAAGGCAGCGGTGCGCTGCTAGGGCGGCTGCAGGGGGCCGGGAAGCAGATCGCCGCCACCCGCCTGCTGGTCTGCAGTGCAGCAGGGTGGGCTGCATGGGGGCGGGCACCCTCGTGGAGAGCAACAGGTGGCTTCCAGCTGGGCTGCTTCCTGCCACCGCCCCACTGCAGCGCGATTGCCTGCGCCCTGCAACACTGAACACCCCAACCGCCCCCTTCTCCTGTCGCTGCAGGAGCGCCTGTGGCAGAACCAGCTGATGGCTTACGGCACGGTGGTCCCCAACGACACCATGGCCTTCCTGCTGGGCCTGGTGAGCTTGCTGGGCACGCTGTGCTCGGCATGCTGCGCCCGCTGGGCTTCCCTTTCGCAGCCACCCACCTCTCGATCGCGCCGCGCTCGCGCCCGCTGTGCATGCTTGCCTGCTTGCAAGTGTGCACCCACCTGTCAGACGCATGCGTGGCTGGCCCTGCCTGGTTGGCTTGCCCGCTGTCGGCTCGTCACCCGTCTCAGCTGCCCACCCCACCTCCACCCCCGCACACCTCCCTGGCAGACCTTCTGCACCATTTGCCCGCTCATCGCCCCCGTCACCCTGGGCTACTTCATGTTCAACTACATCGTGTGGTGGGTGGCCGCAGGGGCGCCAGCTGCCTGCCGGCTTCCTGGCAGCCCCGGCCAGCAGCCTCGCATCACCGCACCGGGCGCCTGCCTTGCCACGCCGGCGGTCGGGGTGCAGGCTGAGCGGCGCTTGCCTGCAGCTAGCGAGCCACACGCCTCAGCCGCATTGATGTGAATGTTGTGTCCAATCTTTGGCGTGCCGCAGGAAGTACCAGCAGGTGTACACTTACACGCCCAGATATCAGTCGGGTGGCCTGGTGAGCTGGGTAGAGGGGGTGAGGGTGGGGGAGGGTCTACCCCGGCTTCTTGCCTATCCACCGTGGATGCTGAGCGTCCTGCCTGGCCTGCCTGGCTCCCTCCTTCCCCTTCCCATCGCCTCTTTTGGCTGTTGATGTGCGTGCCCCACCCCCTTGTCTGTCTGTGTCCCTGGATCCTGGCTTCGTGCTGTTGCCTGTCCCATGCCGCCCTGTACTCACCTTGCCATCGGCCGTCGCGCCGCCGTCCCGGCCCCGCAGGTGTGGGTGCGCGTGTTTGACCAGTGCATGCTGGGCATGATCATGTTCCACATCATCATGGTGGGCATCCTGGGCATCAAGAAGTCCATCGGCGCCCCCATCTTCGTGCTCATCCTGCTCGCCTTTGACTTCGTCTTCTGGTGCGCGCGTGCTGAGGCTGTGTGTGCAAGCCCCGGTGCCGACAACGGGCGGGGAGTATGCAGTTGGGCCTGTCGGTGTGGAAGGGCTCCCCCGGCCGTACGGCAGACCGCGGCGATCCCTGACCTGTTCAAAGAGCGCTGCAGTCAGCCTGGTTGCGGCACACGTACGGCCGGGGAACCCTCCCCACAGACAGCCCCAACTGCATACCGCCCGTCTTCGGCGGCGCGGTGGGGGTTCGCGGGAGGACGGAGGGGCTTGCCTTCCTGTCTTCCATCCGTTTCAGCTCTGTGTACCAGTTGCAGTTCACACCACAAATAGAGAAGCCAGCAGTGCTGCATGCGGCGGGATCAACCGCAGCAGCCCAGGGCCCTCCCGGCCCTCCCTTGGGAATCCATCGCCCCCCAACAACCGCTGCCCGCAGGGTGGCGGCCCACGCGCGCTTCTGGCGCCCCCAGGAGTGCCTCTCCCTCATCTCTGCCGCCGACATGGACTCCAAGGAGGCGGCGGCCGCCAAGGTGCGGCAGCGGCAGGCTGGCAACGCCGTGCCTGCCTGCCTCACCCTGCGGCTGCTCATCTGCTCATGCTTGCCGTGGCCCTGGATCGTTCCTGTACAACGAGCGGTGCTCTGGTCCCAGGCAGCCCTGTGTTCCCAGCACGTGCTGCTGCTGGCCTTCACTGTGCAGGCTGCCGCCGCCACGGAGCCCCCAAGTCGGTGGACGCAGAGGTCAGGGACCGGGTCCTCTCCCCCTCCTTCAAGTTCAGGTGCACACGCGCGGGCAGCTGGCGGGTCGGGGGCAGGGGCCGGGGCGAGCTGGCTCCCGTCTGTTTCCGCTCCTGGGCGACGAGCGACTTGAGTGGTGCTGCAAAGCAAGCCCCTTGCTGCCTTAGAGTCTTGTGGCATTCTCACCGCCCGCCCGCCGCCCGCCCGCCCGCTGCGCCGCCCCGCCTGCAGCCAGGAGGATCACGACCGCGCGCTGGACGAGGCCGCCCGCATGGCCGCGGTGCTGGCGGGCGGCGAGGACGACAAGCTGTTTGCCGCCGCAGAGCAGGGCGACGAGGCTCAGGCAGACCTGGAGGCGGCGGTCGATGCAAAGGCGGAGGGGGAAGGCACCCGACGCCCCTGCCGCAGGTGGGCACCCGCGCTCGGCTGCCTCGTGCCTGCGGCTGCTTGTCCGCCTGGGCCTCTTGCCTGGCTGGGAAGCTGCGTGCACCCGTCTCACCACGTTGCCCGCCCCCTGCCCCTTCCAACAGCCGCAGCGCCTGTTGTGGCGGCAGCCGCCACGCCGGTGCCTAGGGAGGCGACCGAGGAGCAGTACGCGGATGCAACTTCCATGCAGCTTCCCGATGGCTCTTCCTACGCCGCCTCTTTTGTCTCGGCCCAGGATGAACCGCGCCATGAGCCCTGAGCCTGGCCAGGGGGCCTCATCGTGCAACCTGAGGGCGGGCGTACACGCACTTGCGCGCGCGCCCCCCCCCACCCCGCCCCCTCCTCCCCCTGGGGCGCCCAACCCAACCCAACCCGCATGAACTCTGTCTTTGACTTTCCAGGGGCAGACAGCCAGACCCTCTGGCCAGCCGCCTGCCCGTGCTGTGCACCACACCGGGCAGCGTGGGCACAGCTCTGTCCCGAAATTGCCGTTCCCCCGCCTTTTGCTCACGTGCGGTGGGATTCTTGGCCTGCCTGCTTTGCCTAATCATCCTTGCCATCGGCCCAGTATTCATGTTTTTACACAACATCGTTTTTCTTTGTTCCCGCTCGAGGTGGGTGTCTTTGCACCGTGTGAGCGTGCCCGCCTTGGATGTAATACGTGCATATGTGCCACGCAAAGCTGTACGCCCCACACCTGAGCTGTGTTACGAGGAGGAAAGGTGGACCTTACACCAGTTTGAGTTTGATCGATTCGTTTGAGGTTCAGCATCAATCTGAAATGCTGCGATCAGCGGGTTGCAGCGTGAGGCACCAGGGACTAGTGCTTATTTTCAAGGCTGGGGGTGATGGGTGCGGACGGTTGCAAGGCAGCAATGCATGGCGTTATGTGTGGGTTGTGGGTGGCATGGGGGACAGCACGTCGCAGGCTACGAATCAGGTGTGGCAGTTCTAGGAGAGCTATCGTGGACAGATCTGGCATTATGCAAAAACCGGCAAGGAAGGAGGATTGGTACTGCCGGCGTTCAGTGACGTTCAGGGGCGCACGATCCTGGATCGCTCGTCAATGCTGGCACTGGCACATGCTGCAGTGCCGCAGTATCCTCTCGGTGTGCTGTGAAGGGACAGTATCGCGGCAGAGCACATGGGCCGCCATGCATGCCTGGCGATGCGCCGTCGTGGGGGCTGGATGCCGCATCGGCTGGGCTTGCCAGCAGCAGCCGTCGCACTGGGCACAGCCGCTGCTCAGAACGCGGAAATCGCGGCGGGCTGGGGGGTGCCGGGCTGAGCAGCTCCTTCACGCGGCTGAACCAGGAGGAGAGCGGCGTGCCGATCAGGGAGCCCAGGCCAGACGAAGGGGTGGCCCCGACGCTGCTCATGCTCACGCTGCTGCTGCTGCTGCCGCCGCTGCTGCCCCGCCTGCTTTCGTCCGCGCAGCGCTGGGGGCTGCCCCAATGGCCTCCATTGGGATGACCACAGGATCGGTGGGGCGGGCTGCGCAGCACTGGCCGGCGATGAAGTGGCCGGGGCCGGCGCCAGCGAGGCGAGGTGGCGGCGGCGCCGCGCGCCGGCTGCGCTTGGCGGGCTGCTCTCCTCGCTGCGGCGGCGTGGCGCTGTGCGGCACGGCGCCTGCTGCTTCCAACTGCCGCCCTGGGGACGTGCTGGCCGCGGCAGGCTGCAGCGCGGCATAGCCTGGGTGAAGGGCTGCGCAACGCAGCGTCTGGCTGGCAGCACGCTGCTTCTTGAGCGCCGCGACAGCAGCGGCTGGCACCGTGTGCTGAACGGTGCGCGTCAGCACAGGGCGGGCGTCGGGATCAACGCCATGGCCTGCCGTCTTGGGCAGCAGCAGGCGCATCTGGGGCAGCCGCCGCCGCTGCAGCAGCTCGGCTGGGGCATCCCCAGCCACTGAGGCGCGGCGCCAGGCGGCAGGGCCCTCCTGCGCCGCCGCCATGATGTTGTATTGCAGCTGCCTTGCCCGCAGCATCATGTACACTGCAGCGGCAAAGTCAGGAGCAAACAAACCGTCAATTCCCTGCCTTGCGGCCATTTACTGGGAGATGGAGTGAACACGACCAGGTGGTTTATGTGTCGGGAAATGGGCGCGGCACCAGCGGGCGCAACCCCACCTGTGGGCGTCTGCAGGCCTGCAGGCCAGCACATTTCCGCGCTCGACTGTTTCAAACTGCACGGGCAGGCAGCGCGATGTGATGTCTGAGGTCGGGTGGTGCACTTACAGGCCGTCAGGAGTGCCCCCGACAGACCGTCAGCACCCGTCACGCGGCAGACCTCACCTTTGGCAGGCTGCGACCCTGAGGCATGTGAAGCAGTGTCTGCAGCCAGGTGCGGGCTTGACAGCGGCCCGGCAGGTCATTGAGTTTTGGCCGACCCACCAGGCAGAAGGTGTTGAGCTACTGCTAAATTCAGGGCAAGCAATGGAAATTCAAAAAGAAGATGAATGTAGCCAACCAGGCGCAAGTGTAAGAATGTAAGCGCGGTCGAACCCCAGCTTCCGCGTAGCTCTCACTGCCGCAGCTTCCCACCTGCTGGTCACCGACGCGGAGAGACACGCTTGTCAGGGCTCGAGGGTCGACAGGGATTGTAGTCAGGATAGCAAAAAGGTAGGAACCGCCGGCTACGGCTTAAGCGTCTCCTGTGCGGCCTCTCGCAGGGACAGTACGACTGCGAACTGCTAGTTGCAGTCAGTAAGTGTTACTCCGCAGTGACGACTGGAGTCGATGTCTTTGCCTGAAGTCGCCCTCCTGCAGGTGCAGGCTGCTTCCGCTGCTGCTGCCGCCGCTCTTGCCCACCTGCTCCCTACTTCATGCTTAGCTAAGGACGCACCCAGCCCGCTGTGTGATGGCGAGCTCCCCCAAGCCCTAAGCTGCTTGCTATCAAGCTAAAGAACAGTCGAAACATGCAGCTAGGTATAACAGGGAGTCCCGGTGCGCCTGAAGGCGCATAATGCAACGCTTGCCTACCGTGATGGTCACCTCAACGCAAGAGGTCGGGGCAGTGCTTCATGATCGGGCTGCTTGTGTGGCGCCTGTTGTGGTAACTGTCCACACAAGCCGCATGAAGGAACACAAGGGGCATCAACAAATACGTATGAGACCCCGCCGTGCGCTCTGCTGAGAGTGCGGCCATCATGAGAGCCCCCTCGTTTGTTTGATGCCGGCATCCGAATTGTTGTCTGCTACCTACAATGATTGTCGTAGTATTTTGAGCGCCCAAGATGGCGTTGCCAGGGAGAGTGGAAGAGCGGGGTGCCGCTTGGGCGGTGGTCTACCCCGGAGAGGTCACGGGAGATGTCGTGGAGCTTATATTTGACAATGAAGCCGGCGCCCGTCAAACTTTGCATATTTTTCAGCTGCGGCACTGCCTCCGCACGCCTGGATCTGAGTCTGCTGTCGGCCGGTTGATAGCCGAAGTGCAGGTGAGACGATCTACTGCGCGAAGAGCCGGCGCGACCGCGAGTGCTGGTTGTGCCGACCGCCGCTGCCGCCAGCCCGTGTTGTCTGCAGGCTTTTGCACGTGAGGCAGGCGAGGAAGATGTGGAGGAATGGTGCAACGGTGCAAATCTGCACGAAATACGCGATATCAGCCTGGCAGACATGGTTGCGATGCTCAGCGGGGAGGATCCTGACGACCGGCACGATGGCGGCGAGGCAGCAGAAGCGGTAGTTGAAGCCCCTTGCGGCCCCCGCAGCACAGGCAGTGTAGCCCCAACAGGACCCACGGCAAGCCCCGCAGCAGCGCAGGAGCAGCCCCTCGCTGTTGCTGTCGAAGAAGGGCTGCCGGGGGAGGCTGCAGCACCCAGCAGGCAGGCCCCCAGCCCCGCCCCCAACAGCACGGGCGCCGGTGCGCCCACCCCGCACCCTGCACCCCAACAGGGGCTGGCCGGCGGCGGCCGGAGCACCAGGGACGCCTTGCAAGCAGCCGATGCAGCAGGGCTGGGTGCAGGTGCAGCAGAGGATCCAGCGCAAGCCCCTGGGGGAGGGGTGGATGCCGGGAGGCCGCCGCCAGCGAGGAACTGGAACTGGCCAGCGAGCACACAGCCAGCGACTACCTGGGCGTCGCCCTGGTGGGGGCTGCTGGCAGGCGCGCGTTTCGTTGCGCTTGGATGCGCAGGGGCGGCCCAGCCCGCAGGCTGATGCCTGCCGGCAGGCCGTGGCCGCCGCCAGCGAGCTTGGTGAGCAGCAGCGGGGCGGCTGGGCGGCGTCAGGGCGCGAGGGGAAGCTGGCTGGGCGGCGGGGCCTGGCTGCCGCTGCACCCGCGCCTGCTTGTTTTCGTGCTTGCTTGCCTGCGGTCTCTGTTGCCTGGAACCTCGCCGCTGCACGGCAAGTCCCCTGCCCCCTCCCTCCCGCTTGCTGCGCCACCAGAGGCGGCGCTGGCCCGGGACATCGCTGTGCTGTGGCAGGAGCGGTGGTGCTGGGCGGCGGCAGATTCCGCCAGCAGCCAGCCCTGCCACGTGTTCAACTTCCGAGCGCAGAGGTGGGTGGCGGGCAGAGGCCGCGCGCTTTGCATGCCGCTCCGGACCCCCTCTTTCATGTCGGCCCGCCCTGCCTGCTGCTGCTGGGAGGGGCAGGGGTGCTGCCGGCCGCCGCCGCTGCTAAGAAAAGTGCTGCCGGCCGCCGCCGCTGCTAAGAGAAGGTGCTGCCGGCCGCCGCTCCTGCTGAGAGAAGATGCTGCCGGCCGCCGCTGCTGCTGAGAGCAGGTGCTGCTGACCGCTGCCGCTGCTAAGAAAAGGTTTTGCCGGCCGCGCCGCTGCTAAAACATGTGCTGCCGGCCGCCGCGCGCTGCCCGCAGGTATGCCCACGACGCCACCCTGGCCTGCATGCTGGCGGAGCTGCCCACCTGGCCAGAGCTGCGCGCCTACATGGAGCAGGTGCAGGTGACGGCAGCCGCCGCTGGCTCCTCAGGCCAGCAGGTGACGGCAGCCGCCTCTGGCTTCTCAGGGCCAGGCCAAGGCACGGCGAGGTTCCGGTGGCAGCCGGCCTGCTGCCTGCACGGGCTGGCCTTGAGCCTTGACCTGCCGCAGCGGAATGCGAAATGTTTGCAGTGCAGCAATGCCCTCACAGGAGGCCGGTGCGCGGGTGCCATCGCAGGCGTGCGGTTTCTTGGCGGCGGCGGCGGCGGCGTATGACGCAGACCGGCTGCCAGCCAGCCCCTGGCCAGACCCGGACAGCCCTGGACCTGCTGCGGACGGTGGCAACGAAGGGCGGGATGACAGGCCAGGCGGCCCCGCAGGCGGCAGCCGCAAGCGGCAGAGGCGCGGGGACGGGGAGGGTGAAGGCGGCGGCGGCGCACCGGCGCCTGCCAAGCGCAGGGTGGGGTGGCGGCATCGGGGCGGCCGCGACAAGCACCCAGTTGCTGGACCGGCTGAGGAGGACGAGGAGCAGCAGCAGCAGCCGCGGTCGACGACGGATGGCGAGCCTGCAGAGCGCGAGCAGCAGCTGAGGGGGCCACAACGGGCGGCACCCCGAGATGCCGGCGTCTATAGCACACTACGCAAGTCTGGCAGGGTGTGGCGGGCCTGGGTGAAACTGCCCGTTGCTCTCCAACCAAGCGCCGCCCCACGCACGTTTGTGCTGGAGCACGCTGACCATGGAGTAGCCACCGCGGCTGCGGAGGTGGCGGCGTTCTGGAAGGCGGCTGTGCTGCGGGCACCGGGCGAGCGCGGGCCGCTGCACGACAGGTGTGCACAGCACAGCGCAGCACAGCACAGCACAGGAAAGCAGCCAAGCATGAGCTGGCTTGGAAGTGTTGGCCTGCAGCTTGGGAGCAAGGGGCAGGCCCTCGTCAGGCTTGGCTGAACAGGCTGAACAGGCTGGACAGCGGTGCCCTGTTTAACTGCGCAGGCTGAACAGCGGTGCCCTGTTTGACTGCGCAGGTTCGCTGCGGACCCGCACCTTGGGGAGCAGCTGGCAGGCGTCGGCAATGTGGCGCAGCTGCGGGCGCGCTGCGGGCGCTGGTGCAGGATGGCTGGCTGGCAAGCGTCGCCAGCCTGCTGCGGCCCACCGCCGCGGATGCCGTCGGGAGGGCGATGAGGCGCGGGCGGCGGCGCGGCCCAGCCTGGCGAGGCAGTGGCAGCTGTGACCGCGCAACGAGGGGCGGCAGACCACTTGGGATGCTCCGCCAGCCAGCAGCAGCCCCAGGGGCAGGGGCCCGCCTCCGGTTTCTTCGGCGTGATGTTTGATCACAACAAGTGGATGGGGGGTCACCCTAGCGTTACATGGTGGCCTCAGCAAGTTTGCGACCGTGCTGCGCCACCAAGACCCCGCTGTGGCGGCGGCGGCGCGCGATGTGGCTGTGTTCTGGAAGCTGCGGGTTCTGGGACAGGGCGGCCCCGGCAGCCGCGCCCGCTCCTGGAGTCCAGGCAAGCGACCCGCTTTTTGCAGCCTGAGCAAGCTGCATGGCTCGCAGCACCCTAGTCGGGCCTGCTGTGCTGGCGCCGGGCTGGCGCCGGGCAGGCGCCACCGTGCCGCCGCTGCTGAGCTGGCGTCGCGCTGCCGCCTGGTTTGCAGGTACGACCAGGACCGCAGGCTGCTGGAGCGGCTGCGCGCCGTCAGGGACATCGAGTCCCTGCGGAAGTTGCTGCAGGAGATGAGCAATGGCGGCGAGCTGCAGGAGCTGGCGGCGGAGCTGCGGCGGCGCTGCCCCTCGGCGGCGGCAGCCAGCGGAATGGAAGCGGAGGAGGAAGAGGAGCAGTTGCCCGCCTCCGGTTTCCTCGGCGTGACATTCTTCTACAACAAGTGGAACGCGTGGGTCAGCCTAGCGTTGAATGGCGGCCGCAGCAAGCAGATGAGCGTGCTGCGCGACCGAGACCCCGCTGTGGCGGCGGCGGCGCGGGACGTGGCTGTGTACTGGAAGATGCGGGTTCTGGGACAGGGCGGCCGCAACCAGCGTCCCCGCTCCTGGAATCGAGGTGAGCGATCCGCCGGTTTGCAGCCTGAGCAAGCTGCATGGCTCGCAGCACCCTAGTCGGACCTGCTGTGCTGGCGCCGGGCTGGCGCCACCGCGCCGCCGCTGCTGAGCTGGCGTCGCGCTGGCGCCTGGTTTGCAGGTACGACCAGGATCGCGGGCTGCTGGAGCGGCTGCGCGCCGTCAGGGACATCGAGTCCCTGCGGGAGCTGCTGCAGGGAATGAGCGATGCGGGTGAGCTGGAGGGGCTGGCGGCGGAGCTGCGGCGGCGCTGCCCCTTGGCGGCAGCAGCCAGCGGGATGGAGGCTCAGCGCGCACGGCGTGGGCAGCAGGAGCAGGCAGGGGAGGAGGGGGAGGAAGACGATCCTGACGAGGGCACGGAGGAGGCAGCGGCGGAGGAGACGCTGCAGCGTCAACAGTCTGCAGAGGCAGAGCAGCAGCAGCAGCAGCATCAACAGTCTGCAGAGGCAGAGCAGCAGCAGCAGCAGCAACAGCATGGTGCAGACGGGAAGCAGCAGCAGCGACAGCAGCGCAATGGGGCCAGTCCAGCGGGCCAGGCATCCCCAGGCGCCGCCCACACGGGGCCCCGCGCAGCGGATGCCCGATTCGGGGTTCGTTGGGCTTGAGTTCAGGGGCGGCAGGTGGCAGGGGGATGCAGGTCAGGTCGGATGAGGGCGGCAGCAAGTGGGTCGCCCTGCTGAGCCACCCGGATCCCGCGATGGCGGCGGCGGCGCGGGACGTGGCTGTGTACTGGAAGACGCGCGTCCGGGGGAGCGCGGCCCACGGCAGTCGCCTGCACAGCTGGAGGCCAGGTGTGAGCCCCTCGCGGCCATCCAAATGCATCCCCGCGGCTCTGCTTCCAGTGCCAGCCTGCGAGACTGTGTGTCTGGCTGGGGCAGCTGCAGGGGCGGAGTGCGGTCGGTGGGCCACGGCCGTACTTGGGATCCGCACATGAATGTTGTGCTGCTGCAGGTACGAGCAGGACGAGGAGCTGAGGAGGCAGCTGCACGCCGTGCACAGCGTGGCCGACCTCCGGCAGCTCTTGCAGCGCCTGCTGCAGGCTGGGCAGCTGGACGAGGCGGCGCGGGAGCTGGGGCGGCTGTCGGCGGCGGCGGAAGCGGCGGCGGAGGCGGCGGCGCCGCGGAGCCGGCAGCAGGAGGCCCCGGGCGCTGAGGTCGCCATGGCGGCGCCGCCGGCGGGGTGGCATCGGAGCTTGGCTGCCTGGCAGGAGCAGGCGCGGCGGCAGGCGCAGGCGTGGGCTGCACAGGCACCCGCCCACGATGACGCCTGGCTGCAGGGCGGCGCACTGTCGGCCATGCTGAGCGCGGGGGCAGCTCCTTCGCAGCACCAGCAGCAGGGGCCGCCGCAGCAGCAGCTGTCTGCAGGCGGGTGGGCAGGCCAGCAGCAGGCTCAGCCCGCAACCAGCACAGGCGAGCAGGCCTGCCGCGCAGGCACAGAGGGCTGTGTGTTCCCGGCGCTGCTGCCCTGCAAGCTGCGGCTGCGGCGTCGCCGCAGGGGGAGCCCGCTGCGCTGCAAGAGCTCAAGGGCTTGCTGGCAGGGCTGGAAGTGGAGCGGGCGCCGCAGCCCGACTGGAGCCCGCCCCTCCAGGCGCCCTGCCGCTGCCAGCGGCAGCCAGCACGCCGCCGCCGGCAGACGCCGCGTGGCACCAGCCCCGCAGCGCCGCCCCGCGCTGACGGCGCCCGGCCCCGGGGACGTTGTGCTGCACTGCAGCAACTGCCGCGGCGTGGGCGGCCTGCCGCTGCTGGAGCGCCTGCTGGTGCTGTGGGTGCGGCCTGTGGATGCCGCCAGCACCCCACAGCGAGCCGGGTGAGGTGGCGGCGTGTGCGTGTGTGTATGTGGGGAAGGGGGGGCGCTTGGGGTGCAGGATGCGGCTGTTGTGGCGGGGGTGCCAGCTGCGTGTGCCCTCGCGGCCTGCCCTCTAGGGCCCCCCTTGCTGCGCGGGCCCCTCGCCTCGCACGCCCGACAGCTGCCGAAGCTGCCCCGCCTCCACCCTGCTGCCGGGCTCCTCTTCTGAACGCCCCTGCGGCGCCTCGCCCCCGCCCCTGCCCCCAGCCACCGCTGCGAGTGCCTGGTGCTGGCCAAGGGCGCGGCGGCGGGGCAGCTGGCGGCGCAGGCGCTGCCCGCCCCGCCAGCTTGGAGCTGTCCCGCGCGGGTCACAAGTGGCGGGCGGTGGCGGTGCCGGCCCGCACCCGCAGCTGGTGCCTGGAGGGGCGCGTGCCGCGGCAGCAGCGTGAGCGGGGGGCCGGGCGGCGCTGCAGTGCTGCCGGGCGTTGGCGTCGGGGCCTTGCTGCGGAGCTGAGCTTGCCGCTCTGTGCTGCCAAGTGACCGCCGGCATGTCGTCTCAGTTGAATCCCGCCCCTCCCCCCGCCCCCTCCGTCTCCCGCGCGCAGTGGAGGCGCTGCTCAGTGCTCTGTCGGCTTTGGAGCAGCAGGCACCATGTCCCTACGCAGACCCCCTGATGTCCAGCGTGTGCCGCAAACCTGCGCGGCCTGCAACGAAGCGGTGATCGGCAGGGACAGCAGCGGGCGGCGGCAGCAGGATGGCAGCAGCTCCCACGGCGCGCCACCCCCTCACCTGTCGGAGGCTGCAGCTCAGCATGCCACTGAATCGGTGGGTTGCAGGAGGCAACTTTTGGCCGATGTTGGGACGGAGGCCTCGTGTGCCGCTTCCGAGCGTCATCAGGGGTAGCTGCACTGATACCTTGTCGCGTTTGGGGACAAACCTCAATAGGTAATCACGTCGTGGTTAGTAACAAACAACGGGAGTTGATGGAGTTCAGCCGGTGGTCGCGTGGGTATGGCAGGGTGGTCCGGCGCGGGTTGTGGGCGCGAAACAGGTAATTAAAGATGTTTGGAAAAATAATCAAACAAGAAACCCTCAATAGGCACAAGGGAGTGCCGATGCCTGGGTTTCCACCTTGCTTTCAGGGCCGTTCAGTTCCGATCTGCCCATCGGCCCATACTCATAAATTAATTTATTACCGACTTCTGCTGCTTTGCAAAACAGGAGCACTTCACACACCAGACATGAGTTCACAAAACTCCCGGCACCAAGTTGCCGGGTGTCGGCACTGCTTCGAGTGCATGCAGGCTTGGCTGCGGTTCAGGTGCGTTGCTGGCCTTGCTCCCCCGCGACGCCCGTCCGGGCCGCCTTCCCCAGATGGTCATTCTTGCTGCTCACCTGATGATACCGCCAACACCGCCTTGTGCAGACATCCTGAGAACATCACTTGGCCTTCTGGACTCAAATGCCCTGTGGGTGCGAACCGCTGCGGCCCAGCATCAACCGCCGCCGTTGCCGCCACCCGCTCGTCATCTGCTGCCGTGTGCGATACCCTGAAGAATGAATCCAATCCCCAGTTCTGTTCCCCAATGCAGTCTATTTCCAGCTGCGTGAACGCCAGCTGAACTTCGCAATCCAATGTGCCAGAATGGATTGCGGCGCAGCATGGCTCCTTCAGTCAGTCTGTGGCAGGCAACCAGCCTGCAGCACTGCTCGAGCGGAGGGGCCGCTTGGCCCTGTCGGTCAAGCTGCCGGCAATTCCTTGCAGCGGATTGAAGCGTGAAGATGCAGCCGTTTACGTGGGATCTGTGCAGCCCTCCGAGGCATGCCGCAAGGCGCCGCAGGCTGTCGCGGCTCGAGCTGCCGGTATGGTGTGTGCCCCCCGCAGCAGCACACCAGCACGTCGCGGCAGGTTGTGCAGCAGCCTGCCAAGCGCAGCCGCTGGGTCTCACCAGCGACTGTAGCCCCGCAGCGACGCGCGCTCGAGCGTTCAGCCAGCGCACCCACACGGGCGGCCCCGCCTGTGCCTCCTGTCGCCCCGTGGTCATCCCCATGCCCTCAAGGATAGCTGGCAGCGGCATCTCGTCCTTCAACATTCCGTGCAAGGACGCAGCACCGCAGCGTCCAAGCAGCCCGCTTGTCGCCTGGCTGCGACGGCTCAAGGGCCTGATGAGCCCAGCGCGGCAGCAAGCCATTGTGCTGGCAGTTTGCTGACTGCCAGCCGCTCGGCGGGATTTGGCGCTCAAGCCTTGTTCCCCTGCCCAATCTGCTTGCCAGCTCCACTTCAGTTCCCTTCGTGTCACGCCTTCATCATGCTGTAGTGGGCCTGAAGGCTTCGTCAGCACATGACACTGGCCCTTTCTGGCTTGCGAGAGCCCCTATCACATCCCTGTCCCGATACTCCTCACCACTTCCTGCCCATGTTTTTGCGCCTGCTGAGTGGTCTGCCAGTTTTGCCAAGATCTTTTTGAGAGCCGATTTCACGCGCTTTACGAACCCTCTCTTCTGATACTGTTGACCCCTCCTGCTGGCTATTTTGGCAACCGGTCTCGTCCTCATCACGGGCATTCCACTTTTTTTCTAGTGCGCGGCACTGCCGCACGTGTACCCTGCTTCTCCTCTCTTTCACAAGCTTCCAGCTGAGATGCTGAATGTATCCCGATCACAATACTAATACACACATACTGAGTCTGCTGCTGAACCCACTCTGGCCTTCGTGTGCTCGCTGATATCTCTGCCGCCTTGGCAACGCTGTCTTCCTTCCCTGTCCTCACATCATTTTATCAGCGCCTTAAACTGTAGCTGGTTGATTTGCGCAGGAACAGCAGCTCAATTACTCTGTGCCACGGCTGAGTGTGCATGTTGGCAGGTGTCGGCAGAGCAGGCTGGGGCCGCTAGAGAGCGGAGCGGGCAGGGGCGGCGGCAACAGAAAAATCGCGGCCCACATCTTGAAAGGGAGCCTTAAACCTCCTGAATTGGCCATCAGCTGATGCCCCTGATGAATAACACCCCTCCAACAGAGCCCGGCAGGTGGGTGACTGCCCTTTTTCCTCTACAACGCAGACCGCGTCGATAGGTGCCCGCTATCTTCATAGTCAGGACTACTCTGCTCTCCTAGATGAGCCAGTTGTAGAGCCGTTCAAGTCGACATGCCGATGTTCCGCGCACCACCCGACCAAAGCGCATACTGTCGCCATTGCTTATCCTGCGCCAGCATGACAAATTGGAGGTGGGTACAGATTCAAAGGTCGAGGGTGTGGGTGTCGAGCCTGTTCAACAGCCTCCTCGGTGCAACACCCACGGCGCTCGCCGCGTTTCGTGCTGTGCAGACAATCAAAACACGGAAGAGAGCAGCTTGTTCTGTGGCCAGCCGGGCTCTCGAGTCCTACGGGTGAGTGGGGCAGCTGCTCGCGCCAGTGCCCGCCGCCGCCTACTCCTGGGCAGCTACATGTGCGCAACATCCTCATGCAACATCCTCATGCTTCATGCCCCCGGCACATGCAGTGTACATGGCCTTGAAGGCACAGCAGCTTGCCGTCACCATCAGGCTGGCAGAGCAGCAGGGCACGGCTGCATGGCGCCGCCAGTCGGTGGCTGGAGCCGCGCCCAGCCGGCTGCTCGATCGCCGCGGCTTGCCTGGCTTGCACATCCGCGTGCCCTGGACGCTGTGTGGCATGAAGCCCGGGGATTCCTGCACCTTTGTGCGTGAATGTGAGCCCGCGACCGCGCCGCGCCAGCATGCGGACATGGCTCAGCGGAAGGGGCGGGCAGCTTGTGATGCCGCGCCCTGGCAGCGCCATGCCACACCGCCTCAGCTTGCAGAACAGCCGGTCAAGCGCAGCCGCCGCATGCGCCTTGGCCTGCATTCGGGGCACTGATTGGGCGAGCGGTGCAGCCCCAGTTGGGGACTATGCAGCGAGCTCACTCAGCGGGCGCTTGCAGCAGCAGGCCAGCGAGCGCATCAGAAAGCGCCGCGGTGGCTGAACGCCGGCTGGCCTCCCTGCTGAGCCGCATGAGCCACCTGACCACCGCCAGCCAAGGGGCAAGCATTACGGCATGCTGAGCACCAGCGCTGCCCTCCGCCGGCAGACAGTTTCCACCGCCGCTCGCGTGTCACGCGCGCCCGACACACGATGCCTGCGACGCAACAGACCCCGTCTGCAGCCGGCGATGCGCACTCCATTCCAGTTCACTGGCTGCAGTTCTGTTCTTTGTGCTGGCACCAACTCCCAGCGCCTAAACACCGCCCCTCTGTCTGTCTGCTGCCGTGCTGTACATGATTTAATGAGCTTGTGCTTGGCCGAGCCACTTCTGACCTTCGCTGCCAGGCCTCTCTCCGCATCATCGCTCTCACTGCTGCTACCGCCTATCCAGTTTTATCAGTCCCAGCTCCACTCGGTCCTGCTGCAATGCTTGTGCTCTGCCCCTTTCGCCCTAACCAGTTCTCAATGTCTGCTTCAGGTGATCCGATACCAGTTCTATGATTTGATTCCTATACAGAATGATGATCGCTGCCTTACAAAAGCGGGCAGCCTGTAACTGTGGCTGCCTGCCTCCTGGTAGCAGCAAAGGGTTGCAAGGGTTCATTCGTTCCCCGTCGCGGGCCCGTTGCGGGCCAGCAGCGTCGGGTGGTTGCTGGGCCCCGGGTCTGCCAGGACGATGCGGTGCGCCCGCCGCCTGCCTGCCGCGCTGCGCTGGCGGCGCGGTCGCCCTCAGCCGCGGTCCTTGCAGCGAGGCACACCAGCAGGGGCCTCAGGTCAGGTCTTCCTCCTCCACCTCCTCTCGGCTCTGGATCTTCCGCTTCACCCGCACCTGCACACGCAGCGGGGCAGCAGCGGCAGGCTCGCAACGCTGGATGGGGCCGCCCGGACCCCACGGGGCCCTGACCCTGACAGGAGCGCCGCACGCAGCCACCAGCGCTGACTGCAGGCCGGCACGCTGCGGCTGGCAGGAGGAGGGCCGCGCACGCAGCGCAGCCCTTCGCCTCCCAGCCCCAGCCGTAGCCAGCGAGGGAGCGCGCTTTGACTTGGCAGGCGGGCGTCCCCCGGGCGCACCAGCAGCGTCGTCTTCCAGGCATCCAGCCGCGTGAGGCTGTCAAAGTCGGCCACCGCAGTCGTGAAGGCATCCACATCCCCCGCCTCCATCGCGTCCACAAGCGCCTGCGGCCACAGCACCCCACACGCGCTCGCCCGCGGCACCAGCACCACGCGCACGACGCCCGAGGCGAGGCTGCTGCCAGGCGCGTCACCAAGGCATCGTGCCAGCGCAGCGCAGCGCAGCGCAGCGCACCGACAGGAAGCCGTGCTCGCGGCTGTTGTCGAAGTTGATGTCGAGGTCGCAGTAGCGCTCCAGGCCGGCGCGCATGGCGTCGGCGTTGACCGAGGCCAGCAGGCAGATGCCGGCGTTGAGCAGGTGGCCCTTTGCGCTGCGGGCAGCAACATCACACAGTCGGTGGGCGTCGGGTTGCCGGCAGCGCCGCTGGCGCATGGTTTTGCCCTCGCCCGCAGCGAGAGGCTTTGCCGCAATCTCGGCATGCCTCTCCAGGGAGGTGCCCCGGTCGCCGGTAGACCAGAATGCCACCCCCAGTGCCCACACCCACACCTCTCACCTGTACTTGAGCAGATTGTTGTCCACACATGCGCGCGCCACGCCCTCATACAGCGCCACCGCCTGCGGGTAGCGCTCCAGCTCCGCCGCAAACTGGGCTATCTGCGTGGGCAAGGGGGTGGCTTCTAGTGGTTCACGGGCAGGTGCAGCTCCTAGTGCGAGAGGGTGTGGTGTTTTGTGGGGGAAGGACGGGGGCGTGGGGCGGGAGAGGGGGCGGGGATGATTGCACGGGGACCTGTGGATTTGCGCTGTCACATTCCCTCGCTGCCGGCCTCTGGGCGAGCACGCTGGCGGCACAATGCTGGATGGTGTACAGACCTGCCCCCGCCGGAGAGAACTCGTAGCCTACGCACCACCAATGCATCCCCCCCTTTTCCTGCCTCCCCCACCTTCAGGTTGCACTTGTTTGCCTCCGCCTGGCTGTTTTCTGTGGAGAACAGGTCCCCCGCCTGCTCGTAAAACATGATGGCCTCCTCCCTGTTCCCCTCCTTCTCCAGCACCTCTGCAATCTCCTGCAGCAAGCGAGGCGCATGGTAGAAGTGGGCATCCACAGACACAAAGATGTGTCTTGTTCCAGCGCAGGAAAGGAGCACGCGGCGGGGTCGTGCTTCTTTCCTTGCAGGCAGGCAGGGAAAGCAGTGGCCCAGCAGCACCCGGCAACACCCACCCGTAGCTGCCGTGCCGCCATGCCCAAGCGCCCCATGTCCGTATACAGCGACACTGCCTGCTGCAAGCACGACACCGCGCCTGCAACATGGGCGAGACACACCAGGCGGGCTGGGCACACGCAAGCTGGAGGAACATTGCGAGTGGCCACTGCGGCCACGCTGGATGGCAGCACCCTGGCTGGCGGCAGACGCGCGTTGGCAGGCCCACGGCGGCGCCTGGTGCGCGCGCACTCACGGCGCTGGTCTGACTTGAGGAAGGCCTTTGCGGCCTCCACCCAGCTGCTGGCGGCGTCATGCTTGCTTTCCAGCTTGATGTTGCAGTCTGCCAGCTTCATGAAGGTCTCGCCGGCCTGATCCCCTGCGGAAGCAAGGCGTCCAGGTCTATTAGCAGCGTGCATGCGGCGTTCCCCCAGCTGAACCATCCGCAGCACCAGCGGCTGACGCAACAACGATTTGGCAGCAAGGGCTTGGAGCCTGTCAACAGCTTGGAGCAAGCTGGCACGCAGCTTGCGGCAACCGGCCGCCGACGCCGCTGGGCACCCACATGCTTTGGCGAGCTTGTACTGATTGGCTGCCTTCTCATACATCTCTGCCGCCTCCTCATACTTGTTGCCGCCGAATAGTGAGAAGGACTTCAGTCGCTTGTCAGCCTTGGCAGCCAGCTCTGCGGCTTTGCTGGCGTAGTCCATTCCGGCGGTTGTAACGCAGCTTGATCACCCAAGCCCGGCAAAGCAGCAACCGCAACGCTCAATGCAGCGATCGGGTGGCGCTGCCACCGCCGTCTCTCGGTTGATAGGCGTCGACTGAACAAATATGACTAGCAAGGGTGCGTAAAGTGTCGCACTTGCAGCCATTGGCCCCGTCGTGAAATTGAGGCCAGGTCAGCACTATGGTTCACTTCTGACGCCTCGGAGCGATCAGGGCCGCCTATGCTTGCGTATTAGCGCTGCCTCACATCAGGCCGACCCCTTCAGCCCCCAGCTGCCCCTTGTTGCTTGCTGTTGCTCGCATTTGGCGTGGCAGTGGTGTTGGCGGCGCTGTGGGTGGGCAAGTGGTGATGCTACAGAAGCCCAGGGGTTCAAATTAAGTAGCACGAGTACCACCTGAGTGGGCCCAAGTAGTCCCCAAGCAGGCTGTCAGGGACAGGCTGCCGCTAGTTGCGCACTATGAATGACTTGTTAGGCACAGTAGTGGTGAGATCTTCGCCGCATCAGGCGTGCAGACGCGCAGCAGGGCTGGGGCTTGCACCGCCCGCTTTCTCTCAGGCTGCCAGGCACACGTCGGGTTGGCTGCCCCTGGTTTTACGCACATACTGCCATGCCACCACGCAATGATTGTGTGCCGCTGCATGTGCCACTCGCGGTGCAGGGCAGCGGCAATGGCAATGGCGCGCGGCGACATCGAGGCGGGGTGCCGCCGCCAGCGCCCGCCGCAGCGGAGTCGGGCTCCGACAAACAGATGGACGAGTTCTTCAAGGAGGTGGCAGCTATCAAGGTGGGCAAGCTGTTCCCTTAAACTCCGCTGAGATTCTACTTTATCAGCAGTAGAACCCCCCAGGAGTGGCGTTGCCGAGCATGATGCTGTTGGCAGCCTGCCATCGTCGGGTCCCCGCCCCGCTCCAGCCCACCCCCTCAAAATGCGTTCCACCCTTGCGGCAGGGCATGATGATGGACATCCGGCGCAACCAGGGACGGCTGCAGGAGGCGCACGAGCGCAGCAAGATGGTGACACGCAGCGAGGAGATGAAGAAGCTGCGGGAGCAGATGCAGGTGGGGCGCCGAGCCGCGTGGGGACGGCACCAGCAGCCCCCGGGCGCTGGCGGCGGCTCATGGTGTAGCCTGGAGGCTGTACTGTGGTTGCGGCACTGCAGAGCATCTATGCCTGGGCAGAGGAGGCACAGCTTTGATGCAGCATGTCCTGTCCTGGGCTTGCCTGTGGCAGCGGAGGAGCTGGCAGCGTGCGCTGGCCTGGCTGGCTCGGACGGCGGTGCCTTTCCTCGAAGCTGTTCATTCCTGCCTTGCAGGACGACATCAACGCCGTCAGCAAGTCTGCGGACGCCATCAAGAAGAAGCTGGCGGAGCTGGACCGGCACAATGAGCAGGTTGGGCTGGCTGCAGAGGGCGCTGAGCACGAGGTGCCCCAGCAGGCCGTCTGTCTGCCCTCCGTAGCTGGCCGTGCAGCAGGTTTGACTCACTCTGCAGCTGGAAAGGGCCAAAGCAGCAGAGTGCCAAGGTGTGGGCTCGCTGCGCCTGCCGCCTCCGCCGCAGGCCCTCAAACGCAAGGGGTGCGGGCCCGGCAGCAGCAGCGAGCGCACGCGCACCGCCATCACGGGCGCGCTCAAGAAGAAGCTCAAGGACTTGATGGGCGAGTTCCAGGACCTGAGGTGGGACATCAACGGGGGCAAGACGTGCAGGAAGCGATGCCAGCAGGGGCCCGGGTCGGCGGCGGCGGAGCGTTTCATGGAAGAGGCAGCCTCAGCGGCAAGACATGGCGGCAGCTCCCCTTGGCCAGCTTGCGCACTCTTCATCACCCAGCAGCCCTGCTCCTGCTATTGCCGCCGCAGGTCGCGCGTGCAGGCCGAGTATCGGGAGGTCGTGGAGCGGGTGTGTACACGGGTGCGCCACAGCCTGCGTTTGTACGGCCTGTGACTCACCCAGGCCCCTCCAGCAGCTGCTGCGTGCTGCGTGCCGCCCTTGCTGCCCCACCTTGACGCATGCCGCGCCTGGGCGCCTGCTGGGGCTGCAGTCACGGGCCAGCACGCCAACGAGGAGGAGATTGAGCAGATGATTGAGACCGGGAGTCGGAGACGATCTTCCAAAAGGCGATCCTGGAGCAGGTGCGGCGGGGAGGCGCGGGGCACCCTCCACCGGGCAGCAGCCGGGCAGCGCGGGAGCGCGACCCGGCGGCATGCCGGTGCTGCCCGAGGCTCTAGGGGGAGCGGAGGCCATTGCTGGTCCACTGGGAGTGGTGCAGCACCTCCTTCCCTGTTGTTCTGCGCCTCTGTGCCACAAGGGGGCGCCCGGGAACCCAGCAGCTGTGCCTGCCCGCAGGGCCGCGGGTATGTGATGGACACCCTGGCTGAGATCCGGGAGCGGCGCGACGCGGGTGGGCGCGCGATCCTGCCTGCTGCACCTGCGCCTGCTCGTGTCGCTGGGTGGCCCCTCCCTGTGCATGCCGTCGGCCTCCACTCTGCACACGCCCTCGCGCGAGCCCCCCTTGCCCCAGCCCTGACCGCCGCCCCCGCCCACTCGCGCAAGCCTCCCCCTTGCCCCAGCCCTGACCGCCGTCCCCGCCCACGCATCTTTGAACTGTCCCTGCAGTGATGGAGCTGGAGCGGTCGCTGATGGAGCTGCACCAGATCTTCCTGGACATGGCGGTGCTGGTGGAGGCGCAGGGCGAGATGCTGGACAACATCGAGGCGCAGGCGTGTGGGGGTGGGGGGTGGCGTTTTGGGGGAGCAAAGGGGCGCGGGTTGTGTCGGGCTGGTCGAGCCACCAGGGGTCCCCAGCATGCCCAGCCGGCGGGCGGTGGCTGGGCTGGGCGCCACCAAGGAAGCTTGCAGAGGAAAGGTGGCAGCGGTGCAAGTTTGCGTCCGCCCGGCTGTGCCCCTTCCTCTCCGAGGTGTTCATGTCCGCCCGGCTGTGCCCCTTCCTCTCCCCTCGCTGTCACCTTCCCATGCTCACCGCGCGTGCTGCAGCAATGCACCTGGCGCCTCGCTCACTGGCAGCCGCCTCGCTGTGACACCCTGCTGTGCCCTGTGTGTGCGCAGGTGGCCAAGAGCGTCGAGTATGTGCAGGCGGGCACCACCCACCTGGTGGCCGCCAAGCGGCTGCAGAAGAACACGCGCAAGTGGATGTGCGTGGCGCTGATCCTGCTGCTCATCATCGCCGCCGCCATCGCCATTCCAATCGCCATCAGGCTGGCTGGCTGACGCGCCGCAGCGCGTCGCAGCACTCTGCGCCGCTGCAGCACCCTGCGCTGCTGCAGCACCCGACTGTCCGTCTGGAAGCTGCGGCAGGTGCCGCTGCAGAGCTTACGGCCCTGGTGCTCTGGCTGGGAGTGGGCCCGGCAGCCGTGCAGTTGCCCCGGGCACGCATCCGGCACAGCTCGCTTCAAACTAGACTTCCGGGACAGCAACGCTCCCCTCACCCTGACTGCACTGCTGACTCTGGGATGCCTGCTGCTGCAGCTCCCTCCCCCAAAAACTGCGCCTGCGCATACCTGGCTTTCACCTCATGCGACTGCCCTCCTGCTTGGGCTGCCCTTGCCCTACGCGTCCACTCCCTCGCTGCTGCTGCCTGTGTGGCCCATGGGGCCCTACGTTGCTGTCAAGGCATCTCTCTCAGCAGCCGTGGTCGTCACACCTCTCAATACAACTGGGTGTCAAGCTCCTGGCTGTCGTATGCCTGCCGTATGGCACCTGATCACAGCTGTGCGCTGACCGCCCTGGGCCAAGCCCTGCAGCGGCCAACCCAATGCTCTCCTGTCTGTCTCGAGGTCCCGGCCTCTCCTCCGGCGCAAATTGTTAATGACCGTACGCACCCCTGCGCCAACGCGGGTTTCAGCCCCGTCTACTCCCAGCGTCTTCTCGGGCCTGGGCAGCGACCACCTACTGGCTGAGGGTACCGGCGGGATCGCTGCTAATGCACGTCAGCCTGGCCGTGCCCACCTTGTTTGCTGCCGAAGTGGCGCTGTCCCGCCACATGCGGCGATCCGCCCCCTCCAACGGCGGCCTGTACTCGTGCCGGCACGAACTGTCTGCGGGCCTTGTGCGGCTGAACGAGGCCCTTCTGGCCTCTGCCTGCCTCTGGCCCAAAGCCTGGCTGTACGAAATCGGGGCTGGCGGGGGCGGCAACGGCAACAGTCTGCCCTCGGCGCTGCGCCACGCCGCTCCGCTGATGTGGGCGAGCGCGGCCTCCGCTCGCCTGCTCTTCTGGACATTCACCATTCGCATTTGGTGGGCCGGCGCGCATCGCCTCCTGGCTTTGAGGGCTGCAAGCAGCGGACCTTGCAGGCATTGCCGTGGGGCGGCCCCACCAGCTGCGACCACGCTGCACAGCCTCCGCCTCCCCTGCCCGTTGCCCCCGTCCCTGCAGCGACGCCCTGCCGCTGCACCTGCTCAAGGCCTTTACGCTGGTGCGGCGCAACGCCGAGGTGTGCACCGGCGCTGCCCTGGCGCACCCGCAAGCGCAAGCGCTGACCCACCGCGCCTTCGAGCTGCTGAGCATGCTGCGCTTACGCACCCTGGCGCCAGGGCTCAGTCCCCGCCACGAGTGCGCCGTTGCGCTGACGTATCTGCACCTCACGCTGGCGGCGGCGGCGCCCGCGGCTGCGGCGGCGGCGGCCGAGGCGAGCCTGTCTGCGGCTCATCAGCGGCGGCGCCGTTCGCGCGGGCTGCTGCCGGAGAGAAGGGCTGGCAGGCGTGGCTGTACGGCGCGCTGGAGGACCTCTTCCAGGCTGCGGACTGGCCCTGGGCGGCAGCGATGGGCTGGTTGCTGTTGGGTGCTCTGTTTGACGCCTCGCTTCTGGTGGCGGCGCCGTGACTGTGGGGGCCACCCCGTGGTGCCCTTGGTGCTCCCTGGCAACAAAGCTGCCCCCCATTGCTATAACGGCCAAAATGAAGTGTAGTAAGCGACTGCCGCAAACTGGAACCCGGTTCGTCGCTGTTTGGGGCTCCTTGCAGGCGGCCGCGCTCCTGTCAGACGTGCACCTGGCGGCGGCAGCTGCCCAGCATAAAACCCGGTTTCGCGGGACGCGGGTTGTTATTTTGTATCGTCTACACACCTGGTTCTGTTTAACCAGCATAACGATGCCTGCCGCCGACTCCCCACGTGAACCGGCTCCCAAAGGCCTGCACCTCTGGACTGCAGCCGCGCCGAGCGGCCAGCGGGTTACAATTCTGTTGGAGGAGCTAGGCATGTCGAGCGCCGTTGAGCTGCACACGGTGGGAGCAAGTTGGGTCCTGGCAGGCACCGCTGTTGCTGCCGCCAGCTCCTTGCTGGCTGCTGCTTGAATGACGGCTGCGACAATGCTTGCCTGGCCCTGTGCTCTCACCCCTCTGCAGGTCGATCTCCAGAAGCGGGAGCAACTCGTTCCGGAGTTTGCTGCATCGGTCAACCCTGCGCAGCTCATCCCAGCGCTGGGTGGGTGCCTCGGGCGGGCGGCGGCAGAAGCTGGTGCAAGCCGCTGGCTGCTGTTGCCGGATGGCCTCCATTTGCGCCCTCAACCGCTCCTTGCTCCGCGGCTGTGTGCAGTGGATTATGATGCGGGCGGGCAGCCCATCATCGAGAGCGGCGCTGCGCTGATGTATCTGCTGGAGTGCAAGGCGCCTGCCGCCGGCAGCGACGCGCGTCGGCGGCGGCGGCGGCGCTGCTGCCGCCGCCCAGCGACACGGAGCGCCGCGGCCAGGTCATGGCCTGGCTCTTCTGGCAAATGGTGAGCTGCGGGGGAAACCCATGCCGCATGTAGGCATGCGCCTGGCGTGTGGGTGGCGACGAGGGGCGCCCTTCCGCCGAGCAGGATGAGCCTGTGCCGCTCGAGCGAGCGTTGGCAGCACAGTAGAGGGCTCCCCTTGACACCCCCGCTCCCCCTCCCCCTTCAGTCCACCTGCTACGCCGCTGCCCGCCGCTTCTTTGCTGTGGTGAACCGCGGCGCGCCCGGCACCCGGAGACCATGCGCTACGCGGCGGAGCAGCTGCAGCAGCAGCTGGCGGTGCTGGAGGGCCAGCTGGTCAAGACAGGTGCGGGGGCAGCGGCTGCGGGCACCCCAGGGGCAGCCGCCCTGCGCCCGTTTTCATCCCCGCGGTCTGCGGCTGGCAGGGAGCTGGTCAGTCGTGGGTGCTTGCTGCGGAGGGGCTTAGGGCAAGGCGTGGCTCCGCCGGCCCGCCCCACTGTAGCTGCATACAAGTGCTCCGCCTGATCCCGGCTGCACCGCTGCAGGATCCTACGTGGCCGGAAACTTTTACTCGGTGGCGGACATCGCGTGCTTCCCCTTCATCGCGCTCATCGCATCCGTCCTGGGTGAGCGCAGCGGCCAGCCTTGAGCTGGGCAGGCAGCACGTGTTTGGCACGGAGTTTGTGTTCGTTCCGAGCTTGGCGCACCACGCCCGCCTCGCCGGGCAGGCGGAAGACTTTGTTGGTGCACTGACGACAAACATGGCTGGTGCTGCTGCCTTGCTGGTCTTCCTGCCGCAGGGGCCGACCTGGCCGCCGACATGCCTGCCCTCAACGGGTGGATGAAGCGGATGAGGGAGCGGCCCGCCGTGAGGTGCTTCGCCGCCGCTTGCGAAGGAAAAGCCGTCTGCACAGCGGCCTGTTTTGCTGCTGTTGCTGTGCCTCAGGGTCCAGGGGGCCAGGCAGGCAGTCTGCAAAGGCAGCTGAAGGGCGACGAGCTCGTCGTGAGCCACCTCTTGTGCCTCTCCCGTGCCGCGCAGGAAGGGCATGGCCGTGCCCTCCCCAGCCCCCTTGCTGCGTCCCGGACAGGAGGCCGACGTCACGGTGCACAAGCTGCGCTGCGCCCTGCTGGAGGTGGGCGTGAAGGGCGTGGCGGTGGGGGCGCCCGAGTGGTGCTGCCGCCAGAGTGAACGCGCAGCTCCAGCCGCCACGGGCGCAGGCAGCGCGGCGCCTGGCCCCGAAATGAACGAACACTGAGTCTTGATGAACGCCAAGCCTACATGCTCTCTTTGTACTACGATAGCTCCCTATATGTCTTGATTGGTTGATTGCTGTGCATTGTTGACCTGCCTTTACACGTGATGTGCGGGCACGTCGGCTGTCGCGGACGCTGCCGCCAGTTTAACATCAGGCAAGAGTTTGAGTGTCTTCGCGGGATGCAGGCCCTGCTGGGAGCACCCCAGCTGCGAAGGAACCAGGGCAGTTGGCCCGGGGTGGGGAGGCTCAGCTCATGCGTCGGCGCTCAGCTTGCCAGCTCATCATCCCTCAAGTGTCATGCCTGTTGTTCTTGCTCATAAGCCGCGGCCTCTCCCTCACTCACAGCTCGTATGTCATCAGTTGCGCCGGCCGCATTGTCCAGGCTGCGCTGCAAGGTTTCCACGTTTGCCAGCACCTCTCTTCGCGCGGCGCAGCGCGGCAAACACATTGAGACCACCGCAGCAAGTGATCCCGCCGTGATCGCAGCAATGGACGCCGCCGCTAAGTCTCGTGCCAAGGCTGCCGTCCTGGGGTGGGCGGGGGGCTCCACAGGCTGGCGGGCCCACCACGTCCCACTCTGAATGTTGCTGCTGGGTGCACCTGAGCCCAGCCGCTCTGCTCACCGCACCTCTGCTTCCCCCTCGCAGCGCGCTGGTCGCGGACGCCGCCACCACGCCCCTCCACTGGATCTGTGAGCACCCTCCGCCGCGGGTCACTGCCGCCCATGCCGCTTCACGGAAGCTTGCAGACGCTCCCCAGCGCTTGCTTTGTTCCCTGTTCAACATCAATCAAACGATGCGGCCTACAGCCAACAAATGAACTCACCTTACCGTCAACCCCCTGGCTGGCCCCGTGTGTTGCGCCCGCGCAGACGACGCCGACAAGGTGCGCGGCCTGCTGGAGGGCGCGGCCGCCTGCAGGCGCCCGAGTTCTTCCCGGAGCCCTCCTGCCCCTTCTACACTTACCCGGTGGGGGCGCTGTCGCCCTACGGTGAGGCCGCTGCTGTGTGTTCGGACGGGCGTGTGTGGGCATGTGTGTGCAAGGGCGTGTGGGGGAGGGCAGGCGCGCGGGGAGAGGGCGGCCCTCCCCTCCCAACAGCCACGGTTCCGGCTGGTGCTCGCCCGCGCCGCCCGCACGCCTTCCACCCAGCACGCATGCTCACCGCGCACCGCCCCTCCCGCCCGCGCCGCCCGCCAGGCGACGAAGCCCTGGCCACCCTGCAGTACGCCGCCGCGCAGCCGCAGGTGGACGGCCCCGGCCTGGCCCAGCACCTGGTCACCTTCTTCAAAGCGTACACCGGCCGCCTCAACCACACCGCACAGCACTTGGTGGATCGGTGGGAGGCCGGGAGCGGTACCCCGCCGCCGCGGCGGACGACAGCCAGGCAAACGCGATTGTCAAGGTGACGGCGCGGCGGCGCCCGGTGGGGGTGGGTGGGTGGGTGGGGGGGGTTAAGGGGTGTGGGGCTCCCCTTGAGGTTTGGCATGCGGCCCTGGCAGCGCTTGGACCCCAGCAGCACAAGTACACACGTTGTGTGCCCGCCTGCCCAGCCCAAGCACTGACCTCACACGCCCATCCCTCCCTTTGATCTTTCCTGCCGCAGGTGCCGGTGTTGGTGGCGAGGTACGGCGGTACGCCCGCCCTGGCCTCCCGCGTGGAGGAGGCCGTGCGCGCGCAGCAGAACAGCGACGAGGCGGTGGCGTGGGCGTGGCCGCCGCCGCCATCCTGGAGCGCGTCGTGCTGACCGGCTGCTCCCCGCGGAGGCGGTGGCCTGGGCGCTGGCGCCGGGCAGCCTGGCGCCCGAGGCGCGCGAGGCGCTGGCGCCGCTGGAGGCGCAGGAGCGGGCCAGCGTGACAGGTGGGCCGCCCTTGGCAGGCTGCCTTGCTTTGGGGCGGTCTTGCTGGGCGTGCTCTCGGAAGGAAAACAAACCGCTGGAGGCCGGGGCGAGCGCTGCAGACGGCACTGTTACCCAGCTTCTCACCGGCTGCCGCTGGCGCTCACCCTCATGGCTGCTGCTTTCCTGCTGCAGACATGGTGTGGCAGGTCACCAAGGCGCCCTCCTGCGGTGAGCCTAGCTTCTGGCTGGATTCCTCTGTACCTCAGCAGCGGTACCTCCTCCTGCATGCCACGTGCCTGCCTGCCCCGCCAGCCAGCGTGGCCGGCCCAGCGGGGACCCTGCGTGGGCTTGCCGTCCATGCTGGCGGCTGACCCCTGCCGCGCTGACCCTGGCTGCCGCCGCCGCAGCGATGCCGGGTGCCCTGGTGAATGCGCTGTACTGCGCCCAGGTCTCCTCAAGGTGGGCTGCCTGCCTGCCCCGACGAAAGCAACCCCGCAGGCGCTCCTGCTCCACGCCTGCCTGCCGCCGCCGCCAGGGGGCACCACCGCGCCCTGCTGGCGGGAGGCCGCGCCGCCTCTCTGCCTTGCCACGCTGCCGCGGCTGGCTTCACTTCCTGCTGTGGGCCCCTGCCAGCGCATGCCTGCAACAGCAGGCTCGGAAGGTTCGACGCTCCAAAACACGAGTGGCCCCCTCAAAAAAACTCCACTCCCCTCAACAACCCAGCGAACTGGCTGCCGCCTGCCTGTCCCTGCAGCTACGTGGACGCCGTGCGCTCCAACCTGGCGGCGGCAGGCGACAACTGCAGCCGCGCGCTGTACGCGGGAGCCCTCCTCGCCGCCACGGTGAGTGGTGCTGGGCCGCCCCGCGCTGGGAGTCTCTGCTGTGCCGCTCCCGCCGCCGCGGCCCCCCACAACCCTTTACCTAGCACCTCCCAAGCCAGGGTGCCGGGCGGCGGTCTGTGGAAAGGCCCCTGGGCGCCCCATCGCCCACCCTTGCCCCCGCTCGCTGTGCAACTGTCGCTGCAGGGGGGGAGGCCGCGGTGCCAAACGGCTGGAAGGACCAGCTGGCCCCGGGCCTGTACCCGCAGCTGGAGGCGCTGACGGATCAGCTGCTGGCACGCCGCAGCGACTGAGCCGACCGATCGACGCTTCACGCGTGCACGCTGCGCGCCGCCGTCGGGCGGCTCTGCTGCCGCTGGTGCCTGTTTTGCCCCTTTTGGACCATGGGCCCCCATGCTTGCAGCTGGCGACAGGGCCATGTAAACACGGTTGAAAGGGTCATTGGCGGCGCAGATGTGAAGAACGGGGAGCCTCAGGAGCTGGGGTGGCTCTCCTACAAACAAAACAAGGGGCACTGCTTACCGCGCCTCGCGCCCCTCACGCCGGCGGCCCTGGCTGCGGCCGCTGCGCCTCAGCCCCTCCCACAGGTGGGCAGGCGGGGCCCATGGCCACAGGCAGCACCGGGGGCAGCCCAGGGGCAGGGCGGGGCACCGCCCGCGGCGGCTCGCCGACGCGAAAGCGCCGCAGGAAGGTGGCGATGGCGTCGGCCACGCGGTCAGGCTCATCCTCGTGCACAGCGTGCCCCGCCTGCGGCGGCAAGCAGGCAGGGATCGAGCCGGTGCCGGGCGCATCAACGGCGGCAGCCCGGCAGGGGGTACGCGCCCGCATGATTTCAGCAAGGCCATGAAACCCGAGCCAGCTGGCAGCGCGAGCCGCACTGGCAGCTCACACGTGGCAAGCAAGCCGCGGAGCGAGCAACAAGCGCACGCGCAGCGAGCACCAAGCGCACGCGCAGCGGCCCGCCGTGGCAGCAGCCCCGCGCGGCGGCGGTGCCGGGCGCGAGGCGGCGGCGGGGGGGGGGGGGGGCGGCGCACCTGCGGCAGCAGCACGGGCTGGAACTTGCCCTGCATCTGGCCGATGGTGAGGGCGCGGTCCAGCCGGTCGGTGCCCACCAGCACAAGGACCTGCTCCAGGGGGGTGGAACGCGTGGTGGAGGTGGGGGTGGGGGCGGCGGGGGGGAGGGGGTTCAAAGCGCGGTGGGGAAGGTGGGGGGAGGGTGAGAGGGGTAAGCTGCCTGGGAGAGATGGGAGCCAGGGGGCACGCGACGCCGCAGACACCAGCAGGCTGCGCCGCCCGCAGCCGCAGCCCGGCCCCGGCCGCACCTTTGGCACCGCCAGGCGCAGGAAGGCGTCGCTGAGGCCGAGGTACCAGCCCTCCCAGAAGGGGGCCGAGCGCTCCAGCTGCGTGCGCCACACCCAGCCGCCGCCGCCGCTGCTGCCGCCCGCTGGCTGCAAGGCACCGCCGCGCTGCTGCTGCTGCTGCTGCTGCTGCCCCTCCTGCTGCTGCTCCGGGGGTGGCTTGTCCTTGCCGCCCCTCGTTTGCTGTCCCTTCCGCAGCCTCCCCCCCCCCTCCTCTTCAGGCAGAGGCGCCAGCCCTGTTGCGGCGAGGGGCTGCTCTGCAGGCTGGCCATCCACGCCGCAACCCCCTCCCCCGCCCCTTCAGGACGCAGCATGGCGGGCAGGGACACGTGCGCCGCCTCCTGCCGCTTGCACATGCCTGCGGGGGCCGAGCCAGCCAGGAAAGGGGAGGAACGAGCTTCCGTTCGATCACTACGACTCCACACCGTGCGCTCGGGCAAGCAGCGCTGCGCGACGGGCCAGGCGGCCGCGGGTGGCGCCTTCACCGTTATGCACGCGTGCGCGGCTGCCTCCCCGCAGCGTCGGCGCCCACCCGAGTCGAGCGCCCAGCCCACCGCCTGCTGCAGCGAGTTGAAGCGCCTGGGGCGCTTGGCCAGCACGCCGGCCATGTAGGGGGAGGGAGGCGAGGGCAGTGCCCTCCACCACATCAATCACAACCACCCCCGCCAGGGAGGGTATGCCTGCGGGGCGCGGCAGGCGGCGCAGCAGGCGCAGGCGTTGGCGGACATGCGACGGATGAGGTGGCATGGCGAGCCGGGGAGGGGGGATGCCAACGGCAGGGTGGGGCGCAGAGGTGAGGCGTCCCGCGCGCAAGCAGGCTTACAATACCAGCCATGGACTGAAGGGAAGCGGCTGCGCGCAGCGAACATGCACGGCGGCGGCGGCAGCGGCGGCGTACCCCGTGGCGGCGGCGTGCACCGCGACCGCCCCCCATGGAGTGACCACACAGCACGGTGGGGGCTGCCACACCCGTCGGCGGGGGCTGCTGCGCTGCCGGCCGGGCCTCGCTGTCCGCAGCCTCGCCGCCGCCGCTGAAGAGGGCGCGCCAGAGCGTCACCGTGTCGGCTGCCAGCGTGGCGGCCGCCAGGTCGGCTTCGTCTTCTGCCTCTGTCAGGCCGTGGCCTCGCAGGTCGGGGGCAACCAGCCGGCACCTGCAGAGCCAGATGCGGCGGGCATGCAGCTCAAGCCCTGGCTAGCGTTGCGTTGGGAAACAGGCTGGGGGAGAGGAGGGGGGGGGCCTGAGGCGGGCGAAGGTGGATGGGGGAAGGGAGGGGGAGGTTCCACGGCAGGTTTGTCTGCTGCTGGTGATGCCGGTTGCGTGGGGGAAAGGATGTACGGGAGGGGAGGGGGGAGATAGAGAGGGGGATGCGCTGCACGGCGTGCAGCGTGAGCGCGGCGCTGCCCGGGGGCGCACCTGCCCTTCAGCCGCTGCGCCAGCAGGGCCCAGGTGAGACCCGTGTAGCCGCCGCCGTGCAGGCAGAAGATGATGGGGCCCGCGTCGCCTGCAAGGGCAGCAGGTGGGCAGGTGGGTGCAGCCTGGACCCAAGCAAGGCGCAGCGGGCGGCGCTACGCCGCCATCCCCCACCTGCTTCATACACATTGAATGTGGCCTTCCGACTCGGGCACTCCACCTGCCGCTGCCGGTCAAAGTAGGCTGACCAGGGCAGCGGCAGCGGCATGCTGGGATCGCGGGGGCCACAGGCTGCTCCCGGCTGTCGGCCGCGCCGCCTCCCAGCTGCCGGGAAAGGCCTACAGGGCGGGGTCGCACCATGCTCAGCTGGACGCTGCAGGCGGCACACAGGACAAAAGCTGGGAAGCGATTGCTGCTGCACTGCCCACAAGCCAACTGCGCTTGTCGCGCAGATGCCCACCTGCCGCTGCCAACAAGGCGG
The DNA here is from genome assembly GCA_025917655.1 of Chlorella sorokiniana. NCBI lineage: Eukaryota > Viridiplantae > Chlorophyta > Trebouxiophyceae > Chlorellales > Chlorellaceae > Chlorella > Chlorella sorokiniana. The sequence goes on from CP084610.1 coordinate 624,951, forward strand.
CGCGCCGCATGTCGCCAGGGGGCCTGGGCGGCGGAGGAGGCATTCCTGACATTGTTGATTGTGGTTTCAAGCCGTTGATGAAGTGTTTGGGGCTGATTTTTTGATTGGGGTTCAGCGATCGCGTTTCCCCTGTATCCTCAGCGCCGCCTCCGTCCCTGGTACAATTGCTCACAGAATCGAACTCGCAGCGCGATAGGGCTTGCGGAGGTGCATTCGCGAAGCGAAACTGGGGGCTCCCGGCTCTCGGCGCAGCACACAGCAGGTGATCATCTGGCTGTGTGCAGGGGCACCATGTGGCAGGCGTCTCAGCACATTTCAATACTTGAATCTGCTGGGACCTCCCCGTCTTGCCTCCGGCGAGCTCAGGGCACGGGGGTGCAAGCTAACGGGCTCTCCTACAGGCCCACCTTCGGCTCCCGACACGCCCGCCTACGGGTTGGCTCGATCCCGAGTGCGCCTTGGGCGCAGCCGGGCCGCAGCCCCGGGCAAGGGCCCTCGGAGCCATGGGAGAGGACCGGCAGAGCTCCCTGTCACAGCTGGCCCGCGACCATAGTTTGCTGCTGGTGAGAGAGCCATCCATCCGTCCGTGACCCCCATGACCTGCCGCTGCACGCGGCCCAGCCTCCCTGCCGTCGGCTTCCAGGGCGCCGCGTACGCGGCGCCTGTGGGCTGCGCGCCAGCGGGCCCTGGCGCGTTGCTGGTCTCCCGTCCGGCCGGGCCACATGCCTCCTTGGTCCAAACGCTGCAGGAGGAGCGCCTCGGAGGCTTGTTCAACCGCGGCGGCAGCCAGGGTGAGCGCCCAGCGGGCGGCCTGCGGCAGCTAGCGCGCTTGCAGCAGCTGGCGACCTGAGCCGCGAGCCTTGCCTGCTTCATTGCTGCACCGGCCGACTTGAACGGCACTCGTGTGTGCCCTGTGTGCTGTGCTCGGGACTGGTGGCGGGGCCGACGTGGCCATAATGGCGTACCTGTTGTTCCTCGCCCTCCCCGTCTGCCCCGGTCATGTCTTACTCGTGCATTATCGTCCATGCCAGCTCGGCACCCGGGCTTTTTCGCTCAAGCTGCCCTTGCTCCTGCCTGCCTGCCTCGGTTTGCCTGCCGCAGGCCCCACCAGCTTTGCCGGCCTGCTCCCGGCCCACGCGCCCGACAGAGTCGACCAGTATGCTTCCTTGGGTGAGCGCTCAAAACCTCACTGCTGGGGCCTCCTAAGCCACCGCTGGGGCCGACCCGCAAAGTGCAGAGCTGCCTGCCTGCGCCCGCCGGCAAGCGTGCGGGGTGGCCAGCGCGGCTCCGCAGGCTGTTCGGCGCCTGCGCTGCCGCAGGATTGCGGGATCGGCGGGATCTGCTCCCGATCTCGCCGCCGCTCGCGCCCCCTTCAATCAATCGGCGCCTTCCTTTGGCTGCTTTCCCCTGAAGGCTTCTCACTGCGCGCTCCCCAACCCTTTTCTCTGCAGCGAGCGCGGACGAGGATGGTGGGACAGGGCAGCAGCCGCTGGCACGCTTTGTGTCCAGCCTGGCGCGGGTGCTGCCGGATGGCGTGCAGCTGGCCACCCGCGTGGACGTGCACCTGAGGCCGCCGCTGGCTGGCGCACACGCACCCGGCACACAGCAGCAGGCACAGGCGCAGCAGCAGCAGCAGGCGGCAGACCAGCGGGTGTCGGGCTGGCTGGATCTGGATGCGGGCCGGCATGCCAAGCTGGCGGCGCCGCCTGCACAGGCGGCGGCGCCGCACGCGCGCCCGCGCACAGCCCCTCGCCGCCGCCGGTGGTGCAAGCGCAGGCGTCTCCTGTGCCCGGCAAGCCCTTGAAGATCAGGCTGAAGATTGCGCGGGCAGGCAGCGAGCAGCGCGGCACACCCCCCGACGGCGGCGTGGCGGCGGTGGCGGCGGCGGCGGCAGACCCCCAGGGCGTGCTGCGGGCTGTGCGCCAGCTGGGTGCCGACCGCCCGCTCAGCCCCATCCCCGCCAGCTGGGCAGAAACACTTCGCGGCAGCCCCGCGGGGGAGAGGTTGTGCAGCAGCAAGCGGCGGCGCAGGATGCGCCCTGCGGCGGCAGCAGAGCCCCGCCGCCGAGGCAGCGGCCGCGCCAGCGCAGGAGGCAGGCGCGGCCCCCGCCTCCGCCCGCCAGCAGCAAGCGGTCGATTGGCAAAGGGCGCCCGGCCCCAGCAGCAGGCTGCCCCGGCTCTAGCAGCACCAGCAGCAGCGGTGCCGGCGACGATGGCTGCAGAAGGGCCCGCTGAGCCTCGGGCAGCAAAGCGCCCGCGCCCAGACCCAGCGCCAGTCCCCCAGGCAGCCGCCAAGCAGCCCCAGCCACAGGCCGGGACCGACCCTGCCCCGGAGGCGGACGGCGACGCACTCGCACCGTCCACGGCCGCTGCCGCCGCTGAATCCGCGCCGGCGCCCAAGCGCCCACGCGCCACGCCCCCGCCGCAGCCCCAGCCGCCCAGCCGGGCCGCGGCTGTGGTCAAGGCGTCTAGCACGCCCGCGCCGCAGGCCCCCGCGGCCGGCGGCGGCGCCGCAAGCGGCGGCGGCCTCGCGGCTGTGGCTGCTGCCCTGCCGAGCGTGCTGAACTCCGCGGCTGCGACGGCGGCGGTGGGCCCCAGCACAGCTCTGCACGAGCTGCAGGCAAGCCCTGGGGGCCGTGCGCTTGCTGGTTACGCCTTGCCCCTGTTCTGCCCTCATTGTATGCTGGTACTGGAACAATCGGCGGTGAACGCCGCGTGCTGTGCCTGCCTCGGCCTTGGGTGGCCCCCTTGCTGCCCGTCGTTCCCCGCTCTGCCGCCACCCCGCCGCCCGTCCCCGCCCCTGCCGCAGAAGGAGGGCAAGAAGCTGAAGAAGTTTGCCGAGAAGCGGGTGAAGGACGGCAAGCCCACCCACGTCTCCTCCATGTTCCTCTGCCAGGCGCGCCGCCGCCGACCTCCTGCAGCAGCATGCCGGGCGCCCCCTGCTTCCCATGCGCCGCTGCAGCCGTCCTTGGTTGACACCAGCCCCACTGCTTCCCTCGCTCCTCTTGCCCGCCCCCTACTTCCCTCTCTTCGCGCCCCGTCCCCGGCTCCACCCCCTCCTCCTGCCCTCATCGGACCCCCCTCCCGTGTGCCGCAGAGCTGCGTGAAGTTCTTGGAGGTGGCGGCCACCATGGAGGCCCACCCCGCCAAGTTTTCGCGGGAAAAGTGAGGGCCCGCCGCCCCACCCCTGCCGCCTGCCTGCCACCTAAGGCCCTCGGCGCCCGCGCCGCATGCCCCCGCTCTGCCGCTGCCCAGTGTGCCCTGGCTGGGCTGTTGATTGGGGCTGGTTGGGGCCTGGCTGCGGCATCGCCCCGCCCCGTGAACCCAGCTGCCTCCGCCTGCTGCCGCACGCGGCGGCCCTGGCTCCCCGCCGCCGCCTACCTGCTGGTGTGCTGCCTTTGTTGCGCCGCCCCCTCTCGTTTGAACGCCGGCGTTGTGTGTGTGTGCCGCCCACCGTACCGCAGCACCGCCAGCATGTACAGCCAGACGGCCAGCCTGCTGGACAGCTGCGCTCACAACGCGGCCCGCGCCGAGGGCCCGCCCTCATCACCCGGGCCATCACCCTGCTGGCGCAGCGCCTGGCGGCGGTGGCGCGGCTGCGGGCGGCGCACTGCCTGCGGGCAGAGGGCGCCGCGCTGGCGACGGCGCTGCGCGCCGCCTTTGAGAAGGGGTCGGGGAGACCTTCCAGCGCCCCTCCCCCACCGACAGCAACACCAGCGCCTCAATCTCCATCCCGCTGGATGGCAGCGGCAAGGCGCCGGCGGCCCACCGCAGCGCCTCCGTCCCGCTGCCCGGCGCCGCCGTGGCGCGGGCGGGGCCGGAGGGCGGCGCTGGCGCTGCCGCCGTGCTACCGCTGGTGGGCATGCCCAAGGCTCTGCTGGAGCGGCAGCTGGTGGCGGCGCAGCATTCCGGGGCCGTGCTGGGCGCGCTGTCGTCGTTTGCGCACAGCGGGCAGCAGCTGCGGGAGTACCTGGCAGAGGCGGCGGCACAGGTGGGTGGGTGGGTGCCGTGTCGCCCAGCTCGCGAGAGTGTTGACTGGCGAGTGCCGGGTGTGCCGCTTTGCGTGCCCCCAGCCCCTGCACCGGCATGCGGGCTGGGTCAGCGGCCCGCCAGCCGCCTCGCGTAGCCTGCCTGCCCCATCCCCGTCTCGCCCCCGCCTGCCTGCAGGGAAGCCAGGCGGGCCTGAAGGCCGCGGCCGCCGCGCTGCTGCTGTCTGCCGACGCGGGCATGGGGCCAGCTGGCGCCATCCTGTCGCTGGCCAAGGAGGCCCTGGATGCAATCATGGCCCTGCAGTAGCTGTGCAGGGTGCAACCTCTGCAGAGAGGAGAGAAACGCTACGACAAACCCAACCACCCTCACCCGGGAGCCCTGCCTCTTTCTGTTCCCTTCCTAGGCCCCCAGCCCGCGCTGCGCCGCGGCTGTGAGCGGTCACACCGCTTTCTCATTTTGCCAGCGGTCCCTGTTGTGTCCCTATTGAATGCTTCAACCCCCCTTTTTGTCGCGCCTAGCGTCCCGCGCTGGGCATGCCCCTGCAACGGCAGCCCCCAGGCCCGAGGCGCTTCCCTGGGCTACCGCAGCCTGTTGGCCGCCGCTGCTCTGCATGCTGCAGATGAGCAGCCGGCCTCTCAATCTTCCTCCCAGGCTCCTTTGCTTGCATGGCACCATTTTGGAATACCTGCTCTTGTATCTTTCAAACCCCAGCTTTGCAGCGTTATCAAACTGCCTCTCCCCTTGCTCCATTTTCTGCTCCTACTCATAGAGCGAACGAATTGCTGCCTGGCAGCCTTTATGTGCCTCCCCGTGCCTTCTGCCCTGAATTTGTTCAAGTCCTGCTGTGCCCTGTCTGATCAAGTGCGCCTGACATAGCGCGAGCTTCCCGCCCGACACTTATGGCTGGGCGATTGGTGCGCTGCCGTGCAGCGAGCGCACCCTGCCGCTCCCTCACATCCTGGACCCCTTGCGTAAATCTATGTAATCAGGAGCGAGCTAGCGTTAGGAGCGAGCTAGCGGATGGCTGCCCATACTGGGAGCAGTTGCTGGTGCTCTGTCGCGTCAGCTGGTGCCCTCGGCTGGCACCACCCGGGTGCCCCGCAGCGCACCCAGTCTGTGCGGCAGCGTCAGTTGCTTTTGGAAGACCGGCAGTCAACCGTCAGTGTTCACATCAAAAACAATAGGCATGCGTCAGTGCTTCCACCAAATAACAACCCATGGCGGTATGGCTGGTTAGCAATGTGCACGTCCGGCTGTGGGCTGCGCAGCGTGCCAAGCAGGGGCCCCCGCAGGCTGCACCGCACTGCTGCCGCGCCGCTCAACAATGGGGGAAACGACAGCTGTGGATGTGTGAGTGAGTGCTCATGCATGTGAGTGAGCAAGTGAGTGTTTGAGTGCTTGTGAGTCCTAGGGTGCCGAATGGCCGTCACTTCTCCAGCTCCGCAGCGTGCTCCGCCGCCAGCTCCTCCATGATGCTCTCCTCCTCCAGGTCCAACGCTGCACGGAGAGGGGGAACAGGGGGGACCAGGGGGCGGGCGTGGGGATCAGCGGCTGCCACCGGGTGGCAGGATGTGGGGAGGGGGCGGGGATGAGGCAGCGGCGGCAAGGCGGGAGCAGGCTGCGCAACTGCCTCGAGGACCCTCCATGGCAGCGGCACCCGGCAGCGCACGCCTCGCGGAGTCGAGCAACCGCAAGAGCCAGCGCGGTGTGCGGCGGTGCGGGGCGGGCTGTGCGGCCAGCCCCCATGCAAGCCTCACCCGTCCCGGACTTGGCCCCCTCCATCACCGGGGCCATGCGCTCGGCGGCAGGCTCGGGCGGCGGCACGTGCAGCCGCATCTTGCTGCTGCGCATGCGCGTCATGGTCTGCGGCCGCCAGGGGGGGGGGGGGGGGTGCGCGCGAGGTCGGCGCGGCGTGAGAGCCGCACACACCCCGCATCGAGCCCTGCTGTGCTCTGCAGGCTGGCCCGCCGCCGCAGCTTGCCTCCTGCCCAGCGCATCTGTTCCCAGCCTGCCGCCCTTCCCCGGTCTTGAATCCACTCCCACCCTCAGTTCCAGCGCCCCCGTCCCCCACACACACGCACGCACACACCTTGAGCAGCTCCTGCCGCCCAGGCGCCTTGGCGCGGCACCAGGGGTGGCTCAGCACGTCGCCCACCGTCAGCCGCTGGCGTGGGTCCACCAGCAGCAGCTTCTTGATCATGTCCTTGGCGTCGGGGCTGACCGCGGCCCACACCTGACGGACGGGGGACAGAGACAGGGGAGGGTGTCGGGGGCAGCGGGGCTGGGCAGCCTCGGCGGTTGCATCGCAAGGGCTGGTGAAGGGACATGCCGGTGGGGGAGGAGGGAGGGGGGCAGCCTTTGGGGATGCATGAGCGGGCGCAGGGGGAGCAAAGGGATGGCAGGAGGGCGACGGCGGCCCTGGGGCAGCCACCGCACGCGCCCCGCCCGGCCCAGCCCCCACCTCGTCGTTGAAATCAAACTTGGCCTTCCTGCGCAGGATGGAAGGGCGGATGCCGGAGGGAAGTGGGACCAGAGCAAACCAGGGACGCGGCGGCTGCCCGGGCAAGCAGGGCATCCGGCGCCACGCCATCAACCATAGCTCAACACCGTGCCCAGAAGCCAGCCGTTGAGGAACGGAACAGTGAGGCTCAAACGTTCGCAACACAGCTCACCTGATCTTCTCAAACAGCTTGGGCTCGCTGTCGTCGTAGAACGGCGGGTAGCCGCCCAGCAGGATGAAGAGGATGACGCCTGCGTCGGTCGGCAGGCGGGCGCGTCCCGGACTGAGCCGGGTGTTGGGGCCGAAGATGGGAACACAGCAGCAGGCGAAGCAAAACGGTGCAGTGCAAAGCGTCTGAACAGGCACAGGCAAGAGCGGCGCCTGCGGGCAGGGATGGGTGGCCCAAGGGCGGCAAGCCGCGCAACGCCCATCCACCAGGCCCAGCATGGCGACTGGGCCCAGCTGGCATGCCACCCACCAGCGCTCCAGAGGTCGCACTCGGGGCCATACCGGGCGGGGCCACCCTGCAGCAGGGCCAAGACTGGGTGAGCGCTTCCACAGCTGTATCCCACGGTCCCCACTGGAAAAGCAAGCAGCAGCACGGAAGAGCTGTGGAGAGGCAAGGCGCCATACGGTGCGCCCTGGCAGCTGGGCGGGCGCCCTGGAACCCAGAGCCAGGGGGTGGTCCCACCTTGATGATTTCAGGGGCCACATACTGAGGCGTACCGCAGACGGTGGTCAGCGCGCTGGGGCCACTGTACTTCTTGGCGAGGCCGAAGTCTGCAGCAGAGGGGCGCACCGGGGTTGCCTTGTGTGATGAGGCAGGCACGTGCTTGCGGGCTGAACAGCAGCAAGATCCCCGAGCACCAGGTGTGGAGCCTGCATCAATCAGCCTGCAAGCAACCTCCACAAGCTGCATGCCACAAAGGCGCAACCACCTCCACCACCCAGCGTCCACCCGCCATCCTTCACCCAACGCCAGCTCATGGTGCCCCGGCAACGCACCACCACCCATCTCATCCTACCTCCTCCCCCAAAACAAAGTTTGACGTTACTGCAAAAGCAAGAGAAAAACCCGAGACCAAACAGCCACCTTTGTCGCCGCCCCTCACCCGCAATCTTTATGTGGGAGGTGTCCTTCTTGGCCACCAGCAGCAGGTTCTCCAGCTTCAGGTCGCGATGCACGACGTCCCTGGGGGCAGGCAGGCACGCCGCGGGCGGCGGTTGCAAGGCGCGGGGCAGGGATGGCTGGGGCCAAGGGCTGGGACTGCCGCGGCAGCACGAGCAAGTGATGAGGGGAGAGGGAGGGCAGGGCAGCCCGCTTGCTGCAGGGCGCCCACTTGCTGTGCAGGTACTGGATGGCCCTGATGATCTGCAGGAAGATGGACCGCGCGTCGGCCTCACTGTAGTGGCCCTGCGGTGCAGGCAAGCCGGGGGAAGGGCTGGTGCGCTTTCTTCTTATGGAGGGAGAGGTGGAACGGCGCTTCACGGTTGACTTGTCCACTGGCCCACATCCACAACCCACATGTCACACACCCAGTCAAATGCAGTTTCCCGCCCACCCCACAAAAGCAAGACATACATCTTCCCTCCCTTCTCATGCCCCTCGAATCCAAATCTACACACACTCCCACACACACATACACTCCCACACACACGCGCGCGCATGCGCGCACACACACACACGCACGCACACAGCACACCTTGTCCAGCACCGCATCCAGCAGCTCCCCGCCCTGCAGCATCTCCATGATGAGGTACACCTTGTTGTCCTCCTCGAAATACTCTGCAGGGCAGCGGTACAGGGGCGGTCAGCCGCGGCAGCTGCTGCCTGGACCGCCGCCGTCGCAAGGCATGCCAGCGGTGCGGGGTGCGGGGTGCAAGCGGGGAGGCCAGCAGGCGGCCATGCTTCAGCTGCAGCCGCACCCTTCATGAAGACGATGTTTTCGTGCTTGAGGGAGATGAGGATGTCAATCTCCTTGAAAATGTCGGCGCGGCTGCACCGCGGCAAGAGGAAACAGATGGAAATGCGTTGAGCTGCATTCCCATGCAGCTCAAGCATGCACAACAGGCCCTCAGGACCGCATGGGGTCCCCATCATGCCGTGGTGCACGCTGCTGGCTGGGGGCGCGACCACACTGCAGGCACCCCGCCTGCGGCCCCCCTCTTTCGCCGCCTCAGCAAAGGTCTAGAGAAGAGCGCTGCGACGCCCGGCCCCCGCCGCATGCCCGACCCAACCGTCGACGCGCGCTCGGCCCCACCTGCTCTCGTTCTCATTGTACTGCTTGCCGGGGGCGGCAGGCTCATGATCTTGCAGGCCCACTGCTGGCCGGTGGCGCGGTCAGTGGCCAGCTTCACCACAGAAAAGCCTGTAGAGGGGGAGAGGAGACCACGCAGAGCTGTGAAGAGCAGACGGATCCAGCGGGGCGGCGGGATGCCGCGCCGCATGGCCATGTAGAGCCACGCACCGCCGGTGCCGATGGTCTTGCCAATCTTGTACACGTCGCGCACGCTCACGCCTTTGCGCATCTTGTGCTCCACGCTGGAGGAACGGAAGGGAGGGGGTCTTGCAACCTTTCATCAAGGCCAAGACGTGCAGGGCTGACCGCTGGTGCCGCGGCACTCGCGTCGGGGCTGTGGGCAAAAGTGCAGGCAGGCGGCGGCAGCGGCGCTCACTCGGGCAGCACGGCTGGCTGCTGTGAGCGACCGGCGTGCCGCTTTTCGTCGTTCGCATCCGCTCTATGGCCGCCGCTGGCAGCAGCGGAGTCGCTGCTGCACAGGTTGCCCATCTTCGCCTTGCTTTTGCTGGCCCCCAGCGTGTACGTTGAAGCTGCGGCGTCAACACAATGCTGGAGTCGATTGAACAAATGGCAAGCGTCCTTCACCCCAGCAAGAGCGAGGGCGGGAGCTGGGACAGGTGGGGAGGACCAGCACCGCACCTTTGCGGTTTGTGCGCTGCAAGAGCCAGATCAACCGCTCTTGATGCCCGGCTGTCCTTCCGACGACCTGAGGGTCGTGGGCAAGCGGGTAAGCAGGAGACAAGCTCGGTGAAGCCGGCGATAGCGGCGCCCTTCGGAGGTGCTCCAAACGAAAGCAGCTATGCCATAGCCAACAAGCAGCGCCCAGCATGGGCCCAGCATGAGCCCAGCACAAGCCGCCCTGGCGCGCCGCCCGCCCAGCTGGCCGCCCTTCTGGTTGCGGCCGCCTGCCCAACATGTGGAAAGCCGACGACCCTTGAATGCGAGGGCTCCCGTTTCCCATTGAGGCAGGTGTACAAGTACGAGAAATTAACATCTGAAACAACTTTGGCCGCTCGTAACAGCTGGATCTGCTGTGGCCTGCAGCTGCCCAGCTCATCACGCAAGGGCCTCATGGCGTCGATTGGGGGCAAGAGTTGCCACACGGCTACTATTCGCAACAGTTGAAAGAAGGAAAAACAAGGACGTGACAGGCTGGGTCTCCTGTCAGTAGAATAAACAACGAGCAGGCCGCAAGGGAGGGCAAGGGATCAGGCCACGGGCCGACAATGCAGCTGCACCATGCGGCAGCTGCCCAGCCTTGCGACATGAACGGGCGACAGTAGGGGGCGACAGTGGGGGCCAGGAGCACGGCCAGACCTCCTCAGCATTGGAGGCTCGGTCCTGCGTGCTCGAGAGAGGTCGCAAAGCAAGCATGTACAATACGTGCAAGTGGGGCAATGGGAAGGCGGTGGGCAAAGCGTGCAGCGCATGCGAGGGCGCGCGATTTTTAAAACCGGAATGCTTAATGCAAAAGGGTTTGGCCACATCAACAGAGTACAGTATGCAAGGATGATGAACACGTTACAATCAGGGGGTGCAGGGGCTGGGGTAATGGGGTACCTTCATGGAGCCTTGGGGGGGGCTGGGGGGCGGGGCTCACGGGGACGAGTCAATGGCGCGGCGCAGAAGGCGGCGTGCGTTGACGCCACCGCAAGTGGCCTGGCAGGCGGCCAGGGCATCGCTGGTCTCTGTGAGGTTGGCCCTGACCACACTCAGCTCGGAGGTGCAAGTGGCGGCGTCGGCCAGTGCGTCGTCCCGCTCCTGCACCGCAGCATCCCGAGCGTCGGCAGCGTCGGCGGCATCCTGCCGGGCCGTCTCCAAGTCGGCGGCACATGAAGCAGAGGCCTCCTTCTCGGCTTCCAGGCTGGCAGCGCAGCTGGCGGATGTCTCTTTCTCTGCCTCCAGGTCGGCGGCGCAGGTGGCGGATGTCTGCATCTCTGCCTCCAGGCTGGCGGCGCACGCAGCAGAGGCATCCTTCTCGGCTTGCAGGTCGGCGGCGCAGGTGGCGGATGTCTGTTTCTCAGCCTCCAGGTCGGCGGCACATGAAGCAGAGGCATCCTTCTCAGCTTGCAGGTCGGCGGCGCAGCTGGCGGATGTCTGTTTCTCGGCCTCCAGGTCGGCGGCGCAGGCTTCAGAGGCATCCTTTGCGAGCTCCAGGTCGCCAGCACACTGCTCCAGCTCGCCCTGCTTGTCGGTCAGCGCTGCCTTGGTGTCCGCCAGCTCGGCAGAGGTGTCTTTCAGGTCTGACTGGCACTGCTCCCCTGCCGCCGTGAGGTCATCAACCTGGGCAGACAGGGCCGCCACCTGCTCCTGAGAGGCGGCCAGCTGCGTGTGGGGATGGGGGGTGAGCAAGGGGAGAGGCAGGTGGAAGGGGGTGCCAGGTCACGTCACATCACGCAGGCACCTAGCTCATTGAGCGAGCCGGGGCTTGCACCCAACGCATGAAGCCCTGGCACCAGCCAGACACGCACGCTGGCACAAGCAGGCCAGGCGGGTGCAGCAGGTTGCACGCAGCCGCCCCCTCACCTCCTCCTTGGTTGCTACCAGTTCCTCCTTGGTTGCCGCCAGCTCCTCCTTGGTTGCCGCTAGCTCCTCGTTGCTCTCTGCCAGCGCCGCCTTTGCGGCCTCCAGCTGCTTCCGCAGCTCGGCCAGCTGCTTGTCCTTGACCTGCAAACAAGACACCAGCAGGAACGGCGCTTCTCGCATGCCCTCGCAAGCCGAGTCGGTTGTGGCAAGGCGCAGCGCGCCGAGCAGGAAGCACCAGCCCAGCCGACCACCCGTCAAGCAGCCGCAGGGCAGCTTGGGGCCGCACGGCACTGCCAGGCGGCGGCGGCAGGGTGCCCACCTGGATCTGGTTGGTCAGCTGCTTGACCTTGTTGTCAGAGTCCTTGAGGGCGGCCTGGCAGGTGGACAGCTGCGATTCGCAGAGCGGGTTCAGCTTCTTCTTGCAGGCGTTCCATGACTTCTGCAGGGGCAAATGCAAGGGCAAGGGGTCCCCAGAGCGACGTGAGAGCGCTGCCAGCACGATCGCCGCAAGCACGACGCCCTTGCCCAGGGCATCCCAGACACAACACGTGTGCCAGCGCTGGCAGGCTGTACAAGCGGCATGGCAGGCGCTTTGGCGTGGCACCAGCGGCTCCCAGAGTGGTGCGGAGAGCGGTGCGAGTCACCGCCTGCCGCCGCCCCTCACCTCAAACTCGTTGCGTTCCTTCCGGGCGGCGCTCAAGTCTTTGCCGGCCTTGCTCAGGTCAGAGGTGAGCTTGGCGTTGGCGGCTTTGAGTGCAGCGGCCTCAGCTGCAGCCTTCTTTGCGGCATCCGCCTCCTTCTTGGCGGCAGCGGCGTCCTTCTTGGCAGCGGCGGCGTCCCTTCGCAGCGGCGGCAAGCTTGTTGGCGGAGTCAACCTGTGACGTAGCAACCTTCAACTTGCTGGTGGCATCCTCCAGCTTGTCCTGAGACTCACTGTGGAGACGGGGGGGGAGGGACATCATCACAACGCCGCAAGGTGGTGAAAAGGTGAAAAGGCAGGGCTGCGGCATGAGGAACGCCGGGCAGTGCACAACTTAGCCCTCCTTGCCAAGGCGGTTGCGGACTACCATGCAGCGCATGGCGTGCATCCCTTGATCACATTCACCTGAGCTGCTTCTGGGTCTTGGCCAGCTGGTCGCTGACCTTGGTGCAGTCCTGCCCCGGGCGGGCGGCGGCGCCGACAGTGCCTGCAGGCCGGACGGGGACGAGGCCCGGCCACGGTCAGCGATGCATGCAACGGTATACTTGATCGGCGCCTCCGACTCTTGGATCGTCAGACAGATGCAGGCGGTGGAACAGAGCACTCCGGCATGTAGTCGGTGCCGTGTGCCCGCTTGGTCAGGCAGAGTCGCGGCACCCTGTAGAGAGTGCATCAGGGTTTAACGTCACCTGCTATGAGCAGGAGAGCCAGAATGGCTGTGCGCATTGTTTGCGTCGTGGGGGTCGCGCTGGACGAAACCTGTTTGGCTGTGATGAGCGATGGGGAGGTCCAACACGAGGATAATTGGATGTTTAAGATGGATATGGTGCCAAGGATGAAGGAGGGCCGGTTATAGTGAAGTCTGGCAGCTTCTTTCGCCACTGCCCGGAGTGGCAGTCCGGTCAAGACAACCTGAGCAGGGCATACAGCGATGCATCGACTTTGCAACATGCAGCCGGAGCTCTGATTGATGCTTAAACGCGCTGCCACGGCGGTGGCTCGGGCCCTCCTGCTGCCGATGCCTGCCGCCGCCGCCTGGCCAGGCCATGGCGAGATCTCGCATTTGGTGAGCTGAGGGGGCACACCTGTTCTGATGCAGGCACTCACAATCAGCCAGTTACAAGACTGCACACAGTCAAACAGCAGATTGGAGATCAGGATTGTCAAACGATAGTTCCTCAGTCAGCTGGCGTGTTATATTAACCGCCCCTCAGGGAAATCTGCATGAGGTGTGTTGGGGATTTTCCGAGGCGCCGCGCTCGCAAAAGTACGTGCAGAAGGACGAAGACGCAAGGTTCCCAGGCCCAAGCCCATTCCATCAGGGGGTCAAACTGCAGGTGCGCGCAGCTGTGCCAGACCCAAACCAGCAACACCAAGAGGAAAAAGAGGGCAGCGGCGGGGAAGAGCCACATGGCCACCTGGTTTGCAGCCAGCTGGTTGAAGCCCAGCAGCGTGGCTGCAGCGGCAAAGCAGAAGATGGACACAAGCAGAAAACAGAGGGACCAAGCCAGGCTGCTGCGCATGCACTCAAAAACGCAGCGGCGCCACGCCGTCAGCTTGGGCACATAGCGAAAGTAGTGCTCCGGCTGCGCCGCTAGCTTGGTCTGGATGGCGTTGAGCTGTGCCTTGCGCAGTGCCACCAGCAGCGGCGTCATGCCCACCACGATGATGGCGGCGAGGGAGGAGAAGAGAGCGACAGCATTGAGCACCAGGAAGGCGGTGACCAGGCCGTCCCTCAGAAAGCTGCCCAGCTCGCTGTCTTCGTACTGCAGCTGCAGAGTGACCACAAAATAGGTGCCGATCGCAACTGTGGCCAGCAGCGCCGAAATGATGCCCACGTTGTCCAGGGCTGCTTGGGCCGCCTTGGCGCTCTGCTCCAGGTTTGGCAGCGCGGCATCAGGCGCCGCCAGCTGCACCGCCTGGCGCCGCACCAGCAGGCAGCGTACCTGGCGCCGCGGGTCGCAGGAGCCGGGTGTGGCGCCTATTGTCAGGCGCTTCGAGCAATCGTGGCCCTCAAAAAACAGAGGGAGCAATGAGGGACCTTTAAAGAATGCGCCACAGAATGTCACGTCCTTCAGCAAGCAAACTTTGCTGGGGTCTTTGCTGGGGTCTGGCCTCCACACCAGAGCCGCTCCGCGGCAATAATTCCGCTGGGAATGCTGGGATTCCAGGCTGCCCACCCATGGGCCAGGTACATCCACCACCACCACGTGCTCCACTGCCTGCTTGGAGCGCTCAGGATGCGATTGGCCCGGCCCGTCCCGCAGCTTCACCAGGACCAGGCGCAGAGCCTGCAGTTGCCCATGCGGCTGTTTAGCTGCCTTATGTCGCCCGGCATCCTGCTGTGAGCAGCCCAGCTGTCCGTGCCGCAGCAAGCTTTGCATCTGGGCGTTGCACGGAGTGCTCGACTGCTGGGCAGCGGGACCAAACATGCCATAAACTGCTTGAATGCATCCATGAAACACCGAAACATTCAGCATGTCCCCTTTAGATCCTGCAAGGAGTGCATGGGTATAGTCACGCACTGTGGACCTCATGTGCATGAGCTTGTTATAAGCCTTACTCGGTGGATGAGTCTGGGTGACGTGCAAGCGTCAATAGTGAGCATATTGCAGCCGCACAGCCAAGTTGAATATTGTACTGTGTATTTGACACTCACTAGAGTTATTCTTCTCGTCTTCAAGCTTGCCAACACAGACCTCCAGCAGATTCCGTGCCGACGGGTACATCAGTTCTGGGGCTTCGGCATCGTCAAAGAGGCAGCGCTTGTCTTCATCAGTGACCAGTGCGTATTGTGTGTCGAAATCGCGCTTCAACCAGGGCGGGAGAGCCTGAAATACGGCGCCGTCCACGGTTGTGTTCAGCACACGCAGAAGGCCAGAGGCGTCCTGGCGTACCATGCTCATAGACGTGAACTTTCCAAGTTCGCGGCATTTTGGCCAGACAGGGAAGCAAGTTGACCGCGGAACAGCCATGAGGGGATGACCGCTTTACGGAGAGAGAGGCGAGAGAGCGGTCCTACAACAATTGAAGTCTCTATCAGCTTGTGGTGGCGGACTGTTGCGCATCTGTGCGCTGCGCATGCATGGAGCACCAAGGAGCTCGCAGACTTGCCTGGCTTCCTTTTTGGCATCAAGCCCTGGCATGCTTCATGCCGCTTGGTGCTCTGTCAATTTCTCGTATCAGCCAGTAACGAGTCTGGAGAGTTCCGGGGAAGTCAGAAACGCCATGGCCAAGACAAAACCCTCGCGGAAGGGGAAGGTGGGTCGGGAACAGCGAAAGTACTTCGATCTTTGCACCAAGGAAAGTTGTGTTATATGTAGGAAACAGATGAGCGCTGCAATGCCGCTGGCTGAACTGCCTCGACCTTGCTGCAGCACCGGCGCACCGCCACTGGCAGCAGTATGCTGGCATGCAGCACATCTGCATTCGCAGACCACTGCTGAATATGTCATCTTTCTGATGCTTTGCAGCGGATCAGCAAAGAAAGACATGGGATGAGGCATGGCGCCAAGGCCCGCAAGGCCCGTCCAAGGGCGGCGAAGAGTCCTCGCAAGGGATCTGCTGCCCTGGTCAGCCCTCAGCCCCACACGACAGAAACATCGCCGCCGACACCACCCAAGCACTCAGATGGGTTGCCAACAACTGCCAACAAGCGACGGAGGGAAGAGGAGCCTGAGCCTGAGCAGCCGCAATTCTGCGAGATTCACGCAGGTGACACAGTGGAGTGGTTGAAGCATCGGGACGAAGCTGTCGTGTTGGGGGTGCTTGTAGACAGTCTGACCGGCAAACACGAATACAGCGTGAAGTTGCTGAATGGCGGGCATCAAGATTGGGTGGAGCGCGACTGTCTGCGAGTCTACGATCCCGCCGTGCCCAGCCCCCCAAGATGCCACGCATTATGCGCACCCCGCCGCCAGCACAGCGCGTGGAGCAAGAGCAGGCGACCAATGTGCCGCGGTGGCGCAGGCTACTGGCGCGGGTGCTGGCTTTGTTACAGTCCAAGGACAAGAATTAACAACTGCATCGGCATGACAATTGGCATGTGTTCTTTTTATATTTAGCTTCAACTAATGGTAAAAGGTGCACGCCATCATGCCCAAAGCCATGTAGCAGAGCACACCCTACAGAGCATTAAGCAGCCGCCGCTCACGCGCCCGGCAGCAGTTGCGCGCTGAATCCCAGGGGCAGGTGGTCCGAGGGCCACCCCGCATTGGGCAGCGGCGGCAGGTCGGCCACGTCTTGCGGGTCGCGCACCGCTGCCGGCTGGCCCGGGAGCGCGGGGTCAAAGCGGTAGGGGGCGGTATCGCCGCCGCCACCGCCCAGTGCCCGCGGCTGAGCCACACATAGTCCAGGCAGCCCGCAAAGGCGGCCGTCTTGTTGGTCACTGGCAGCTCGCGGCCCCAAGCTAAGACCGAGGCGCTGTGCAGGGAGAGCGGGTCGCTGGTGAGGCGCAGGGGGCCAGGTCGCGGGCGGCGGCGGTGCTGCCGGCCAGGCCGCGGCGGCAGGGGTGGTCTGGGTGGCTGCTGTCCATGCCGCCCTCCTCCGCAAGCACGGTGTAGGCCCCGCTGACCAGCGTCTGGCCAGGGGGACTGCGGGGAGGCGGATGGCAGCAGGAGGAGGAAGTTGGACAGTCACTGCCAGGGGGCCAAGCACGGGCAGGCTGCCAGGAGAGCTCTGAGCTGCAGCCCAGCCATGGCAGGCAGCCATGCCAAAGAGGCAGGTACCACACACAGCCGCTGCGCTGCAGCCAAGCAGACGGACGCCCACCCGTGTCAAACGCGTCGGTGCGCCGCTTGAATGGAAGCGAGTTGAAGTCGCCCGCGATGATGGTCGGCACCGCCGCCGCATCCCGCCGCAGCGTCGCCTCTGCTGCCAGGCCTTGCTGCCGCAGAAACGCGCCCGCCGCTCGGCATATAAGCATGGCCTGTGCCGCCTGCTCAGCAAGAGGAGGGAAAGAGGGGGGGGCTCGCTGATTGCCAGGCCACGGGACGTGCTGCTGCCTGCACACCCAAGCAGCTCTTGCTGTCTCCACTTTCTGCCTTCAGCAGCAGCAGCCCACCTTGACATCGGGGTACCGCGGGTTCCAGAACAGGTGGGTGCACCCCGCCAGCAGCGTGCGCCGCGTAGCGCTGTCCCGCAGCAGCGCCAGCAGCACGCCATCATCCCGCTGCCGCACAAAGTCCCAGAAGCGGCCGAGCTGGCCGGGTGCAACCTGGCTTCCTAGCCTGATCGCCTGCGTGGTTGAAGCGCAAGGCGAGCGTAGCTGAGCCGTGCAGCAGCGCTGCTTTCACAGCAGCGTGCAGGCAGCACGGGCAGCTGGCCCGCCTGCACGGCAGGGTGCACCCACCCTGCTGGCCAGCCGCTGCAGCCTGCTGGTCTTGTAGAGCAGGCAGATGCCCTCCTCGACCAGCTCCCCCGGCCTGCAGGGGGCCAGGAGGCAGCGCAGCACCGGAAACCAGGCTTGTTCCACTCCGATCACCGAGGCGTCCGCTGATGGCTGCCACAGGCCTTCCTACAGCCCCAGAGCAGCGCCCCAGCGCAGCGCAGCTGGGCGGCAGCGGCAGGGCCATCGGAAGCGGGGGCCACCTCACCGCAGCTGGCGCGAGTAGTAGAGGCCCTCGTAGCCGTGTTGCTGCAGCAGCGGCTCCAGCTCGCACTCGAAGAAGGGGCGCTCCACCTGCACGGTTTACGGGGACGGGGGCATCCCAACAGCGCCCACTCTTCAGCCGATACACGTTGCGCAGGACGGCTGAGGGCGATGGCAACGGGGGCGCTCGCCCGCCCTGCGCGGCAGCTCTGCTTGCCTCCTGCAGGCACATGATGTCTGGGAGGAGGTGCAGCAGGCTGTCCAGAATCTGCTGCTTGCGGTGCAGCCACGACAGCAGCGGCGGGGGCAGTAGGGGTGCTGCGCGCTTGTAGCGTACTTGTCCGCCAAAATGTTCTACAGCGGGGACAGTCAAGAGAGGGGCCAGCATGTCGAAGGAGCATGGTGCTGTGCCGCCAACCAACATCAGAAATGCTGGCGCCGCGTGAACAGCTAGTGCGTTGCATGCCAAACTGTTATGCAGACACAAAAAGAAACCATGCAGCTGCTACATGTCCTCCCTGAGGTGCCCACCCAAGTCACGACGGTCAGCGGCGCAGCAGCGCCAGGCGGGACGGCTGCAAAGCCGGCAGGGCGGAAGGTCAGGCGGGCTGCTGCTGCAGTTGCTGTCGCTGAGGCTGCTGTTCCCATAGGGGAGGGCTGGAGGCGAGAGAGAAGCAGCAGAGGCGCGGGTTGTCTTCTGCAACGGCAGTAGCACTGTCGAGAGCGGGTTCTGTGGAATAATTACTCAGTGATTGGTTATTGGTATCGTCTTTCGACACAGCAGACTCGTGCACATGGGGTTTGACGGCAACCCACCCAGCCTTGAATGCGCACTCGAGCTTGCAGCTCCTTTCCCAACTGTACGTGAACACTGCTGCCTGTCAACTGTTCTCCATGAAAGCCATGGCCTATTGTAGGTGGGCAACACCAGGGCTCTTAACCAAGGGGACGCCGGCTGCAGGTGGAGCATGTCTTGGCAACAAGCCACACCTCTTGGCAAGGCAGGGTTGCTTCAAAGCAGGTCATGCCCGCCGCAATTCAATGTCAGTTTCCTTTCGTCATGCAGCCTGCTAAGCTCCCGCTGCAACGTTTGCCTGGCCAGCAGGCACATCATAGGCCCCCGCCGCCAGCAGCAGTGAAGCGTCAAACAGCACGCCGAGCAGCACCCAGCCAGCAGCCGCGGCCCAGGGCAAGCCTGCCGCATGGATGGGGTCCTCCAGCTCGCCGCACAGCCGCAGGCATGGCCCAGGCTCGCGGGGTAGCTGCGACGTCCGCTGCCAGCGCTGGTGCAGCGCACGCCGCCGACCCCCTGCGCCGCCTGAACCAGTGCGGGCAGCGCCACGCCTGCAGGTGGGCAGGCATCGAGCGTGCTCATGGGCAGCCAGCAGGGCAGGCGATTGCGCACGGGGGGGTTCAACGGCACAGGGAGCAACAGCCAGGGCAGGGCTCCCCACTTGCAGGTCCCCCCAGAGCAGCCAGCTGGCTGCAGCAGCCCGGGATGCATGCTGGAGTCAGTCACCTAGTGTGAGCTGCATGTAGGTGGCCAGGACAGCACACTCCAGGCGCGGCGGCAATGCCTCGTGCTGGGGTCCTGGCGCGGGCAGCACTTGGTACCGCAGCGAGCTGGCCAACCGGTACAGGCGGTGCGTCAGGCGACGCCCCTGCTGCGTGTCGAGCGCCAGGCCTGCCGCGCTGCATGTGTCGCCGCTGTGCCTCGTGCCTTCCAGAACCAGCGCCAGCTGGATGAGCACCGACACGCTGCGGGCAGGGCAGTGAGTCGCGGGCTTGCAGCAGGAAAACTGATGGTTGGAAAGGGCATGGGGGAGCGGCTGGCCGACCAGACAGCCTGGCTGTGCTGGGCAAGAGCCCATGCCGCGCTCTCTCACCCAACCCGCAGCGGCCGTGCGAACCAGAGCGTCAGCAGGGACATTGCGCCGCTTGCCAGCAGCAGCACCATCACGTGCCACAGCAAGGCGGCTGCGCCGTCGCCGGCAGCAGGCGGCAGGCAGTCCACGAAGCAGCGCACGAGCCTCCACCCCATGCCGCCCCCAAACCCGCCAAGCCTCAGCAGGGCGGTGAGCAGTTCCCTGTGCCGTGACCAGGAGGTGTGGTGCGCCGTGCGCCAAATGGCGTTGGCCAAGAGGGCGACACAGGCGCATGAGAGGGCAGGATGCTGGGCGAGCGGTGGGAGGCGCCCTCGATACCACAGCACGGCAGCGGTGGACTGCATGGGGGCCGGGATGACGGGCCCGGCGGTTGGCATCAGAACACATTGTGATCATCTCAGATTGTTGCTGACAGCGTCTGATCAACGGATGAAATGCATTTGGCACACCCGGCCCAGCGGGCGCCGCAGACGAGGGCGGCGGAGGGCACGTTGACGGTCAGGCCAGTGGAACGCAGCAGCGCACCAGGCTTATCCAGTCTATCAGCGCATCCTTTAAGGTTGTTGCTTCATCAATCTGCTGCAGGAAGGCGCGGTGTGGACCGCAGAACTGTGCCGGACTGATGCCATGACAGGGGTTTGGAACTCGGGGAGTTGTGATTGCGCCCTCAATCGCCATTTGTGAGCTAGAATCACGATTGTCGCCTTGTTTATTGACCGGTTGAGGGAGACGGAGATGCAATACTTCCAAGCGGCCCTTGCACTTGCTCAAGTTCTTGTCCGAGGGGGAGCAATGTTCCCTCAGACAGATAGAACGCTCGCAACGCCGCCTGAAGAGAGTGCAACACAGGGACCGCCACCGCACCCCTGGGCTCATGCTGAGCAGCGCTGCGGCCCCACCGACTGAGCGGCACGAGCACTCGGCACTAGTGCGGCCAGTGGTGGGGCATGCCAGCAACCTCTGTAGCAGGTATGCGTGTTGTGGTTGAATGACAAGTGACGAAAAGGACCAGGGGTGTTGTTTGAATAGATGCAGGCTGTGGGAGCTCGAGGTGCACCACCGTGTCCCGTACAAGCATTTAAAATTGGCAGTTTGTATGCCAAGGACAACCAACTTGAAAAATGTCCATGCAGAATCATCTCGTTGCTGAAAAAGCAAGGGTTTAACAGCAGGCCAGCAGCAGGACTGCCTTCCTTACGGCGTGCTTGCCGCATGTGGCGGCCGCCACATGCTGCCTCCCTGCTAAAGAACCTATGACGGGAAACCGCCGTAATTCCTTGATGAAGAATCAGGCAAACTCCAAATGTCACCAGTAAGCTTCAAAGATCTTGGTTAGATATAACTTGCAAAGGCTTCAAACCAGCACCGGGGTGGGTCAACAGGCAGAAGTTGATCCTGCGCCAGCCAGCCCGCCGCTGCACCCAGACAAGAGAGGAATCAACGATGGATAAGTTTTTCAACGGACGGCTGCCCAACGTCGCCACAAGGTGACCACGCTAGTCCCCGTCAGCCCTCATTCACAAGGGGTCTTCCCGCCTCGCCAGCCTCATTTCGCCTGCCTCCCGGCCTGCCGCACCCACACACCTGCCCCAGTTAGTCCAGCGCCTCAGGAGCTGTTGAAAGGGGTGCAGGACAGAGGAGTGTACCTGAGACGAGGTACGCGGGAGGTACAGAGCTGCCCGGGCCCCAGTTCAAACTGCCTGGTAGTGGGACGGCTGAGACGGGCAGTGCCCGCCGGTGGGAGCGCCCAGGGGCACGCCGCTGGCACACCCCGATCGCCAGGCTGGCCTCTGTGCAGATGGAGGGGGCGCCCGTGGAGTACGCTGTGAACGGCACAGTGGAGGAGCAGGCGGCGCCCCAAGCGCTGCAGGAGCTTCAGGCGGCGGTGCAAGATGTGCACGCCATGCCCGTCGTCGTGGCGGGCTTCCAGGAGGCACTGGCTGCTGACCCCCAGGTGGGCGCTCCAGCCGGGCAGTGCTGGCTCTGCTCCCTGCGTCAAGGGCAGGCATGATCCAGAAGATGCGGCCAGCCACCCGAGCTCTCCTGACCCCTGCCGCCGTACCCGCCCCACCTGTGGCGCTTCCCTACCGTCGCCTCCCCCAAACTCCTCCCATGCCTGCAGCTCCAGGCAGCAGCAGGCACGCCGGCAGACGGCGGCATGTCTGCGGAGGGCACCACGCCCGCCATGCACCTGCCGCCCACGGGCATGACTGGCGGGCGCGGGCGCATGAGCTCAGGCTCCTACAAGAACCGCGTCGGTGCGGCGCGACCCCCTGCACCCCCTCCCTCCCTGCTGCTTGCGCGGCTGCTGCTGGGCCCGCACACGCAAGAGCAGCGAGATGCCCGCCTGTGCGGCGCAGCCCAGCTCAGCCAGCAGCAAGTGACTGGGCCCCGGACTGCAACCTCCCGTTTACCCCCTCCCCCCCCCTTCTTCCCCCCTCCAGGCCCCCTGTTCTGCCAGGTGGAGGGGTGCGGCATGCCCCTGGACAACCTGAAGGAGTACCACCAGCGGTACAAAGTGTGCGAGGAGCACCTCAAGACACCCTACATCATCCGGGACGGCCAGCAGGTGGGCGGCCGCATGCTGGGCGAGCTGCGGCGCCGCACGCTCGGCGGCGCATGCGCACCCGCCGCCAGCTGCCCAGGACAGCCTGGCATCGCCTGCGCGCTGCGCGGCGCTCACGCCTGGGCTGGAGACCCCGGGCTCGGGCCCCCAGCCGCGCTCTGCGGCCCACTCGCCCCTCCCTTCCTCGACTGACCACCCCCACCCCTCACCACCACCGCGCCGCCGCAGGTCCGCTTCTGCCAGCAGTGCGGCCGCTTTCAGCCCCTGGAGGACTTTGACGACACCAAGCGCTCCTGCCGTGTGCGCCTGCAGGTAGGCGAACGCCGCGGTCTGTGCGCGGTCTGCAGCGGTCTGTGCGCATGCCGCACACGCCGCTATGGCTTGGGATGGCAGCCTTTATCGCCGCTGCCTCTCCGCGTTCCCAACCCGCGCCTTCCGGCGCTGAGCGTCTCGACCCTCCTGCCCCCTTCCTCACCCCCGTGCAGCGCCACAACGCGCGTCGCCGCAAGCGGCCGCGCGACGGCGCCGGCGGCTCCTCCGCCGGTGACCTGGCTCACTACGACATGGCTGGGTCGGCGGCGGCGGCGGCGGAGATGGCCAAGCTGGCGGGGTACGGCGCCGCCGCCATCCCCATCTCCCCCAAGGACCTGCAGTCCATGCAGGAGGCGCTGCAGTTCGCCTCCACCACCCTCATGCACTCCTCCCAAGTGGTGAGTGTGATGGGTGCTTTGTTGAGGGGGCGCTGGCCGGGAAGTGCCGCAGCGCGGTTCTGAGCGCGCCGACGCACCTGCACGGTTCATCAGTGCCTGGTCGGGCTTGACCCCTTGCTGGCCAACCGAGCATTGCTTGGCCCCCCCCACCCCACCCTCCCTCTAAAGGTGACGGGCAAGCCCGCGGGCGAGGAGGGCGGCGAGGGTGGCGATGGCGGCGCGGGCGTGGCCATGGGTCCTGGCTCCATGCCCTTTGTGCCCGCCCCGACGTCATGATGCTGCTGCTCAAGGGATATGCAGGTAGGGCCCCGCTGCCTGCCCTGGCCTGCCCGCGCTGCCGACCCCTGCTGCAGTGCAGTTGCCGCTGCTGGCTGTGCCCGCCAGCTGCTCCGGCACGCCCTCAAACACAAGCACTTACCTCCCACCCACCCACCCACCCACCCCGCCGCAGCCATGTTCCACTATGCTCTGGACTCGGCCACGCTGCGCGCGCTGGCCCCGCCCTCGGAGCTGCCCAACCAGGAGGTGGGTGCGGGCAGAGGGGCGCAGCCAGTGTGCAGGGCCAGAGTCGGCAAGCTGCCCGCCATGCAGGGCGGCCGCCTGTGCACAGCCAGCGCTTGCACCTGTCCCCCGCTGCCGCCCATCACCCTGAGCCCCGGCCCCTCTGGCTTGCCGCGGGCGCTGCTGCAGGCTGCTGCTGCGGGCTCGCTGGGCCTGGGAGCGATGGATGCGCTGCAGATGCAGCACCTGATGAACGCCCAGGGCTTCTTCGGCGCCGCCGGCATGCCCCTGCTGCTGCCCGGCGGCGACGCCGCGGGCATGATGCAGGGAGAGGGTGGCGAGCTGGGCGGCGGCGCCGACGGCGGGGCGGTCGCCGACGGCGGCGAGGGCGGCGAGGCGCAGGAGGAGCAGCAGCAGCAGCAGGAGCACGGCGGCCCCGAGCTGACTGCAGAGCAGGTGGCTGCCGCCCTCATCCAGCCCATGCCCCAGGATGCAGCTGCGGCCGAGGGCGCCATGGCCGCCGCCGCCGCCGCTGGCCGCCGCCGCTGAGGGCCAGCCCTCGGCTGACGGCGGCTACGCGTCCGGCGAGCCCGGGGCTGCAGCCGAGGCTGTCCCCGAGGCGGACGCCATGCAGCAGTGACAGCAGCGTGGTTGGTCTGCTGCACCAGAGCAGCATGCACCCTGCGTCGCTCCCCAGCCTTTTGTTTGCACTTTGCCCTCCAAGGACGATGACGGCCGCACGGCCACAGTGCAGCGCTTTCTCTTGCTGTTGCTTTGATCAAGTTGGGGTTTCTGGTTGCCAATCTCTGACCTTGGGGCGCTGCAGCGTTTGTTTGCCTGCAGTATGTTCAGGCGGCCCCTTGCCAAGTGCCTTGTTTTTCCCTGCCGCCGACAGTGCGATACAGTATGTATCTCCCGGCTTTGACCGACACGGCTTGCACACCTGTCCTGCCAATGCTTGCATTCCATGCCCACTCTCGCTTTGCAGGCGCCACTGTAACTGAGACCATCCCTGCTGACTGCTGCGGCAGGCTGTGCATGCTTCAGGAAGCAGTGCTGCTGATCGGGCCATGCCTGGCTTGGTGTGTGGCGCTTGCAATCCGCGGTCGCAGCAGGTTCCTCACAGCTTCTTGGAGTACAGCGTGGGCTTGATCCTCCAGGGGTTGCTGTCGCATGCATAATAGATGCCTAGAATCGTGTACACATCTGCACATTGTGGCAGCATACAGGAGCGCTTTAAAATGTGAACCTCGCGGATGCTGCTGCAGTGTCTGGAGATGCGTGCTGCAGCTGCCGGCTCGTTGGGATGCAGCCATGAATGCACATGGCCGCGAGCCGCTCTGCACTCGCTGCACCCACCCGGCTTGTAGCAAATCGTCGGCCAGGTTTGGCGGTCGGGCATGGCGGCGCGCAGAGCGGCGCTCAGCCCGGCGTGCACCCGCAGCACGTCCGCCCTGCAGCCAGCTGGGCCCTGGCTGTTCACAGGTGCGGGCCCCATGCATGCAGCTGTGCGCTGCAGAAGGGCTTGCAGCGCCGGCCAGCAGTTGACCGGTTGTGCGCGTGCTGGGAGGGAGGCGACGGGACACCCTCCAGGTCGCCCTGGATGCACCTCGCGCCTCGAGTCGTACACGAAACACCCCCACACCCCCCACCTGTCCCCAAAGTCCCCGGTGTACACGCAGATCACCCGGGACGCCCGCCCCCGGCACAGGCCCCGCGCTGATCTTGGCCGAGAGGCACAGGCCCTGCTGGGTGGGTGGGGATCCCCCGGGTGAGAGGGTCAGGCAGGGCAGAGAGGTTGGCTGTGCTGGTGCCCGCCGCTTGCACCACAGTCCTGGGTGCTGCACGGCGGCCACACCGCCACACCTGGCTGCAACCTTGCGCAGCACAGCGCAGCCAGCAGCGCACCTCGACATGCACCCAGCGGGCCACCGCGCCCCAAATGGCGCCCTCCCCCTGGGGGCCACCCGTGTGCACCATCCACTTGCCGGTGAGGATGCCCCGCCGCCGGCCGATCTGCGGGAGTGGCCATGCGTTGCGGTGATACACAGCCAGCCGCTGGCGCTGCTGCCGGGCAGGGCGCCTTACTTGCAGCGCGGCCTCGGCAGACGGGCTGCCCTGCTGCTGCTCGGCCGCCCAGTCTGCCAATGCACCGTCGCGATCCTGCAAGGGGGAGGGGGCAAGGGCATGGAGCACTCACACGCGCGCTTCACCTCATGCCGGCACAACGGACAGCCCAGCAACTGCAGGAGCCTTCGGCCGCCGGGCTCCCTGTCGCGCTGCCAGCTGCGATCCTGCCACATACACGCCCTCCCGGCTGGCAAACGCAGAAAAGATTTCAAGCCGACTAACTGGCCAAGCGCTCTCGCCTGTGTTGTCGACTGTTCTCGCCGTGAGCCCTCAACCGAGATCCATGCCAGGTCGGGCGGGGCCTGAGCCGGCGGGAACTCTCGCAGAAACCGGCGCAGGCGGCGCAGCCGCCCCTCCGCAGGACCGGCTGGCAGCGTCAGCCAGCCCGTGCCGCACATCAACGGGGCAAAGCGGTGCCCTGGCTCCCAGCAGGGTGTGCCTTCATCCGCCTCTCGGCACTGCCTCTGCACTCAAGAATGAAGGCGTGCTGTCAGGGTGCAGCCAAGCCACCGCTGTGCAACCAGGCAGCGCCTGCCACATGCTCGCCTCGGACGGCGCGGCTGCCGCTGCCGCTGCTTCTCGCTGCAGACTGCAGGCCTGGCAGGCGAACCAGGGCGCTCCTGGGCCTGTGGGACAGCAACTGGCGCAGAAATAGCGCTCATAGGCTGGCAGGGCCTCCAGGCAGTAGGCGCAACTGTCTCTGAGAACAGGGAGCGCATCCATTTCGGCAAACCGTTTCTCTTGATTCAACCGCGTAAGCAATCGTTCAACGACGGGTTGCACCGGCCCACAGGCTTGAACCGTCCAATTGGCATCACCTGTGGCGCTGTGCGCTGCCGCTCTGGCGGCTTGCGTTTGAGGGCTAGGCGCATCCCTTCGCTCTTTTGACAATATGTCTGCAGAGATACGCAACTGGTTTCATCATGTTGTCAACCAGGGCATCCCTCAGACTTTGGTCTGGGCAGCACGAAAGGTTGCGGGCAGCCTGGCGCAGCCTGGCGGCATGCGGCGCAGAGCCTGGGCGCGGACCCCCTGCGCGATCCCGTCGCATTCTGTGCACAGCAACCACTCTCTCTTATTGCACCCTTGAACCATGTCCAGCATGGACCTGCGTGAGGCTCTGGAACTTCTCGAGCTGAGCGATGCGCCTGGGGCGTTGACCATAGAGTCGCTACGCAAGCAGTACTTGCGTTTGGCGCTGCGCACACATCCAGACAAGAATCCAGGCGTTGAGGGCGCCGCGGAACGCTTTCAGCGCCTGGGCGCCGCCCACGCCCTGCTGCTTGCGTCGGTGGAGCGGCAAGCGACCGTCCAGTCGGAGCAGCACCGTGCGGCAGCGCTCCTAGACCTGCTGCTTCGCACGCTGCAAGGCGAGGATGTGGAGGAGCAGTTGAGGGCGCTGGGCGAGCACCGCCCGCCCGCCGCCTTTGGCGTGGACTTGACGCTTCCGTTTGACGGGCGTGTGCCGCCATTGGAAGCAGGCGAGGGGGTGGGTCGACGAGGGGCCGCCAGACGTGGAGCAGCTGCTGCAAGAAGCCTTCCAGCAAGAGGGCCTCACGAAAGAAGGGGACCCTGCAGGCGGCTATGCCATACCGCCGGGGACCGAGGTGTTCTTCTGACACGAGATGGCCGTTGTTGGTGCCAGCCGCTGCTTGCATCCCCCTGATCAGCACTCGATTCCTGATTTGATTGCGTGGCAACATTTCATTCGTCCAATTGCAAACATGCAACATAGACAAGGCAAAACGCATGCACTCAGGCCTGCGACGCAACAACAGGGAAAGTCGTGAAAGGTGAACAGTTCAAACAGAGGCTGCCGACACAAGTACTGCAAAAAGAGGGCGGGTGCGTGAAACAATACATGGCCGCAGTTGGCACCGGCGGGAGCCAGCTGTGTGCTGCCGCCGCCGCTGCAAGCGCCGCTGCCGGGGCCACTAGCCACCCGTGCCAAAACAGGCGTGTGGAAGAATACATCTCCGCCGTTGGCGGCCCGCCGCGCCCGACCGCCGCGCCCCGACGGCCGCCGCGCTCACTGGCCGCGGCCCGCCTGCTGCTTGCGCACGTTCCAGCTGAGCCCCTCGCGCATGGAGAGGAACCAGTCGTGGGAGGCGTCCAGCGCGCACACCATGGGGGCGGGCCAGCGGCTCATCGCATCAGCACCGAGTCGCCGGGCAGCAGCTCCTGGCGGTTGCGCCCGTCAAAGGAGCAGAAGGCGGAGGAGCGGCTGTCGGCGGGGACCTGCAGAGGCGGGGCAGGCAGGCGGGTGGAACGTGGGAAGGGGCGGCGGGGGCGGGGCACCCCGGTCCAGCAGCGGGCGGCCTGCAAGGTGCCACGGGTGCGGCAAGGGGCAGCAAGCAGGGCCTTCATGCAGCAGGGGCCTGCGTCGGTGCTGCAGGCTGCACGAGACAGGCAGCCCGCACTCTCAGCACACACACACCCAACCACTCACCTTGACCCGCAGCGTGACGTGTTCCGGCAGCACAAGGGGGCGGGAGGCCAGGGAGTGGGGGCAGATGGGGGTGAACAGGAAGCAGGGCACGGCCGGGTGCACCATGGCGCCGCCTGCAGGGTCAGGGTGGGTGGGTGGGGGTTGAGGAAAGGGTGCACGACGCACAGAGTGGCTGCCTCGCACACGGGACAAGCCGCCGCTCCCAACCCTGGGGCCGTCGGAAGGGTCGGCGGGCGCTGGCAGGGCAGGGGCCCCCTGTGCAGCCGCCTGCACAGCGCTCCCCGCTGCACCCCCCCACACACACCCACACCCACACCCACATACACGCCCAGCCCACCCGCCGCCAAGTTGTAGGCGGTTGAGCCGGTGGGCGTGGCGACTATGAGGCCGTCGCCCTGCACCACTGTCACGTGGTTCTGGTCGGCGTAGCACTGAGTCGAAAAGGGGGGTTGGCGGGGGCAGGGCGAGAGCGTGGGTGCGGAGGGGAGGGAAGCGCTGCTGTGTGGGGGCGGCGGGCATGTGAGCAGCAGCAGGGCTTGACAAGCAGCGCAGAGACCTCGTTCTGTTTGCGGGGAAGGGGCCTGCTAGGGGCACCTGCAGCAGCTCGCTGCTGAAGCCCCAACTTCCGCGCTGCCTCATGCCCCCCCCCCACCCCCCACCCCACCCCAGCCCTCCGCGCACAGCGCCGCCCCCACCTGCAGGTTGCAAAGCTGGGCCTTCATGCCGCGGTCGATCACCACCTCGTTCAGCACCACAAACTCCTGCTGGCAGGCCGCCGCCTCGGAGGGCAGATCTGATGTAGAGCTGCCGCCCTCGCCGCCACGCACGATGCGGCACTGCGCGGCA
This sequence comes from Chlorella sorokiniana, assembly GCA_025917655.1. Taxonomy (NCBI): domain Eukaryota; kingdom Viridiplantae; phylum Chlorophyta; class Trebouxiophyceae; order Chlorellales; family Chlorellaceae; genus Chlorella; species Chlorella sorokiniana. Next base: position 653,644 of record CP084610.1, read on the forward strand.
GGTGGCAGGGTGGGGGTGGGGCGGAGGGTTTGAGGTTGCGAGTGTTTGTTGGGAAGGGGAGGGGGTCTGGCAGGCTGGGGGAACAGCAAGCAGCAGGGATGGGCCCAAAGCCGCCAGGTTGGGAGAGCAGCGGACACTGCTTGGGATCCTGGGCCCCCAGCCCCGACGGTCTTGGCGAGCCGCCGCTCCCTGCACCCCGCCCAGCCGGCAGCGCGTGACGGAGCATCCAAAATCCCCCTCCTTATTGGATAAACTTCCACCGTTGAATCCTTTCTACTGAGGCACCTAATCGAAAATGCCTGCCTCCCTGCCCCCCCGGGGCTCACCTGCAGGCGGTGGCGCAGCATGAGGGGCACGCCCGGTCCAGGGCCGTCACGCGGCGCAGAACGGCGTGCATGTCGGCGATCTGGAAGGGCGTCATGAAGCCGAGGGAGCCCATGGCGAAAGGCACGATGGGCGGCACCGCCCCGCCGCAAACAGGCCGCACGTCCACAGCACGGTGCCGTCGCCGCCCAGCGCCAGCACCAGATCGCACTGGTGGCCCACGGAGCAGGGCACCGCGGGGGCAGCCGCAGGGAGGCTCCTCCCAGGTCAGCAGCTGGCGGGACAGGTCGGCTGCTGCCCCGCCGCCGCCACCGCCGCCGCCGCCGCCGTTTACCCCGCCGCCGCCGCCCTCCAGGCAGCGCTGCACCTCTTGCAGCAGCTGCGCGTGGGCCCCGGCTCCACATACACCGTCATGCCCCGCGCCGCCAGCCACGCCACCGCCTCCACGCACGCCTGGCGCACCGCGGGCACCGGCTTGAACACGACCAGGGCGGTGGTGGGGGCGACAGCCACTGCAGCTTGAGGTGCTGCCCAGAGGCGCGCCAGCTGGCCTCCTGCGCATCGTCCATGCTGCTGCAGGGGGAGGAAAGGGGGAATGCGGGGCGGGGTGGTGTGTGTCTGTGTGTCTGTGTCTGTGTGTGTCTGTGTGGCGGTGGTGTGTGTGTGTGTTGGGGGGGGCAGGAGACAGAAAGGATGGTAAAGCAGATGAGGGGGAGGGGAGGTGGCCGCCAGGCGAGCAAGCTGGTGCCTTGGCTCGGCACAGGGCTGATGTGGCCAGCTCCAGCAGGCCAGCGCAGGCGACGGCCCAACAGCAGCAGAGCCCAGTGACCATGGCGTGCAGGTGCGAGAGCGGCGCAGCTCGCTTGCAGCGTTGCCAGCCTCAGGGGGCCCCCATACCGCCGCTCCCACCTGGGCTCAGCCTCCCCCAGGTTGACCAGCCCGCTGGCGCTGTCAAAGGGCGGCGCCGCGCGGTGCAGCGCCCGCCGCCGTTGCGCAGGCTGGCGGCGGAGGGGAGAGGCCCAGGGGGCTGGCGCCCGCCGAGGCGCCAGAGGGCGAGGGGGCCGCCGTTGGAGCCGGCGTAGGAGCTGAGGGAGGAGGGGCGGCTGGTGCTGGCGCTCATCTGTGGGGGATCCGGAGGGGGGACAAGGAGGCGGGTCCCTCAAGGCAGGTGTGCGTGGTGAGGGTTGGCAAGGTCACCCAGCGACAACGTGGCACGGCGAGCGCAGGGCCAGCGCAGGTGCGCAGGCGCTACCACAGCATGGGCACAGCGCGATCTCACCCCCGGGCCCTTGTCCCGTTGGGGGCGGTAGCCGCGCGGCACGGCCGCCACCAGCTTGAAACAGGCCTTGCCGGGCGCACCGCCCCCTCAGCCGCTGCCGCCGCACGCACTGCGGCCTGGCGGGCGCCCGCCGCCGCGGCCCACGACTGCGCCAGGGCCACCGACACGGCGGCGGCGGCGGTGGCGCCCACCCCGCCGCGCCGTCGTCGTGCAGCGCCACCTCCTGCTCCCCCTCGCCGCCCCCCGTCGCCGCACGGCGCGGCGAGCCGCCGTCTGCTGCAGCGCCCGCAGCGCAGCGCCCGTCGCCGTCCGCGCCGTCGCGGGGCTGCCGCCTGCGCAGGCCGCCGCCGAGGCGTCTCGCAGGAAGGAGCAGGCGTGGAGCATGGAGGAGAGGCGGGAGAGGGCGATGGAGCCGTCGGGGGCGTCCCGCCGCCATGTCCCGCTCCAGCTCCCGTCGCAGCTCCTCCAGCCGCGAGGCGGTGCTGTGCAGGTGGTCCAGCATGCCGGGGGAGGGCAGCAGCGCGGGGAGGTGTGCCGCCGCGCGGCCGCGGCCCCCTGCCGCGGCGAGCCGGGCGCTGGCGGCGAGCGCGGGCCGGGCAGGCGCACGCGGGGAGGGCGGCCCGCGTAGGGCCCCGCCGCCGCCTCGGGCTGCTGCGCGGCCGCCTGATGCTGCTGCTGCAGCTTCTCGCGCTCCGCATGCTCCTTCTCAAACCTGAGGCAGGCAGGAGAAGAAAGCTGAGGCTGCGTGGGATCTTGGCAAGCGGCAGTGTGACGGGATGAAAAAGGACGCGATGCTGCCGGTCGGATGATGCCGACATGCAATCCACTCGGCTCAGAGCTCTTGCGCACCCCAGCCACATGCAGCCGTCGTACCCCCTGCGCATTGCACACCTCAGCCACACGCAGCCGTCAAACCCCTGCGCATTGCACACCCCAGCCACATGCAGCCGTCATACCCGCTGCGGAGCATCCTGCAACCCTGCACGCTGCCAGCGCAACTCACCGCAGCTGCCAGTGCGCCGCTGCTGCTTCTGCCGCCGCCGCCTGGCGCTTGGCTCCCGCCACCGCCTCCTCCAAGCCTGCAAGTGGGGGCGCCAACGGGAAAGACCCTCGACAACTTTCCTGCACACACAGTCATTCTCTAACACCATGAGCGGCGCCGGGACGCACCCGCAAATAGGGTCTCGAGCGATTGGGTCATCGCATAACCCGCATCTGACTGTCCCCACCGGAGCAGACCGCCGGCATGCGACAGAGGCCAGGGAAGACAGGCGGGCTGGGTCAAACAGCGGACTCAGAGGTGCCCTTGTACCGCAGGCGGTGCAAGTGCTCCTCCAGCTGCTGCCGACGGCCGGTGCGATGCAGGGCCCTGATAAGCCACCAAGTCTACCAAGACCACGAATCTCAAGGTATCAACTGGAAAGCTTCCAAATACTGATGTCCAATACGCACGCCAGTCACTGCGACAGTCGACCGTCAGGCGGCCACCGGCGACACACCTCTGGGTGGGTAGAGCATCTTGTTGCAACAGAACCGCGAAAGGAAATACGAACGAAAACAGCTTATAAGTGAGACTGGTTGCGCTGATGGCAAGTGGTCGCGAGGGTCGATTGCGAGCCCGCCATGCATGCTGTGCTGCTTGCTGGCAGCAGGGCCGCCGTTCCCAGCGTCCTCAAGTGCTGCCGCGCCTGGAGCAGAGGCCTGCGCCCGCGCTGCCCATCAGCTTTGCCGCCGCGCCGGCCCATAGATCCCAAAAGCAACGCGGCGCGGTTCGCCGCTCGCTGGCAGTTTCAGGCGGGGCCCGCCGCGGGCGCGGACGACGGCCCCGCGCCGCCCCTGTCCGTCTTGCGGCGGAAGCGGGCGGTGCCGTAGTAGCCCTCCTGCAGGGGGAGGAAAAGAACGGAAAGAAGAGGGGGTGGGGATAAGGGAGTTTGCAGGTCAGAGCGGCTGCCCACGGTCCCAGGCAGCTGCCCGGTGGATGGAGCCTCCACACCGCACCGGCGCCCCCACCCCACCACCAAAGCCCCCACTGCAAGCAGGCAGGCGGGAGCGCGGCGCGGGCTGCCTGCCCGCGCGCGGCAGTCGGGCGTGAGCGCGCGCCGCCCACCAGCGTGACCTCGATCTCGCTGGCGCTGGGGTCTGCCACGCTCATCTCCTCCTCCTCGCTGTCGCTGGGCTGGTACTCGCCCCGCAGGCGCTGGGCCAGCTCGCCGGGCTGCGCAGCAAGAGCAGAAGGGGCGTGCGTGTGTGTGCGGTGGTTTGTTGTTTTTTGGGGGGGCGCGTGCGGATCAAATGCAGTCTCCCGGGCAGATGCAAGGTGGGAGGATGGGGTTTGTGCAGGCGCGCGGATGCGCGGAGACTGAGTGTGCGCAGGAGTGGAGTGAAGGTTTGTGTGGAGGGGGTGGGCAGATGCAGGGGGACGCGGGTGAGACGCGGGGCAGGGGCGTGATGGGCTGCAGGCAGCAGCAGGTGGCCCAGGGGCGCCCGCCCACCTTCTCCAGACGCGGAAGATGCGTTTGTGGCAGCAGAGCAGCAGCATGAAGACCAGGAGGGATGCGACCAGCAGGCCCCTGCAGGCAAGGCGGGGGGGGCAGCCTGAGAGCCTGCGCTCAGCGCTGGACGCGGCCGTCCCTCTTGGCTGCAGCGTGCCAGTCGCACAGTCCGCCCCGGGCTACGCCCGCCTGCACTCCATGCTCAACAAGCGAGAGCAACACCTCGGCCCCTGCTTGCACTCACGCCAGGGCGATGGGCCCCCACATAATGGGGGTGGTCTTCACGTACTTGCCCAGAGGGGGCTGGGGGGCCAGGCGGCGGCCGCGGCGGCGGCGCGGGCGGGCTGCAGCAGGGACAGGGCAGCGATGCTGTCGGGGTCAGGAGGCCAAGGGTTGCGAAACACGAAACACAATGCACACACAGCCAAGGATGGCCCAAACGGGCCAGATCAGGCCGGAAGGGACAGGCAAGAAGCAGGGCCAGCGCGATGCCTTAGGCCAGGAAGCAAGGAGGAAGCAAGGGCTCACCTGGGGGCGGAGCCCGTACGCGGAGCGGCGGCTGCGGTACAGGTGCCGGGAAGGGCGGACGCTGCGGGTGCAAAGGCGGGGGCCCGCCGGCAAGGGCGTCGGCATGACGAGACAACCAGGGCAATGGCGGCGGCTGGGGTTGGGGGTGGTGGGCTGATAGACAGCTCAAAGACAGCGCGGACCTTGATCCCTGCGGCTGCACGCTGAGAGCCTCCCGCTTCCCAGCCTTCCCAGTACCTTGCTTCCCTCTTCCCAGCCCCACCTAACCCTAACCCACCCACTCGCACATGCACACCACACACCTGGAAGGGCGGGGCCAGCAGCACGGGCGGGGAAGGGGCGGGGGGCGGGGTGGTGTACTGGAGCGTGTTGGATCGTACTGGGAAGATGCGGGCCACCGACTCAGGGGGCAGCTGGTTCAGGGCGATGGACGACCCGGCTGCAGGGCGGACAGGGCACAGCAGCAGCGCCCAAGGTAAGCGGGACAGAGCGAAATGCCAATGTTCAGTGGGGGGCTGCCAGCGGCGCGTGCAGGCCAGCCAAAAGGGTTTGGCGGGCAGCGCGTGGCGGGCTGGAGGCGGTGGCAGCAGGCTGCAGCGGCTCACCGGGGGCGGCAATGAAGATGTCGTCGCCCCATGGGCCCTCCGTGGTCATCTTGCTGGCACGATTGTCGCTGCGGGGCGGCGGAGCAGGGGCGGGAGGGTTGAGGTGGGGCAGCATGGCGCCGGGTGTGGCGAGCAGAGGGGCTCGCTTTCCACGAAAAGGGGTGCTCTTTGTGTGCATGAAGCGCCCCCGTCCTTGCCCCATCCACATCCCCTGAAGGCCCCCCACACACCTGAAGTTGGAGGTGAGCAGGACGATGTTGGAGGCGGGGCCCATGCCAATGGCGCCACCCTGGGCTGCCTGCGCAACAAAGCGAGGACACGGGCGGGCAGGCAGCCGTCAACTGCGGCCATCGCAGCCACGGCGAGGCGGCCAACTGGCCGAGATGCCAGCCTGTGGCGCTGCTGACAACGCTGCGCCCTTTGGCGCGGCTCCAGCCGGTTACGGCCTCCTGATGCGGCCCCTCGGGCCTTGAAAGCGCAGAAGGGGCAGCGGCGGTGCCTCGCCCACCCACCCTGTTCTGGTAGAAGGTGCAGCCTGAGAAGGTCACGTTGGCTCCCACCAGCTTCACTGCATGGTGGGAGGAGGCAAGGAAGGGGCACGGCAGGGCTGAGGCAGGCGAACCGTTGGTCAGGCCCCAGCAGCGGCAGCGAGAGGCCGCGCGAACCCCACCCGCACACAGTCTTGCTGACACATGCAGCCATGCTATGCACCCGTGGTCCCAGAAACCAGCGTGCGGCAGCCCAACCCTGCCGGTGCCCCCCCCGGTCCCTGCTGCCGGTCGTCCTGCCGGTTCCACCCACCCGCTCCGCCCAGATTGTCGGCCTGGTTCACTCCAAAGGCGCAGTTGGTGAAGCGGATGTTGCTGGAACCTTGCACGTTGACTGCGAGCAGGGGGGCGGCGAGGGCGGGGGAGGTTGATGAGAGCGGGGGCAAGGACAGGGGCTGGCCAATACAGCGACCCCTCCAGCAAGCCCCACTCGTTGCCTCCCCCACAACACCCCATCCCGACTCCACGCTGCCCAGCAACGCCCAGCAGCGCCAGGCTGGCGAGCACATGCATCTGCGGCGCCGCCCCCTCACCCGCGCCGCCATCCACCGCCAGGTTGCCCATGAAGTCGCAGGAGACGAAGGAGGCGGAGCGCACGGCGCCAGACACCTGCACCGCGGCGCCGTTGCCCATGGTGGCGCCGTTGAGGATGCGCACGTTGGAGGCTGGAGGGGCGAGGGGAGGGGGCGCGGCGAGGGGAGGGGTAGGGCGGGGCGGGCAGTTCTTCAGTCTCAACCAAGGGCTGAGCAGTGCAGAAGGCGCGTGCTCGAAGAAAGCCATGCGCAGGTCGCACGAGGAGGCCCGTCATGTGGCACGGCTCGCGCAGCTTCCATCACCCCTTGTCCCCCTCGCAGCCGAACGTCCCCCACACCCCACACCCCCACACCCCCAAACGGCCTGCCCCAGCCGCTCTACCTGAGAACGCGGCGTTCTGCTGGATGAGGAAGAGGGGCTGGGGGCGCCGTTGAGGTCGATGATGCACTTGGAGCCAAAGCCGGAGCACTGCGGAGAGCGTGGGACACAGGCCAGACGTCGGAAGCAGAGGAGGGTTGTAGCGGGAGGCCGGCAGCCAGGCGGCACGTGCTTCAGCTGGTGTGGGGGTGCTGGGCTGGGCCGCCAAGGCAGGGTAAGGGGGAAGAGGGGCTGCGACCGCGCACCTGGGACACTACGGTCAGGCCAAAAATGATGTTGGGGGCGGGCCCAGCCACCAGCGCCCGCCGGGGGTCATCTGCGGTGGGCGGGTGGGTGGGCGGGTGGGTGGGCATCCCACAACAAGTTTGCGAGCCCATCGCTCCACCCCCAAGATGCACATTGCTAGGCCTGCGAGCGCCAGCCTCAACCCCCCATCTGCCGGCTTGCCATTAGCCTGCATTCTACACGCGCCCCCCTTCCCCCCCCATAAAAAATCTCTCGCTGTCGCTGGAGAGGAACCCAAACCCACCTGGATGTGCGCGCCCAGTGTGATGGTGGAGTTGCCAGCCGCCAGCGCATCCCACAGCTCATCCTCGGTGTAGACCCAGCTGGCGGGGTTGGGAGGAGGGCGGCGAGGGCGGCGGTGGCCGCGGCGGCGAGGGCGGCGAGGGCGGAGGCGAGGCGAAGCGCGGGTAGGCGGGCCACTGCGGGGCATGGGAGGTAGGCGGGGATGATGATGTCAAGCACGCGGAGGGTGGGCAGGAGGACGGGGCTGGGGCAGGGCAGGCAAGGCGGCAGGCGGGGCAGCCACTTGGTCAACAGAGGCAGCACCCAAGCCAGGCGACTGGAAGCCAGGGAAGCGTGGCTCACCGAAGAGAATGCCGAGTAGGGCACCGTCACGCTCTCCGGGTAAACCTCTGCAGGGAGCCAAGGGGGCCGAGGAGGGGTCCAGCCAATGGTTCAGGCCCAAGGGTGCCCAAAGCAACAGGGCAGCCCGCACCGCCGTGCTGCGCTGCGCCCACGGCCCCCGCCCTGGCAGCCGCAGCAGGCGGGAACACCGGGCCTCCCAGCCATGAACCCAGCCGCCCTGCGAGCCGTGCTGCAGGCGGGGCGCATGGCCTCTCGGCCAAAGCAAGCAAAGCAAGCAAGCAGGCGGCAGCGGCGGCGGGGCTCACGGGCGGCGGTCGGGTATGGGTTGAAGTAGGCGGGGGTGGCCACCCAGCTCTCCATGTAAACGTCGTTGCCAAACACGTCGGCCTGGTTGCCCTGCAGGCACACGCGGGGGCGGCGCGGGAGGTGCGCGTGAGCCCGGAGCGCTGCGCTGAGGCGCGCGTTGCTGGGCGTGGCTCCCAGCCTCCCCCTGACCCACCCGCTGCCTGACCAACCGCCGCGCACCATCCCCAACAATGCACACGGACCCCACCGACACACACACCGCCACCACACGCCCCGCACCATCACCACCAATGCACACGCCCCGCACCATCGCCACCGACACACACACCGCCACCACACGCCCCGCACCATCGCCACCAATGCGCACACACCCTGCCTCCACCACCACCACCACCACCACCACCACCACGGCGGCGGCGGCTCACGTTGAAGGTGCAGCCGTTGAAGTAGATGCCCGATGAGGATTGGCCCACGCCCACCGCGCCGCCCGAGGGCGCCGAGTTGGACTGGAACGAGGTGCGGGTGAAGCCGGCGTTGGAGGTGAGGTACAGCGCGCCGCCCGAGCCAAACTCTGCGGCATGGGGTGGCAGCGGTGCAGATGACCAATGACACGCGTGTGGCACACAGCAGGACACGGCAGAGGGGGTGGCAGGCAGGCAGCTGAGGCCGGCGGCAGCTCATCGGGGCCAGTGCAAGGAGTCCGGGGGGCCACGCCGGAGGTTGGCCAGGCAGGGCGGCAGCGGGTCTCACGTGCCGAGTTCTGCTGGAACAGGACGTTGTCAAAGAGGCCGATGGCGCCATCCTGCGCAAAACCAGAGACAAGACGGGAGAGCGGTGGCAGCCCGCTCGGTTCTGCCGGCTGGCCAACAGGAAAGGGAGGGGACAGGCAGGGTGCTGCCAGCAATGCGCCCGGCAGCCGCGGAGCCCGGCGCTCACCGCCAGGGAAACCGCGCCGGCGCCGTTGAGCGCGGTGTTGGTCACAAACTGGCAGTTGTTGAACTCGACCTGGCGAAAATAGGGGGAAGAGGGCAAGCTGAACTGTCTGGGCTGCAGCTCATGTAGCACAACGGCGCAGCATCCAGGGCATCAGCCAGCGGGCAGCTGGGCAGCTGGCATCAAAGCAACAGCCTCAGGAACCCAGGCTTGCCAAGGCTTTGCTTTCCTGTGCTGCAAAACCCCGGTCCCCCCCCATACACACTCCCCACACACCTGACGCTCGCACCCACCCCTCCACCCAATGCCAGCACCTCTCCCCACACCCACCCCGCCATCCCATCAAGCCCACACCTGCATGCGCCCTTGGTTGAAGAAGGCGCCGCCCAGGCCCTTCGCCGCGCCGTTTGTGAAGCGGATGTTCTCAAACGTCACGAAGAAGGAGGGGGCAAAGTTTGAGTTGTCGACGTGGATGATGCGGTCTGCGCATGGAAAAGGGGGCGGGTGACTCTCTCGTGCTGACTGGCAAAGCGCTGGCGGGCACATGCAGACATGTCCAACTGAAGGAGATACCAGGAGGGCATCCCAGGAAGCCGAGCGCCGCGCCGCCCTCACCCAGAGCCTTCGCATCCAGCAGGCAGCGCCCCCGAAGATGTCGTTGCCGCAGTTGCCGGTGATGGTGATGCTCGCTCTGACGGATGGCAGCACCGACTGCGCCGGCAGGCAGCACAGCACTCAGCGGTAGCGAGCTGCGGTAGCGTGGCGGCAGATCCCAAGCGGCCGGCCAGCGCAGGGCTGGGCAGCATCGCTGGCAGGTGAACACCGCACGTTGTGCTCCCACCAGCCCCCTCCCCTGCTGCGTGTTCCCCCTGTCTGCTTTCTTACCCCACACACACAACACAGAAACACACACATGCCAGCACCTCGCCGGCACCGTGCTTGCTGCTGCCAGGGCAACAGGCCAGGAGGCGGCTAGCCAGAAGGCACAGAGGCGCACCTGCAGCCCCTTCCACTGCCCCGTCAGCCCGATGTGGGAGTCCAGCCGGATGAAGCGCTCCTTGTTCTGTATCGCCTCAGCCAGCTCCTGCTCGTTGGTCACACCCACGGCTGCGGCAACGAGGAGGCGGGAGCCAAGGCGAGGAGGGGAGCAATGTTACAGAGCGCAGGGTGGGAACATGTGGCGCGGGCAGGAGGTTGCAAGAACGGCGGCGTGGCAGGCAGGGTGGGCAGGGTGGCAAAGCCGGGCTGCTTGCAGGGCAGCCACGCTGGCGGGTGTGGGTGATCACACCGGGCGAGGGGGAGGGCCATGAGTGGCTGAGTGGCTATGCTCCTCTGCCCCTGCAGATGCACCGCCGAGCGAGGCGGCAGGGTGGGGGCACACACGCCCCGCACACAGGCGCAAGCAGGAAGCCTAACACTCACTGTAGGCCTGCTTGAGCTTGCGGCTGCGCCGTGGCGCGCCCTCCTTGCCATCCTCCCCACCGCGCTGCCCTGCAACCTCCATCCACTGCACCACCGCCCGCTCATCGGCGCTCAGCTCGTCACGCTGCTTCTGCCGCAGAGTGGGGTGCCCCAGCCGCCGCTCCCCCTCTCCCGCCGCTGCCTGCTCCTGTTGCTGCTGCCGTGGCGGCTCATCGCGCTTCCGTTGCTGCGGCTCCAGCGCCCATCCCAACTGTGAAGGGTCGGTGGCGGCGCCTGCAGCGGCGCCTTCTGCCAGCGCCAGCGGCCGCGGCTGGCCACCACGCACTGCGGGGCAGGGAGCGCATGCGAGGATGCTTTGCGACATCATTGCAGCCTGAGCGTATGGATCATTGCAGCAAACAGCGCCGGGCCGTTCCCCACCGCTGCTTGCAGCACTTGCCCAGCGACAAGCAGCCAAGCAACAGCTGCGAGGCAGCAAACCACTCACAGGAGAGCTCGGCTGCCGCCTCCTCCTCCTCTGCGGTGGCATCGCCAGGCAAGTGGTCCAGGTACGCAGCGCTGTGCTCGCCATCGACAAACAGCAGATCGGCGCCTGCGTCCCGCCCCGTGCCGCCGCCGAGCAGGCGGTTGCCGCGCAGCCGCGAGCGCTCAGCAAGCAGGCGGCTGCCGCCGGCGAGCGCGATGCCGCCGCCCTCCCCCGCCGCGTTGCCCGCCACGACCGTTTGCTCCAGCCGCAGCTCGCCGCTGTGGGCGTAGAGGCCGCCGCCCGCCTGCTGGGCAACATTGTCCTCCACCACGCAGCGGGCGAGGGAGAGGCGGGCGTGGGAGTCGACCCGAACGGCGCCGCCAGCAGCGGCGGTGTTGCCGGCCAGCCGCACGTCAACCAGCTGTACCCACGAGTGGTTGGAGGCGGTGAGGGCGCCTGCCAGGCTGCCCTTGCCCACGCCACCCACAAGCTCCAGACCAGAGAGCTCCACAAGGGCTGCGGGCCCGCTGATGTGCAGCAGCGGCAGCGGCGCGCCGCCGTCGCTGCCGACGCCGTGCAACACGCAACGCCGCCGTGCCCCTGCGGCGTCTGCGCATGCGCCCGTCAGGCGCAGCGGCGAGCCGATGGCCAGCGGGGCGCTCAGCTGGATGTCTGCAGTGAGGTGCAGCGCGCGGTGGTCGCGCCAGCCAAGGCCGCCTGCCGCTAGCGCCGCCCGAAGCGCCTGCTCGCTGGCCACCTCGATGCCGCCGTTTAGCGGGACAGGTTGAAGCTCTGCATCGTCTTTTGCTTGTTGCAGTTGTTGCAGGCCTGCGAGCAGCGGGGGCGGAGCTACGCGGTGGGCTGTGCGGCTGCAGGCGAGGGGGAAGCAGTTGAAGGGGAAGCGGGCCCTGGCGCCTGCTGACGGCTTACACACCTGCTGCCAGGACTGCAGAGAGTATCAGCAGCACCAACGTCCGCCGCATGGCTGCACCACTGCACGCGGTGCTCTGCCAGGCAGCAGTGTCAGTGAGCGGTGCTGGTTTGTCAATCAAAGCGCTGCATTTCACTAGAACTCAGGCGCCTTGCGCGATCGGTAACTGCACAGATGGCGGAAAGCGCTCCCCGCAAAGTCTGTCCAAAGTGGGTGCCAGGTCATACCCCAGTTTGTCCTGGAGGCATTTTGGCCTCCATCGACCCTTGCCTGTCGCGGGGGCTTGTCGTTTACCGGTTATGATGCAGCACCGCGGCAGAAAGGCCAAGCCACTCTGCCCACAGCAGGTGACGACAGGCAGGCAAGGCACTCAGGCCCCAATCATTCAGTCTCCCTTTGACTGTTCAGCAAGCCGCTTTGTAGGTTACACGCTCATGCTCTCTGGTGCTGCGGCACCCGATAGCGTTGCGGCACCAACGGCATGCGTCCTTTGCCCACCAGCCCCGCTCCGGCCGACGTGTTTGCAGCTGCGTTGTGAAAGCCGGCGATGGCAGGGGCGGGCGAGTCATCTGGGATGAAGCTGTCCAGGCTATCTGACTTGCTGTTGGCCAACTGCTTCTGCCGCACCAAAAAGGCCTTGGTGGGGGTGTCGGTGGCCGCAGCCCCCGCAGCCACCGCTGCTACCCGCGCCGAGGCGTGGCTGCCGCACTGGCCGCTGAACGAGCAACTGCTGCGCCTGCGGCTGCCGCACAGCCGCCTCGGGGTCCACTCCTGGTCGGTAGCGAGCGGCCCTGACGCTGCTGAAGGGGCTCCTGGACAAGAAGGGAGCGCCCGGCGCTGCCGCTGCTGCCTCTCCGCCTTGCAAGGGTGGGAGCTGGCGCCCGGGTTGCGGCTTGCCGGCCCCCCGCCTGCCGCAGCTGGGCCAGGCGGCGCAACGGGTCGCCTGGAGAGGCTGCCTCGCCTGCTGCATGTGGCAGGGCTCTAGAAGCGGGTGCTGGCAGCGGCAGCACGCTGCGCAGGGAGGGCAGGCTGCTCTCCACGGCTGCGATCGGCCGCTTGGTGACCTGCAGCTGCACGGGAGCCTGCGTGCACGCTGCCGCCGCGTTGCCCATCGTCGTTCGCCGCGACGGACTGTACAGCCTCTGCTGCTGCTGCTGCTGCTGCTGCTGCTGCTTGCCCCGCTGCAACGCGCTGCCGGGCGGGCGGGCGCCAGCCGCTGCCGCAGCCAGCGCCGCGCTGGCGGCCGCCACCCGCTCGCGCACCGCTGCGTTGGCCAGGCTGGGGGGCTGCGTATCCCGACGCAGAAGTAGGGGTGCTGCAGCGCCTGGACGGCGGTCGGGCGCCGCCGCGGGTCCCACTGGCACATGGCGCCCATCAGCTCCAGCGCCTCGGGCCCTGCGGTGGCCACTAGCCTGGAGAGCGGCTGCGCTGCCATCTGCGGGAAACGGAAGCTCATCTGCAGCATGGGGGCAGGTTGCACAAACAGTGGGCCCCATGCGAGAACGCTTGCTTGCAGCCTTGCAACAGCAGTGTGTGCGAGCCTGGGGGAATGCTGAGCTCGCGCAGCAGCGTGCCCTCCTGAAGCCCCGTCACACCTGGTGGGCCAGCTGCAAGCCCTCCGGCCAAGTTGCCGCCGTGGGGGTGCCCATCACACAGCAGATCTTGTAGAGCTCGTCGGGCTGCAACCGCGCCAGGCAGAGAGGCAAGAAAGGCAGCGACATGTGAAGAGTACTGCGCTTCGCAACCTAGCAGGGCACTCGCGCTCAGCTTGAGATGCACCCCTGCCGCCGCCCGGCGGGCGCTCTTTGTGCCCCTCTTGTGCTCGCTGAATTTAGTCCCCCACACCTCTGAGTTGCCGGGAAAGAGGGGTCGAAGGGTGTAGAGCTCGGCCATGATGGCCCCAACGGCAAAAATGTCTATGGGTGCTCCGTAGTGCGGCGAGCGCAGCAGCACCTCGGGGCGCGGTACCAGCGCGTGGAGACATAGTCTGCAGCAGCGGCAGCCAGCATGTGAGTCCCGGCAAGCCAATCCCGGCCCTCTGGGCGCGGCCAGGCGGTGGCTCAGGGAGCGGGCGCAATGCAGCAGGGCACAAGTGCGTCGCATGCAAGGCGGGAAGGCGATGCCTCTGCTTTGCCACACCCGTGTATGGCGGTCTCGACTTGATTTCCCGGGCCAGCCCAAAGTCCGCTATTTTCACCGTTTCGCGGTGCACCAGCAGGTTCTCGGGCTTCATATCCCTGCAAAGGACCGCAAGCACGCAGAGGTGCACGGTAACAGTTGCAGCAGCCCTTCCATCTGGGTTGCGTGCCGGCTGGTTGGCCTTCTCCCGGGTGGCATAAGGGTTGGCACTGCCAGGAAGCCGCGCGGGCACCCTCGCACTACCCCCGAGCCGCCCCCACCGCGCCTGTGGAAGTAGCCCTGCTTGTGCATGAATGCCAGGCCCTGGAGTATCTGGTAGGCCCAGTTCCGCACGCGGCTCTCCGGAAAGTACTTGTCCCTGTCCTTCACCATCTGGTACAGGTTGCAGTCCTGCAGCGCGCAGCAGCAGCCGCAGGAACTGGTCGCACAGGATGCGCTGCAAGGCCTGCTCTGCGCTGGCCAGTGCCCACCCTCACCATGTGCTCGAAAACGAAAAAAAGCTCGTCGTTCTCACGGATGACCTCCTTGAGCTGCACAATGCACGGATGGTGCAGCTTGCGCAGGGAGCGCACCTGCGGAGGGTGGGCATTAGCGGCAGCGCGGCAGCCGCCCCAGGTTCGATGAGCCAACCCTTCCGCATCTCCTGCTGCCAGACCCTAGAAGGTACCATGCATCGATTTTATGGCACCAGTGCAGCAGAGCCTTGGTCGTAGTAGGCTGAGCGCACCTCGCGCAGCGCCAGGCACTCGTCCCACGAGTAAAACTTGCGCTTCATCTTCTTTATCGCCACCACCTCTCCAGTCTGCTTGTTCACCGCCTTGAACACGCTGCCGTAGGTGCCATCACCCAGCTGCTTAGTGACTTTGTAGCGTTGCATGGCAAGGACACAGTAGCTTGATGTGCGCAGACTCGGCAGGAGGAGGCGAAGGGGCCCTCCCGGCGCTGCCACCCAGGGCCGCCCTCAGCGGCGGGGCGGGACGTAATGCCCAATCGGCATAAAATTGTAGACAGGCAGCACTAAATCTATACAGGAGAGCTGCAGGCCACTCGGCCAAGGTGGTCAAAGATAGGCAGATGATGAGCGAGTGATGATTGGCCAGGTTGGGACGGTGTGGGTGGACTCAAGCGGCTATCGGAAGGCGAACAACCGCTGTGACGACGCAAGTGCTGCCCATTCTGTAGCCGTGCTGGCACCAGCTGGACGCAGGCAGCCTGCCCAAATTGTTGGCTGGCATTGCGTGAGTGTTGCATTGGCGTGAGAGCTTTGCATGCCTGGGAGGGGCGGCAGGGACAGCCCCCAGGAGGCCCGAGCAAAAACCACCCTGGCTGCCTGAGTGCCGGCGCAGGCTTGGAGCAGCTCACAGGCAAGGATAATCACACGGCAAACCGAGGAAGCCCGATTTTCCGCCAGCTGGGGACTGTTGCCCACCCTCGGCCTCGCCGAGCATTACTTGTTCCGCTCCGGTGGCTTTCAGCTTAACTTTGGCTATGTAAGCAACCACAGGTCCCTTTAAGACCGCCACCAATACTTGGGTGGTCTTCGCCAAATGGCCTATCTCCAGCGGTAGCACCGCTCAGCCAGGAAGATCTTGTAGGTGTGTTCAACCACGTTGAGCGCCGTATGACGGCGCCAGGAGGGGCAGCAACCCCGCACCAGTCCATGGCGGCCTGGCCGCGCTCACCGCCTGCCCTGCGCCTTCCTCGCTCTGCAGATAGCAGCGACGAGGGCCCGCCACCTGCACTGGTTGGCAATTCTGACACGGAAGATGACAGCGATTCCTCTCCACCACCATTGGAAGCTGGGGAGGCAAATGGCGATGATGGCGGAGGATCGAGCGGGGCGGCCTCGCCCATCAACAGTCGGCCGGCTTTGTCCGACGATTTCGAACTCTCTGGGATAACCCCGGAAATGGCGCGGCGGATGCTTGCAGGTTCAAGCGCTGCTGGAAATCGCAAATCTGCCGAATCAAAGGCGGGGGAGCCAAGAAGGCTCCGCGCACGGCTGGACTGGCTGGGAGCAGCTTGCAGCGCAACGGCCCTGCACGCACCAGAACCAACCGCCCATCATCTGCTGACGGCAAGGGCGCTGAAACAGCGGGCGCAGATTCTTTTTCAGATGACGACGAACCTCCTGGTCTTGTCAGTGAAGATGAAGAGGAAGGGGAAGGTGAGCAGCTACGGTGCTGCGCGGCAGTGCTGTGCATTGTTTGTTTGCTGCAATTTTCGCCCAGCATGCCACTTTGGATGGACCTCCGCCAGGCAATTTTGCCCTTGTGGTAGCTTGTCTTCATGATTGGATTTTGCTGGGTGCTGGCTGCAGGCAACACGCAAGGGACGAGCGTCCCACTTGCTGCCACCCCAGCCACCCTTGCGCCGTCGGCCGAATCCGGTGATGACGGCGGACCTCCTTGTCTTGTCAGTAGTGAAGATGAAGAGGAAGGGGAAGGTGAGCAGCCAGCGCAGCCTCAGCGCGGCCAATGCTGTGCTGTCTTTTCGCTGCGATGCTCGCCCAGCATGCAGTTGCCATAGACCTCCGCCAGGCGATTTTGGCCTTGTGGTTGCTTGTCTTCAGTATTTGGGTTTGCTTGCTGCTGACTGCAGGCAACACGCAAGGGACAAACGCTCCCCTTGCTGCCACCCCAGCCACCCTTGCGCCGTCGGCCAAACCCGGCAATGACGGCGGATACTCCAGCGACGGCAGCGAGGCCGGCATGCCGCCACCCTTGGAGCCGGCCAGCGATGATGAGGCGGCACCGTCGTCAAGGAAACGATTCAGAAGTGCTGAAGACGAGCCTCACTCGGTGAACACCAGAACGGCTTCGCCGGCGCCGCGGGCTGCCGCCACCGACAGCCGCCCGCGCTTGCGTCGCACGCTGAGCCGCGGTTGGAGAGCCGGGCTCCGACCGCCGCGTCGCCAGCGCCCTTGCCATCATCAGCCTCTTTCCATGGCGTTGTCGAGGAGGACGAGGACGATGTGCCGCCCCCCCCGCCTCGTGGATGGGCCCCAGGGTGAGCGCTCGAGCGGCAAGAGCAAACGAGCAGGGTTTGTTTGGCACGGGGCCCAGCACAGACAGTCGCCTTAAGCCTGCTTTGCAGCGTTCCACGTCCGCGCTGCTGGGCTGCCCCCCTCCCCAAGCGCAGATGGGGAGCAAGAAGCACAGGCCGCCGCGGCTCCACCCTCTCCAGCAGCCCTTGGTGCTGCTACCTCCCCCACCCAGCCCCGACCGTTTTGATGAGGAGCATGAGACGGAGTCTGATGGCGAAGGACCGCCGGTTCTGCTCGATGATGACAAAGGTGGGGGCGGGGCGGTGGGCAGCCGCCGCAGGCATTCCAACGCTCGAGGCACGCTGCCACTGCCAAGCTTGGCTGCAGGATCTGGCTGTGTCAAAGCTCGGCTCTGGCTGCCTGTGTGTCAACTGCTGCTGTCACAACGCTGGCTTATCGCGTCCCATCTTGCCATGGAGCACATCTGGGGGAAGACCGCTCCCGCTCACCTCTGCAGCTCTGGTTCGGTCACACGTTTGCCACGGCTTTATGCTCAAGTCGCACCCCCAGCCTCCCTTCCCTCCTGTGTCCCCGCTGTGCTGCAGATTCGGGTGGAGCAGGGGCAGTGGCCGACGCGGTGCGGCTGCAGGAGGAGGAGGAGCTGCGGCAGCGGCTGGTGCGGGAGCTGCTGGAGGAGGAAGCGGCGGCGGAGGCGCGGCGGCAGCGCGAGGCGGAGAAGCGCAGGGCAAAGAAGGAGAAGCAGAAGGCGAAGAAGAAGGCGGCTGTGGCCGCCGCCAGCCCGCCAGGTGCGGGCGGGCTTTCGGTGCCCGGCGGCGCCGCCGTTGCCCGCCTCTGCGTGGGATGTGGGCGGCAAGCGTTCGTGGTGCCGCTCACCCTGTGCCGCCTGTCTGCCCCTTTTGCTGCAGAGGAAACAGCCCTCGCTGCGGCAGAGGAAACAGCCGCAGAAGAGGCGGGCCCCTCCACGGCTGCGGCAGCGGCTGAGGATGCAAAGCCCTCGACATCTGCAGCGCCGCCGCCGCGCAGCGACGATGACGCAAGCCCAGCTGCGGCGGATGCAGATGCCGCAGCAGGAAGCTCTGGCTCAGCGTTTGCGGCACTGGCCAAGGCTCCTGTTGAGGTTGAGGCCCCCAACCCGCCGAAACAGCTGTCCAAAAGCAGCAGAAGAAGCTGCGGCAGCAGCAGACGGCCGAGGCGAAGGCGGCTGCCGCCGCCGCAATGCGCAACACCCCGCCTCTGCCGCCTCTGCTGTGTCCAGCGCAAGCTCAAGCACCGCAGACAGCTCAGCGGCCTCGCGTGCAGAAAGCCCCTTGGGACCGGAGCCCGTTGCGGCGGCGGCTGCCGCCGCACCGCGTGCACCGGCCGCCCTGGCGCCCACGCCCGTCACCGTGCAGCGGCAGCAGCACCAGCGCACGACGATCGGCGGCGGCATGTCGGCGCGCCAGGTGTCTGCGATCATAGAGGGGCGGAGGAGCGGCGGGATGTGTCGGAGGTGCAGAGCGTGGTGCAGCAGGCGATCATGTGGCTGAGCGGAGCGCACGACCACGGAGTGACTGAGGGCGAGCGCAAGCAGGTATGGGGGCACAGCCCGGCTGCATGCGGCAGCTGCTGCCACCTGC
Organism: Chlorella sorokiniana; assembly: GCA_025917655.1. NCBI lineage: Eukaryota > Viridiplantae > Chlorophyta > Trebouxiophyceae > Chlorellales > Chlorellaceae > Chlorella > Chlorella sorokiniana. The sequence goes on from CP084610.1 coordinate 672,022, forward strand.
AACTGGGCTGGAGCTGGGCGCGCAGGAGTGGCGCTGCCTGCTTCCTGCATGGCGCTGCCGGCCTGCCCCTGACTGCCCTTGCCCCCTGCCCTGCTCATCCCCGCTGCTCTATAGATCAACTCTCGGTTGAAACAGCTCAAGGCCTTGATGCGGGAGCTGCTTGCAAGCAGCACTGCTGCCCGCCCCCAGCGGCAGGCTCCAGCGGCCGGCCTGGCTCAGGCGGCGCCACTGCGGCTGCCCCTACCAGCCGCCCCAACTCGGCCGGCGCTTCCGCCCCCGCGCCCCCTCTGCCCAGGCCGTCGGCCAGGCTGCTGTGCGTGCGGCTGCGCCGCCGCTGCCCCCAGGCATGCCGCTGCCCGGGGCTCCAACCCTGGGACGCGGCCGCGGCGCGTACAACCCTTTGGCCGGCGGCGGCGCCGCGGCCGCTCTACAACCCCCTGGCGCCCGTCCCAGGCATGCCTGCCGTCCCTCCTGGGTTTGCGGTCCCCCTGCTCGAGGCCCTGCCCGCCCCGCGGCGGTGGCAGCGCCCGGCCGCGGCTACCGACCGCCGGGCCTGGCGTACCAGCCGCCGCCGCCGCCGCCGCCTTCAGGAGCAGCACAGGCGGGGCTGCCGCCGCCGCCGTCGTCGTACGGCACGCCGCAGTACTCGGCCTGGCTGCGGCAGCAGCAGGTGTCGGCTGCGCGGCGGGCGCCGCTGGCGCCCGTGTCGCCGCCGGTGGCCTCACCCCTCGCCGCCGCCGCGTCCGCCGTCAAGTGGGCAGCGCCGGCCATGCCGCAGGGCTTTGACAAGGCAAGCTGGCGCCTCCCTCTGCCTCCCCCTGCCGCTCCTTCCTGCCGCTCTCGCCCTTTCCCGCCGGCTCTGCGCCACATCGTTGCCGCCACGCCCAGCGCTGGAGCTCCTTGCTGCACCTGCGCAGCGCGTACGCTGGGCGTGCACCCTGCTGGCTTGCATGTCAGCCTCCTCTCCCCCTCGACCCACCCCGCCCTCCTGCCTCCCACCTGGCCCCTGCCTCTGGCTGCAGAGCGGCTCCCAGGCATCCATGTCTTCGAGCGCCGCTGCCTCTGTAGACGACGACGAGGACGAGTGCATCGTCTGCTTTGCGGCACCCAGGACCGCACGTGAGCGCCTGCACCTGGCTCGCTGCCTGGCTCCCTGCTGCGCAACAGCCAGCCGACAGCCGGGCGGCATGGGCTTTCCCAGGGGCGGAGGGGGTGGGGGGGTGCAACTGACCCCACGCCGCTGCCGGCGCACGCTTGCTGCACCTGGCTGTGCAAAGTGCTGCACTGCCGGGCGCTGTTGGGCCCACCCAAGCATCCTTTCTTGTCCCGCTCCTCCCTTGCCCCACAAACAACCTGCAGTGTGCATGCCGTGCGGCCACCGGAACATGTGCAGCGCGTGCGCCCGCACATTCCTGGAAAAGAAGTGGGTGGCGCCTGCTGCTGCTGCCCGTCCTCTGCTGGCCTGCTCGGCACGCGATGGAGCCGCACGCGCTGAACACCGCGTGTCGCTCCTTTGTCGTGGCGCCCACGCTGCTGACGCACCCCCTTGTTGCCCCCACGGCTCCCCTGGGTTGCTGCAGCCACACCGAGTGCCCCTACTGCCGCGTGACGCTGGGCAACATCTACCTGATGGACCAGCAGGTCACGCTGCGCGTGAAATGATGCTGCACAGCGGGCCTGCAGCAGTAGGGGCAGGAGCGTGCTGCGGTACCGCCTGGTAGCGCCCACCCGTGCTTCCTTCGGACTGCTTCAGCTCAGGAACCTGCAAAGCGCGGCGGCTGCTCAGCTGTGCTTTGCAGCAGTCGGAACGCCATCCTTGCAGCCCGAGCGGTGCTTGGGCGGGCCGCAAGGCAGATTGTGCTGTACAACTGCTTCCACGCCGTTCAGCCCCTGCTGCCATCCGCCCGTCCAACACTGCTGTGGGTGCTCCGCTCCTGGCGCCCTCTCTGTGGTTGCTGTTACTGCTAGACTTCTGGTACTTGTGCTCCCCCTGCTTGCCTGTGCAACTTCTCCACTCCTGCCATGCCTTGGTTTTGATCTTGCGTTTTGGAATGCATCCACAAACACTGCTGCATGCAGCTCATTTTTCCTGTCTGTGTAATGCTGCGCGCCTCCTATGTTGGCAACAGGGCTGCTCGCTGCTTGGCCCGCCACAAAGCAAGCAGCTGGCTAGGAGCTGGGGGCACGCTGGCGCTCTTGTTGAAGCTGCCCCGCATCCAGACCTCGCTGCAGGACGGGAGGGCTAGCGGGCAGGGATCAATGTGGCAGCATAGACCCAACCGGCTCAATCGCTGGACGTCAGGAACACAACCACTCCTGCTGCTGCCATTGTTGGCAGGCCCTGCCAGCGCCACGTGCGCCCTGCCATGCACCTGTGGTGGTAGCGGTGGCCACGGCGGTGCGGGTGCTTGCCGGGGTGGCTGTAAGAGGCCACAATGGCCCCGCTGGACTGCATTGGAGGGCCAAGAGCAGCGCTGAGCACACGCCCCTCCACCCCCAAACGCAGAAGGAAGCTGATAGGCCCTTTTTGGCGTCCTCCGTGGGCCATCCACTGCAAGCGCCGCTGGACGCCCTGTTGCCTGCGGGGGAACAGCAGTAGGGGCTGCTTCCGCTGGTGCCGCTCGCCTCATAGTCATGCCCGGCATGGTTCAGCGCATCCATCAGCTCCCGCGTCTCCTCGACCACCCGCCACTCTTGGGCGCGGTGCTGCGCTCGTGTGAGAACGGAAAGCAGCGGGCAGGCACATGCATCAGGGCTGTCAAAGGATCAGTGTGCAGGCACACAGCCGCACAGGTGAGGCCAAACAGGCGGTACAGCTTGCATGCACAGGCAGCCACCCCTGAAGCTCAATGTGCTCCACGACTGGGGAGAAAAGAGGAGGGCAGCAACGGCACCTTCTCTGCAGCTGTCCTTAATGCGTGCTCACCGAGAACATGCGCACAAACATGGTGGCGTTGGGGTTGCGGTAGATCCACAGCCCGGGGTGGCTGGGCTGGGAGGCTCGTTCTGCCAGGAGGAGGGGAGCAGCTGGGCGCTGAAGCGGGGATGAGCCACTCCCGATGGCAGAACAAGCAGGAAAGCTGCGAGGTTATGTGCAGACGGGCGCTGGCTGGCGCCAGGACAGGCATGGCGCATTCCTGTCAAAAGCACACGCCACATGTAAAAGCAGCCCTTGCACCGGCCCCTGCAGCTTGCCTGGTAGTTGTATGGCAAGAACCAGAACACCGAGAAGTTCTGGCGATCCCCGTGTGGGGGTGCACATCCAGCCTGTCAACCATGCCACGCAAGAAACAGAACCTCAAGCAGTGGAGCCTTGCAGGGCTGGCTTGCTACGCGCTTTGGCGGTCCCCTGTGGTCTTGAGCTTGGCACGCTATCACTCGCCACAGGCGTTGCCTTTGCAATAGCCTGCTCACCCACCACCTCCCCTTGACCGCTGGCACGCGGCTCCCACCTGTAGTGCACGGCCAGCGGCACGGTCTCCTTGAGGCGCAGCCCCTCCTTGTTGGCCCCCAGAAGTAGGAGCTGAGCAGCTGCGGGGGGGGTTGAATGCAACACGGGCAGCACACCGCAGAGAGCTGAGAGCACTGCGACCGTGGTGGGTGGACAGTCAGGGTGCAGCGACAGCGTCGGCGCCCCCAGAAGAGCAGGTGCAGGGCACAGGGCGGCTCACCGGGGTGGCGGCCTTGACGGCGGCCTCGTAGCGCAGGGCGCTCACGTTCACAGCCACCCAGGCCGCTACACAAGGTTTGGAGCACTAGTAAGGCAAATGATTCCACGTTGAGCAGCGGCTGGGCATCGGTGGGCTGATAGCATGTCGCAAGTGGTGCACGACAGCGCCAGCCTGCCACCCCGCAGCCCACCTTCCGTGTACTCCCGGACCTCAAAGTCAAAGCTCCTCTGCCACACCGTGTACCGGGGGCAGTCCAACTCGCCGCAGAAGCCTGGGAGGGGGAGAAGAGCTGAACGTTGGTGCAAGGCGACGGCTGTGTCCAGCCAAGGTTGTGACATGGTGCGCAGGGCATGCAGCAGGGGTTGCGGCGGCGCTAAGGCGGCCCTCAAGTGCTGCACGGGCGCCACAGACTGGTGGGCCTGCCTGGCTTGCGCCACTCTTCGCCGTCGGAGCCGTCTGTGAATGAAAGGGCAAGGTAAAGCAGGCAGGCAGTTGCTGCTGCCGCCAAGGTAGGCCACAAGGCAGGCATGGGCAACCTATGTGTGCTGCTGGCGCCTCTCACAACCTTGGATAGCAGGCCTGTAGTTACAGGATATGCCAGACACGCAAAGGCCGGGGCCTACAGGCACTGGCTGCTGCGCAAGCTGGCGCCGCCTCGTCGGCAGGGTGCCACCCCATGGCCATCTCGTTCTCTCGCTAACTCGATTATTTTCACTTTATCGCATTCAGTTGTTCATCATTGGCTGCCGGATCATCAAAAACCTCCCTTCAACAACGCTGTGAGCAACACAACTGCACGACGCGCCCGTGCCGCAGTCCCCCAACACAGCGAGGAATTGCAGTCCAGCCGACTGCAATCAGCAGAAGCGCAGAGAGTAGAAGCAGCCGCTTCGGCCAATTGATTCGGCCAATTGGGGCGGCCCGCCGGCGCTGCCGCCGCCTTGACGAACATCCCGCTTTTCGGTGTTGAGCCAGGCTGACCTCACCATGTGCATTCGTGAGTGGGCGGCCTGTACCATGTTTGCTTCTGTGATGCTTGTACGTTGTATATCTTTAGACAAAGATATAGACAAAGATATACAACGTGTCGTGGTTGTGCCTGAGGCAACAACTGCCTGCTCCTATGACTGCTGCGTCACCTGGTGCGCCCCCTCCCCTACCGCAGCCATCTTGTTTGTGTGTGGCGAGCAAGAGACCACCAAAAATCTGCATCAAGCGCGCTACTGCGCCAACTGCGGAACGAAGGCAGGCGAAGCTCGGTTGTCGGCGCTGCTGCAGCCGCTGCTTCTTCGTCGCCACTGCGCCCCGCAGTTGCTTGCTGCCATCAGCGGGCAAGGCCTTTCCACGATGCGCTGGCCCAATGCCTACGCCCCTCGCTCTCCATCCGCCCCGCCTGCAGGACGGTGCACAGCTGTTTGAGTCCTCCACGCGCTGCCACTTCTGCTTCATCCCAATCCCGGGCACGGTGAGTGGGCTGCCCGGCGGGGGGGTCCGGCGTGTGTTGTGAGGGGCAAGCAGTTGCAACCTCAGGATGGCCAGGCTGTGTGGGCAAGCAACTGCGACCTGGCCAGGCTGGGTGCAGCGGGCGGAACTGCCACACGGCATCCAGCCCAGTGAGCTTGCCGCTCCCTGCTGTGCGCTGCCCAATTGCAGAAGGGCAACTACCGGCGTTACTACCGCTGCGGCGGCTGCGGCGCCATGTATCCTGCGTAGACTGCAGCGCCGCCTGCCAACAGGCAGCTCGCTTTGGGATTGCGCTTGTTGCACTCACACCGTTCACGAGCTCCGCTGCCCACACAGGACACAAACTGTGCGTGTTAAGTTGCGTGCTCTTTGGCCTCATGGCTAAGGACATTGTAAGAACGCATTGCGTCTGCCACAGCCGCCATGATGGCCCCATCACCTTGCGCGGGGTGGGCTGCTGCCGGCAGCAGTCCCTTCAGCCTTCTTTGGCAGCAGCCATGCTGCCGCCATGCTGCTGCTCCATGCTGGGCGCTTCTTCCGCCCATCACGTATGTACCCGCACATCAAACCTGCTGCCTGGAAGGTGGTCGGGGCCAGGAAAAGTGGCTCTTGGCGCAGCAAAGCACCCTGAAAGGGACCCCAAGAAGCCGCTTAGCAGGTGCACCTTGTACCAGCTCAATGTCGTATAAATGCGGGCCCTTGCAGCCTCTGTGCTATCCACTCACTCAATCGCTGACAAATACAACTCCAAACCAGCTCACAAGCATGGGCAACTGCGCTGGCAAGATGCAGGCTCTGGCGGTAAGCACCTGTGTGGGCGACGAAAGCACATGCTTAGTACTTGAACGCATTTGCGTGCATACAAAAGCATACAAGGCGAGATACCCCCACATGCGGTTTGCACATGCACGTGTTCCACTTCTGCCGCCCCATCGTGTCGTTGCAGCCCGCCGCCAGAGCTCTTGGTGTAGATACTGAGATTGTGAGCGCAGCAGAGCAGGTGAGGCATTAGCAGGCTAGCTCGGTTTGCGAAGTGTTGTGGCCGGTACGCCGCCACCCGCCGCCCGCAAGCCAGCACATGTGCTCCAGACCTGCGTGCGGACGGCCTTTGTAACACAGCTGCTGCATGGTGTCTCCTGAACTGCACAGCGGGGCAATGCTTTCAACCTACTCTAAGGAGGTGCCCCCTGCTGCCGCACCGAACGCATCCGCACTGTTCCCCCTGCCCGCTCCTCCCCGCAGGGCGCCGCTGCCGTGCGCAACCCCAACGCCGCCAAGGCCTCCCTGGCCGCCACCGTTTTGGACAAGGCCACCGGTGGCAACGGGGCCGCCGCGCGGGTGGCCATCAACGCAGTGACCAAGCCATGAGCAGCAGCGGAAGCCGGCTGCGACGCAAACTTTGCAGCAACTTCATGCAGTGCGCTAGATGCTCTTTTCGTGCTTCATTGTCTCTCTGCCCTGATCCCTACGCATGCCACCCATCACCCTTCCTACCATACTTCACCCAGCTTGATTCTGCATCGTCCAATCATGCACACCCACCCTTCAACGACCAGCCGCCCACCACTTCCCTGCCTGCTGGTCGCCCTTCCCCCTGACGCTCTTCCTCGGCACTTGCTACATCATTCCAGTGAATCGCAACACACACGCTTACTTCCATGCATACAAAATTGGTGCTGTAATCCACTTCAAAGCTCCTCATGCACTGTCCTCACCCTCGGCAGACCCCAGCAGAGGCTGGCGCAGCGCAAAGCGAGCTACAGCGGCTGCGGCCGCCGCCTCAAAATCGAAGCGCGCGACAATGACACCCATGATGCCTGCCTGCACGGTGTTGGCTGTAGCGATTCCCCACCAGAGGCCAGCGACACCCCAGCCGCGGTTGAAGGCCAGGTGGTGGGCGAGAGGGATGGCCAGGAACCTGGGTGGGTGGGTGGGGGGGTGCGCAAGTGGTGACGGGTCTCTTTGCAGTGCACTGCTCAGACCCCAGCGGTGGGGCTCTTGTGGCCCACATTGCTGCATCGGCGTGCCGCCGCTCTCACCAGTAGGAGACAATGTTGGTGCCGGCGCCCCACTGCAAGCAGGGAGGGTGCGGCAGCAGGGAGGCGGCTCACAGGAGGCCAGGCAGCTGCCTGCAGCAATGTAACCGAGCGCCAGCGAAACCCCCAGCTGCCGGATGGGGTGGGCAGGAACCGCGGAAGCGCTCACTATCCCCTATCCCGAAGTCAAGGAAGCTGCCCAGCAAGAAAGCGCCTAGCGCCCCCGAGCCTTGCTCTGCGCTTTCCGCACACACCCACTCCCCCGCGCCACATCGGCCTCGCCGCCCACCTTCTGCTTGCCCGCGCCTCGCAGCAGCGACTGCAGGGCCACATTGATGCCGTCCCCCACCAGGCTGACGCAGAACACCGGCAGCAGGGCCACCGTGGCGTCAATCACCGGCTGCACGTCGGTCAGCAGCCGCACCCAGCGGTCCTGCAGCGTGCGGGGCCACCGGCGTATTGCAATTAATGGGTGCGGCTTCAAAAAGGAGCAGAAAGATACAGAGTGGAACTGCGCCGGGGGTGAGGCAGGAGGCAGGTGCGCCCGCCAGCAGTCGGCAAAGGCACAGCATACGCTCTGTGGGCCCGCGAGAGCAGGCAGGCAGCGAAAGACGGCAGCACACGGGACAGCGCCAGCAAGGCGGAAAGCCTCCGAAGGGATGCCACCACGGCAGCAGAGCGACGCACCCGCAGCAGCAGCAGCGCCGTGATCATCGCCGCCAGCACGACGAGGGTGATGCCCAGGGCGGTGGCGGTGGCGCGGCGTGCGCCGCGCGGGCAGCCCGCCCGAGCGCGTTGCTGATCTTGACGGAGGCAGACATGGAGACGCCGAACAGCAGCATGTACCTGCAGCAGTTGGCACGAAAAGAAGCAGCGGAGCAACAAGTTGAAGCACGTGTGAAAGAAAAGGTGGGCGGAAGTAGTTGAGTGAGATTTCACGAGACACTTGGGCAGTTGAGCAGGGAGAATGCAGGATGAAGGAGCAATGGCAAGCGACCAGCACGGCGTGCAAGGCGGGGCGGGCAGCGCGGGCGAGGTGCCGCCGGCCAATCAACGCGCTAGGGCGGGCAGCGCGGGACGCGGGGCGGCGCTCACGTGACGCTGTTGGTCAGGCTGCACAGCCCCATGGTGGCCACCGCCAGCTGGGCGTCGGGGAACCAGCCCGCCTGCAGGATGAGGGCCTCGAACGACCTGCAGCAGCGCAGGTGCGTGGTTTGCTGTTGAAGGATCAGGTGGGTGCTAAATGACGGGCCGGCTTGCAACCCCGGCCGGGCCACACTGCACCAAACAAAGACAGCATCTGGGGAGGTGCGAAGGCTGCCACGCGCGCTTGCTGCCCCGGTTGTGCCCTGAGCGGAGCCGCGGGCGCTGCGCACGGCTGGGCAGGCGCTCAGCAGTCGCCGCGCTCACCACCACTTGCAGCAGATCATGAGCACCGAGGGCAGCGCCAGGCCCAAGTACTGCCCCCACCCCCGCAGCGCTGCCCAGCTCCAGCCGTGCCAGGGCGAGTCGGGTTGGCCCCGCAGGCTGCGGGCAGCGGGGAGAGGGGGACACGGCGGCACACAGTCGGCGCCCTCGGCCGTGGGAACTGCGCCCAACACGCGTCGGCTGGGGCGCTTGTCAGCGTGCATGCATGTTGGCTGCCCCAATGATGCCAGCAGGCCCGTCATAACGCCGGCGCCTGCGTACCGGTTTGCCGGCCTGCTCTGTGCGCGGCAGCACCGCGGCAGTACAGCCCACCTGGCATTGCGGTACACCACGTACGACCCCATCAGCCCCAGCGAGGTGAGCTGCACGGCCACCAGCGCCGCCGCCGCGCCGTCCAGCCCCAGCCCCAGGCGCACGATGAACAGCCAGTTGTACAGGGGGCCAGCGCGGCCAGCACCGCGGTCACAACCGTGCTGGGGCGCACGATGCCCTGCGCCAGGCAAGAAGGGGCCCTATGACGACCGCACTCTGTGACCCTACTCCCGTCACTGCTTAGAAAGCACGCTGCCCTGCCAGCGCCGGCCCACAGCAGCGCCTGAAACCCCACCGGCAGGTGGCGGCGGCAGGAGGGGCGGTTTGCCCACCACCAACAGCAGGCGGCGGGCGGGCTCACCTGAGCCAGCAGGAAGCGGCGGCAGGCCTCGGTGATGCCCATGCAGGGCAGGGCGGGCGCCACAAAGGCCAGGTAGCGGGCGGCCGCAGCCGACAGCTGAGCCTCCTGGCCCAGCAGCAGGAACAGGCGCTCGGACCTGGGGCCAAAGGCACAATGGCGTGTGGGCGGGGAAGGGTTGATGCGACAGGGGACGAGACGAGCCAGTCGACAGCAGCACCAGCTTGCCCCAGCCACGCTCCGCAAGCAGTAGGGTCGGGCGCAGGGGCAGCCACTGCATTGCGCCCGCATGCCAGGCATTCGGCAGCGCCTCCGGCCTGCTTGCCCTTCCTTCCTGCCTACCAACATTCGCTTTCCCTCGGCCTACCTGAGCCAGGCTAGCGCGATGGCGGCGCCGAAGGCCAGGTTGACCAGCAGGCCGCGCTGCAGGATGGCGCCCAGCGCCCGAAAGTTGCGGGCGCCGTACGCCTGCCTGCTTTGCGCGCAGAGGAAAGGAGGGGGAAGGATGGCGAGGGCGGCGGTGTTCCACAGGGCTGCCTGCCAAGCTTGCCTGCCTCCCCAGCGCTCCTCCCCAATGCGGCCCCATCGGAGCGGCCGCCCTCGTGCCTTACTGTCCACCCAGCAGGCAGCATAGCGCGCTGTGCAGAAGGCATGCCACGCTATGCTACATACATATACATGCAGCCGCCCACCCCGCCAGCGTGTCAATGGTGCCGCACAGCCCCGCCATGATGGACTGGCCTGCGGTGGGATGGGTGGTGCGAGTGTGTGCATGTTCCTTAGGGGGCAAGCTGGGGGTGTTGGCGCAGGTGGGGGCGAGGTGGGGTGGGAGTGTTTTTTTTTATCGGGATGTGTGGCGGCGGCGCAGCAGGGGGTGCACTGATGAAGGCCAAGCATGCACGCTGCGTCAGACAAACGCGGGGCTGTCTGGGCGCATGCTCCCGGTCCCGAGCGGCAGCCACCCGCCCAGCCGCGCACCAGTTACATTGAAGATGGATTGGGCCAGCACCGCCGCCGACAGCTGCAGCCCACCCAGCCGCCCCACAAAGGACACCCCAACGGCGTTCACCACGTAGCCCAGCAGGTTCGTGAGCTGGGGTGTGTGGGGGTTGTGGGGTTGAATGGCGGGATTGAGAGCCATGGCGGCAGCGGAGTGAGGGCTGTGGCGGCAGCGGAGTGAGGCAATGGGCAGCTGGCAGGTGGGTAGGAGTTGTCCTGCATGTGCGTCAGATTGTGATGAGTGCAGCAGCTCACCGCGATGGGCACTGCGAGCTGCAGCAGGCGGGCGACCTCGCCGCGCCAGGCGCCCGTGGTCGACGGCGCCGCCTCCGCCGCCTTGACGCTCTGCGCCTCCTCCGCCTCATTCACGTAGCAATGGGCGAACGACACCGTGCCTGACAGTGCTGCAGCAATTAGGGGAGCCTCAGAAGCCTCCTCCCAGGCCTCCTGCCAGGCGACTTTGGAGTCTGTGGCGGCGAGCCGGCCGGTGTCGTCCAACGCGGCGGCGCGCTGCGGCGCCGCCCCATCATCCTGTGCTGCGAAGGGAGAAGGCCGCGACCCGGCCGTAGCGTCGCGCGCATTACCCATGTCGGTCATTGGCGCCGCTCAACACCTAGCGTTCGAGTCCAAAGGGATTGCGTGACCAAGCTGTTTTTGTGCTCTTGCGCTTGTGTTATCCATTGACAAGACAGATGAAGCGAGAGAACGACGGAACCCAGCAGAACGCCGGGTAACCTGTGTCCGATGGAGCAGGTGAGCTGTGCACTGTTGAGGCGGGACGCCTCCAACACTTGACGTGTGTTGCCACTTCATTACTTAACTGCACATACAAATGCAGTCACCACATTTCGGCCAGCACATAAATCAACTGAAGCCTCAGAAGTGGATGATGCAACGTGACAGCAGACGCTGAGCCTGCCGCTGAGGCGAGCTGCACCCGTGCCCATGGCATGCCGGGCAGCACCTGCGCCACCCTCGCCGCCGTCTTTCTGCTCAGGAGCTGGAAGTTTTTGCAGCTGCAGCCTCCTCATCGTGTGGAGCAGCTCACTTCGTCGCTTCGGTACCAGCGTGCGGGGCACTTGCCGGCCCCCCAGGCCTGCCAGCATCCTGCCGGCTGCCAGCACGGCCAGGTCTGGACCAGCTGCCAGCACTGCTCCCAGATATCCAGCCACGCTCATAACACCGAGCATGCAAGTCGCCGTCACCGTCCAAGGAAACCGCCAGGCGGCGCAGGCCGGGGGTGTGGGGGCCCAGCGCATCACCACTACCTCAAACCCCTGGCTGCCGGCCCGGTGGTGTTTCTTACCCAGCACCGTCAGGCCTAGGCTCTCCCAGGTACGCCGCCGCGCACAGGGCTTCCGGCTGGCGGCCTCAATGTGGGAGCGCAGCGCGAGGTGGCGCAGCGGCGCGAGCCAGGGCCCAGCGGCAGCGGAGCCGCTCTCTCGCGCTCCGGCCCCAGCACGCTCAGCATGCGCAGTCCCTTGCGGCGGCAGGCAGCGGCGGCTCCACGTTGCCGCTGCTCATCGCCAGGCAAGTCCAGCCTGTCAGGAGATCCAGCGCTGCAATGGCTGCCTGCAGCTGCTCGGCGGCCAGCCGTTTGCTCCCTCCTCCCTGCCCGCCTCCTTCTCATCCTCACCCCCTCTTCCCTAAGCATTGGATCCAGCTCCGGAGCTCCAATGGGGCGGTGCACCTGAGCATGAGGTTCCTCCGGAGGGCCTGCCAGATGTACTATCACGGCTACCTTGACCCATGTACATTGTCGCAGACATCCACACACAGCTCTCACCAGCAGCCCACAGTTGTCAATGGCAGGGTTTGTGCCGAGTGACTCATTGGCAGTACTGCCGCCGTCGTGGGGGTGTGTGTGGGGGCAAGACACCACACGTGCTCCGCAACTGGCAATCTGTGTGTCATGACTCAGCACGAGGGAAACTTTGAGTTTGCGGGCCGCCTGAGCGTGACCCCCACCTGCCGTGGCAAAAAGATCCACCTTCCCAGAAAAGAGGAGTTGCTACCCACGGCCCGGCCAGGTCCAGGTTATCGCAGGCACACTGACGCTTTATGTCAACTGTTACTAGACAGGCGGTGCGTTCTGCGGGCGGTGGATGCTCGGGGTGGCCCTGGCCAAGTTTTTGAGTGCTCTTCGTGAAAATTAGTGGTGCGTGCCCTTCATTGCCTGTTCGCGTGCAAAGTTTCAGCAGGCGGTGGGAAGCCCGTCTGCTGGGGCCTCCTGTTGCCCTGACCTCGCCGCCGCCGTGGCAGGGAACCGCTGACCTCACATGAGAACCTTGTGCTGCCCCGTGCTCCTTGCAGGCCAAAATTAGCATGAGCAGGATTCTTTTTGCATATTCTGTGCTGACAGCCTGCATGGCAGGTGAGCAGGCGTTCCCATTGACGGGTGTCGCGATGCCGCCGTGCTGGCAGTCTGCATGGCGCCGCCCCTATGTGCCTCTTCCCAGGCAGCACGTCTTGAAATTCAACAAGCTTTTCTTTTTCATTCTAATGTTGGTTTGCATGCAAACAGTGGCGACGGCACAGACAGACCTCGGATTTCGATGGATTCGCCTGGTTGGGCGCCAGGGCTGCGATTTCAGCGGTGAGGCGTGTGGGGCTGCCTGGTGCAGGCCCTGCAGCACGCCTCGCCGATTCCCGCCCTTCCCGAGCTAAAAGCTCGGAAGGTACTTTTGCCATGCAGGCTGGCTGGGAAGCACACGTTGTGAGGAGTGAGTCGCGGGCTGCAGTTGGGCTACAGCTGTGCAACCAACCATTCCGGCTGTGGACTGCCCGCCTGTGCCTCGAGTTGAACCCAACAACCTTGGTCTGAGGTTTCCCGACTTCCCTCCCTTGCAGGGCCGGCAGCACCGATGAGCTGGTGCTCTGGGCCACCGCGGGTGGAGTGAGATCGACGTGGCTGACGGTCGCGCCGCAAGCGGCCACCGTGCCCAGCCCGTTCTCTCCTACTGGCGTGCCGCTCACTTTCCAGGTGCCGAGGGCATCGGGAGGCCTGTGTGCAGCTTGCGCATGCATGCATGCTGCTGCCGGCACGCAGGAGCGCTCCGCTAGCGGGCATGGACAGCAATGCGCCTGCAGGCCCGCCGGGCTGGTTGTCACATTGGGCATTGCCTGCTGCTTGCTGCTCCCCCGCAGCTGTTGAGCCGTGCGGGCGCGTGCCCAAGCCGCAGCTTCCTCAGCGCCTCCTCCGTGTGCGCCAACGCCAGCCTCAGCATGGGCCCAGCCCAGGGGTCTCGCTGGCTGCTGCAGCGCAGCACCACGACACCGGGCGCTTTCCTCATCCGCTCGAAGTAAGGGGTTGGTGGTGCAGCACGGCAGGCGATGCAGTGCTGCCTTATCAGCACAGACTGTGCTCGCATGCCGACAGGCCACGGCAGGCAGGCGAGGCGCTGACTCGCTCCCGCCGCAGCCACATGCTCCGCCCTGGCTGCCTGCAGGGCCGCGCCGGCTGCCCCGCCCGCTTCCTCGGCGCCGTCGTTCCTCGAGGCCCCGCCCCCGCCTGCGGCGACCCAGGCACGAACGCTGCCCGCCTGCCTGCACCACGCTGCCTGCAGCCCGCCGCTCCATCAGCCTGCCCTCTGCCGTGCATTGAGCACAGCGGCCGTCCCTGCTGCAGGCCTGCGTTTGTACCCCAACAATGGCAACCCGTCAGTGCTGCTGTCCTGGACAGTGGACTACCCCCAGCCGCCACCTCCCAAGCCCCGCCCGCCGCCGCCAAAGCCTAAGCCCCGCCCGCCGCCGCCAAAGCCCAAGCCCCGCCCGCCACTGCCACCTCCTAAGCCCCGACCGCCGTCGCCAGAGCCCAAGCCCCGCCCTCCACCGCCCAAGCCCCGCCCTCCGCCACCCAAGCCCAAGCCCTCTCCCCCGCCACCCAAGCCCAAGCCCCGCCCTCCGCCGCCCAAGCCCAAGCCCCGCCCTCCGCCACCGTCGCCCAAGCCCCGCCCTCCGCCGCCCAAGCCCAAGCCCTCCCGCCGCCGCCAAAGCCCAAGCGATCCCCTCCGCCACCCAAGCCCAAGCCCTCCCCTCCACCGCCCAAGCCCAAGCCCCGCCCTCCGCCGCCCAAGCCCAAGCCCTCCCCGCCGCCGCCCAAGCCCCGCCCTCCGCCCCCTCACCGCCGCCCCCTCACCCCCGCCACCCTCACCCCCGCCCCCGCCTTCCCCGCCCCCTCGGTGAGAGGAAGGTCTTCTGCATTGTCAGGGAGGGCAGTTATGGTGGGTTGCGGTGTGCATGAATTTGCGATGGGAAGGTTTCCTGTGCGGCAAGGCCGTGGTTGCCTTGCGCGCGCCTGCATTTTTGCGACAACACGTGCCTCCACTCTGCTTGTGCCCACGGCATGCAGGCCTCTTGGGGGCGGCTGGGGTTTCCAGAGCTGACCTGCCCAACTGGCACGGGCTACCTGTCGACGTACCGCCCCGCCATTCACATATCCCCTATCGTGCCTGAAGCCCCGTACATCGCGTGTGGCAAGGTCCCCTCGGAGCTGGGGTTGCCTACTTTGTTTCCTCCGAAAACACTTGGCAGAAGTTGGACCAGTCGCAGCCCGCAGTGCCTGCGTACATGCCATCCCTTCGACTTGGGAGCTTCACCATAAATCCATCCCAGTATTTTAGGGGCTTCATCGCCTATTCGGACGCCTCCTTCCTGCCCGAGATCCAGCCCTTCGACCTCGGTGTTACGGCCAATTTCTACGACCCAACCTACCGTGGCTCCAGCCCGATTGCGCCTATGGGTGCGCCAGCGACGGAGGTCGTGGACATGGAGGTGGCCGGCGGGTTCAACGCCGCTGTTGTTGCAGCGCTGGCCACTGGAGGCTCTAGCCCCGGCCTGCTGGTGCTCAGCATTCCGCCGTTCTACGACCGCACCTGGGTTCCGTACGGATTCGGCTCGCCCCCGTGCTGCAAAGGAGCATTGTGAGCGTGACCAGCGTGGACCTGCAGACCGTGCTGTCCAAGGATCAGGTGTGGGTGGCGGCCACCGTGGTGCAGTCGGACGGCGCCCAGTCCATCGTGGTGCTGACGTGGCGACAGCGCGACCCGACGTCGGCTGCCGGCTGGGAGCAGACCTTCTTCTTTGAGACGACCCCGGTCGGCTCCTCCCAGTTGGCCACCGTCAGCCTCGCCCTGAAGCCCGACGACGGGAGGGACGACTCGGAGTGGACCCCCACGTTGCATTCTGCAACGACGTGTCCCAGGGGCGGGGCCCAGGCCCTCAAAGCGCCATCACCGTGTTCTCGGTGGACCCCGCCACCCTCCAGCTGGGCTCGATCCTCGCCAACGACATCTCACAGGGTGAGTCCTGCCTGCGCGGCGGCCGAGCGCCACGTGCCACGTCCTGGCGGCGGGCCCCCGACAGCTGCGATGTGCCGCCCGGTGCATCGCGCTGCGTGGACCACCACGTGGTTTCATGCATGGAAGCGCTGCCTCCCGCGCCGCTGCCGCAGGGGACGTCGCCGTCACCGGCGCTTGTGCTCCAAGGCTGTTGTGGGCTGCCAGGTCCACGCTGCTCATGGGATACGTGCAGCCCTACCTCAGCGGCAACACCCTTGGCGTGTCAAAATACGCGGGGCCCAGCGCTGATGGCGGCAGCTGGCGTCCCTTCCCGCAGCCGACCACCGCAATCTCCGAGGTTTTTCACGAGAGCCGATCCTGTCCAGGCCCGCCATGGCCCTCACTCCGGGGTATGATTGGCTCCACGTGGCGCTTTTGTATTCTGTGGGCAATTTCACCAGCGAGATGTTGGTGTTGCAGTACACCTGTGATGGGCCAGAGGCAGTAAGGCCGGGAAATGTGTGCTGGTGATGTGGTTGGGCACGCTGGCATGTCGTATGGTGCTTGGTATCGCTTTTATGTTGCCTGCCTGCTGAACAACAATCAATCGACATGTCCTGCCATTAGGGCGTCGCTGTAAAGTCCGATGTGTTGACAGGTTGCTGGAAGGTGGTTACCACGCCAGCCGTTCATGTGATCATGGCCCCACGTCCGCTCGGCAAGCTTCAGTAGCGCTGCCATTTGCATGCAGGCAAGTGACATCAAGGATGGTGAAAAGATGCCCACGCACTAGGGAATCTGTCCTCGCAATCAACGCCTTGCATACCTGCAGTCACGCATGGTTGCCCCTAACAGTGCTTGGCCAAACCCTGCGTCCGACCTTCCCGCCCTGCGCATGGCCTTGCTGCTGACAGAACCATATGCGCATTGTTATGGCCCTGAACCTTGCGTGGGGGCACAGCTGATGCACTAGTACAGGTATCGCTCCAACCTGGTGGTGCAGTGAAATGGCGAGGGCCATCAGTCCTGTTCTTGTTCTGCCCCGAAACTGCTAAAATACCAGTTTGTTTATGCACTGGACACTTTTGCAAGGAATGGTTTGCTGGCAACGGTCGTTGCCACCCTCAACAACAGAGTTCGGCTTGCCTCCCAAGTGTCAAGCAGAACTGCCCGCCGCATCAAAGGTCCGGCATGTCAGTCACCGCATCGCCCGCCTGCTCCTGCTGATGTGCCTGTCCCGGCATGCCAACTGCGGCTGAAGTCCCTCCTGGCTCACCGGCAGGTGACTCCTCGGCGGGCCCAGGTCTCCCTGGCAGAGTGGGACCACTCGCTGCTCCTGCTGCTGCTGCTGCTCCTGCTGCTGCTGCACTGCTGGTGTCCGCTCCGTTCTGTGCGGGTGCAGCCGTGGCCGCCCCTGTGGCTGCCGCGCCCGCTGCCGGCGGCGGCGAGGCCGCTCCAGCCGCGCCCTCCTTGGCGCTGGCGCTGGCTGCAGCCGCCATGGCCCTGCGCACCGCCGCCATGTGCTTCTGGTGCTCGGCGCTGTGGGAGGGGCGCCTGTACGGCTTCACCTCGCTCTTTGAAAACCCGGGCACCATGACTCCCCTGCAGGAAGGCGGCACGGCGGCAGCGCGGTCAAGCATCGACGGCTTGCGCGCAGGTAGGTGATCGCAGTGAAGCGCCCGCTCAGAGAACGCTCTCGTCGTCGCTGCGTGCCCTGCCCCTTCCACCCTTGACCCGCACACACCGTAGCCCCCACCGACCTCACATAAACACACACACACACACACAGCCCACCAGGTTCGCTCCAGGTGCAGCAGCAGGTCAGAGGGCTCCACCTCCTTTGCACCGCGCCGCCGCGCCAGCGACACCGCAAACGACACTGAGGAGAAAAGGCGGGGGGGGGGGGGGGGGCATGGCGCATTGCAGGGGAGCAGAGGGGAAGCAGGGTGCGCCGGCGAGACCCGAGGAAAGGCCGATGCATGGTGCCGCAAAGAGGTGGGCTGCTGCAGCACCCCGGGGGGTGAGCGCAGCTCACGCAACAGACCCGTGCTGGGCAGGCCCGCGCCTCACCCGCCCCCGATGAAATCCTCGGCCACAGCCCGCAGCGCCTCCTCGGCGTCTTCGCTGGCCTTGGCGGCGGGGATGCTCATGCCCTGCCCCACCTGCTTCACCAGAGCCTGCCGACAGGCCAGGGAGGCAACCGAACCAGGCGTCAACGGTGGCGGAAGGCTGGGAACGGTTGGTCATGTCGAACAGGCCCACATGACGCGCAAGCAGGGAGCCGACAGGCCCTGCGAAGCACTGAACGCCGCCCGTTGGCAGCCGCCGCTGCGCACCTGCAGTCGCTGCTTGGGCACGAAGGAGCGCTCGTCCTCGCTGGTGGGGCGCACGATGGGCGGGAACTGCACCTTGCGGTTGATGGCCGCCTGCAGCTTGGCCTGGGCAGCGGCCGCATACTGCGCCGCCGTCACTCCGGGCGGCATCATGCCGGGAATCGCCATGCCCGGGTGCAGCGGCGGCCGGCCGCCCGCCGCCGCTGCCAACGCCGCCATCTGTTGCTGCGTGTACTGCGCAACGGCGCCCGGGCGGGGCGCAGGGGCAGGCTCCGTCTTGGGCCGCTTGGCGGCGGGCGCCGCGCCGGCTGAGCCAGCGGATCGAGCGCTGCTTGCTGTGGACGCCGCCGCTTGCCGCGCGCTGTCTGCAGCGCACAGGACGCAGGCGGGGAGCGCCCAGGCGAGCGTGTGGGCAACGAGGGCGGCCCGTCTACAGTCAGTGCAATGCAGCATGGCCCCCTGTTGCCAGCGCTGCCAGCCGCGCTCTCCACAGCCACTCACTCCACTTGAGCCACTCCTGGTAAATGAGGGCGTGGCCGGGGGACTGGGAACCGATGTGTTCCTTGATGACTGCAGGCGGGGGGCAGCAGGCGGCCAGCGGTGAGCGCCGTGCAGCGGGTGCCAGGAGAGCGGCGGCCAGCCCGCAGGCGGAGCAGTCGGCGGGATTCAGGCACCCTCAAACCGCGGCGCTCACAATCTGCCTTGGCAGCTGCAAAGTCCGCAGGCACCGGCCAGCTCTGAAGGTAGACCTGCCCGCCTGCTCCACGCACGGGGATGCTCAAGATCTGCAGCGAGGGCTGGAAATGGGTCGATGGTGGGCACATGTCGATTGCACACCCTTTAAAACGGCGGAAGACTGCAGCATGCCGGGGTAGACTGCCGATCACTCACCGTTGCGCCGCCCTGTGGCACGCCGGGACTGGGCACGCGCCCGCTGTTGGCTGCTTGGAACATCATTTGCTGCTGCATCATGGCATACTGCATCTGCATGCTGACCTGCGCTCCCGCCGCCGGCCGCACACCGGCTGCGGCCTGCTGCGCCATCAACTGCTGCTGCTGCTGCTGCTGCTGCTGGGGTGTCATGCCAGCCAGCTGCTGTGCAGGTCTGCCCGGGGGCCTTCCTGGCTTCCCTGCAAGAGGCAGTCCGACACAGCGGCGAGCTTAGCCTGGCGGCAGAGCAGCGGGCCAGTGGCCAGCTGCGGAGGGCGTGACAGGCTTGTGCATCAGCTTCGAAGTGCTGCAACCTGCTATAAATCGCTCACCTGCATTTGCCATTGGGCCCACAAGCCCTCCTCACGAAACTCGCCAGCCGGCCACCACCGCTGATAAACCGTGTATGCCTCCAAATACACAAACTTTCGCTTGGAAAGTTGGTTCAAATACTAGACGTTGCCAAAGACGCGCGATGCGGCGTTCAGATGTTGGGTGCGCAGAAAGGGCGCATTGCAAAGGCTTCGCAGGCGCTGGAGAACCAATCAGTATATGATCACACTACATACCTAGCAAAACGGCCAAAAGAAGGAGGCGGGGCCTCGCTGGAAAACACATGGCGCCAATTCATGGACCCCACGTCCTCCCCACCGTGTTATGCCCCTTGACTGCTGCATCACTGTCGGCGGGGCGCCCGGAATATCATGGTGAGCTGGAAGCCGCCCGATCGCCACCTCCTGCAGGCACGCGACAGAGCCCCTCGCCCTTGCTGTTCTCTGCTGCAGGGAGACTCAAGCTACCTGCCGGAGGAACAGAAGGCGTGGCTGAAGGACGCCAGCAACGCCGTCAAGCGCCACGGCTTTTACCTGTGCAAAGCCATTGTGAGGGCGGCGACAGCGGCAGCTTGTGGAGTTGGGGGAGTGGCCACTGCTGCTGTCGTTTTAGGCTGCTTGCATCAAAGTGGACTTATTCGATGGCAAAGGTTGCACATTGGTAGTCCAGAGAACAGGCTGGGCAAGGCGTAACGGTTGCTGCACTCTTTCCTGCTGCCCTGAGGTGCCAAACTGGGGTGTTGCATACGCTGCGCAGGACGATGACAACATGAAGGAGGCGCTGCGGTACTCGGCAGCGCTGCTGGGGGAGCTGCGCACGAGCTTGTTGAGGTGGGCAAGCTGGCGCTCGGGAGGCAAGCGCTGTGACGTTGCCACTGCGGCCGCGTGGCATGCGCTCAAGCGAGCCACGATTTGTTCACACGCTTCCCTTTGCCCACCTGCATTTCCATGCAGCCCACAGAAGTACTATGAGCTGTACATGCAAGCCTGCGACGAGTTGCGCAACCTGGAGGCAAGCAGCGGCGGTTGCTGGGCCTGCAGTCTGCGCAGCTGCATGCGGCCTTTCTGGGCCGGGTGCAGCCTTCCAACAGTTTTTGCTGTTCATTGTGCCGCCGCTGCTGCAGCTCTTCTTCCGGGACGAGACGGGCAAGGGGCGCAGCCAGGGCGAGCTGTACGACCTGGTGCAGCACGCCGGCAACATCGTACCGCGCCTGTACCTGCTGTGCACGGGTGCGGAGGGCGGCCGGCGCTCTCCAGCGCCGGTGGTTGGCCTGCCGCACGGGGCTGGCGCGGTGGCCGCTGCCTGCGCCCGCAATAGGCAGCTTGTGGGGCGGAGGGTGCCCAGCTGCGACGGCTCTCCCCGCCTGGATTACGCACCGCCGCGTGTGTTGACTTGCCCTCTCCCGTCCCCCTGCAGCTGGTGCTTGCTACATCCGCGGCGGCGAGGCCCCCGCCAAGCTCATCCTGCGCGACGTGGTGGAGATGTGCAAGGGGGTGCAGCACCCCACGCGCGGCCTCTTCCTGCGAGCCTACCTGGTACAGGCACGGCCCCGCCCCGCCCCGCCCGCGCCCGCTCTCTGTGGTCGCAGCCGTGCGCAGCCATCGTGGCCCGTGTGTGATACCCAGGAGTGATGCTCAGCCCCGGTGTTGCCCGCTGGCGTCGCCGCCCCGCCCCTGCAGGTGATGCGTGGCCTGCTGCCAGACACGGGCTCGCAGCACGAGGGCGAAGGTGCGGCGCTGGTGCCAGGCCTGTGTGCTTGGGCTGCGCACGCTGCCGAGCAGGATATCATGCAGCGTCGCGAGGCTGTTGCGATACGCCACACAAGCACGTGTGATGTCTTCGTGGGACTGTTGGTACAGGCTTCGCTGCAGTTTTGTGATGTTCCTGGTGTTGCGCAGAGGGTGGCAACGTGATTGACGCCATCGAGTTCCTGCTGGTCAACTTCACCGAAATGAACCGGCTGTGGGTGCGCATGCAGCACCAGGTGAGGCGCAGGCTGAGGGGGCGGAGTGGCAAGCAAGCAGCATGGGGTGGAAAGAACCCGAACAGTCGGCTTGGTTGTTTGCCTGCATTGTGTGCTCAGCCGTGCACCGGCAAGTCGTGCCGCAGGGGGCTGTCTGGCTTGGTTGCTTCCCTGCATTGTTTACTCAGCCGCGCACCAGCACACCACCCTACAGGGCTCGCAGCGCGACCGCGAGAAGCGGGAGCGGGAGCGGCAGCAGCTGGCGGACCTGGTGGGCAAGAACCTGACCTACCTCAGCCAGCTGGACGGGCTCACCTTCCCGCTGTACCGCGACGTGGTACTGCCCAGGTGCGGCGCTGCGCAACGCAACACGGCTGCGGCAGGCGCGCAGCGGCGGCTACTAGGCGTTGCACGGCGTCTGCCCATGCCCTGTGGGTTGTTCCTGCACACGCCGGCGTCCTGCTTTTCCAGCCTGTTTGCCCGCATGCGTCGTCGGCATGCAGGGTGCTGGAGCAGGTGGTGAGCTGTCGGGACGACATCGCGCAGCAGTACCTCATGCAGTGCATCATCATGGGGTTCCCAGGTGTGGGGGGAGGAGGGCTAGCGCAGACACCTTGGCGCTTGCAAACACTGTTTATCTTGCCCAGGGGCAGGCCACACACGGCACAAAGGTTTCCAACCTTGGCAAACAAGCATGTTCTGTGTTTGGGCCCCCTCCTCTGCCGCAGACGAGTTCCATCTGGGCACGCTGCAATCGCTGCTGGGCACGCTGCCGCAGCTGCAGCCGGGGGTGCGGGTGCATGTCGTGCTGTCGCTGCTCATGGACCGCCTGGCCAAGTGAGAGCGCGAGGGGGGGGTCGCGAGCTTAGATTTCATTCCTGTGGGGCTTGCAAGGTTACTTGCGATCCCGCAGCAGCGGTACACTCAAAGGCCTGGGGGCCCCAAGCGAGACGCCTGCCGCGCTTGCCCCTTATGGCCCCACCCCCACCCACTCCCCGCAACACACACACCTCCACGCCTGCTCCTTGCAGCTATGCCGCCGCCAACCCTGGTGTGGTGGCAGAGATGGACCGCGTGGATGCGTTTGGGCAGATGAGTGTGGTGGCGCTGCGGGTGGTGGAGCAGCACCCTGGCATGCCTGCCGCTGACGTGGCGGCCATGTATTCGGCGCTGCTGGGCTTTGCCGGCACAGGTGCGTGGTGGCCTGCCTGGGGGCCGTGCCAGGGGGAACAGATGGTTGGCTGGGCCGGGCCCTCCATGCGCAGGGCGGTGGCATGCCCCTCGCCGCTTGGGCTGCCCAGGGCTGCGAATGAAGACTCGCTCACTTGAGCTGAACGTGAACATTGGCTGTCCGTGTTGTCACAACCCCAAAACACCCACGTACACACATGTCGCCCCACCACTCCCTGCCCCCACCTCCACCCCGCCGCCGCAGTGTACCCCGACCGCCTGGACTTTGTGGATCGCGTGCTTGAGACGTGCTACAACGTGAGCTTGAGAGAGAGAGAGAGAGAGAGAGAGTGTGTGTGTGTGTGTGTGTGTGTGTGTTGGGGGAGGGAGAAGGGCGGGGGGGAGAGGATCTGTCTTGGGCAGCCGGAGCCACCTGTGCTGAGCAGGAAGTTCATCTTCTGAGCCCGCACGGGCCTCTGCCGCCGCTGCCGCCCTGTGCTGCGTGCAGGCCCTGCAGCGGCGCGGCCCCATCAGCGAGGGCAAGGCTGAGCGCCAGGTGGTGGCCCTGCTGTTCACCCCGCTGGACAAGTACGACGCGGTGACGGGTGAGCCCCTCACCCGGGAGGTCTGCTGAGTGGTGTTTGTGTATGTGTGTGGGTGTGAGTTTGAGTGTGGGTGTTAAGGGGGGAGGTAGAGGGGCGTGGGGCCTTTTCCTACTCCGGGGGAGAGCGGTTGATGATGACCGCTCGGTGCCAGAGCTCTCTGCCGCGTGTGGAGTCGTGCGCTGCGCTCTGGTTCTGTCGGCGGCTCGGCTGCCCAGCTACCTAACACAGCCGCCGCCTCCACCCCCCACCCCCACTTCTCCCAGTGCTGGGGCTGGCCCACTACCCGAGCGTGATGGAGCTGCTGCAGCCGCGGGTGAAGCGTGAGGTGGCGGCCAAGATTGTGGGGGCGCTGCTGGCGGGGGGGGCACGCGGGTGGGCAGCCTGGAGCAGGTGGAGATGCTGTTCAGGTGGGGGAGGGGAGGGGGCACGTGGCTGGGCGGCGGCAGGGGGAAGGATGGCGTGAGTGGGGTGCAGCGGGTGAGCCTGTTGAAGCAGCCAGTGCGCAGGAGCTGGCAGGCGGGTCACCGAAGCCTGCCCAAGAAGAAACAGGCGGTGACAGGCAAAGCTCTGCACGCAAAAGCTGTGCACCCAAACCTGGCCCCGCAGCCCATTTTGTTGCACGTGGCAGAGGTCTCCCGGGCTGAGGCTTACGCTGTGCCATCTGACCGTTCCTGCAGCTTCATCGCGCCGCTGGTGCGGGACATGGAGGGGCTGGCGGAAGAGCTGGATGAGGAGGTGGGCGGGCACAGCTGAGCTGGCGGCTGCGCTGGTGGCTGAGTGGCGGCAGAGGGGCCGCCGCTGCACCACATCCGTCTTTTCAGCCGGCTGGACTCCAGTCCCCTCCTGCATACAGCCTGCCTGCCCACCCTTGCTGGCGCTGCAGGACGTGGCGGAGGACGCCCAGCTGCTGGCGCGGCTGGTGCACAGCTTGCAGGCGGAGGGCGGCGACACCGACACGCAGCACGGCATGCTGGCGGCGGCGCAGGTAGTTGGCTAGCGCTGCGCCAGCCCATGGGTGCCTGCCTGGCGCAGTACGACGCAGCCCAGTGGGCTGTTTCTGGGCGGCATCCCGGCCTGGCCTGGCGTTGCCTGTTGCTGATCTTGCGCTGCTGCTGGCCCCTGCGCCACCCTGGCTTGCAGGAGCACTTTTTGTCGGGCGGCCCGGCGCGCATGCGGCACACGCTGCCCCCGCTGGCCTTCAGCGCGCTGGCGGCGGTGCGGCGTGTGGCGGCGGCGGAGCGGGAGGGGGCAACCCCGTGTGGGCTGTACCGCCTGGTACCAGTTCCTGCACCGCACCGCCAGCGAGCTGGCAGCCGTGCCTGCCGCGGAGCTGGCCCTGCAGCTCTTCCTCACCTGCGCCCACAGCGCCTCAGGTGGGCTCTCTTCCCCTCGCGGTTCCGCCCACAGCCGCCGCTGCACCCTCCTCCTGCCTGCCGGGAAGAGCTTGTAGGGCCGCCTGTCACCTGCAGATGGGCGGTGGCCCCGCGTTGGTGGGATGCATGGTCAAGGATGCATGGTCAAAAGTCTGAGGAACAGGGTTGCAGAGTTGCAGAGGGAGGCGCCAGCCGCTGAGCCGCGCGGGTGTGCCCGTGCCGCAGAGGAGGCGGGGCGGAGGTGACGGCCTACGAGTTCTTCGAGCAGGCCTTCACGCTGTACGAGGAATCCATCCCCGACAGCCGCCAGGAGGTCCGCGCGCTGCAGTCCATCATGGGCACCCTGAACAGGTGGGTGGTACGAGGGGGGCGCGCTGGGAGCACCCTTAAGGAGGCTGCTTGGGGGCAGCACGGGTGCTTGCGTTGCGTGCCTGCTGCGAGCTTGAGCCTGATGCACTGCGGTCTGCACCAGCTGATGCGGGCCCTGTGCTGCAGGTGCTACGTCTTCGGGGCGGAGGAGCGCGCAGCTCTGGTGCACAAGGCCTCCTCCTACTGCGCCAAGCTGCTGCGCCGCACCGACCAGTGCCAGGCGGTGCTGGCGGCCAGCCACCTGTACTGGCAGCCGGAGGCCGAGGGGAAGCAGGCGGTACAGGACGAGCAGGGCGTGCTGTCCTGCCTCAAGCGCGCCCTCAAGGTCGCCAACGCGGCGCAGCAGCAGCTGGCGGTGGCCGGGCGGCCGTCGCCGGCGCGGGGCGGCGAGCCGGGTGGCGGCCCCGCGGCGGCCTCCTCCCTGTTTGTGGAGATTCTCAACCACTACCTGCTCTTCTTCGACCGTGGCTGCCAGCTCATCACGCCCCCGGTGCTGCAGGTGTGCCTGTGGGTGGGTGGGAGGGGGAGGATGTTTGCCTCCGACGTCGCAGCAGCAGAGCTATCGCTGACCCCGGCCCGGTGCGATCCGCTCACCCCGGCCTGGTGCTGGCTGCGTTGCTGCTCCCTGCCGCAGAGCCTGCTGGAGCTGGTGGCTAATGAGATGGCCACCGACGCTGCACGAGACAGCGAGGCGGTGCAGGCCTTCTACGAAAGGACGCTGGACCACATCCGGCAAAAGAAGGCAGCGGGTGGCGACGCGGCGGCAAAGTACGATGCGCTGCAAGTATAGGGCACACTTTGCACAGCCTTCAGCCAAAATGCTGCTTGAAATGTAATTTTTGACTCGATGGAGACGCATGCAGGGACGGCGCTGGCAAGCGCGCCGGGCGCCGGCCCGTAGCGTCGTTGCACCGCCCGTACTGCTCTACTGCATAGCCGAGCACATTGCATGGCACGTCGCATTTCACGCGAAATTTTGAGCCGCTGAAATCCCCAAGGCTTGCTAGCTGGCCACTTCTTGCAGGTTCAACATCCGACACAGACGTGCGCGCAAGTAGGCCCCTTGCTCCTGGCCGGACAGCCTTCAAACCTCTGTTCACGAAATCCTTGCAACCAGCGACATGGCGCATCGCACACTCATGGCGGCGCCGCCGCCGTTCACCGCCGCCAGCCATGTTTTTTCGTACACAAGTGCTTGCACAGCCTGCCCGCGCAATCAGTACAGCGGCTTTCAATAGCGCGATGGGGAGCAGCAGCCGCGAGCAGGCCACGGCGGCAAGGCAGCCTGGTGTGCCGAGCAGCAGCAGCCATTGTGGATGTGGAGGTGGCACGCAAACTGCTGGACGGTCCCTGCACTGTGATTGACGTTCGGTGAGGGAGAACTGGCCGACCAGGCGCAGTGCTGCCAACCAACAGCCCAAAGCTGACAGTCCCTGCCCGCGCTCACGCTACCCAGGCCGGCCCACGAATATGACGACGGCCACATCACCAAGCCGCCCCGCAAGTCAGCCAGCGTGCCGTTTGGCGCCGGGCAGGATGCCGCCGCCTTTGTGGGCCAGGTGGCGCGCATGTTCCCCAACCAAGCAGCCAAGATCATTGTGGTGAGACTGTGTCTGGTAAAGTTGGACTTTGGCTGGGTAGTGGCGCCGGCTTTAGCTTGCCGACCCAGCAGCTGCCCAATCCCTGCAGATGTGCGGCGACGGCGGCCCGGCCTCTGCAGAGGCGGCTGCCCTGCTGCAAGGCGCCGGCTACACAAACGCCATGCAGCTGGCCGGCGGCTATGCCGCCTACACTCAGGTAGGCTGAATGAAATACAGAAGGGGGCATATCGGGGCCCAAGGCTCTTCCATGTTGCTGCCCAGCGCTTTGGCCGGCGCTCCCTGCTGCAGGTGTGGTCCCCAAGTGGCAAGCGACGGCCGCCCTCAGGCCGCTGGGTCAGCACGGGCAAGGAGGCGCTGAAGGTGGGCGGGGTGCAGGGCTCAAGGGAGCGCCGCATGCGGGCTTGTGTGCGAGGCCTGCACAGGCACTGCAGCCAGCGCGGCTCACATGCGCTTCCACTCCTCCCCCGTGCTGCAGAGCGGCCTCAACATCCCCGGCGTGGCTGACAGCTACGATGAGGGGGGCAACCTGCAGCAGGCGCGTTATGCCGAGGGGCTGCCGCCAGGGCAGTCGCTGCTGGAGTGAGCTCGCAGGCGCAACGCAGCAAGGGGCTCTCGCACAGCGCTCTGTGTGAGGGCACCCAGGGACCCCCTCCCCGCTGGTGTTCATCTGGGGTGATGTCGCCATTCGGCCTTATGCAGCAGGCGCTGGATCCTTGTAGCCGGGACGTCTTGTAACCAGTGCATTTCGCCTACATTCAAGGCTCAGAGGGCTCTGGTGTCGGTGTGCTCGGCGCCCGCAATAGCGTTGCACCCATGATGGCCATGATCCAGGCACTGCTGCTGGAGCACTACACAGATGGCTGCAGAGCGCTGCCGCCTGTCGTGCATCATGCCTCATCCAGTCATCCCTGGATGTCATCCTTGTTCTCAATATCTTCTTCGCATTCCACCGTAACTGTAAGTCATTCAAAGATGGTCGTCTCGGTGAGTGAAGAGTGCATTCCCGTGTTTTGTGATCTGTGGTGATCTAAGGCCAGGACCGCATGATTGCGGCGGGTTTCGTCAGTTTAGATGCCGGCTGGCTGGGAAGGGTGGACTGCTTGTTGGAAGCAGGATGGATGGTGGATGACGGTAACCTCAGCACAAACCGTAGCGGGCTGGCGTAGCGCACCCCCTCAGCCATCATGCTGTCGCTCAGGATGCTGCGCAGAGCCGATCGCGTGTTGTGGTTGGCTGGCCGGTGGGCCGCGACGGCTCAAGGCGGCTGGCGACGCGCCGCTCCTGACCCCACCGTTTCCTCGGGCCACTCCGAACCGCAGGTTGGCGACACCCTGCCCGACGTGCAGCTGGACCAGCTGGTGGGTGGTGAAATCAAGAAGGTGTCTATCAAAGAGCTGTTTGCGGGCAAGAAGGGCGTTCTTTTCGGCGTGCCGGGCGCCTTCACCCCTGGCTGCAGCAAGGTGAGCCTGTGCTTGCCCCTCTCATTTTCGATGAGGATCCACACACAGCCTTTCGCAATAGACCAGCAGTGGGCCTGCATGCACTATCCAACTGGCCGCCTGGAGTGTTGTGTTTGGCAGGATGCTGACTGCCCCACTGCGCAACCGCTCGCAGACCCACCTGCCCGGCTACGTCGCAGACAGGCAGAAGCTGGCGGATGCCGGCGCCGAGGTGGTGGTGTGCGTGAGGTGAGGGGCCCTTTGGTGCGTGCGCTGCCTCGGCAACCAGGCACCTGTTCACCGCGCGGACTTCCGCCCCTGCCCCTTCCCCAACACTCTATGCAGTGTGAACGACCCATTCGTGATGGCGGCCTGGGCTGACGCCCATGGAGCCGAGGGGAAGGTCATCCTGCTTGCTGACACGCACGTAAGCCGCCCGTGCAGCACACGCTTGTGGCAGATGAGGCGCCCCACTGTGTCTGGCACCCAAGCTGCTCTTCTCATGCATGCCCACGCAAGGAGTGTGCATTCTTTGCTGACGTGGCTGCAGGCTGAGCTGACCAAGGCGCTCGGCATTGATGCGGAGGGGCTGGGGCAGGTGCTGGGCGGCACGCGCATGCGCCGGTGAGTTGCCGCCCGCTGCTGCCTCTTCTGCTATTCTACCGCTTGTTGCCACAACCACCGTGCGTGGGCTCATCTCTGCTGTTACATCCTGCTGCCCATTCGATCCCCCCCCTCAGTTTTTCGGCCGTGGTGGAGGATTCCGTGTTCAAGGCCGTCAACCTCGAGGGGGGGGCGGGCTGACCTGCTCCCTGTCCAACCAGATCCTGGCGCAGCTGAAGCAGTGAGTGGTGAGCAGGCCCAAGGGGGAGGGGCTGGGCGAGAGGCACTGGACCCACAATGCGCTGGACGGGACCCACAGCACCTGTTGTTGACAAGTGCAGGTTTTGGTGGCAGGACCAGCATGAGCGGCAGCAGCAGCAGGCGGAGCCAATGTTTGACACCATGCGGAGACACTGGGGCTTTTGACCCCCTCTTGGCAGCCCACACCCAGGGCAATGCCCTGTGCTGCTCAATTTTGTTTCCCACTGCCTCAAGCCACCCTCCTGCGTTTTTAGTACGTGTCTAGCATGCATCCACTCTTCAAATTGCTTGGGCCACCAGATGTACAGCTGCTCTCAGGAGGATTGGCCACGATGAGCATCAGGACACATGGAACGTGAGGCTACAGAACCCTGTGGAGCCTGTGAAGGAGCATCATCTGGGCATCAACCGTGTTCGCTGACTTCCTGCTATGTCAGACCACAGTTTGTACCCGTACGGCCCCAGGGGGTTGCCTCAAAGCCGCCACCTCCGGCTCCAGCTGTGACCGCATCTCCCAACCCATTCACTGCTGCTGGGGCCCAAACATGCCCGCAACCTCAAGAGTCGTTGCCATTTGCCTTACACACGCCTATTGCATCAAGAGACTAGCGTCACAAGCCGCACTGCTGCCCGTCGGTCTTGGGGGCTGGTAGCGAGGCTGCCCCTCACTTGCGCCGCCTGTTGGTGGCGATGTGCTTGCGCTCGTTGGGGTTGTGCTTCCAGCCCGCAAGCAGCGCTGCCGCGCCCTTGCTACCGTGGTGCATGCCCGCAGCCTGCGCTGGGTGCACAGCTCGAGCCACGGTGAGGCTTGCCATGTCCGGGGCCACTCGGAAACGACGATTGCACTGCATACCAGCCTGCCCAGCCTGTTGCTTCAGACTCACCAACGTGCACCTGGGTTGCTGCAGGAAAAATGCAAGCACCGCCCATCCTGCGCATCCCGACCCACGCCCGCCACCCATGCCCTCTTACTGAAGAAAAATAACATAAGGCCACACCAAACCCACCTGGTGCCACGTTTCGTCGCTGTACTCGGGCGCAAACGGGTCCAGCACCTCCTTGGCCTTGCGGGAGCGCAGGCGGTGCGCCTTGGCCAGCAGCTGGTCCTCGCGCAGGATGAGGTCGTTGTGGCGCCCGCCCTGCGGTGGCCGGGGGTGTCAGGAGGGCAAGCCGTGATGACGGGGATCGTACACAGGTGCACAGGCCGGTCCGAGGAAAGGAGAGAGTATCACCCTCAGCCCGCCAGTGCCATGCGCACCCCCCAGCTCAAAAGAAAAGAAACAACGAAGCAAGCAAGCCAGAGCTGCTTTCCAATCCGGGAAGGCCCTCAACCCTTGTCCCCCGCAGCGCTTTTCACCTTGGGTTTGGGCAGCGAGAAGCGGGTGCCGCGCAGGATGTGCTTGCGCCGCACGCCATACTGCTCCGCGCCGTCGGGCCCCACCACCAGCTGCACCTTGTCCAGGGAGGCGTTGCCGCAGCGGGGGCAGAACAGGCGCCCCATCTCCTTGGTGACCAGGAAGCAGGCGGTGCAGCGCAGCACCCAGCGCGACAGGCGGGTGATGCGGCGGCCGTCGGGCGTCACCAGGCGCAGGCCCATCTGTCCGGCCCGGGAGGGGGGGAGGGGGCATTGAACTTGTTTGGCAGAGCACAGATGGAGGCTGCATCGGAAGCTGAGGCAGCGGCAAAACTACAGGAAAGGCAGATGAAGCCGAGCGGAGAGTGCAGGGCACCAGCTCAGCGCCGTGCCAGAAGCGCTTCCCTAGGCATGCAGCCGCCGCCCTGCGCACCTGCATGATCACGTTCTGCATCGCAAAGTCTGCGGTGACTATGCACACGCTGCTCTCAAACCGCGCCTGCTGCTGCTCCTCTGCTGCCGCTGCGGGGCCCTGGCCGCCAGCTGGCGCCGCCGTTGCCGCCGTCGCGTCGTCGTCGCTGGCCAGAGAGCATGCGTCGTCGCCCTCGCCCTCCTCGCCCTCCTCGCCCTCCTCGCCCTCGCTTTGCTGCTCTGCTGCTGCAGCCGCTGCCGCCGCCTGCCGCGCCTCCCACGCGGCCTTGCGCGCCGCCTTGCGCCGCTGCCGCCGCTGCGAGTTGCCCGACTTGGCTGCGGTCTCCCACTCGCCATCCTCCTCGTCGCTCTCCTCCTCCTCCTCACCGCTGCCCTCATCAGACCCCGCCTGGCTGCCTGCCAGCGCTGCAGCCGCTGCCCGCGCATCCTCCAGGCTCAGCTGCTGCACTTGGGACGCGATGCGGCTGGCGCCTGCGTCGACATCCTCCGCCGCCTCTCCACGCTGCAGCGCCGCCTCCGCCGCTGCCAGCTCCTCTTCGTTCAGGCGGTCGATCTCCGCCCAGTCGCCGCCCTCCACGCCCCAGCCCGGCAGCTGCAGGCAGGAGGCAGGCGAGGAGTCGGGGGTGAGAGGTCCCCAGCAGGCGGCGTCCACGACAGGCCAACCATCCATGCTAGCCACGTCAAGCCAGCGATGGCGGCTGCACTGTCCAGCCCTGCGCTGCCTCTGCAGCGAGCACCCACCTTCTTGGCGTCGTGCACCTTCTTCTTCTGCACCCGCGGCAGCTCCGGCAGCTCCCGCAGGTGCCCGCTGCCGTGCGCCGCCGCCTCCAGCCCGTGCGTCAGCGCGATGAGCCGCACGTCGGCGGAGGACAGCGCATGGATGTCGCCCGTGGCGCGCGCAAACTTGACCACTGCAGGACAGGGCAGGCGATGGGGCAGGCCAGTGAGCAGCTACGGGAAGCGCCTCTTGTGGCCGGTCCTTCTGTGCCCTGCGGCTGGCACTCGTTCGCTGGATAGGGGCACCTTGCTGTCCTGCTTCGGTGCGGGCGCCCCCAACGCATGCCCAACATCCACAAGCACGCAATTCATAGGCCAACGTGCACTGCTGCAGGCACTTGCCTGCCTTGATGGACTCCTCCGAGGGTTCCTGTGTCTCGATCGCAAACGGCAGCGCCGCCAGCGCCGCCCGCGACTGCTTGTCCCGCACCTCCCGCAGCACCTCTGGCGTCGTGACGCACTTGTCAACCAGGGCCAGGTTGAGCAGTCCGTGCTGGGTGATGAGGGCATTGGCGTCCAGCACCGCAACCCGAGTGCTGGCTGCGCAGGTGTCTGCGGCTGGTTCGGCCTTGACCGGCTCAGCCTTGGCTACAGCCGCCCAGTTCATGCTTTGCTATATGCTCAACTCACGCAAGTCTTAGTTGTTGGGGAAGACATGCATGTGGCTGAGCAAGTGGCGGCGGCCTGATGGTGCTGGCTCGGTTCCAATTGATGCAAACTACGGACTGGTGATTACGGGTTGCCTGCATACACGACCCTCCCTCGACATTTCTGCGCGCGCGGTGAAATGCTCAAGCACAGCATGGACCTGTACAGCATGCTGATCGCCCGCTGAAGTCGCATTCAAGACACTGCACCGCACCACCAATTCCGTGCTTAGCGATCGAGAACCCTCGTGTGTGGCACGGACTTACACCGCACCCCGCGCGGACATTGCCAGTTCTAGTCCACCAATCGCAATCTACGATTGATATATACGCTTGTATTCCGCTCTAACCCCTTGCGACATGACTTCGGGTGGTGCCAGAATCCAGCAGCCGCTCTCTCGCCCTGTCCCGGCCTGGGGAGCGGCTCCTGCCGCCCCACATCGCTGCGCAATGCCTTCTGCTGGCAGCAGCAGCGGACCCCAGCTGGAGCTCCGCACCTCGCGCTGCCGCCCTGTCGCAGCTGCGGCCGCCGGCTCGGCGATCGCAAGCCCTGCAGCCCCTGCAGACGTGGGCACGCATTTTGACAAGTCAGACTGGGACAGCTTCTTGAAGGGCTACAAGTCGCAGTACATGGAGCGGTCGTACTGGGTTGAGGACAGCATGGTGGAGGGCGCCATTCCCGCAGAGCTGGAGGGCACGCTGCTGCGCAACGGCCCCGGCCTGTTCGAGGTGGGCGGCCAGAAGATCCCGCAGCCCTTCGACGGCGACGGCATGCTGGCGGTGTTCGCCTTCAAGGGCGGCAGGGCCTTCTTCGCCAACCGCTACGTGCGCACCAAAGGTGACTGGGGCGACGCCTGCACAAGCCGCTGGGCTCTTGACAGGCAGGGACTCGTGTCTGATGATGGAGATGGTTTGATGTGGTGGTTCTGGCTGGCAGCTGCCTGCCCGTCCCTGTGCCCGATGCGCAGCTTTCCCACCTTTCCTGCTGCAGGGTTTGTGGAGGAGCAGCGGGCGCAGCGGCTGCTGTACCGCGGCGCCTTTTCGGTCGGCAACCCCGCGGGGGCTGGTTCTACAACCCCTTTGACCTGACCGTGAAGGGCGTGGCCAACACCGGCGTGCTGCACTGGGCGGGCAAGCTGCTGGCGCTGTACGAGGTGCGGCCTTTTTGGGGGCGCGGGAGGGGCACCGCCAGCCTGGGCAGCTGCTGATGCTGCTGCGCAAGCCTGTTCCGGCTCAGGGCAGCGCAAGCATACAACGGTCCAGAACCAGTCACCAATACAGAAACGCACATGTGCGCACTCGCCTGTGTGCCCTGCAGCGCGACCTGCCCTACCAGCTGTCCACCCCCGAGCTGCGCACTCTGGGCCAGACGGTCAGCGTGCCCAGCGACGCACCCTTCTTCGGCGCCCACTACCGCATCGAGCAGGTGGGACCCGCCGCCCCGCCACGACCAGCCGCCCTCCCTGCCGGGCCCTGCATGCCAACAGCTTGGCAGGACGGCGCAGCGCGCTGTTGGAAACTAGAGTAGCGCCCACAGGCCACCTGTTGCCAAGATGCCGCAGGACGCCGCTGGCGGCCGCCGCCTCGTGGCCTTCAACGCGGAGGAGCGCGGCCAAGACAGCCGCATCAACGTCTTTGAATACGACGACAGCCTCAACCTGCGGCACCGGTGCGGCGACGCCTGCCAGGAGGCAGCCAAGGGGGCACTGCACCACCCTGCCGTTCGGTGCTGCTGGCAGGCTGGGCGCCTGCTGCGCCGCTGGAACGGCTCCCTGCTGAGCGGATGCCCGCGCCCCGTCACTGCGCGCAGGACCGAGTTTGAGCTGCCCGGCGCCGCCTTTGGCTTCTTCCACGACTTTGTGCTCACCCCCAACTACTACGTGTTCTTGGAGAGCCCCAGTGAGTGCCAGCGCTGCACGTTGGGCTGCCACGACTGCTGTTGAACACCCGCCCGTGATCCTCTGCCAGCGGCAGGCCAGCATGCATGGCGACCTGGCGCATCGCGCTGCGGTGCCTTGCTGCCGCGGCGCCCGCCCGTCACCCTCGCCTGTCCACCACATTGCCCTATCTGCCACAGTGAGCTTGGACCTGTGGAAGGTGGCCACCAAGTACATGTTTGGGCGGGCATGCATCGCCGAGTGCATCGTGTGGGACGCGGGCAAGAAGACGCGGGTGCACCTGGTGCCCCGCCCCGGCAGCGCGGCGGCTCAGAGCGTCAGCGGTGCGCGACGCCGGGCAGGGGCGCTGCCGCTTGGCCTTTGCTGCGCTGCACAATCTGCCAGGCAGTCCTGGCCGCCAGCGGCAGGTCGCTGAGCTGGCTGCAGCGCCTGCGTTATGTGCCCCCCTCTTGCTCTCCCCCTCTGTAGACCCGACCCTGCTACGCCGCACCTTTGACGCGCCGCCCTTTTTCTCCTTCCACCACGCCAACGCGTACGAGGCGGGCGGCAACCTCGTGATCGACACGGTGGGCGGGGCGGGGCGGGTCCGCAGTGATGTGTGCCGCTAGGCGTGAGTGGCCCTTCCTGCCGGCCTACAGCCGAATCCGCCAGCCAGCCAGCCAGCCAGTCCATCTCCCAGCCCTCATGGCTCCCTCATGTCCCTCGCCTCTTTGTGCCCCCCCCACCCCCACACGCACAGGTGGCCAACCACGACGGCGTGGACCTGGGCGCATCCTTTGACAGCGGCCCCGGGTACTACGACGACAACGTGGGGCGCGGCACCCTCACCCGCCTCGTGCTGGACCTGGGCTCGGGAGCTGCGCACCTGCACCGCCTCATGCACCGCGCCTGCGAGTTCCCCTCGGTCGCACCTGCAGGCAAGGCTGAGCGGTGTGTGTGTGTGTGCATGTGTGTGTGTGTGTGTGTGCATGTGTGTGTGTGTGCGTGTGTGTTGGTGGGAGTGGCTTCACCGGCAATGGGGAAGGCGACCGGGATCCAGAAGCAGGGCAAGCCTTGCCGGTGGCCACGCCCCTGCCATGAGAGTTCAATGAAGGGTTATCACACCTCCCAAACCTGCCACCCCGCTGTTCCGCAGTGACGGGTCAGCCCCACTCGCATGTGTACTTGGCTGCCAGCCGCTTTGACCGCGCCGACGTCTGGGGAGCGCCGCAGGCGGTGTGCAAGGTGTCGGTGCCGCCGGAGGCGGGCGTGTCGCGCCATGCGGCGGCGAGGCGGCGGTGCAGGACGTGTACTATCCAGGACGCAGGCAGTACGCGCAGGAGCCCATCTTCGTACCGCGCAGGCAGCCCAAGGTGAGCGTCGCCGCAGGCTGGTCATCCAAGCGCGTCCCCGCTGCGCCGATGCTGTGGCCTGGTGGGATGGGTCCCGCTCACGCCGGCCTCGCCTGTGCCCTTCCCACCTCGCATGCAGGCGGAGGACGATGGCTGGGTGCTGGCGCTGGTGTTTGACGCGGAGGCGGAGCGCACCAAACTGGTCATTCTGGACGCACAGCAGCTGGCGGGTGAGCTGGCAGCAAAGGGCAGCATGGGCGCGCCACCCAGTGGCT
The DNA here is from genome assembly GCA_025917655.1 of Chlorella sorokiniana. Taxonomy (NCBI): domain Eukaryota; kingdom Viridiplantae; phylum Chlorophyta; class Trebouxiophyceae; order Chlorellales; family Chlorellaceae; genus Chlorella; species Chlorella sorokiniana. The sequence continues at coordinate 707,263 of CP084610.1, forward strand.
GCTTCTGCGCCCGGCTGGGCCCCTGCTGCTGCCAGGCAAGTGACCGTGGCGTGCTCTTGTTCTGGCACTGCAGCGGGGCCGGTGGCGACCATCACGCTGCCCCACATGCTGCCCCTGGGCCTGCACGGCAGCTGGACGGGCTCCTACCTGGGCCCCGAGCCGGGACGGGCCTGGGAGCCGACCGCGTACGACATCCGCAACGGCGTGCAGATGGAGCCCTGACCTCAGCTGGCAGCTGGGGTGCCGCTGCACACACAGAAATGAATCCTGCGCTGGCTTCAGCCGCCCCTGCACACTTGCCCAAATCTTCTTGGCATCTCTTTCCTGCAAGTCAGTTTCACATTCACACATTCACAATCAATAAGTGTGGTTTCTTTTTGGCCAAATTTACGTTCATCCTTCATCAACCTCCCCAGACCGCCAGAGCGCTGCCGTCGTACGCACGAAGCCCATGGACTCTGCAGGCAACCCTTGCAACCTTCACAAACACTTGTTGCAGCAAGTTGGTCGCCATGTGCCCCGCCACCACCGCTTGAATGTACCACAGCACGAGGGTTTAGGTGAGCCCGACAGATTAGGTGAGTGCGTTGCAGCGAACGACTCAAAAACGCAGGATGCGTAGGGTTAGGGCGACTCGTCCGTTTTGTCACAACCCGCTGCATCGGTTGCCGCACGTTCGGCACGGCACGGCACGGCAGCACTTGGTCGGCTTGACTCGGTCCTTGCACGACCATCTCCAGTTCTGTCTCTTCAGGAGCTTAAATCCTCTGCCCCGTTAGCGCTTCCGCACTGTGTTCCTCGGTCAGCATCCGTTCCAGCCGATAGCAGGGCGAACCACCCAGCCGCCATCATGGCTCCCCTGACGTTCACCCGCCTGCGCCGTTGGAACTTGGGCGCAGGCCTACTGCAGCTTGTGACGGGCGTGGTCGTCCTGGGCATCACGCCCTATGGCGACCAGAGCAAGCTGCCCTGGTACACCTTCTTCATTGCTAGCTGGTCCCGGGATGACGACCCAGACGGCTTTTACAGGTGGGGTTGTTGCAGCTGGGGTAGCGGCCGTCGTGTCTACGGCCTTCAGTGCCGGCATCAGTGCAGGTCACCTGCATCCCCACTTCCCGTCCATGTCCTGGGCACCCAAGCCAACACGCCTAACCTGCCGTTTGATGTCCACGATGCAGGCCTAGCCCCAAGCAAGTGGCCAATTTTCCAATAGGCGTCTGGAGCGGCGTCTTCCTGCTGCTGTCTGCGGCGGATCACCTTGTGGTGGCTCTTCCACGTGTCAACGCCATCTACAATCGCTGTCTGTGCCAGAATCGCAACCCCTTCCGATGGGCAGAGTATTCCGGTGGGTGGAGTGGGGCGTTAAGGAGAGTTGGGGCTGCGTAGGAGGGATGTCAGGCCTACCCCTGGGTCTGGCCGATTCACATCGCGGCGTGAAGTAGCTGCCCCCGCTGGCAGCGACAAACGCACTGCTTGTACTTCTCAAGCCTGCCCAGCCTCGCATCCATGGGCCTCCTTCCCTATATCCTCATGCCTGCAGTGAGTGCTAGCCTGATGAGCGTGATGATTGCCCAACTGTGCGGCGTGACCGATATCCACCTGCTCTTCACGCTGGCCGCCCTCATGGGCTCCACCATGCTCTTCGGCCACCTCATGGAAACCGCCAACGGCACCCGCATCCCCACCTTTGCCTATGGGGAAGACCACGCGTCCCCGCCTGTCCCGGTCCCAGCCAAGCACCCTGTCGCTGCGCCGCTGCCTGGCGCATTTATCACTGACGACGCCGGCAGCAGCTCCCATGGTAGCGAAGCCACGCTAACTCGCATTGACTGGACCCCGTTTGTGATGGGCTGCTGGCCCTTTTTGGCTGTGGAGCTGGTGACTGCCTGCTTCTTTTTCCAGGCAGTTTCCAACGACGACCCGCCCGACTTTGTTTGGTGAGTGGCAGCGCAAGTTGTGAGAGCACTATCAGGCCATCGGGTGTGCCAAATGTCTCAGTTCTGTCAAGGGGGAATACTTTCGTGATGGCCCCTTGAGGTTGTCGTAAAGCGTTGCTTGAATATGCTGCTTGTTGGCAGCCTCTGTTCCGTTTGCCAGGTGGCCTGCCCATGACCCCACCGCCCCCTTTCCCCTGTGCCCTCCCCGCACTTTCAGGAGCCTCTTCTTCATCCTCTCACTGCTCTACATCCTGTTTGCTGTGAACCAGATTCTGCAGTTCCGTCAGGTGGGAGGCTTGGATAGCAGCAAGGGGTTTGTTGGTCAGCTGGGGCTCGGGGGGGCGGGGCGGGGCAGGCTCAGATGAGGGAGAGGCTTTGAGTATGAGGGGGTGGAACGCGGCAGCTGATGAGCCCCTTTGTGTGGCCGTGTTTCCATAAGAAACGACAACACCCGGGATTTGGAACCCTGCACTGTCCAGCAGATGTGCTGTGTTCCGTCCTCATGCAGGTGCGTGGCTGGCGAGGCTTTGCCCAGGCTGAGTGGTGGTACATCGTCCTGTCCCTCACTAGCAAGCAATTGCTAGCGTGGATCACTTACGGTGTGTACAATGCAAGGTTGGGGCTTGGGGTGTGGGTTTTCTGGCTGCCTTGGACCACTTCAATGACGAGGGGCCTGACCCCTGTGCCGAGGCCTGGTGCAACACACTCTGTTACAGCCTTCACATGTCGCCTAGCCTCCGTGTGTCCCCTCCTGCAGGCGGCAGCAGGCGCTTTGAGGATGAAGGCATTTAATGGCCCAACTGCCGTGCCCATCCAACAGGCAGAGGCCTCAGAGCACCTGCAGTACATTGTTTGGAAGTGCCGCTTCACCGGAACGCTGCTAAGTGTGTGTTAGTCTGCCTATGGTCAATCACTGAACCGTCGCAGACTGTTGTGCATGAGGTGAGAGTGAAGGGTGAGGGTGAGGCAAGGGAACAGAAGCAAGGGGGCAGGGAGTATCGAGCGAAAGCATGAGGTGGACCCCGGGACCGGCAGCCAAGCAAGAGATGGAGCAAAGAGACAGGAGGAGGGGAGGGGAGGGGAGGGCGGGCACAGGTCAGAGTTAGGGGTTATCAGAACGATGCAAGGCACGGCAGAAGCTGGAAAGCTGGACAGGATCGGGAAGGTGAAGAAGGAGTATAGGGAGGCGGTATGTGCAGGGGTGAACAGCTGTGGGTATTGAGCACGCAAGTCAGCATTGTGAGGGCAGTGAAAGACCGCGTGGGCTGCGTCCTGGACATGTTCCTCGCCCGCCGCTGCACAGTGCGGGCACACCCGCTGCGCCCGCTGCTGCTGCTGCCATCGCCCCGTCTCCTCCGCCAGCCAGTGGGCGCCCGTTCGTAGCTGCCCCAGCGCCCTCCAGCGCCCGCGGTGCTCGAGGGTGCGCAGATACCGCGGCATGTCCCGAGCCCCATCGGCGCCAGTCGCCGCCACATACTGGACGGCTCGGGTGCCCTGCGCAGCAGCCAGCTGCGCCCGCACCGAGGCCGCCCCAGCTTCCACCAGGCCAGGCACATTCACCGGAACGCTGCAACTGGACACATACCTTGAGCACCTTCCCGTTGCATTTTGTCACGTGCAACAACCGTTTACGCGGCATAAGAGCTGGGAGGGATGGGCGAGCTGGGAGAGGGGGCGCGAGGGGAGCGCTTGGAGAGCTGGGAGGGGTGGGAGAGCTGGGAGGCGGGGGGACGGGCGGGGGAGGTGCGGAGAGCTGGGAGGGGTGCAAGATGGGAGGCTTCCTCTTAAGAATTTCTCAATTGTCGGATTCAATCAATTTTCTTGCACTCGAAAGCATTGCGGCAGTCTTATTCCAGTCATGAGGTCGTGACCTCCCCCATTGGCTGCAAGTTGGTCAATGTGCGGCGCATGTACCTGCAGCAACCACAGTGGAATAATCAGCCATCATCATGTTATATAATTTGTGCCTTTCTCATTTCAACTGTATGCTAGCTTGCAAATAAGATGGCGAAATGTGTCCTTCATCAGGAGGATGCGAGACATGTGCTGGAGAACGGGCTAGTGACGGTGACGTGATCCGGTGCCAGGCCAGCTATGCTTCTGAAGCTGAGGCCACTTAGCTCGCCTTTTAGCGCTAACGACAACAGCAATCGCCGGCAGCCCGCCCACAGCAGTCCTCTCAACCCAAGGTGGCCCCTCTCTCCCTGCAACCCTCTACTTTGTTCTGCGCATCGTTAGCACGCCTTCAAACTCTTTGAAAATCCTTTCATGTCTCTGGATGACATCCCGCCGCTGAATAGCGCGGACCTTGAGGTGCTGCTCGATTCTGCGCCCTTAGACGATGGCCTGCTGCCCTTGGAGCTCCTCGACCCGCATCCTGCGCCCTGGCTGGAGCCTATCTCTGCAGGCAAGCTGCGGTGGGGATTGGGCCTGCGGTCTCCTGCAGGTGTTGGCCCACGCCTTCATCGGGCGCACAGCTTGAGTGCACCCTGCATTTGCCTGCAGGTAGCGACTTCCCTCTGCCCGGGGCATCTTTGACCGACTTTGATGGGACAAGCGCCCCAGCGTGTGAGTTGCACGCCTGTATTGCGTTGGTATAGTATTAATCTTTAACTGGGGCCCATTTTGCCGCCTGTCCTGACAGCGTCCTGACTTCAAGTGCTGTCTTGCCCCGCTTGACCGCTGCTCTCCCTCTCCCTGCATGTGCAGTTTCATCAGACACGTTTTGGGATGCCTTCTTGGCTTCAGAGCTTGTGCCAGCGCCTGGCGTGGCAACAGACTCCCGATCCTGCTCCCAATCATCACCATGTCCACCAGCGGAGGAGCCTGCGGCGCCCAAGACAGCACCAGCGGCAGCGTTGCCGGCGGCGGCGCCAACAGCAGCGGCCGCGCACCTGCAGGTGGGGACGCGCGGCGCAAGGGCCACAAGGGCAGAGGTGGCGGCGGCAGGAAGCAATTGAGCGAGGAGCAGAAGGAGCGCATCCGGGCCAAGAATCGGAGGTGGGTGGACAACCCGCGCTTGTTGTGTCGGCGTTGCCTGCCAAAGCTGTCCGTTGCGTGTGGAAGGCCGTCACTGGTCGTCCATCCGCGTTGTACGCTGGATGCGGATCCGCAGGGCCCAGAACCGGTACCGAGAGAAGCAGAAGGTCAAGATGGCGGCGGTGGAGAACGAGTACGTGGACACCGCCGCCGAGCTGGACCGCGCACGCCTGGAGAACCTGCGCCTGCGTGAGCAGCAAACCACGATGCAGCAGGTGCTGTCGGTGCGCGGTCGGCCATGGCCATCCTTCAGACCGGCAAGGTGAGCCGAGCGTGGTGGGCTGCTGGTATCATTCTGGGTGTTGTGGCAACAGACGGGTGTTGTGGCAACGTGGGCAGGAAGGGAAGAGGGGAGGGGAGGGGGGCGCGGCCGAGGGTGCAGGGGCCCAGGGGGACGCGCGCACTAGGGCGGTGAAACTCGGATGCTGCCACATGTTTGAAGCCAGCTGCCAGCTGGGGAACATCACGACTAGCCAGCTAGCAGCGCTGCCCAACCGCAGCCTCGCTCTTGCCTCTTGTGCAGGTGGCCGATGATGCGGAGGTGCCAGGCTTGCCCTGCGGCTGCCTCTCCCATGACAAGTGCAGCTGCCCCAAGGCAGTCACCCCTGCGGGCAAGGTGGCCAAGGTGCTCCACAGACTTGGGCCCCACGCGCTGCTGCCGCCCAGCAGTGCGCAGCGGCCTGGCGAGCAGGCGGCCTGCCCGCTCACAGGTCTCTCACTCAGCCAGATCGGGAGTTGAAGGAGACGCCGCCGGATGTGCTGCAGCAGAGCTGGAAGGGCATCGTGCAGCGGCTCGAGTGAGTCCTGCCCCACAGTTTGGCCCCCTCCCCGCGCGCCTGCACGCCTGACGCCTGCTCTGCTTTTGAGTTTCTAACCTTTGCAGCCCCACGTCCGCGCATGCGCATGCACTCTTCCCAACGAGCACATTGCAGACACTCGCTCTCCCTCTCTGTCACATCCTCGATCCGCAGGGTCATCCTGCAGCAGCTGAGTGCGGCGCAGGGCGGTGCAGATCCCAACCTGTCGCACCGCGTGGAGCAGCTGGAGGCGGCGTTGCACGACACGCTGCTGGAGGGGGTGAGGCTCTCTGTCGCGATGCTACTTGGCTGCGGCGCTGCCGTCCCAGATGGGAGCCTGGCGGCACGCACCTCCCTCCTCTCCTGACCAGATGGCCCCCAAGGCTGGCATCTCCCCGCCCTTGTGCCTCGCTCCCACCTGGCATGCCTCCTGCCCAACTGCAGCAATTCTTTTTCTTCGAGCATGCAGTGCACAAGCCGGCCAACGTACAGAAACTGTGAGCGTGGCTGCCTGCCCGGCTGCCGCTTCGGTGCTCCTTGTCCTCATGGCTGGCATGCACCGCCTGCCACCCCCACACGCCCCCTCCCCCACCATCCCGGCAGATTTGCGGCTGTGCTGGACGACGGCCTCTCCCAGATCAGCATTGAGGACGTACGGCACTGGAAGCAGGTGGCGGTAAGTGCCCCCTCTCTGCTCCATGCTGCCACCCGCTTTAATATCCTCTTCTGAGGTCTGCCGCATGGCTTGGCTCACGCCGGGCGCCCATGTCCCCCAAACCCTGCCACCCTCTCCATGCAGAGCGCGCTGCAGCTGACGTCAGAGCAGGTGGGGCAGCTGGCGGCGGCCCGCTCCCGCTTCCTGGCCTCCATCGACGAGGTGTGCGCCGAGCGGCGTGCGCTGCTGGACCGCCTGGCAACGATACAGGTGCCCTCTACGCTCAAGGTGCTGCAGCACGTCACCGTGTCTTGGCTGGAGGTAGGTGGTGGAGGGCATATTGGGGGGGGGTAGGTGGGAGAGTCGCGTGCCTCGGTGTTGTGTGACCTGTCCACAACATTCTGCAGTCCCTTGCACGGCGAGGGAGGATCATTGGATTCCCGTCGTGCGGCAGCTCACAAGCGTGGCTAAAATCTTTGCACCGCCTCCCAACCCGCCTTCCCGCTTGCCCAGCTGCACGAGGCGACGGCAGGCCTATCGGCCAACATGTCGCACGAGCACTGCGCCTGCATGGCCTTTGTGCGCGATGCCTTTGCCTACGTGCTCACCCCGCAGCAGGCACGCTTGCGTTGTTGCACCTGCTTTGCTCTGCGCTGTGGGTGGGGGCGCAGCAGAGTGGGGCGGGGGCCGGAATGCTTTGAAGGTGCTGATAGAGTGTGCTGTGCTCCTCTCGCTCTTGTGGGGCCTTGCTTCTGGAACTGCCGTTGACCTCCCCCCACCTCCAAACCCCAACCCCCACCCGGCTCCTTGCGCCCTCTCCACCCACAATCCCTCCCCTGTGCGTGGCTGGCGCAGAAGGCGGTGGCGGCAGTTCGCTCCTTCCCCTTCTTCCCGACATGTACATCGTTTCAACACTGGCGCTGCAGGCAGCTGGTGCGCTGCCTAGTGCCAGCCCGCAGCCGTTGCTGAAGTTGCCCTGCCCTGACTGCTGGCGCCGCATCAGAGCCAGCGGCGAGTCTGCTGCCGCAGCTGCATTGTTCGCGCCCAAGAGATGCCTCTTGGATTGGCAGCCAGTCGTTGTTTGTCCCCCTGTCTGCTGCCCATCCCCTTCCTTCGCGGCCGCGCCTGCCACCGCAGGCCACCCGGCGTCGTGTTCTGGCCAGTAGCGATCGCGCTCAGCAAGCTTTATTTGGCTTGGAAGAGGCTTCACCTCACCTTTGCTGGCGTGCGCCACCACTCTGCCTATGCGTGTTTACTATGCAAAGGGCTACGTTGAGCTTTTGAATGGCGCTCCTCTCGTCCCTGCTTTGTGCCCTGCGCAGCACGTCACTTGTACACTGCCCGCGCAAAAGTGCAGCTCCCCTTCATCGATGATTTGTCCTGAGACCCCGCCCTGCCCGGTCAGCTCACTGGGTGTTGTGTTTATGCAGCCCCGCCCTTCCTGGGCTCTCGCTCCCTTGTGCCCGCACAAACTGTCCTTTTCCAGTTAATTGCACCCTGCCCACTTGCGCGGCTGATTTGTGCCTTACGGGCCTCTCCATGACAGCCCTGACAACCTGCCGCATTTCATTTCACTACGCTTTTGATTTTCCTGGGTAGCTGTGCAACACGCGCCTCTTTGGCGCAGAACATGTGCGGCCACACCGTCATGAAGCTGTTGCATTTCACACATAGAACTATCCTTGCACCTCCACCTCTGCCGTCGTTCAGCATGAAGTTTGCGCTTGCTCTCGGATAGCGTCAATGCAAAGCACACGAGGAAGCTGCTGTGCTCAACGTGGAGCAGTCTTCGAGTAGGCTCGTGAGGCCATGAGTGTGCCTGTTTGGGACGCTTCATTCACTGAGGGCGATACATGAGCTGGACACTGGCGATCAGAGGCAGCTATACGCGAGTGGGCCATATGCATAGAACTCTTCCGCGCGCGCGATGCGCGACGGACTTCAGGCATTCAATACGAGAGCCAAATGCCCGCTACCTCTTCTAATTGCCAGTGCATCACGACATCCATGGAACGCTCAAGGAACACGTACCGCCCAGTTTAGGTGATCGACCTCTTGTGGCTTTGACGCTCACTTAAACCTCGGCACAGTCAACTACATCGCATTCTCGGCCCACCAGTCGCTATCATTACTTGCCTGCAACTTGTGACTTCCTTTAGTTCTCCTCACGACATGGCACCGACTGTTGCTTTACGCCAGAAGTTTTTCTGCCGACGTGTATCCGCCTCAAAAGCGACCCCGGAAGCGGCACTCCGCTATCAGGCACCAGTTGTCGGCGGCAGCAGCACATCCGGCCCCCAACTGGAGCAGCGCACCCCCTAGCGGCTGCCACGTCGCCATCGCTGCCGCATCAAGCATTACCACCCCTGCAGACGCAGATGCTGGTCCGGGCACGCATTTTGACAAGTCAGACTGGGACAGCTTCTTGAAGGGCTACAAGTCGCAATACATGGAGCGGTCGTATTGGATTGAGGACAGCATGGTGGAGGGCGCCATTCCCGCAGAGCTGGAGGGCACGCTGCTGCGCAACGGCCCCGGCCTGTTCGAGGTGGGCGGCCAGAAGATCCCGCAGCCCTTTGACGGCGACGGCATGCTGGCGATGTTTGCCTTCAAGGGCGGCAGGGCCTTCTTCGCCAACCGCTACGTACGCACCAAAGGTGAGTGGGGCAACGCAAAGCGCTGTGCGCTGAGTTAGCTGCCAGGCTCTTGATTGGCAGAGACTTGTGTCTGGATGATGATGATGATAATTCGGTGTGGTGGTTCTGGCTGGCAGCTGCCTGCCCGTCCCTGTGCCCGATGCACAGCCCCCAACCCCCACCTTCCGTCCTGCAGGGTTCGTGGAGGAGCAGCGGGCGCAAAGCTGCTGTACCGCGGCGCCTTCTCTGTGGGCAACCCCACAGGGGGTGGTTCTCCAACCCCTTCGACCTCAGCGTGAAGGGCGTGGCCAACACCGGCGTGCTGCACTGGGCGGGCAAGCTGCTTGCGCTGTACGAGGTACGACCTTTTGGGGGAGGGGGCACCGCCAGCCTGAGCAGCTGCTGATGCTGCTGCGCAAGCTTGTTCCGGCTCAGGGCAGCGCAGGCTTACAACGGTCCCAGCCCTCGAACCAGAACCAGTCACCAATGCAACAACACACATGTGCGCACTCGCCTTTGTGCCTTGCAGCGCGACCTTCCCTGCCAGCTGTCCACCCCCGAGCTGCGCACTCTGGGCCAGACGGTCAGCGTGCCCAGCGACGCACCCTTCTTCGGCGCCCACTACCGCATCGAGCAGGTGAGAACTAGCACGCCAGCTGCCCTCCTTGCTGGGACTGCATTGGCAGGACGGCAGGACGACGCAGCCCGCTGTTGGGAACAAGAGGCGCCCACAGGCCACCTCTTGCCGCAGGACGCCGTCGGCAGCCGCCGCCTCGTGGCCTTCAACGCGAAGGAGCGCGGCCAAGACAACCGCATCAACGTCTTTGAATACGACGACAGCCTCAAGCTGCTGCTCAGGTGCGGCGACCACTGCCGGGAGGTAGCCAGGGAGGCACTGCACCAACCTGGCGTGCGGTGCTGCGCAGCATGCTGGCTGCGCCGCTGGAAATGCTCCCTGCTGAGCGGATGCCCGCGCCCCACCACCGCATGCAGGACCGAGTTTGAGCTGCCCGGCGCCGCCTTTGGCTTCTTCCACGACTTTGTGCTCACCCCCAACTACTACGTGTTCCTGGAGAGCCCCAGTGAGTGCCAGCGCTGCACGCTGGGCTGCCACGGCTGCTGTTGAAAAGCCGCCCATGATCCTCTGCCAGCGGCAGGCCAGCATTTATGGCGACCTGGCGCATTGCGCTGCCGCGCCCTGCTACCGTGGCGCCCCGCCCCTTCACCCCAGCCTGCCCACCTCTTTGCCCCATCTGCCACAGTGAGCCTGGACCTGTGGAAGGTGGCCACCAAGTACATGTTTGGGCGGGCATGCATCGCCGAGTGCATCGTGTGGGACGCGGGCAAGAAGACGCGGGTGCACCTGGTGCCCCGCCCGGGCAGCGCGGCGGCTCAGAGCGTCAGCGGTGCGCGACGCCGGGCAGCGCTGCCGCCGCTCGTTCCCTGCTGCACTTAACAGCCTGCCGAGCAGTCCTGGCCGCCAACGGCATGTCGCTGATCTGGTTGCAGCGTCATGCGTGCCCCTCCCTTGCTCCCCGCCCCCCGCAGACCCAACCCTGCTACGCCGCACCTTTGAGGCGCCGCCCTTCTTCTCTTTCCACCACGCCAACGCGTACGAGGCGGGCGGCAAGCTCGTGATCGACACGGTGGGCGGGGCGGGAGGGGCCCGCAGCGATGTGTGCCGCTAGGCGTGAGTGGCCCTTCCTGCCGGCCTACAGCCGAATCCGCCAGCCAGCCAGCCAGCCAGTCCATCTCCCAGCCCTCATGGCTCCCTCATGTCCCTCGCCTCTTTGTGCCCCCCCCCCCCCACACACACGCACAGGTGGCCAACCACGACGGCGTGGACCTGGGCGCATCCTTTGACAGCGGCCCCGGGTACTACTACGACGACGTGGGGCGCGGCACCCTCACCCGCCTCGTGCTGGACCTGGGCTCGGGAGCTGCGCACCTGCACCGCCTCATGCACCGCGCCTGCGAGTTCCCCTCGGTCGCACCCGCTGGCAAGGCTGAGCCATGCGAATGCATGTGTGTGTGTGGGTGTGGCTTGATGAGAGTGGCTTCATCGGCAGCAATGGGAGAGGGGCATGGAGTCCGGAAGCAGTGCATGCCTGTCCAGTGGCGCCCCCTGCTGTGAGAGTTGAACGACGGGTGTGGCCTGCCTTTCTCACGCCTTGTAAACCTGCCATCCCGCTGTTCCGCAGTGACGGGTCAGCCCCACTCGCATGTGTACTTGGCTGGCAGCCGCTTTGACCGCGCCGACGTCTGGGGAGCGCCGCAGGCGGTGTGCAGGTGTCGGTGCCGCCGGAGGCGGGCGTGTCGGCACCGTGCGTGCGGCGAGGCGGCACTGCAGGACGTGTACTACCCGGGACGCAGGCAGTACGCGCAGGAGCCCATCTTCGTACCGCGCAGGCAGCCCAAGGTGAGCGTCGCCGCAGGCTGGTCATCCAAGCGCGTCCCCGCTGCGCCGATGCTGTGGCCTGGTGGGATGGGTCCCGCTCACGCCGGCCTCGCCTGTGCCCTTCCCACCTCACATGCAGGCGGAGGACGATGGCTGGGTGCTGGCGCTGGTGTTTGACGCGGAGGCGGAGCGCACCAAACTGGTCATTCTGGACGCACAGCGGCTGTCAGGTGGGTTGGCAGGAAGGGCAGCAAGAGCATGGCACCTGGCCAGCTGGCGGCTGCTTCTGCGCCTGGCTGCCCCCCCCACTCCTGCCGGCCAACTTACCGCGGCGTGCCCTTGTTCTGGCGCTGCAGCGGGGCCTGTGGCGACCATCACGCTGCCCCACATGCTGCCCCTGGGCCTGCACGGCAGCTGGACGGGCTCCTACCTGGGCCCCGAGCCGGGACAGGCCTGGGAGCCAACCGCGTACGACATCCGCAACGGCGTGCAGATGGAGCCCTGACCTCAGCTGGCAGCTGGAGTGCCGCTGCACACACGGGAATGAATCCTGCGCTGGCTTCGGCCGCCCCTAGTACAATTGCCCAAATCTGCTTGGCATTTCCTTCCTGCAAGTCCTTTTCGCAATCAAATAAATGATTTTGGTTTCTTTTGTTTCATGTCATGAATCAACCACATTCATTACGCAGTGCTGCCAGCCAGCTCTGGCGCAAGCGCCTTCACGCTGCCAGCCCTGCGGCAGCGGGGTGGGCTCCTGCCCGTGCCTGAGGTCTCGGATGGGGGCGGCACATGGTTTCCTGCTACATTCTTTCCTTTCAATTTGTATTTTATTCTTGCGTGGCAGTTTCTCGCCATCGGTGCACCCTCTGACCCCTGCTTTGCGGGCGCCCAACCCTGCAACCATAGCGCATTAGATTCAATATTTGAGCTTTAATTTGGCTGTGTAGGCGGCGCCACGAGCCCCTGCACCCTCGGCCCGTCCGCTTAACTGCCGCTATCTCCAGCACGCTGGCTTGCCTGGGCCGCTGCACCATGGGTGCACGGGGCTCGTCCTCTGACTCTGAGCCTGGCTTGGACATGGTGGCGCTTGCGAAGAAGAAGATGTCCATGTCTCAGCCGCTTATCAAGTCCCCTGGCCCCGACACAGCGGGCCCAAACCCGCCTGGCAGCCCTCGCCTCTCCGCCGCGGTGGGAGCCCAGGCCGCACCTGACGCACACGGCAGCAGCAACGATGCGATGGACTTGTTTGCCCTTACAAGGCATTCAAAGACGACGGCAAGGTCAGAGGAAGCCGTATTTCCTGAGAAGACCGTCCTGAAGAGCCCTGCCAAGCCTGCATTCAAGCCCGCAGCCAAGCCAGCGTCGGTCACGTCAGTCATGAGCCAGCCAGCCTGCACTCCAAACAAACCGAAGCTCATTGCTGCCCGCTTACCTGTACCTGCTAACACCGTACCTACGCTGATGGAACTGGCAGCAGAAGACTTGTCCCAGCTGCTGCCAGAGGGCAGCTGCCCGCCATGCAATGCCGCCCACGCGACCAGCGCTGAGGCTTCGTGTCCATTGCCGCTTGCCAACAGCCAGCTGGCGTTCGAGGCACCGCAGCAGCCAGCATCTGACTGTGCAGCTGTCATGCCCTCTGCAGCAGACGTTTCATCCCCTTCCAGGGTGCAGCCCAGTGCCGCACGCTTGCCTGCCCCTGTGCAATCTCACACCATGGACCAGCTGGGCGAGATGGTGTCCAGCATTGTTGGCGAGATGACGCGCACCGTGAGGTATGCAAGAGAAGAAACGAGCCCAATGCTACAACCATGGCAGCCTGCAACAGACCGCAGCTCCTTGCTGTCCCCTAATGAATCCCCCCATGCTGGCCCCTCAGGCTGGACATCAGCGGCTGGCAGGCCCGCTGGGACCAGCAGGCCGCCTGCACTGCAGACCTGCTGGCCAAGCTAGATCGCCTGCACGCCAGCAACGCCAGCCAGGCCTGCCAGACGCGGGGGCAGCTGCAGGTGCGGTGGGATGGCTTGCAAGGGGGACGGCATGCTGCGCATGCAAGAGCATCCGTCCCTAGCGCGACTGTCGCCCTGGCCGCCTTACAGGGGCTGCAGGCTGAGCTTACGCTGCATCGCACGAGGCTGGAGGGCATGGAGCAGCGGCAGCAGGCCCAGCAGGCACAGCAGGTTGAGGCAGCAAAGGCACCTGTCCCCCAGCAGCGGCACACCAGCCACCTGCTGCCCCTTCACAATGCACGCCTGACACCGTGCACAGCATTGAGGGCATTCTGTCCAGGCTGGAGCAGCTGGAGGACCGTGTGGAGCGGCAGGTGCAGCTCATGCAGGGCAGCACTGAGGGCGGCGGGCAGAGCGCCCGCTCCGACAGCGTCCCTGTCAGCCCGTTCAAGCCCCAGCCGCGAGACAGGCAGGCAGCTGGCACCGTGCTACCCAACGAGCCTGCGCACCTGGGACATGCAGCCGCAGCCCAGGATGAGGACATGCATGCTCATATGAGGCTTGCTCGAGCAGCGGTTTTGGCCGCAGCCGCGGCAGATGGCAGCTACGGCTTCCTACAAGGCCCACGCATGAAAGCAGACGCAGCACGCCTTGTCGGCGCCGCCTCACGGTGCACCGGGGTGGAAGATCAGGTGGAGGCCACCCTTGCCATCATCCGCCAGATCCAGGGCCAGAGTGAGCTCAGGGCAGCACCGCCTGCAAACCTCCACGAGGTGCTCCTTTGGTTGCTTACTCCAGGGTGCCATTGCGTGTGCCTCCCCCCCTTCCTTCTCATTCTTCCTGCATCCCCCTTTCCTCACTGTGCCTTCCCACAGTATCTGCCCTCCAGAGGGGCGTGTTAAAGGCTGAGATCGAGATGGATGCTCGGCGCCGGGATTCACGAGCCGCCTCCGACCGCTTGCACCGCCTGGAGCTGCATGAACAGCATGTGGCAGCTGCTGAGGCAGCAGGCCTGGCCAGCACCCGCTCCCTGGAGCAGCGCGTGCGGGGCATGGAGGTCAAGCTCGCCGCTGCCACGCAGATGCTTGGTGCAGGGGACAAGGCGGCACGGGAGACACAGGCAGGCGTGGCTGCGCTGACCTGGCGGCTCGACCAGGTGGGAACCTGGCAGGGTCGGGCGTGAGCCGCCTGCTTGCACACGCCAGCCAGAGAGGCATTGACCATGGCACCTCCTGTGCGCCTGGCACAGACATCGGATGCGACCATTGGCACGGTGAAAGCGCTGGAGGCGCGCCAGGAGCGGCTGCAGAGCGAGCTCAGCTCCGCTGCGGCGGCTGCCACGCTTGCAGATGCAAAGGCTGCCAGCCTTGCTGCTGAAGTGGCCAGGCTGCAGCGCAGGATTCACAGCACACCCAGCAAGGCGAAGCCTGCATGGGCCCTGTATTGACGTCCCCCCCCCCGCCTGCCCCACCTTCGTTATCGTTAGGCATTGCATGGGGATCTCGGGAATGATAAATGTTGATCTGAACTGCTGTCACACAGACCCATTGGAGGGCTTCTATGTTCTGCGACAGCTGCCTGCCGAGTGCCGCCAGAGTCTGGTATCGACCACTCTTCTTTTGCCGCCCTAGCCTGTTTGTTCTCGGCCGATCACCATCCAGTATTCATCGCAATCTCTTCCGAGCGCTCAACGGCGGGCATTCGCGCCGGGTAGACGGTAGTGCCGGTGGCGGCGGGGCATGGCCATGAGCCGCGCCTAGGCTTGCCTCCCTCCTTGTTCATTGCACGATGGGCGCGGAACAGAGCGTGCCCCAGCCCCCGGAGGGCGCGGGGCAGGAGGGCGGGCAACAGGAGGCCGTGCTCCCCTCCGCCCTGGTCGTGTGGGCCCCTCGGGGGTTGGCAAGGGCACCCTCATCAGCCGCTTGATGGATGCAGACAAGCGCTTCGGCTTCTCTTGCTCTCACACCACACGCAAGCCCCGCGAAGGAGAAGTGGTGAGATGCTCCCACCAGGCCCACCAGCCGGCTCCTTAGGTTGCACACATGGTCTTCAGGGCAGCAGAGTGGGCCATAGCGTCCCGCACTGGCTGTGTGTGGTTAGAGGCATGCGGCGGCTAGTCGCTGCCTGAGCCCGCGCGTGCTACCTCTCCCCACCACGCTACCTCTCCTGCCCATGCCATGCAGAACGGCGTGCACTACCACTTCACCACCCACGAGGCCATGGAGGCCGACATTGCCGCCGGCAAGTTCCTGGAGCATGCGCACGTGCACAAGAACATCTATGGCACCTCGGTCCAGGCGGTGCAGGACGTGGCGGCGGGGCCGCTGCTGCGTGCTGGACATCGACGTGCAGGGGGCGCGCCAGGTGGGCTGTCAACGAGGCAGCTGGGCAGCAGCGACAGCCGGGCCGCGAGCAGCTGCTCTGCGCGCCGCAACCGCTGCTGCGTTGTTTGGGGCGTGTGCGCGGCGAGGCGGCCGAGCCGCCCCGCGCCTGCCGCGCCTGTGCAGGTGCGCAAGGCTGGCCTGCGCGCCATCTTCGTGTTCATCGCCCCGCCCAGCCTGGAGGAGCTGGAGCACCGGCTGCGGGGCCGCGCCACGGGTGCGCAGCGGCCTCGTGCCTCCCCTTGCCCTGCTCTGCTGCCCGGCGGCTGCCACCCCGTGCACCGCGCCAGCGCAGCCTCAGGCGTGCAAACGCCCGCCCTGAGCCTCCACCGCATTCCGCCCCTTGCGTCTCGCAGACAGCGAGGAACAGATCACCACGCGGCTGCGCAACGCCCAGGAGGAGCTGGAGAGCGTGAAGGAGGCGGGGCTGTACGACTATGTTGTGGTCAACAGGAGCCTGGACGACGCGTATGCACAGCTGGCGGCCATAGCGCAGCGCGCCCTTGCAGGCGAGATCGGCGGCCCAGAAGGCAGCCCCAGCGCCGCCGCGGCAGCAGCCGCCGCAGCGGCGGCAGCAGCGGCCGGGCCGCACGGCGGCAGCAGCAGCGGCAGCGGCGGCGGCAGCGGCGGCGCGGCACTTGGCAGCCCCTCGAAAGCGCCGCTCAGTTCTGACGCCACCTTCAAGGGCTGGCTGGCGGAGGGCCAGCCCGGCATGCCGCCAACCGAGCCGCTGCCAGCGCCGCTGCCAGCGCCTATGGCCGCTGCTGCGGCAGGCCTGGAGCGGCAGCGAGGGCGCGTGGCGCTCGTCACTGGCGCCGGCTCGGGCGTGGGATGGGAGCTGGCGGCTTCGCTGGCGCTGGCGGGGCTGCGGGTGGTGGCGGTCAGCCGGCGCAAGGCGCAGGTGCCCCGCCTGCTCAGCACGCTGCGGCGCTGACCCGCCCCTGCTCCACTCTTGCTGCCCTGCCTCCCGTATTGTGTAACACCAGCACACTGCCCACCTCGGCCTGATGAGCGTGCTCGCGTCCCTGTTCAAGTCAAGCTCTCCTCTCACCCCCACCCGCCCCCACCCCCGCCCCTGTGCCTCAGCTGGAGAAGCTGCAGGCAGCGGTGTTGGATGCAGGCGTGGAGGGCGCTGAGTTCCTGCCAGTGGTGGCCGACCTGTCGCGGGAGGCGGAGGTGGCGGCGCTGCCCCGCATCATCGACAAGCGGTGGCCGGGGGCGGGTGTGGATGTGCTGGTCAACAACGCAGGTGGGCGGGGCTGGAGGGAGCGCAGCGCTGGGCGTGGGGGGAGGGTGCGTGCATGAGAGCTGTCAAGCCTTGATGGGCGGGTTGAGGGGGCTGTTTCTGCGCCCCTCACTGCGAGGCCTTCCAGTCTGCTGAGAATCCTTCGTCTCTCGTGCCCCGTGTCACCGTTGCTTGTGCTCCTTATCCCTCTGCAGCGGTGTCCCGCCCGACACCTCCCTCATGGACGGTTCCACCGCCGCCTGGGTGGACACGGTGTCTACAAACGTGCTGGGCACCGCCCTGGTCACGCGCGAGGCGGTGGCCAGCATGGAGGCGCGGGGGCGGTGGGGACACGTGGTGTCGGTCTGCTGCGCCGAGGAGGGCAGCGGCATGCACGCCGCCACCAAGCAGGCAGTGTGCGCCATGGCGCAAGAGCTCAGGTGCGGTCGGGCGCAGCTGGCCCGCGGGGTGGGCAGAGGTGGGCAGCCGGCGGAGAGCATGCTTGCCAGAGGCAGAGCTGCGAAGCGCTGGGGCTGCCCCTGACGGCAACGCCCCCTGCTTGGTCTGCGCAGGCTGGAGGCCGAAGCGCGGGCGTGCCGCTGCGGGTCAGCACCATAACGCCGACCGCGCTAAATACCTACTTTTTCGTGCCCGAGCTGGTCGCAACAAGACGCGGCCCAGCGACAGCGCAGCCTCGGCCGACGGCGGCAGCGCAGCAGCAGCAGAGGGTGAGGGCGCAGACAGCCCGGGCCAGCCTCACGGGGCGGTGCTCCACGCCCGCGACGTGGTGCAGGCGGTTTTCTGGTGCCTCTCCGCACCAGAGAACGTTGATGTGAGCGACATTCGCTTGAAGTCTGTTCCTGCTTGAGCATCTTGGCGCAACGGGCGCTCTCCAGGCCAACAACTGTGCCTTGTACAATAGGTTACTCCATTTCATTTCATCAAATGCTGTAAATTGACCCCCTATCAAATGCCAACAGTGCGTTATGCATGTCTGACACAAAGCTGGAGACGCAGACAAGAGAAGAGCATCAGTCTGCCCAGGCGCAGGCGCATGAGTGGATACCCCTCAAGTCCCCGCTGCGGCCCAGATACGGCGCGCACACTAGCCCGAAAGGCTCTGTTTGCATCAATGCGGGGCAGCCGTGCCCTGCTGCGACTGCTAAAGGGCCGCATTCGGGAGCGGGTCTGTCTCATGCTGAGAATGCTGCGCGCCAGAAGAATGACCGCGTTTTCCGCAAGAGCCGGCGCCTCGCATCCCCATAACCAGTACTTCCATCTCTTACATACCCAACGGACGGTGGACCTGCTGGCGCAGAGGCGAGTTCTTGTGCGCATCGCACCACTAGGGTTGACGTCGCACCTTGTTGGGGGACCAGGGTTCTCAGGTGCGAAGTGCAATGATGCAGTCCGCAAACCAATTGCAGTATCAGCGTGCCAGCGACTCGGGCATCGTATGAGACCCTTCCGGCCCACTGCCTGCTGCCGCACGCTTTCGCTGCTTGAAAAGCTCTCACCGAACGGCAAATGTGTCGCCGGCTGTGTTGTGAAGCCATCGGGCGCGCATTGGTGGTGCCCCGGTTTGGCTGCCAGGCTCTGCCTGCCGACCATTCTGTACCAGGCGCACAAAGCATGTCCCGTGGCCTTGCCCCCAGCATTGATGTGAGATCATGCATTGTTACGTAACAATGCCCATTTTCGTGCAGGGTCCGCAACTGAAGGGGCTGCGGCGATCATCATGAAGCGGGCCTTTGTGCTGGCGCTGGCACTGGCGCTCGGCCTGGCGGCTGGCGCCGCCGCCGACTACTCTGGCACCGACCGCGGCCTGGAGCCCCGGGTGCTGGAGGCTTTCGACCGCGTGCACTACTACCAGATGCCTGACGACCCCGTGGGCACTGTGGTGAGTGCTGCTGGTGGCAGCGGGAGCCTCGGCGGGAGCGGACAGGCGCTTGGGCCGCGTCGCAGTGCCTGCCAGCTCGGAGGAAGGCGTGCTCATGCTGCCCGCCCTGCCCGCCGCCCCGCCTGCAGGCTTTCTTCCATGGCTGTGCCCGCAGCGCCCGCAACTTCTTCCCCTACGATGAGCAGATGTGCCCCAACTGCATCGGTGAGCGCTTGCGCTCTGTAAGCGTCCAGCAGCCCGTCCCATGGAAAGCTGCGGGATGCATGCGCACTGCGTGCCCGGACTCCCCACCCCGCCCCACCCACCACCCATCACCCGCCGCGCATGCAGGCTTCCCGGAGCATGTGTCCCACAGCAAGCAGGCCCTGGCGCGGGGTACGCCGTGCTGGCGCTGGAGCCAAACGACGACAGGGTGCTGTGCTGGAGCTCCAGCGACCGCGGCCGCTACGTAAACGACCAGTCGGATGTGAGCAGGGGGTGGGGCGATATCAGACTGGCACTTCCCGCTAGGGAGGGAGGGAAGTGGACAGCATTGACTGGGCAAAGCAGGAGGAGGAGGGGAGGGGAGGGGTGCACCGATCTCTACGCCGGGCTGGCTGCAGCCGAGAACGCGCACGCTCGGCCCGCCGTCGCTCTACCGCCGCTGCTGCCGCCCTGCAGGTGATTGCCACGGTGTCCAAGTTCCTGAAGGACCACGGCCTGACGGACAAGCCGCTCTACCTGTGGGGTGCCTCCAGCGGCGGCACGCTCGCCCTCAAGCTGCCTGCAGCCCTCATGGTCCGCCAGAGGGAGGCCAAGGAGGGCGAGTACGTCCCGAAAGTGTCGGGCATAATTTCAGGTGGGTCAAACGGGGGGCGGGCGTGCATGGGCGCAAGCTTCAAGGTCTGCTGAAGGCGCGGTCGGACGCCCCCACATGTCGGCCTGGCCTGGGCATGGGAGGAGGGGTCGGCAGACATCAGGGCGTCACTCCTAACATACACACACACACGTCCCCCCTCTGCCTGCGCGTAGAGGTGGCTTCCCCTACCGGCTTTGCCCACGACTACCGAGGCAACCTGGCAGTGGTAGACTACCCGCCCACGGTATTCATCCGTATGGAGGTGCGCTGGCGGTTGGGCTGCTGCCCGCCGACTCCTTATGCCTGCCAGGTGGCTGGGCTGGGCCACGGAGTGCCCCTTAAAACAATCCCCTTTTCACTTGACCCGCTGCCTGATGACCCCTGTTTCCTTTCCGTACCTGCAGCGTGATGGCAGCGAGCAGGATGCCAAGGACAACGTGGCTTTCCTGCAGGGCAGCGGCATCCCCGCCGCCGTGTGGACGGTGATCAAACGCTGCACGCTGCGCCTGTCGTGCTGACCTGCATGCTGACAGCCACTTACATCGCATGCGCTTGGCCCTCGACTGCCAGGGGAAGATTGAAGACGGCTGACTGGCCTGCCCCTCTTCCACTCCGCCGCAGTCGCCCGTGCGCCGCATCGGCCCCACCTACCTCTCCGACCGCTCCTCGGGCATCACGCCCTACCAGTCTGGGCTGATTGTGGCGGGGCTGCGTCAGATTGGGCTGCTCAGCGCCGACGGCTTCCTGCTGGCTGACCCCACGACTTTGATGTGAGGCGGCTGCTGGGGGTGGGGGGGGGGGACGCAAGCCAGCAGGGGCAGCAACGGCGGCGGCGCCAGTGCTAAGGGGGAACAGGGGTGCTGGGCAGGTCGGCAACCGTCATGCGGAGGGTGGTCTGTGGCTGCTCCGGAAGCGGTAAGAGGCCTCTGTTTACCAAATCGCACTGTTTACTGGCTGCCCCGCAGAACCCCCGCTCCCCGGCGCCTTTGGCTGGACCCAGCGCCTGCAGCAGCGCCTGCCCTGGCTGTCCCCCACCAGCAAGACGGTGTCCCTGGTGCTGCGCTTCAGCCCCATCCAGCAGGCCCTCAACGTGGCCTATGCCCGCCACGACGCCGTGTCTGGTGAGCGTCTCAGGCCGGAGTTGGAAGGGCGCTCGGCTGCAGGGGGCGGCTGAGAGCGGCGCCAGCGTTGCTGCAAGAGGGGGCAGAAAGCGCAACGATGTGTCTGCGCTTGTTTCACACACTGTCCTTCTGGCTGCCCTGCAGACTATTTCACGGCCTGCCTCAGATGGCTCGAGTCGGGGGCAAGAACAAGTTTGAGGAGGTGGTCGCCAAGTACGCCGTGCCAGGCGGCAAACTCTCGGCGCTCACCCCCGACCGAGTCGTGCCTGATACCCCCAGCCTTCCCCGCCTGATAAAGAGGAGAAGCCTGACGATGGGCAGCCGCAGGAGGAGCCTCAGAAGGACAAGACCACTGACCGTGACAACGAGGAAGTGGAGGCGACAGCAGACGTGCCCAAGAGCCAGGCACAGAAGACGAGCTGGTCCATCTCATGGCGCTAGCTGCCTCCTCGCACCCTTAACCCTTTGTCTTTGGCAACCATTTTGCCGGAGACCTCTGCCTGCCAACCACCGTCCTCCCATATGATGAGCGCCTCATGCCGGGCTACACATACGCCCAGTCCCCCTTTGATTTTTATTCTTCATCTGTCCCCCGATCCCTTCCCGATTTGTCCCTCATTCCTGCCAGAGCATGTTGCCTTGTTCGTTCACCTGATATCTGACCGACTGCGGCAACTATTCTGCGCCACCTGCCAGCACAAACGACCCCAATGACGCTGGTAGCTCTTGCCTAATTGACAGCTTCTGCCAGCACTGTACAGATGCAACAACACAGGAATGTAACACCATTCTTGCACGAGCAGCTGAACAAGCCTTTCTGTGCACTACAGCAATCAACACGTGTTGCTGTACCCGATGCAGCCGGACGCCGGCAACTGCGGCCTTGCACAAGTGGGGGCGCCTTGCCTGCTGTTGCTGCTGGTGCCCCTTTGGATGCCTGTCATGCGTGGGCCGCCTGCTAGCTGCAGCTGCTCGCTCTTAAGAAACCCTTCTCCTTTCACACAGAAGGTCGAGTGCCTCATGTGGAAACCGCTCTACCTTGGCGCCATGGCCAGCCATCCTGCAGTGCAGCAGACAGCCGGCATTGGGCAGCACAGGTGCATTAGCGTGCGCAGGCAAAGACGTGCTGTCGGTGGCTACATCCCTTCAAGAGCAGTGGAGCATGCCGATTTCCTCTTGAGTTGGTTCCTGTGGCTGCTGGGTGCATGGTCAGGACAACAAATGCCAGCAGCTCTGTGAGGGGCACCTGCTTGCTGTCTCTCCCGAGCTGGGCTGGGCCGGGCGCATCGTTCAAGTCGCCACCCTGGAACACAGGCGAAGAGGCATGCATGCATCCATTGCTACCTCCCATCACCCCACAGAGGCAACAAACAATGTGGATGCAGGTTGCATGGCATCGTCTCAACTCACAGGCGCTTGCTGAGCCGCGCGCTTTGCCTCCAAGCTGTCAGCCGCCTTTTCGCTGGCCCGCTGCATCAGCGACTTTGCGCCCTGCAAATCATCGGGGCCTGCGTTCACCACGCCATGCCTTTGCACGAGCTACATCAACGCTCATCATCGCCGCACCTGCGCAACAGACTCTGCCTCCGCCTCCAGCTTGTCTGCTCGGGCATGCAGCAGCTCGGCATCTCGGCGGGCCTGTGAGCGGCATGCCGCGGAAGCAGGGCGCCACCTAAGCAGCCGTCACCAGCAGAAAGAGGTGGCTGGGCGCCCTTGGCATCCTGTGGCAGAGGGGACCTCACCTGGATCAGTGCAGATCGCGTTGTCTCAACGTGCTGCATGGCATGCTCAGCCTCCACAATGTGCAGCTCCACCTAAATGCCGTGGGTGCGAGTTGCAGAGCAGCAGAGTCAGGACAGCGTATAATGACGCTGGCTGTGTCACACAATGAAAGGGGCCCCGACCTGCGGCCCGTGTTAGCAGAAACCCAGCTGGCAGGCGACCAATCCCTCTTGCAGTGACACAATGACACCGTGGCTCACGTGCCGGTGAGAAACAGAACGGCACTGCACTTCATCCCCTGCACCAGGCCCCTGCGGCCAGCCCCGGCCCCTTCACCTGGACTGCCTTCAGATCGGCCCTCTTGCTCAGCTGCTGCGCCTGCAGGCACAAGAAGCGCGCGTGCAGCAGGCGACAGACTGTTTGGCGCGGCTGGAGCGGCATGCAGGGCTCGTCCTACCTCGTCTTTCAGATGCTGCAGGCGCTGCTCCACCTCCCGCACCTCCCGCCACTTCTCCTGAGCCTCCTGCAGGGGCAAACGGCGGCGTAAGCTGCGCACAGCTGCTGAACCGACGTGGAGAGGAGCAACGATGCGAAAAGCATGCGAGGATGTGGTCGCTGCTGCTTCCACTCGCCCTGTCCAGTTCCTGCGCCGCCCGCAGCTCGGATGTCACCAAAGCCTCCAGCTCATCCGCACGCCGGTTCAACTGCAGGTGCGGTGGGCGATCCCGCAGCGATCCAGATTGGGGCAAAAGGACGAGGCTGGTGCCCAAAGAATCAGCGTGTAGAGGCCTCAGCATGCAGCCTCCATTGAATTCCATTGTTTTGAGCGCTGCTGCGGGCAGCGACCCTGACGAGTCCCCACCTGCCGCTCCTCCTCCTCCAGCTCCCGTGCCTTGCGGTCCTTCTCCAGACCCAACGCTGCAGGGGCAAGCCGACAGCGTTCGTGGTCAGCATGCATGCCTCACTCTCCAAAGCAAGGGGGAGGTGAGCGTTGGCAAGGCAGGCCCCCACCCGCCAGATGCTCCGCCTCGTGCATGCAGTAGTAGGCCTGGGCCTCGGCCCGCTTGGCCTCCTCCTCCAGGCTGGCAGCTTGCCGCACCAACCGGTCAGCGCTCTGCAGCAGCCCGTGCCGACTGCGGGGCAGCGGGCTGCGCGGGGAGTCGGCTGCTGTGCCCCCTCCTTCCAACTGGTTGCGCAGCTTGGCGGGAGGGGAAGGCAGGGCACCCGCGCGCTCCGAGCCCCTAGCCGCCCCCTGCATGATTCCACCCGCTCGCTCGGCCGGCGGTTCCTCGCGCGCCGTGTCTTCGATTCTCTTCCTTGATTGCCCGGATTGTGCCGGCGGTGGCCTTGTGTGTAATGAGTAGGCAGCAGGCCGGGTGCTGTCGGCACCAAGCTGGCTCTGGTTAACCTCCGTCATCGGCGCTGCTGTCTCCAGGTTAACGCTGCGCGGGCTCTCTGGGAGCAGCAGTGCCCTGCGCTTTTTCAACGATGCCGCTCAGCGAGAGCAGGCAGGGTTTTCTGTCCTGTGCGCCGCCGAATTCAGCCAGAACCCCAGGCGGTTTGCGGCGCTTCGGTCAGCTCACCACGCCTGCTGCGGAGGCCTCGTTGGCCTGTGACCAGCTCACACCCGCGTCTGGGCCGTGCAGCCTGGTGGCAGTCACCTCGTGGGGCCTGCTTGCATGGGTGGCCACCCACCCAGTCACTGTCCACCGTCGCCTTGGAGTGCATACACAGACGCGTGCCCATAAACGACACAGGGCTGAAATGGCAAAAGACTTGCCTATGAGGCTTGGGCTCTGTACGTTGCTGGGAGGCACGGCAGGTGTTCAAGTCTTGCCCGGCTGCCTTGGACGCCTGCTGGCTGTGTTGCATCTGCTCTCCTGACCCACGACAGCGCCTCAAAACAAGACCCGGCGACCTACAACTGCCATCTTTTTGGACTCGGGCTTTACATGGCGCCAGCGTGCGGTTCATTGCGCTGCTGGAGTTCCACCTGCCTTGGCCGCAGGGGACAGCTCTGATGCATTGGACGGACGGCCCGCTTTGGGCAGGTGCTTGAGCTGAAGGGGCAGGTGCAGTAGCGGCAGCTGGCTGTCGGGAGAAGCGTGCAGCAGCTCTGCCAGAGCGTGCCGCCGCTCCTCTGGCGTGCCAATGTCCACGGGCTCCCTCTCATCATCACCCCCCTGCAAAATTTTGCAGGTGCCCGAGGCACGACCCCTTAGAAACAAAGAAACAATCCAGCTCGAACGCGGCCGCTGCAACGTGAAGCGTTTGCCACGTTCCCGGCGCCATCCGCCGCTCACCAGCTTCCTGCTGCTCGTCCTGCGGCCGCGGGTTCATGTCGAATTCGTCCTCAGGCTCCACATACTCCCTGCGTGGATGGTGCCAGCAGATGGGCGGGTTGTCCTGCGGTTAAATCATGCAGCAGGAGGTACGGCTGCATCACTGCAAGGCGCCGGCGCTCACTGGTTGGCCTCCAGCTCGGTGAAGTCGGGGGCAAAGGCGCTCCAGTTCTCTGTGAAGGCCTGAGCTTGGGGAGGGGGTTGGGTGGGGGGGGAGGGGGATGAGGAGGGGGCGGGTAGGGGGGGCCTCTCGGTGGGGGTGGGGGTAGGGGAGGAAGGAGTTGTGGGTAGGGGCAAATGCAGCAGCGCGGTAGTGCTAGCAGATCCGCGCTGTAGCAAGCGTGGGCAGCCTCTCAGCAGGCCGCCACCCACAGCCCCTGCCCCGCACCTTGGCCCAGATGTAGATGCGGCCGCCGCCCACGGTCAGCAGCTGCAGGGGCGTGCAGGTGGGGTGCCAGCACAGCGCCTCCACTCCATCCCTGATACGCAGGCAGGCAGATGGGGGCAGGGTTGAAAAGCAAACCAGAGACATGAGTGCGCTTTGTCAGCGGCAGCGTCGCTACCTTCCTGGCTGCCACTGCCGCGCCCAACACAACGCCGTGGCCCCCCCCTCAGCCAGCCACCCACCGCGTGCCCAGCTCCAGCACCTCCTGCGACCGCCCCTCCTGCTCCACCTCCCACAGCTGAGCCTCGTGGCGGTCGCCCGCCAGCGCGGTGGCCAGGTACTCGCCGCCTGGCACGGCAGGGGCGCAAGGGAGGAGTGCGGCGGCAGGCGATGAGCGGGCAGGTGTGCAGCACAAGTCGCAAAGTCGTGCCAAGCTCGATAAGCGGCGATGTGGGCGGCCTGCAGCCAGCGCGCTCACAGGGAGAGAAGGCGGCGCACTTCCACTGGCGGCGGTTGGAGTCGGCGGCGATCTCGTGGTGCAGCGTGGCCCAGGCGGCCCCGTCCTCGTGCAGCACCGAGCCACAGCCTCCCCGCCGCCGCCCCGCCTCGCCGCCTGCTGCAGCTGCAGCCTGGTCCAGCGTGCGGGCATCCCACGCCTCGGGCGGCTGCGCGTCCTGCTGCTGCGCCTGCGCGCCTGCTGGGCCGTTGCCAGGGTCCAGGCCGCCCGAGCTGCGATCTGCGGCGGCGCGTGCCAGGCGCTGCTGAGCGCGCAGCGGCTGGCGGTGGCCGGGCGGTGCAGCAGGAAGATGCGGGCGCGGTGGTCGGCGGCCAGGACCAGCAGGCGGCGCCCGCTGCCGTTCAGCTGCAGCGCGGTGACCTGGCAGCTGCCGCCCAGCTGCACACATGCGTGCGACCATGCGGGGGCGGGCAGTACCGAGATCTAAAAAGCCACGCAGGGGCGTCGTCAAGTTGGCTGTGTAGCGACAAGCGGTCGCTGAGCCCCACATCACTGCGCGGTATCCCCGTGCGCGGCACATCGTAGCGCAGCGCAGCGCACCTTGATCACGTCCAGCAGGGCCAGGTCTGAGCGGCGCAGGACCATGACGGTGCCACGCGTGCCGGCGTACAGCAAGGCGCCGTCGAGGGAGGGCACCGCCACCTGGCCGCTGGCCTCCGCCTCTGGCGCGCCCAGCGGCCGGCCGTCGGGGCCTGCGTGGGGGCCAGCCCGGGCGGGGTTTGTGGGCAGAGATGGGCAGGATGGGCCCGTGCTTGTTTGGAGTGAGACTTCCAGGCAGGTGCAGGCGCAACGCTTGCAGGCGGCCAGCCTGTCGGCGCACCCAGGCACATCATGGGCAGGTGGGCCCTGCTGCCGCCGCTCAGCCGCAGCAGCTGCGCTGGCCCTGCCGCCATGCTGACCAGCACCTCGTCCTCCCCCTGCCCTCGGCCACCCGGCGGCTCCCCATCGTGTCGCCCCCTGCCCAGGCCAGGTGGCTGATCGCTGCGGCGCCCCAGGCAGCAGCGCCTGGCGAAGGCAGCAGCTGGCAACGTCCCAGGCCGCGAGGCTGCCGTCGCTGGCCCCGACAGCAGCGTGCGGCCATCGCTGGTCCACAGCAGGGCGGTGACGCTGCTGGTTGGGGGTGACCCTGGGCCAGGCTGGCTGCCAGGCCGCGCGTTTGGTAGTCGTACAGCCCCACCATGCCATCCGTACAGCCTGCTGCCAGCACCGTGCCCCAGCGGTTGAAGGCCAGGCAGCAGGCCGGCACATCCTCCAAAACTCCTCTACCCGCTCAGGCAGCCCCAGCAGATCCTCCAAAGCTGCGATTGGGCAGCAAAGGTGACATGGTTGCGCAGACAACATCACGCGGGCGTTGCTTGGGGGCGCCCACAGAACAGCGGCTTGGGGGTATTGGCGGCAGGGCAGGACGAGTGCACGGGCATCGGCAGAAAGGTGCAGCGCACCCATCACTACATTCAATTCACTGACTCTGTATCTGAGGGCAGAACACCCCAGGGAAGCTTAGAGGCCAGGAACGGTGATCAGAATGGGCAACCACAATGTCGTTTAACCACGATCCCAATCTCCTGGATGTTAAAAGCAGCTTGACAATCTTGTTATGGGCTGCCAGGCAGTCCTGCACTTCGGAATTAGAGTGGAGTACACAACCAGTACCGCCGACTGGGGGACCCCTTTCAGGGGCCGTTGCACAAGGACGGTACCCTTGCAGTATCTTTGATTTACCATCGCCCGCGCGCTTTGGTTCCAGCCTGCTGCTCCGTCCTAGCTGCTACTCTTTGCTTGCCCGCTGCTCT
This sequence comes from Chlorella sorokiniana, assembly GCA_025917655.1. NCBI lineage: Eukaryota > Viridiplantae > Chlorophyta > Trebouxiophyceae > Chlorellales > Chlorellaceae > Chlorella > Chlorella sorokiniana. Next base: position 734,895 of record CP084610.1, read on the forward strand.
GCGGGCTTCTTGGACCACCGCGACAAGTGTTTGGAGATCAGATCGGCGGTGGTGCGTGCGGCGTGATCCTGTAGAGCAACTCGCAGGGCGCAAGCTTTGGGTGCAGCGCCATGGCGTCAGGTTTCGGCATCCACGGCGGCCCTGGGCGGTGAGTGATTCATGTGAAGTGTGCTGATGGGCAGGAGGCTCCCCTTGTCGAGGGCACTCCTTGCCAGGGCTTGTGCCGCCGGTTTGGCAAGGGCGCAAGCCGCCGCCCTTATGTCTCTGTCGATTGTACAGGTGCTACCCGATATGGATGGACTTCTCGGAGTGCATGTCGAAAACAGACGATCCAAAGAAGTGTGCTGACTACCGGGATGATTACCTGGAATGCCTGCACCACCGGAAAGAGGTGCGCTGGAGCTTTGCGACACAGCCGGTGGTGATGGATGCGGCGCCTGGCAGCAGACCGCTTGTGACTCGTCTTGACGTCTTTTGATTGCCATGCAGTTCACCAAGCTCAACCAGTACTTCCGAGAAGACAAGCGGCAGCGGGAGGGCGGCGAGCCAAAGGGGCACGGCGGCGGTGGCCATTGACACCAGGCACACGCAGCTTGCCACCCTCCGCCACAGTCAGCACTGTTTCCCCTGCTGATGATCTCCTGCAACACGCCGAGGCGTACTGAACAGCATACTAGTAGCGTTACAGCAGCAAGAGACAAAAAGAGTACAAGAGGTGTGCAGGTCCCCGTCGTGGTGCCAATGCCAGCTTGAATGGCAAAGAGATGAACAAAAGGGGGCACAGCCTGCCAGCATGGGCTTAGCTCAAAATGCGTCATAGCTGCCGCTATTTTCACCCTCTGATCGGGACGTGAAGAGCACCAGCGCGCTGCCCAGAATGAATGCCACCTGCACCGCAGCACAGCAGATGGGAGTGAACGGGGCGCAGAGGTGAGATCAGCTTAAACTTTTCAGGACCAGCGGCAAGAAATGACCACCTGCAGGATGGGGGCAACATCGCCGCCCTTGTGCAGCATGACCAGGACGCTGCCGCCTATGGCACCCAGCGATATGGCATACGCCATCAGCAGCCAGAAACGTGAGCGGCAGAACGTGCCCTCGTCGTAAGGATCGTAACTCAGCAGCTCGTCGCTGCAGCAAGATCAGCACATGATCGGTGCACGGAAAAGGACGCAGAGCAAGCAGAGAGAAGGCATCCGCGCGCCTCACCGTCGGACCGAGTTGATCATGATGACCGCCAACGTGGCGACGAGGCCTGGCAAGTACTGTGAAAAGGGAATGTGCGCGCTGCTGGTGGCCACCGCATCCACCCAGCACCACCATCCAGCCCCAAACAGGGCGCCGGCAAAGCTGGGGCCCCAGCGCCGTCCATGTTCACGCCACTGCGGTGGGAAACATTGTGTTGACATCACAGCTTGAAAGCTGATGGCAGTGACTGATGTAGTCCTCCTGCTCACCCAGTCCACAACAACCGGCGACACTATCATTTCCAGCGGCGATGGGTTCTGCATCTTGGGAACAAGCTTGTGCAAGCAAGCTACGAAGGCGGGGGCGGACGGCTGTAGCTGTAGGCTGCGAGCTTCACTGGTTTGGCTGGACAGGGAGCTCAAAGCAAGCCTTCCCTGTCCTTTCAACAAGCCGCTGTGCTCTGTGAAGCGAGCGACAAACTAGGGTGGGCGTGGGAGAGAAAGGGCACCAGGGCTTGACCGCCAGGTGACTTATAGTTGATGACCACCTCAATTGACTGTTGGTTGTGAACATGGCTCCCAGCAAACGCTTTTCCTGGAATTGTGCTGTGCGTGCGATGCTCCTCAATGAAGTTAAACGCTTGCTGCTCTTTCAACTGCACTGTCAAAGTGATCTCAGACACCCATGTCGTCGGAAGACACTGTGGAGTCGCTTTTGTTCAACTTTTTTGCTTCACAGCAAACGGAAGTAGACAGTGATGTTGTTGCGTATCTTGCGGCAGGCTTGACGGAGAATGATGAAGTTGACTCGGAGGAGATGGGGTGAGGCGCAGCCGTCGGCATAGTGACGAGAAGCTGTTTCCGACAGCCCGCCGCGTCCTACAACCTGCTTTTGACACCATGTTGTGGTCACACCCTTTGATCGCAGCGACATGCTGGCAGGCTTCAGTCAGAATTTTAGCACTCTGCCTCAATCAGCACAGCAAAGTGTGGTTGCTGACCTTGTGCAGCGGGTGCAACAGGTGCGCCGCCAACAGCAGCAGCACTCGACCGAGTCCCCAACTGCAGCAACATGGAGTGCAGCGTTGCAGCTCAGCAGCCTGTCGTTAATTGACAGTAGCAGCGCTGACGCATCCCATACGGAGGAGGAGGCACAGCAGCAGGAGGCGCAGCAGCAGGAGGCGCAGCAACACCAGCAGCCTGGCCGGCAGCAGGAGCTGGAAGCGCTGCGAGACCTGTGTGCACTGGGCGGTGTGAGCGACGCCTTCCTCATGCATGTGTTGCTGGTGAAAGGCAACGGCAGACTGCAGGTGAGGCACGCAGCCGTCCTGCTGCATGCCGCCTGCGCAAGCACGTCGGCTGAGCTCTCATGATGCACTCTGTTCTCGCCCTGAGGCACAGGAAGCTGCTGCCTGGCTGCTGGAGGTCCCTGACCTGGCAGCAGAGCAGCGCGCCTGGCAACAAGCCCAGCAGCGGGAGCAGGAGCAGCGCCGACGCGACGCACTAGAGCAGGAGCAGGTCAAGAAGCGCATTGCGCAGCGGTTTGGCTTGGAGGCCGTGCCTGATGGCGGCAGTGGCAAGCGGCAAACAATCAAAGCGTGGGGCGAGGGCTGCAGCAGCAAGGGCAGGGCCCAGCAGCGCTACAGGGATGGCGCCATCGTATCGACGCGCGGCGAGAAGTACGTTGTTGAGAAGGCTGAGGAATGGAACGGCGGCAGCAAGGGCAAGGTGTACACCAAAGGAAAGCGGGGAGTTGGTGTAATTGCTGGATGACTGTGATTCAGACATGTGGGGCAGACAGGCGGGGGAGAGCCAGGATGGGCGGCACGTGTTGGCAGTCGGGAGAGGGAAGTTGTTCAGGCGCCTGTGTCGAGGCGGTCCCTGACCTTCTGCATGGGGGCAGAGCAGGCCGCAGCAGGGTATCGGCTCTGGGCTTCTTGGGCTCTCGTATACATCTTGTTTTCCTCGAACCATTCATCTTCAATTTTGAGCAAGAGTTGCCAATCAAGCTTTATATGATGGGAGGATGCACAGAGGCGGGGGCGGCTCAGCGCGCACAGCAGCACGCCCTTCTCACCCTTACTGTGCGCCTGTCGACTCGCGTTCTAGACTTCTTTCCAGTAGAGACAGTGCGAAGCAGACCCGCTGCTTCTCAACCTGCTGCTTTTCAACCCGCTGCTTTTCCACGCTGCTGTTCAAGCTTGCGGGGTTAGGCCTCCAAGGCACTCCTTGCTCACGTCTTAGGATTAGCGTGTGTTACAACCTGCCATTCCGCCTTGGGGGCGCAGTGGTGGGGGTGGCGCCCGTTGATGGCGCCGCTTGACGCGCATCGAAAGACTCCACCGCAAACTGGTGGAGTTTCATTCTACGCCGTCACAGTATTCATGCAAAACGTGTCTCGGGTGATTTTTTTGGGGGGGAGGGGATGCATGTGTCTGCAATGAATGTGGATTGCGTTTCGGCACTGGCATGCTGCAAGACGTCTGCCTTCTGACATACGGGGGATGCATGTGCCCGCAATGATTGTGGAATGCGTTGCGGCACTGGCATGAGCATGCCAGTGCACTGCAAGACGTCTGCCTGCAGACATGCGGGGCCGGTCGTAAGGCAGATGTCTTGCGGTTGTGCACCCTGTAGATCCATGGCAAGGGAGCCACCAAGCGCAAGGAGGATGCTGTGAATTGCTTGATCGACAAGGCTCGTGAGGGGGATGCCTGGGGCATCCTGCGCCTGTTCTGGCCCGAGGTGAGCAAATCTGAAAAAGTTTCCAGTGCAAGCTGCGTGTTGACACTGTGACGCCCTCTCATGTGCAGCTGGACAAGGAGCGCGGACCGTACATGCTGAAGCAACGCAAATTAGGGCTTGCGCTTTTGCGCTGTTTTTCGGCGAATGAGCGCTCACCCACCGGCCAGGCTGTGCTGAACTACCTGAAGCCTGCCAGCGGCAAAGCCGCCGGGAACTTTGCATTGCTGGTCACGGAGGTGAGCACCGCTCCCAGCCGCCCCTGGCAAGTGCTGGCTCCTTGCTTCCTTGTGCCATGCGCTGCCATGCCTGCCCCGCCCCTGGTGCAGCGCCTGTTCAAGGACATGTGCAGCCTGCAAGACGGGGCCGACCCACGCGTGCGGGAGCTCAAGGTTGGCGACGTGAACGCAAAGCTGGATGAGCTGGCGGGAGCAGCAGGCAAGGCGGGAGTGCAGGGTTGCAGACTTTGCCGGCCGCATTGGCGTTGGTACCCTCCTTGTTCGCTGTGCATCAGCCTTCGTAAACTGTCGCCGGCTCTGCAGGTGACCTGGCGGCAGCCAGTGTGGTGCTCCGCTGGCTGCTGTCGCGCTGCACTCCCTCCATGGCTTTCTACCTGGTGCAGATCATCCTGCGGGAGCTGCACATCAGCCTTGGGTGAGGCCCACCCCGCTGAGCGGCTCATGGGCTGCTGGGCTTGTGCTGACGGGATCGCCTTGACACAGTGCCCATGTGCCCCACAAGCACCCGCTCACCCGTGCCTGCTGCCCTGTGCCTGCAGGGTCGAGTATGTGCTGCGCCTGTGGCACCCCGACGCCCTGGACTGCTACAACAGCTGCAGCGACCTGCGCAGGGTGCTGACAGAGCTGGCAGAGCCGGGGGCTGAAGCTGTGGTGGTGCGCAGATGGCTGCTGCATCGCTGGTGCTACCGGCTGACATGTTGCTACCGGTCTGGGGTACTGATATGACTCAATTCTTGCATCCATTGTCAGTTTTGAGTCCTGCCCCCGGATGTTGGCTGCAGGGCATCCGCCTCGGGTTCGCGGCCATGCCGCAGCTGGCCCTGGCCATGCACAGCCTCGATGCAGTGGTGAGCGCCATGCAAGCGCGGTTTAAGCTGGCCGAGCAGGGCGCGCAGGCGGGGCGCCGCCTGCAGTTCCTGGTGGAACCCAAGCTGGATGGTGCGTGGCGTTACTCTGTTTGTGCGTGTTTGGGCGTGGTGGTGTGTGTGTGATGGAGGGGCGGGCAAAACTGCAGTCGTGATGCTGCCTCTGCCGCGACGAAGAACGCCTGAGCGTCACTCAGTGCTGAGCAACTCCATGCAGTTGCCCCTCTGCACAGGGGAGCGTCAGCAGATTCACAAGCTTGATGGAGGGGGACAAACCTGTTACTGGTCTAGAAGGCAAGCCTGCCTCCTCTGCGGTTCACATGCTGGGTTGCACGGCCAGCATCCTCTTTCCTCCTCCGAGGTGCAGGGGCAACAACCACGCTCAGCAGCCTGATGTGAAGGCTGGCAGCGGCGGCTACCATGTATTCGACGAGGTCATCAGGGCACAGGTGGGGCCTTCTCTCGTCTGCAGGCCTGACGGCCATGATTTAAAGGGGATTGAGCATTTTGCATGAGAGCGCACAACAGGCTGCAGAAACTCTAGCCTTCTACCCTTTTATCGCGGGCAGGTCAAGCCAGCCACTTGTATTTTGGATGGAGAGCTTATTGCGTTCAACACCAAACGGTGAGGCAGCAAGTGCGCTTGGTTGCTGGCTGCAATGTCAGCTGTCTAGTTGCACAAGCTTGGTGGGTTCTTCAGCCCGCACAAACTTGGTGCAGGTGCAAATTTGAGGTATTCGGCTCCCTGCGCACCCTGTCCGCTGCGGCAGACAGTCCCGCCAGCATCCTCTCCCAAGAAGTGTCCTGCCAGGATTTTGAGAGCAACATCAACACCGCAGATCCGGAGTGGACCCCTCCACAGCTGCAGGTGCGCGTACTCGTGCTTTGCCCGCTGAGCAGCACAAGCAGGAGCATGCCTTCCTGACCAGCCCCTTTTTGTCCCTTGACCCTCCCTCTTCACGTAGCACCTTGAGCTGGTCTACGTCGCTTGGGACATCCTTTTCATGGACGGCGTCTCCACGGCCAGCCTGCCGCTGCTGGAGAGGCGCGAGCTGCTGAGGCAGGCCATCGCCCGGCTCCCCCTGAGGGCCACCCGGTGGGGGCCAGCCGCACCGTGCGCGGCCGGATCGTGCCCCTTCTGCCTGACGTCCCGCTGCTGGGCTGCATGGGCTGCATGGCTGCGCCCAAGCTATGCTCCACCGCGCAAGAGGTCGGCGACATCCTGGCTGCTGCCAGTGCACGGGTGAGCGGCGGGCTGATCATGCGCCCAGCTGCTGTGCGCCTTGAGCTGCTGCAATACCACGGCGAGTCTTGTGCTGGCGCAGGCGGAGGAGGGCATAGTCATCAAGTGTGTGGACAGCCAGTGGCAGCCAGGGGACAGATCTGGCAGCTGGCTCAAAATCAAGCCAGACTACCTCAAACGGGTGAGCCGGCGTCGTTGTCACTATCCCTTCTCCATGTATTTATGGGCGGATGCTTTGCCCATGGGGTGCTTCACCTTGCAGCCTCTTTCGACCCACACGCAGTGCGAAGTGGACTGCCTAATCATTGGGGCCTGGTGGGGCGAGAACGGGTGCCGCGGCATGCTGTCCGAATACTTGGTGGCGCTGGCGCAGCGGCCTCGGGCCGGCAGCCAGCACCCATCCAGCTGGGCGAGCTTTGCAAAAGTGAGCGAGGCGCCTGCAAGTCGATCTCCTGGCTGGTGGTTCCTCAACTGCCCAACTTCCGTGTCTGCAGGTGGGGATTGGGTTCTCGGACCACATCAGGACCTTCATCCACGACAGCCTCGTGGGCAACTGCACTGAAACCCGACCGACCTGCTACAAGTGAGTGCTATCACCAGCCAGGGCTGCAAGAACCGCAACGGTCTGGGCCTTCTTCCTCCTTAATTAATCTAGAGCTGTCCCATAGGCTGGCTGCTCTGAAAGGCCGTCTGCCAAACCGGCATGCAGGGTTGTGCGCCACCCAGTGTCCAAGCCGCACCTGTGGGTTCGCGACCCGCTCAAGTCGCTGGTGCTGGAGGTGCATGCCGACCTGCGCCTCATTGCCAGCTGTGCGTACGCCACAAAGTACAGCTTGCGCTTCCCGAGATTCGAGCGCCTCAGGTCTGGCCACTTACTGCGGTGCAGCACTGCCTCGCTCTGTCGGTTACGACAGGCACTTAACGATGCAGGCCTGCCATGCTGGGCTGCAGGCACGACAAGGATGCGCTGACGGTCACCAGCGAGGATGAGCTGGAGGGCATTGTGCGCCAGAAGCAGGTGTGCTTGTGTTGGCGTCCGCCCTGCCGTCTTGCCACCCTTGCCTACCGCCTTGGTTTGGTTGCACCTGGGCCAACCCGGTCGCCGGCCCCGGGCTGCAGGGCTACCTCTTCCGTGAGGACATGAAGCACCTGGGTGAGGGTGTGGCTGGCGGGTGTAAAACTGGGGTACTGCAAGGCGTTTGCCTGCAACGAGGCTGGGAGGTATCGCTGTCTTGAACACACAAGTTGCGTGCTACCCCTTCCACTCTGCAGTCAGCCCCTCTAAGCTGCCGAAAACCGCACGGCTGCAGCAACCGCCAGCCCGCAAGCCGCGCACCCTGCCCGCAGCCCTTGCCCTGATGGATGTCAGCCAGGTTGGCATTTCCATCAAAGGTATTTTGTGCATGGTTTAGTCTTTCGAGACCAAGATGCTTCTGGTGCTTGCAGATTCAGCAGGAGAGCAGTGAGCTGGCGGGGTGTTGCATCTGCGTCCTCAACTTTGCTGGCTATGAGCTGAACGATATCGAGGTGCGCCCTGCACCCTGCCAGCCGCTGACAGATCTGGTTCTGATGCTGAGCAGTTTCTGATTGTCATGCCATGCAGAGTCTGATCAAGCTGATGGGCGGCTCCCGCTTTGCGCGCTTTGTTTCTGACATGGTGGGCCGCGAAGGCGGCATCACCCACGTCCTGCGGGTGAGCCGCCAGAACAGAGCCAGTCGGTTGACTGATTTTTGAGTCAGCGCCTCTCTAACTCCTTCACTGACGCTGCTTATGCAGGCAAGCCGGAGGGCCGAGCCTTTGCTGTTGCGCAGGCGGCTGACTGTGATGTCCTGAGCGTGGGGTGGGTGGAGCGGTGTTTTGCAGAGCGTGCACGGGTGCTGCCCGGCCAGCGGAGTACCTCCATATTAGCAGCGAAATACAGCAGGTGGGATCCAATGCTTTTTATGTGCTTGTGTCGGGAGGTTGATGCAGCTGTCGATGACCTCCATCGGCTGCTGCTGCACCCTGCTGTGGTATCTGCAGCGTCGCCTTGACTGGGACCGGTATGGCAACCCCTTCTTCGAACCTGTTTCTGATCATGATGTGGCGGCCTTGCTGGGCCGCATGTCGGCGCATGACTGCCTGCTGGAGCCTGCGTTCGAGGGCTGTACTGCCGAAGGGTTCAGCAGCGGCGTGCTGGGTGGGGCATCACTCTTCCATGGCTGCCGCTTTCACCTCCTTGACTGGCCAGTTCGGCAGCCACAGCTCCCGACATCGCAGCCCAGCACCAGGCTTGCAGGTTTGTTCTGCCCATGCGGTGTGGATCCGCAGCGTCACCCCAATTGCTTTACGAGTTGCTGCCATGTCATTTTGCAGGGGTCAGGCAGGTGCAGGCTGCGGCAGCAGTCGGCCATGACGCACTGGACAGGCTGGGCCGCGGCAGGCTTGCCTTCCTGGCTGTGCAGCAGGGGGCAGCCTGGCCCGGGAGCTGGATGACGGCACCACCCACCTGTTGGTGGCCCCTCAGTCGGGGTCAGCGCCCCAGCGCCAGCTCACCCCTGAGGAGCTGCTGACGGCGGTGGAGCAGCGTGGCGGGGGCGCTGCAGCCGTGCGGCGCTTGCGCTGCCTGCTGGAGGCCGGCGGGCTGGCGCTGCTGTCTTCCAGGTAATGTGCATGCAGCGATCTGGCAGGGGCGCTGGGGGTACCTCTGGTGTATTCCCCCTGCAATGTACGCAAGCGGCCAACGCTGTTGCTGCCCGGGGTCTGTTTCCCGCCAGGTGGCTGGAGGCTTCCTGCGATGCGGCCCAGGGCGAGCTGGGCAGCCTGGCCTGCTTGCCAGAAACCGACTTCCAGGCGCTCGGCACAACTGCGGAGGACCTGGCGGCCTGGCCGTGGCGGCAGTTCATCTCACAGCCAGCATGCAGCACAGGGGAAGCAGAGGAGGCCGCAGCCAAAGATGCATCGCCACCGCCCTGCCTGCCTGACGGTTCAAGCCAGCCCCCGCGGCCAATGCCCAGCCAGGCGGCGGCAGCACCAGGGCTCTGGGCTCCTGGCAGACGCGGACGGGCGGCCGCTGATGCAGACGCTGGGAGAGGCCAGCCGCCAGCTGGCCCCACATCCTCCCCGCCGACGCCGCCGAACAACCCTGCCGCGGCAGCACCATCGGCTCAGCAGCGCGGCCGGGCAGGCAAGGGCAGGCAGACGCAGCAGGCAGCAGCAGGCAGGCTTCCATCTGCCGTGGACAGCCGCGCTGCTCCTGCTGTTCAACGCAATCAACGCGGGCGCAAGCGCAGCAGGGCTGACCCGGCAGCATCTGCCCGCGTGCCTGCTGAGGACGCCATCCCCAGCAGGCCCCTGGCTGCGGGCAGCAGCGCAGGCGGGCTGGGCAGCCAGGTGGGTGGGCCCAGCATGTTTGACGCGCTGTTTGGCGACCTGCTGGCCCAGCTGGCAGGGCCGGCAGGGTCGCAGCAAGAGCAGGCAGCCACCGTGATGCCCACTGGCAGCACCCCCATGCTGCACTGCCACCAGCACACTGCCGGGTCAGCCAGCGGCCGCAGCGACAGCTACCGCAGCAGGGGCGGCGACCGTGCCCGGGGCCGGTGGGGCAGCTGCCACTCGCAACAGCGAACCCAGCCTGCTGCTGCCGTCCTTGCCGCCGAGCCAGCCCTCCCTCGAGGCGGCCCCTGCGGCGGTCCGCCTCGGCGGCCTGCGCCGGCCGCTGTCGCTGAAGGAGCGTGTGCGGCTGGCGACTGCGGGCTCAGTCAGCCAGGACTGCTCGCAGGACTGGCTGTAGGCGCCGTGCGCGCCCTGCCATGCTTGCCCCAGTGTGTGTGCCCTGACACAAGCCATTGCCTGCTGTGTGGCTGGCCAGTGAGGTTGTTAGATCACAAGGGGTCTGATCACGTGCTGCTGAAAGGCGGAGTTCGTTTTGCACGGAGGCGCAGAGAGAGTTTGCAGGCCCCTAGATCACAAGGGCCGCGTCACCCCGTGCTCTGCGCCGCGCCGTGGTAGCGCTGCGCCGCCTGCAGCATGTCGGCCAGCAGGCAGCGCAGGTCTGCGTCGGCGGCGATGTCCTCCAGGCTGACGTGCAGGCGGTAGCGCCAGTAGTGCTGCGGGTTGGTGGGGTCGTTGATCTGCTGCCGCTCCGGGGGCAGTCGGGCAGGCGCGGCGACAGCGGCAGCAGGTCCTGCAGCGGGAACACCGCCAGCAGGCTGGGGCTGTCCATGTGCTGCTGCAGGATGTGCTCCAGCACCGCGGGGTGCACGCAGCCGGAGCCTCGCCTTCGCCGTTGAGCATCTGGAGGAGCAACGAGAGGGCGGGGGGGGGGTGGAGTGGCAAGACTCAGGGGGCAAGGAAATACTGGCAGTGTGAGGCTGCCCGATATTGCTGCAGCCTGGGTGGAGGCCAGCAGGAAGGGCGTGCACGTGCAGGAGGATGGGGCCCGCGGCACCGCGCATGGCAGCCGCCTCGTGCGCCCCCGCCGCGCACCTCCTCGTAGAACGCTTGCCGCCGCTGCTTGTCCTGCTCCCACCAGCCGCGTGTGGTGGAGGTGTCGTGGGAGGAGGGGGAGGCCACCGTCATGTAGGGGTAGGCCAGGGGGTCGCCAAAGCGCGCGCCCTCCCCGCAGGCATGCGCTGTATGCGCAGGCCTGCCAAGGGGAGAAGAAAAAAAGGGGTGTGTCGTGGGGATGGTCAGTCGCGCATGGCTTGGGCCTGGCATGCAGAGCGGAGCAGCTACACAACAAGACCTGAGGGTGCTTGTCTCGTCTTCCTTTACCCGCAGCCCCCTGGTGCCCTGCCTGCCTGCCCCGATGCAGCCCACACTCCCACCCCTCTGTGCCCACCCACCTATCAGGCCCAGCTCCTGCATGACGGGGTGCACGCAGGCTGGGATCATGCCCAGGTCCTCCCCGCACACAAGCATGTCGGTGGCCCCCATCAGCGGAGGCAGCGTGCGGTGCGACTGCTTGCGCCACAGCGAATCCTGCGGGCCACAAGGCGGGGAGAGCTCTGCGTGGCAAGCGGCACCCAGCCGAGCCGACCCTGGCTTCTGACGTGTGAGCGGCACAACAGGCTGGCGGGCTGCAGGGACCTGCACGCCCCGCCTGTCCCGCTGGGCCCCAGCGCCCCCCCCCCCCACGCCGCCACCTGTCTGTGGTGGAAGTAGTCGTTGTGCAGGCGCAGCAGCTCGTCCCTCCAGTGCTGTTCCAGGGCGGCGAAGCTGGAGGTGGTGTCCAGGGCAAAGCGCTGCGCCGACAGGAGGGGCGGGCAGGCAGCGGGGCGGCGCTGAGCGCGCACGCCGCACGGGCTGCGCTTGCTGGCGCAGCAGCCGCCGGTCTGTCCATCCCCGCCCCGCATTGGGCTCTGAGAACGTGGGCGACAGCCTGCTGCTGGCATGCTCACCGGGTAGAAAGCGTTGGGGTCCTGCGCGTCCCGCAGCAGCACCACGTTTTGCCGCAGCATGAGCAGCCCGCGCCGCACCGCATCCGCCTCGCCCTGGGACCCGTCGCCAGCCAGACAGCGACGCGCAGGCAGCTGCGCAATGGCCTGCTCGCTGCGCAGCACACGAGATGGGGCCAAAAAGGGAGGCTGTCAGGGGGGCCACTATGGCAGCTCTGCTTTAGATTATCGCAGGCACCGCAGTCGTAGCGCAGTAGCGCCCCACATCGCCAGCCGCATGCGCACAAACCACGAAATGCCTTGCTTGCATGCACCAACCCTGAGACACTCCCTCCAGGCTTTGCCGCCGCACCTAGCATACATCTTGCGGAAGCGGTACCGGCCCCCAACCTGCTCCTGCAGGTACCGCGCCGCCACCTCGGGCGCCAGCTCAGCGCCAAACGTTTCGCGCAGCACCTCGTCGGTGATCCACGGCTCGCACAGGCGGTCGAAGTCCCAGATGCCGCGTGACTCCAGCTCCTGCAGGGGGCGTGGGCGGGTGCGGTGGGCAGGTGTTTGGTTGCGGACCTTCTGGCAGTGGCGCTGCTGTGTGGGGAGCTGGGCAAGGGAGCTGGGGAAAGGTGCTGGGCCTCGGGAGGGGGAAGCACTGCAGGCACAGCCAGTGCGACTCAAATAAATCCAGGAGCAGCTGGCGAACGCAGTGCTCGGAGGAGTGTGGGCAGCGCGTGCCCGCCTCACGTGTCGTGTGAGGGGCAGGGAGGGGCGGAAGCGGCCCAATATGCCGGAGCAGCAGTCTGCGGGGATCTCCCAGATGCGAAAGAAGCCAAGGATGTGATCGATGCGGTATGCGTGGAAGTACCTGCGGCGACAGTGCACGGCGCAGCCACCATGATGAAAGTTGAGGTAGCAGCAGGAGAGCACTTGGGGGTGCTCCTGGAATCACTGAGTTGTGGCCAACCGACGAGTACCACTTCCCCCTGCCTGCCCCTTGCTGGACAGGCGCGCAACTCCCAGCCCCGCCCCGCTCACTCGGCCATGTGCGCAAGCCGGCGGCGCCACCAGAGGCACCCGTCCTTGGCCATCTCCTCCCAGTTGTAGGTGGGGAAGCCCCAGTTCTGGCCGTTGGGGTCAAAGTAGTCGGGTGGGGCGCCTGGGGGCAGGGAGGCAGTGCAGGGCGTTTGAGGCGGCACAGGGGTGGAGGAGTTTGGCAACCCTTGCGTGCACACAGGCCGAGCAGGGCACAGGAGCCGCCACTCCTGCTGCTTCGCGCTGCTGCCCAGCGCCCCACCGGTGGATGCATCCATGCGGAAGAGCTGCGGGTAGAGCCAGGTGTCCACGCTGCACTTGTCCACGCCTGCGGGACGCAGCAGTATGGCGCAGCCCTGGACCCGTGAGCCCCGACGCGCCTGCCCAAGCAGGCGCTTCCTCCTGCCGTAGGACATGACAGAAAGCGTCTTGGGCCCTACTCCGTTCCACCGCCCCCACCCACCAACCCACCAATGGGCAGGTCCCCCTTGAGCGCAACGTTGCGCGAGGCGGCGTAGCGGCTGGCCCGTGCCAGCTGGAGATGCAGGTGGTACTGCAGCCAGTACGTGAAGCGGATGCTGGGGTGCCACTCCTGGCTGGGGCTGGACAGGCGGTCCAGCATCTGCGACCACGGGGGGAGGCGAGCCATGCGTGCTTTTCAGGGTTTGACAGCACCCCAGAACATCACATCAGAACCAGCAGAGGCCAGGTCGGGGCAGCAACAAAGCGCACGTGTGAGGCCAGCGAGAGGGGCCCCTCCCCCACCTCCTGCGTGGGCTGGCTCAGCGCGCCCCAGCGCCAGTGCTCCCCCGTGCCAAACAGGCGGCGCAGCACGCGGAACACGGCGTACGGCTGCAACCACTCGCGGTTGGCGGCCTCAAAGGCGCGGAAGGCCTCGCTGTCCAGGTCGGCGGCGCCGCCTCGGTCAAACACCGCGCGCGCAATGCGCAGCTTGGCCTGCGGCAGCACAAAGACGTCGGAGGAAGGGGGCGATGCAGCGGCAGCTTGGGTTCTCCAGCAGTGTTGGGGACTCCTGCTCACGTGAGAGGGAGGCACGCTCCTAAGTGCACCCGACAGGCCCTTGCGCCCCAGCAGCTGCCGGCCAGCATCGGCCCAGCAAGCATGGCCCGCCCCAGCCCACCTCCATGGTTCGCTCGTAGTCCACCCCCCTCCACCGCCTCCAGCTCCCGCCGTGCCGCCTCAATCTCCTTCTCAATGTCCTGGGGCAGGCTGTCTGCGGAGTTGGATGGAATGGTGGGATGGGCAGGCAGGGTGGTAATGTGAGACGGTCTGCATCGACCGATCCGCCGCACATGCAGTGGCTTGTTGTCGACGGCGGCGCGCAGGCTGGAGGGCCGGCAGCTGGGCTGCCCCGGCGCTCGGCACTCACCGGCCAGGGCCTGCAGGCGCAGGTAGAGGGGGTGCAGGGCGAAGACGCAGAGGGAGGAGTAGGGGTAGGAGTCGCGCCAGGTGCCGCGCACGCTCGTGTCGCTCACGGGCAGCACCTGCGCCAGCGGCGGCACGCGGGGCGGCAGGCGCACACGTGCGGTCACCGCACCGACGTCGATCAGGGGTGGCAGGAGGCGGCGGCAACGAGGGACGCGGCGGGAGGCGGGGTGCGCCCTGGGCTGGGCACGGCTGCCGCTGCACCCGCGCGCCCCACCCCTGCACCCCCGGCCCTTGCCTGCCCTCGGCTGGCCCCTCCTGCCGCACCTGGATAAGGCTGAAGCCGGTGGCTGCACAGATGTCCACCAGCTGCTCCAGGTCCAGAAACTCGCCCGCACCCACGCTGGAGGCGCTGCAGGGCGGAGGAGGATCCATGGGGGCAGCGCGGGCGGCAGCATGTCACAGGGGGCCGTTGGCGGCACAAGTCAAGGCAAAGGTGGCGGCGCCCTCAGGCCTTCTCCCAAAGCAGCCACCCGCCGCGCTGCCCCCAGCCGGACGCACCTCCTCAGGCTGAACACGGGCACCGCGATGCCGGCGCCCCGCCAGCGCTGCTTGCGGCGGAAGCAGCCGTCGAGGCGGGCGACGAGGGCGGGGGTCGCGCGCCCTCGTTGGCGGGCAGCGCCACCAGCCGGTTCTCCCCGCCTCCAGGTGCAGCGCGCCGTCGAGGCGGCGCAGCGCGTACTTGTAGGTGCAGGGCAGGGAGGCCAGGGGCACCCGCACCTCCGCCTCCCAGCACGACGGAGACTGCGGGCTCATGGCCAGAGGCTCCTGCCCGGGAGGGAACACGGGGGGAAACAAGGGGGTGGGGGGGTGGGGGAATTGCATGGTGTGTGTTGATGTGTATTTTATGTGGGCAGAAGGGGCCCCAACCCATCAACCGAGCGGGCACGGCGCGGAAGGAAAATGGGGCAGGGGCACCACACCCCCGCCCACCTGCAGCTGCCAATTGCCCAGCTGGGCTGCTCCCCCAGGATGCAGATGCCCTCTCCCTGCTTCAGCTCGCCGTCGCTGCGGGGGCGGGGGCGGCAGCGGGGGCAGCACTGAGCGCGGCATCCAGCCACTCATGAACAAGCGGCCTGCCTGGTGGGACCCACTTCAGCGGCCGCGCTGCCTGCAACAGACCGCCCTCAAGGCCCCAACAGCAGCCACTCACTGCACTTGGAAGCGCACCACCACCTCGCCGGCGGCCGGCTGCAGGCGCGGCACGCCCCGCCGCTGGCGGTGCACCGGTTGCGCCACACCACGCGCGCAAAGGCGCTGCGGGCCAGCACGAGCGACGGGTGCCCCTCGTCCGTCCAACTCTCGTCCACATCCACTGCAGCGGCACGCACAGCGGGCGTGACACCCGTGCATGCCACCGCACCCGGGACAGCACACGAGGGAGGGGGGGGGTGGCGGCAGCGCCCTGCCGCACATGCAGTGCTGCAGCCCCACCTATCGCGCCATCCTCCAGGCCCTCTGGCAGCACCACCGTGTGCCGCTCGCTGGCCCACTTGAGCACCTCAAACGCCTCGCTCACCACCGCCAGGCGATACGTGAACTGGCTGACGGCGGGGATGGGCACCAGCCCCTCCCACAGCAGCTCTTCGCCCACGTGGCGGCAGCTCAGCCAGTGCGCCCTGGCGGGGTCCAGGGGGGTAATGATAAGGCCCTGCGAGTGGGCTTGGGCGGCACAGGCGCAGGTGCAAGCCCTCGCTCCAGCGAGATCCCGGCCAGTCCCCCCGCTCACTTTTTCACGTCCCAGTCGCCAAACAGGGGCCCATCGCCGCACACGGCGACATGCTCCCCCACTGCGTCCAGTAGGATGTGCGGAAGCGCAGCAGGAGGGAGCCTGGTGGGCTGCTGCCACCCGCCAGTGCTGTGCTGTCGGGGGCGGCGGCAGAAGTCGGCGCTGCAGGCTGCACGGCTGCCATGCCGCCCTCAGCCTCCAACGGCTCTGCCTTCCGCTTCTTGGGTGTCCAGCGGCGCTGAATCGGTCCCAGACGTTAGGTTTGCGCTTGCTCTATTGTGCAAGTGTGATCAGGTGCACATGGGGCCGAGGTTTGGAGGCAGCATACAAGATTCGATATGCGGGAGCGATCACTTGCTTCAGATCGAAGCAAGAGCACTGTCCCGGGCAGGTATGTGCCGTCAAGCAGTACATTCAGGCTTCAGTTCTCGTGTGTTTCATCGTGCTTTCTGAGTCTGTTGCTTTGGTTTGGTTACGGAATGTCAGAGGCATCTGCAGCTGTCCAATTGATTTTATACAAGCTGCCGCCCCGATGGGGCCTGAGCTCGCTAAGCGTAGCGTGTGTGGAGGTAGAGGTGCGCTGATGTTGATTCAATGTGCATGCTTACAATCGCCGAGATCAGTCCAGGCCTTGTTTTGGACTGCTCAACCAAAGTTTTGCCCTGGAATAGAACCCTTTGCGGCTTTGCCTCTCCTTGTATGTTCTTTCAAAGTTGAAATGAATTTCGTCTGTTGTCTTTGACACCCAGGTGGCCTGCCAAAGACAGCTCGCCCACCGCTGCCGCTCCCGACCACTGCGTGGTTCCCACTGCGCAGGCCTACCTGCGGCTGGCCAAGGCCCAGTTTGCGGTGCAGGAGTGCAGCTCGCGCAGCGCCAGCCCCACCTCCCAGGTGCCTGCCCTGGACACCAGCGCGGATCTCGTGGGCACTGATGGGGCTACGGCGGCTGCGGCGCCGCTGGGCGAGAGGGCCGCTGCCCGCGCCATGGTGGACTACCTCCGCAGCAAGGTGGATGCGCGGGAACGGCGGGGCGGCGAAGGGGCGGGAGGCGGGCGATTTGGTTGATTTGGCTGCATTGGCTGCCATAGGAATGCATGAGCAGTGCGCCCCTCCTCCCCGCCATGCCCAGGTGGTGGATCTGGACAGGGGCCTGACAGCTGCGCAGCGAGCAGAGGCGGCGGCATTTGCGGCGTTGGTGGAGGCCAAGCTGCGCCCTGCCATCGCCCACACCACCTGGTGCGAGGCGGGCGCTTTCGCGCAGCACACCGCGCCCGCCTACGGCGCGGGCCTGCCCTTCCCGCTGTCCTACTTCGTGCCGCGCCGCAGCGCAAGGCGGTGGCGCAGCACTTTGCGGGCCTGAGCAGCAGCCAGGTGGGCTTTGCGCCAGGGGATTGGGCACGATGCGGAAATCGCTTGCTGCGTTGCCTGCGGCAGGGCCCCCGCGGCAGCGCCCTGAAGGCACCCTCTCGGCGCTGTCGCAGATCTATCAGGGCGCCGCCGACGCACTCGACGCGCTGGCGATGCGCCTTGGCAGCAGCGGGGGCGACTTCTTCTTCGGCCCGCGGCCCACCAGCCTGGACGCCCAGCTGTACAGCTGCCTTGCCTTCCTGCACGCCGCGCCGGTGGTGCACCCGCAGCTGCAGCGCAAGCTGGCCGGCCACCGCGTGCTGACGGCTTACGTGGAGCGCGTCTCGCAGCTAGCCTTCTCCGCCAGCGTGCCCGCCGCCGCGGACGCGCACCTCGACTGGTCTGCGTGGGACCAGGGCGGCGCAGACGACAAGTGAGCAGGGCCTGCCCTGCGCACTGCGCATGTCGCACGTGGGCTGGGTTGTGAAGAGGGAGATGAGGCTCGACCCACGCCGGTGTTCTTGCCTCTGGCGAGCGCCTTGCATCCCTGCTTTCCGCACGCTTCCCCTGCATGCCACCTCAGGTATTCCAAGGCCAAGAGCGAGCAGGAGAGCGAGCTTCAGCGCAAGGGTCGCCGCTGGCTGCTCTGTGCCGCGGCGGCCATTGCGGCCTATGTCTACCTCAGCGGCCAGTACCAGTTCAACCTGCTGTCGGGTACGAGCTGGTTGACGACGACGAGGACGACGAGTAGCGGCGCCCGCTGGCAGCCGTTGATGCTCGTCGTTCACCCTGCTACGCATTTACAATGTTGCACGGCTCTGGTGTTGTGTTCAGCAGCAGCTGAAAGTCTCTGCAGTATGCACCAGGTTGCAGCCCTCATAGTCGTACGGGCAAAGCAGAAGCTGCTTGGGGTGTGAATCTGATGCGCACGCGATGCACCCGCAAGGCGCCTGGTCACCCTGTGCTGGCTCACGCTTGGCTTGCTTCAAGCTGTGCCAATTGCCGTAACTCGGTAGCTCCGTGCTCTTTCGATTGAACCCCGCCTATCTCGCCACCTTTGAAGCCTGCCCTGAACATGGCAGCCTGCGGCTGGAGCTTTCGTGCGGGCCTAAGCTTGCACGGCAGTGCCCGCGTGCATTTGAAATGGGGCAGGTGTAGCTATCAGCCCGTACAGCGCGCCAGACTGCACGTGCGGGCAGCGGGAGGAGAAACCGAGCCTGACCTTTCTAAGCAGTTCAGCGAGTTTAAGAAGCGCATGAAGGCCTCCATGCCCGAAGTAGAGCAGCGCACAATCACGGCACCTCCCCCAGGTGCAGCCCACCTTGCCCCCTTCCCGCCTGCGCCGGCGGTTCACACTACCACACAAGCAGCCTGTTGGGGCCTGCCAAAACAAGCTGACAATGTCTGCTTCACACCTTTCATTGCCCTCCTGCCCTCAGGTTCTCGGCCACACGCAGCGCAGATTGGAACTCAGGTCCCACCGCCGACAAGCTGCGCCAGCAGGAGCGCGCCGCGCTGGATGCTTGGACTCAGGAGCGCTTCATGCAGCTTGCGGCGGTGGGCACCATGGCTTTGGTGCTGGTGCTGCTCTTTGCAGCAGGTGGGCCGCCCTCCGACGCACGCTGCACTTTGCCCTGGTGCTGACCAGTGCAGTTGCATGTGATGTGATTGTCTTCCAGTGATCCATGGTGCATGCTTCATTTCCATTGAGAGCATCACGCGTTACAGAACTGCGACTGTACATTACAACCAGGGACGCCGCCCATTTCAGACACATTTCTGTCGATCTAATCTGCATGATTTGTTTTTCTGAGCAATAGCAACAGAAGTGTAAAAGGTTTTCTTGCACATGTACAAGGGAACGTTTTGGTATCGAACGCTGTGGCTGGACAGCAGGCTATCAGTAGCAAACGGGAGCTGTGAGGGAAGGATGGAGCGAGCAAAGATCACGTGGTTGTGGCGGGACAGCTGGATGATGACGACGTAGGGGTCATCACAGACTGAGACCCGCAGAGCCGTGCGGGTCCTTGAACAGGTCTGCCAGCGCGGGGAACATGCTGCCGGCACCAGCACCGCCAGCCTCCCAAACCACACGTCCGACACGTCCAGCCGCAGCAGCGCCCGGCGACGCCTGCAGGCACGAAGAAGCCCGGTTGTGAGGCTGCAGCAAGCAGGTAGTTGTGGGGCAGACAGGTGGGCACAGCTGGCGCGGTGAACAGGCAGCGCAGCGCGGCAGTCAGCATGCCTGAGCTTGAAGCGCCGGAGACAGGCGCGGCGACTTGCGGCTGCCGGTGCCTCCGCCGCTGCCCGCAAGCCCCTCCCCGCTTAGGGCCAGCCCGCCGCTGTGTGCCGGCATTTGCAGGGTGGTTGCCGGGGTGGCGGGATGCCGGCGGCGCCGCCGTGCAGCATGGAGAGGAAGGGGAGGGCTGGGGAGATGCCCATGGGAGGCCCCACCTCCCACAGCATGCCCGCGTCGGGCGATGGCGCCGCCGCTGGCAGCTGCCCCAGCAGAGGCGGCGGCGGCGAGGCCGCCTCCCGCATGGCATCCACCTCATCAGCCCCCACCGCGCCGCTCCCCTCGCCCATGCCGCCGCCACGAGCCGCAGAGCCCGTGCCCCCGCCCTGGTCTGCCGCCGCTGCCGCCGTCGGCGATATGCGCGTCGCTTCAGCGGTGCCGTCGCCGCCCTGCAGCGGCCGCGCCAGGAATTTCCACACCTCGATCGGCTCGCGCTCGCTCCTGATGATGACCCTGCAGGCCGAGAGTTAGGGAGGCCGATGGCAGCAGGGCAAAGGTAGAGGGCATGGTTTGCACTTGGTGGCCCGCCGATGATGGACACATCGGCAGCAGGCAGGCTCACAGGGGCGATGCAGGCCGCTAGCGCAGGAGCTCGACCGGCCCGCGGCTCCCCGCGCGGCTGCGCACCTGTACCGCCGCTTGTCTGGCCCCGCCCCGCGGTGTGGCCCTCTGGCACCTCCAGCGTGGTGCCCTGCGGGGCCAGCACCGCCACCACCTGGTCCGAGGCGGCCATGGGGGCAGCGCCATCACGTCGGCGTCGGTGACGTAGAGGCGCGCGCGGTTGAGTGCGTGGTCGGTCATGCGCCGCATGGCCCCCACACCGCCCCCAGCTGCGAGTCAAGCTCCTCCTCCGCTGCGCGCTCAGCGTCCAGCTGGCGCTGCAGCGCAGAGGTGGGGCCTCCCTCGCCGGCGTCGCCGCCACCGCCTGCGGGGCCGGGCGAAGCGAGCGCGGCGGGTTTGGCAGTTGAGGTCAATGCACCGCCCCAAAAGCGCATCACAACATGTGGTGAGCACAGCGGAAGAGCCTAGGCGGACCCACCTGCTGCATCTCTGCCGGCGTCGACGCCATCGGGCGCCTGAGGCGCGCCCTGCTGCGGCGTGGTGAACTGCACATTGTTCTTGCCGCACTTGCCGATGAGGCCGATGCCCTCTAGCACGTTTGTGATGTCGTAGATGCGCCGCTTCTGCACTTGCAGCGCCTCGGCGGCCTTGTTCAGGTCCAGCACCCCTCCCTCCGCCTCATCCATCAGCCCGATGAACTTGCGGGTCAGCAGGCCCAGGCTTGAGTCGTAGCGGCAGCCTGCAGGCGCGGGACAGCACCACGTGCATGTTGGGGGAGGACTTGGCGGGAAGGTCATTCTGTGGTGCGCAGGCCACAAAGTGCCCCACTGTTGAATAGCGTGCAGGGTACCGCGAAAACCGCCGGCGCGCAAGCCGCACGCACCCGTAGCCTGGGTACCGCCCGCGGCTGCCGTGGTGGTCTTGGCAGGCGACCGCGAGTACATGCCCTGTGTACTTCGCCTGCCACGGCGAGCCGCCACCGAACCAGTCTCCTCCTGCACCGTGTCAGGCAGACACCCGCCGCAAGCGTCAGCAGGCGGGAGGTGGACAGGAGCCGCATCCTTGCAGACGGCAGGGCGCGTTGCCAAGCCTGATGCACTTGGGGCAATGTCCCCACCTGCTCGGCTTCATCCTCGTCTGGACTGGGCTGCAGCAGGGCAAGGGTGAGAAGGGCTTTGGTGGGTGTGGCTGGCAGGACCCGGTAGAGGCCGCGTGGGGCCACGCAGCACTTTCCCGGCTATTGAGTCTTTAAAATGGCCCACCTGGCGCGGAGCTCTCCTGGCGCGCCCCATATCGGAGGGCCAGAGCCCTGCTGGAGCCCTGCGCAGGACTGTGGGCAATCTTAAACGCAAATGCAGGATATGCAAGGGGATACTAATGTGCAAGGGCAGCGTTTCTCGCCTGAAACTGAGCCTCTGCGGTACAGCTTGCACGGAGCATCTTGCGAGCGAGAATGCATTTCTTGCAGGTCATCACATGGAGAACGGTCCCAATTGAAGCACAAACTACTGTCTGGACTTGCACTTCGCCAGCCAGCCCATGACCCAGCCCTGTGAACCATGAGGCACTTTCACAGCTTCATGTTTGCCATTTCGGCACCGTTAGTTGTGCTGCTGTGCTCTTGTACATGCACGACAGCCCTGTGGCCTGCACCCGAGGCCATCTCGAAACCTAGCACCCCCGCACACTGTGCCTTAAGCGGCACCTGTCGTGGAAGGCTGTAGGGTACACCAGCGACATACTCGACGCAGGCTTTGATCGGTGAGCTCTCTGGGAGACCCTCGCTGCGGCGGCAGGGTGGCTGCGAGCACGCCACTGCCTCGCCGCCGCGCCTTGCAGCCCCTTTTGTTGCACACTTGATCTTTGCGTCCCTGCCGCGGCTGAGCAGGTATGCCAGCATCTTGAAGAGCACGCCGCTGGGCATCGGCGACCGCGACGACGTCACCTTCCACGAGGCGGAGGAGCCCGGCCTGGGCAGGAAGAAGAAGCGGCGGCGCTGCCACGTGCTGCGCAAGGTGGAGGTGTCTGTGACCAGCAGCGACCAGTCGCTGACGCTGGAGACGCGCGAGTCGTACTCGCTGTCCATCGGCAGCAACGGCGCCGCCATCCTGGTACAGGTGGGTGTGTTTCTGTGTGTGTGAAGAGGGGGGCACTGCGGCGCGGCCGCCAACGGCAGCTCGAGAGGGTCAACACTGGACACTGGTTTGTGGGGTGCAGGCCAACTCCGTTTTGGCGCACTGCGAGCGCTGGAGTCGCTGGCTCAGCTGGTGCGCCGCCGCTCCGTGCGTGACGTGGAGGCCGAGCCCGAGCTTGCGGGCGCTGTGCCCGACACGGCGCTGTGGCAGGGTGAGGTTGGCTAGGCGGGCAGCACAGCGCTGCTGCTGCATGTTGCTGCCCATTTGGTGGGTTGTAGCCGCATCTGACCCCAGGCCTGACAGCGGTGAAGCCTGGCAAGACGCTGCAGCTGCCCGCCTCGCTGCAGACGAGGCTGCCGACAACGATGTGGACCCTGTGGAGCGTCGACGCCACAGCACCGTGCTCCTGGTGGATGAGGTGGACATTTACGACGCGCCACGCTTCCGATACCGGTGGGTGGAGTGTAGGGGTGGGGCGGTAGTGTGTGTGTGTGGGGGGCTGCCAACCTTGGCCAGCTCAATCGCGCAGGTGCCTCTCCCACACGCACCCGGCGGGCCGGCTCGCTGCGCCTCCTGCAGGGGCCTGCTCATCGACACCGCCCGCCACTTCCTGCCCCTGTCGGTCATCAAGGTGGGTCAGGTCCTGGCCTGCATGCCCCCTGCCGCAGAACCCGGGCCAGCTTGGCTGCAGGCGCGCCTGGCTGGGCCGCTGCCGCCTCTCCCTGCCCTGCAGCATGCAAAGGGCGCAGGCCAGCTTTGCCCAGTGCTGGCTGGAGCCCACGCCCGCTCCCAGGATCTCACACCCATAGATTTCCAAACAAAGGCCCTTGCTCACCCACATACCCGCACACCTGCACGCAGGCCCACCTGGACGCCATGGCCATGGTGAAGATGAACAGCCTGCACTGGCACCTCACCGACGACCAGTCCTTCCCCTGGCAGTCGGAGGAGCTGCCCAAGCTGTCGGCACGGGGCGCCTACGCCCCCGCCGCCGTCTACACACCCCGACGACGTGCGGCAGGTGGTGGAGTACGCGCGCTTCCGCGGCATTCGCGTCATCCCGGAGCTGGACACGCCGGGTGGGGCGCGCGCAGGGGCACAGAAAGGGGGCGTTTGTGGTGCTGCATGTTTATCACATCATGGATGCAGTTGATTGGGTGGAGAGCCTGCAGACCTTTAGCTGTCCAGCTGAAGCGGCAATACTTTGCCGCTGGCCGTGGGCATTGCTGCCAGCACCAATGGCATGCCACCTGCCCCACTGCTCAGGCCACACGCAGAGCTGGGGTAAGGGGCACCCCGAGCTGCTCACCGAGTGCCACGACGGCGACGGGCAACCCACGGGCGAGCTGGGCCCACTCAACCCTGCCCGCAACGAGACGTACGGGGCGGTGTGGCGCCTACTGCGCGAGCTGGCCCGCGTTTTCACTGATCCTTACGTCCACCTCGGAAGTGACGAAACAAATCACACGTGTTGGAAGGTGCGCTCTACGATGGCGGCATGAGTGGAAGAGGGGCCGGGGGGGTGGGGGCGACCGCTGCCGGCCACGCGAGTAATGCTGAGGGGAGCCTGTGTGCGAGCCAACCACGGTGCCTGCCCCTTCTCGCTTGTGTGAGCTCCCTGCAGAGCAACCCCGAGGTGCTCGAATTCATGGACGCCCAGGGCTTTGAGGACGACTTCCTGCGGCTGGAGGGGTACTACGTGGAGCAGGTGGGGGGCTGGGTTGATGCAGCCCGCACCAAGCGGCAGTGATGGTCGCGTACCCTCCCCTGCAACATTCCCTGCCCGAGGTTCTTGCGCGAATGCACCAGACGCTGCCACTCCCTCCACGCCACGCAGGTTGTGCGCCTGGCCACCACTGCGGGCAAGGCGCCCATCGTGTGGCAGGAGGCGTTTGACCGCGGCGCACGGCTGCCGCCCTCTACGCGGGTGCAAGTGTGGAAGTGGTGGAAGGACGGCGGCGCGCAGCAGCACGACAGTCGAGCAGCCGCAGGCAGTGCAGGCGATGCACAGGACGGCGGCAGGACCAGCATCGTTGCAGGTGGCGGCGCACAGCGCGGAGAGGGCGCTGCTGCGGCTTGGCGGCGCTCTCTTTTGGAGCAAGCGGCTACTAGTTCTTCCAGCTGCGAGCTCAGCCGCGGCTGCACGGGCCTGCGGACTGACGAGGCGTGGAAGGAGGAGCTGGCGGTGAGGCTGGCGGGTGCTGCCGCACCGCACAATGAGCATCGCCTGCCTGCTGCTGCCCTCCACCCCGTGTATCCGTGCTGGCTGCCCGCCTGCACCTCGCCCAAGCGCCCTTGCCTGCGGCCCCTCCCCCTCAACACACACACACACACAATTTACCATCACCCCCCGCGCCGCCGCCCTTTCTTAACGCTTCATCCGTACCCGGAACACCCCCGCCCCCCACCCCCCCCGCCCTCCCCCCGTGAGACGCAGGCGGTGACCTCCAAGGGCTACGACGTCATCCTGTCAGCCCCCTTCTACATCAACCTGGGTGGGCGCCGCCGCTTGCAGCAGCCGGCTAGGGCAGCTATGAGCAAACTGCACAACCCAGCAGTCCTCGCTGCACTCTGTGTTGACTCGCCCATCCCTGGGTTCCCACGCGGCGCAGGCTGCTACGCGGGCGAGGAGTGGAGGCAGTACTACGCCGTGGACCCCACAGATTTCGGGGGAACCACAGAACAGGTGCGGCGCTGCGCTGGGCCCGCGGCGCATGCGCTTCGCTGGTTTCCTGTGGGCGGATGGAATGCTGTTGTGCCTTCCAGGCTGGTTGCGGTGTGCAGCTCGCAGCCCGCCCAGCCACACCTGAACCCCCCATCCTGCCTGGCCTGCAGAAGGACCATGTGCTGGGAGGCACCGCGTGCGCGTGGGGCGAGTACATCGACGCAGTAAACTCCATCAACCGGGTGTGGCCCGCGCGGCGGCGGTAGCCGAGCGCCTCTGGTCCCCCGCCCGTGTCACCGACCAGGGCGACGCCGCGGAGCGGCTGGCCGCCCTGCGCTGCCGCATGCTGTCGCGAGGCATCGCAGCGCAGTCCATTGGGCCTGGCTTCTGTCCCGGAGAGCTGACCACTCGCATGTGACACTGCAAAATGTTCGATGCTCACTTGTTTCATAAAAGTGACTGGTGAACGCAATGGCTTGATGTGTGAGAAGGGCGTACTTGCTCGGGTTTGGTCAACACAGTTGGTGGAGTGGTCACGTGCAACGCCATGTTCAACCTCAACAAGAAGCACGGCCCTCCTGCTGCTTCTGCAGCTTCTGCTGCCCCGCCTTGACAGCCTGCTGCAGCGCAGTCTGTGCCTCTTTCACGACGTGCTGCACACCCTGCAATGCCTGCCGGCCCACCCGCTGCGCCGCTTGGCCCGTCTGCTGGGCGCCCAGCTGCGCCTGCCGCAACAGTGCCCCTGGCCGGATAAACGGCCTGGCCTTGGTGATGGGTGATTCAGCTGCAGCGGTTGCAGGTGCGGTACCTGCATCCACACCAGGTCCGTCGACCGCCCGGTGCTGCTGCTGCTGCTGCCGCCGCCGGCTCTTTGCCTGCTGCGCAAGTGCTGCCGCGCTGGCCGCCGTTTCCTGCGCTTTGGCAGCTGCTTCGCTGATGGCTCCGCCGTTGTCCAGCTGCTACGCTCAAGGGGCGGGTGTGGGTGCAGCACAAGGATCAACGTGCGACGCAGTCTGTGACCAGTGGAGGGCAGGGCTCATGGGCGTGCCACCCCTGCCCTGCACCGCCTGCCTCGCACCTCAAACACGCGGGCAAGCTGCGCAGCAGTGTCTGCGTCTGCTGCCGCAGCTCTTGCTTGGTCAATGCTGCAACCCATCACGTCGCCCACCTGCGACAAGCGCGAGTTGGCGTGGCCAGTGGGGGCGCCTGGCCTCGAGCCGACGGTGTGGGTTGGGGCCATCACCCCATTCAACCTTTGGCGGCCCCTGCCCCCTCACCCACTCATCGTTCACAAAGCGACCCTCCTCGGCCAGGTAGCTGCCGTTGGGCTGGCGCGTGATCTTGACGCCGCAGCCGTTCATCATGGAGTTGCTCCACTGGCCGCGGTAGACGCTGCCTTCCTGTCCCCACACATACACGCCAAAGCCGCTCATGTTGTTCTCCTCAAACTCGCCCTCATACCTGTACAGGAGAAAGTGTTTGGCTTGAAGAATATTCATGTGCGTGTGGCGACTTTCCTGAAAAAGGAGCACCAACCGATCGACGTGCTGCAATGAGGCAAGCAGGCACTGCCAACCTGTCGCCATTGCCGTAGCGGAACACGCCTCGCACGTGGCACTTGTCATCCTTGACCAGGCCCTCGTATGATGAGCTATCCGGCCACCGCACTGACTGCCACTGCACACGGGGCTGCAGCAGGCCACCAACAGAAGATGAGGGGTCAGCTGCCAGCGGCAGTCGCACCCACCGAGGACGCAACGACAGCAGGCGGCGGACAGCGGCTAGCTGCTCCTGGCTCAGCGGCGCGAGCACCCGCATGCAATGAATTATTTGTCGTGTCAGAAAGCAAAGGGTGCGGCGAAGCAACGAATGAAGAGGGGGCAGTGGCTTGCCTGGGGCTCCTTCATCCCGAGCTTACTGGGTCATCAATGCAATGCGATGCTTTGGGCGGCTTTCGGGGAGTTCTGAGAGCTGAAAGCATGAGGAGGGGCCCGGCAGGACAGAATAGTACACTGCAAAATGGTGTTGGTGCTCATGTCGGGCTTTGTGGTTCCTCGATTGGCGACCGATCACATATTGGGTCTCATCCGTGCCTCTACACGCGATGGTGCTGGCCTTTCAACGCCTCCTCATCCCAGCTTTCCCTCCTCTGTCTCTGTCGTCATTGCCAAAGAGCACAACGCGATCTTCACCAGTGTTACTCTGTTGCAAAGCCGGCACAATGAAGAATACCGTCGCTGGCGCCAGCCGCTCAGTACCGGCTGCGCCGTCCACTGTGTCGCTGTGGGAAGCCATCACAGAGCGCTATGATGCAGCGCAGCAGGCGCCGCTGCCACCATGACAGAAACAAACACTGAAACTGTGGAGGATGGCGGCATACCCTTTGTGCTGCGAGTAGCCGCGCGCTTGCGTGACAAGCCCAAGCCCAAGCTCACGGAGTCTGCAGGCTAGTGGCTTGGGTTTTGATGCCGCTTGCCAATGCCATCACAAGCCTGTCTGAGCTCATAACCGCACCACAGTGAACCCATGTCTTGCTAGGCACCGTGCAGGAGCCAAGAAGCAGTGGGTCAACCCGTTCCTGCCGTATGAGCAGGCCCTCTGGGTGGCCAACATGGGTGAACGCCACGTGCTGCTGCTCAACAAGTTCAACATTGTGCCCTGGCACTGCCTGGTGGTCACCGCGGAGTTCAGGCGGCAGGAGGAGGAGCTGGATGCGGAGGACCTTGGGGCCGCATGGCGGGTCATGCAGGTGGGCGGCGGTGGTGGCCGGGCTACACAGCGAGGCGGCGCCCGCTGCACGCGTGCATGGTGTCCCTCACTGCAACCACATGCATGCAGAGCATGCCCTGCGGCGGCCTCGCCTTCTACAACTGTGGCCCCAACTCGGGTGAGCGGCTCTTGTCCAGCGTGGTCTGCGGCCCACATCCCAACAGTGGTGTGTGGCACTGCATCCCGCAGGAGCCAGCCAGCCTCACAAACATGTGCAAGTAGTGCCACTCCCACTGGATGACTTGCACGGTGTGAGCAGCTCTGGCAGCAGCAGCAGCGGCAGCGGCAAAGCTCCGGCACGGCCACCTGTTTGGTCGGCAGTAGCAGCAGCCACAAGCGAGGCTGCAGCGGGCGAGCCAGTGGAGCTGCGCTGCCTGCCGTTTGCCGCTTTGCTGCGGCGCTGGACGGCGGCGAGGTGGGGCTGCGGGCGCTGCGGCCAGCGCCAGCCTTGAGCGGGTGTACCAGCAGCTGATGGAGCGGTGCCAGGCGTTTGTGGCGACGAGGACGGGGCAGCAGGGCGTCACCCCATTGGATGGCTCTCTGTCATATAACCTTGGTATGCAGACGTCTTGATTGCTGAGTAGGGACGCAGCGAGCATGGACGACACAGTGCATGGACGACACAGTGACACACTGAATCGCACGCTGCTCAAGGGAGGTCCCCGGCCCCTGTGCCCCGCTGCAGTGCTTACTGCCGACTTCATGATGGTGGTGCCGCGGAGGGCGGAGGCTGACGGCCCCGTCAGCTGCAACGCAGTGGCCTTTGCCGGCAGCATCTTCGTGAAGAGCAGCGAGGAGCAGGACTATGTGAGGCAACAAGGCCCCCTTTGCATCCTGGCTGCTGTTGGATTTGAGTGGTGACAGAGCCTTGTGTTGCACTTGTTGCCGATGCGGGTCTGGGGCGATCAAGTAACAAGCACTAGCACAATGCAAAACAAGCTGGAGTGCAATCAGCGGGACAGGAGCAGCATGGAAACAGTGAATGAATGTCAGAGAGTAAAAGCGAGGATTGTAGGGCTACAGTCATTGATGCAAGAGCTTGTGTTGTTGGGGTCCGCTGAACTGGGGGCGCAAGGCACACGGGCAAAAGTGGCTTTGAGTTGGGCTCAGCAAGAGTTTTCGCATGCAAACCACCTACTGTTGCTGGCTGGCAAAAACGTCCCCTCTGCTGTTGGTGCGGCCGTGGCCTGATAGCGCTTGTGACATTGACAGCTCTAGCGACCCAAGCTGCGTGCTGCTGGCGCCGCTGGCTGTGAAGCCATTGGGTGCACCCGTCAGCTGCAGCGGCCCGCCCTCCATGCCTGCCCGGCTCTTCAGGCGGTCGCGGCCAATCACTGGCACCTGCTGCAGGAGGCGGTCTTTTATGGACTTCTGGCGTGCCTGCACAGGGGTTGAGGGGTAAGCAGGGTGGGCCCGGGAAGGCGGAAAGCCAGGTGAAAGATCAAGAGCAAAAAACAAGCAGCAATGTGAGTCAACACGCCCTTCACACCAACGAGCCCCTCAAGATGGCACCGCTGCTGCCTCACCCTCAGTGCAGAGCGCATTGCATACCACACCGCTCCCGCCATGCTGACCGCAAGCCCCGTTGCGTTCCACGGCTCGAAGATGAAGTCGCCAAACGCAAAGGCACCCACGATTGTCATAATGGCGTTCTTCAGATTGCCTGCGCGCCAGGGGGGCGGGGGGGGCGGGGGCGGGGGGCCGCGCGTGAGTGGCCGCCCTGGTCGAGTATTTAGGCAGAACAAAGTGTGGGTTTAAAACAAGCGTTCGAAAGTCAAAGTGGCAGCCAGCGGCAGCTGGGCGTGTGCAGCAAATGCACGGGCACGTGCCTGCCACCGAGGTCATGAGCGGCTCGTTGACGCGGGTGCACACAAAGGTGGAATGGTTGATGGTCAGGCCCAGGGCAGATGAGGCCAGCAGCACGAGCTGGAAGGTGGGGTGCCAGAGCAGCGGGTAATCCGCCATGCGCACTGGCTCGCCCTTGAGCACCACCGCGCCCAGCAGCATGGGCAGCGACAGCATCGAGTTGTAAAACAGCATGCCGGTGGTGCTGCGGCGCAGGGTGGAAGGGTGGAGGTGGTGCTGTCAGCGCGGGAGCAGGAGGGGTGAAGGTGGGGATGGAGGGGGTGGGGGTGGGGGTGGGGGTGGGGGCACATGAGGGAGGGCTGCCCAGGACAGGAGGCGCAGAGAGTGTGACTGGGGCACTTTTATGGCAGCGTGCGGCAGCCACCTTCACAGATGTTATGCAAGTCAAGCCCACAAACCTGAGGCCGTTGCTTGCGGGCGTGTTCTTGACCATGATGAGGTAGAGGGAGGTGAGCAGGTCGTTGCACAGCACCGCAGCATAGCCGCGAGGGTTGAAGCTGAGGTCTGTGGCAGCAGCTATCAGCGCGCCTGCGAGGGGCAGGACAAAGAAGCTTTTAACTGTGCCAGGCCTCCACAGCACATGTTGGCCTGTGCCCGCATTGCCTCCATGCAAACAACCCATTTGGTGGTGGGAGTGGCAGCCATACATGCCTCCAATCATGATGCCCATGGCGCTGAGAGTAGGCCAGTCATGGCTCTTCTTCAGCCAGTATCGCTCCAGCAGGATGGTGAAGAGCAGCGTGAAGCGGCGCAGCGCAATGAACATGGGCACGTTGAGCCCTGCGGTGCCTGCAGCACACAGGCGGAATAAAATACATCCACAAACTGAGGCTCCATGCATGCTTCATCTTGACTGCGCGCACACTTCCCACGCAACGACAGCCAGCTCACCAATTAGCCCGCACACCACATTCATCACGTTGACCATTGCCAGCGGTGCCAGCTGCCGCACAAGAGCCAGGGATAGCGTTGGGCGTGCCACCATAAAGCTGACGGGCGCGATGAACGCCATTTGCAGCAGCGCCACCGTCAGCGGATAGTGGAAACCAAAGTTGGTGAAGACAGCCTGTGCAGACGCAAGCAGCGGGAGATGTCCTCATCGAGACACCATGAGACCACTGACAGATGATCAAAGCAAACAATGGAATGCCCAACTCAAAACCACACGTTGCCCACAGTTGGACATGCACAACCAGGCTTGCAGTGTTGACTTGCTAGGCGAGCAGCGGCAAGACCAAAGGGCTGCGGTTTGGCGGCGGTTGCCGGGGCAGGCCCTGCTGCTGCTGGAAGCGATCGGCAACCATCAACGCTGGCTGCAGCAAGAATGGTGCATGCCCAGCGGGCGGCTCTTGCCTTTGTCGTGAACTGAACTAGCATACTTGAAGACATGAAATATAGGATGGCACCCAGCCTGACCAGAGGCGGGTGATCGTGAGTCTCCACCATGTCGCACGAGCTGCCTGTTGCTCTAGGGCCCGCGCTCGAGAACCACACAGCTGGGACAGCCTTTCAACTGAAAAGGTACCCTTAGGCCGCTTGCTGTCAATCCGCTTGTTGAAACTTGCGTCTGATTCGGGGTCGCAAAGCTGAAAGACGCCTCAAAGGCATCGACGGGAGGTACTACTCGCACTACGCCTCTTGCATTCATGTTACGCCCTCATTCCGGGTTTCCAGAAGGCCTTTTGAGCCCATCGACTGTGACTGCACAAGCCCTTGTTCGAAGGGGCGCTAGAACCCTGTCCTTGGTGATCGGTTGCCGTCGCGGCTTCCCTCGCCGTCTGATTTCCTCTATGAGCTTTTAGTGCGCGCTTGCGGTCAATTCATCAGGCAAGGTTGTGATTGGGCGTATACTAGCCAGCAACTCGCCACAGCGGTGACGGTGCCGCCCTTGAATCGCATGCCTAGCACGCCTTGGCAATCTGTTGAGCAAGTTATCGTGTTGTCGTTTGTGTGCAGCTTTACTTGGCCACAGATATTGGATGCCTACAGTGGCTGCAGTGCTGCTGCCAATTGTGATTGGCCTCATCTGGGGCGTCACCAACCCCTTCATTGCTAAAGGCACTAGAAGAGCGGCAGCGTGCCCCGTTCACGAGCGAACAGGTGTGGCATGGTGTTTCTGCGATATCACACGTATCATTAGCCTCTGGAATTGACTGCAGGCTAACCCCTTTGTCAATTGTGAGTGCAGGCCTGGTTTTCTTGGACAGCCTGCTGCACCACCTGTTCACCCCAGAGTTCATCATCCCTCAGGCGCTGAACTTGTGCGGCAGCGTATTGTTTGCTGCAACCCTAGGAAGAGGCAACGTCAGTTTCACGGCTCCCGTTGCCAACGGTCAGAGCAGGCTGTAGATTATCCTGACAGCTGTGGTGTTGACAAGGCTTCAAATGCTCACCTGAGGTTCTGAACCCCACCCTCTTGGTTCTCTGTAGGTGCGAGCCTCGCGGCGAACGCGGTCCTTGACCACCTGTTGGGTGACCGCTTGAAAAGGCCAGCCACGGGCGTTGCAGGCGTGCTGCTTGTGTTCGTTGGCGTCACGCTCTGCACGCTGTCGCAGCAGCAGCAGTAGCTGCAGCGTCAGCAGCGTTACGGTGCTGCCACCCACACCGGTGGTGGCGTGGAGGGCAGCAAGCAGCCCTTTGACCTGTCTGAGGCTCAGGGGCAGGGTCCCGACCCCATGGACACCTCAGCGGCTGGGTCCAGCAGGGCGCCAGCTGGCAGGGCATCGGGGCATGAGCAGCGAGGGCTGCTTGAGCTGGAGGAAGCACTTGGCTTGGCAACAGCATTCTTCGAAGGCAATCCTGCTGTGGCTGCGTGGGCGGACAGCGGCGAGGACGAACTCGCCAGCGCGCCAGGCTCGCCGGGTGACGCGACGGAAGGCGGCCTGGAGGAGGCGTTTGCGCGATGGGGTTTGGAAGATGATTGGCTGCTGCAGGGCGGCAAGGCGGCTGCACCAGATGCAGATGCAGGGCTTGACCTGGGTGGCCTGGATGATTTTGGCGACCTGGCGGCCAGCGATCTTTCTGGCATAGAGGTGCCAGGCACTGACTCAGCAGCTGCTGCCAGCGGTGCCGTGGAGCCGCCAAACACGCTGGACGCCTCGCCGCCTGCCGGTGCACAGGAGGAGGAGGTGGCACAGCTGCGGGATTTGCGGCTGGACGACATTGATGTCGACGCGCAGGACGCCACGGCTCCGGGTGCGTGCCCTGGGCAAAGCGGGTCAGCGGGCTGGCGGTTACCTGGTACATCCTCCACAACTTGTGTATTGTTATGTGATAGCTGCTCAATGGTGCAGGGAAGGGCCCGCTGTCTTTGGAGGCGGCGCTGGCGAAGGGACCGGTGGTGGCTCCCGACCCGCCAGCACCCGTCATTGTGCCCGCCCCCACCGACGTGGAGGCGGCAGAGCGGGACCCCATGGCGGCCTTGGAGGCCGCCATCCAGGCTGACAAACCAGAGTGAGGGGCATGCCGGGTATCTGCGCTCAGCTTGCTGCACGCTACCTTGCATCCTCATAGGCCTGCTCCAACGAGAGCATGCTCCGGGCTCTGCTCATGCCCCACCCACAGGTTCAAGCCGTCCCCTGAATGGCTGCGCATGATGGAGTCGGTGCGAGAGGAGCTGGAGGAGGCCGCACAGGAGGGCCAGCCAGAGCTGGTGGACAAGCCTGCCGGCGACAGTAGCAGTGGCTACGCTCCCACAGTGACCCCGGGCGAGCCAGTGCCCCAGCAGAGCGAGCCACAGGCAGAGGGGCCTGTGGAAGCAAACACGGCTGGGCCTCCACCTGAGGGGCGCTTGTGGCAGGACGACGAGCAAGGGTCACAGGGCGCGCAGATGCCTGCGCAGGCAAGGCAAACAGGTGACCACGGCAGCAGATGATGACCAAGCCCTGGAACATGTTGCATGATTTGAACCCGTGTTTCTTTTGTCAAGTCAATGACGTCATACGACCCTGCGTACATTGCACCTGCAACAAACCAACCTTCAATCCAAGCTGGCCTAGAAAGTAGGCATCGACCGCCTCATGCATGGTTGCGTGCCTGTGTTCATGCTGCAGATGGAGCAAAGACGGTACCTGAATCTGCTCATGAGGCTGTGCCTGCGCCCTCAGTAGCTACGCTGGAAGACGAGAGTCGCCGCACCTTTGCGGCGCTGCAACCCATCTGCTCACTGCTCCTGGTGCAGCGTGCAGACCCTCAGCGGACAGTGGAGCTGTTGCGAGGTGCGATGCGGTTTCAGTGCTTATCTGCGGCTGCATAAGCTTTGTCTTTTCGCTCAGCGCTAGTGCACATTGGGTTGCCCTTTTTATGCGCTTTGGCATACAATGATAGTGAATTCCCCATCCATGCGCTAAGCTAAATCAGATCAGCACCTGACTGCTCCACCATTCACATGCTTCCCCCTCCCTCTGCATGCAGGGCTCGAAGGCGTGCTGGAAGCAGCATCCTTGGCAGGCCTGCAGCAGTGCCAGGATTACGTGATGTTCCCGCTGCTGTTGATGCTGGATGCCATAGCCGCCAACCGGCAGAACGCGCAGCCAGGGCAGCAGGCGGGAGCTGCTGCTGCTGCCAGTGGGGAGGCGGCCGCACTGATGGCTCTGCCAGCCATGTCATCTGACCGTGCAGCAGAGGCTGCCCTTGCGTGCTTGCTGCAAGTAGTGCGGCGCTGCAGTTTTCAGACCGGTGACAGCTTGCTCAGCATGCTTAGGCGGCTGGCCTCCATATTGGAGATCCCCAGGGATGCTGCCTCTGAAGAGATACGGCTGCAGGTCAGGCTCCTGAGGATGTCCTGCAACCAGTGCTCACCTCTTTGTCGGCCCCATGCTCACAGAGCTTCCCTTCCTTACGGCGTTTGCAGGCACTGCTCTGCCTGGGCGCAGTAGCTGAAGGGGTGGCTCGCCGCCGACCACCGCCAGGGGTGCAAGAGTCGCTGCTGGAGACGTCTTCTGCACCGCTGGTTGGCTATTTGTCATCGCTCGCGCTTCGGGTGGGCTGGCGTGCGCTGTACGACCTGGTGTTACCCCCTCGTGTTTATGTAGCAGTGGTGCTTGCAAAGGATGGCGAGCCTGCAATGCTCTGTCGCACAGCTGGCGTTAGCCTGAGGCGCTCCGTTAGCTTTTGGCCCGCCCACAGATTGCCGAGGCAGAGGCTGACAGCGGCGGCAGTGGGAGCAGGGCTGTTCACGATGCGGCCTTGGAAGGCCTTCTGTACCTGCTGCATGCCATATCAGGGAC
The DNA here is from genome assembly GCA_025917655.1 of Chlorella sorokiniana. NCBI lineage: Eukaryota > Viridiplantae > Chlorophyta > Trebouxiophyceae > Chlorellales > Chlorellaceae > Chlorella > Chlorella sorokiniana. The sequence goes on from CP084610.1 coordinate 769,619, forward strand.
AACAGCCAACGCTGCAGAGGCCCTGCAACCGGCAGCAGGGCAGGCTCAGCGTGCAGCAGACGCGCTGGCCTTCTTCCTACCTGGCATTGCCGTGGGGTTGTGCAAGGCCCTGCTGCTTGCAGGGCCAGGCAGCGGCAGCAGCAGGAGCGGCGCTGCAGGCCCGATCAGCAGCAGTGCAGGTGTTGTGGCCGTGCTTCGTGCACTGGTCACGCTGCTGACGGCCTGCCTGTGCGATGCTGTTGTCGCACCGGCCCTGCATGGTGTCGACACTGGCAGCGCCCTGGACCCCGAATCCGTGGCAGGCCGGCAGGACAGCAACATGCCAGACGCAGCAGTTGGCGAAACCTCTGCTTCTCTGCAGCAGGCTCTGCAGCAGCTGCACAGGTTGTCACAGCAGGCCAAGCAGCCCAGCAAGGCTGGCAGCAGCCCCAGCAAGCCACAGGCTTCTGACACCGCAACAGCCGCACAGCAGTTGCCACACCAGCACAATCAGCAGCAGGAGCAGCAGCAAGGTCAAATGCGGGTGCAGCGAACCGCTGATTGGGTGCATGACACCGCATTGCGACTTGACGAGCTGCTGCGCACTGCTCTGCCGCCACTTGCAGCGCATCATCGCCCATCAGTCAGAGAAGCACTGGCTGTGGGTATGTTTCCATCTGCGCCAGTTTGCATGCGACTGTCCATTGTGCCATGTTTGCTTGCCAAGGCGACAACATGGCAACATCGGCCTCTTGGTTGCTGCCTACAGGTTGCTGCCAGCTTTGGACACCTGCAGCATGGCGCTGGAGATGAGCACGCAGGAGATGCTGCTCCAGCTACTGTTTTCTGCTGCTCAGGATGGGTGGAACGACGTTGCCGCGCCAGCTTGTCACTGGCTGCAGCAGCAAGCCTCGCGCTTGCCGTCCAGCGCCGCAGCGACAGCCATTGGGGCCGCAAGGGGTTCCAGCAGCGCCTTTGCAAATGCCACTGAGAGCCTCACGCTGCGGCTTATCGAAGGCTTGCCAGGAGCGTTGCGCAGCGGCGATGCGCCAGGCAGGCAGCATGCCTACCAGCTTGCGAGCGCTCTACAGGCATGGCGCCTTGCTGCTTGGCTTGATGGCTGCTGGGATCATTGGTCTTGGTCTTTGGTGTTTGGTCTTGCATGTTGCATAGTTCACACGCTTGCACGCTATCATGCTGACAGTGGCTTCAGTTTTGTCTCTTGCTGCAGGTCTCCGCGCCATCCTGGTTTGCTTCGCAAGTCATCCACCACCCGCTCCGCCTCCAGCAGCTGCTTTGCTGCTTCGCAGAGGCATTTACCTTTGATGCGTCAATGGCAGGCATGCTGCTGTACTCAGCAGCGCCTCCTCATGGCGCTGCCACCTCGTACGCTCCCGCCCCACATTCCGACACAGCTGCTGCAAGCAGCGCGAGCACAACAACAGCCGTCGGCGCAGCGGGCAGCGCTTCAGTGCAACGGGAGCAGGTGCAGCAGCAGCGGACTGCCTTGCATCAGACAGAAGGCGGCTCTGAGGGCTCTGTTGTGCTGCTGCCACGCATGCCCATGGGGCTGGTCCTGATCACTACAGCAGCTTCTTACGAGGCAGTGGCCACAGCTCTCCGCTCTGCCGCAGCACTAGCGGCTGCGGCGGACCGAGCCCCGCACAGCAGCGGCACCGCCCTGCGCAGCCTTGTGGATGGCTGTTTGGCCAAGCTGCGAGAGTTGCTGACAGCGTCTGTTGACAGGCAGGCCCCGGCGAGCGAGCTTCTTGCAGCTGCAGGCATCGTAGGGCAGGCGGCCGACTCTGCTGAAGCTGGCCAAGCGCCATGGCAGCTGCAGGCGGCTTCCCTGGCTGTTGTGCTGGCAGAGCTGGTACTGGGCGCCTCCGAGTTGTGGCAGCCAAAGTGGAGCGTGAAGCAGGGCAGCCATTCCAATGACGGCTTGAGCGGCGGTACAACAGAGTTGGAGGCTCTTTCAGCAGCAGCCCTGCAGGAGCTGCTACAGCCTGCTGTGTGGTCGCTGCCTACAGGGGTGGATGCGGCAGCAGGAGAAAACGGAGCCAGGGCTGGTGCTGGCCAGCCACCCTTGCTTGAAGCCATCCCAGCACCCAACCGCCGCAGTGTGCAGCAGCTGGGCTGCAATGCACTGCTGCTTAAGTCGGCTATCGAGTGCTGTGGCGTGGTGGCCCGCGCTCTTGGTCCCCGCTTCCCACAAAGCGGCCGCCTGCTCCGTACCACCCTTCTGCCGCTGCTGGAGAAACTTGGTGAGCTGGCAACCATTAATTGTAGCGCCTGCCTGTGCGCTGCCCTGCCCCTATACCTAGGCACCTTCCTTTGCCTGCCTTGTTTTCTGCAGCTGATGGCGCACAAGTAGTTGCATCGGCTGCCGCTGCTGCGCTGGGCAGCATTTGCTGGTGGTGTGGCTACGGTGGCAGCCTGAGGCAGCTGATTACTGCCAATGCTGATTACGTGGTTGACGGTTGCTGTGCGCAACTGAGGCAGGCAAGTCGGTTTCTCGGTGGTAGCTAAATGACATTCATCATTGTGGCTGGCGCTCATGTCTCTTGTGCAATTACCCTTTCGCTTTAAGTTTCGTGCTTGACGCAGCTGGAAGCCCACCCCGAGCACCCCAGCTCTTCACAGCATTGCTGCAGCAAGCAGGAGTAGCACCGCAGCTGCTTCCATTGCTAGCAGAACCAGCTGTCAACGCCGTGCAGGCGAGATCCTGTCCAGAATGCGTAGGACGGGGCGATTCTGTGTTGTGGGAGGTCGGGGCACATTCATGTTGGCTGCGTTGACTGTGCTACAGCTGTTAGGCAATATGCTCAACTTCTCTTTCCACCCTTGTTGCAGGGCCTTGGAATCCTGGCGCGTCGCCAACAGCCGCAGCACGTACTTGCTTTCCTGCAGGTGCTGCTGCCGGTGGCACATGCAGCAGGATCAGTGGCGAAGCCGGCATTGGATGAGATGCGTCATATGGCATCTCAAGTGCAAATGAGGTGGGAGGACCATCAGCGTCGGCGTGAGGACGAGGAAGCTGCGGCTGCTGGGGCTGCAGATGCTGCCACTCTGGAGGAGATCCGGCGCTTTTTTTGAGCGACGTCAGAAGCTTCAGCAGGAGAGGCAAGGGATGGAAGGTATGCAGACAGGTATGAGCATCAAACTTTACATTTTTTGCATGCACCGGCCACTGCTGAATTGTCACACTGATGTTGTGCAGATGAGGAGCAGGAGACGCTCGTGCGGCTGAGTGGCTATGAGCAAGAGCAAGTTTCTCTCCTGCGCCGCCACATCCATGCTGCTGGCACCCTGGCTGAGGCTGTTGCCAACGCTGTCTCCCCTCTGGCCATGTCAGAATCACTCCAGGTGTCGTAGGCACGGCAACCAGGCCTGGAAACCTTGCCATCAGGTTCACACTAGATCCATCTGCTTGAGCTCTGCACTTCCCTGACCCTGGTTTCAGGTTGCGGTGCAATCGTTTGGAGTGTGCATCGAGGCGCTCACAGCGCTGGCAGCTGTGACAGAAGCTGTAGACCTGGATGAACATAAGGTTGCAATGCTGCGCGTCTGGGTTAATTGCTTTGTTCAACCGCCTGGAATTTCAGTAGTTGACAAGAACAGCTTCCTCTGTGCAGATTCAGGCACTGGTCCACAAGCAGTCGACCGTTTCGGGCCCCAACCCCATCACCCCACGTGTGCTACCCAGCGTGCACCTTGCATGGGCCCCGCTTGTTGCCGTGCTTCAAGACTGGCGGGTACCCGTTGTTGAAGCCGCCCTCCAGTTTTTGGCGGACTGCGTTTGCCTAGCTGGTGAGGTTTGCACATTGCAAGGCTTGTATTTGCCGGGCATGCTTTGCACACAGACAGTCTTACGGATCAACTGTTGCAGGCTCTTTCTTGCGGAAGCGCTTCCATGATGAGACCGTGCCTGTGCTGCAACACTTGCTAAAAGATGGGCCCACACAACGAAACATCATCGCACCAGGTGCTCGGCTGCCCTGCAGCCCTGCCCTTTCAGCGAGCATATCACACACCATTCCAAAATTGTTTGATACCATGTATCTGCAGGGCAGGACGTGGTTCATACCCCTGCTACTTTGCAACGGGCCCAGCTCGCCGTTCTCAGGTGGGTGGGCGCCTGCATAACATGGTGCATAACACGATTGGGGTTTCTGAACCTCATTTGTATGCCATACCGCTTACAGGTGCCTACACCAAATTGCAGCATGCGGCAGCCTGCTGGCCATTGCTGGTGTCACCAGTCGGGCCAGCGATGCATTGGTGCCCTCGGTTCAGGCGTTGCTCACCGCAGTTGGCGACTTGATGGGAAGTTGCCATCCTGCACCTGTCCGCGAGAAGGCAACACAGGTGGGGCATCATAACGCTGTGGGCGCGTAGTTGTCTGTATGGTCTTTTGCTTGAATTCCCAAGTTCCTTGTGCAGGTGTATGTTGCACTTGCAAAAATTGACCCAGATGCTGCTTGGTGTCAGTTGCACGCTGCGGTACTGTCATCAGCAGGCGAGGACATCGTTGCCACCAACGACACGCCAAAAACTGCTGGATTACATTTGAAGAGTGAAGGCCGGGCTCTGGTGTTCCCCATACGGCAAGAAATAGCACCGCAGTTGGTTGGTGTGCGAGCATCGCAAGGTGCCAGTGGATCAGATGATGCGCTTTGGAAGACGATCGTGCCAGCAGGATTGAGGGAGTGCACTCTATCGAAGTTGAGGTCTATGCAGAAGGAGGTAGAGCAAATGGATGCCCCATGGCATAGGCGCATCAACGACCCCTCCTCTACTGCTTGATTGATTTCTAGTGAAGTATCTATCTGTTTGAATATGTCATGGTACGCTTGTTTAATGTCTGCCTTCGCGACAGTCACTGTCCCTTCCGGACGGGGAACAGCGCCCATGCAACTCAGACGCGAACGGGCCCGTCCCCGCTGCAGCAGAAGCCAACAGACCTGATGGGGCTCTCGAAACCGAGAACTCATCAGGCCAACAGAACACGGAAAGCCTAGGCCCGCGCACCCCCATTGCGCCGAGGAACTGTGCCAAGGTTCCTCGCCCCGCCAACGGACCGCTGGGCGGACCACGACCTACCCCCTAAAGGGGCTCACTATAATCGGCCCGCAGGCGGGCATACTTTGGGCAGTCAAACACCATGTGATGCTCGTCTTCCACGGCACCCAACGAGCAATGGGGGCAGGTCCGGCTGGGCCTGTCCAACCCCTCACGCCGCCCAGTCTCCACCAGCAACCAATGACATCCCGTGCGGAACCTGGCCAGGCTGGCCATGCGCGCACGGCTGTCAACCTCGGTCAGGTACGGTTGCGGGCGACGGCAGTAGGTATCACGCGTGAGCCCCCTCACACTAGCACAGTAATACTGCACTTTGGGCTGGGATGGTGCTCCCCGCAAGACGCCCTCGACGTACGCCTCGTCGGCGAGGCCGCACGCCTCGCCAACATCGACCTGGCGGGGCTCCCACCCATCAAGGGGACCCAACCCCAGGCTGCGAAGGTATCCTACAACCTGGGTCCCCCACGGCTGGCGGGCCACCCCACCCGCCCCACCGTGCGCCCGCAAAAGGTCTAACTGCTCAAAGAGTGCCCACTTGGTGACGCGCGTATCTGGGAGGCCCACCAGCCTGTTCCAGAAACGGGTCACCAGCTCGCCCAGTGAGTGGCAAGGGGGTAAAACCTTGCCTCGGCCAACACCACAGGAGCGGGAGTGCTTTGCGGCAGGCGCCCCATCGCGTGCCGCAAGAATGAGCGCAAGAGCCGCTCGGAAGCATTCTCCCCACCCCCTCGCAAGAACTGCGGCGCCCACACCTCGCAGCCGTACGACACCACAGGCAGCATCAAAGCCTTGAAAAGCCGCCTTTGCAACCCAAAGTCAGACGTGCCAATGTGTGAGAGTTTGCGCCGCATGGCGTGCAAGGCCCGTAGGCCCGCCCTGCCCAACTCTGCGCAGGCAAAGGGCCCAAACGCGTGTAGCTGATGTACCTCCACCCCAAGGTACCTAAAGGAGGGGGCGGTGGCCAGCCGCTCCCCGGTACGTGAGGCGTGGTGCTGGCCTTGTCGCCATGCGAGAAGAGGCGGGGAAGACCACCACCTTGGTCTTCTCAACATTAACGGTCAGGCCCCAACGCTCACAGTATCGCTCCAGCACCCCCAGCTGTGCTTGGAGCCCAGCTGCCGTAACGGACACGAGCAGCAAGTCGTCAGCATACAACAACGGTGGGACCCTGTGACCACGCAGGGTGGGCAGCTCAACCCCATCCGCACTCATCACCCACTGCTCAAGGTCGTCTAGAAACAAGCCAAACCAAGTGGGGCTCAGCGGGCACCCTTGCTTGACGCCAATGGAGGATTGGAACAAAGGAGTGAGGCCCTCTTGCGTGCGGACACACATGGGCACATCCCCGTACAATGTTATGTTACACCGGTTTAACGTCTGCCTTCGGGACAATCACTGTCCCTCGCAGACGGGGCATAGGGCCCATGCAATGCCTTCACCGCATCAAGCAACGCCGTGGGCATCCCACGGCGCGCAAGCTTGGCCCAGAGCAACCTCCTATCCACCAAATCGTACGCTTTCTTGAAATCCACAAAGCAAGTGAACAAGGGAGCACCCCGTGCCCGAGCGGATTCAATCAGCGTGCGCAACACGAAAATTTGGTCAGCGGTCCGGTGGTCCTTCCGGAATCCTGCTTGGCCTGCAGCTCTCAAGCCTGCCCCCTCCGCCCAGTCCGTGACCCTCTTGTTCACCAAGACGGCATATAGCTTTGCCAGCAACGTGCCAACTGCAATGCCCCTGTTGTTGCCAGGCTCCAACGGATCACCGGCCTTGAGTATGGGAGTGATAGCACTCACAGCAAGGACCGACATGGTGCCAAGACGACGGCAGGCATTGAAGACAGCTGCTATGGCAGGAGCCAATGCGTCACATCCCCCTTTAGGATGTCAACCTGCTCAAAGCCTGTCACGGCGGCTCGCCGTTTGAGGCGGGGACGGCAGCTCGCACCTCAGCTGCGGTGAAGGGCCCATCAAAGGACTGGGGCGCAGTGCTGACCTCAATCGGTTGCGAATGGGTGGGTGGGTGGTTTGCGGGTAAGGGTTGAGTGTGGCCAGAGCTCTCATGGGAAGGCAAAGGGGCAAGGGGTTGTGCCAACAATCCCTTGAAGTAGTCGTACCACTGGCGAGGCGTAATGGCAGGTGTGGTCGGGTGACCCATGCGGCCCAACGGCCACCAAACTTTCCGCCAGAAAGCTGCCATGTCCGCATTGGCAAGCTTGACAGCCAAAGCCCCTTTTGTCCGCCGCAGCTCACGCTTCATTTGGGCAGCAAGGCGACGGTACTCCGTGGCTGCCTAACGATAGGCGTGAGACTCAGGGCCCGCGGAGCGCAGTTGGCGCTGCACCTCGTGGCGTGCCCTGTTAACCTGACGGCGAACCTCTACACGACTGGCGCGGCGGCGGCCCTGGCCCCGAGTGGAGCGTTCATCTGCGGCATCACCTCCGCCAACGACTGACCCACGACCGAGCGCAGGTTTGCAATGACGCCTTGCAGGCCCTCGCTGTCAGACACGGTGGCCGCGGCGCTAACGACCTCGGCCAAGCGTGCCTGAACAGCGTCAGACTGCAGGAGGGCTTGCCACTCCTCCGCTTTGGCGGGGTCCCAAGTGGGCGCCACAGGGTCAGGCAGGGTATAAACAAACGTGCCCCCTGCTCAGCCTCTGCAGCCCCACCCAGCACCCCAGCAGGGAACGAGCGACACCCGCAGGCTGACCCGGCAGTGGTCCGAATGGGCGTCAATTTCCCGCACAACAAGGCGTGAGAGGAGGGGGAAGACCCGGGGCAGCCCAGGAAGAAGTCAACCTGCTGCTGCCCCCACCCACAGGGTAGCAGGTGCAGGCGCCTGTCTCATCGCCTGCCACTCTGCCATTGGCAATGCGCATGCCCGTCGTCTGACACAAGTGTAGCAACTCATTGGCATAGCCAATGTTGTAGCCACGATCTTGGGACTGCCGCGGGATGCCCGTGGGGAGGCCCCTTCCTCGCCCACGGCCAACGCGTGCTGGAGGGCGACGTTGTGCTCATCCGAGCCACCAGCCACCCAATCAGGACGCTCCCTGGGTCTGGCATTGACATCGCCAGCAAGCAGCACAAGTCCGCGCCCTTGTGCTGCAACAATGTCCTCCCCCAACGTCCCCCACATCCCCTCGTCTGCCTCGTACACCGCCCCGTACCGTTTGGGTGCAAAGTATGCCACGCACAAGGCGAGGTCATCTCCTAGCCCAACCGCACGGTGCAGATGTAACCACGCATACCGGCCGTGAGCATCTCCGCGACCAAGGGTCACGTACTGTGCCACGTCAGCACGCGCGTAGACCACGATGCCGCCCCGTGAGGGGAGGGACGGGTCCAAGGAAGGGCGGGGAAAATGATACGCCTCATACCCTTCGCACACGCCCGCACTTGCTTACAGCGCGCGTGTTTTGATTCTGGCAGTTAGTCGCACTTGCGCCTTTTGCCAGCGCTTTCCGCGCCGCTGTTCGTTGCATTCAATTTAGATACATGGTGGCTACTCGCAGAAGCCGCCTGGAGCATGGCGTTGGAGATCAGGTCTGGGAGGCCGAGGCGGCGGCCGTTGGCGCTGCCCAGGACGCTGACCTGCCTGTCCTCCGGCGCAAGGCTCATCTGTGGGGCGTCTCCCTCCCTCCCAAGGTGACCACTGCTGCCCTCCGCGATCGGCTTTTAGTCTTTCTGCGTTCGAGGGTGGCTGGAGGTGTCTCTCGGGATGGGATCGATGACGCAGTGGTGGCGGTTGGTGTCGTTGCGCCGCTTGTCGGCACGCAAACTGCCGATGCTTCAGCCGAGGCTGACCCTGGCACCAGCAACACGGCATCTGTCGATGTTTCTGGTGCCAGGGGCAGTGGGGAGGTTGGGGTGGAGTGTTGGAATCAGCGCATCCTGCGCACGGTTCAGTCTGCCGTCCTGCATCCAGATGAGCTTGTACAGCCCGCTACTTGCCGACTCTGCGTTCAGCGACCCGTCTAGATCCATCTAGAAGCTTCCCCGTGCATTCTTCTACAAGCTTCCAGAAACTTCTAGATCCTTCCGGAAGCTTCTACACACTTCTGTGCATCCGCTTCTAGAAGCTTCTCCGACCTTCTCGAAGCTTCTACGGCCTTCCTTCCAGAAGCTTCCAAAGCTCACCTAATCCTTGTGTAGGGGATCACCAGGGGCTCACCAAATGGTGCTGTGCATGCTTTGACTTTCTACCTGGCGGCCTACTTAACAGGCCTCTCGCCCTCAGTGGCAACCATTCCATCCTTTTCTTTCAGCCTTTCTCAACAGCAGCCTCCATGTAACTTTCAGCCCTTGCTTGAGCCAGCGACAACTCAACATGGAGGCGACCAGCCCTCGCCGGCGTGTTATGCTGCCTGCTTTGCAGCGGGCGAGCGACGCGTCGGGCCCTCGCCAGCGCGCGCGCCGCCGCTGCTGGGGGCAGGCCAGGGGTGATACCCTCCCTGCCCATCCGCAGCGGCGTCGCCGCGTGGCGCGGCACAAATGCTGGGCTCCGTGCTGCTGCTGTTGATGCCGTGGGTGTGGGTGATGCCGCGCCTACGCAAAGTGGGCAGCAGCATGGGGGCGACGGTGGGGAGTTGGCTGCCCATGGGCTGCAGGGTGGTGTGGGTGATGCCACTGCCCGTCCTGACGCCCATCCTCGGCATGTAGCGCTGGCGTCGCCCGGCTACATGTCGTTGGAGCAGGCAGCTATGCTGTTGCAGTTGGTTGCCAGGCAGCACTCCCACCAAGCCGCCAGTACCAGTGGCAGGGGGGCCAGCAACCGCAGCATTCCAATGCGAGCCAAAAGCTGGTTTTCATGGGATTGCCTGTGGCAGCTGGCAGCCCTCCTGCGGCTGTGGAGCAGATGTTGCAACACTTCTGCTCCACAGTCATGGGCCTGCAGGTCACGCCGCAGGTCCATTTTGTGCGTGGTGCACATGCGCCGTGGGTGGGACGGCCTCAAAGCACGGTGGTGGCTACCTTCAGTATCTCTGAAGGACGCGCCATCCTCGCTGCTAAGAGGCACTTGCCCAGGGGGTGTTGGGTTAGCATCGACGTTTTTTTTTTTTTTTGAGGGGGTGCTCTTACACTTGGCCAAGACAAGGCCAAGACAAGGCCAAGACAAAAAAAAGGGGGGCGTACTGGGACAGGGAGAAGGGGGCGTCCAGGAGGGGGCAGGCTAAGAAAAGGAGGGGAGCCATGGAAAGGGAAGGTGCAAGCCACTCAGAAAGGGGCGAGGAAATCGAGTGTGGAAGCGTGCTGGAGGGAGCCATGGGAACAGGGACAAGTCAACGCAGGAGCCGAGCGCTGGGGAACCGTCAGCCAATGGATGCAAAGAGCAAGGACGGGGCAAGCCGAGGGCTGGCGGGCACACGACTACCGACAGCAAGGGCATGTACGCGCTCCGCAGGTGTGCCTGCCGGCCCGCTAGGACCGGGCGGCGCGGGTGCCGCAAGGCAAGCCGGGCGGGGGCGGCGGACCCCGCCGGCACGTTGCCACACACGGTGGCGAACGCCCATCACCCGCCGCGCCACTACACACGCACTTGCCGCCATCGCCGCTGCCGCTGCCGGCCGCCCAACTGCCGCCGCCTGCAAGAATGGAAGGAGCCCCAGCAGCGCGCATGTAAAGATGAACAGAAGTCAGGCTGTATCGCATGGCCCAAAAGGGAGTGGAAGCAGCACGGTCGAGTATAAAAATAACAAGAAGGCCGCTGAGGCCGTGGGAAAGCGCCCCGCAAAGAAGAGGAGGGCCCCAGCCAGAAAAGGGCAGGGCGGAGAGTTAACCGACGCCCGCGCGTGGTGCAGCCCGTGCCATTGCTGCCCCGCCGCTTGAAGGGGCTGCCCCGCCTTCACGCTCCATACTCAGCAGCGGCCCCGCAGGAGGGAGAGCCGCAGGTGAGGCTCCACCAGGGCGAGCGGAGGCAGGGGAGAGCTGCAGGCGTGGAGGGGGCAAGGGACCAAGGCAGGACGCAGGGGCAATTGCAGGCACCCGAGACGCAGAAGGGCCCTCCACTGGTGCGGCCACCGGGTGGGACAGGCTGAAGCGCAACCGCATAGCACCCGCCTCCACAACACAAAGCGCGCCCTTGTGGGTCCACCGCGCTTTGAACTGGCCCATACGGAGGGAGGTGTCGCGGCCACGGAACCACTCAGCATAGGTGCCATCCAGCCGGCGCATGTTGTGCGGGGCCCGCGCCCAGTCCCGCTTGATGGCAGCCAGCACCGCTGCTACCGTGGCACCGCACACGCTGGCCGGCGAGATGGGCTGGCCCGCAAGAGTTCGCCGGCCGCGCATCTGCCACACAGCGTAGAGGGAAGCGGTGCGCAGGTGTGCCCATACGTGGCGAAGACGGGCGGGTGGGGCCCAAGTGGCATGCTCATCTGCAAGAAAGACACGGGGACAGAGGGGAGGAGGGCGCACACCCGAGACAGCCGCAAAGACACGACAGACCCACTCGGCAGCAGCGGCCACGGCGGGGCAGAGCAAGAATGCATGGGTCAGCCCATCAAGGGGCGGATCCGCTGCTGCCGCACAATCACCGTGCTGGCACAACGCATCTGCCGCTGGCACGACCCGAATGTGGCAAAGGAAGGCGCCCACATACAGGCACCCATGCAACACGCGGTATGCCACAGTGTACTGCTCACGGGGCAGGTCTGCCTCGCGCAGGCGGCGCCATACACCGCGCACCGCAGCGCGCTCCGCTTGGGCAGCCTCATTGAGGCCCGCCGGCGCTGCCGCTGCATCCACTGTGTCGTCCCTCAAAGGCCAAGCTGGTGGTGGGGCCGGCTGTGGCTGAAGCTGCTGCAACCGCTCTTCCTCAGCATGCTTTTTTTTTTTTTTTTTTTTTTTTTTTGAGGGGTGCTCTTACACTTGAGACGTGGGGGATCTCAAGAAGCGTAGGTAGGCCGAAGCCACGAAGCATCATGACCGATGAGGCAGCCAAACAGCAGCGCGAACGCGCATGTGACAGCAAGATGGGGCATGCAGTCACGGGGACGGTACGCAGATTTCCTTTCTCAGCATGCTGCCGCTGCGCCACCCGTTCAAAGACGGCAAGGCGCTGCCGCTGGCCCGGGCGCTGACACGGCAGGAGATCCACCTCCCACTCTGCTGCCCGCCGGCGAGACATGACCCGCTCGTGAAGCCGCGTGTCGTAGGAGGAGGCCCAGCGTAGCTCCAACGCTTGCAAGCCCGTGGCGGCAGCAGACGGGCCTGGCTCATCTGCAGGCTGCCGCCACAGGGCTGGCCTGCAGCCCGCCGAAGGAAGGTATCGCGGGCCGCAGCGCTGCCGGGCTGCCAGGTGGATGCGCCGCTGTGTGGCTGCCTTAACGGTGAACCCCAAGAGGTCCACGCTGCCAAAGCCCCACACGGTGGGGTCCACGCTGGCGGTTGTCCCGGCCCAGGAGGGCAGGCTTCTCCATCTTTCCTTCTCCTATGCAGGCCTTCCCTTTTCAATCCTTGGCTGTTATGCGCCCACGGAGGCGTGCAACCGCCCTGCATTTTTCTCCAGGTCCCTTGCTGCAGCAATCCCCACCGACCGCCTTGTGCTCATGGCTGGCGATTGGAACCACGTTTCTGATCCCTTGGACGTTGCCGGCGCTACCGCCCTTTCACGGCATCGATTTGCCGGCGCGGAGGAGTTTGCCTGCGGTGGCGGCTCAGCGCAACCTGGTGGATGTGTGGTGGCGGCTCCACCCGGCGGCACGTGCAGTCACGCACGTAGCCTCCGGGGCTGCAGGCGGGGCGCGCTTGGACCGTTGGTATGCGGCAGCGCCCCTGCTTGCAGGGATTAGCAGCGCAGGCATCCTTCATGGCTTCCCTGGCGATCACCTCGCTGTGGATGTCCATTTGTCGCCCCCTTCCGTCGTCCCTGCTGGCCCTGGGCGCTTCCGCCTCCCTGACCACTTCCACTCCGACCCAGATTTTGTCGCTTTTGTCCGCCAGCACATCCACACCTTTGCAGAGGAGCACCCCGTGCAGCCTGGCGCCCGCCGCGCTTATTGGGTTGCAATCAAGGCCCACCTCTCCACCCACGTCGTGGCATTCACTGCAGCCCGGCGGCGGCAAGCGGATGCCACGAGGCGCGTTGTTGGCTGCAGTGGAGGACGCCATGCGAGCATATCTTAGCCAGCCCAGCCACCCAGCCACGCTTGGCCTGCTCCGACGTGCGACCGCAGCCTTGAGGGAGCATGACGCGGCAGCAGAGCAGCGGCGGCGCGAACAGCTGGACGTCCTTTGGCATTGGAACCATTTCTCGAGCAGAGCGTGTCATCCTTGCGCAGGGGCCATGCTAATCTTCTCTGTATCGTTCCAATTTTAACATGTGGTCCGAAGACCGTCCTTTGGCATTGCTTCGGCGAGCGCCCTACACGCTGGTTTCACATGTTGGACCGCAGCGCCTTACCAAACCAGCCCCTGGCAGAGCTCTTACACCCATCTGACCCAGCAGCCCCAGCAGCAGACCTCAGCACACCCGCGGGCCGTGAACTTGCCTCAACCCGGGCGGTGGCCTTCTTCTCGGCGGACAGCCCTGTGGGCCTCTTCCACTCGGAGGCTACCGACTCCGCAGCAGCGGGGCGGTTGTTGGACGCGCTGGATGCCACCCTGTCCCCTGACGAGGCGGCTGCCACTCTAGGACCTGCTGGTGGGCCCATCACTGATGCTGAGGTTATGTTATGTTATGTTACACTGGTTTAACGTCTGCCTTCGGGACAATCACTGTCCCTCGCAGACGGGGCATAGGGCCCATGCAACTCAGACGCAAACGGGCCCATCCCTGTTGCAGCCGAAGCCAACAGACAGGAACGGGCTGGCCCTCGAAACCGGGAACTCATCAGGCCAGCAGCGCACGGGAGTCAAAGCCCGGGCCCGCGCACCCCCATCGCGACGAGGTGAAGATGCAAGATGCAGCAAGCACACGGGATGGCAAGCAAGCACGCAAGCAAAGCATGATGACAAGGATGCAAAGCAAGGCAAACTGCGAAAGAGTCAGAAAAGGCAAGGAAGAATCCAACGCAAGCCGGGCACGGGCTGGCAGGGGCCGCGAGAACGGCGACGTAGGCCCACTCAAGCCGGGGTCGCCTCGCGCTGGGGCTGGGGCTCAGACTCGCCGCTGCGGGTGTCGTCTCCAGCCAACGACAGACGGTAGCAGCGGTGCACAAAGCTAGCCACCGCCACCGATTCCTGCGCAAGGAACTGTGCCAAGGTTCCCTGCCCCGCCAACGGTGCAGGCTGTGTTTCCTGACTTTTTTTTTTTTTTTTTTTTTTTTTTTTTTTGAGGGAGGTGCTCTTACACTTGAGACGTGGGGGATCTCAAGAAGCGTAGGTAGGCCGAAGCCACGAAGCATCATGACCGATGAGGCAGCCAAACAGCAGCGCGAACGCGCATGTGACAGCAAGATGGGGCATGCAGTCACGGGGCTGGTACGCAGATTTTTTTTTCTTTTTGTTTTGTGTGTGTATGTGTGTTCGGTATGTCGCTGTGAAAGCAGATGAAACGCGAGATCCCGGCAACCGCCAGACTGGGGCAGGCAGCGGCACAACAGGGCAAGGCAAAGAACTGAAAGACCCGAGGCGAGGATGGAGCAACCCACCACGGAAGAGACGCAAAGGCAACCAGGCCAAGACAAAAAAGGGGGGCGTACTGGGACAGGGAGAAGGGGGCGTCCAGGAGGGGGCAGGCTAAGAAAAGGAGGGGAGCCATGGAAAGGGAAGGTGCAAGCCACTCAGAAAGGGGCGAGGAAATCGAGTGTGGAAGCGTGCTGGAGGGAGCCATGGGAACAGGGACAAGTCAACGCAGGAGCCGAGCGCTGGGGAACCGTCAGCCAATGGATGCAAAGAGCAAGGACGGGGCAAGCCGAGGGCTGGCGGGCACACGACTACCGACAGCAAGGGCATGTACGCGCTCCGCAGGTGTGCCTGCCGGCCCGCTAGGACCGGCGGCGCGGGTGCCGCAAGGCAAGCCGGGCGGGGGCGGCGGACCCCCGCCGGCACGTTGCCACACACGGTGGCGAACGCCCATCACCCGCCGCGCCACTACACACGCACTTGCCGCCATCGCCGCTGCCGCTGCCGGCCGCCCAACTGCCGCCGCCTGCAAGAATGGAAGGAGCCCCAGCAGCGCGCATGTAAAGATGAACAGAAGTCAGGCTGTATCGCATGGCCCAAAAGGGAGTGGAAGCAGCACGGTCGAGTATAAAAATAACAAGAAGGCCGCTGAGGCCGTGGGAAAGCGCCCCGCAAAGAAGAGGAGGGCCCCAGCCAGAAAAGGGCAGGGCGGAGAGTTAACCGACGCCCGCGCGTGGTGCAGCCCGTGCCATTGCTGCCCCGCCGCTTGAAGGGGCTGCCCCGCCTTCACGCTCCATACTCAGCAGCGGCCCCGCAGGAGGGAGAGCCGCAGGTGAGGCTCCACCAGGGCGAGCGGAGGCAGGGGAGAGCTGCAGGCGTGGAGGGGGCAAGGGACCAAGGCAGGACGCAGGGGCAATTGCAGGCACCCGAGACGCAGAAGGGCCCTCCACTGGTGCGGCCACCGGGTGGGACAGGCTGAAGCGCAACCGCATAGCACCCGCCTCCACAACACAAAGCGCGCCCTTGTGGGTCCACCGCGCTTTGAACTGGCCCATACGGAGGGAGGTGTCGCGGCCACGGAACCACTCAGCATAGGTGCCATCCAGCCGGCGCATGTTGTGCGGGGCCCGCGCCCAGTCCCGCTTGATGGCAGCCAGCACCGCTGCTACCGTGGCACCGCACACGCTGGCCGGCGAGATGGGCTGGCCCGCAAGAGTTCGCCGGCCGCGCATCTGCCACACAGCGTAGAGGGAAGCGGTGCGCAGGTGTGCCCATACGTGGCGAAGACGGGCGGGTGGGGCCCAAGTGGCATGCTCATCTGCAAGAAAGACACGGGGACAGAGGGGAGGAGGGCGCACACCCGAGACAGCCGCAAAGACACGACAGACCCACTCGGCAGCAGCGGCCACGGCGGGGCAGAGCAAGAATGCATGGGTCAGCCCATCAAGGGGCGGATCCGCTGCTGCCGCACAATCACCGTGCTGGCACAACGCATCTGCCGCTGGCACGACCCGAATGTGGCAAAGGAAGGCGCCCACATACAGGCACCCATGCAACACGCGGTATGCCACAGTGTACTGCTCACGGGCAGGTCTGCCTCGCGCAGGCGGCGCCATACACCGCGCACCGCAGCGCGCTCCGCTTGGGCAGCCTCATTGAGGCCCGCCGGCGCTGCCGCTGCATCCACTGTGTCGTCCCTCAAAGGCCAAGCTGGTGGTGGGGCCGGCTGTGGCTGAAGCTGCTGCAACCGCTCTTCCTCAGCATGCTTTTTTTTTTTTTTTTTTTTTTTTTGAGGGGTGCTCTTACACTTGAGACGTGGGGGATCTCAAGAAGCGTAGGTAGGCCGAAGCCACGAAGCATCATGACCGATGAGGCAGCCAAACAGCAGCGCGAACGCGCATGTGACAGCAAGATGGGGCATGCAGTCACGGGGACGGTACGCAGATTTCCTTTCTCAGCATGCTGCCGCTGCGCCACCCGTTCAAAGACGGCAAGGCGCTGCCGCTGGCCCGGGCGCTGACACGGCAGGAGATCCACCTCCCACTCTGCTGCCCGCCGGCGAGACATGACCCGCTCGTGAAGCCGCGTGTCGTAGGAGGAGGCCCAGCGTAGCTCCAACGCTTGCAAGCCCGTGGCGGCAGCAGACGGGCCTGGCTCATCTGCAGGCTGCCGCCACAGGGCTGGCCTGCAGCCCGCCGAAGGAAGGTATCGCGGGCCGCAGCGCTGCCGGGCTGCCAGGTGGATGCGCCGCTGTGTGGCTGCCTTAACGGTGAACCCCAAGAGGTCCACGCTGCCAAAGCCCCACACGGTGGGGTCCACGCTGGCGGTTGTCCCGGCCCAGGAGGGCAGGCTTCTCCATCTTTCCTTCTCCTATGCAGGCCTTCCCTTTTCAATCCTTGGCTGTTATGCGCCCACGGAGGCGTGCAACCGCCCTGCATTTTTCTCCAGGTCCCTTGCTGCAGCAATCCCCACCGACCGCCTTGTGCTCATGGCTGGCGATTGGAACCACGTTTCTGATCCCTTGGACGTTGCCGGCGCTACCGCCCTTTCACGGCATCGATTTGCCGGCGCGGAGGAGTTTGCCTGCGGTGGCGGCTCAGCGCAACCTGGTGGATGTGTGGTGGCGGCTCCACCCGGCGGCACGTGCAGTCACGCACGTAGCCTCCGGGGCTGCAGGCGGGGCGCGCTTGGACCGTTGGTATGCGGCAGCGCCCTGCTTGCAGGGATTAGCAGCGCAGGCATCCTTCATGGCTTCCCTGGCGATCACCTCGCTGTGGATGTCCATTTGTCGCCCCCTTCCGTCGTCCCTGCTGGCCCTGGGCGCTTCCGCCTCCCTGACCACTTCCACTCCGACCCAGATTTTGTCGCTTTTGTCCGCCAGCACATCCACACCTTTGCAGAGGAGCACCCCGTGCAGCCTGGCGCCCGCCGCGCTTATTGGGTTGCAATCAAGGCCCACCTCTCCACCCACGTCGTGGCATTCACTGCAGCCCGGCGGCGGCAAGCGGATGCCACGAGGCGCGTTGTTGGCTGCAGTGGAGGACGCCATGCGAGCATATCTTAGCCAGCCCAGCCACCCAGCCACGCTTGGCCTGCTCCGACGTGCGACCGCAGCCTTGAGGGAGCATGACGCGGCAGCAGAGCAGCGGCGGCGCGAACAGCTGGACGTCCTTTGGCATTGGAACCATTTCTCGAGCAGAGCGTGTCATCCTTGCGCAGGGGCCATGCTAATCTTCTCTGTATCGTTCCAATTTTAACATGTGGTCCGAAGACCGTCCTTTGGCATTGCTTCGGCGAGCGCCCTACACGCTGGTTTCACATGTTGGACCGCAGCGCCTTACCAAACCAGCCCCTGGCAGAGCTCTTACACCCATCTGACCCAGCAGCCCCAGCAGCAGACCTCAGCACACCCGCGGGCCGTGAACTTGCCTCAACCCGGGCGGTGGCCTTCTTCTCGGCGGACAGCCCTGTGGGCCTCTTCCACTCGGAGGCTACCGACTCCGCAGCAGCGGGGCGGTTGTTGGACGCGCTGGATGCCACCCTGTCCCCTGACGAGGCGGCTGCCACTCTAGGACCTGCTGGTGGGCCCATCACTGATGCTGAGGTTATGTTATGTTATGTTACACTGGTTTAACGTCTGCCTTCGGGACAATCACTGTCCCTCGCAGACGGGGCATAGGGCCCATGCAACTCAGACGCAAACGGGCCCATCCCTGTTGCAGCCGAAGCCAACAGACAGGAACGGGCTGGCCCTCGAAACCGGGAACTCATCAGGCCAGCAGCGCACGGGAGTCAAAGCCCGGGCCCGCGCACCCCCATCGCGACGAGGTGAAGATGCAAGATGCAGCAAGCACACGGGATGGCAAGCAAGCACGCAAGCAAAGCATGATGACAAGGATGCAAAGCAAGGCAAACTGCGAAAGAGTCAGAAAAGGCAAGGAAGAATCCAACGCAAGCCGGGCACGGGCTGGCAGGGGCCGCGAGAACGGCGACGTAGGCCCACTCAAGCCGGGGTCGCCTCGCGCTGGGGCTGGGGCTCAGACTCGCCGCTGCGGGTGTCGTCTCCAGCCAACGACAGACGGTAGCAGCGGTGCACAAAGCTAGCCACCGCCACCGATTCCTGCGCAAGGAACTGTGCCAAGGTTCCCTGCCCCGCCAACGGTGCAGGCTGTGTTTCCTGACTTTTTTTTTTTTTTTTTTTTTTTTTTTGGGAGGTGCTCTTACACTTGAGACGTGGGGGATCTCAAGAAGCGTAGGTAGGCCGAAGCCACGAAGCATCATGACCGATGAGGCAGCCAAACAGCAGCGCGAACGCGCATGTGACAGCAAGATGGGGCATGCAGTCACGGGGCTGGTACGCAGATTTTTTTTCTTTTTGTTTTGTGTGTGTATGTGTGTTCGGTATGTCGCTGTGAAAGCAGATGAAACGCGAGATCCCGGCAACCGCCAGACTGGGGCAGGCAGCGGCACAACAGGGCAAGGCAAAGAACTGAAAGACCCGAGGCGAGGATGGAGCAACCCACCACGGAAGAGACGCAAAGGCAACCAGGCCAAGACAAAAAGGGGGGCGTACTGGGACAGGGAGAAGGGGGCGTCCAGGAGGGGGCAGGCTAAGAAAAGGAGGGGAGCCATGGAAAGGGAAGGTGCAAGCCACTCAGAAAGGGGCGAGGAAATCGAGTGTGGAAGCGTGCTGGAGGGAGCCATGGGAACAGGGACAAGTCAACGCAGAGCCGAGCGCTGGGGAACCGTCAGCCAATGGATGCAAAGAGCAAGGACGGGGCAAGCCGAGGGCTGGCGGGCACACGACTACCGACAGCAAGGGCATGTACGCGCTCCGCAGGTGTGCCTGCCGGCCCGCTAGGACCGGCGGCGCGGGTGCCTCAAGGCAAGCCGGGGGGGGGGGCGGCAGACCCCGCCGGCACGTTGCCACACACGGTGGCGAACGCCCATCACCCGCCGCGCCACTACACACGCACTTGCCGCCATCGCCGCTGCCGCTGCCGGCCGCCCAACTGCCGCCGCCTGCAAGAATGGAAGGAGCAAAACAAAAAGAATACAATCTGCGTACCACCCCGTGACTGCATGCCCCATTTTTTTTTTTTTTTTTTTTTTTTTTTTTGAGGGGGTGCTCTTACACTTGAGATGTGGGGGATCCCAAGAAGCGTAGGTAGGCCGAAGCCACGAAGCATCATGACCGATGAGGCAGCCAAACAGCAGCGCGAACGCGCATGTGACAGCAAGATGGGGCATGCGGTCACGGGGTGGTACGCAGATTTTTTTTTGAGGGGGTGCTCCTACACTTACGGGCCAACCGCTGCCAGCCGCGGCGAGACGGCCCCGCCGCAAGGCCCGCAATGAAGTCCGCATGCCGCAAATAAGCCTGGCTGACGATCCGCGACGCAAAGGCGGAGTACGCCCCCTCGCCGAGATCAGCCGAGGCGTAGCGGCCCTTGCCTCGCCCACATCAAGCTCCAGATACATGCAACCAGCTGGCTGAAACCGTTTGGAGCTAAGATAATCAGCGTCCGAGCGTAATACACCGTCGACCATTGGCCGACGGTTCCCCGGCCGCTCGGCTCCTGCGTTGACTTGTCCCTGTTCCCATGGCTCCCTCCAAAGACGCTTCCACACTCGATTTCCTCGCCCCTTTCGAGTGGCTTGCACCTTCCCTTTCCATGGCTCCCCTCCTTTTCTTAGCCTGCCCCCTCCCGGACGCCCCCCTTCTCCCCGTCCCAAGACGCCCCCCTTTTTTGTCTTGGCCTGGTTGCCTTTGCGTCTCTTCCGTGGTGGGTTGCTCCATCCTCGCCTCGGGTCTTTCGGTTCTTTGCCTTGCCCTGTTGTGCCGCTTTCGCCCCAGTCTGGCGGTTGCCGGGATCTCGCGTATCATCTGCTTTCACGACGACATACCGAACACACATACACACACAAAACAAAAAGAAAAATATCTCGCGTACCACCCCCGTGACCGCATGCCCCATCTTGTTGTCACATGCGCGTTCATACGCTCTTTGTTTGGCTGCCTCATCGGTCATGATGCTTCGTGGCTTTGGCCTACCTACGCTTCTTGGGATCCCCCACATCTCAAGTGTAAGAGCACCCCCTCAAAAAAAAAAAAAAAAAAAAAAAAAAAAAAAAAAAAGATGGGGCATGCGGTCACGGGGTGGTACGCAGATTGTATTCTTTTTGTTTTGCTCCTTCCATTCTTGCAGGCGGCGGCAGTTGGGCGTGTTGAAATACGATCAACGTCCCTATATGGCACCACAAATGGGCACATACTAATTAACCTCCGGGTTGGCGCTTTTAACAGGTTATGGGCCCCAATGCGCTAGATGGGCGCGCTGTCACATACACCCACAGATTGTGGGTTCGATTCCCATCACGGGACATCCAGGTTTCCGGCCTGTAAAACGTTTCTCCACTCGGAAGCGGGGGAGCAGCCCCGCCTTCACGATCGTGGTTAGGTACGAAGCGAGCATACGGAACGTTGCTCGGGGGAGTGTTGAAATACGATCAACGTCCCTATATGGCACCACAAATGGGCACATACTAATTAACCTCCGGGTTGGCGCTTTTAACAGGTTATGGGCCCCAATGCGCTAGATGGGCGCGCTGTCACATACACCCACAGATTGTGGGTTCGATTCCCATCACGGGACATCCAGGTTTCCGGCCTGTAAAACGTTTCTCCACTCGGAAGCGGGGGGAGCAGCCCGCCTTCACGATCGTGGTTAGGTACGAAGCGAGCATACGGAACGTTGCTCGGGGGAGTGTTGAAATACGATCAACGTCCCTATATGGCACCACAAATGGGCACATACTAATTAACCTCCGGGTTGGCGCTTTTAACGGGGCGGCCGGCGGCGGCAGCGGCGATGGCGGCAAGTGCGTGTGTAGTGGCGCGGCGGGTGATGGGCGTTCGCCACCGTGTGTGGCAACGTGCCGGCGGGGGGCCGCGCCCCCGCCCGGCTTGCCTTGAGGCACCCGCGCCGCCGGTCCTAGCGGGCCGGCAGCAGCACACTGCGGAGCGCGTACATGCCCTTCTTGTCGGTAGTCGTGTGCCCGCCGGCCCTCGGCTTGCCCCGTCCTTGCTCTTTGCATCCATTGGCCGACGGTTCCCCGGCGCTCGGCTCCTGCGTTGACTTGTCCCCTGTTCCCATGGCTCCCTCCAAAGACGCTTCCACACTCGATTTCCTCGCCCCTTTCGAGTGGCTTGCACCTTCCCTTTCCATGGCTCCCCTCCTTTTCTTAGCCTGCCCCCTCCGGACGCCCCCTTCTCCCCGTCCCAAGACGCCCCCCTTTTTTGTCTTGGCCTGGTTGCCTTTGCGTCTCTTCCGTGGTGGGTTGCTCCATCCTCGCCTCGGGTCTTTCAGTTCTTTGCCTTGCCCCGTTGTGCCGCCGCTCCCTGGTCTGGCGGTTGCCGGGATCTCGCGTATCATCTGCTTTCACAGCGACATACCGAACACACATACACACACAAAACAAAAAGAAAAATATCTGCGTACCACCCCGTGACCGCATGCCCCATCTTCTTTGTCACATGCGCGTTCGCGCGCTGTTTGGCTGCCTCATCGGTCATGATGCTTCGTGGCTTTGGCCTACCTACGCTTCTTGAGATCCCCGTCTCAAGTGTAAGAGCACCCCCTCAAAAAAAAAAAAAAAAAAAAAAAAAAACTAATATCAAGCGCAGCCGAACGCCGGCGCGAGGTGGGGCAGCCCGGTGAGGCGGGCTAGAGGAACTCCAGGGTGGGCGAGAGTAAGTAAACATCAACAACAACAACAACAACAACAACAACAACAACAACAACAACAACGTCGACGTTACCCATTCGCGGCAGAACGGGCGGTGGGACACGCTGTGCGTATGTTGCGCAGGGCTGCCTCGCCGTACACAGTACGCCCGGCGGGCCGGCCACTTGCCTGGTGGGATTCTGGTGCACGGCAGGCGGTGACAGGAGTTGGGTGGTGCCACCCCCGCCACCGCCGCCGCCACCGCCGCCCCCACCACGCAGGAGGCCCCCCTCCCTGTGCAGCTGGCACCCACACGACAGGCCCCAGTTCAGCCCATGGCACGGGCCTAGGGGTGCGGGGGTGAGGAGGAGCTGCTGATCACCATGCAAAACACCTACGGGGCGCTGCGACGTCAGCCCTCGTCTGTGTTTAGCACGGTTCAGGGAGAGCATATCCTGGTCTATACTGAGGCTTGGCTACCAGAGGGGGGCCAGTTCCAGTGCTGTCCGGGTATGAGGCGTATCATTTTCCCCGCCCTTCCTTGGACCCGTCCCTCCCCTCACGGGGCGGCATCGTGGTCTACGCGCGTGCTGACGTGGCACAGTACGTGACCCTTGGTCGCGGAGATGCTCACGGCCGGTATGCGTGGTTACATCTGCACCGTGCGGTTGGGCTAGGAGATGACCTCGCCTTGTGCGTGGCATACTTTGCACCCAAACGGTACGGGGCGGTGTACGAGGCAGACGAGGGGATGTGGGGGACGTTGGGGGAGGACATTGTTGCAGCACAAGGGCGCGGACTTGTGCTGCTTGCTGGCGATGTCAATGCCAGACCCAGGGAGCGTCCTGATTGGGTGGCTGGTGGCTCGGATGAGCACAACGTCGCCCTCCAGCACGCGTTGGCCGTGGGCGAGGAAGGGGCCTCCCCACCCGCCCCAAGAGTTCGCCGGCCGCGCATCTGCCACACAGCGTAGAGGTAAGCGGTGCGCAGGTGTGCCCATACGTGGCGAAGACGGGCGGGTGGGGCCCAAGTGGCATGCTCATATGCAAGAAAGACACGGGGACAGAGGGGAGGAGGGCGCACACCCGAGACAGCCGCAAAGACACGACAGACCCACTCGGCAGCAGCGGCCACGGCGGGGCAGAGCAAGAATGCATGGGTCAGCCCATCAAGGGGCGGATCCGCTGCTGCCGCACAATCACCGTGCTGGCACAACGCATCTGCCGCTGGCACGACCCGAATGTGGCAAAGGAAGGCGCCCACATACAGGCACCCATGCAGCACGCGGTATGCCACAGTGTACTGCTCACGGGGCAGGTCTACCTCGCGCAGGCGGCGCCATACACCGCGCACCGCAGCGCGCTCCGCTTGGGCAGCCTCATTGAGGCCCGCCGGCGCTGCCGCTGCATCCACTGTGTCGTCCCTCAAAGGCCAAGCTGGTGGTGGGGCCGGCTGTGGCTGAAGCTTTTTTTTTTTTTTTTTTTCTTGTCTGGCTGAAGCTGCTGCAACTGCTCTTCCTCAGCATGCTGCCGCTGCGCCACCCGTTCAAAGACGGCAAGGTGCTGCCGCTGGCCCGGGCGCTGACACGGCAGGAGATCCACCTCCCACTCTGCTGCCCGCCGGCGAAACATGACCCGCTCGTGAAGCCGCGTGTCGTAGGAGGAGGCCCAGCGTAGCTCCAACGCTTGCAAGCCCGTGGCGGCAGCAGACGGGCCTGGCTCATCTGCAGGCTGCCGCCACAGGGCTGGCCTGCAGCCCGCCGAAGGAAGGTATCGCGGGCCGCAGCGCTGCCGGGCTGCCAGGTGGATGCGCCGCTGTGTGGCTGCCTTAACGGTGAACCCCAAGAGGTCCACGCTGCCAAAGCCCCACACGGTGGGGTCCACGAAGACGGAATCCCACGCGCCGAGCAGCATGGGGCGGCCGCCCCCACCACGCAGCAGGGCTGCCATACGGTGCCAGCCGGGAGGGCCGGCGCCGCCGAGAGGGGGCGCAGGCTGCCATCACCCCGGACAGCGTAGTGCACAGGGCCGGGCAGCCCTGGCAACTGCCGGCGCACCCACTCGGCCGCCCCGTCGCGGCAAAGCTGCCACCCCGCCGGCGGCGGCTGGTCCGCCACCGCACGCCAGGAGGCAGGCACGCAGCCCCAAGCAATATGCAAGGCCAGAGTGGGCCCGCGAGCATCGCATCCCGCAAGCGGCCCACCGTATAGATGCCAGCTGCGGCCAGCGGCTCCCACGCCGGGCTGACGGGGTCGAGCACGGCGCCATCAGGCCCGCGGACCTGGCGGTTGTGGAAGAGGCGCTCCGCCAGGACTTGGTGGTGTGAGAGCCGCGGTGGGGGGGAGGAGGCGGTGTGGAAGCGTTTGCTGGAAGCCGCTCAAATAAGCTGCTAGACGGGGTGGGAGGAGGCGTGTAGTGACCTGCAGCCCGCTAACAGCAATGGCGGGCCCAAGGGAAGGGACGGCATCCACCAGGCGCGCCGCAACAAGGAGCTTCCAAGCATGACAGCCTGGCTGCAGAAGGCGGGCGGTGACCTTGGCACGCAAGCAATCAGCATGCACGTCGGGGGCAACCAAGTTAATGCCCCCTCCAACCACGGCAAGGCAGCAGTGTGGCGGGCTGGGTGGCTAACGGCAGCACCGCGCAGGACATCAGAGGGTGACATGCCACCCACAAAAGAGAAAATGACGCTAACAATGCGGCGCCACATGGCAGGCGGCGGGCGCACAAAGGTGGCGTGATACACCACCATGGCCGCCAGCACCTGCTTGGCCACGTGGGCCCTCCCCAGCCAGGACAGCTCGTGCCGCGCCCAACGCTCAGCAACCTCCCTCAGCCTTACCACGAGAACTTGGAAGGTTGCCTGTGTGGCCACCTGGGCGTCAAGGCCCAGGTGAATGCCGAGGTGGCGGATGGACTCTGACGGCGAAGGGAGCGCACGCCAGTGACGCCACACAAGCGCGTTGCAGGGTCGATGGTGGACTGATCGCCAAACAAGATGCCCTTGCACTTGCGCAGGTTGAGCCTGGCCTGGGTGGCTGCGCAAAAGTCGGCCACAGGCCCCGCCAGGGCGGCGTGCGCGTCACGCGGGGCCAAGACATGGATGGTGATATCATCTGCATGTTGGTGGGAGATTGGAGCAGGGGAGCCCCAGGCAGCAGCAGGGGCCTGCAAACGCCCTGCTGCTGCGCACGGCGCAAGGAAGCTGCGAGGGGTTGTGCAGCAATGAGATACAACAAAACGCTAAGGGGGCTGCCCTGTTGCACACTGCGTGCGAGTGGGAAGGCTGGGGTGTAATAGCCGTTCAGGGACACCATGGCAGTGCACCCGGACAGCATCAGCTGCACCCAACGCACAGCAAGCTGCGGGAAGCGCATGCGGCGCATGACATCAAAAAGCCAAGGGCGATCAACCCTGTCGTACGCCTTTTCAAAGTCCAGGAAGACGATGCAGCCAGGCGCATCCTGCTCTCTCAAGTACTCCACCTCCTCAAGGTGCAGCAGGACATTGTCGCCAATCCAACGGTCGGGTAAGAAGGCGGTCTGGGTGGGGTCGATGACGGAGAGAAGGGGCCCAGCGAAGAGGGCCGACAACACCTTAGCTAGCAGGCGGTAGTCACAATTCAGGAGGGTGATGGGGCGGTGGGAGGCAAGCTGCCGGGTGTCAGCGGTGCCAGGCTTGGGCAGCAGGACAATGAGGCCAGCCGTAACCTCAGAGGGCAGGAACGGCTCCACCCCAGCTGCCAGGCTACCCTCATCAGCAGCGGCAGCAACAGCCAAGGCCTCATCAGCCATGCCCAGGAAGAACGGGCGCAGCTCAGACCAGAACGTCACGTAGAAGGAATACGGCAGACCATCCAGGCCAGGGCTGGTGCCAAGTGGCAGGTCAGGAAACACAGCCTGCACCTCAGCATCAGTGATGGGCCCACCAGCAGGTCCTAGAGTGGCAGCCGCCTCGTCAGGGGACAGGGTGGCATCCAGCGCGTCCAACAACCGCCCCGCTGCTGCGGAGTCGGTAGCCTCCGAGTGGAAGAGGCCCACAGGGCTGTCCGCCGAGAAGAAGGCCACCGCCCGGGTTGAGGCAAGTTCACGGCCCGCGGGTGTGCTGAGGTCTGCTGCTGGGGCTGCTGGGTCAGATGGGTGTAAGAGCTCTGCCAGGGGCTGGTTTGGTAAGGCGCTGCGGTCCAACATGTGAAACCAGCGTGTAGGGCGCTCGCCGAAGCAATGCCAAAGGACGGTCTTCGGACCACATGTTAAAATTGGAACGATACAGAGAAGATTAGCATGGCCCCTGCGCAAGGATGACACGCTCTGCTCGAGAAATGGTTCCAATGCCAAAGGACGTCCAGCTGTTCGCGCCGCCGCTGCTCTGCTGCCGCGTCATGCTCCCTCAAGGCTGCGGTCGCACGTCGGAGCAGGCCAAGCGTGGCTGGGTGGCTGGGCTGGCTAAGATATGCTCGCATGGCGTCCTCCACTGCAGCCAACAACGCGCCTCGTGGCATCCGCTTGCCGCCGCCGGGCTGCAGTGAATGCCACGACGTGGGTGGAGAGGTGGGCCTTGATTGCAACCCAATAAGCGCGGCGGGCGCCAGGCTGCACGGGGTGCTCCTCTGCAAAGGTGTGGATGTGCTGGCGGACAAAAGCGACAAAATCTGGGTCGGAGTGGAAGTGGTCAGGGAGGCGGAAGCGCCCAGGGCCAGCAGGGACGACGGAAGGGGGCGACAAATGGACATCCACAGCGAGGTGATCGCCAGGGAAGCCATGAAGGATGCCTGCGCTGCTAATCCCTGCAAGCAGGGGCGCTGCCGCATACCAACGGTCCAAGCGCGCCCCGCCTGCAGCCCCGGAGGCTACGTGCGTGACTGCACGTGCCGCCGGGTGGAGCCGCCACCACACATCCACCAGGTTGCGCTGAGCCGCCACCGCAGGCAAACTCCTCCGCGCCGGCAAATCGATGCCGTGAAAGGGCGGTAGCGCCGGCAACGTCCAAGGGATCAGAAACGTGGTTCCAATCGCCAGCCATGAGCACAAGGCGGTCGGTGGGGATTGCTGCAGCAAGGGACCTGGAGAAAATGCAGGGCGGTTGCACGCCTCCGTGGGCGTAACAGCCAAGGATTGAAAAGGGAAGGCCTGCATAGGAGAAGGAAAGATGGAGAAGCCTGCCCTCCTGGGCCGGGACAACCGCCAGCGTGGACCCCACCGTGTGGGGCTTTGGCAGCGTGGACCTCTTGGGGTTCACCGTTAAGGCAGCCACACAGCGGCGCATCCACCTGGCAGCCCGGCAGCGCTGCGGCCCGCGATACCTTCCTTCGGCGGGCTGCAGGCCAGCCCTGTGGCGGCAGCCTGCAGATGAGCCAGGCCCGTCTGCTGCCGCCACGGGCTTGCAAGCGTTGGAGCTACGCTGGGCCTCCTCCTACGACACGCGGCTTCACGAGCGGGTCATGTCTCGCCGGCGGGCAGCAGAGTGGGAGGTGGATCTCCTGCCGTGTCAGCGCCCGGGCCTGTTGGATGGAGGTAGTTACAAAGAGCGCAAGAGTATGAAAGAGGGCGCAGAATGGCGCTAAATAGGCTGGAGCAGCACAATGCTACTATTGGCATTATTCCGGCATATGCGGGGTAGTGTTTGTGGTAGTGGCATGACGGCGGGGCTCAGGTGCACAGAAATGCATGGCATGGGGGTCAATCAACTTAGAATAAAGTGGGAAAGCATAATCGAAGGGTGTCTGAGCATATTAGGCGGGTCAAGCTCATGCATGACGAAAGGGTGTCCACGTCAGCAGCGTCTGCCACGTGGCAGCTGGGGAGATGTGCTGCGGGTGTGCAGGCTGGACATGTGGCTCAGCCACATCTCAACACTCCCACGCAGGCTGCACAGCCGCTGCACTCAGGCGATGCCCATAGCTGCGCGGCAGTACTTGAACTTGTTGGTGGGCACGGGCTTGGTCAGGATGTCAGCAACCATGGCATCGGTGGGGATGTAGCTGAAGTTGACTTCGCCACGGATGACGCGCTCGCGTGCAAAGTGGTGGATGATGTCGATGTGCTTGGAGCGAAGGGAGATGACTGGATTCTTCAGCATGTGAATGGCTGATTGGCTGTCTGACTTGATGTCGATGCAGGCGATGTGCAGGTCCAGGTCAGCGAAGAGCTTGCGCAGCCACAGTGCTTCCTTGACGGCGGAGGCGGCTGCCATGTACTCAGCTTCTGTAGTAGATGAGGCGACGGTGGGTTGCAGGCGTGAGCTCCAGGTGATGGCGCCGTTCTTGAAGGTGAAGACGTAGCCGGTGGTGGAGCGGCGGGTGTCGATGTCGCCAGCATGGTTGGCGTCGCAGTAGGCGTCGAGGGTAGCGTTGGACGGGCTGAAGATGATGCCGTAGTCAGGGGTACCAGCGAGGTAGCGCAGCACATGCTTGGCTGCAGTCCAGTGGGAGGTGGTGGGCTTGGACATGTAGCGGGCCAGCGCTCCCACGGCTTGGGCGATATCGGGTCTGGTGCAGGATGCCAGGTACATGAGGGAGCCGATGAGTGTGGAGTAGGGGTGCTCTGAGATGTCCAGTGGGTCTCCGTCGGCGGTGAGCTTGAAGGCGATGCTTGAGGGTGTGTCGAAAGGCTTGGACTTGTCCATGCTGAACTTGGACAGCAGGTCGGTGGTGTGACGGGTCTGGGTCAGCTTGATGGTCTTGGAGGCGCGGTCTCGCATGATGTCGATGCCCAGGAAGAAGGAGGCTGGGCCCAGGTCGCGGGTGTCGAAGGCGGTGGCTATCTGCTTCTTGATGGAGCTCAGCATGGATGTGTCGGCGGTGATGACCAGGATGTCGTCGACGTAGATGAGCAGGTAGACTGGTGGAGAGGACAGCTTGATGAAGAGGCCTGGGTCAGCAGCTGACTCGGTGAAGCCCATGGACTCGATCTCGGTCTTCAGGGTGCGATGCCAGGCTCGAGAAGCTTGCTTGAGTCCATAGAGGGCCTTGTTCAGCTTGCATGCTTGGTCATGGTTGCCGTTGTGGTAGCCAGGAGGTTGCTGAATGTAGACGTCTTCGTCCAGCTTGCCGTTGAGGAAGGCGGTCTTGATGTCCAGCTGGTGAATCTCTAGGTCCAGGTCGGCAGCAATGGCCAACACGGTGCGCAGGGTGGAGTACTTGGAGACAGGTGCAAACACTTGGTCGTAGTCGATGCCTTCGCGTTGGTGGAAGCCTTTGACGACGAGGCGGGCCTTGTAGCGCTCGATGTTGCCGTTGGCGTCGCGCTTCTCCTTGTAGACCCACTTGACTGGAATGGGCTTGACGCCAGGAGGTGTAGGTTGCAGGGTCCAGGTGTTGTTGGCGGCCAGGGAAGCGATCTCCTCGTCCATGGCGGAGCGCCAAAGGTCGGCGTTGGGAGATTGCAGGGCTTCCTCCAGGGTGGTAGGCTCAGCTGTTGCGGTGGCGATGTTGATGGTGGCTCGAGAGGTGATGCGGTATGCGTCGTCCTGCCACTGGCTGGCTGGGCGGCGCGCAGCGGCACGCTCGGTGCGCCGCAGGGCGATGGGAGGAGAAGGTGGGTCTTCAGGCTCGGCTGGTGCTCCCACGGACTCGGTGTCGCCGGTGTCATCGTTGTCGATGAGGGAAATGGTCTCTGGCAGGATGGGCTTGGGCAGGTTGGAGCTGGCCTCATTGAAGGTGACATCGCGGCTGATGACGATGGAGCCGTTGTCCAGCAGGATCTTGTAGCCTTTGGTGTTGGTGGGGTAGCCGATGAAGCGGCCGGGCTCGCTAACTGCATCGAGCTTGGAGCGTAGTGCTGTTGGAATGTGGGCGTAGGCACGGGCGCCAAAGATGCGCAGGTGGGAGAGGTCGGGCTTGGTGCCGTGAAGCATCTCGTAGGGGGTGACGTCTTGGGCAGATGTTGGCGAGCGGTTGCGCAAGTAGTTGGCGGTGACGATGGCTTCGGCCCAAAGATGCTTGGGCAGGTTGTACTCGGCCAGCATGGGGCGCGCCTTGTCCAGCAGGGTGCGGTTGAGACGCTCAGCCTTGCCGTTTTGCTGGGGCGTGTAGGAGACGGTGGTCTCTGACTGGATGCCCTTGGACTTGTAGAAGGTGTCCAGGTCGTTGTTGATGAACTCGCCGCCGTTGTCAGAGCGGATGCGCTTGACGGTGTGGCCGGTCTGACGCTCCAGCAGGTTGACGGTGGTCTTCAGGAAGTCAGCGGCGTCAGACTTGCGGCGCAAGGGAGCGATGTGAGAGTAGCCAGTGTAGTCATCCAGGATGGTCATGAAGTACAGGCTGCCACCGTGGGAGGGGACTGGCATGGGACCGCAGAGGTCGGTGTGCAGCAGCTCCAGAGGCTTGTGGGTGAAGGAGGTGGAGGCGTTGAACGGTTGGCGATGTTGCTTGCCCAGGGTGCAGGCGTCGCAGGTGTCTGCGCTGGTGGCTTTGAAGTCAGAGGGGTCGATGCTGATGCCGGTGGCCATGGTGGTGAGCTTGGCCAGGTTGTCGTAGCCGAGGTGGCCGAGGCGGCGGTGCCACAGGTTGGGTGTGTGGGCGCGTGCAGCGTAGGCGATGGTGAGGGCGTAGGCGGCGGAGCCTGGCTCGAGGCAGCGGCTGGCCAGGTGGTAGGTGTTGCTGGTGGCGTCGGTGTAGCCGTAGGCAATCATGTGGTTGCCCATGGAGATCTGGCAGCCGGTGCGGTCAAAGGAGAAGCTGATGCCTTTCTGGGTGGCTCGGTTGACGGACAGGAGGTTGTCGGCGGCGTCTGGCATGTAGAGCACGTCGGTGAGCTTGATCAGGTTGTCAAGGTTGGGCTGCAGGTACGCGTCGCCGATGAGGGTGGCCTCTCCTACGCTGCCGTTGCCGAAAGTGATGCGGATGGGCTGCGGCGCCGGGCGCAGGTTGGTGAGGAGTTGCTGGTGTGGTGTGATGTGCCGGCTCGCTCCAGTGTCCACGATCCAGTTGTCGCTGATGGTGTTGGAGGTGGTGGCGGCGGTGAAGGCGATGGCGCTGTACTGGGCGTTGACGCTGCGGTTGGAAGGCGGCGGGCGTTGGTTGAAGCGGCGGGCTTCCATGTCGCGGCGCTTCTTGTTGCACTCGTGGGCGTAGTGGCCAGGCTTGTGGCAGTAGAGGCAGGTGCCTTCGGCGTAGGCGCGGGCATCGCGGGAGGAGCGCTCGTCGACGCGGATGCCGAAGGTGCGTGGTGGGCCAAAGCTGGGTGGTGGACCGTTGAAGTTGGGCGGCCGCATGCGGGGGTTGCTGCTGCGGGGCCACTGCCGCGAGGGCCGTTGTTGCGGTTGATGCCGTTGATGTTGCGGGGAGCGCCATTGCTGTTGGAGTGCCGGTCGTCGCGGCGAGGATGGAAGGAGGCCATCAGGGCTGAGTCGGAGCTGCGGATGACGTCGGGCTTGGCGCGGCGGTGCTCGGCTTGCAGAAGGTGGGGCAGGATGTCATCCACGGTGAATGTGCCGGCGGAGGCGGTGGTGGTTTCGATGACGGTGACGACTGTGTCGAAGGTGGAGGGCAGGCCAGCCAGGACTTGGCACGCCACGTCGATGTCTTCGACCTTGTGGCCGGCGGCGTTGAGCTGGTCTTGCAGGGCCTTGGCACGGTTGGTGAAGGCGGTGACGGTCTCGGTGGAGGCCATCTTCAGAGAGTTGAGCTCACGGCGCAGTTGGAGCTTGCGTGCGAAGGACTTGGCGGCGAAGATGCCTTGCAGAGTGGTCCAGGCTTGGTTGGCCGTGGTGCAGCGCAGGATGGTTGGCTGGTGGTGGGGCTTGACGAGGAGGCCGATGTAGGAGAGGGCGAGCTCGTCTGCCTTGATGTCCTCGGGAGTTGTTGGGGCCTCGGTGCTGACGACGGTGTGCCAGCACTTCTTGGTGGTGAGGAAGAACTTCATGTTGGCTGCCCACACTGTGTAGTTGTCCCAGTCCAGCCGCTCAATGGACATGCCGTCTGTCGCCATGCTGTCCACGCTTGTGTGCAACTGCTGACTGCTGACGGCTGGCGGCCGCTAGCAGGCACCTTGTGCCTCTGCTAGTGCGTGCTCGGAGGTGCCGCGGCAAGGGGTGCCGCAGATTGTGCCGCCGGAGATGGCTGGCGGAAAGGTGGGGAAGGTCGGTGCCTAAGAATAAGTAGCCGGTACGTGGCACACGAGGCCAGGCACCGAACGGGGAGCTGCGTGCCACACGTGGACAGCACAGCCCAGGCACCACCTTTGAGTAAATGTAACAGAAGTGGAGGAATAGACGGGAAAGGGGGCAGGACAGATGTGGATGGCAGCGGCGCTCGACGGCGCTAGGGCACTGCCTGAAGGAGAGTGCCCAGGGGGCAAAGGCAGCGGCGCACTTAGGCGCTGGGGCACTGCCAATAACGGAGGGGCCAGAGGGGCGGAGCAGCGGCGCGCGGAGGCGCTAGGGCGCTGCTTGCACTTATCTTAAGTGGTTGTGTCAGCGTAGAGCTACGGCAGTGGGTTGAGGCAAAGTGGAAGTTTAGTAACTTGGCGGGAGGCGGGGTATCGAGCTGGTCACAAGTGACCCAACTCGCTTACTCAGCTGCCACACAGCTGCTCAAGCAGCTGTCTCTTTGCGAGCAGGTGCTGTCGAAAGCAGATTTAGGCTGCCGGAAAGCAGAATTGAGCTGTCGGCTGCTGGCTGGCAGCTAGGCAGCAAAAGGCGCTGGCTGTGCGAGCGAAAGGCGGCGCTGTGCGAGCGAAAAGGCGCTGCTATGTGCGAAATGTGCCGCAAGCAAAGGCGGGCTTAGTCTGAGAGGCTTCGGTCGAAGGCGCCGTTCCGGAGGTCGAGGCGGAAGTGCTCGCGAGTGGTGCGAGGGGCGCTGGCAGCGAGAAAAGGCGTCTGGGGTGACGGCAAGAGCGTGTGCCGGACTCAAGGGCAGAGGAGGGAGCTGGGGCCCATAACCTGTTGGATGGAGGTAGTTACAAAGAGCGCAAGAGTATGAAAGAGGGCGCAGAATGGCGCTAAATAGGCTGGAGCAGCACAATGCTACTATTGGCATTATTCCGGCATATGCGGGGTAGTGTTTGTGGTAGTGGCATGACGGCGGGGCTCAGGTGCACAGAAATGCATGGCATGGGGGTCAATCAACTTAGAATAAAGTGGGAAAGCATAATCGAAGGGTGTGTCTGAGCATATTAGGCGGGTCAAGCTCATGCATGACGAAAGGGTGTCCACGTCAGCAGCGTCTGCCACGTGGCAGCTGGGGAGATGTGCTGCGGGTGTGCAGGCTGGACATGTGGCTCAGCCACATCTCAACAGGGCCAAAGCAAATGCCGTCTTTGAAGCAGCGGCAAATGCTGAGAAAGGAAATCTGCGTACCGTCCCCGTGACTGCATGCCCCATCTTGCTGTCACATGCGCGTTCGCGCTGCTGTTTGGCTGCCTCATCGGTCATGATGCTTCGTGGCTTCGGCCTACCTACGCTTCTTGAGATCCCCCACGTCTCAAGTGTAAGAGCACCCCTCAAAAAAAAAAAAAAAAAAAAAAAAACTGCGCGAGGCAGACCTGCCCCGTGAGCAGTACACTGTGGCATACCGCGTGTTGCATGGGTGCCTGTATGTGGGCGCCTTCCTTTGCCACATTCGGGTCGTGCCAGCGGCAGATGCGTTGTGCCAGCACGGTGATTGTGCGGCAGCAGCGGATCCGCCCCTTGATGGGCTGACCCATGCATTCTTGCTCTGCCCGCCGTGGCCGCTGCTGCCGAGTGGGTCTGTCGTGTCTTTGCGGCTGTCTCGGGTGTGCGCCCTCCTCCCCTCTGTCCCCGTGTCTTTCTTGCAGATGAGCATGCCACTTGGGCCCCACCCGCCCGTCTTCGCCACGTATGGGCACACCTGCGCACCGCTTACCTCTACGCTGTGTGGCAGATGCGCGGCCGGCGAACTCTTGCGGGCCAGCCCATCTCGCCGGCCAGCGTGTGCGGTGCCACGGTAGCAGCGGTGCTGGCTGCCATCAAGCGGGACTGGGCGCGGGCCACGCACAACATGCGCCGGCTGGATGGCACCTATGCTGAGTGGTTCCGTGGCCGCGACACCTCCCTCCGTATGGGCCAGTTCAAAGCGCGGTGGACCCACAGGGGCGCGCTTTGTGTTGTGGAGGCGGGTGCTATGCGGTTGCGCTTCAGCCTGTCCCACCCGGTGGCCGCACCAGTGGAGGGCCCTTCTGCGTCTCGGGTGCCTGCAATTGCCCCTGCGTCCTGCCTTGGTCCCTTGCCCCCTCCACGCCTGCAGCTCTCCCCTGCCTCCGCTCGCCCTGGTGGAGCCTCACCTGCGGCTCTCCCTCCTGCGGGGCCGCTGCTGAGTATGGAGCGTGAAGGCGGGGCAGCCCCTTCCAGCGGCGGGGCAGCACTGGCACGGGCTGCACCACGCGCGGGCGTCGGTTAACTCTCCGCCCTGCCCTTTTCTGGCTGGGGCCCTCCTCTTCTTTGCGGGGCGCTTTCCCACGGCCTCAGCGGCCTTCTTGTTATTTTTATACTCGACCGTGCTGCTTCCACTCCCTTTTGGGCCATGCGATACAGCCTGACTTCTGTTCATCTTTACATGCGCGCTGCTGGGGCTCCTTCCATTCTTGCAGGCGGCGGCAGTTGGGCGGCCGGCAGCGGCAGCGGCGATGGCGGCAAGTGCGTGTGTAGTGGCGCGGCGGGTGATGGGCGTTCGCCACCGTGTGTGGCAACGTGCCGGCGGGGTCCGCCGCCCCCCGCCCGGCTTGCCTTGCGGCACCCGCGCCGCCGGTCCTAGCGGGCCGGCAGGCACACCTGCGGAGCGCGTACATGCCCTTGCTGTCGGTAGTCGTGTGCCCGCCAGCCCTCGGCTTGCCCCGTCCTTGCTCTTTGCATCCATTGGCGGTTCCCCAGCGCTCGGCTCCTGCGTTGACTTGTCCCTGTTCCCATGGCTCCCTCCAGCACGCTTCCACACTCGATTTCCTCGCCCCATTCTGAGTGGCTTGCACCTTCCCTTTCCATGGCTCCCCTCCTTTTCTTAGCCTGCCCCCTCCTGGACGCCCCCCTTCTCCCTGTCCCAGTACGCCCCCCCCTTTTTTGTCTTGGCCTGGTTGCCTTTGCGTCTCTTCCGTGGTGGGTTGCTCCATCCTCGCCTCGGGTCTTTCAGTTCTTTGCCTTGCCCTGTTGTGCCGCTGCCTGCCCCAGTCTGGCGGTTGCCGGGATCTCGCGTTTCATCTGCTTTCACAGCGACATACCGAACACACATACACACACAAAACAAAAAGAAAAAAATCTGCGTACCACCCCCGTGACTGCATGCCCCATCTTGCTGTCACATGCGCGTTCGCGCTGCTGTTTGGCTGCCTCATCGGCAATTTTTTTTTTTTTTTTTTTTTTGAGGGGGTGCTCTTTTTTTTTTTTTTTTTTTTTGAGGGGGTGCTCTTACACTTGAGATGTGGGGATCCCAAGAAGCGTAGGTAGGCCGAAGCCACGAAGCATCATGACCGATGAGGCAGCCAAACAGCAGCGCGAACGCGCATGTGACAGCAAGATGGGGCATGCAGTCACGGGGGTGGTACGCAGATTTTTTTGAGGGGGTGCTCTTACACTTACGGGCCAACTGCTGCCAGCCGCGGCGAGACGGCCCCGCCGCAAGGCCCGCAATGAAGTCTGCATGCTGCAAATAAGCCTGGCTGACGATCCGCGACGCAAAGGCGGAGTACGCCCCCTCGCTGAGATCAGCTGAGGCGTAGCGGCCCACTGCCTCAGCCACATCAAGCTCCAGATACATGCAACCAGCTGGCTGAAACCGTTTGGAGCTAAGATAATCAGCGTCCGAGCGTAATACACCGTCGACCATTGGCTGACGGTTCCCCAGCGCTCGGCTCCTGCGTTGACTTGTCCCTGTTCCCATGGCTCCCTCCAGCACGCTTCCACACTCGATTTCCTCGCCCCTTTCTGAGTGGCTTGCACCTTCCCTTTCCATGGCTCCCCTCCTTTTCTTAGCCTGCCCCCTCCTGGACGCCCCCTTCTCCCTGTCCCAGTACGCCCCTTTTTTGTCTTGGCCTGGTTGCCTTTGCGTCTCTTCCGTGGTGGGTTGCTCCATCCTCGCCTCGGGTCTTTCAGTTCTTTGCCTTGCCCTGTTGTGCCGCTGCCTGCCCCAGTCTGGCGGTTGCCGGGATCTCGCGTATCATCTGCTTTCACAGCGACATACCGAACACACATACACACACAAAACAAAAAGAAAAATATCTGCGTACCACCCCCGTGACTGCATGCCCCATCTTGCTGTCACATGCGCGTTCGCGCTGCTGTTTGGCTGCCTCATCGGTCATGATGCTTCGTGGCTTTGGCCTACCTACGCTTCTTGAGATCCCCGTCTCAAGTGTAAGAGCACCCCCTCAAAAAAAAAAAAAAAAAAAAAAAAAAACTAATATCAAGCGCAGCCGAACGCCGGCGCGAGGTGGGGCAGCCCGGTGAGGCGGGCTAGAGGAACTCCAGGGTGGGCGAGAGTAAGTAAACATCAACAACAACAACAACAACAACAACAACAACAACAACAACAACAACGTCGACGTTACCCATTCGCGGCAGGAACGGGCGGTGGGACACGCTGTGCGTATGTTGCGCAGGGCTGCCTCGCCGTACACAGTACGCCCGGCGGGCCGGCCACTTGCCTGGTGGGATTCTGGTGCACGGCAGGCGGTGACAGGGAGTTGGGTGGTGCCACCCCGCCACCGCCGCCGCCACCGCCGCCCCCACCACGCAGGGAGGCCCCCTCCCTGTGCAGCTGGCACCCACACGACAGGCCCCAGTTCAGCCCATGGCACGGGCCTAGGGGTGCGGGGGTGAGGAGGAGCTGCTGATCACCATGCAAAACACCTACGGGGCGCTGCGACGTCAGCCCTCGTCTGTGTTTAGCACGGTTCAGGGAGAGCATATCCTGGTCTATACTGAGGCTTGGCTACCAGAGGGGGGCCAGTTCCAGTGCTGTCCGGGTATGAGGCGTATCATTTTCCCCGCCCTTCCTTGGACCCGTCCCTCCCTCACGGGGCGGCATCGTGGTCTACGCGCGTGCTGACGTGGCACAGTACGTGACCCTTGGTCGCGGAGATGCTCACGGCCGGTATGCGTGGTTACATCTGCACCGTGCGGTTGGGCTAGGAGATGACCTCGCCTTGTGCGTGGCATACTTTGCACCCAAACGGTACGGGGCGGTGTACGAGGCAGACGAGGGGATGTGGGGGACGTTGGGGAGGACATTGTTGCAGCACAAGGGCGCGGACTTGTGCTGCTTGCTGGCGATGTCAATGCCAGACCCAGGGAGCGTCCTGATTGGGTGGCTGGTGGCTCGGATGAGCACAACGTCGCCCTCCAGCACGCGTTGGCCGTGGGCGAGGAAGGGGCCTCCCCACGGGCATCCCGCGGCAGTCCCAAGATCGTGGCACCAACATTGGCTATGCCAATGAGTTGCTACACTTGTGTCAGACGACGGGCATGCGCATTGCCAATGGCAGAGTGGCAGGCGATGAGACAGGCGCCTGCACCTGCTACCCTGTGGGTGGGGGCAGCAGCCAGGTTGACTTCTTCCTGGGCTGCCCCGGGTCTTCCCCCTCCTCTCACGCCTTGTTGTGCGGGAAATTGACGCCCATTCGGACCACTGCCGGGTCAGCCTGCGGGTGTCGCTCGTTCCCCGCTGGGGTGCTGGGTGGGGCTGCAGAGGCTGAGCAGGGGGCACGTTTGTTTATACCCTGCCTGACCCTGTGGCGCCCACTTGGGACCCCGCCAAAGCGGAGGAGTGGCAAGCCCTCCTGCAGT
This sequence comes from Chlorella sorokiniana, assembly GCA_025917655.1. NCBI lineage: Eukaryota > Viridiplantae > Chlorophyta > Trebouxiophyceae > Chlorellales > Chlorellaceae > Chlorella > Chlorella sorokiniana. Next base: position 807,707 of record CP084610.1, read on the forward strand.
CTGACGCTGTTCAGGCACGCTTGGCCGAGGTCGTTAGCGCCGCGGCCACCGTGTCTGACAGCGAGGGCCTGCAAGGCGTCATTGCAAACCTGCGCTCGGTCGTGGGTCAGTCGTTGGCGGAGGTGATGCCGCAGATGAACGCTCCACTCGGGGCCAGGGCCGCCGCCGCGCCAGTCGTGTAGAGGTTCGCCGTCAGGTTAACAGGGCACGCCACGAGGTGCAGCGCCAACTGCGCTCCGCGGGCCCTGAGTCTCACGCCTATCGTCAGGCAGCCAAGGAGTACCGTCGCCTTGCTGCCCAAATGAAGCGTGAGCTGCGGCGGACAAAAGGGGCTTTGGCTGTTTAGCTTGCCAATGCGGACATGGCAGCTTTGTGGCGGAAAGTTTGGAGGCCGTTGGGCCGCATGGGTCACCTGACCACACCTGCCATTACGCCTCGCCAGTGGTACGACTACTTCAAGGGATTGTTGGCACAACCCCTTGCCCCTTTGCCTTCCCATGAGAGCTCTGGCCACACTCAACCCTTACCCGCAAACCACCCACCCACCCATTCGCAACCGATTGAGGTCAGCACTGCGCCCCAGTCCTTTGATGGGCCCTTCACCGCAGCTGAGGTGCGAGCTGCCGTCCCCGCCTCAAACGGCGAGCCGCCGTGACAGGCTTTGAGCAGGTTGACATCCTAAAGGGGGATGTGACGCATTGGCTCCTGCCATAGCAGCTGTCTTCAATGCCTGCCGTCGTCTTGGCACCATGTCGGTCCTTGCTGTGAGTGCTATCACTCCCATACTCAAGGCCGGTGATCCGTTGGAGCCTGGCAACAACAGGGGCATTGCAGTTGGCACGTTGCTGGCAAAGCTATATGCCGTCTTGGTGAACAAGAGGGTCACGGACTGGGCGGAGGGGGCAGGCTTGAGAGCTGCAGGCCAAGCAGGATTCCGGAAGGACCACCGGACCGCTGACCAAATTTTCGTGTTGCGCACGCTGATTGAATCCGCTCGGGCACGGGGTGCTCCCTTGTTCAATTGCTTTGTGGATTTCAAGAAAGCGTACGATTTGGTGGATAGGAGGTTGCTCTGGGACAAGCTTGCGCGCCGTGGGATGCCCACGGCGTTGCTTGATGCGGTGAAGGCATTGCATGGGCCCTATGCCCCGTCTGCGAGGGACCACTGTCCCTATTGTCCCGAAGGCAGACGTTAAACCGGTGTAACATAACATTGTACGGGGATGTGCCCATGTGTGTCCGCACGCAAGAGGGCCTCACTCCTTTGTTCCAATCCTCCATTGGCGTCAAGCAAGGGTGCCCGCTGAGCCCCACTTGGTTTGGCTTGTTTCTAGACGACCTTGAGCAGTGGGTGATGAGTGCGGATGGGGTTGAGCTGCCCGCCCTGCGTGGTTACAGGGTCCCACCGTTGTTGTATGCTGACGACTTGCTGCTCGTGTCCGTGACGGCAGCAGGGCTCCAAGCACAGCTGGGGGTGCTGGAGCGATACTGTGAGCGTTGGGGCCTGACCGTTAATGTTGAGAAGACCAAGGTGGTGGTCTTCCCCGCCTCTTCTCGCATGGCGACAAGGCCAGCACCACGCCTCACGTACCGGGGGAGCGGCTGGCCACCGCCCCCTCCTTTAGGTACCTTGGGGTGGAGGTACATCAGCTACACGCGTTTGGGCCCTTTGCCTGCGCAGAGTTGGGCAGGGCGGGCCTACGGGCCTTGCACGCCATGCGGCGCAAACTCTCACACATTGGCACGTCTGACTTTGGGTTGCAAAGGCGGCTTTTCAAGGCTTTGGTGCTGCCTGTGGTGTCGTACGGCTGCGAGGTGTGGGCGCCGCAGTTCTTGCGAGGGGATGGGGAGAATGCTTCCGAGCGGCTCTTGCGCTCGTTCTTGCGGCACGCGATGGGGCGCCTGCCGCAAAGCACTCCCGCTCCTGTGGTGTTGGCCGAGGCAGGGTTTTACCCCCTTGCCACTCACTGGGGCAAGCTGGTGACCCGTTTCTGGAACAGGCTGGTGGGCCTTCCAAATACGCGCGTCACCAAATGGGCACTCTTTGAGCAGGTAGACCTTTTGCGGGCGCACGGTGGGGCGGGTGGGGTGGCCCGCCAGCCGTGGGGGACCCAGGTTGTAGGATACCTTCGCAGCCTGGGGTTGGGTCCCCTTGATGGTGGGGAGCCCTGCCAGGTCGATGTTGGCGAGGCGTGCAGCCTCGCTGACGAGGCCTACGTCGAGGGCGTCCTGCAGGGAGCACCATCCCAGCCCAAAGTGCAGTTTTACTGCGCCAGTGTGAGGGGGGCTCACGCGTGATACGTACTGCCGTCGCCCGCAGTCGTACCTGACCGAGGTTGACAACCGTGCGCGCATGGCCAGCCTTGCCAGGTTCCGCACGGGCTGTCATTGGTTGCGGGTGGAGACTGGGCGGCGTGAGGGGTTGGACACACACAAAAAGAGAAAAAGAAACAATCTGCATACCAACCCCGTGACTGCATGCCCCATCTTGCTGTCACATGCGCGTTCGCGCTGCTGTTTGGCTGCCTCATCGGTCATGATGCTTCGTGGCTTCGGCCTACCTACGCTTCTTGAGATCCCCCACGTCTCAAGTGTAAGAGCACCCAAAAAAAAAAAAAAAAAAAAAAAAAAAAAGGGGTTGGACAGGCCCAGCCGGATTTGCCCCCACTGCTCGTAGGGTGCTGTGGAGGACGAGCATCACGTCGTAGATAAAACCGGAGGTTAATTAGTATGTGCCCATTTGTGGTGCCATATAGGGACGTTGATCGTATTCCAACACCGACAGCAGCAGCACGGGGACCAGCAGCCGTGCGCGCCACGCGGCGACGCCGCTGTGGATGGGCAGGGAGGGTATCACATACTCACCAACGACCATGGCTTCAATGTCCACTAGATCACGTGCAGTAAAACTAGGGCGCGTTGGTGACGCACGCCGCGGCTGCACAAACGGCGCTGCTGGGCCGCGCTGAATTGCTGTCTCGATGTTGGCTGTCGTTGGCGCGATGGAGATTGGCAGCAGTGTCCGCATGTCGCCCCCGGGCCTCCCCTGAAGCTGCTGCATTGCCTGCTGTTCATCAGAGGCCTGATCCTTTCCTCCTTCACTCTCCCCTTTTCGCCGCAGTCACTCCATGGCTGGCGGAGATCGAGTATTTTGTGCGAGCGCAGAAGACTGACGTGGATGCGGCAGCGCCGGAGGCACCTGTGTTGCGGCTGGCCCTGTGCAACCATTACCCGCTCACCATCACCCGAGGCATGTACAAGACCAGCGACCTTGGCCGGCCAACGGAAACGCGTCTGGCGCTGTTGGAAACCATCGACACCAAGTGCATCATCGCTCGTCCTACGGCCGAGGCCCCCGCCGCCTACTTCATCCCCTACTCCAATGTGTCTGGCATGCGCTGATTTCATTGTCCCTCCTCTTTGTTACAGCATGCCTGTGACAAGCAGATGTGAAGCTGCAAGAAACTGAGCAAAAATCCAAAGAAAGGCGGCAACTGGTCGCGCCTGGCCCCAGCATGCATGGTCAGGGGTGGGTCAGAGGTGACCCCTGACCCTGCTCCCCTGACCACTCGGTCAGGGGAAGCCTGGTCAGGGGCCGTCAGGGGCTGTCAGAGGCTGTTGGGGGTGGTGAGGGGCGGTGAGGGGCTGGCCAGGGGTGGTCAGGGCAGTTGGTGAGGGGTTTCGGTGCCCATAGTGCATGTTATGTTACACTGGTTTAACGTCTGCCTTCGGGACAATCACTGTCCCTCGCGGACGGGGCATAGGGCCCATGCAACTCAGACGCAAACGTTCTTGTTATTTTATACTCGACCGTGTTGCTTCCACTCCCTTTTGGGCCACGCGATACAGCCTGACTTCTGTTCTTTTTTTTTTTTTTTTTTTTTTTGAGGGGGTGCTCTTACACTTGAGACGTGGGGGATCTCAAGAAGCGTAGGTAGGCCGAAGCTGACTTCTGTTCATCTTTACATGCGCGTTTGTTTACACCCTGCCTGACCCTGTGGCACCCACTTGGGACCCCGCCAAAGCGGAGGAGTGGCAAGCCATCCTGCAGTCTGACGCTGTTCAAGCACACTTGGCCGAGGTCGTCAGCGCCGCGGCCACCGTGTCTGACAGCGAGGGCCTGCAAGGCGTCATTGCAAACCTGCGCTCGGTCGTGGGTCAGTCGTTGGCGGAGGTGATGCCGCAGATGAACGCTCCACTCGGGGCCAGGGCCGCCGCCGCGCCAGTCGTGTAGAGGTTCGCCGTCAGGTTAACAGGGCACGCCACGAGGTGCAGCGCCAACTGCGCTCCGCGGGCCCTGAGTCTCACGCCTATCGTTAGGCAGCCACGGAGTACCGTCGCCTTGCTGCCCAAATGAAGCGTGAGCTGCGGCGGACAAAAGGGGCTTTGGCTGTTTAGCTTGCCAATGCGGACATGGCAGCTTTGTGGCGGAAAGTTTGGAGGCCGTTGGGCCGCATGGGTCACCTGACCACACCTGCCATTACGCCTCGCCAGTGGTACGACTACTTCAAGGGATTGTTGGCACAACCCCTTGCCCCTTTGCCTTCCCATGAGAGCTCTGGCCACACTCAACCCTTACCCGCAAACCACCCACCCACCCATTCGCAACCGATTGAGGTCAGCACTGCGCCCCAGTCCTTTGATGGGCCCTTCACCGCAGCTGAGGTGCGAGCTGCCGTCCCCCGCCTCAAACGGCGAGCCGCCGTGACAGGCTTTGAGCAGGTTGACATCCTAAAGGGGGATGTGACGCATTGGCTCCTGCCATAGCAGCTGTCTTCAATGCCTGCCGTCGTCTTGGCACCATGTCGGTCCTTGCTGTGAGTGCTATCACTCCCATACTCAAGGCCGGTGATCCGTTGGAGCCTGGCAACAACAGGGGCATTGCAGTTGGCACGTTGCTGGCAAAGCTATATGCCGTCTTGGTGAACAAGAGGGTCACGGACTGGGCGGAGGGGGCAGGCTTGAGAGCTGCAGGCCAAGCAGGATTCCGGAAGGACCACCGGACCGCTGACCAAATTTTCGTGTTGCGCACGCTGATTGAATCCGCTCGGGCACGGGGTGCTCCCTTGTTCAATTGCTTTGTGGATTTCAAGAAAGCGTACGATTTGGTGGATAGGAGGTTGCTCTGGGACAAGCTTGCGCGCCGTGGGATGCCCACGGCGTTGCTTGATGCGGTGAAGGCATTGCATGGGCCCTATGCCCCGTCTGCGAGGGACCACTGTCCCTATTGTCCCGAAGGCAGACGTTAAACCGGTGTAACATAACATTGTACGGGGATGTGCCCATGTGTGTCCGCACGCAAGAGGGCCTCACTCCTTTGTTCCAATCCTCCATTGGCGTCAAGCAAGGGTGCCCGCTGAGCCCCACTTGGTTTGGCTTGTTTCTAGACGACCTTGAGCAGTGGGTGATGAGTGCGGATGGGGTTGAGCTGCCCGCCCTGCGTGGTTACAGGGTCCCACCGTTGTTGTATGCTGACGACTTGCTGCTCGTGTCCGTGACGGCAGCAGGGCTCCAAGCACAGCTGGGGGTGCTGGAGCGATACTGTGAGCGTTGGGGCCTGACCGTTAATGTTGAGAAGACCAAGGTGGTGGTCTTCCCCGCCTCTTCTCGCATGGCGACAAGGCCAGCACCACGCCTCACGTACCGGGGGAGCGGCTGGCCACCGCCCCCTCCTTTAGGTACCTTGGGGTGGAGGTACATCAGCTACACGCGTTTGGGCCCTTTGCCTGCGCAGAGTTGGGCAGGGCGGGCCTACGGGCCTTGCACGCCATGCGGCGCAAACTCTCACACATTGGCACGTCTGACTTTGGGTTGCAAAGGCGGCTTTTCAAGGCTTTGGTGCTGCCTGTGGTGTCGTACGGCTGCGAGGTGTGGGCGCCGCAGTTCTTGCGAGGGGATGGGGAGAATGCTTCCGAGCGGCTCTTGCGCTCGTTCTTGCGGCACGCGATGGGGCGCCTGCCGCAAAGCACTCCCGCTCCTGTGGTGTTGGCCGAGGCAGGGTTTTACCCCTTGCCACTCACTGGGGCAAGCTGGTGACCCGTTTCTGGAACAGGCTGGTGGGCCTTCCAAATACGCGCGTCACCAAATGGGCACTCTTTGAGCAGGTAGACCTTTTGCGGGCGCACGGTGGGGCGGGTGGGGTGGCCCGCCAGCCGTGGGGGACCCAGGTTGTAGGATACCTTCGCAGCCTGGGGTTGGGTCCCCTTGATGGTGGGGAGCCCTGCCAGGTCGATGTTGGCGAGGCGTGCAGCCTCGCTGACGAGGCCTACGTCGAGGGCGTCCTGCGGGGAGCACCATCCCAGCCCAAAGTGCAGTTTTACTGCGCCAGTGTGAGGGGGGCTCACGCGTGATACGTACTGCCGTCGCCCGCAGTCGTACCTGACCGAGGTTGACAACCGTGCGCGCATGGCCAGCCTTGCCAGGTTCCGCACGGGCTGTCATTGGTTGCGGGTGGAGACTGGGCGGCGTGAGGGGTTGGACACACACAAAAAAGAGAAAAAGAAACAATCTGCATACCAACCCCGTGACTGCATGCCCCATCTTGCTGTCACATGCGCGTTCGCGCTGCTGTTTGGCTGCCTCATCGGTCATGATGCTTCGTGGCTTCGGCCTACCTACGCTTCTTGAGATCCCCCACGTCTCAAGTGTAAGAGCACCCCCAAAAAAAAAAAAAAAAAAAAAAAAGGGGTTGGACAGGCCCAGCCGGATTTGCCCCCACTGCTCGTAGGGTGCTGTGGAGGACGAGCATCACGTCGTAGATAAAACCGGAGGTTAATTAGTATGTGCCCATTTGTGGTGCCATATAGGGACGTTGATCGTATTCCAACACCGACAGCAGCAGCACGGGGACCAGCAGCCGTGCGCGCCACGCGGCGACGCCGCTGTGGATGGGCAGGGAGGGTATCACATACTCACCAACGACCATGGCTTCAATGTCCACTAGATCACGTGCAGTAAAACTAGGGCGCGTTGGTGACGCACGCCGCGGCTGCACAAACGGCGCTGCTGGGCCGCGCTGAATTGCTGTCTCGATGTTGGCTGTCGTTGGCGCGATGGAGATTGGCAGCAGTGTCCGCATGTCGCCCCCGGGGCCTCCCCTGAAGCTGCTGCATTGCCTGCTGTTCATCAGAGGCCTGATCCTTTCCTCCTTCACTCTCCCCTTTTCGCCGCAGTCACTCCATGGCTGGCGGAGATCGAGTATTTTGTGCGAGCGCAGAAGACTGACGTGGATGCGGCAGCGCCGGAGGCACCTGTGTTGCGGCTGGCCCTGTGCAACCATTACCCGCTCACCATCACCCGAGGCATGTACAAGACCAGCGACCTTGGCCGGCCAACGGAAACGCGTCTGGCGCTGTTGGAAACCATCGACACCAAGTGCATCATCGCTCGTCCTACGGCCGAGGCCCCCGCCGCCTACTTCATCCCCTACTCCAATGTGTCTGGCATGCGCTGATTTCATTGTCCCTCCTCTTTGTTACAGCATGCCTGTGACAAGCAGATGTGAAGCTGCAAGAAACTGAGCAAAAATCCAAAGAAAGGCGGCAACTGGTCGCGCCTGGCCCCAGCATGCATGGTCAGGGGTGGGTCAGAGGTGACCCCTGACCCTGCTCCCCTGACCACTCGGTCAGGGGAAGCCTGGTCAGGGGCCGTCAGGGGCTGTCAGAGGCTGTTGGGGGTGGTGAGGGGCGGTGAGGGGCTGGCCAGGGGTGGTCAGGGCAGTTGGTGAGGGGTTTCGGTGCCCATAGTGCATGTTATGTTACACTGGTTTAACGTCTGCCTTCGGGACAATCACTGTCCCTCGCGGACGGGGCATAGGGCCCATGCAACTCAGACGCAAACGTTCTTGTTATTTTATACTCGACCGTGTTGCTTCCACTCCCTTTTGGGCCACGCGATACAGCCTGACTTCTGTTCTTTTTTTTTTTTTTTTTTTTTTTGAGGGGGTGCTCTTACACTTGAGACGTGGGGGATCTCAAGAAGCGTAGGTAGGCCGAAGCTGACTTCTGTTCATCTTTACATGCGCGTTTGTTTACACCCTGCCTGACCCTGTGGCACCCACTTGGGACCCCGCCAAAGCGGAGGAGTGGCAAGCCATCCTGCAGTCTGACGCTGTTCAAGCACACTTGGCCGAGGTCGTCAGCGCCGCAGCCACCGTGTCTGACAGCGAGGGCGTGCAAGGCGTCATTGCAAACCTGCGCTCGGTCGTGGGTCAATCGTTGACGGAGGTGATGCCGCAGGATGAACGCTCCACTCGGGGCCATGGCGCCGCCGCGCCAGCCGTGTAGAGGTTCGCCGTCAGGTTAACAGGGCACGCCACGAGGTGCAGCGCCAACTGCGCTCCGCGGGCCCTGAGTCTCACGCCTATCGTCAGGCTGCCAAGGAGTACCGTCGCCTTGCTGCCCGTATGAAGCGTGAGCTGCGGCGGACAAAAGGGGCTTTGGCTGTCAAGCTTGCCACTGCGGACATGGCAGCTTTCTGGCGGAAAGTTTGGAGGCCATTGGGCCGCATGGGTCACCCGACCACACCTGCCATTATGTTATGTTACACTGGTTTAACGTCTGCCTTCGGGACAATCACTGTCCCTCGCAGACGGGGCATAGGGCCCATGCAACTCAGACGCAGACGGGCCCATCCCTGTTGCAGCCGAAGCCAACAGACAGGAACGGGCTGGCCCTCGAAACCGGGAACTCATCAGGCCAGCAGCGCGCGGGAGTCAAAGCCCGGGCCCGCGCACCCCCATCGCGCCGAGGTGAAGATGCAAGATGCGGCAAGCTGTTGGAATACGATCAACGTCCCTATATGGCACCACAAATGGCTCATACTAATTAACCTCCGGGTTGGCGCTTTTAACACAAGCACACGGGATGGCAAGCAAGCATGCACGCAAAGCATGATGACAAGGATGCAGAGCAAGGAAAAACTGTGAAAGAGTCAGAAAAGGCAAGGAAGAATCCAACGCAAGCCGGGCACGGGCTGGCGGGGCCGCGAGAACGGCGACGTAGGCCCACTCAAGCCGGGGTCGCCTCGCGGTGGGGCTGGGGCTCAGAATCGCTGCTGTGGGTGTCGTCTCCAGCCAACGACAGACGGTAGCAATGGTGCACAAAGCTAGCCACCGCCACCGAATCCTGCGCAAGGAACCGTGCCAAGGTTCCCGCCCCGCCAACGGACCGGCGGGCGGACCCTGACCGACCCCAAAAAGGGACTCACTGTAATCGGCTCGCAGGCGGGCATACTTGGGCAGTCAAACACCATGTGATGCTCGTCCTCCACAGCACCCAACGAGCGGTGGGGGCAAATCCGGGCCGGGCCTGTCCAACCCCTCACGCCGCCCAGTCTCCACCCGCAACCAATGACATCCCGTGCGGAACCTGGCCAGACTGGCCATGCGCGCACGGTTGTCAACCTCGGTCAGGTACGGTTGCGGGCGACGGAAGTACGTATCACGCGTGAGCCCCCCTCACACTAGCGCAAGAATACCGCACTTTGGGCTGGGATGGTGCTCCCCGCAGACGCCCTCGACGTAGGCCTCGTTAGCGAGGCCGCATGCCTCGCCAACATCGACCTGGCGGGGCTCCCCACCATCAAGGGGACCCAACCCAAGGCTGCGCAGGTACCCTACAACCTGGGTCCCCACGGCTGGCGGGCCACCCCACCCGCCCCACCATGCGCCCGCAAAGGTCTAACTGCTCAAAGAGTGCCCACTTGGTGACGCGCGTATCCGGGAGGCCCACCAGCCTGTTCCGAAACGGGTCACCAGCTTGCCCTGGTGAGTGGCAAGGGGGTAAAACCCCGCCTCGGCCAACACCACGGGAGCGGGAGTGCTTTGCGGCGGGCGCCCCATCGCGTGCCGCAAGAACGAGCGCAAGAGCCACTCGGAAGCATTCTCCCCACCGCCGATTACATGGAGTCCCTTTTTGGGGTCGGTCTTGCGGTCCGCCTTGCGGTCCATTGGCGGGGCGAGGGACCTTGGCACAGTTCCTTGAGTAGGATCCCGTGGCAGTGGCCAGCTTTGTGCACCATTGCTACCGTTTGTCGTCGGCTGGAGACGACACCCACACCAGCGAGTCTGAGCCCCAGCCCCAGCGCGAGGCGACCCCGGCTTGAGTGGGCCTACTTCGCCGTTCTCGCGGCCCCTGCCAGCCCATGCCAGGCTTGCGTTGAACTCTTGATTGACTTTTCTGACTTTTTCATTTTTCATGCAGTAGACTGGCTGGCCCCACTTGTTGGCTAACGCAAGACATTCGAGCCGCACGACCATTAAGTAGTGGTACAGGCCGCAAGCACCCACCTGTGCTGAAGCGGCCGCTACGCGCCACTCAACTTCATGCGGCCGCGCACGGCAGCACCTTTTGCCGCCTTGCTGCCGCGCTTCCCAGCCAGCAACATCATCTTGGTTTTCACCAAGTTGTCGGTTAGTTTGCGGCGCTCGCAACCGTGCTCAAGGACGCCAAGCTGGGCTTGAAGGCCACCAGCTGATGTCGCCATGAGCGCCATGTCGTCCGCATGGGAGCACTGTCATTGTTCCGGCTGGGTTGCTACTTGAAAAGAACAAACTGCACGCCGCTCGCAGCTCTGCCTCTAGGTTGCCGATATACAAAGAGGTTGGCCTGGAGGAGCAGCCTTGCTTGATGCCGATGGTGGTATGGACGAGCGGAGCCGCCAACCACCATCATTGGCCCCTCTGCGGCCACCGGCCAGCTGCTACCAACGCCAATCTGTTGGTAGCTGCTGCCACGAGGCACACAGTCAAAGGCCTATTTGGATCGATGAAACATGCCCACAACTGCCCGGCGCGCGTCTTGGCTATTGCGCGACAGTGGTCCCTGCATCGATCTAGCGCCGCAACGTGCGCAGGAAAGGGCTGCCTGCACAGTGTTGCAATGCCCGGGAAGCCAACTGCCCATCTGCGCAACGTCCGCTGCCCTCTGCCCACGCTGAGAGCCGCCGTTCCTGCAGCGAAGCATACGGCTTTGGTTATATGGTTGCCGACTCAATGCCGCGCAAGCCGGCCGGGTTGCCAAGAACCTGAGTGGCGAAGCAGGACATGTGTGCGCGCTTCGCAACTGCGGTCAGGTATGGCACAATGCAGCCTACAAAAGTGCCCGGGCTGGATTTGGCATCATGCTACATGCTGTTGTGCGGTTGATGGCAGAGAGTTGTTGGCTGTGTTGGCATAACCTATCGCAAGATGGTCCCTATTGCCGATTGCCAGTTGTTGACAGACAGCATCTTTGCGACCACTACTCTGGGCCTTGCGGGTCACATGATCCAGGCCTACCTGCAACTTACAAGCAGCTCCAATGGCCGACTGGTTAGGTTGTTGCGCAGGTTTGGTGGTGTTGCATGCACAGAGTGGAGCCGATCAGGTGCCAATGGCGGATTTGTGCAACACGCAGGCTTGTGTCGTCTTCCTCAGCACCTAGAAAAAGCAGCATTGTAACGAGCAGAGCAAGATTGCCAATGAGATGCCTGCTCAATCCTTACCTTGGTTGGCAGGGGTTTGTACAGGTGCTGGTTGCGTGCCGAACAACGGGTTGGCAGCCTAGCACCTGCCTGTTTGTGAAGTGGCCCAATCAAGGGTGGAGATGTCACACGCTGCTGCATCAATTTCTCGAAGACGGGCGAGTCTTACGGCCCGTCTCCGTAAGGCTACGCCGTTTCAAGTAAGAAGACGCAACCAGAGAAGAGTTGAGCAGCGATGGTGGCCAGTCAAAACGGTGGACTCGGAACTCTCCGAAAGCTCAAGCTGTTGTGTTCTTTGATTATAATAATCGAATTGACGCAAACATCCCCTGCCAGCTTTGGTGCACACTTGGCAGGGCCCCGTAGCACTGCAGTTGTTCCGCCTTCGCATCGCGCCAGGCCTTGCGCTGCGCTGTGTGGCGTGCCTCGGAGTTTGCCGTGCACCAGGGGTTTGCCTTGTTGCCGTGCCTGTGGGCTTACGAAGGAATGGCGCTGGCGGCTCGCAAGACCGCTTGTCTGCTGCTTCGAGGTCACCTGTCGTTATCCAGCACTTTGACAGGCGTGGGCGGGGCGCCCGCGACCTTGAGCTGCAGCCATGTCCGAAACTTTGCGGCACAAGCACCGCAGAAGCCCGAGGATGATGACACCTTTGAACTTCTGCCGCCTGGATGCTCCCTGGCCGATCCCACTTATGGCAGGAGTTTCGGGCGCGATGGGAAGCACAGGTGGGGTCCACACACAAGCTGCACGAACTGGCACCTTTTCAGGGCGTCTGCAAACGCTCCTTATGCAGTGAAGGTGTCGTCACGAACGCCTACGATCATTTGTCATCCAACCCTGCTTGGATGACTCCAGCACCGCCTGCTCGGTGCGGGCTTTCACCAGTGTGCTGTGTCTCAATCCGCGTGCAGTTTGTCTGACCCAGTTTTGATTTTCGACCAGAAGCCTGTTGAAGACTATCGGCCGCTGAAGAAACGCCATGCTCTGCCAGCGCCGCCCTCAATGTTGCGGTGCGTCTTGGTCCCGCAGCGTGCCTTGCTTCCCACGCTGCCATGACTAGCTTGCCGCACCACAACGATATGGCGGCCATTTACCTGTCGATACGTACACCTCATGCGCTGCAGGCGGCCCAGGCCAAGCTGCAGGAGAGCAAGGATGCCAAAAGCGGGCCAAGCAGGAGGCGGGCAAGGCGGACGAGGACGATCTGTATGTGTACTTGCCGCCCGGCAGTAGCATGCGTGACCCAGTGTCCCTGCCCAACTCCATGAGTGATCCGCTGGACAACCGCAGGGTGAGGCAGGGCTAGGTCTATGTTCTGCTCGGTTGCCTTTCTGAGTTGAACCCCTGTGCAGCTATCTGACGAAGCTGTGTCTTCCACCCGGAAAGTGCTGGCCTGGCGCCTGCTGAAAGCGTGCCTCACCGACTGCCCTGTGTTCATGCTTGCTTTTAGGTGTACTACCGTGACCCCAGCCCCACCATACGGTCCAAGTAAACGGCAGCAGCAGCGAAGTGTGAGGCTGGTGGACCGCAGCTTGGCAAGACTGTCATCAAAGGACGCTGCGCCATAGGATGCCCAGCACAGCAGGAGCACAGGGTTGACGCATTGTCTCCTCCTCGACATATGTCAGCAAAGGCTCGCTCGCCGCACAACCAACACTGTGATTTAGTTCCTGCCCTCTGGCGCTTTTGAGTTGCTCCCTTCTCATGTTTTCTTGTGTATGTTGTGTTTCTTTTCTGTGACATGGCTGGTGTTGTAGAGTAAGTGGCATTTATAGTGCCAAGCTGCTGTGTAAAGCCACCATACCCAGCTCAATTCAGCCTACGCGCAGTGGGGGCTGTGCTGCCGCTGTGCAGCTGTCATCGAGGAGCAATCCAGGCGTCACCATGCTTTCCCAACCTAGTACAGCCCCGTCCACCCATGCGGAACTTACGAGGCTGCTAAATCAAGCTCAGAGGCAGCCACAACAATGCCAGGTTTCATGGGGGAGCTAGCGACATATACTGCCGCACACGCGACTGCTCAGCAGCTGGGATGCCCCGCAGGTTGCCAATGCCCACCGTCCGCGCCTCGCGCCACTGCTGCGCTGTGACGCACTGCACGTGGTGCCAGCGCCAGGGAGGCTGACTCCGTCGGGTCTGGGGTTGTGGCCGCATGCCGATGCGTGCGGTTAGCTCACCAACCAACTGGCCGCATGCAGCACAGGAGCAAGCCGCCTGCGCCAGCTCAGCTCGGAACTCGGTGCGCTGCGGGCGCCTGCCCCTGCAGGATGGCGTGGCACCACAGCTGCCCCGCGCCGGCCGCGTGTCCCACCGCCGCCCCAAGGTGGCACCTCCATGCCCGGGCCGCCAAACAGTGGTCCTGGGCCAAAGCCGAGTCCGCCGCCACCACCAAGGATGCTGGCAGCAATAGCAGACAGGAGGCCACTCTGGGCACTTGCATCTTCTCCTCGGCCTGAAGGGCATACGAAGGGGGAGCTGATGGGCACATGAGCATAAGCAGACATGGACCGCCGTGAACACCATGTCAGCTGGTAGCAGCTGGCTCACCGCTCCTGCGCTGCCAAGGTGCCGACAGCCCTTGCTCAAACTCCGCTCGATGCTCCTCCCACTGCTGCAGCTTGACGCGCCGCGCCTCCAGGTCGTCAGCCGGAAGCTGCAGCGGGCGGGCAGAAGGGATGAGACAGGGGTGGTGGCTACGAGGCGAGCTGAGAGCTGTCCACGCTGTTCCACCAAGCGCGGAAACGGAACTGAGACAGCATGGAGCTGCCACCCTTGCCGGGCACACCAATCATCCCTGGCCTCACCCCTGCCGCCAGCAGCTCCACCATGTTGTCGATGGCGTGCTGCCTCACTGGCGGCGCGGTTGACGCCTTCCTGCGCGGCGCAGGCAAGGCGGTGGCAGCAGTGACGCAACCAGGACGTGCTCAAGCTAAGCGACACAAAGGCCCTGGCCCGGTGCTCTCACCTGCACGACGGGCAATCCTTCCTGCCGTTGCTCAGCCACTGCGCAAGGCATTCCCCGCAGAACCAGTGGCCACAGGGCACCATGGCGTGGGACACCGCCAGCAGCTCCTGCAGCAAGGGGGGCTCATGGCGGTGACGCATGCAGCAGGTACCCACAGAGCGAGCCACGCATGTGCCGCGACCGCCTCGGCCGCAGCCACCCACCTGGCAGATGGGGCACACCATCTCCTGCTGCAGCTGCTCGGAGAAGCTGGTGGAGCGGGGCGCGGGCTCCGCAGCACCCTGTGACGGCCCAGATGCAGAGGGCTCGGCAGCAGGCGGAGCAGGGCGCAGCTGAGCCTCGGGGCTGGGCTTGGCGCGCTTGGGCATCAGCTCTGGTGCCTGCACCACACACCAGCGGCAGCTTTAGGGTGCAACGCTGAGTTTCTCAGAAGCTGAGCAGCATCGGATAACCAAAGAGGCCAAAGAACGTGCCCACAGCCCATCCTCTAGGCATGCCTGCTGCGCGGTGCCGTGGCGGCGCTTGGAGGGGGAGGACGCCGGGCCAGAAAGCAGGTCGACAAAGTCTGTACGCGGCGCCACGCCAGCGCCCGGCTGCTGCTGCGGCTGCTGCTGCTGCTGGGCCACCGGCGAGTCAGCAGTCAGGTCGATCAGGTCAACCATCTCGGGCTCGGCCGCATCAGCCGGCAGCCGCAAAGGTGGAGGCCTGTGCAGTGAGACCGCAGCAGCAGGGTGTGCTGATGGGGTAGCACTAGGCGCTGCACCATCATCAACTGCGACGGTTGCAGCTGGAGCAGCATCTGACGGCTTAATCAGTCCCGACAATCGCTCAGCTCTGGGACGTGCAGCCTCACGCAGCTGCATGGCTGCGGGCGGAGAGAGGCGCTGATGCTCCGCAGACGCGGGCTGGGATGCCTCGTATGCTGCCAAAGCCGCCAGCTCGGCGCTCTCCACGCTGCCGCCGTCCAGGCTGTCTTGTGCTGAGACGCGCAGCTGCTGCACAGGCAGCGTACCGGGCTGGTACGGTACTCCTGCACTGGTGAGTGAGCAAAAGACACATGAGCCGCCTGACCAGCGCCACAGGGTACCAGAAAGCTGGGCACCACAAAGCTGGCCCAAGGCGGCTCAACGTCTGCCAGCTTGCCTGCGGCGGGTTGGGCGGGCTCAGGGGACACCACCTCATCTTCAGCAGCCTCTATGTCGCCGCCTCCATGCCCTTCGCCTCCTGCGACCACTGGCGCAGGCTGTGCGAGCGCCTCGCCCAGCTGGCGGGGTGGGGCAACGGCGGGGCTGAACGAGTAGACCTCCCGCGCCGTCTCATTGCCCGTCAGCACTGCAGTCCCCACAGGCAGCGCAGGGAGGCTGGCGGGGCCTGGTTCGGCGGCACAAAGGAGGCCAGAAACTCGTGCAGGTGTTTGATGCGCCAGACCCAGGGGTTGGGGGCCACCTGTCCCCTGATGGGCACGTGGGTGGGCCCTCCAAAGCTGACCACGTCATTTTCCAGCAGCACCCTGCGACAGGAGGAGCGCAAACTTCATGCTGCAGACAGCACAGAACGGGCCAGCGCCGCCGCAAGGCGGCCATGGCAATGCCGAAGGCGTGGAAGGTGCTCACAGCCGTTGTACACCAGGATGGTGACATCGACAAGCCTGCCGGCCCCACCTTTTGCTGCCCTGCTGCACGCGATGGTCGTTCACGTACGATCCGTTCACAGCGCCCAGGTCCACCAGCTGCAGCTGGCCTGCCACTACCTCCAGCAGCGCATGCCGGCGAGACATCTGCATTTCGTGAGCAAGTGAGCAACCCGAGGGCAAGGCACAGAAACCGCAGGTGTTCAGGTGGCAAGGACAGCGCACCATGTTGATCAGTTTGTCCTGAACTCGTTTGTCCATGGGTGCAGCGCCATTCAGGGTGATGGCAGACACCTCGTTGCCCTCAACCCGCCCCACACGCACGCTCCCTCCGCCAGAGGCAAAGGCTTGCTTCAGCCTTACGTCCACCGCTGGGACTGGGTGCACAGCGACCAACATGATTCCGTTTTGGGACTTGGTGATGGTGGCTGCAAGACAACAATTGCTCAATTCAAGTCTTTGAAGCGCAGGCACCTGAGTTCCCACGGTCGGTGCGGCGACCCAACAGCGGCAGCTGGCTGTGGCAGCATAGCCCGCTGCTCCACAGCGATTATCATCAATGCAAGTTCTGCCACTGAGATTTATCGCAGCAGTTCAGGTGTGTCAGGAGGCGCACACCTCGACTGGTTTACCGACCCCTCGGGGGTTTTCAAAGCGCCGCCATCAATGTCCTTCCAGCGGAACAATCACACGACACACTTGCGGCCTGAGCACAGATCGCTCGCCTGCACCCTTTAAGACCGACAGCTGAAACTGGCGACAGACCTGTGCGAACACGGCGCCAGCAGGCAAAGGTATACACAAGATGGGTGCGACAAACAGAAAGCAGGAATAGCTTGAAGTGGGACACCGCGCTCTGCCGCGCTGGGGGAGCTGTGCCTCTGTTCTGGACAGTTGCTTGATTGAGTCTTTGCAAGCCATGTGGAATGGTGCCATTACATGAATTGTAGTCATTCTCTTTCCTTGTTCTGGGTCAGCAGCCGCATGCGCTCACGTAACGACATGCGCGCGACTGGCACTGAGTCATCTTTTGCAGCTTCGGCTGCTGCATGCCTTGCAGCCGCTTGCAATCGCTCTGCGTTTGGTGAGCCCCTTGCACCGTGTACTGCTGCAGGTTTCTGAGACGCTGTCGCTGGTGCAGGCTGATTCGCGGCTGAATGGATGGGCGCAGGCGGAGACGGTACAGCAGGTGGGCCGCCAGCACGTGTACCCAGATTGGGAAAGAGGACGTCAAACATGAGTGCCTGCAGATATGGCTTCAAATCGGCGCTTTGGGAAATACCAGTGGCGAGAAAGAGGGGAGCAAGAGGGGCGGGCGGGTTGTAGCGTGCCCCCACCCCCCGCCCCGAGCCCCTGTTGATCCCTGGAGCAACGTCAGCCGACAAGATTCTTGCGCAGATGACCCGTGGCAGCAAAGTGCAGCTGGATTTCTGGTTATTCACCTGTGGTGGAGGTGCCCCACCGCCGTTTGGCTCGCCAGAAAGCTGCTGTGCGCCAATAGGGCTGCCCAGTGCTGTATGTTGAGTGTCTTCTGCTGCGGCAGCTGCTGCTGTCCCTGCCTTTTGCAAGCTGGGTTCAGTCGTGTGTTGCGCAGGCACCAGGGCTTCAACCGCGACGAGGGCTGGGTCCTCCGCCTCCTCCGGCTTCACCGCAATGGCTGCCTCGTCAACATCCTCCTGCTTCACTGCAGCCCTGCGGGCCACCCGCATGCCGCGACCTGGAGGCCGAACCACAAGCCTGCTACTCACGCCACCATCGCGGCCTGGTGCTGCCTGGGAGCCTTGCTCTCCTGCCTTGACAGCAGCACGGGCGCCCCTCGCGGTCGCTGGCTGGACGTCGCAGCAGTCAAGGCTGCCCGGCCGCGGCTCGCGCGTGTCGCAGCGTGGGTTGGCGACGGCCCCTGTCTCCCCTCGCTGCTGGCCGCCATGCGGGGAGAGAGCTTGGGGACGAAGGGCTCCCAGGGCCAGCTGTCGAGGTTGTCCGCGTGGGCAACGTCCAGCGCATAGCCTGCGCCGCAAGGCACCACTAGGGCAGCAAGCCCGGTGGCTACATGCCACAACAACACAGAAGGGTGCGGGCATCCAACCTTCAGCCCCCAACCGCGAGGCCCAGATGGTAACGTGCAGTTCTGATGCGTGCAAGTGCTCACCTGCCTCCGAAGCAAGCTGGGCGGTTTCCAGGCAGCTGCGCAACCAACTGCAAGGATGCAGACGTCGCAAACCTCAACCTCGTCTGATCACTGTGGCTCACCCGGAACAGGCAAGCCATTGTGTCCCGCGCCGACCTGTCGGTCACTAGGTGCACGCCGCCTGTGGCCAGCTTGAGCTTCAGGGTGGCGACAGCCGGCGCTCCTCCTGCCTGCTCGCTCACGGCACGCAGCAGCGTGTCAGGCTCCACGGCCGCCGCGCTGAGACCAGCGCTTGGAGGCGTCTGCTGTCTGTGGGGCAGCGTGAGGCCCACTGCGTGTGTCACAGGTGAGCCGAGGTTCCTTGCTACCCTGGCTCCCAGAACGCGAGCCTCTGCCCCTATGCCGCTGGCCTGCTGCTGCTGCAGCCGTGCTTGCAACGCAGCCGCCTGCTGCACAATGCTCTGCACGCTGGGGAAGCGCTGCACGTTGCTGCCGCAATGCGGGTTTGGCCAAGGTGCCCGGCCAGTGCCAAGGCGGAGCACCAGGATGCAGCAACTGCGCAAGCATGAGAAGCGGGATCCTCCCGTCCAATGGTGGCAAGCTGCGCATCCAAGTAAGCCGCCAGCGCATGCGAAGCATCTTGCCCATCGTGCAGCTTGCCCAGCTGGTGCTGCGCCTGCAGTCGCGCCGTGGCCAGAAGCAGCGCAGGATCTTCAGCATGAGCTCCTGAGCAGACACGGAAGGCGGCGCATGCTGGGGCAGCGTGCCATTCCTCCCCGCCGCACCTGCTTCACACGCTCATCCTCGCCTCCCTCAAACTCTGACTCCTCTGCCAGCTTGGCTGCCAACATGGAAGGGTTGACGAGGCCCGGGCGCACAGTGCGGCGCAGCAAAGTGGTCACATCAGCTTCGTCCACATCTGCAGCAAGGATTGAGAAGAAGGGAATACAGAAAGATAGAAGGACCAGACCAACCTTATGTTTCGTTACAAGGCAGCAGGACAAGGCAGCAGTCTTGCCCTCGTGCAAGAGCAGCAGTCTTGCTCACCCTCCCAATAGGAATCGCCCATGCTGTCCACATTATTTGGGTCTGCCTGCAGACGCTTCGCGACAGGAAGTGAGGGCCCGTAATGCCACAGGCACACCGCATCCAACACGTATCACACTGACTGGCAACGGCGCTCACCACCAAGCTGGCGCTGCTCCTGTGGATGAAGTAGCGCGGCCTGAGCGGCACTCGCCGCCCCTGGAGGCGGCACTCCAGCAGCCAGGCGATGCTGACGACGTCGCGGTCCTGGCTGATGTGGCCCTTTACCTTTGTCCCGGACTCGTCACCTGCAGCGGCACTTGTGCCGCATGCACCAAGGTCTGCCTCTGCATGCACATCAAGCGCCACAACAAGGCTGAAGCAGGCGGGTGAGGCAGTGGCAGCGCACCTGCCAGGATGTGTGTGATGCCGGAGTTGGCGGTGAAGAGGACGCGCACCTCGCCGCCTAGCTGCTTGACAACCTGCTCCACTTCCTTCTTACTGCGCAGGGAAGCCCACAAGAAGCTTGAGAAGAAGCAGGTCACACATTGGGTCATGCACCTAAGCATGAAGTGCACGTGCCTGTATGGGCAAGCAAGCGCAGCAGCCTGGGCTCACTTGTAATCTCCATAGTTGGCAAACACGATGTGGCAGCCCTCCAGCGCATTACTCTCCACATCAACCTGCGCTGACCAGCGGACCAAGACATGGCTAAGAGCTGGCATTCGCAGGGCAGCATGCCTTGGCGAGTGACAGAGCGGTACCCATTGCCATCAAACCCGTTGCACGTATGCCAACACTTGATTCACATCTGCGCGTGCGCCCTTGCCTGTGACAGGTCCGTTGGGCGGGCTGCAGGCACCACCTGCAGGCTGCCCTTGGGCCGCTTGGCAGGCCGCTCCCTCCTGGTGCCGCGCTTGCGCTTCTTCCCATCGTCCGCCACCTGCGCAATAAGCTCCCGAATGCGCTGCCTTGCAGGCGCAGGAGGCTATGCGCACGCAGAATGGAAGCGGCACGCCAGCGGCATGCGCTGCTGCGGATGGCAGGTGCTGCCGGGGTGGTGCCAACCTGCGAGGGGGCGCCCATCTCCACATCCGCCTTCTGCCGCTGCTGGTCCACCAGCTCCTGCAGCTCGCGCGTGGTGCTGGCCATGCTGCCCGCCTTGTCATCCCTGCGTGCCACGTCCGCCAGACTAGAAGAGGTGAAAACAGGCGCACAAGGATGCCCTATGCCACAGTGCGATTTCCGGAATGACAAACACAGCGCTTGCCTGATGGCCTGGATGATGGGGAAGCGCAGGGAGTAGCCTGTGGCAAACTGCTTGGAACGTATGGTGCGGAGGTCTGCTTGGACCTGCATTTAAAGGTGGGGTACAGCGCCCGCGTAAAACACCCTTGGCCACGTCAGCACCCAGCGCACATGATCGCAACAAGGCCAAGGCTACCTTGAACACGACGCTCTTTTCTGGGTCTGTGATCCACACGTCGGGCTTCTCCCGGCCAGTGATGCTGCAAGCACCCCCAACAAAGGGGCAAGCTTTGCAGACGTGGCAACCAGAGCAGCAAGCACGTCGTCCACTGGCTGCTCCTCACTTGTAGATGCTGGGTGGCGAGCGCCCGTCGGCCTCCACGCACAGCGGGGTGATCTGCTGGTGCACGCGCTCCCGCTCCGTCTCATTGAGCCCGCTGCCCACCTGCAGCATGTGACAGCACGCTCGTGCCTCGAGGCAGGCAGCACTTTGAAACACAAGCTCACGCCTGCCCAGCATCCCCAGATCAGCCCACCCCCACCAAGCACACAGACCCGGCAGAAGGATGTGTAGGAGGAAGGCGCCGAGCTTGTTGATGCAGATGGATCCGCCAGAGCCAGCAGGTACTGCGTGTACAGCCCACCACGCCCACCCTTGCCACCCCTGCAACACACCAAGCGGCCAATTTGCGTCCGTAAACCTAGCGAAACTGCAAGCTGGTGCGCAGGTAAGCGTTTCCTGTAAGGCGGCGCAACTGTGGTGTCGCGGCTTTGCAGGACAGCCTGCACCCACCATGCGCCGATGGCCACACAGTCCAGCTCGATGCCCTTCACATAGTCTGGCTTGATCCTGCGGGGTGGCGGGTACGCATGGCAGTGCAGCGCGCTGGCTTGATGCCAACGACTTGCCAGGAATTGGGCGCACCGTCCCCACCCCTGGGCACCCTCACTTGATCCAGCTGTTGGAGAAGCGCTCGTTCGGGTGCCACTGCGAGTCCAGGGCCTTGACAACGATTCCCTCCTCACGGATGCGGGCCATCTGCGGACGGGACACAGGCACCCATCTCAGCCGCACGGTCAGCAGTGCCAGCGTGCACACGAATGCCGTGCAGCTCCGCACCCAGCCCACCTCTGCCAGCATGCTCGATATGTCCTCCTCCCCCTTGCCCAGCCGCGAGGCCAGCATGCCGCCAATGTGGGTCTTGCCAGGCAGCAGCGGCACCATGCGGCCGCACACGGCGCTGCCCGCCAGCGGGCGTGCCTCGCCGGGCAGCACCGCCGCTTCCAGCATGCGCTGGCGCTCCCTGAGGGGCAGCTCGTTCACGCCGCTGTCGCCGTTGTGCAGGATGTCAAAGGCGATGTACCACAGCTCGCAGTGCTGCCGGGGGAGGCAAGCAAGCATGTGGGGCAGAGGGTCTACTGATGAGACAACGGTACGTACCCAGTACATTCACACGTTTAACAGCAGACCGGCTGCAGCCTGAGTGAGAGTCCGGCAGTGCTGCTGCCCCTCCCCTCCCCGCCCCTCACCCACCCCGATCAGCGGCGCCTCATAGTCGGCATCAACCACGGCTGCATGGTCTTCATCCACCTCGTTGTACTGAATGGGCGGCAGGGATGGGGGCTGCACTGCGGAGCTGCTACGAAACAGAGCATGCAGCGTGAAGCCAAGCACACGGTTGGAGCCAGAGAAGCAGTCAAGGGCACATGCCGCGCACCTCTAGTACGTCAACCGCAGACTTCTTGTCTCGAATCGCAGTGACCAGAGGCTTGATACTGCCAAATGTTTCAAAGCATTGCCTGCTGGGCAAAGGCCGGCGGACGATGCAAGCAGCAGTGGTTCGGAACTGTCAGCTGTTTTGTGCGGAGCACAGCGTTGTCCCACCTCTTCTTGTTCCAGACCACCATCTCGCCATCGAGGATGCAGGTGCCCTTGGTGTGGCGCTGAATGATTTCGTCAGCCACACTATGCATAATAAGAGGAGCAGCACATGCGTCTGAGATTGTGACAGAGCGGGCGCCGCCGTGACGCTGAGCCCCTGGCAGCTGCAAAGACAGGGTGAGGAAGCTCGCCTCGCCAGCCATGCAGCAGGCACCGCCGCGCTCTCACTCGTAGCTAGACTTTTCTGCATGCTCGATGGCGCGGCGCGAGTAGTAGGATATGTCGCCGGCGGCGGTGCGGTGCACCTGTATGCGCTCGCCTGCACGTCAGCAGGGCAGGGACCGTGTGAAGGGCCAGGGGCGGGCAAGCCAGCGGCGCAGCGCTGGACCTCAGCCCTGTGGGTGGGTCCCCGCAGCCGGCCCCACCATCAAACTTGACCTCCACCACAAACTCGCGCAGAGCGCCCTCCTGGTCGTGCATGCGGCTGAAGGCCCAGCGCACGCTGTTGCTGGCCAGCGCCAGCTGCGGCCGCACAGGCACGCCGGGCTGCATGCTCTGCAGCAGGGAACCGTCAACCGGCGGCGCATGGAGAGTCGGTGGATAAGCGGCCAAAGACGTAAACCTGGGCCCCCTTAAGACTGAATGACAGCAGCACAGCCAACAATGCTGGGCCCCAGTCATTTGCAGATGCAAAGGCAGGTCCCGATGCAGCCTGCCCGTGAGTGATCACCGTGTTGTAGCGGCGGTGCGTGTCGGTCATCTGGTTGAACACAAAGGCCAGGTCCATGCCGCTGTTGTTGTAGTACTGCTCGGCGTCGGGGTGCCAGGCGCTGAAGATGGTGCCCTCGCCCGCGTTGATCTGCGGGGGAAGAGGGGCAGGGGCAGCCAGCGAGGCCTTGGGCTTGCCGCAGGCAGCGCAACGGCAGGACCCGTGCGCAGAGGCACAGGCACTAGATGTGCAGACCCGCCTTCAGGTTCTTCAGTATGATCTGCACAATCCATGCCATCTGGTCAGGGGTGGTGATCTGCACGTCAAGAGCAGGTTGACAAACGGTCAGATTGTGCGCCGCAAACAGGCGCATGCCCTCCAGTTTCGATAAGCCCTCGCATGCTCAGGTGCCCCACTGCGCCTGGATCAGCCCCCTCAGGATGATGGCCTGCTCGGCAGTGTTCCCCGCATGCGCCGCGAGCCGGTCCAAATCCTCGTTCAGGCGGCCGACCTTGAGCGTCTTGAGGCGGGCGGGGTCGCCGCCCGGGTCAATCATGCACCGATCGTTGAAGATGGTCTGGCAAAGGATGGATAGGCAGCAGCGGAACCAGTTTAGGTGGCAACCTTTGCAAAGCAGGAGCGCGAGTGCACGATATAATCATCAGCTCAGTGACTCCAGCTCTTGTGAGCAAGCCGGCCCTGCCTGCTCACGTCTTTGAGGACAGCAGCAAAGTCTCCAGCCGCCTTTGACCCGGGACGCTTCCACTTCTCAATGACGGAGGCCTCCCGGCTCTTCTTGTCCATACCCGCGGCCCGCAGCATCACCTCGGACAGCTTGGATTCCAGCAGCTTGTAGTTGCCGCGGGCGCGGTCCAGCTGCAAGCAGGGCAGACACTAGTGAACCAGCCTGTTCCATTGTGGCCGGCAACGCATCCGTGCGCTGCAACACTTCAATGTTCACCTGCGGAAGCACAAGTCGGAACACAGAATAGCCGTCATGACTGCTCTTGTCTATATTGTACTGAATGAACTTCCTGCAGGGTGTAAAGGGAAATCGCGCAAAAACAAAATCTATCAGGCGATGCACCCAGCCTGGGGCTGCAAAAGAACGTCTCCTGGCAGGCACAGGTCTGCCACGAATGTTCCAGCATACCCACTTTACGTAATCCTGACGATTCTTCTTGATTCTCTTGCAGCCCTCGAAAAAAGCAACCAGGGTCTGGAAGCTAAGCTCGCTGGGGGTGACGGTGCGCCGCCCGCCAGCGGCGGTGCTTGCCATGCCGCTAAACCGTCGTCAACGAGCCGTGGCAGCAGTACAAGTTTTGCCGAGTGCTGATCTGATATTATCACGGCATTGGTTCCTGCAACTGGCTGCAATGCTGAGCGCGAGTTGATCCGTGCGAGACTGCGCTGCAAACCCGGTCTGAGTAGCACAGTACAAGTGGAACCAAGCGTTGTTGAAGGTAATTGCAAACCTTGGAAGCGGCGTAGCACGGTGGTGAGTTCTCGAAGTACGAGAGGGCCCAGGTTGTGTACTGCAGCCTCTTGGACACCTCCTGCTGCTTGGTTAAAGCTTCGATCCTTACATCACCCCAGCCCCCTGGAAAACATCCTGCTCTATTTCGACACTCTGTGATCCTTACATCACCACCAAGCTTATAGGCCCGCACATGCCAGACACTTGCACAAGGGCTTGCGCCTAGAGGCACCGCGCCAGCTCCTGGAACTCGTTCTTGCAGCGCACAAGGCCCTCCACGCGCTTTGCCAACGTGTCGCGACCCGTTTCCAGCGCCGACAGCACCCCCGCCGCTGGCAGAGGATGAGACAGCATACAGATGATTGAGTGAAAGCGGCAGTTAAAAGGAAGCACAGAGTGTCACATTGTATTTTGCCAGCGACACAGCTCCCAGCCACGTGCCCACCCGTGAACAGGCCCATGAAGTTTTCATCAGTGCGGCCCACCATCTCCACACTCAGCTCTGCTGACAGCTGGCTGCTGAGGGGCTCCAGGAATGCGCTCTTCAGCGTGGCTGGCGCCGCCTGGCAGGCAACGGTTTGGCGGATGCGTCCAAACAGCCGAGCTGCCTGCATGTTGCATCGAGCCCAAGTTCACTGACCAAGCAGCAAAGCAGCCTTAACCAAACTATAATCTCCTGCACCAAAACCCCAAGGTGCGCACCTCGTGGCAGACGTTCAGGTATGCGCTGCCGGCAGGGGGAGGTGGGGCGACCGCAGTGCGCGGCATCTTTGCCACCCTGCCCTTGCCAGGCGAGTCTTCGTCCACGTTGCGCCCAGCAGCAGCAGCCAGCGCTGCCCGCCGCAGATGGTCTGGCTTGTTCACGGTAAGCGCATCCGGGGAAGGCGTCTCGGGGACCGTCTGCATAACACTCGCACGCATGTTAGCCTGCCGGACCCCAGGGAATGCGGGGCAGACGACACCAGTTCCACCCACCTGCTGTGTCTCTGCAAAGGCGGACGGCCCATGCCAGGCTCGTTCTCGTCCGCGCCGCGCGCCACGCCTTCACTGTTGTCGAACACAGATGGCGTGTCGTCCGTGAAGCTGTGCTCTGCATGACCAGGGCCTGCCACATGTTCTGGGTGTGTGCTGGAGGCAGACAGCATCCTTGGGGCCTGCTCCCACCTGCCAGCATGCCCATGGCAAACTCCGACGTGGCAGTCTGCAGGTGGTGGCGCACAATGCCCTTGCACCGCTCCTCCAGGCCATGCACAAAGGCCTGGAAGGCGGAGCGCAACGCGGCGTGGAAGGCCACATACGGGGCCAGGCGCTCAAACCCTGCACACAGCAAAAGGGGCACCATTAGGCGACAAACTTGGGCTCCTACACCACACCTGTTAAAATTTTGAACCAACATAAAACAGCAGACATGCCTGAGCCACGCTGCAGTTGAGCCTGCTCCGCTGCAATGTCGAACGCCCGCTTCACCACCGCCCCCAGTCGGGCGCAGGCCGCGTCCAGCAGCGGCTCCAGCGCCTCCCGTGCTGCCCCGCGTGCCAGCTCCTCAGCAGCCTTGGCCACCCCTCCGCCATTCCTGCAACGTGCAGCATGGTCAGCCGTGCATGGCTGACACAGCCTGGAACAAGGCGTGGAGGCCAGCACATTGGCCTTTCGATGCGGGGGTGCACCTGCCCTTCAGCGCCAGCAGGATGTTGGCGACCCGGTCGCGCTGCACTGCAGGGAATTCCAAGCACTTGGCCGCCTCCTGAAACTCCTGTAGCACGCGCTCAAAGGCGGCGCCGCCAAACAGGCGCAGGCCCGCGTTTGCAGGCCGCACCGCAGCCGTCACCCCAGGCCACTGCAGGGTATAGGGTGGATGATCGAGTCATGCCAGGAAATGAAGGATTATGCAACACTTGATCTGTTGTTCAAGCTGCATTGAAGGAGGCCATTCAGACTCACGCTGCCACCAGCCCCCACAGCCGCCCGCTCTTCTTCCGTGGTCCAGCCTGCATGGCGCAGGAAAAGCAGGTCTAATGTGGGAGACCACGCACCCAACATCTGCTTGCAGCCAGCTACGACATCCTTTGCGATCCAGCCAGGCGGGGTTGCGCAGCTCATGCGCTCACCAAACGACATGGGGTCTGCCACCGGTGAGCCCTCCAGGAGATCCTCCACCTTGCCCGCGAGGGCCAGGGTGTACTGGATGGCTGCAAGCAGCAGACCAACCTTCTGATGAAACCCAAGCGCTGCGCTGTCCAGCAAAAGAGCAAGCCGGAACAACAGCTACATAGTCAAGCGAAAGGCAGCAACGCACCAGCGCGGCGCAGGGACACCACATCCCCGGCCTCCTGCAGCTTCCTGTCAGCAGCCAGCAGCTCCTTGGCCACCATCTCGCAGCGCTCCTGCAGCAGCGCCAGCGTGGCGGGGGCTGCGTCGCGATAGCGGCGAGCCAGCTCCTCCTCCAGGAACCTGCAAAGCAACGCAGGGGCCGACAGTGTGCGGTGAACACTGCTAGGATGGTTGCCTGCTGCCACTCTAGCCGCAGCCCAGCCCTGCAGCCACTGTCTCCCACCTCCTCAGGTTGCCAAAGCCGATGCGGGTGCCAAAGCGCTCCTCGTCAAAGCCACCAGCAATGCTCTCCCTCAGGTGCCGCTTGACGCCTGCGTCCACCTCCTGAATGGCGCGTCGCCAGTCAGCGCTGGTGGAGGCACCCGTGCTTCGGTCCTTGGGCAGCGCCACAAAAAAGGGCTTCACATTTGGCGGCAGATAGCCGGATGCGCTTAGGTACTGCAGACGAAGGAGGGCAACTGGGTAACGACTGCATACATGTCAGTAAGAAAGCGACGTGCAAGCGCCCACCTTGTCAACCTCCCATCGCTCGCTAAACTCCTGCACATGGAACAGCAACAGGCATTCAAGCCATGACTGTGCAATGCACATTGATGAAAAGCAAAAATTCCCAGCACAGCAGCAAGAACGAGACCTTGAGTCGGTTGTCAAACTTGCTGGCCACCATGACTGCACGGGATTGGCGCAGGTAAGAGTTGAACACTGGCAGACACATTGTTGATGCGGTTCCAGGGCTATCGTCCCTGCCCTCCTTCATCACCTGTGCGCTGAAAGTGCGGATCCACTTCCTGGATGATGTGCATCCACAGGCTGCTGCACCACTCCACGCTGCTCTGCTGCAGGAACAGGATGAGGCGGTGCGGCGGAGCGCACTGCAAGGCAGGGGGAGCGGCAAAGGTGGATGTCAGTGAGGAAGCAAGCACCCTCAAAGCAATGATGCAAGGGGGAACAGGCGCGTTACCTGTGCCTTGACCATCGCCAGAATGTCATCGGGGTGCTGTCTGCCTCTCCCTTGCGTGCCTGCGCCAATGCAGCCGCCAAGAACGGAGGTCAGGCGACTGCGCTGCAAGGCTATGACACGGGAGCTCAGCCTCACAGCAGCAGGTCACCTTCAAAATGAAGCCTGGCGTGTCCACGATGGTCAGGTTGGGTGCATAAGAGAACTCGGCGCGCATGACGATGGGCTGCATGGCAGCAGCACAAACGACGGCGATTGACCCACCTGCAATCACAGGCCCGTGCAGACAAACGGTGCCCTGGCTCACCTTGCTGCTGACTGTGGCGCCCAACTTGCGCAGGTGCACCTCGGTGCGCTCGCGGATGGCCTCAGCAATGTTGGCCTCTGGGATGACGGGCCCATAGTCGTCGTTGTCCTCGTCTTGCAGGCGGCACCGGGGCTCCGTGGCCGAGGGATCATGCACCTGCACGCCTGGCGGCAGAGCAGCTCAGCTGTCTGTGCGACCCTGCCAGAACAGCCGCCTGAGCGCCCCGCCACCGGCAAGCTGGGGGCGCACCATTTGGACGATGAGGGGCCGCCTGGTGCCCATCTCCACCTCCTTCACGTTGAACCGGAACTGCATGGCCCAGAATGTTCCATGTTGGTGGTGCAAAGCATCCGCGCAGTGCAACCCATCCTCACCCCCAGGAAAGCCTCCAGCAGGCTGCTCTTGCCGTCCGACTGCCCGCCAATGGCCACAATCTCCGGGATAGGCAGCTGCTCGCCAAATGCCACTGCTGCAGCCTGCAAGCGCGAGTAAGCTTCATAGCGGATTTTGCTGGCCGGGTTGTCAAAGATGTCTTGCGCCTGGCTCTGTCGCCCTGCCATGGCTGCCTGCAAGCAGCAAGACGCCATTTTTCAATCACTGAAAACAATGTCACACCGAGGGCTGATGTTTCGTCGCCACCGGGCACCCGGCAGTCGCTGACAGGCGGCTGTCAGTGGCGAGCTGTCCAGCGGACTCCTTCAAAACATGCGGCAATGCATTATGCCGGCACCACGATCGTGAAGTTCACCTCGAGGCTGCGGGCGGCCCCAAAGTGCGGGCAGGAGCCGCTCAAACGGAGTGTGCGTTCGCAGCTGCCTGCACAGAAGGTCGGTTCGATGGAAGTCTTCTGCTTATAGAGGGCTCGCTAGATTCGGTGAAGGAGCGAACATCGAAGGGGCTTCACCTCGGCCTGCAGTACACCCGCAGTGCAGACTGACGGAATGGTCAATTGGGGGACTTACTGAGACAATGATGTCGGTATGAGTGCTTTGCAGTCATGAGCTCAGTGGACGACATATGGGCGGCGCTGAAGGCAAAGCAAGCTCCCACTTCCAGGAGGGCGGGCGTCACTCTATCCGGCCTTGCTGGACTACCGGGCATATCTACTCAAGTGCGTGTGTCGGACAAAAGCAGGGCCAGGCAGCAGTCGGCTCCCAAGCCAAGCTTCATCGCGCAGCTAGAGCCGCAGCAACAGGCCCAGGCGCCTGAAAATGTGGAAGCATCGCTCACTGCTCTACTGGTGGGTTCAGGGCCCAGTTGCTTGCAAGTATGCTGGGCAACACTCCACCAATGATGTCGGGGTTTGACCGGCGCCACCATGCCATCTTGCTTGAAACGTACAATGTAATCTGACCTTGCAATATGTATGCTTGTCTTACAGGCCACGCTGCAGCGTGACATCAATGGTCTGAGCGACCCTGACCGCGCTACGCGCAGACGGGCGGTAAGCAGTCCACCCCCGCCTCGTGTGCAGCTGCTCACTGGGATACTGGAGGCAGCTTGACCGCATTGTGCCGCATTTGCACGCTGCAGGTGGAGAAGCTGCAAGCAGCCTTGTTTGGCGGCGGAAGTATTGCAGCCGACGTATTGCAAGCGGCTGTAGCTGGCCGGCTCCTGGTGTTGGTTGTGCGGCTGCTGGCCGACCCTACTGAGAAATGCAGGGAGCTGGCGGCCGGTTTCCTGGCGGCTGCTCTCCAAAGCCTGCCCCAGCCTGCTGCGCTGTGGCCAGTAGTTGTTCCGGCACTTGCGGAGCGGGTGGGCACCCCACCTGTGCAAGAAGAGTCGGAGGAGGTCAGGCTGGCGCTGGCTGAGCTGGTGGCGGGGCCCCTGCTGGAGCGTGCTGGGCACCCAGCACCAGCGGGCCTGCTGCCAGCTCTGTGTGCCACCGTATGCTGCCAGCTGCAAGACACATTCGCAGAAGTGAAGAAGGTATTCCTGCATGATTCAAATCTCTCACGTAGGCACACCACGAAGCCGCTGATGCATACTTTCATGCTGCCTTGCAGGCAGCCTGCGCTTCCGTCATCAGCTTGACACGCTTGGCAGGGCCTGACCAGCTGCCCCAGGCCCTGCAACAGCCGCTGGTGCTGGCTCTGGCTGTAAACCTAGGCCATCAGCATAGCCGTGTGCGGTTGGCCAGCCTGCAGGCCTTGGATGCCCTGGTTCAGCACGGCACACCTCTGGCGCTGCTGCAGGAGCACGTGCTCCCAGCAGTTTTACCGCTTGCGCATGACCATGCGCCCGCCATTCGTGCCACGCTCTTCTCTGCGGCGGCGCAGTGGGCTGGCAGTGATGTGGCAGCTGAAGATGCAGCTGACGAGGGACGAGCGCTCAACCAATGCAGAGCCGCTCTTCCCTCGCTGCTGCCCTTGTTGCTATTGGGCCTCACAGATGAGGTGGAGGCCATTCGCAGCCGCACTTACGCCCAGCTGGAGAACATTGGCGCCCGCATGGCCTCTGCGGTGAGCTTTCAGCTGTGTGCCTGTGAAGCTACATGCATGGAGGCATGCAGCTGCTCACATGGATTGTCTTTAGCATTCCCACAGGCGGTCCCAGACGACCCTGCAGCCTGGCACCCAAGTCAAGTTCCTGGCTACTGCCATCCATTCTCCTCTTCGCGGCCCTCCGCAGCCACTCGCTCAGTGGTGCAATCCCAGTTATCCCGCCTGCTGCAGCATTCTTTGAAGGAGCTCAAGGAATGGACGGGTGCGCCTATGATTATGCTGTTGTGCTTTTGCTGCGTGCAGTCGCTGAGGCTTCAGCTGCCGAGCCGATGTTTTTGACCTGTTCCATGCAGCCATCCTGCGTGCGGAGGCGGCGCGAGTCCTCCGGGCGTCTCTCATCTTTGCCCAGGCAGAAGTGCTGCCCCACCTGCCCGCCGTCATGCGAGGTGTGCATGGAGCCCTGGCGGACGACGACGCAAGTAAGCAGCAAGCGGGCGACACCGTAGGAACTTGCATGAATCGCTGCCATCATCGCAGGCTGGTTGAGCACCTTGTTGTTGCTTCCCCGTAGGTGTCGCAACCCATGCGGTGGGCTGCGCTCACGTGCTGGGCGTGAACCTGCCAGCCCGGCACTGGATGCCCCTTGCAGCTGAGCTCGTGGCTGAGGAGCAGCAGAGCATGGCATCACGAACAGCGGCCCTGGTGCTGCTGTCAGCGCTCCTGCACGCAGCATCCCGGGCGCGGGCGGAGGCAGACGCAGCCAGCCTGGACCTGTGCGTCAGTACACTGGCCAGATCGACAGCGCTGGCGGCTGCAGCAGATGCGGGTGCAATGCGACGGCAGCTGCTGGCAGCCTGCTCCAACCTCATACAGTGGGCGGGCCCAGGCACGTCCCGGGTGGCTGCCCAGCTGTTCGGCGTGTTGCTTCATCTGTGGTCGATCGATCTTGAGACTTCCGAACCTGCATCCGCGGATCTCAAGCCACATGGCGCTGATGACAAGGGTGGTGACAGCACATCACTTCTGACCCTGGGCCAGCTGGCGCGCGTGCTGGGCCAGCCTGCACCGGCGCAGCTGTGCCAGCTGTATGCGCCAGCGGTGCTGCAGGATGCAATCAAGGTGAGCCGAGGTTCTGCCTCGGGCGCTGCTTGTTGCAGTGTGTCGCGCCCTCATGCCCTGCCGTGCTCTTCCTCTGCAGCATCACGAGCAGTGGAGCCATGGCCACCCTGGGTGGCGCACCCTGTCCTCGCTCCTGCGCCTGTGCGATGACGTGAGCCTGCTGCAGCTGTGGTCCCAGGCAATGCCCGCCCTGGCGGCCCTGGCTTCCGCTCACAACCGCGACTCGATGCTGCGGCTGGAACTGTTCCAGCTGCTGCTGGTGCTGCTGGATGATGACAGCAAGGCAGCCGCCTGGCAGCAGCTCAGCGTGGGAGGCAACTAGTGCTTCAACTGCTCGAGCCTGGCCTGGTGTGGCATGCGGGCCGCGTGGCAGCGGCGATGCGCCTGACTGCGCTGTCGGCGCTGGCATCGCTGCTGGCCCACAAACGCCTGCCGGCTGACCAGCTTGCAGACTTGGCATGCAGCAGGGGGTCCGAGGCAGCGGAGTCTGGCACTGCAAAGCTGGAGGGTCTGCTGGCTCGGGTGGCATCCTGCATGGATGAGGACCATGAGCCCGACACGCGCCAGCTGGCTTGCCACGTGATCGAGCTGCTGATGAGCTCCGGTGAGCGGATGGTGGGGAAGGTGCAGGATGGTATCGTGTGCAGCTGCGATGCGACTGCTTGCAACGCTCTCTCACTCTGCTTGTGCCTCCCTGGCATGCAGCTGGCATGCACATGCCTGTGCAGTGCCTGCTGCCGCTGCAGCCAGAGCTCCTCAAGCGGCTGGACGACAGCAGCAACCGTGTACGGATTGCGGCATGTGCTGCCCTGCTGTCGTGGCTGCACGCTGTGCTCGCTGCGCCAGGTGCCCTATGTGATGCCGATGCCAGCGGATTGGCAAACAGCCTGCTCATCCACCTTGACGACCCAGACATCGAGGTTGCGACAGCAGTTGCACCGGTGCTGGAGCAACTTGCAATTGCTCGCCCGGGCGTCAGGCCAATGGCTGAAGCGGTGGCGGGGCAGCAGCGGCAGCATTCATTGCTTGCCGGCATCCTTGCTGCTTGCAATACATCCTCTGCTGCTGGCCAGCAGATGTAAGCCTTAACGGGTCATGATACAGGTGGCCGCGACCGGCAGCCGGTGCAAGCAAAAAGAGCACAGAAAGACTGTACAGAGGGCAATAGGCAATGAATGCTGTAAAGAATGGCATAACTGCTGAGGTGTTGATATAGATTCATCAATGAGATTGCTCAAAACTGTTGGCGTTGTAACGACGTGCGTCAAAGCGGGCTGGACGCTCGCGTGCTCTCGCTTTCAGAGCAGGCGCAAGGCCAACGCCTCATCCTCGTCAACCGGCACCTCAGCGGCGGTGGCAGGGATGCTGGGGAAGGGAATGTCGCCGCGGTAGGCTAGCAGGGCTTGCTCCTGCAAAACCGCAGAGAGAGGCGCGTGGTGAGCAAGCTTGCAGCGGGGCAACACACCCAGCCGCGCCGGGTGAGCATGCCTCCCATCCAGGGGGCCTGCCACCGCCCTGACCTTCGCCTTGGCCTCGATCATGACGTCCAACTCCGCCTCGTGGCCATGCAGGTTGATGGGCCCGCGCACGTAGTCGCTGTGCGCATGCGGCTTGCGCCCCTCCTGCGGAGGTGGGTCCAGCAGCAGCACGCATGCCTTGAGATGGCACCAAGGGACCGACATGAGGGGCGAGAAGTCGGCAGCTTCAGACAAGCGATGCGAGCAGAAGCTGTGCAGACTCCTCCTCCAGCCCAAGCAAGCCGCCCACCTGGCTCTCCGACCAGTGCACCACGGGGCGCACGCCTGCCGGCCACGTACGCATGGCCGCCTCCAACGCCTGCTTGTCGCTAAACGTGCCGGGGCAGAACTTGTGGTGGTGGAAGTCGTAGACGAGGGGGCAGCCGGTGAGGGAGTGCAGGTACAGCAGTTCCTCCACGCTGAAAGCGCTCGCCACGTCGTCGTTCTCCACTGCGCAAGCAGCGGCGGTGGCACAGCAGGAGGTGAAGCAGGAGCCGACTCAGTGCGGAGCCTTGATCATGCCTGTACTTTTACACCTTCGAACTGGACTGCGTGTGTGTCATGCAGCGTGCCGAGAGGCCACCAGGCGGGCGGTGTGGCGTCGTCGCACCTGTCATGCGCCGCTGGCAAGCGGGGCTCAGACGCCGGAAGTTGGCTGCCCAGCGATCCATGGTCTCCTGCTTGGAACCATGTGTGCTATACACCCTGCATGGCGCAGGAACCCAGGCAGAGAACGGGGCTGTGCAGCTTGTCATCGCAGGTGACCATGGTCGCCGCTGAGCATGCGCGCGCCTGCGAGGCGGCTTCCCTCCCACGCCATCGCTGGACCCACCCACCCTCCGACATGTATGTTAATCTTGTTCCAGGGCGAGGGCTCGTACCCCAGCATGTCCATGATCTGCGTGAGCAGCACGGGCATCGGTGAGCGGCGCGGGTGGCAGCAGGGGGCGGCGCCTTAACGTGCCTGGTCGATGCAGCATTCGCAAGCCTGGCCGGACCGTTACCTGCGAGTGCGCCTCCAGCTCCTTGAGCGACTTCTGCGTCAGCTGCTCGTCCATCGAGGCCAGCTTGACGAAATGGCTGCAAGACATGGAGGCAGCTGCTTGGGAAGGTTGGTCCATTTGGCTCACTTTCAAGCTGGCACAAACAGCAGGGACGCGGACCGCACACGTCAGTTCGTGCCGCCTCACGCACCTGGGGTGGAAGGTGAGGCGTTGGCCATGCAGGCGGGCCAGGTCGCCGGCATGGCGCAGGGCGGCCCGAATTTCCTCGTACTGCGGCACATCCCGCACCTCAAAGGTGCCCATCCAAGGGAACAGCACGCTGCTCATCCTGCGCAGTCACGACAGCCGGAAGACAATGAGGCACAGCAGACCTTTCCTGTCCGGAACGTGCTCCCGCATGCATCAAAGGCAGGCAGGGCACAGGGCCCCCAGCAGGCCCCACCTGAAGAAGCGGATGCCATGCTCAGCATTCCCTGCACAACCAGAAAGTGGATGCAAAGCCTCGTCACAAGACTGCCCCACAGGATGCTGCTGGGGCGAATGCACGCCCGGCACGTCCCTCCGCTGCCCCGCGCGCGCGCGCCCCCACACACAAACACGTTCCTGCTCCCCCCCGCCCTGTGCCCGCACGCCCTTCGCCCCCTATCCTCAGAACACAACACAAAGTGATCGGGTCCCTTTCTCACATTGAATGAGCAGTGCCAGGTCCTTGCAGTTCTGCAGCGACAGCTCCCCCAGGAAGGGCAGGCCCTTGGCGTCCAGGGTGCGCTTGATGCAGTCCCTGCAGACGAGCGGCGGCGGTGTGTAACGGCATCAGAAGGGCGCATGCCAACGACGCAGCCGGTGACCCGACACGGCCATCTGCCCTCAGAACAAGAAAAGCAGCACCGACCACTCGCCTGCTGGTGAAGATGGGCGGCTTGCATGCTCGCATCACGGTGTTGAGGCAAGCATATCCAAGGTTGGGCACAGGCAGCGGCGGCGGCTGGTAGCCTTGCGCACGCAGGCGCGCCACATACTCAGGGGTGGGCAGGTCTGGGGGGGGGGGGGAGGGTGGCCGGGTTGGAGGCAGGGGCCCAACGCGCAAGGCACACAAACAACAATACGAATGGCCTGCGCACGTGTGCCCGTGCAGTCGCGGTGGCGCGTGGTCACAAGCGGCGCCTCACCGTTGAGCGGGGAGGATCCTGCTGCCGCCTGGCCCTGCGCCTCTTGGGCGCCTCTGCCGCCAACTCAACCTCAGTGGCTGTTGCATCATCGCCAACCAGCACAGCCTCTGATGGTTCTGGCCAGGCCGTTGCTTCAACCACTTCCGCCGGTGCTTCAGCACCGGCAGCTGCTGCTTTGGTGGAGGCCTGGCGCTTGTTGCGCTTACGCGCAGTAGTCTTGGCGGCAGTTTGCTTCTCTGCAACTGGGTGAGGGGTCGTTGCAGCAAGGGCCAGGCTGTTGCCCCGACGCTGTGCGGTGTTGCTGGCATTGCTTGGGTCGTCAGAGGCGCACAATCTCCTGTTGGCCTAGTGAGTGCGCTTGTCGCCCTGGTGATGCGGCCCATAGCAGCTGGCGGTGTCCTTGAAGCCTTTGAAGAAGGGTGGGCGACCACGGCTGCAAACCTTCTGCAGCAATACACATACAGGTGAGCGGTCGTCGCTGCCATGTGCATGAACAGGAGCGCAGCAGGCGCACACAGGAGAGAAGCGAACCTGTTTTGACCCGTCTACAAGTTCAGGATCACGGGATCAGTGCAGAAGGCTCGCTTTGCCCCCGAGCAAACCGGGAGCGGCCCCTCCAAATTGTCACAGGGCCCAAACCCAGCCTGCTCACCTCAGACGCGACTTTTCGGCGGTTGAACGGTGATAAGACACAAGTGAGGCCACAACTGTTGGGCAGCGTGAAAGGCTTCTTGGCGATGGTGGAAGACCCAGTGAAGAGCGGGCCCAGGCCCTCCAGCAGCGTAAAAGGATCATGAAAGGATCGGTGAAAGAGTAGACTTCCCAATTGGACTTGGGGACAGCTTGTCCAACTTCCAACCAGACGCCAAGGACAAGGCGCCGGCGCCGAAACATGACTCCTGGCAATCATGCTGAGCTGCTAGGTTGCAAGGGAAGATAGACACACCAGCCGTCCAATTGCATATTACTGATGATGTTTGAGAGACTCCAGGTGTCAAATCAACTTCGCCACCATTTGCGAGCGGAGAATTCACCACGTGTCGCTCCGGCAAAAGCTGCCTGATAGGCACTGGGCACCAGAAGGGCACGTGCCACTTTACCCCAGCCGTACCATGCCAGACGAGTCGCGCTGTTAAGCTTTCTGCCCTGGGTGCCTTGCAAGAAACGAAAGTTGCAGTTGGTACCTGAGTTGGTACAGTTCAGGTGGACTGCGACAGGGGGCGGTTAGGTGGGCGTGGCCTGCAGTGGACTGGGACCCCTGGGATGAACTACAGATCACTTGCAGCGAATCTGGTGCTGCACTGTAGTGTGATTGTTTTGCGAAACAGCCCGAAGGCGGCGAACTGCGTGAAGGGCTCCTTTGCATCCTGGTCCATCACGACCGCAGCTCCATTTAAAACTGCGCATCCGCATCCAATTCGCCGCAAACAAATGGCGTGAAGCGGAACATGAAGCCTCGTGTTGAGGTCTCTCTTAAAAATCCCCGGAGTCGCCATGCAGCAGGTCAGCCTCCCCTTAAACCTCGGCATGACGGAAACGTCGCTTCATGCTAGCATTAAACGAGCAGTGCACGGCAAAGCAGGCGAGCACGATGACTAGCACACATGCAACTAGCGGGCATGCGCCCTGCCCGCCAGCCGCCCCCATCACTCCTCCAGTAGAGGAGCGGCAGCAGCAGCGAGGCGACTTGCCAGAGCCCAAGGCGCTGGCGGCGCAGTTTGATGAGAGCGTGCGTGTGGCCGACACCGAATCGCCACGGTCGCCTTTCACCGCCAGCAGCAACCGGCGTCAGCAGCGACCAGGTCAGGCAGAGGCAGTCCTGTCGGATAGCGACACCTGCAGCAGTGGTGGCTGCGGCGGGAGCGGCAGCGACCTGCCCGCCGCGGGGGCGATGAGGTGCAGCCTTCGGAATGGCGCCAATCCGGCCACGACCGCGATGAGCCCATCCTGCAGGCCAACAATGAGCGTTTTTGCTTGCTGCCAGTCAAGTAAGTGATTGGGTGCTCTGGCTGGCTGCTGGTGTGGGGTCCTGTGTGTTTGATCTCTGTGGCACCGGGCGGGAAACTGGCCAGTGGCCTTCCAGCCTGCTCACCGTGCGCATGAAACCTGCCAAGTACTGTTAGCTGTATGGATGCACAATTGGTCAGCCCTGCCTGTTGATGCGTTGCCAAATCGTGGTATGGCAAGGCCTTGGTCTGAGCTTGAGTTTGAACCTGCCGCTGTCTTCTGTCCTGCTTGCAGGTACGATCGCTGCTTTGAGTACTACAAGCAGGCGCAGGCCAGCTACTGGACGGCAGAGGAGGTGGACCTGAGCCAGGACATGCGCGACTGGCGGCGGCTGACCGACGACGAGCGCCACTTCATCTCGTACGTCCTCGCCTTCTTCGCCGCCTCGGACGGCATCGTGCTGGAGAACCTGTCCACGCGCTTCATGCAGGGTGAGGGGCCGACGGGTGCCGAGGGCGGTCTGTGCACGCAGACGCCTCTGCCGCAAAGTGGGCTGGTCAAGGGTTGGGGACGGGATGCCCGAGGATTAGACCCTGTATTTTACCTTGGAGATCTTTTGATTGCCGGACGTCCAACTGGCAAATTGAAGACCCTTTCTGCAATTATGAGGGCCCCTCCACCCAGTGCCTGCTGCATCTGCTGGCGTCTGCACACTTGCTACCTCCCACTGCTTGTGCCGCCCTGTCCGCCTCACCCGCCCACCTCTCCCCCGTCTCCTCTCTGCCCTCACCCCAGAGGTCCAGATCCCCGAGGCGCGCGCCTTCTACGCCTTCCAGTCTGCCATCGAGTCGGTGCACAGCGAGATGTACGGCCTGCTTCTGGAGCAGTACATTCGCGACCCCGAGCAGCGCGACAAGCTCTTCCACGCGGTGGACACCATCCCCTGCGTCCAGAAGAAGGCGGCCTGGGCCATGAAGTGGATCGACTCCAGCAGCTGCTTTGCGGAGCGGCTGGTGGCCTACGCGTGCGTGGAGGGCATCCACTTCTCCGGCTCCTTCTGCTCCATCTTCTGGCTGAAGAAGCGCCAGCTCATGCCAGGTGGGCGCAGCGAGGCAGTCCTGCAGCGCCAGGGCGCTGTGCCGCCTGGCGTGCAGCCACTGTGTGCCCTCATCAGGCAGCCACCATCCGCATCGCGCACCGTTTGATGGCCACCCTTGCTGCCCACCCTGCAGGCCTGACTTTCAGCAACGAGATGATCAGCCGCGACGAGGGCCTGCACACCGACTTTGCCTGCCACCTGTATGAGCTGCTGCAGTGCAGGTGGGCCCCGCAGCAGCCGCCCGACCGCAACTCTTTCCAGCCGCATTGGCTCAGCGCAAGCTGCTGCACAAGCTCTGCAATCTGCCGTGCACGGCTGCGCGAGGATGAACACCTCATCTTCAATTGCTGTTCAATCCGACCCAACCATGGCGGATACCGAGTGACTCTTCTCCACCTGAGCGCGCCGCGGTACCTGCACTCCGCCTGCATGCCAGCGGGGGCGGGGAAGATACACCTTGAATATCTGTCAATCCTCCGAATGGGGCCTTGCGCCCCTTGGGGAGACATTCAAAACCCTCTAAGAAGTCCTGAGCCCCTTGCTGCGCGCCGCCTGCACACCAGCGACACCCTCCATGCCTATGCCTCCATTTTTGTTGCCCTCCGGCCGACACAGCCCCTGCGCCCGATTCCCCAGCAGGCTTCCCGCTGAGACAGTGTACCAGATTGTGGGCGAGGCGGTGGCCCTGGAGCGCGAGTTTTGCTGCGAGGCGCTGAGCGTGGCGCTGGTGGGCATGAATGCGGAGCTGATGGCCCAGTACATCGAGTTTGTGGCCGACCGCCTGCTGGTGGCGCTGGGCTACCCCAAGTTGTACAACACCCCCAACCCCTTCGACTGGATGGAGATGATCTCGCTGCAGTGAGTGGCGCGGCGGGCAGCGCCGCCAGCGGGTGCTGGCCCGCTGTGCTCTGTGGCCTGGCAGGGTTGCTGCAGCATGCCGTGGCCGTGCCAGCCTGTTGCATGCTGGGCCCATCACGCCCGGCATGCCAATGTATCGTCGTACTGCGCCGCCCTTGCAGGGGCAAGACCAACTTCTTTGAGCGGCGGGTGGGCGAGTACCAGCGCGCGGGGTGATGCAGAGCGTGAACAAGCAGGGCGGGCGCAAGTACGAGCACGTCTTCTCCCTCACAGAAGACTTCTGAGGGCTTTGCTGTGCTCCCTTCCCCTTATGAGCGTCCATCCCTTGCGGGCCGCCCTCTGCCAGCCAGCCCTGTGCAGGCATGCCATGGAAACCGCTGCTGTGCCGCCAGCTTGACTGCCCAAGGCGGGGGCCCTCATATGTTCTCGTGGCTCTCCCACCCCCACTACACTGTCTTACCCCAGCTGGCGGTGTGCTGACTGCATGGCTGCAACTTCTTCCCTGCGACACGTTGGCGCCGCTCGCCGCGCTGCTGCCCCACAACACTGATGCCCTCCTCTCACCGCTCTTTAGTTGCGCTCTCCTCATGCCGTGATACTCCCTTACCTCCACGCCGCGCCTTTCAGTGTGGCGCAGCATTTTCCGCTTTTCCCGTCAGTGAAATATAATCCTCATCAGCACTGAGGCGCGGCTGCTCTCCGTTTGTGCTGGCCGTTGCCACCCCCTTCTTCTGCTCACTCCCCTGCTCGCCCCTCCCCCACCTCAAATTCCAGCTCCATGCTCTCTGCAGCTCTGCTATCACAGCGTCTGTAACCTATCCAGCTCTGAGCTGACATGAAGCGGAACGCTCGGCAGGTCAGGTGCCTGTACTCACCTGACTTTCCGGCTGTCCAGGCAGGGAGCTCCTGCGTGTGCTGTCTAGCATCTTTCATTCTATTGCTACAGTTTGCAGCCCGAGTGAAACCGCTGCGACAGGACTGCGTGTGCCTCTGAACCGATCTTTCAGCGAGTTTAAGTTTGCCTCACCGCCTGTCCGCCTACCCTCTATGACGACTCGTTTTGCATGCTAGGAGCACGGCAGGCTTGCCAGCAGGCCGCGATCGCCCTCGCCACTCACACCGCCGGCAGCGGCGCTGGCCGCCCAGGATGGCATCCAAGCCGCCGGCCGCGGTCATCAAGCCCATCGACAAGGGCACCATCCACCGCATCTGCTCCGGGCAGGTCATTTTGGACCTGGCCACAGCCGTGAAGGAGCTGGTGGAGAATGCACTGGATGCGGGGGCCACCTCCATCGAGGTGGGCCGCCGCGTCTGCTGGCGCCGCCGCCGCTGCACCCGCACCTCACGCACGCCGGAGCCCGCCTTTCAGCGGGCCCTGCTGCTGCCGCTGCCCGCTCACGCACCGCGCAGATCCGTCTGAAGGAGTATGGGAGCGAGCTGCTGGATGGCTGACAACGGCCACGGCGTGGCGCCCTCCAACTACCAGGCCCTCACCCTCAAGTACCACACCTCCAAGATTTCGGGCTTTGGGGACCTGCAGGTGGGGGCGTGCAGTGGGAGCGGCTTGCGCCCACTTTCAGCACACCCGTATCGTTGGGCGGCGAAGCTGAGGGAGTCTGTGTTTTGTGTGCCCCCTTTGCGCTCTGCCGCCCGCAGGAGCTGGCCACGTTTGGGTTCCGCGGCGAGGCGCTGAGCTCGCTGTGCGCCGTGGCCGACGTCAGCGTGGTGACGCGCACCGCGGAGCAGGGGGTGGGGGTGCGCCTCACGTGAGTGCGCCGCGGGCTCGCGAGTGGCGCCGCGCTGTGCTGCTGATGCGCTCGGCTGGGACCGCACGCTCATGGCTGCGGGGCCCCTGCGGTGCTCCCACTGCTGTGCCCCACTCCCCTGCCCCCCTCACATGCACATGCCTTTCATCCAGCTACGACGCAAACGGCCGCCTGGTGGGGCAGAGGGGGCTGCCCGCACTGTGGGCACCACCGTGGCGGTGCGGGACCTGTTCAACAGGCTGCCCGTCAGGTGTGGGGCCGGCGCCGCATGCCCTTTGCCGCTGCCAGCACCAGCCTCGCTGTGCGGCGCAGTTGCAGCGGAGCTCAGCGGGTGCCCTGGCCCAGCCCCCGCCCTGCCGTCCCTGACCCGGCAGGCACAAGGAGTTCCTGCGGCACCTGCGCCGCGAGTACGCCCGCCTGGTGGGGCTGCTGCAGGCCTACGCGCTCATCAGGCAAGGCTGGGGGCCGGCTGGGTCCAGCAAGCGCCCTTAATCGCTTCCCCAAATCGCTGGGGCCTGGCAGCGCCGCATGTGAACCTGACCCGGTGCGCTGCCGCGCTCAGCGCCGCCGCTTGCCCCGCCTCCCTCCCAGCAGCACCGGCGTGCGCCTGATCTGCACAAACCAAGTGGGCAACAGCCCCCGCACCACAGTGGTCAACACGCAGTGCGGCGCCTCCATCAGGTGTGTGTGTGTGTGTTGGGGAAGTGGGGGCACCGCTGCAAGCTTTCCTGTTTAGATTTCTTGGGCCAGGGGTGGCGTCTCTCGTGCAGCCAGGTGAACTGACCCCCTGCCCACCCTCTTCAAAGTGACAACCGCCTGCCGCCCCTGCATTCTTGCAGGGACAACATCCTGGCGGTGTTTGGCAGCAAGGCTGCGGAGGGCATGGAGGCGCTGGAGGTGCGTGAAGAGGAGAGCGGCGTTACCGCGGCGGGCTGGGTGTCCAAGGCCAACGTCAGCAGCGGGCGCGCCGCAGGTGGGGCCCGGCCGCCAGCCCGGCCTGCCCGTGCCCTGGCGCAGTCGTGCCGATGAATTGCACCCTGCGGGCTGCGGGATATCCTGCCTCGCTCTCTGGCAGCCCTGCAGCAGGCAAGTTGGCTGGTTGAGCCCCCCAGCCCGCCCCCTTGCCCCCGGCAGGTGACCGCCAGTTCTTCTTCCTCAACGGCCGCCCCGTGGAGCTGCCCAAGGCCGCCCGCCTGCTCAACGACACCTACCGCTCGCTCTCCAGCCCCGCCGCCGCCGCCAGCAAGCCCATGGCGGTGGTGGACTTCAGGTGGGCTTCCACCTGCTGTCCTTGGGCCCCGGGGGGGAAATGTCGTTTTCCAGCCACAGGGCAAGGCATGCACAGTGCACTGTCTTGAAAGCAACACGCCTGCGCAACGTGCCAGGCAGCCTCGGCAGCGAGCCCTCCCCGCCTCCTGCCCTGCCAACGCCACGGCAAGCCCCTCCCCCTTTGCAGGCTGCCGCGCGACAGCTACGACGTCAACGTGACGCCCGACAAGCGCAAGGTGTTCCTGCACGCCGAGAAGCGCATCCTTGAGGCCCTGCAGCGGGGGCTGGCGGCGCTGTGGGAGCCCTCCCGCAACACGTTCAGCGTGAACGACGCGCTGGGGTTGCGCAGCAGG
Organism: Chlorella sorokiniana; assembly: GCA_025917655.1. Classification (NCBI taxonomy): domain Eukaryota; kingdom Viridiplantae; phylum Chlorophyta; class Trebouxiophyceae; order Chlorellales; family Chlorellaceae; genus Chlorella; species Chlorella sorokiniana. Next base: position 850,376 of record CP084610.1, read on the forward strand.
CGCAGCAGGCGCAGCGCGGCGACGCCGCCGCCGCCCGAGTGGCGGCCGGCGCCCGCTCCCCTCCCCTCCTTTGGCCAGTTTGCGGCCACGCCCGGCCACGCGGCCGCACGGTCGCCCGCCGCTGGCGCGTCCCCGGCACAAAGCGGCGGGTGGAGGAGGGCCAGGAGGGACGCCAAGCAACGCCCGCTGCCAGCCCCAGCAAGCCGGCCGGGGTGTGGCTGCAGGAAGGGGCAGCGCGAGCCCTGCTGAGCCCAGCAGCGGGGACCCCGGCGAGCCGCCCGCCAAGCGGCGGACGCAGCTGCCCCTGGCCGCGTATGCGCTCGGGGCCGCCGGGCAGCAGGGGGCAGCAGGCGGCGCGGTGGCCGGGCCGCGGGAGGGCCAGCAGCCCGCCATGGGCAGGCAGCAGTCGCTGCTCAGCTTTGGTTTCCAGCGGGGGAGGCGCCCGGCAGCCAAGAAGGCGGCTGCAGGGGCCAGGCGGCCGCGGTGGCCCTGGAGGGGGAGGCAGAGGGGCAGGGCGGCGGGGACTTGGCAGCAGGAGGCGGCGTCGTCGCCGCTGCTGAGCCCTGCACCGCCAGGGAGCAGCAACCCGCGGTGGCCGCCGCCGTGCTGCAAACCACCCCCTCCGCACCCGGCGGCAGCCAAGGCGGGCAGCAGCAACAGCAGCAAGGGCCGGCTGCGACGACGGCGGCTGTCGGGGAGGAGTCTGAGGACGACGCCCTGTATGATGCCAGCGACGGCGAGGAGCAGGAAGGGGGCTTGCAGGCCGCGGCCGCAGGAGCTGCGCAGGCGGCAGCGGGGGCAGCGGCTGGGGTGGCCTCCGACGACGGGGCGGGCGGCGCGGCGTATGCCGCCGATGCCGCCGGCGACATCGCCGTCGCCGTGGACCTGGCAGGGATGCGGCAGCGCCTGCTGGCCGCTGCCCGCGCCTCGGCCGCCGCCGCGCAGCAGGGCGCCCGCCGCGGGCGCTCTCGCTCGCCGCCGCGTCGCTGGCGGGCGGCGAGGGGGCTGGGGGTGGCGGCGGCGCGCTGAGCCGCGAGCAGGCCGAGGCGGTGGCCGAGGCTGAGCTGGCCCGCGTGTTTGCCCAGCCCGACTTCCTGCGCCTGCGCCTGCTGGGCCAGTTCAACCTGGGCTTCATCCTGGCGGCGCTGGGGCGGGACCTGTTCATCGTGGACCAGCACGCCTCGGGTGGGTGGGGTGGGGGCGGGGTGAGAGGGGGGCTCGAAAAGAGGCGGTGGTGTGGCAGTGGATTCCGAATGTCGCAGGGAGCTTGGGCAGGGGTGGGGGTGATGCTGATGCCTGTAGGGGTGGGGTGCACATGACGTGCCTGAACTGGCGATGCAAGGCAGTGAAAGCTCGTCTACCCCCGCCTCCTCCCCCACCAAGCAGACGAGAAGTACAACTTTGAGCGGCTGCAGCGCAGCACCACGCTCAACCGCCAGCCGCTGCTGGTGCCGCAGCCGCTGGATCTGTCGCCGACGGAGGAGCTGACGGTCAGGTGAGGGCGGCATCCGCGGTGGGTGCGTTTGTGTGTGTGTGGTGTGTGTGGGTGTGGGTGTGGGTGTGTGTGGGTGGGGTGGGGGGGGGGGCTTAAGCTGCGCGGCGAGCGAGGCCTCGGCGCCGTGTCTCCATGCGTCGGCGTGCACAGCGCGCTTCTGCCGGGCTCGTGGCGGGCTCTGTCCCGGGGCCGCCTGCACACCCTGGCTGCCGCTGCCAGGGGTGTGCCTGCCCGCGGGGTGCTGCACGCCCGCCCCCTGCTCAGCGCTCCTGCGCCCCCTGTGTGCAGGGACCACATGGACGTGTTCCGCCAAAACGGGTTTGACTTTGCCGACAACCCCTCCAGCGGCCGCCTCATGCTGGCGGCGGTGCCCTTCAGGCGAGGGCTGCCTGCGGGGTCTTGGGCTGGGCGCTGCACCCGCAGCGCAGATCCGTTTGCCCGCTCATGCCCCGCCGACCGCGCGTGCCTCGCTCTTGCCCCTGGCTTCGCCCTCCGCCGCCGCCCTTTGCCGCGTGCCGCCGCTTGGTGCCCGGCCCTGGGTGGCCACCCCCACGCTCACCTCCACCCTCTGCTTCCGCCCCGCCCGCCGTCCGCAGCAAGAACGTCACGTTTGGTGCGAGCGATGTGCTGGAGCTGGCCGCCCTGCTGGACAGCGGTGCGGCGGCGCCCTACGCCCTGGGCTCGGCACCCGGGCGGGGCCCGCCCGCAGCCCGGCGCCGTGGTGCGCCCCTCCAGGTGCGCCCCCTGCTGCCCAGCCGCTCTCCCACCACCCTTGCCAGCCGCGCCCTGCCCACCAGCAGGCTCGCGGTTGCGCGCCGCCCACCCACCCTTTACCGCCCCACCCCATGCATCGCTGCCCCCCCCACACACCCACACACACACACACACACACACACACACGCCCGCAGGGTGCGCGCCATGCTGGCCTCCCGCGCCTGCCGCTCCTCCATCATGATTGGTCGGGCGCTGGAGCCGCGCGCCCAGCGCGCCATCCTGGACCACCTGGCCGCCCTGCACTCGCCCTGGAACTGCCCCCACGGCCGCCCAACCATGCGCCACCTGGCGCTGCTGCCGCCGCGGCAGCCCGCCCTGCATCCCTGACTGCGCCACGCAGGCCCTGTGACCCTGACCCGCCAGCAGCACGCGTCTGTTGAGTGCATGCCTGTTGGGCGCTCGGTCACAGGCGGGAGGCGGGGCCGGGCGGGCTGCTGCCCAGGAAGTCGAGCAGCAGCGCGCTGAGCTGGCGGGGGCGCCCGCGGCACCCAGTGCCCGCACCCCTCCAGCCGCTCGTAGCGCCACAGGCCGGGCGCCACCTGGCGCTGCGACGCCGCCATCTGCGCCTCGGTGAGGGCGGGGTCCCCGCTGCTCCACACGCCCAGCGTGGGGCACCGCACCAGGGGCAGGCTGGCGGCGCGCGTCTGGCCAAACATGGCGGGCGGCGTGTTGGCTCGGTACCAGGCCAGCGCGGCGGTCAGCGCGCCTATACGGGGCGGGGGCGGGGGTGAGCCAGCGCCATGAGGGGCCCTCGTGGCTCGGTAAGCTTGCCATGGGCTGAGCAAGGCAGGTCCAGCACACAGCGCACTACCATCAGCACGCCAGCCAGGGGCGCGCTTGGCCCCCCGCCCGCCGCTCACCCGGCCGCGACAGCGCCGCCACATACTGCTCCACCGCCTCGTCAGGCTCCCCCTGCAGCATCTCGCGCAGCAGGGCCCAGCCGTGCGCTGCCAGCCCCTGCTCCGCCGCCGGCTGGTGCAGGAAGAAGAGCTGGTACCAGGCGCGGCGCCGCTGCTCCAGGCCGCCCGCAGCGAAAAAGACGGCTGCGGGCGGCAGGCCGACGGGCACAAGTCGTCAACCTGCTGCAGGCCACGTCAATTCGAGGGTTCAAAGCGCAAACTTTCCTCTCTGCGCGGACTGAGATGGTGCTGCGCCGCACCTGGCGAGCCGACAGATATGGCGACCATCTTGACCACGCGGGAGGGCGCCTGCGTCGCCAGCCGCCACGCCAGCGCAGCCCCAAAGTCGTGGCCCACCACCGCAAACTGCAGGAGCCAGGGCCCGTGGCCAGCGATCAGCATGACGCGGAAGTTCCCCGCAGACAGCTCAGCTGTGCCGAGCAGCATCGCACCTGCTGGTGGCCCAGGTGCTCCACCATCAGCTCCTCCATCATGGCGGCCTGCCTGCCCAGCGCGTACAGCTTCACATCTGAGGGCTTGTCGGAGCCGCCGTAGCCCAGCAGATCCGGGGCCACCACGCGCCAGCCGGCTCCTGCCAGCGCCGCCACCTGCTGACAGGGCGGTGGAGCCTGAGAAAGGCGGGCGCCCGCCAGTTCGCATCGACGCTCTTCTGCCGGTCACCTGGTGCTTCCACAGCGAGTGTGAGTCAGGAAAGCCGTGCAGCAACAGAACGCTGGCTGCTCCAGGCGGACCCGTGACCTGCACCTGCAAACGATAGCCTGAAACGGTCAAATGAAGCATCTCGACACATTCGGGACTGACAAGCAGAAGCAGGAAGATGCGCTGGGAGTGAACCCGACACCCGCAGACGTCCGTCTGGCAAACATTGGCACACAATGTTCTGTCCTGGAACCTTGACTGCTCCCTCTTACAAAAGCCTTAATGCGCAGGGAAGAGGTGAGGGAGAGGAATCCAAGGAGGGATGGACATCCACAAGGGGGAGGGACAAAAGGCCGTCTGTTGTGCAGGGAATCTCTGGCAAAAGGTGTGTCCGCAAGTGTTGGTGGCAAAAGGGGGCTGCCGGTGCACGAGGGGACGTTGCAGTGTATCATTCAGGCGAGGGGCAGTCCCCATAGACGGAATGTGCTGGATCAAATGTCACAACAAGCCATGGAAAATGCACCAAGGGGCGACCACAAGCCGCTCAACGGGGAAGCAGCAGGGAGCAGGGGAGCGGGACGGAATGCCGTCCCGCAGCATAGCATATACAAGAGAGCAGAGCTCAGGAGAGATAAGAGCAGTACTGACAAGGCTGGAAGGGGGTCATGCCGACACGCCGGTAGAGCACGGCGCGCACAGGAATCTTTGCTTCATGCATTGTGGGAGGGGCCCAAGTGGCGGTCACCGCCAGCAGGCGGGCCGGGCGGGAGGCTCGGCGGGCTCAGCCCAGTGCGGCCGACAGGGCTGCCGCCACGCCTGCCACGTCGTCCACAATCACGCCCTGCACGCCCAGGAAGAACTGGCGGCGCACCCACTCGGGGCTGTCGTTGGCGGCGCCATACGTCATGACGCGCAGGCCGCGGTTGCGCGCCGCCTCCACCGCCCCCGGCTCCCACTGCAGCGCCGCCGTGTTGAGCACCACGCCCTGCAGCCCGCTGCCCGCCGCAAAGTCCACGGCGGCAGCCACCGAGGTGCGGCGTGGGTCCACGTGCGGGTACACGCCGCCGCCAGACAGGAACATGACGGGGGCATCAGGGCGCCTGCGCACATAAGAGCGGCCAGGCCAGCGCCGGAGTGGAGCGGCAGGCGTGCAAGACAAGCAGGCAGGTGGCAGGCAGCCGCCCGCTAACCCCCTCCAACCAAGAGCAGCAGGCGCGCTGCAGGCCCCGCAGCCCCGGGCCTCACCTGCGCTTGACCTCCAGGCAGACCTCGGGGTCAAAGGAGGTGAACATGACGAGGCGGGGGCCGTGGGCCGCCAGCCCCGCATCCACCGCCGCCAGCGTGGCGCCCACCATGCGGTCCACCTCAGCGGGCGGCGTCACCGCCACGTCGTCGGGCACAGCCATCTTGATCTCCAGGTCAAAGGCCACGCCGGCGGGGATGCCCGCAAACACCTGCTCAAGGGAGGGGTGCCGGGGTGCACGGGCACAGATGAGGAGGGGTGCCCAGGCACCACAACGCACAGCCTGCCTTCTACAGCAGCTGGCCTTCCAAGCCGCGAGGGGGCTGTGCCGACCAAGGCCTCGCGGTGCGGGGTCGCGCCTGTCCAGGCCTGCAGGCCACCCCCAGCCGCACCTCTGCCAGGGTGGGGAAGTGATCCTCCTCCTCGCACCGCCACGTGCGCAGGGTGGGCTCGTGGGGGCCGCCGGCGTGTCGTTCTTGTGCTTGCGCAGCAGGCGGCTGGAGGCGCTGCTGGCGGTGCAGGCGCTGTCCAGGCTGGCCAGGCTCATCGTGCTGGCGGGGCTGGTGCCCAGCAGCGCCTCGTCGGCATCGCCCCGGCCTCGGCGCCGCCGTTGATGGGCGCCAGCAGGCGGAACTCCGCGGCCGTCATGTCGGCTATGCGCCGGCTCACGGGGCGCGCCTCGTCGCCGTACACCACGTAGTTGTCGTGCCAGATGACGGGCACGCCTGCGCGGCGGCAGGGGCATGGCGGGCGCGCAGAGCAGCGTCACAAACGCGTAGCAGCGTGGGAGGCCCCCGACAGAAAAATGCCAGCGAAAGCGAATGCATTCGGGGTGGCACGAGGGAGGGTGAGGAAGGCGGCCAAAGCCAGCTCAGCCCTCACCGTCGGCGGTGACCTGCACGTCAAACTCCAGGAAGCTGGCGCCGCACTCCACGGCGCGCTGGAAGCTCTTCAGCGTGTTCTCGCGGTACGGCGCGGGCTTGGGCACGCTGCTGGTAGGGTGCCACACGTTGGCACCCATGCTGCAATGCGGGTGGCAAAGTCCAGGGGTTGGACTGAGTCGCAGGCTGGCCGCCCGCAGCACCGCGCCAGCAAATGAAGCTGTGCCACCTGACGCACTCACCCGCGGTGGCCGCCCAACGCAATCGTGTCTGCCGCCGTGTCCAGCATGCCCGCAAACTGTTTAAGCTGGGGCCAGTCCACAGCAGCCTGCAGCGGCACGTATGGGGAGTAGACCAAAGCTCAGCCGTGGGACGCCCCAGCAGCGGCGGCGGGACTGGGTGTTGCCGCTGCAGCCATGCGCCCAGACTCGAGCGCCATCCCGGGTTGGCGGGCGGTCGATACAGCGTTTAGGATCTACAGGCAGCCTGGGAGGGACTGGACGCGTTGTTGACGCGCCGCCAGCCTTAACCACCCAGTGAAGCCGCTCACCGTCGCCGAGTGCACTGTGAGGCGCCCCCTGCCCCCAGAGGAGCCGGCGCCGTTCACAGAAGCCATTTGGGCAGCGAGTCCACCGCCCGCAGTCATCGGAAGTGATGGGGTGGCTGTCCCCAGGGGGACCCCAAATCGTGAGGCTGGCGCGCTTGGCGCCAGCAGCATGACTGAATGGTCAAGTGTGCACGAGCGATGGGAGCGAGGCATGTCCGGGAATCTCCTGGTTGTGCGCCTGCTTGGCAGTCCTAGTCAACAAGTTGTTGCGCGACACGGAGGCGTCGAAACTCATCGGCTTACTGTAACGACATCTACTTACGATCGGGTCCCATAGTGACAGATTGAAAGGGGCGCAGAGCCACGCCCAAGAAACCGTGGGCACCGCGTCACCAAACCGTGTGACACCCAGGTTAGGACCGCGTTGTTTGGCCACGGATGCCGTTAAAGAGTGGTGCAGGAGGCCCCAGCGGTGGCTGAGCAGCGGCACCATGTCAACCGCTGCTGCCGCCGCCAGCTTAACGAGAGACACCGTGTACACTGTGCAGAGAAAAGTTGCGTGAAGGATGCAAGGAGCTGCAGCACAGGACATTATCCATCGCGATCAGCACAGGGAGGCTGAGCCTGAGGTGCACGTGCGTCCCGGCAGCCCGCCCACGCGCCTGACTGCGCGTGCTCGAGAACCGGAGGCGCACGGCCCGTCTCTGGCTGAGCGGGAGCTGGGCGAGGTGCTGCACCCCGACCCCAACGCCCTGCACGGCCACCCTGGGGTGGACTGCAGCGCGCTGCCCTCTGGCCACGCACACAGGTGGGGCCCGCGCTGATGATGGCGACATCGGGCCACCCTGCACCCGTTTGCTGGGACGGCGCCCTGCTGACGCCGGTCGAGTCCGCTTCCTCTTGCAGGCTGCCCCAGTTCAAGGAAACCAGCGCGGGGCGAGGCAGGCAGGAGGCAGAGGCAGTGCTGCTTGTGAGTGAGCAGGTCTCAGTGCAGGATCAAGCGGATGCACCGGGCGGTATGAAGATGAGGTGATGCAGGCTCACCCAGTGCGTGCCCTGCCTCCGCTGTCCTGCTTCCAGCCTCCATCTTCCTCTGAGGCCACCTTTCTGCATTCCATTGTACTGTTTGCACTCACAGTTTTATGGTTGGCAAGTTCGATTTTCACGTTGTTACTTTGAACAACTTTGGTTATCATATTGCGCAGATGACATTGCAAGTTGAGCAGCAGCCAGAGATGATGGCATGGGGCGCACAGTGCCAGCAGAACACAGCATCAAAAAGTGCAGGATATGCAGTGATGTCAAATAATAGTAACGCATATTCAACAGTCCAAGTGCGTATTGGGCGAGCTTGGGCCGAGATACCCTGCTTCCGCATCCGCCACCGTCCCTGCTTGCCTGCCCACGCTGCTTGCCCGGGAGCGGGCGTCCACGTGTATCTGCAGCGGCGCCTCCGCGCTGCTGCGCCGCGGCCCGAGAGCACCAGCCTGCGATGTGAGCTCGCTTGTGAAGGGCGCGGCGCCGTGCAGCAGCACCGACTGGATGGCCTCCAGGGCCTGCATGCGCAGGCAGCCCCTCTCAGTCCACATGCAGCTCGGCATAGCAGCCAGGTATGAATCTCTTTTCCACTCATCAGCTTGCTGGAAGTCTCTCACATGGGGGCGACTCCGCAGCGCGCTGGCCAGGTCCGCGGCACGCAGGCGCCACAGCCTGCAGCGGGTGAGGGTGCGGATGCCCACCGCGTGGCAGGTGTGGCCCAGCTGCGCCCCCAGCAGCGCGGCCTCGCCTAGCAGCGCGGGCCCCTCCACCCGCTCCTCCTCCTCCAGCCCATCCAGCGCCCCCTGGCTCAGGCACACCCAGCCTGCAGCAGCACAGGATGGGACAGAGCCCAGCAGGTTCACGTTGTCGCAACAGGCCAGGGAAGCCCCCAGCCCAGGCTGCAACGACTCGCCGCCATGCCTGGCTCACCCTCCTGGAGTATCCAGCACGCGGTGGCTTCATCCCCCTCCTCGCACAGCGTGCAGCCGGGCCCCGCATCCAGCGGCTCCAGCCGCCCGCTGACCGCGCGCAGCAGCCCGGCGCTGCCGGCCACCACGCGGAAGCAGGGCAGCGCGGCCAGCGTGCCCGCCACGATGGCGTGGGCCATGTCGGCGCGCAGCGCGTGGGGCAGCTCCGCATAGAAGGCCGCCACGTTGCGCAGGCCGTCCTCCTGCGCCGCCCACACCTCGCCGTAGTGGCGTCGCACGCGGCGGCGCAGCTCCCGCGGCACCCGCGCCTCGCGCAGGTACGCCTCCACCCCCGCCAGCTTGTCGCCCAGCGCCGCGCTGCGCCGCGCAGCCTTGCTGGCGCGCTGGATGCCGGCGGCCACGCTGCTGAGCAGCGCGCCCGTGAAGCACACGCCCACAAACTCCACGCACACGCACACCGCCATCTCCGCCGTGCTCCACGGAACGATGTCTCCGTAGCCCACTGCGACGATCAAGGGGGCAGGCCTTCCATGTGCAGCGGGACCCAGCCGACAGCCTGGCTCCGCCAAACGACAGTGCACCGCGGCTAATGCACTGGAGGCCGGCAGCCCAGGCAGTGAGCGCTGCTGCCCCGAGAGCGCGCAGCTGCGTGGCCGCCCACCTGTGAGCATGGTGGTGGCCGCAAAGTAGACGGCAGCCAGCCAGCGCAGCACCGCGGGTATGGCCTCCACCTCCTCCGCCGTCAGCGGCGAGGCGCCGTCGGGGAGTAGCGCGCCACGAACTGGGCGTAGTGGGCCACCCAGGAGGCGCCCAGGTCGCCCTCCCGCGCCACCAGGTACCACATGCAGCCGCACAGGTTGACCGTGACGGCGGCCACGTAGAGCAGCTGCAGCAGGTGCAGGGTGTGGGGGCCAGGCCCAGCAGGCGCTCCGAGGCGCCCAGGCTGCGGTCCAGGTACAGCTGCTTGAGCACGCGCAGCACGCGCAGCACGCGCAGCAAGCGGGCCACGCTCACAACCGCCGCCAGGCGCAGGGCAACCCCGGGTTGGCGCTGCTTGCTGCCAGGATCAGCAGCGCCACCTGCGCCGCCCGCCGACAGGGAAACTCGCGCTCAAGCTGAGAGCCTGCCCGACTGTGAGGACCAGCCTTGCATTGCATCTGCTTTGCCATCGTCCCACCTGAGCAAACCACGCCAGGCTGGAGCACAGGTCGACCGCAAAGCTGCCCCGCAGCGTGTACAGCCTGGCCACCAGCCTGTGCCGCATGATGAGGCACTCCCGCATGCCTTGCTGCACGAATACCAGCCATGTTGGTTCAGCTGCAGAAGGTTTCAAGGCTACTGCACAGTGGGCGCGGCAGGTGTGCTCACCGTGATGTGCCAGCCCACATGAAGGTTGATGGCCACATCCAGCGTGAACAGCAGCCCCGCCACAAAGTCGACGATGAAAGCCCAGGTGATGGCCGCGCCCCGCGGGCAAAGGCGACCGTCACCGGGCAGACAATGGCCGTGTAGGTGAGGTCCAGCAGCAGCATGAGCAGGCTCCACCACGCAAACAGCTGGGAGGACGGCGGCAGCACGGGGAGCCACCTGCATGCAGAGCAGCGCAAACAGGTGGCTTCCATGGAGCAGCCAACCACAGTTTCGTGGACTAACTCACCAGGCACAGCATCTGTGGTTTCCCTGCAGGCGGCATGCCCTCTCCTGCGCCTGCAGCCGGTCATACTCCTTGCGTGGGACTGCCAAGGTGCGGCGGACAAGGTTTGCAAGGGCGGCAGGCACCCCGGGGGCTGAGGCTGCCTGCGTGCTGGTGGCGCTCTCTGCATATGAGGCTTCGCTTTTGGCGCAAGCGTCGTGCTTCTCCAGGCTTATTGAAACGGTAGCGGCCATTTATCGAACCCATACGCGGCAGGTCCGAAGGGTGTGATGCAAGCAGCCTCTGTTACATGGCGACATTGCCGACGCGTAAAACGCGGGTCAAGAGTTCCCAAGGAATTTGCACATGTGGCGCTGAGTCAAAGGCGCCGTCGCTGACCAGCAGCGCAAGGTGTCGTCCGTTTCACATACCGCACTTTTGTAGCAGTGTATAGCAGTTCACACCACTGTAAAATCCCCAACATCTTGGTGATACTTTCACCAAGGAGACTGCTGAAGCAGTGGGTGCCCCTTTCAATCAGAAACACTGATGGCGTATCCAGCGGATTGGCATATCTGCCTTTCTCACTGCGTCACTGCAACTTGCCCAGGTGGCGGCGACGGCGGCAGCAGCAGCCAAGCCGTGGCGGCGGCCAGGCTGGCAAAGCAGCTGAGAAGCGCAATGAGCTATGTCCGAGGCATCTTGGGGGTTCAACAAGCATCGATGAAGTGTCGCGGATGTTGGCGCCGCGGCTGCGTCGACTGGCGGAGCTTGTGGCGTAGGCCTGGGTGCTGACGGGCTGCGCTGCGGAGAGTCAGCTGGCACGGGCCCGGCTGGCCGCTGCACGCAGCTGCGCCTAACCTGAGCACTGCCAACGTGGCAGCAAGCAGGGGCAGCTGCTGCTGCGCTGTGTGGTACTGCAGCGAGGCCTGCCAGCTGGCCGACTGGCGGAAGGGCGGGCACCGGCGAGTGTGCAAGCAGCTGGCTGCCACGGCCCCCAGGCAGCCCACCTGAGGCACCCGCTGCCATGTGGTGCGAGCTGCTTGGGGCAACAGCTGCCCCACACGGTGGAGACCAAAGGAGGCTGAGCTGGCAGTGAGGCGGTGAAGCGGGCGGCGAAGAAACCCACGTGATTCCGGGGGATGGGAGGCGGCGGTATCGGCAGGCGTGCCGCTGCCGCCACCTCTGCCATGTGCTCTTATGTGGCAACGTTTTCAGGGGCAGCGACGGCGATATCCTGGCAGTTCATGAAGAACAGGGAGATCTGTCTCGCCTGGAGACGATGTACATTGCTGTAGTTTGATTCACACCCATTATTTGCAATCAGCTGAAGTCAGGGAATGCCGGCCAGCCCACATCCCATGCCGCCGCTGGTGGGTGCTGGTGCGCCGCTCCTTCGCCACGTGTGTCGCCTGCTAGGCATGCTGCCTTGCTGCGGGGTGCATGGGGAACGCAGCGGCAGCCAGAAGCTCCACAAATTGTCTGCACGAGGATGGACGACACCGCGGTTCGCCTCCTGCGCCGCTTGGTCGATGGGCTGCGGGCCCCCGCGAGCCTGCCAGCCTCCGTGGAATTGCCGGAAGTGGCCGAGGAGTATGCGAGGATATGTTTATTATTGAGGGCGACCTGTCACGGCGCGCAAGAGCGTCACTGCCAAGGTGGGGCCCGCCGCAGCGGCGCCCTAGTATCAAGCCCTAGTATCAAGCCCTCGTTTGGCAGGCCTGTGACTGTGGTTGCGCATGTTACCTTGCAGCTTGTTGAATGAGTGTACGGAGGCAGTGTCTGGGCTGAGCTCCGTCCTGGGGAGGGGTCAGCTGGCGGTGGAGGGCGAATCAGCCGCCAGCAGGGCTGGACAGGCCCAGGTGCTGACAGCCCTTCTCACGGTCCAGGGCAGCCTGGCGGTGGCCCGCCGGCTGGCGCTGCCACGCAACGACGCCTTCCGCCTCGCCCGCGGCTTCCTCCAGCTGGCGTTTGGGGCGGGGGAGGCGGTGCTGACGGCCATGGTGGCCACGCTTCGGCCGGCAGCGATGCAACGCGGATGGGACCTGCGCTCTGTGGACCTGCTGCGGCTTCTCCTGTCGATAGTGGTCGCCATCGGCTGTCTTGTGCCTGACAGCAACTCTGAGGACACGAGCGAGCAGAGCGCACCGTACATTAGCCGGCTGTTTGCTGCGCTGGCGCCGCGGGATGAGTCACGCCTGGCGTGGCTGGCCGCCATTGCCGATGCCGCTCTCGCCTGTTACCCGCCAGGAGGTAAGCATGGCGGCGGTGGTTCTGGTTTGCATGCAGTTTGCTCTGCGTTTTGCTGAATGGTTGCCTTGGTTTCCCCGGGACTGAGTTTGACTCTGGCCGGCCCATGCCTCAAACCTCCCCCGGCCCTGCTGTTGTGTAGGGGAGCAACCACTTCCAGGATTTGAGGAGTCGAGCATAACTTATCCTGAGTTGGCAAGCAACATGCTGGCATCGGAGGCGGCGCCACGCGACGGCGCGGCTGGCCCTGCCTGCCCTCCAGGCTTTGATCGTGTGGCGCGCGCGCTGCTGCTTGTCTGCCTGCCCGGCCAGGCCGCTGCTGCTCAGAAGTGGCTCGCCGCTGGTCATGACTCCCTGGCCCGCAACCCGGCCTACATAAACGGGGGCTTGAGCGCGCTCATTTCCGCCCTTGAGGTGCCCAGGCTGAGGCAGGCGGCCGCTGCCTGCCTGCAGCAGCCCGACGTGGCCGCGTCGGCGCTGGCCGCCGCCGCCCGCCTGGCGCGGCACGTTCTCGAGGCGGCGGAGCGCGGCGGCGAGGGCGATGAGCAGGCTGCGCGGCAGCAGTTCGCCTCGGACATGCTACGTCAGATGTTCTTTCTGCGCTTCTTCCCCCACCTCGTTGGGTTCGAGCCTGAGGGCGGCGTCTCGGCCCTGTCGCCCGTCGAGCGCGAGGCAGCGACCTGGGAGATGCTGGCCTTGCTGCCGCCGCTGGCGCGTCTGGCACTTGACAGCTTTGCGGCTGACCGGGGGCTAGCCGCCAATGTTGTGGCCACCATGTCGGCGGTGCTGAAAGCCTGCCACGTCCCCGTCATCGCCAGCTGCGAGCAGGCAGCGACGTGGGCGTCGGCGGCGGAGGCCGCGCTGAGGCTGGTGTTGCTGCTGGAGGCGGGGCAGGCAGTGGAGGGGCAGACGGGGTTGCGGGCTCCAGGACAGGGGTCAGATGGCGGAGAGGATCGTTTGGAGCGGCAGCTTGCTGGTTTCTTTGGCAACATGCTCCCCTTGCTCTGGGGGCGCACCGTGGAGGCGATTGACAGGTTTGTCAACAGCGGCGCAGCACAGGGCGAGGCTCTGGCCGGCCTGGTGCAGCAGCTGTGGGGGCTGCACAGCGCCTGCTGCCGCGTGGTGCACTGGTTGCTGCGGGAGCCGGAGGGGCAGTGGGCCCTCAGCGCCCAGAATGTGCTGCTGAACCAGACCGACGTACTCCTGGCGGCTCTCAGCACCCAACAAGCGGCGGCACGGGAGCACGCATCTGGCGCCGGTCAGCAGAGGTGGGCTGCCCCGCGGTTGCCTCTTCGTGCGGTGCCTGCCCGCCTTCCACTGCCTTCCCTCCAGCCATTTCACGGCAAACGTAACAGGCCTGTGCCCATGCACTTTTCGCACTCGCCGTGTCCTCCCAACGCGCAGTGCCTCCCCTGCCGACGCAATGCATGCTGCCCATGTGTGCGCTCTCAAGGCTTTCCTCAGCAGCGAGCATGCCGCGTCGCCCGCCGCTCCCTTTGCTCCCATCCTCGTCTTCAACATTGTGCACATCTTCAGCGATCACCCGCTTGGCAACGCCAAGGTGGCCGACCGCCGCCTGTGGCAGCTTGTGCTGGAGGCCCTGAGGGGCGTGGTGAGCGCCCGCCGCCGCCGGTCGCATCCGTGGCAGGGAAGCGCCCGGGCCTGACCAGCTGCGCCTGACCAGCTGTCGCCTGCACAGCTGTCGGGTCCCTTCCCCCACCCAGCCGCCTTCCACTTGGGTGCTGCTGCGGTGCCAGGCTGCGCTGGACCTGCCAGAGGAGGACAGGGCAACGTATCAGCTGACACTGGAGCGGCTGGTCTGCATATGCAGCGAAGAGGGTGAGGCCGCCGTGGCCCTGCACAGCGAAGGCTTGCTGGATGACTTGATGAAGGCTGCCACGTCGGTGAGTAAGGTTGCTTCTGCTGTGCTGCGCTGCACAACGGCAGTGCGCAGCGCTGTGCGGGGCCAGGGCCTCTTTGAGCCGGGAGGTACTGCAATTGATGCCACTGCGCGGTGCTGCGGTACCGTGGTGCTATTGCTTGGGTCAATGCCGGGACCAGCGGCTGCGGCTGGGAGAGCCAAAAGGCTGCACTGCTGCATGCAGGCCTCCCAACGCTTGGAATGGTCCTTGAAAGCTGTACACAGCGTGTATGCGCCTAGCGCTCTGGCGGCACAAGCGCTCACTTCGGTGGTTGGCGGCGACGGCGGCAGCCAAGCCGTGGAGGCCGCCAGGCTGGCAGAGCAGCTGAGAAGCGCAATGCGCGATGTTCAAGTCACCACGAGCAGGCCAAGGATCGTGGAAGAGCTGTCGCGGATGCTGGCGCCGCAGCTGCGTCGGCTGGCGGAGCTTGTGGCGCAGGCCTGGGTGCTGACGGGCCGTGCTGCGGAGAGTCAGCTGGCACGGGCCCAGGTGGCCGCTGCACGCAGCTGCGCCTACCTGAGCTGTGCCAACCTGGCAGCAAAGGGCCGCCCGGCGGGGGCCCTGGTTGCGGCAGCAGGAAGTGCAGCGGCTGCCGCGCTGTGTGGTACTGCGGCGAGGCCTGCCAGCTGGCCGACTGGAGGGAGGGCGGGCACCGGCGAGTGTGCAAGCAGCTGGCTGCCGCGGCGCCCAGCCAGCCCACATGATGCGCCCGGTGTCATGTGGTGCGAGCTGCTTGGAGTTACTGTGCAGACGTTTCACTGTAGCCTGGCAAGATGTGCAAGCTCTGCGGCGCGTGTGTCTGTGTGGCAAGCGGCACGATGGCAGCAGCATGAAACGAGAGCTCTAGTCAATGCATTCGCAGCAGGGACAAGTGCAGGCCACAGAGCCAAGCAGCTGAAGGGTGGCGGCAGTGCATAGCCACAGCTGGTGCTATGCAACGGATGTGTAGCCCACAGGCAGGACTCAGAACATGCCTCGTTCACTTCTCTTGGTCAGTCAACTGTTCTGGCTGTGCCAGTCAGTGCTGCCACGCCATGCCCAGGCGAGGCATCAATCAGCTGGCATGCAACACAGCACATCGTAGCGCCCGCCATGTGTGTGATGCGGTGTGGCTGATGCTGATAGCAGCGCAGCTGTGTGCCGCCCTGAGTTACCACTAGGCGCCTGTTTAGTGTCAGAAGCCAAGCCCTGTATGCATGTTTCCCTCCTGTAAGCATGTTTTCCCCATGCCCTTGTGCGGGCATGGTGCTGCACGCCTGGCGGCAGACACACACCTGCCACCGCTGCATGTACAACAGCCGCGCTGCATCTGTTTGATTTGCACACATTGCTGCAACAAACTCAGGCCCTACGGCTGTGCACTCCCCTGCCAGGCAGCTCAAGCAGTTGTTCCTTCGTCAGAAACTAGTTTCCATCCCAGTTTCAAGCATTTCAAGCTGAGAGCGTTTTCTTGCAGGGTTGCATGCGAGTCGATGCCAGCATGACTTCCAATCCCAACTTGACAAGTCATCCTGGCAGCTGCTTGCTGCGAATCCGCTCGAGCTGGTTTGACTGGGCCTCAAACCTACGAGTCAACGAGCTCAGGGCTTGCGTGCACAGCTCGTGGCTGGGTGCGGAGGTGACGAGGTACATGTAGGTTGCTTGGATGTCCACACGCTCCAGTGGCATCACGAAAAAGCCCTCCGTTCGGGTGGGGAGCTCCTGAAACTGCAGCAGCATGCAAGATGCTCTGTCGTCGCCTGCCCGATGCCCGATAGATTGCGTTGCTGAGCAACTAAGCATGCCAGCCCCACCTTTGCAAGCACATTTTGGCCCTGAGTGAGCTCGCCAAACACCGTATAATGCATGTCCAGGTGGGGCGCATCTCCAAGCAGGATCGAGAAAGAAGTGCCTGCAGCGGCGTGGCGGCAAAGCACGATTTACTGCGACAAGGACGGCCGGGTGGGTTGTGGAAGAAAGGCCACCTACCGCCAGAGTCGGGGTCATCCCCCGAGCCATGCTCAGAACGTGGGTATGGTGTTTAACATCTTCCAAAACTTCCAGAGGCACATGCTGCTCCGCCAATTCCTGCTAAAAGGCAAACGCAGAGGAGTTGCACTTCTCCTTCGGCGATCAAGGCAAGCTGCTTCCAGCAGGACCCTCCAAGGACTGCTTCCCGCAGCCCAGGGACACAGATTAGCGCACCCTTTGCATGTCATTGAGCGGCACTGTTCTGCCGCCAAGAACATCGGCTGTTTGTGCAACAAAGCCTGCATGGCGGAGGGCGGCAAGACATCATTAGAACGGTGGAAGGCCAGCAACGTAAACGCCGCTCCCTTGTCCCACCTTTGTCAATGCGGAAAAAGTGGTTGCTTTGGAAAAGGCCAAGCTCAAAGCTCTTGATCATGTGCTCCACTGTTTTGGGCGCTGCCTGCGCTTTTAAAGCCCATTCAGGTCGCAGCTTGTTGGGACGGGGTTTGGCGGGCGGCCTGACGCCGCCCCACCTTAGCTTACCTGTGGGTAAAAAGCCAGGTGCAGATCACCGTACTTGGTCTGCAGAGCTACACGAACGCTGCTGAGAGCCGTCAATTCTTGTATGGAGGCGGCCTCAGCGAGTGTTGCCACCGCCGCCCACAGCAGAAGATAAGTCCATCTCATTTGGCGTGCTTACAAAGAAACAAGGGTCCTCAACCGAGTCGGTACTGTTTGAAGCCTTCGGCTCCCAGGCACATGAATGCCGCCGTACCGCACCGCCAAGCAGTGCTGCCGACAGCTCAAGGAATGCTGCCGACACTTGAGGTTTGCAAAGGTTCTGGCAGAGTGTGTCCAGACAATTAAGCATAATGACAGCACTATGGACAAGCCTTTGCAGGTGTCAGTGCCTGTGCAATGATTGGAGGGCAACTTTTAGGCTCTGGCAGCTTGCAGCCAGGCGCACAGACCCTGTGATGCGAAATGGGTCCAAGGAATGCATGATAATGCTCTTACAGAGCCTCCGCTGATTGTCTGTTCATGGTCAGTCTTAAATGTTGCACATTTCGATATCCACATGCTGCATTGTCCTCACATTGGCTGGATGCCAGTGAGGTGCTCATACCGCCCGATGCCCTCCATACGAGCATCAGCTTGTATTACTACAGGAGAATCAGGTGGCTTGCAAAACACAAGCTTCAGGCTGCCCAACATGAGGATAAATGTAATGCCTGCAGCATGACGGCGGCCGCCACATGTGCATGCGAAGCGCCCGCCGCGCCTGCCTGGCGCACCTGCCATTCTCAAGCCACCCCGAGCGATCCTCTACCCGGTCAACATCATCTTATAAGCCGGCACGATGCAGACTTCCCTGGCTCTCAGCTCCAGCCGGCTGGTTGGCACCACCGCCTTCAGCGGTCGGCCTGCGGGTGAGCGCCATCCTTGATCTCAGTTTAGCCGGTTGTGTTGAAGTTTCCATGGCTACGGTGTCCTGGAGCGCCAACCTTCCCGGGTGTTGGTGGTAGGGAGGGTTCTCTCGTGTTCCTCTTCACCCCCAATCCTGCGAATTGCGGATATGGCACGCTGAAAACACGCGACAATGCACCTACATCACTGCAGGCTGCCGCCCGCGCCGCTTGGCCACCCGCCTGGCGGTCCCGCGCAGCTGCCAGCAGCGAGGATGTGGGTGCGGCTGGCAAGGCTGCCATCGCCCTGGGCCTGCTGGCCAACCCCATCTGCCTTTGGAGCGAGTACACGCTGAAGACTACGGGAGCGGGGTTGCCACCTGGGCCTGGGGCGCCTTGGCGCGGCCGAGGGCATCAGCTACCTGGTGCGCAGGGAGGCGCCCCCGCCTGGGCCTCGTGAGCCTGCAGAGGTCTTCCTTGGGCACTGCAAACCTGCCGTGCAGGCCCGGTCGTAATAATGGCTGTATTCCTTGCCGCGTGCGAGCTCGCAGGTGGTCCTTGGCATCGTGGGCTGGTCTGCTGCTACCAAGGCGAGCACTGGGAGCGGCCTCCCGGCAGGCCCTGCCGGCCTGCTGGGCGCTGTTGAGGGTTTCAGCTACCTTAGCCTCCTGGCGGGTATTGTTGTGTTTGGTCTGAAGTTTGCAGAAGCAGGGTCGTTGCCTGGCATTACCGGCTGATTAGAATTGCACCTGTGAGACACCTATGATCCCTTTCACTGCGCATTGCAGCCCTCCCCTGCTGATCATTTCGTTTTGCTGCCTTTGTTGTTGTAATCCCAATGCCTCCGTCAGCCCAGCCAAGAACTGTTCTGAGTAGGACTCTTCATCTGCCGCCCTGGCCTCCGCATTGTGCGTGCTGGCACCGCCCCTCTTCCTGCAATGCGAATGCACTCTGTGCAGCAGTTTCTCTAATCCTGTCTGCAGTCAACATAAAGCTGTCTTGCTTCCAAGAGGCTACCACCCTCCCCATGTCTACGCTGTGTGCCGCCACAGATGCGCTGGCATCATGAAAGCGGCTGAAAGCCGTTGCTGATGGTGAGGCCGGGTTTAGCCGCCGCATCGTAGCAGTCGTGCTTCTTCTGACGTATTGCTGCTGCTGTCTCCTCTCCGTCTACCGAGCGCGTCCGTGCTTGTCGCAGCAGACGCAGCACTGCTTTCTTCTGGGTTGGCTGCAGGCAACCGCCGTCCTCCTGCGTGACCTCGGGCGCACCCTGGCTTCCTTATTTGACAGCCTCAGCGGCATCGCTGCCGTCACGCTCCTTGGCCTCAGGCTCAGCGCCATTGCTTGCGTTCTCAGGTGCCTGTGCCCTGTCTGGCTGCTGCGGGCCTTGCTCTCACGGGGCCATGCTCAGCATCCAGCGCCACCTCTGGTGCGTCAACATGTGCCTGGTTGATTGGCGCGGCAGCTTCCATGGCAAGCTGCCCCACACCTGCTATTGTCCGTGAGGTTCCGGACATTTTGCTGCCCCCTTTGCTGCTGAGTACAGGGCTTAGAGGTTCCGCACAAAACGCAAGGGGGTCTGCGTTGTCACGTAGGGTTGTATAGCAACTCATATTGATTCACAGTGTGCCAACGTCAGGAAGGCACAGAACAATGGGTTCTGTTCGAGTCAACCAGGTTGTACGGCAGATGTAGTGTGGAGCCTTTGAAGACGATGCCGATCGGCGGTTGCGGCCTTCTTGGCGCAGTCATCATTGGGGGTGCGACTGCTCAAAGATGGGGGTCAAGGCTTTTGAGGAGCTCGCTCTCAAGTCGCCGAATGACAAGAAACTATATCGTTTATGCACCCTGAATAATGGACTTCAAGCACTGCTGATCCACGACCCCGAAATTAATGCTGCGAAACAGAATCCCGAGGAAACCAACACCGAGCTGCAGCATGCAGTGGAGCCCAGCGATGAGGATGTGGAGAGCTTGATGGAGGACGATGATGAAGACGATGAAGGCTCCGAAGAGGTGCACCACTTCAATCCGCAGCGGCACCGCCGCTGCCAGCAGAGCGGCGGCTGGCATGCTCACACTTCCAGTCTCCTGACTCTCGCTCTGACTCTATGGCGCATGTGACGTGCAGGAGGAGGAGAGCGGCAGCGAAGAGGAGGGTTCTGAGGACGAACATGAGCACGTGCACCGTCATCATGGGCGGCATGCTCACGCCAGCGGCGGCGCAGTCAAGAAGGCGGCCGCCGCTCTGTCAGTTGGCGTGGGCCATTTCGGCGACCCCTGGCACCTGCAGGTGGAAGACTGGCTGCCACAGCAGTAAAGACCTGCTCCTTTTCCTCATTTTCTGTGTCTGTGCTGGTTTGAGGGCGGCGGGGGCTGTCTGTTGCAAAGTTCACCTTTGTGCTCATGGCTGGGTGCTTCGGCCGCAGGGCCTGTCGCATTACTTGGAGCACATGCTGTTCATGGGCAGCGAGCGGTACCCTGATGAGAACGACTACGACGCCTTCCTCACCGCCCATGGAGGCGCGTCAAACGCGTGCACAGAGGAGGTGAGGTGGCGCCGCACGACAGCAAGGCGGGCATGCAGCTCAAGAGCAGTGACGGCACAGCAGCTGCCGAGCCTCATCCTGCCCTCCATTCCCCTGTGCCTGCAGGAGAACACGACCTTCCACTTCGTAAGCAGCAGCTCGGGCGGGTCGTTCCGTGGCAAGAGGCCACCCTACCGCTGCCTGCCTTTCCCAGCATGCCTGCCTGCCGACCACAGCCAGCCTCTGGCCAGCAGCCCGCTCCCTTTGTGCCGCCCGCAGGATGTGAAGCCCGACGCGCTGCGCCCCGCCTTGGACCGCTTTGCCCAGTTCTTCATCTCGCCGCTGGTCAAGGCTGACGCGCTGGAGCGAGAGGTTCAGGCGGTGGACAACGAGTTTGCGGGGGTGCTGCAGGTGGGGGCGGGTGGGAGGGGAGGTGTGTGTGTGTCTATGTGCATGTGAGGAAGTGTGTGTGTTTGTGTGTATGGAAGGGGGAAAGGGCTCTTGGACACCTCGTGAGGCCGTCTGTGCACAGGATCTCGCGCAGCAGCATGCTTGTGCCCAGCAGGGCGCCAGTTGTGCTGCCGCCACGAAGGGCCGCTCACGGTCCCTGCCCAACGCGGCCTGGCACCCCTGCTGCCGCAGTCGGACGCGTGCCGCGCCATGCAGCTGCGCTGCCACACCGCGCGCGAGGGCCACCTCCTCCGCAAGTTTGGCTGGGGCAACCGCAAGTCGCTGGTGGAGGACCCGGCGGCGGCGGGCGTGGATGTGCGGGGGAGCTGCTCAAGTACTACAGGTAGGGGGCGGGCGGGTGAGGGGGCCGACGGCTTGGGGGTTGAGGCGCAGGGGGCCGACGGCTTGGGGGGTGAAGGTGCAGGGGGTGCATGTGCCATGGCTGGGCTGCCGCTGCTCGCATCCCCCAGGAGGCCTCTCCATTGCGCACAGCAGTGCAGCGACCCCTGATGTACTGCGTGCAGGGAGCAGTACAGCGCCGAGCGCATGAATTTGGTGGTGCTGGGGGAGAGGACCTGGACACTTTGCAGCAGGTGAATGGGCGTGTGGACAGGGGGGTCAGGGGGCGGTTCACCGACCTTGTGGTGCCGTGCCACTTGAATCATTCGCGGCCAGTACTACCCATGGCCTCTGCTGGGTCAACATACTTGCAGCGCGTTTGGCTGCTTCAGCCGGCTTGCGCCCTTGGCTCCGACCTGACCTGTGGGCCGGCGCCCCGCCCCGCAGTGGGTGGACGAGCTGTTCAGCGCGGTGCCGTGCGGGCGCGGCCCCCGACCGCGGTACGGCGCCGCAGGCCTGCCTTTTGCCGGCGGCCGGCTGTACGTGCTGCCCGCGGTGCGCGACGACCACCGCCTCACCGCCACCTTCCAGCTGCCCAGCCTGGAGGCGCTGTACCGCAAGAAGGCGGACGAGTACCTCGCCCACCTGGTGGGGCACGAGGGCTCCGGCTCGCTGCTGTCGGCGCTCAAGGCGCGCGGCTGGGCCAGCGAGCTCAGCGCGGGCGTCAGTGAGCAGTCCTCCGTGGCGTGGCTGTTTGAGGTGTCCATCACCCTCACAGAGGCGGGGCTGGCGGCGGGGCCGGGTGAGCAGGGAGGGAGAGCGGGAGCAGGAGCTGGAGAGCCCGCAGCCAGCGTGCTGCTGCCCTGGCAGGCCAGACGACGCCTGCGCCTCACCCTCCCCACCTGCTGCGCCTCCCCTTCCCCACACAGGCTGCGGTCTGGCGTGCGCGGGCCTGCTGTTTGAGTTCCTGGCGCTGCTGCGGCGGGAGGGCCGCAGCGCTGGGCGTACGACGAGCTGGCCGCCATCGCCCAGATGCGCTTCCGCTTCCAGGTGCGGCGGCGCCGCTCGGCCTGCCGACTGCGCTCCGGCTGGCCGGGTGTCCCCAGCACGCTGACCCTAATCTCAAGCGTGAGGGGGTGGCCAGCTGACACTCACGCTCCTCCCCTGCCCCGCCTCTCCCCCTGCTGCCCCCAGGAGGAGGAGGATGCCGCCGACTACGCCGCCGGCCTGGCCACCGACCTCTTCTCCTACCAGCCGGGCCACGTGCTGGCGGGGCAGTACCTTTACGACGACTGGGACCCAGCGCTGGTGGGGGCCTGCCGCTGCATCGCACACGCTGCACAGTGACAGACATTGCATCTTTGTGGTTTGCTGTGCTTGTTGGTGAGGGGGGAGGGGAACGAGCGAACCGCAATGCCAGGGCGGGTGCACTGCTGTGGAGCAGCGCACCCACCTTAACCTTGGCAGCAACAGGCGTGGGCTTCCAGCGGCGCTGAGCACCCCGCGCACGACACCCACAGCCGCCTCCCTAGCCCCCTCCCCCTGCCCCCCCCACCCCCCGCGCAGGTGAGCGAGCTGCTGGGCGGCATGACCCCAGACGCCGTGCGCCTCGACCTCTGCACCCGCGCGTACGAGGACAGCGCTGCCGCGGTGCTGGCCAGCATGCCCGGCGCGGCTGCGGGCAGCGAGCCCTGGTTTGGCTTCCCGTACGTGGAGCGCAGCTGCCTGAGCAGCTGCGGCACAGGTGGGCGGCGTGACGTGGGCGGTTCCGCCGCCCGTCCGCACGGTTGCACGGTCTGGCATCAGTTGCTCGCGCTGGAGGCGTTTGTGGCCAACAACTCCTGCGCCTCTCCCTGTTGTTAATCATTTTTGTTATTGTTGTTGTGCAGCTGGGCCTCCGCCGCGCCCTCCCGAGATTTCGCTGCCCCCCGCAACGACTACCTCCCCGCCGACTTCCAGCTGCGCTGCGAGCAGCAGCCCGACGGTGCACAGGCCAACGGCACGCATGCTGCGGGCGCAGGCGGCAGCGCGCCCAGCGGCGGGCAGGACGGCGACCCTGCCGCCTCGACGCCCGACTCGGCGGCCTTCCCATCGCCCCCACCCTGCTGCTGGACGCGCCGGGGCGGGCTGCGCCTGTGGCACAAGCTGGACTCCTCCTTCCGCCAGCCCCGCACCTCCGCCTACCTGCGCCTGTGGTCGGCCGCCGCCTACGCCAGCCCGCGCGCCGCCGCCCTCTCCCACCTGCTCATCAAGCTGCTGGAGGACGCGCTGTGCGAGACCGCCTACCTGGCGGAGGTGGCGGGGCTGCACTACGGCATCTGGTGAGCGGCGGGGCTCTGCCTGGCGGCCCGGCGTCAGTGGGCGAGGGGCTGCCACCAGAGGCTGGCTGGCGGAGGCAGCGCCTGGCACTCGCCTCAGCACCAGCCTGTTTCTCAAGTGCTCGCTGGCTGCGCCGGGTTGTAGTTCGGGCTGCGCCAGTCCAGCCTCCGCCTCTCATCTGCCTGCCTTGGGGGCGGCTCTCTGCCTTTTGCTGTTTTGGGATGCACTCCCTTGCACCCCCTCCCTGGTTCACAAAACAGCACCTCGCACACACACACGCCACCCGATCCCCAGGTGGGAGGGCGACGCTGGCGCCGACTTCAAGCTCTACGGCTTCTCCCACAAGCTGCCGCTGCTGGCCGCCTTTGTCTTCCGCTCCTCGCTCGCCTGCGGGTCGACCCCGAACGATTCCCCGCGTCAAGGAGGCGCTGCTGCGCAGCGTGAGGGCCGCGCGCGGCGCGGGGCACAGCAGCGCGGCCGCTGCACGTGATGGCACAGTGGCTGACCCCGAGCTCCTGCGCCGCCTGCCCTGCACCGCTTCTGCACGTGTGGTTGCCCCGCACCATGGCCCCATCTCGCAACCGCACCGCGCCCCCTTCCCGCAGTACCGCAACGTCAACATGTCGCCCTCCAGGCACGCCACCTACCAGCGCCTGCTGGCCCTGAAGCCCTGCTTCTGGCACGCCGACCGGGTGGCGGCTGAGCTGGCGGGGGTGGAGGCGCGGGAGGTGCAGGTCTTCCTGCCCGCCCTGCTGCAGGGGCTGCACGTGGAGGCGCTGCTGCACGGCAACATCGCCGCGGGGGAGGCGGCCGACCTGGCGCGGCGCCTGCATGCCGAGCTGGGCGGCGCGGCGGTGCCTGCCGACGCGCGGCCGCCCCAGCGCTGCGTGCAGCTGCCCCAGGGCTGCAGCCTGCTGCACAGGCGCGCGCTGCTGGCTGCCCCGCACGCAGCCGCGCTCCGCCGCTGCAGGGCCAGCCTTAGGTGGGCCCTAGCCTGCGCCGCCCCCACTAACAGCTCCAGCGTGGTGCCGCCGCTGCCCGCAGGTGCACCGCCAAGAACCCGGAGGAGGAGAACAGCGTGGCGGAGGCGTACCTGCAGTGCGGGCTGGACTGCGTGGAGGGCAGGGCGCTGCTGGACATGGTGGAGCAGGTGGGTGTGGGGGTGTAGTGGGGGCGCCCGGGTGCCTCTTTGCCTTCGAATCCCTTCTGCCTCCTGTGGGGATGACATGCCCCCACAAGGGCAAGGGGTGCCAACTGCGCCCGCCCCTCCCACCCGGGTCACATTGCGCCCCCCTCCCCTGCCCCGCCTCCCCGCCCGCAGCTGCTGTACGAGCCCTGCTTCGACACGCTGCGCACCAAGGAGCAGCTGGGCTACGCGGTGCACAGCGGGGTGCGGCGCACGCACGGCGTGCTGGGGCTGTGCGTGGTGGTGGTGTCGGGCGCACGGCCCCGCCCACCTGGACGCGCGCATCGAGGCCTTCCTGGGGGCTTTGCCGCCAGCCTGGCGGGCATGGAGGAGGCGGAGTTTGAGCGGCAGCGGGGTGCGCTGCTGGCGCTGAAGATGCAGAAGGACCGGGCGATGCAGGAGGAGAGCGACCGCGCATGGGACAAGATCGGCAGCCGCTCCTACGCCTTCCGCACGCTGCGCGACGACTGCGCCCAGCTGCGCGTGATCACCCTGCAGCAGGTGGGCCCAGCTGCGGCTGGAAGGGTCGTGGCGGCATGGCTGGCCATAGCAGGCCAGGCGCGGCCCCCTCCAATAATTAAGCAGGCATTCCGCTCGCGCACCGCAGGTCAGGGATTTCTACAACACATACCTCGCACCCGGCAGCGCAATGCGCCGCAAGCTCAGCATACACATCGTGGGGCGGGCGCACGCCGCGGAGCTGGAGGCGGCGGCGGGCGAGGGCGTGCGGCTCGTGGCGCAGCCGCAGGAGCTGGGCGAGCAGCTGCCGCTGTGGCCAGCGGTGCTGGGAGATGCGCATGCCTGCAGTTGAGGCACTGCAGTCCATGTAACACTGTCTGGTCAGTTCCCCTTCCAGCTAGCCCGTCGGGAGAGTGGCGGGCGGGGGCCGCAGGACGCCACCTGTACGGGTCGCTGAGACCGGCGCCACTGCGATCGATGGAGCTGTG
The DNA here is from genome assembly GCA_025917655.1 of Chlorella sorokiniana. Taxonomy (NCBI): domain Eukaryota; kingdom Viridiplantae; phylum Chlorophyta; class Trebouxiophyceae; order Chlorellales; family Chlorellaceae; genus Chlorella; species Chlorella sorokiniana. The sequence goes on from CP084610.1 coordinate 875,772, forward strand.
TAATGCTAGGCGATTATGTCGACGCGGCCTGGCGCCTCATTGACTCGCTTAGCCGCCGTTGCAAACTTCCCCTTACCTGAAAGTTCCCCTCGCCGTGGCGTTCGCTTTACTATTCGTGTGTGCGAACAAAAGAAACCTATCGATTGCCTTCGGCGCCCTCGTAGAACGCGACAGGTCAGGAGTATGGCTGCCGCCGCAGAGACGCGCGGCGGCGTTGCAAGCAGAAGATGCGCCGGATGAGCAGCACGTGAGGAGGGCCCTGGCACGATGGCCTTGCATCATCCTTGGAACCTCCTCCAGTGCGAGAAGAGGTGAGAAGGATGGAACTTTTCCCTATTGTCACCCCTCATGTGTCCCCGCACGTGCAAGCTGGGCTGCACCTGCCTGGCTGCACCGGCTGCCCTGCTTGCTGCAGGCATCATGGATGAGCTGGCTGCCCAGTACGGCTTCCAGTACGAGGTGGCCAAGGCGGGCATCGACGAGAGCGCCATCCGGCACGACGACGCGCGGCAGCTGGTGCTGGCGCTGGCGCACGCCAAGGCGGACGCCATCCGCGCCGCGCTTGCACAGCGGGGCGCCGGGGGACCGGCCTGCTGATCACGTGCGACCAGGTGAGGCTGCCCCGGTGGCCTTGATCGCGCTCGGGGTGCAGCGCTGCATGGGGAGGCGCAGGCCAAAGTCGCCGCTCAGCGGGCCCAGCGTGTGCTCGGCGTGCAGGTCGTGCTGCATGAGGGCCGCATTCTGGAGAAGCCGGCGGATGAGGCCCAGGTGACGCGGGGCGGCCCGCAGCGCGGCTGCGCCGCAGCCAGGCAGGGTGTGCGGGGCAGCAGGGCCGCACAGTGCCCCTGAGGCTGGGCATTTCGGCTACATGACCCAGCCCTTCACACAAGCTTGCTGGCCTGAACCCCCTCCCCCCACCCCGAACAGGCTCGGGAGTACATTGCGGGCTACGCGCGCGCCCCCGCCTCCACGGTGGGCTCCGTCGTCATCACCGACCTGGCCACCGGCCGCAGCTGGGAGGGAGTGGACACAGCGCACGTGAGCCGCCCCGATGCAATGCCAGCGCCATGCTAGCTGAGGGCATGCCTCGGTGCCACGTGGCAGACGGCTCGTGCGGGGCTGCCCTGCCTGCTTGCTGGCCTGCTGAGCGCACCGACGCGTGCTGCCGCCGCACCCGCCCGCAGATCCACTTTGAGCCCATCCCCGCCGCCTCGGTGGATGCGTTGATTGCCGAGGGCGAGGTGTTCTGGTGTGCGGGGGTTGATGGTGGAGCACGACCTGGTGGCGCCCCACGTGGCTCGCATGCAGGGCAGCCTCGACTCGGTCATGGGCCTGGCCAAGGCGCTGCTGCTGCGCCTGCTGTGCCAGGCTGACGCGCAGCCAGACCCTTGATCGGGCCCAGCGATCCGATATTTTTTGAACTGCTGTTCAATTGGTGTAAGAAGAGGCTGTTCAGTGACGCGTTTGGCCGGCCTTGGACCATCCAACTGAGGTTGCAGTTGCACCCCAGCCCAGCAGCATCGCCCTTATCACTCAAAACCTATCATTTGCAAGTTGGTTCAATGAGACTCCTTTGGTTGGCAACTGCAGCAGGTGAGGTGCCCAGCAGTTGTACGGCGGCGGCGGCGTCACATGGCCGCTGGCTGGTTTCGTGCAGCGCCCAGCACCCAGGCGCTGCGTCCCTGCTGGCTCCCATGCAGCCATGCTGGGCGCCGCGGCATCCACGCCCATCAGCTCCACCATAGTGCTGGCGGTGCCCACAGACTACCTCCTAGATGGCGGCGGCTCCAAGTGCATCGCCATGGTGCAGAAGTGGGCAAGCCAGCTGCTTGGCCCCTTGCCTTGCCCCTCCGTCACTCCTAGCTTCACGTCCAACTGGCGCGCAGGGCGGCACAGTACGATGTGAAGCGCTTGCAGTTTGTGCCGACGCTGTTCTGGGTAGACAATGGTGGGCGGGGCTGACAGGCTTTGGCCCACGTGCAGCGCATGCAGTCTTGCATCACACCCAGAGGCGTCCGCTCGTCCAGCAGGCCCGCTGTCGCCGCCGCCCGGCTTCGACCCCAGCTGCAAAGCCGCAGACTTTTTGAACGAGTACTACTGTGAGTTTGACCGAGGTTTAAAGGCAGTCAGGCCTCACAATGAAATGCATCAATCCACCAAAGGGCTTTTTCCTGTTCCCTGATTCCTGTGCTGCCGACGCATCCCTCCTGCCGCAGGTTACAACCGCTTCAACTCCACCACGGTCAAGCACTTTTGCTACGACCGCGATGACGGCTGTGGCGGCCCTCCCAGCCGGGCGACATTGCCCGCTTCCGCGACTCCCTGGCGGCATGCATGAAGGCGGGGCCGTCGCCGCACATGCCGACTCTCACCTCACTGCACCTCAGCTTACCCCTCCTTGGAAGGCTCCCTACCGTGCACAGTTGTTGCTGGCGCACGATCCCCCTGCTGTGCTGCAGGTGGCCACCAGCCGGGGTCTCGACCTGTCGGTGAACTTGCACGTGGACGACGCCACGCGCGGGGCTGGGCGGCTGGCGCAACACCCTCAACTTCAGCCCGCTGCAGAAGTATGGCGGGCTCAGGTGGGCAGCAGCAGCGGCCGCAGCATGGCAACGCGGCTGCCCAAGGCAGCCACTATGTTGCAAAATGATCAAGCATCATACTGCAAGCACAACTGATCACTGTCTGTTGATTGGGACCATCTTCCTCTTCCTCCTGCAGCTATGTTGACGTAGTGCTGAATCCGATTGCCGATGCAATCGCTGTTTCCAAGAGGCCAGAGACCCAAGTCTGGGTCACGATGCAGGGCGAGATGGGGGTAAGGGCGGCGGTCCCTCCTTCCTCAACCGTTGCCCACACAGCGGCTCAATACCCCCTCCTTATCCGTGGTGCAGGCCACGATTTTCTTCCATCCGCAGGAATGGCGGCAGGTGTCAGACTCGCTGCGCCGCCGTGTCGCGCAGGGCGGGTCGGGCGGGTGAGCTGGTGGGCCTGCCTGGATGCTGGACACGCACATCGACCCTCTAGTACCATGCTGCGGCTGCTCATCGGGCTTCCCTTCACACCTCGGCACCGTGCCCGCACTAGCCTACCCCACATCGTCTTGCCCCGCTCCCAACCCCGCCCGGCGTGCAGCAATGTGCGCATTGGGGTGGGCATCAACAACGCCAAGCTCTGCGGCTGCATCCTGGTGCCGCTGGTGGACCAGCGCGAGTACCTGGCCAGGTTCCCCCAGGCCTTTGAAGCCGTCAAGTCAGGCACGTGGCGGCGGCCAGCACGCCGCCAGACACTGCCCTGCTTACAGCCACCCCCGCTAGGACTCTCCCGACTGGTGTTGTCTCTCTACGATTCCTCGGTTTCCTGCCACAGAGTTTGACCTGCCCGCCATCAAGGATTTCTTCACGGGGCCTGCAGTCGACTACATCGGCCTCAGCGCCTACATACCCCAGCCAGACGTCAGATTCGAGGCACGCCCCAGCTGGCAGCAGGCACCCATGCGCTGCCAGGCTTCCAAACCTGCTTGCTGAAGCCCGCCTGCCCTTGCATCCGCCCTGCCACGCTGTGCAGCCGTGCGAGCTAGAGGGGCTGATGAGCAGGCTGGACCAGGAGTTTCAGTTTTACGGGGTGACGCTGAAGGACCTGATCGGCCGAGGTGAGCGCGCAGAAGGGGACAGCCATCGCGCAACTGTTGTTGATGCCGTCATGCGACCCAATGAGGCAGGCACACGCATGCGGTCGCTGGTCATGCGTGCCTTACAGTGGAACCACCACCCACATGCTGCACAGGCAAGGAGGTGCACTGGGTGGAGTTTGGCGTGGGGGCGGCACCTCCCCCACCGGCGACCGCAAGGCCACCACCGCCGAGGAGGCCGCCTACACGCCCTTCTTCGGTAGGGAACAGGCAGCTGAGGCGACCAGGGCAGGGCGGCGGCTTGGAGCTGTTGCTGCCGCCGCCTCCGGGGCCCCTCATGACACCTGCCGTCCCATGCACCAGCCGCACCCTCCTTGTGGCTTGCAGGGATCAGCGGGCCGTACCGCCGCTCCACGGACCCCTTCGTCCTGTATGACCTGTCCCGCCCCTCACCCGTGCGCGACTATGCTCGCTGGTTCTACAACCAGACTGCCCAGGTGAGATGCATGCGCGATTCAATGCGCCGCGCAGCCCTGTGTAAGTGCCCCAGCGGCCACGGCGGTGTGGGCTGTGCCGTCCCCGCAGTACCTGGCGCAGGGCGGCTGCGAGTACTTGGTGTCCCACGTCTACGTGTGGAACCTCGAGTCCTGGGATGTGCAGGCCATCTACCACCGCAGCACCAGCGGGGAAGGCAGCTATCGCGACGCCGAAATTGCCGCCCTCATAGATGCGCATAACGCCGCCCAGTGATGGCAGCAACACTCGTTGTGTTTTGGCTTGCTTGCATGTTCTAATTCGACTCGTGCAATGCTTGTGTCGTTCATTGCTATCATTGATTGCCTGCAGCCCCGCGATCTTGCTTGATTCTGGGGCCGCAGGTACACACATGGAGTCGGTCATGTGAGACAGCGACCGGCATTGCCGGACGTTTGTTCTGTGTCAATAGACGGAACAGTGCACCATCATGTCGGACGACGCGGAGCAAGCGCTCCTCCAGGCAAGGGTCGGCAATTGCGCAGGGTTTGAGCAGCCGCCCGGCCAATATCTGCACTGCCACTGAATGATCGATCTCGCCGAGATTGCACGTCGGGAGAAATCCTGTCGCCGCCAGGAATGCTGCTCCGCCGCCGCCGCCAGTCGGAGGCGGGAAGTTGTTTCAGGCGTCCGCTGCCCATCAGCAGCATTCCCGCCTCGCAAGCAGACCCCCAACAATATGCCTTGCTGCCCGGCACCTGCGTGGCGCAGGAGGTGCAAGCGCCCTGGGAGTTTGCCTCCCGCCAGGCCGACGGCGGCGCCGACCCGCGCACCACGGTGCGCCAGCTGCTTGCCCGCCAGGGCGACGCCGTGCTGTCCACGCTGCAGCGCAGCGGCGTCAGCAAGCTGGGCGAGTTCGAGGCGGAGGCCACCTTGGTGTACCCGGCCTTCAAGGGGGAGGCGCTGCTCACGCTGGGCAGCCCGCTGCGCGACATCGACCCCGAGGCCGTGTGGACCCGCTCCCTGCGCGCACGGCTGCCCCCGGCGAGAAGCAGACGGGTGAGGGGCGGAGCGCGAGCGTGCCGGGCGTTGGTGGCATGGCGGCAGCACCGCACGGCCCTGCCGCCTGTGCGCGGGCTGGGCCCGACTGTGTGCACCCCTCCCCTCTCAGGTTGGAGCAACAAGGTGGTGGTGGAGGCGTTTGTGGTGAATGTCGAGGGCGCTGCCAACCCCGACAAGGACGGCCTCATACAGGCGCGGCGGGGCTGTGGGGTGCCTGGGGCCCATGGTGGGCAGGCGAAGAGGAGCACGGCATGCGCAGGCACCCGCTGGCAGCCCTGACACCGCGCTGACTCGGGCTCCCTGCTGCTGCAGCCGCTGCTCAAGCGCTGGCAAGTCGGAGCGCTGGACCTGCCGGCCTTTGGGCTGCCCGTGGTGCAGGTGAGCGCAGCGCCCCGCAGGCTGCACCCAGCCAGCCAGCGTAAAGCCGTGCGTCGGCGGCCGTGCTGGCGCTCCGCTCCTGCGCCACCGCCCACCCCTGCCGCCGACCACCTCCCGCGTCCCCGGCAGGCCGTCATCGAGCACAAGTGGCGCGCCTTTGCCAAGCGCCTGCTGATGTGGCAGCTGGGCGTGTTTGTCTGCTGGGTGCTCTCCTTCTTCACCTTCGCAATCCTGTTCCAGGTGGCACGCCGCGCGCAGCACCGCCCAGCTGCTGCCACGCCGCCCCCTTGCCCCACCACACCATGCGCCGCGCAGCCTGCCTTGCCCGCACGCCGCTGGCAGGCTGCGCCCCGCTTGTGGGTCAAGGTGGCCCCTGGCCCCCGTGCAGGACGAAGACCCGCAGGCCACCCTGGCCCAGGTGCTGTCCACGGGGCGGGGCCAGGCCACCGTGGCCGCCGAGATGCTCAGCCTGGCCGCCATGACGCCCTTCCTGGTGGGCACAGCGTGCAAGTCGCGCATGGCCCGCCTCTGTCCAGCCTGGGGTGGGGCGCCGGCAGCACGCCAGTCGCGGCAGCCCCTGGGGGTAGGCCAGCCGCAGCATGCTGCGCTGGCCCTGGCAGCGCCGCTGCTCCACCCGGCCTGTACATGCCGCCTGCCTGTCGCAGGCATTGGAAGCGAGCACCATAGCAGCTTACGGGCTGGGTGAGGCGGGGGGTAGGGCAGTAGCATCCCAGGCTCGCCCACGTGTTGCTGCCCTGTGCCCTGACATCAAGCGCCCCCTAGTCCGGCCGCTGGGAGCGCATCAAGGCAGGCACCCGGGCAGCATGCCGTTTTGCAAATCGCAGCTGCGCCGGCTGGTTTCCGCCCCACACCAGGCTGGCTCAACCTGTGGAACGGGCTGGACGCGGTGACGTACGCGCTGCAGGCGTCCATCGCCGCCCTGCACCTCACCCGCCACGTCTCCTCCGGCTACCTCTCCATCCTCTGCGCCCTGCAGTGCATCATGCTGCTGTTCAGGTGGGAGCACCCGGCGGCAGGGCATGCTGCGCACGTGGCAGGCGGAGGGCGGCGGTGGAGTGGGGGAGGGGGACAGCTGCCCGGGGCGGCTTGCCGCCATCCAGCAGCAGCCCGTGGGCTGGCCCAACACCTCTGTCAGCCGCGGCCCCCCGGCAGGCTCCAGTACTTCTCCCGCGTCTTTGTGGCCACCCGCTTCGCCTTCCTGGAGGCCGTCAAGGACGCGGTGAAGGCCATCTCGGCCTACCTCGCCTTCATGCTGCTCGTCATGATGGGCTTTGCAGGCACGCCGCGCTGGCCGCGCCTGCTTGCGCAAGGACGCTACACGCTAGCGCTGCAGGACTGCGGGGCGGGCACGCCTGCGGGCTCGTGCTTTGCGCAGACGCTAACGGCGGCTGGTAGTGGTAGAGGAGGTGTTGGCGCCCGCGGTGGAACCCACCTACCAGCGCTGCTGATCAGCTGTCCCCTGCCCCCCCCGCCCCTCCCCTCATCCGCGCCACGCAGTCGCCTTCCACGTGCTCTTCCGCGCCGACCAGGAGCACGAGGTGCAGCGGCGGCACACGCGCCCTGGGCAGCCGCTGCGCCGGGCGTCCAGCGAGACGGTGTTGCCCCGCCCGCGCTCTGTCCCCACCCAACCCCCAACACGTGCGTTCGTACACCCCTGCCCTGTGCGCAGGAGTTCCGCACCATCACCGCCTCCTTCCTGCTCATGTACGCCAACCAGGGCTCCCTGCTGGACCTGGACCTCATGCGCTCATGCAGCAACCCGGTGGGCAGCGGCGGGGGGGGACGAGGGGGCGGTCCTGCCGGACGCCGCCGGGCGGCCCTGGCCGCACCGGCTGCGCCCGAGGTTTGCGGCGCGGCGGCGCAACCGCCGAGCTGAACCAAGGCTCACAGCGTGTCTTTTCAACCGGCGCCGTGCTGCAGGTTGCCGCCACGCTGCTGGCTGTCGCGTACGCGTTTGTGATGGGTGGGTGGCAGACGGCGAGGCACTTCGTTGCTGCTGCACACGCCGCCCGGCTGCTGCTGCTCGGTGGTGTCCCAGGCACATTGCAAGGCAGTGCCGGCATGCATGCGGGCGGGGACCCCTTCTCCACCTCCTCTGACACCGCACCCCCGCCGCCCACTTTTTTTCCCTCGCCTGCAGGAATGGTGATTGTGAACATGTTGATCGGAGTGATGGGCAACGCACTGGAGAAGGTGAGGGGCAGCCGCAGCCTCCTCGACCTGCTCCCGTTGCGAGGCTGACCTGCAGGCTCTGCACGCGCACTCGGTGCCGCCCCTCCCCGCCGCCCGCCCACCCGCCGCGTTCCGCGCGCAGACGGGGAGCACTCTGCGCTGAAGATGCTGCTGCACAAGGCGCTCATCATTGACGAGATGGAGGCGGCCATGCCGCGCTGGCTGGAGGAGCGCTTCCGTGCTGCCTGGTACCCCGACCACGTCCACATCCTGAGGGTGGACCCCGACAGGTGGCGGGCTGGAGGGGCGGGGGAGGCATGCCGCCGCGCGTGTGTTTGCAGGGGGAGCGAGGGGCTTTGCGCGAGCACCGCACAGGGTACAGCAGGCGGCGCCATCTCTCCAGCAGGGTGGCACGGCCACAGCTGCATGCATGCCGGCGTGGCGCCGAGCTGCAGGCCCCTCGCTGCCCCCCGCCCCGCACCCGCAGGGTGGACAAGCCCAAGCTGGAGACCATGTGGGCGGAGCCGCCAGAGGCGAGTGCAGCGCCGCCGCAGTCCCCGCCTGCTTGCATGGCTTGGTGACCGGTCACAGCGGGGATGAAGGTGCGCCCTTCCCTCCGCTGCTCCTCCTCCTCCGATGTGTGCAGGATGGCGGCGAGGCCAAGGGCGGCGGCGCTGACCTGGCTGCTGAGCTGGCCGAGGTGAAGGCACAGCTGGCCCGCATGGAGGCGATGCTGCAGGCGGCGCTGCACCGCAACACCGCACCCGCCACCAGCAGCAGCTCCTGAGGGCTGTGGGGTGCTGTGCGACGGCTCCAACAACCCTGCCACGGCAGAACCGGCTGTTTCATGCTTACTGTTTATCCTTGAGTGCAAGGGTGTACGTTAAATCATCGATCGAGTGAATGGGGTTGTTGCATCAAGGCGATTCTAAGGGTACCAAGGAAAAATGCTACGAGAGGGGGTCACAGGGGATGAACGAAGCCAACGCAGGCATGGCAGCACTACCCATCAGTCGGGAATGCTGCTCGTTCGCAAGGGATAACAAAGCAACACATCCCTAATTGATGGAACCGAGTCAGGTGGAGGATGCAGGGGTGAGAAACCCGTCCTTGCATGTATGGGGAGGAGATGTGTTGAGTTTTGGCAGAGCTCCAGCTAGCAGGCGAAGCCGGCCGGCCTGCTTGCTTGGCATGCATGATCATCCAGTTCAGGCGGTGGTCTTGGCGGGAGCATCCTTGGTCATCTCGGCCTGAAGATGAGCAAAGCACAGGCTGCTGTCAATGAAACAAACACAGCGTGCTGATGGACACACCCGGGAATCAACGGGCAGCATCATGGGGCCAGGAGGATGGGCACCTGCGCAGGCGCGGTGGTGGCAGTGGAGCCGGTCTTGGGCTGGGGGTGCCCAGTCGAAGGGCTTGGGGTCGATGGGGGTGGTCACGTTGCGTGCCTGCGGGTGTGGTGGGCGGAGCCAGGTCAGGGTGCAGTCTGCAGCGCCCCCTGGCTTTCAAGCCGGGTGTCGCAGCCAAGCGCTGATGCTGCGCTTGCCCCACGTGGCGCCCGCTGAGGGGCCCCCGCCCCCGCCCGCCCACCCGCAGCTCGTTGGACTCCTGGCACAGAGCGAAGCAGGCGGTGCAGGGGATGGTGTAGGTGAGGCAGTCGGGGTTGACCAGCCCCGCGGCGTTCTCGTCGCCCAGGGAGGCTGCACCGGCAGCTTGTACGCGTGGCGCACAGCCGTGCGGGTGGGGCCCGCCACCAGGCCGCACAGGCACACGCAGCCGTACAGGCAGTACTTGAGGCTGCAGACAAGTGGGGGCAGGAAGCACAAAGGGATCGGTACGGGCAAGAGGACCGGTGCCGCGCTCGATTTGATGCATAACAGCACTCGAGATGCAATCGAGCCTCACCCGTGGTTGGGGCAGGACGCCTCGGGGCCGTGCACACGCTCAGCGTTCATGCCATACTGGACGCAGGGCAGGCTGCAGGAAGGGGGTGTGGGGGATCATGAGCGGCACCATGAGGGGGGCATTTAGCAGCCTAGCCACCAGCGCACAGGCATGCAAGCCAACCCTGGTCCTCTGGCGCCCTTGCTGCTCCTACCAGTAGCTGATGAGGCCTGCAAGGGAGGGGAAAGCAGCGGCGGATGTCTACAACGCTGGAAAACGGGCTGGAGGGGGAGCGGCAGGCGGTGGTGGCTGTTCAAAAAAACTAAGCGACGGACAGGCAGCGGACGCTGCAACTGCCAAAGCGTATGGTGCCAGGCCAAATGGTGGCCAGCTGCGCCGCCCAAGCCTGGAGCTGAGTCCTTCAGCCTGGACCAACTTGCAGGTGCCGTCTGGCGCCTTTCCTCCCTGTACTGGCAGCGGCCCTTTCTCGTGCTGGCCCCACAACAACAATAAACGCCCCGCACAGCTGTCGGGGGGACCAGCGGCCCCGGGCAGCCAACAGTCTCAGCTCTGCCTGCCCCTGTTCCGTGGCGACTCACAAGTGGCCGGGTCGTAGAACAGGTCGTTGAAGATGTCGAAAGTCCAGCTGCCGTCCTTGGCTTCGCGCACCGCCATTTTGCAGATTTGGGAGGTTGGGGGCGAGGACGAGGCTGAGTACTGCTGCTTCAAAGGTGAGAGGACCGCGAAAGACGAGCAGCCAGGGGAGGGGGGTAGGATAAGCCGCGGCACGCTTCGTGCTGCCTGCTGTGCCGTGCCCTGGCATCTGCCCATGCAGCTGGCTAGTTGACGGGCAGCTGCATGCCGGCCTTTGGCGGCTGCTGCTGAAACTGAACCTCACACGTCCCGTGTGCAGTTTGAGCCCCCAATTGCTGGGGGCACGCTCATGTCATAATCAGCATTCAGAGTGATGACGGCGCATGAGGAGAGAGCAATCCGGCAGGGGCTGCCGGCAGGGCTGCCGGCGCGCCGGCGCCAGGCAACCAAGCGGCTGCATGAAGCAGTGTCACCAGCCACGGGCATTGAGACTTGCTGTCGCATGCAGGCTGCTTGATCCAGGCAACCAGGACATGGCTGCACGCGGGCTGCAGGCAGCTCTGTACCACTGCATTGCTGATGCCTGGTCCACACAGACTCTGTGTTGCCGGCAAGTGGTGCAAGAGTCGAGGGGAGGAGGACTACGCCGTAAAAGCAACCTCATGGGCATATATCGCTCATGGGCATGGAAAGCATCTTGTATGAACCAGTCACGACATGCAGGGGCACTCCTGAGAGGCCGTTTTTGGGAGGGACCGGTGCCCACCATCACCAGGCAATGACGGAGGCTGCTTTCTGTGGCCCACAAAGTAGCCAATTTGATCCAAAGATAGTCCATCATCCAAGTTTGAGCGCCCTTCGCGCCATGCAGTGCTGGGGCACGGTGAAACCGTGGAAGAGGCAGGACAGTGGCAGGACGCGACTGCCTCTCCCTGTGTTTGAGGACGTGGTGCGTTTGACGCGTCCCAGCAATGGTATAAGCGGTTGCCGCTCCTATGCAAGCGGTGCACTCGGTGGGGGTGGACAACGTTGCCGCCGAAATATTTCGTGCTCTCGCAGTAGCCAGCAGCGCCACGGACGAGCAGCTGAGCATTTTGCATTTTCTGTACGACTCGCACTTCGCCAAGGCCCTGCAGATCGTCGATCAGGGCGGCGTGTGGTGTTTCGTGGGTGCCAGCAGCGGCCGCAGAGTGTACCAGGTGCAGGGGCACAGCAACGAGCACTACGTGGTGTTCCCAAGCCACTACTGCTCCTGCCAGGTACAGCCGATAGCAGTAAGGTTTGCTGTAAGGGTTGCCGACCAGCCGGCGTTGCCGCTCAAGTGCGAGTGGATGGTTTGCCTGGCACTGCTTTCGTGCCGCATCCATCCTTCAACCCTGCTGTGCCCTTTCCCCAGGCCTTCTTTTTCGACGTGGTCTCCAAGGCGGAGGCAGCTGCCTGCAAGCACCAGCTGGCGGTGCGGCTGGCAGACGCGCTGGGCAAGGCGCGGGTGCAGACCGTGGGCGACATCACGCTGGGCGCACTGCTGGCCGAGTAGCGCCGCTGCGCCCGCTCAGCACAGCCGTGTACCCCGAGGCAGCCGGGCCTCAACCGCAGGCGCGCAGGCGGCCCGGAGCCCCAAGGGGGGCCTGCTGCACGATGGCGGCGGCGCGGCGCCTGCTGGCCAGCCGCGACTTCATCGATGAGCTTGGGGGCGGTGCGGCGCAGGAGCTGGCGGTGGACGCCTCCAGCCTGGACGGCGATGAAGTGTTGGCGGAGCCGCTGACGCTGCAGGTGGGCTGGAGGCGCACGCCGGCGCCTGCTGGCTTGCGGCAGTCGCCCGTGCCCGCCCCGCACCCAGCCCTGCCTTGCCGCCGCGCCCGGCCCCCGGCTGCCAGCTCCACCTGCTGCCCCTCCTCTGCCCCCGACAGGACAAGGTGGCGGGGCAGCACAGCGCGGTGCACGCCTTCCACCACCACATCCCCCACGCCGGCGTGCACCGCGGCGGCAGCGGCGCCGGCATCATCTGGCTCCTCGTCGTCCTGCACGTCGCGTTCGTGGGGTACTGGAGTGAGTGCGCCGCGGACAGCGCCCGGCTCTCGGTTCTGAATGCCAGCTGGCCACACTGTTGGTGCCAACGCTGCTGCTGCTGCGCATGCATTACAAATGAGCCCCCCCCCCCCCCCCCCACCCCCACGCGCTCCCCTTCAGCCTGGGTCTGGTGGACGTCGCGCAGCAAGCAGCGAGAGGAGAAGAAGATCAGGAGCAGCGTACCGCAGAAAGTGAACTGCGTGTACGACTGGACGCCTGTGCTGCCGCAGGTGCCACGCTGCCTGCGACGGGCTGTGCCAGCCATGCGTCCTGCTCTGTTGGGCAGGAGGGATCCAGCTGGCAGGGGCCAAGCTGGTTCTTCTTGTTGAGCAACCGCTGGAATTCCCCCTGTTATACAGATACCCAACATTCAGCTGGCATCCAAGTCTCTGCGCAGCACTGACGCAACGCGGCAGTGCAGCCCCCAAGCCAACCCAGCCTGTTCTGCGCTCAAGCGGAGCACCGCCCCTGACAACCCTTCTCGAGTGTATTCTATCTAAGCCACCTCAAACTCCTACTGCATCCTGTACCTGCCTTGACCGCCCGTGCTACATTCTTCTCCCTCTGTACCCGGGCGCCAGCTGCCGTCCTCCCTGGCAGCGCCCAAGCCCTGTCCCACCCGGTCGCCGGTAGAATGCGCGTCTGCCGCTTTTATACCCTGCCATTTGCCTTGCCCTGGATAAATCTGGCTTGCTGCTAATGCATGCCTGTGCAAGACCTCCTGAATTACACGAAAGGCGTGCGAGGCAGTGCAAGCTGCCGGAATAGGCGCAGGTTGGAACGGCCCTGCGCACATGCAAGGCCGCTCCCGGGTCAGGACTGCAGCAACCAGCGCTTGGCTTGGACATGCGGCAGGTACGGCTTGTCTGCGGGGGGAGGAGGGCGGCAGACGCAAGGCGCGATTCAGCACGGCTGGCCAGCTTGTGCCACCAACTGCGCAACTGGCGCTGTCCAGCAGCGCTGGGACTGGGGCCAGGCGGGGCACTCAGAGCGGCACAAGCGCGAGCAGGGGGGGGCGGCAGCGTGGCGGCGCGCACCTGCCGCGCTGCGCATGTCCAGGGCGTGGCACATGATGCTTGGGAGCAGCACTCCCAGGCTGAGCTGCATCAGCGACATGGCGCCCATGCAGCCCAGGGAGGTAGTGGAGGCGAAGAAGCGGCCGCACACCTCGGTGGTGGAGGAGGCGGCAAACAGCACCGAGGCCAGCTGCAGAGGCGCGTGCAGCAGGAAGCGCATCTGCGAGGGGGAGGCGGCCGGGATGTGTTTGCTGATTGCAGCGGGGGAGGGGCAGGCGCGGGTGGCTGGAGCTAGAGCTGCAAGGCAAGCAGGAGCCCGGGACCAACACCCGCCACACGGCTGCTCCCCACCTGCACGCCAGCCACGATGAGCGCCGCCACCGCCGCCCCCGTGGCTGCCACCACCAGCGGCCCCGGCGTGATGCCCAGCTTGTGCAGCAGGCTCCAGGACATCCAGGTGTTGGCCACAGGCAGGACGACCAGGCGGTACATTTGGAACACCTGCAGCACGGCGCCGCCGTACGTGATGTACTGCTCGTACCTGCAAGGAAGGGCACGCGAGCGGTCGGCACACAGCGCGGCGCTCAGCCCCAGCCACGACCAACAAGGCAGGCTCGGCGCAGAGCCAGCAAGCTGCCCATGCGAGCGGCGCCTGCCGGGCGTGCGGCTCAGAACGGCCGCCATGCCCCCCACCCCCACCCAACAGGGGCCACAGGCCGGCGGCCGCCGCCGCCGCGCGCACCAGAGCCAGCGCAGCGCCAGCAGCACGATGTCGATGGCGGCGATGCACATGGAGACGACGATGGCGGCCTGGCTCTCCCCCGCCACCGCCGCCTCCGAGAAGTAGGCGTACACGATGCACATGGAGACGAGGTTGAAGAAGAAGTCGCCCCAGTCCAGGTCTGCTGGGTGGAGGGGGCGGCGGGGGAGCTGTTTTTTTTCTGCTGCCGGCCGGGAGTGCCAGGGAGACCCGCAGCACCCACCCCCCGCCCGCGTCCAAACCAAGAGTGCGTCCACGCCGCTGATGGCGGGTGCAGCTGCTGCCCGGGCAGCGGCAACCCTCGGGGGCAGGGCGCCTCCACGGCCGCGCCCCCGCACCCCGACGGCCACCGGCAGGCCCGGCCGGCTGGCAGCGGCCGCACCGCGCAGCTGCTGCCTCAGCAGAGCCCCCCCCAATCCAAAGAAGGCTGTCCGCAGTCGAGCACCCACCCGAGTCGTATCCAGACAGGTAAGGGTCCATGGCGGCTGGGTCGAACGAGTCGGCGGCGCGGCCCACACCCACCGCCGCCTTGCCGCCCTCGCCCGCATAGGCGGCGCCGTCGGCGGCGGACGCCCACCCGTTGGCAACGATGGCGGCAGACTGCTGCAGGGGCAGCGGAGGGGCAGGGGGAGCCTCAGGGGGAGCCACCGGCACGAGCGTGAGGCGCCTCGCCGCTGCTGGCGCCGCCGCTGGCCGGCGGTTGCGGCAGGCACGCGCAGCGCTTCAGGGCCCTCCCTACGCAGAAAGCAGGCTTAGATGGCCCACCTTGCCGCCGTTGGAGGTGCGCGCGGCGCGGCCAGACTTGCGCGGCGGCACGGCGGCGCCGTTGGCGGCGGTCGCGTTGCCGCTGCGCGGCAGCAGCGCCTTGTCGAGCGGCGGCCCCGCGGCTGCAGCGCCGGCTGGCAGGGCAGCGGCGCCGTCGGCGGGAACCACGTCGCCGCCACGGCCGCCCCCACCCGTGATCAGCACCTCAGCATTCTGGGCAAACTGGTCGCTGCCTGCGGGCGGCGGCAACGCGCCGCCGCTCTCGCCGCCCTCAGCGGCCGCCGCGGCCTTGCCGCCGCCGGCCGCCGCCGACAGCGAGAGGGTGGCGGAGCCGTCGGCTGGCGCCGGCGCAGCTGCCTTGTCGCCGTCACGCTGCGCCGCACGGCCCGCCTTGCCGCCCCCGGAGGCAGCGCCGCGCCTGCCCGCGGCGTTGCGCTGGTAGTTTTGCTCCAGCAGGGGCGGCATGATGCGCTGCACAAACGCGCTCATCTCAAGGGCCTGGCTCGTGTAGCGCAGCGCCGCCGCAAAGGGCGCCAGCACCAACGCCAGCATCCACACGAGGCGGGACCTGCGGGGGCGGCGACACCGGCGCACACAGTGCTAGCGTGGGGTGCAGCCCGCAGCAAGGGCCGTTTCCCCCCCTTCCGCCCCCGAGCCACAGCCGCCAGGCCGCCGCTTCACCCCGCGCTCTGCGCCTCTGCAGCTGCCTGCCTGCCCTGCCCACCTGTCAAAGGCGTGGGGGTCGCGGGAGGCCAGGCTGAGCACCCCACCACCCGCTGCTGCACGTACATGGGCGCCGCCGCCATGGAGCGCGCGCCCCGCGTGCAGCGCCGCCCAGTCCGCAAAGTGGGGGCCCCTGCGCGCGGCGAGCCAGCGTGTGCGTGTGTGAGTGTGCGTTCAAGGAAGGGAAGGAGGCAGCCGCACTGTTCAAGCTCGTTGCGTGCACGCTGTCAGCGGCGGCGGCGGCTGCGCTCACTGCGCGGGGTAGTCTTGGGCGATGAGCACGTCGCGCTGCACCTGGGCCGCGTGGTAGGCGGCGGTGCAGCTGACGGGGTAGGGGGCTGTGTGTGGTTTATGGGGGAGAGACAGTGAGGCACAGTGAGGAGCAGGGGCCACCCTGTGCGAGCCGCCGCTGGGCCAGCAGCCTACCCTTGGAGAGACGCACCCCCCTGCACAGGCTGCACAGGCTGGCAGCGGGCGCGTGGAGGGCAGCAGCGGCGGCATGCGGGGCTCAGGCTGGGCGGCGGCGCCGCGCGCACCTGCGCCTCCACCGCCGCCCCGCCCTCCTCGCTGATGCGGTACACGCAGCAGCTGTCCCAGTCCAGCCCGCAGGTGGCAGTACGCTCCAACAAACCTTGCACCTGCGCCGGTGGGGGCAGGCCAGCCAGGCACGTGCGGTGGGATGCGGGGCACACCTGGCTGCGGCTGGCAGCGGCGTGCCGGCGGGAAGCGGCCGCCCCAGCCCGGCACATCGCGCATGGTTGCGGCGCTTGTGCTGTCATCAAACACCACCCTCAGCCTCACCCTCTGCCACTCCTCCAGGTCCGACCCGTCAGACGGGAACCCTGCCGCCGCCAGCTCGGCAGCAGCATCCGTGGAGGGTGCCCCCGCCGATCTGCTGCTCCCCGCCGCCGCGCCCGACCCGCCGCTGCCCTTGGCGCCGCCGCTGGCAGACGCCCTGGCGCCGTTGGCGGGCGCTGAGCTGGCGTCGTCCTCGTGCTGACGTGGCAGCAGCAGCACGCTGATGTGGACCAGGCCCGTGATGAGCGCCTGCGCGCGGCGCGCAAACGCGCTGAAGGGGCTGCCGCCGGCGCCACTGCTGGCGCCGCCAGGCCCGGCCAGCTCACTCAGCAGCTGGTCCACGCACTGCGGGGCGGGCGACGGCGCATGCACGCGAGTGTCAGGGCGGCACTGCACACGGCTCCCGCAGGCAGTGGGCGGTTCAGCAAAAGCGGTGCAGCCCTGTGGGGGCGCGCGCTAGAGCGCGCACGCCTTGCCTGGGTTTCATGGTCGGGCTGCGCCGCAGCTGCCATGCCGCACAGGACGGACAGCAGGCAGAAAACGTGGGCGCACAGCAGCAGACGCGTGAACAGCCTGCATGTGGGGCGGCAGCAGTGCCTCAGTGGTGCCGAGGGGCCACGGCTGAGGTGGCGGAAGATCCGCCCGCTTGTGCGGCTGATCCCAGCGGCACCACGGCTGCCTGCAGCACCGCCGACAGGCAAGCCATGCCCTCCACCAGACAGAGGACACAGTGGTACAACTGCAATGCACATCTGCAAAGCCTGGCTGACTCGCTGCGTGCGCGACGCTGCCGGTGCGCCGTGCCATCAGCGAGCATGGCGGCACTGCTGGCCCCAACCTCCCTGCCGGCTGCCGCCTTGAAAAAGCCTTTATTTTGTGAGCTGGGAAGTTCAGGGGTGCTCGCAGCGACGGGGGCACGCCTCACCGTTTAGGAGCCAGCTTTGCGACTGTGAGCGGTGCAGCAAAACCCGCTCTGGGCTTGCCACACACGCCTAAGACCGTGATATGTGATGCTTGCGGGATTGGTGCACCGCCCTCTGCGTCACACCAGGCAGGTCTGGAGCTTGAGGAGAATGCCGCCGCTGCAGGGGCGTCCCACGAGCCCTATCGCTGCAGTCCCACTGTCCCGTGCACTCGGGCTGTGCGGAAAGGGCGCAACTCCTGCTGCCACCCCTGCCAGGCTGGAGGCCTGGGACCGCCTGAATTCTCATGCACATGGCCTCCTCGGCGCCCTTGAGCACCAATTCAATGCCGCCACATAACATCAATGTTCATGTAGCTGCCACACAGGCCGAGCGGCCGCAACCTTCCCGGTGTATGCCGCAACATGGCGCCCCCACCGGCGACAGGCAGTGGGGCCGCCTGCCCAACGTGTACAGGCACGCCCCAAGCATGCAGGCGATCCGAGATCAGCCGGCCTTTGAGGCGCTGCCGCCGGTGGCGAGCGTCTGCGTAGCGGGACCCGACAGCCACCGCTACGTGCGTCAGGACGACCCGCTCTGGGATCGCCTGCATGAAGGCGTGCTGACCACAGGTTGGAGCCCCTGCATGGTCCGAGTGGGCTGCCAAGCCTCCGCTGCTTGGCCCGGCCAGGCGGCTGGCACTGAGCCAGGCGGCGTATCGCCGCGCGTGCAGGCATGGTCAGAGGGGCGCTAGGGCTGTACGAAAAGTCTGCTGCCAAGAAGCTTGGCATCCCCGGTAGCAGGTGGGGTTGCACTGGCCGTTGACATCTTAGAGGCCAGCCGGCCGTACTGCTGGCACCATGCCAGGGCGTGGAACATCTTTGGGGAGTGCTGCCTGCTTTGCAGGTCGCGGCATGGCGGCCTCCTGCAAGCATACCACCACCTCCGGCAACAGCCAGCGGAGCTCAGCAGCCCAGACGCGGCGGCCGTGGCAGGCGCAGCAGCACACAACGCAGCGGCGGTGGCGGCGTACAACGCGCGCAGCGAGCGGCGGCAGCGTTGCGGGGGCGGGGTGGCCCGGGTGCCTTCTGTGCAGCAGGACGTGCAGCAGGACCAGCCACCCAGACTGGCAGCCACCCCCGCATCAGCAGCAGCGTCCGCCCAAGGCCCAGGAGTGAGCAAGCACGCCAGGAGGCGGCTCAAGAAGAAGGCGGCTGAGACGGCTGCAGCAGCCCAGCTGCAGCCCGCGGTGGAGGCTGGAGGAGGCGGGGTGTGCTGGGGTGTGAGCGAGGAGCAAAAGATGAGGAAGGCTCGTGCGCTGGGCAGCCTTGGTGAGCCGGCGGGGAGGGGGAAAAAGGGGGGGCGCGCTCTGACCAGACCACTGTTGTTCCGCCCAGCCACTGCTCGTTGCCACAGCCACGCAAGTTTGCCGCCCGCTGACGTGTCCTTGTGATGCCGCCCATCCCGCTCGCCATGTTGCTGCAGGGCTGCTGTCCATCTGCTGCTCGTGGGGCAAGGCTCAGGAGGCGGCCGCGCTGCTGCAGGTGGCGGGCGCGTTCCCGCGCAGCCAGCTGGCGGAGGTGGGTCTCTGCCACCTGCAGGAGCACCTGCTGCCGCCAGCCTGGGGCTTTGCCCCCGGCAGCCTGCCGCCCATTGGGGCCTCGCCCGACGCGCTCATCCGGCACGGCACGCCGCCGCTGCTGGGCGGGCAGCCTGCGGCAGGGGCACTCGCGCCACCTCGCCACGATGCAGCGCAGCAGGCTGGCCTGACGTCAGAAGCCCCTGCGGCCACACCCTCCTTGCCGGTTGGGCCCTGGGACATTGACGGCCTGCTGGCACGCATCCAACTCGCGGGCAGCACGGCACCAGGCGCTGCCCACAGCGGCGGCGGCGGCAGCTGCGGCGCCAGTCCCGCCAGCAGCGCTGCGATCCCTGCGGCCGGCGGCGGCTGGCTGGTCGAGGTGGTGGAGGTGAAGAACACGTGCCCCTTTGGCCACTCTCGCAGGTGGGCTGCAGCCGCGCTGCTCACAGCCGGAAGCACCTCTGCTGCCTCTGCTGCCCTTGGACTGCCAACGGATGACCGGCGACTGGCGCGCGCCCCCTGCCGCCTTGCGTAGGGGTGGACGGCTGCGCACGACAGAGTTTGCGGTGGCAGACCGCGGGCCGCGTACGGCGGTCCCCCGAGTGGGTTCCCCAGCTGCAGCTCCACATGCTGTGTGCGGGTGAGCTTGCAGCTGTGGGCGGCAGGCAGCGGGGGCGCGTGGCGGTGCGTGGCTTGCGGCAGCACCGTGTTGCCCGCGGCTGGTTGGGGGTGTTGCGAGCCCGCTGTGAGCTGGCTGTGACCGTCACCGGCTGCAGGCACGCCCAGCGGCCTGCTGGTGAGCAGGTCGGCAACCAAGGGCACGAGAGTGTTTCGGATGCACCGGGACGACCAGCTGCTGCACCTCATGCTCCTGGGTGAGCTGCTGGTGTTGTGGTGGCCCGGCACTGTGTGTTCTTTCAGTGGCGCAATCCGAGCAACCCCTCCCTGCCTGGCAACCTGCTACAGTGATCAGCAGGCTTTGGCGCCAGCATGTGCTGGTGGGGCAACCACCTGCCCCTGACGTGTTTGCCAGTTGGAGGGAGCACCACGAAATGCTGCGGTGCATCGTGCGGGTATGTGCAGCGTCGTTGATATGATCGAGTACTCTGGTATAACAGAAATTGGTGCTACATCAAGAATGAACCAACATTGTGCAGACCGCCCGCGAGGCCGAGCTGGTGGCGACCATTGAAGATGGGCATCACTTGCATGGCAGCGACAGCCGCTGGTTTTTGGACTGACAACTCGGCCCTGAACGTCTTCAGTTTCTCTTTGTTTCTCACTGCTCTCTCTAACTACTTTCTTTCCCCGGGATATATGCTATAAAGCTGAACACAATCTAAAGTAAAACAAAAACAACCGCCCCGCGTATCTCGGACTCTGGATGGAGTCTTGGATACCCGAAGAGGGGCTCGAACCCTCGACCACAAGGTTAAGAGCCTTGCGCTCTACCGACTGAGCTATCCGGGCCAGACAGGTTGCCTGGTGGGCGTCCCATTCACGATCAACCCGAATTTCCTAAGCTCTATCATCACAAAATTTCTTGAAAATGGGCTTTCGAGCGCGGACGCCCATTTCTGCGCATTTTTTCGGTTTGCAATTGTGCGCATCGTCCATGGCAGTTTGGCGCGGTTTAGAGCCTTGCAAGTGGGTATGTTACCTCTGCGCTCGATGTGCCTGGCCTTGGGAACACCCGTAAATCGGTCCGGCGGCGGCTTAAAATTACGTGCAGCAGTCTGAAGCTTACAACACGTTCGAACACACAAGGAACGCGTGTATCCATTAGGCCGGAAAAGTCTGAGCCACTCACAAAGTTCTTTGTCGCGCCGTGATTTTGTATGGATCACTAAGATTTGAAATGAAGCGATTCGAGGACCTGCAGACTCCCTTCGACAGAGGTTGAGGCTCGAGTACCCCCAACGGCCCCGCTCAAAAAGCCATCACGCCCAGCATGGGGCATTTGTTTTCCTTCACCTCTCCACCATATCATGTTCGAACAGTAACAATCTGCAACCATGCAGGGAGCCAACACGTCCGACGAAGAGCGCGACAGGCGCCGGAAGGCTATCGTTATTGCTGCCGTTATCGCCGCCCTTTCAAGCATGTCTTCAGCTCCCCCTTTTTTGCCTGACAATCGCCCATGTGCCCTTGACCCCTCGCTGCGCCAGTTCCCGACAGCTGCCATTGCTGCGGCCGCCTGTGCTTCGGCCGCCTGCGCTGCCGCCGCACATGCGGATACAAACACACAGTGAAATGAGCAGCGGTCCCTCAGGAGAAGGCTTTTACACATTCTCCATTGTTAGGCCAAAATGAATGAAAGACATTCTTTGAGTAACAAAAAGCCACGCTCAGCGCTCAGCGATGAAAGACAATGCCGTGAAGGAAAGTCAGGCTGGTTGCGACTTCTCGTCCAAGACTCGTGCCACGAAGGCCGGCTGCTCGCCTACCGCTGCCAGGCTGACAACCTCGCTGTCAACAGCGCAGTAGAGCGTGCACAGCTTGGGATTGCTATTTGGAAACGTGGCCTTTGTCAAGGGCACGGAGCAGTAGGCACGAGTCGAGGTGCCGGCGCACACTGCGCAGCACTCGTTCTGGTAGCGGGTGCCATCCCAGCCGCATACCTGTGCTCAAGGATGACCGGGAGGAATGACGCGCTTCAGACGCAGAGCCAGCTGTGTGCTGACAACCCATGTGGGGTCAACGCCGCTGATCCACACTAACGGCGAGCCCATCAACAGCAGCCAGGCCTGGCACTCGCCTGCATGTGGCGCCAGGGCTCCTGTGCACAGCTGTAGTCAAATGCGTCGCTGCAGACCTTGGCACACTGCCTCTGGCATCTGCAGCAATGGTTAGAGGGAATGACTGATGTACGGTGAGGGTCACCAGGTCCCACTGCACCCACAGCAGCACCAGTTGTGCCGCAAGGGAAGGGTGGGCGCCACCCTGGGCGCCACCCCGGCGGCAATTTGCGAAGCGAGCCCGGGGCTCGCGTGCCCTCAATTGGGGTATAGCATGTCTCGACGCACACTGGACCCCAGGCAAACACTAGTGTGCAAGATCTCGGGAATCAGGCGGCCCATGCGGCTGCGAAACCTACTTTTGCGGGCATTGGCCCTTTGAGAACACTGCATCCACCATGTGACACAGCAGCAAGACTGACGCTACTGGCAGCAGCCGCCCCATGCTCAAGCGGAGTCACGGAACGCTGTTTCTCGAGGCTAGGAAGCAATGACTGTGAGTTATGGAGCGATTGGGGATACAGGAGAGCGCGCAGATGTTCGGTTTAACCGGCGGCCATGCATCCCGCCTGCATGAGGATGCCGCGTCCCGCTCGCCACTGCTGCGCAGTCCACCTGTCGCATGGGTCAGGATGCAGTGTCAGTAAATCACGCAGCAGGGCGTCCTCTCGAGTTACAAACCAAACCAATGTCTCACTCTGCAGCTCTCTCAACAGCAATGCGGAGCAGCAAGACAAGCAGGAAGGGGGTGAAGCGGCGCGACAGCAACAACAGCACAACAGGCCGGCGTCACTCGCCGCCGTGGCTGCTCAGCTCAAACCACTGGCGCATCAGGTCTGCCAGCGTGCGCGGCAGCGCAGCGGTGTCGCGCAGCACGATGTAGAAGGGGAAGGGGAAGGAGTCCATGTAGCGGGAGAAGACGGGCTTGCCGCCCACAAAGCTCACAGTCTGCGTGCACGAATCGGGCGAGGGTGAGCGCGCTGGGCGCAGGCAGGGGCAGCCGTGCCGCATGCAGCGTGCAAGGCAGAGCATTCCCTGCGCAGCGCTCGCCCCCAGCCTTGCCAAAAACCACGCTCTCTGCCAGCAGCACACCTGCATGTCGAGGATGGACCCTCCAGCCGCTGCCGCCTGCGCGGCGCCGCCGCCCTGCGCGCCGCCCCGCGGCGGAGCCTGGCGGGCTGTCCAGCACGATGAAGGCGTAGAGCACTCCGGGCCTGTCGGCCGCGGCGCGCACCACCCGCCGCAGGCTCTCCTTCTCGTGGAAGCGCCCGTCGGCGACGATGAGGACGAGCTGGCGCAGCGCGGCGGGCAGGGCGGCGGAGGCGGCGCGGGCGGCGGCCGCCTGCAGCATGTGGTCCAGCGAGGCCACCAGCTCCACCACCGGCCGGTCGCTCAGCGTGTTGTCCTGGTCAAAGCGCATCTGGAGCAGGAAGGGGGAGGAGAGGGCGGTGCCAGTGGGCACGCACTGTATCCGCACGCTGGCATGCAATGTGGTACCCGATGCATCGCAGCACCAAACACAGGCGCCTGCTCGGCCTGCCGCCGCCCCTGCAGCCGCGCCTGCCGCCGTCTCCCCCGCCCCTCATACACACGCACACACCTGTGACATGATACGCACGCCGTCAGCGTCGGTGAAGGGGCGCTCCAGGGGGTGCAGGGGCTGGGCGCCGCCGCTGCCGCCAAAGCTCACCACGCCCAGCTCTCCCACCTGCGGCACAAGCAGGCGAGCAGGCAAGGCGGGGAGCGCGGGCACTGTTGGGTGCAGGGCAGGCGGGCGGGCAGCGCGGGGGGCCGCACTGGGGGCCAGGTTTGGGGAACGCGGGTGCAGCGGCTGCGAAGGGGGGGGCGGGGTAAACGCACCTCGAGGCGGGCCATAGCGCGGCAGATGAGGGTGAGGGCCTCCAGCGCAAAGGGGCCGCAGCCGGCCTCCGCCATGGAGCGCGTGTCGTCCACCGCCACCACCACCTGCAGCAGGGGGCAAACAAGCAGCAGCGGGAGCTGGATGGCGCGTCGCAGGGAGGCTGCGACGGCGGGGAGGCAGGTGCTCGCAGCGGGGCCCCAGGCTGGAGGACCTCCCTGTGTGGTGTCACAGCAGGTACACAGCCGCCTGCGGCCGCAACGGACCGCACAGGCCCCGACCATTGGCCCCCCAACCCCCCCCGCAAGCACCCTTTGCACACACCCTCCCACTCCCACCCACATCAACTTGCACCACCCCGTGGCAGCAGGAGCTGCCGACCGCTCTCCGGTCCCCCCCCCCCCCCACACACGCACGCACACACCCCGCCCACCTGGTACTTGCGCTTGTCTGGCCGCGTGCGCCGCATCCAGATCTTGTCCTTGCGGAAGTGGCTGGCGATGTAGCCGATGACCTGGGGGCGAAGGGGGGAGGCTTGTTTGAGGAGAAGGGGGATGTGGCGGCCCCGGCCCCAAGAGGCCCCAGGCTGGTGCACTGGCGGTGCCGGTCTGGCCTCGCACGGCTGTCGCTGGCTGGCGGCTTCCCCGTGTGCACATGCCACCAGCTTCCCAACCACGCCTGTGAGCACAAGCAGCGGCCCCCCCCCCACCCCCACACCCACACCCACCTTCTTCATGTTGATGCGCTTGCCCGAGCGGCAGTCGCCCGCCAGGCGGGACGCCAGGCTGGGCTCCAGAATCAGGCGCAGCTGCTCCGCCAGCTCACCCACCAGCCCCCCGTCAGCGCCTCACACCGCGCCCACACCTGCCGCCCGTGCGCCTCAGCCTCGCCCTCCGGCAGCGGCGCGGAGCCCTCGGCGGCGGCGCGCAGGCGGGCATCCAGCTCAGCGCGCAGCGCCGCCGCCGCCTCCTCGCTCAGCCCGCCCAGCGCCCACTGCACAGCGCGGCCGGCGGAGGGCACGGGCTGTGTTTGACAACCAGCCAGCGTTGCAGGCCGGTGGCAGCGTGCGCGGAGGCAGCAGCAGGAATCTGGATGCGACCCCCAGCAGGCAGGCGCAGCTGCAGCGCACCTCCTCCGCTGCGACGCCGTCCTGCAGCGAGCGGCCTGCAGCCGCGCCGCCACGTAGCTCTCGGCGGCGGCTGTCGCCTCGTCCCCGCCCCCTCCTCCCGCGCCTCCTCCTGGCTGTCCTCCTCGCCCGCCGCCGCCTCCTCCTCCCGGGTTTGTCCCCGGCCTTGCGCTCGTTGCCGGCCCCCACTCCGCCCTGCCGCGACCCAGCTGCTGCTGCTGCTGCTGCAGCTTGGGCTGCTGCGCCTCCTCTGCATCCATGGCCGCCGCCTCCTCCTCGCCGCCCTCCTCCTCCCCGGGCACGCCGCCCTCCGCGCCAGCCTCCTCCTCCTCGCCCTCCGCCCCCTGCTCCTGCTGCAGCTGCTGCGCCGCCTGCTCCTCGGTGGCGGCGGCCATGGCCTGCGTGTCACCCGCCTGCTGCCGCTCGTCCCGCCCCAGGAAGCGGTACTCGGCAGCCTCCTCGCCCTCCTCGCCCGCCGCGGGCGGCTCGGGCTCGGCCAGCTGCGCGGCCTGCGCCTCCTCGCCGCCCTCCTGGGGCTGCGGCGCGTCGGCGGCAATGTTGAGCCGTGCACGCCAGCGCTCCATGGCCGTGCCTGGACCCAGGGGAGGGAGGCAGCAGGGGCGTGGGTGTGTGTGACAAGCAAGCACAGGACTTCGTCGCAGCCAGTGTGGGGATTCCAACGCAGCCGTACGGCATCAGCCTGTCGCTGGGAGCAGGGGCGCCCACCTAGGTTGCGGAAGGGGTTGGCCTCTGGCTGCTTCGCCTGCTGCGCCCGCTGCTCCTGCTGGCTGTGCCCCGAAGCGGCGGCGGCGGCCGCAGCCGGGTCGTCCTGCATCCCGTCTGCGGCGCCCGACCTGCTGCCGCCCGCGCCGGGGGCGGCTCTGCAGCGCTGAGCGGCGCGGCGCCCGCGGCATCCTGCGCCGCCTGCTGCTGCTGCCCCTCCTCCTCCTCCTTCTCTTCGTCCTCGCCCTCCCCCTCGCCGCCGTCGTCCGCACCTGCCGCAGCAGCGGCGGTGGAGGGCAGGCCCTTTGGCCCAGCCTCCACCCTGTCCTGCTGCTCACGCTGCTCCTCCTCCTCCACCCCTGTCTCGGCGACGTCGGGGCCAGCAGGCTGCGCCTCCTCAGCCTCCTCCTCCTCCGCATCCATCCCCTCCGCCTCCCCCGCCTGCTGCTGGCCGGGCTCCGGCTCGGGCTGCTGCTCGTCGGCGGCAGGGGGCTCTGCGTCGCCGCCCGGGGCCGCCGCCTCCTCCATCTCCTCGTCATCCCCCTGCTGCTGCTGCTCCTCCTCCCCGCCCTCCTCAGCCGCCGCCTGCTCGGGAAGGCGCCGCCCTGCTCCCGAGCCTGCTGCTCCTCGGCAGCCCCCTCACCAGCCTGCGGCAGAAAGAGAGAATAAGTCGGGTGCAGCCTTGCAGAAGAGAGACTGCCAGAATCAGGTCGCCCTCCCCGCCTTATCCATAACAACTGGCGGCCAAGCACGCCAACGCCCAAGCCCTGGCCCCGGGCCCCACCTGGTCCTCCTCCCCCTCGCCGCCCTCCTCCTCCTCCTCGCCGCCGTCCAGGTTGAGTTCCTCGGGCAGCTGGAAGTCGGGCTCCGCCCCCTCGGGCTGCACGTGGCCGCGGTCCTCGGGCCTGCACAGCACAGCACAGGGCAACAGGGGTCAGCACAGGGTGCCAGCAGGGGTCAGCAGAGCATTGGTCCAGACCCACAGTTGTGAGGCTGGCAGGCCCGTGCAGACGGGCCCCTGACAGAGCGTGCGCCATCTGGATGTCAGCAGGCGGGGCCTCCCAAACGCACGCATGCAAACTGCCCAGCAAGGGGTGCCTAAACCAAAGCCAAAGCCGCCCCACCTGTCCTGGTAGTCCCCAGCCCCCTCCTCCTCCTCCTGCTCCTCCTCCACCTCCGCCTGCGGCGCCTGCCCCTCCTCCTCGGGGCCCTTCTCCGCCGCCTGCGGCCCCTCCTGCCCCTCCTCCTGCCCCTCCTCCTCCTCCTCCGCATCCCCGCCGGCGGCATAGTCCAGCCGCGACTTGTCGCCCACCTGCACCGCGCGGTTGTCGGGCCCCTCCTGGTCCTGTGCGGCGGGAGGGGGCAGGCACGCGCAGCCCCCGCATCAGGCCCGTGTTGCGGCGATGCGCAGAGGGAGCGGAGGAAGGGGGCGGGGACGGCTCGCCACCCCCTGCCCATCCCTGCCAGCTCTTGCCCCCTCAAGCACCACCCCCGCCCTAACCCCCACCTGCCCCTGCGGCCCCTGCTCCTCGTCCTCGTCGTTCCACAGCCGCTCGTCGACGTCCTCGCCCTCAGCACCCGCCTCGCCCATCTGCTGCTCCAGCCGCTCCTCCCCCTCATCCTCGTCCCCAGACTCGCCTGCGCGCAGACAGGGGGCCACCGTTGGGAGCGCCGCCTATGCACAGCACCGCGCAGCACAGCACAGCACAAAGCAGCGCAGCACAAAGCAGCGCAGCACAGCGCAGCGCCGCGCAGCGCAGCGCTGGCCGAGGCAGGGCAGGCAGGGGCCATGCTCGCGCCGCCGCTCGTCTTCCTGCCAGCCGGGCAGAGCTGAACGCCCCAAAACAACCTGTCAAGGCGCGGCACCCACCCGACTGCTGCTCATCCTGCTGCAGATCTTCCAGGGCGCCGCCAAAGTCGTCGTCCATCTCCACGCCTGCGGCGGACGGCAGGGCGGCAGGGACAGCAGACGGAACTCACACCTGGGCGGGTGCTTCACGCGGCAGGCACGACGGCAACAGCAGCATCTGCCGGCAGCGAGGCCTGGAGGGATGGGGGAGGAGGCCGCTTGACTGCGCAGCGCGCCTAGAGGAGCAGGAGCAGGGCGGGGCGGGGCGGTTGCTGCGGCGCACCCTGCTCCTGTTTCTGAGGGTCCTGGGGCGCCTGCGGCTCCTCCTGCCCCTCCTTTTCCTCCGCCCCCTTCTGCTTGGCGCCCAGAAGCTGGTCCTGGTCCTCCAGCTGCGGCGTGGGGGAGGCGGTACAGGCGGGCACACAAAGTCAGGGTGGGCGTGCAGCGGGCGGCACGGCGCCCGCCGATCCAAAGGCAGCAGCCGCGGTTTCACCGCCCGGCGACCGCCAGGCAGCCGGCCTCACCTCGTTTGAGATGTCCTTGGCGCCGCTGGTGTCGCCGTCTCCCAGCCCCGTGCCCTCGGCGGCCCTGCCCTCGCCGCCCTCCGCCTCGCCCTCGCCGCCCTCGGGCATGCAGAAGCCCTCTTGCACCAGGCCGGCGAAGAGGGAGGCGGAGATGTGGCAGAGCTTGGCCGCCGCCTTGTGCACGGAAAGGTACTGCAGGCCCAGCTGGCGCAGCGCGCACAGCAGCAGCCCCAGCAGCGGCGCCAGCCCGCCCGCCGCAGCGCCCAGCTGCTCCAGCTGCCGCCGGGCGGCGGCGCCGGGCGGCGCGTTGCTGGCGGCTGCCAGCGTCGACAGCAGGGCTGCGGTGTGGGCGGCCAGGTCGGCGGCCTTGGGCAGGCAGAGGCGCTGCTCCAGCTGCTGCAGCAGCTCCGGCAGCGGCACCTGCTCAGCCTCCCCATCGGCCTCCGCCGCCGAAGCATCCTGGGCTGCAGGCGGGGCCGCCCGGCACCGGCAGGCTGCGCGCTCTGCGCCCAGACCAGGGCAGCCGCCACTGCGGCCTCCAGCTGCTGCGCCAGCTGCTGCTGCTGCTCCTCAGGCAGAGCTGCCGCCGCATCAGCGCTCCCAGCCTGGAGCCGCCTGGCGGCCACACGTGACTCATGTGCGGCTTCAGCCACTGCCGCAGCCAGGAGGGCCCAGCCGGGCAGCGGCGCGCCGTGCTCCCGCTCAGCCGCCTCCAGCCGCTGCTGCAGCTCATCCAGGGCAGAGGCGTTGGCCCGCAGAGCAGCCAGCACGGCCGCGGGAAGGAAGACGTCTCCGCCTGCATCCGCGGCGCCGCCGCCAGCGCTGCTTGCGGGGAGGGCCACCGCGCCCCCGCTGGCGGATGCCAGCGCCCCCAGGCAGCCCTGCAGCACCGACGCAGCCGCCGCCGCGTCCTGAGCGCCCCGCTGCAGCTGCTTGCGCGGCGGCGCCGCCGTCTCGGCCGCCGCCGCCGCCTCCAGCAGCTCCCGCGTCTCCTCTGCCTGCTGCTGCAGCGCGGCCAGAACACGGCGCTGCTGGCGGTACCAGGCCTGGCAGGCACGCTGCGGCGGCAGCTCGGCTGCCTGCTCGCCGCCGGGCTGTCCGCTGGGGCCGCGCAGCGCTCAGCGCGTCGTGCAAAGCGCTGAGCTGGCGATAGGTGGCGTCCAGGGACGCGAGGACGGCCCTGCCGCGCTGACTGAGCCAGAGCAGGTGCTCCACGCTGCGCACGCTGCCCTCCACCTCGGCGGCAGACAGGTCGCCGTGCGGCTGCTTGGCGGCCTGCGCGGGTTTGGAGGGAGGACACGCCAGGCGCTCAGAACTGAAACACTTATCGCACATTGCAAGACACTCAACATTAGAGGCAAGGCAAAATAGGCGGGCAGCCAGCGGCGGCTCACCTCCCAAAGGCGCTGCAGGCGGGCCATGCTGGCCAAGTAGTAGCGGTCGGCCTTGCCCCAGCACCGCTGCGCCGCCGCCGCCTGCGCCGCCGCAGTCGAGCCCAGGCTGCCGCCGCTCTGGGCAGACGGCTGCGCCGCTCCTCCCTCCAGCAGGCAGGCGGGGTGTGCGGCCTGCTGCATGAACCAGGCCTGGCTGCCGCGCTGCGCTGCGGGGACCGCCGACCGCCGCCGGCTCACCCCGCGGCGGCCAGGGCTCGGAACAAGTCTGCAGGGCGCGCAGGGATGGGCGGGGAAACAGTCAAGGCTGTCCCCGTGGCACGCTCTGGCCCACAGCACGTGGAGAGGCACAGGGCAGCTGGCGGGCAGCAGGCCTCAGGCAAGCGCGGGCGCCCCCACCCGTCAGCGCCTTCTTCTTGCGAGCCTTGGCACCCTTGGCCGTGTCGCCGCGCAGCTCCAGAGCGCGGCTGGCCGCCTCCCCCGCCAGCTCATCCAGGGAGGCCGCCCCGCGGCCGCCGCCGGCGCCCAAGGCCGCCGCCGCCACCTCGCCAAACCGGCGTGTCAGGCGCGGCAGCTGCCCCGCGTACTTGCTGTCCGCCAAGAAGGGCGGGGGCGCATCGCCCTGCGCCGCCTGCGGCAGCGCTGCAACGGCTGCGGCCAGGGCAGCGGCTGCGCCAGATGGCTCCGCCAGGGCCTGCTCGGCGCGCCGCGCAGCCTCAGCGGCAGCTTCGCCGCGGCCGCCGCCTTTTGGAGCGCCGCCGCTTCTTGGCGCCCTCCCCCGCCCCTGCTGGCTCTGCTGGCTCCGCCTGCGCCGCCTGCTGCTCCGCCTGCGCCGCCTGAAGGTCTGCAAAGCCCATGGCCTTGGCGGCTGCGGCCAGCGCCCGGAAGCGGGCTCCCGCAGCAGCTGCACCGCGCGGCGCGTGAGGCGTGCAGCTGGCGCTGCGCCTTCTCGTTGCTCACCCTGCCAGGGGGCAGCCAGACGCTGGAACCTTTCGCCCTCCTCTGTCTGTCTGGGCAAACTCTCGTTTGGCCGGTGGGCCAGCCTCGAATCACCAGTAAACCAGCCCCTCCCCATCGTGCTGTGTGTCACGCTGCTGCCAGGCCCCTGACACCCCCTCATTCCCAAGCATTCACATCACGCCGATTTTCATCCTTCCCACACACCTGCACCCACGCACGCCCCAAACACCCATTCCATCCGCCCACTCCATCCATCCATTCCACCCGCCCACCTGAGCGCGTAGTAGCCCCGATCCTCCCACTTGGCCAGCGCCACAAAGTCGGCCAGAGCCTTCTCCAGCTCAGCCATGCCGGCGTCGATCTGGCGCTGCACCGCGCCGTCAAACTGCGCGTAGTAGCGGGTCACGTTGTGCAGCAGGGCGCTGAGCTGGCGCTGGCGCGCCGCCGTCGCCGCGCCGCCCGCGGTGGCGTCGCTGTCGGCCGCCGCCGCCGCCGTCTGGCGCTGGAAGGCCTCCAGCAGGGCCAGCCGGGAGGCGAACTCGCCCAGCGGGGAGGTCTGCAGTCGGACAAGGGGAGGAGGGCTTGAAAGAAGGAGCGGCCAGGCTACATCATGGAACACATGTGAGCCGAACCGGTGCATGCAGGGGGCGCGGCGTGCGCGGCAGCGCAACCAGCCAGCTCAGCAATGCTGCCGTGCCTGCATGAACTGCTCCAGGGTGGGCGCCAGGTCAGCGGGCGCCAGGTCATGCGCGGTCAGCAGGATGCGGTACAGGTGGAACCAGGCCTGGTGCGCCGCCGCCGCCGCCCGCGCCTGCGTCTCGCCCAGCAGCCGCCGCCAGCCCGCCAGCTCCAGGCGCCGCCAGCGCGTGGCCAGGGCCGACAGCGGCGCCAGCTGCGGTGCCAGCGACACGTGCCGCGCCGCCGTCTCCTCCCACAGCTGGGGGCGGATGGGGGGGGGGGGAAACAGGAGGCAGGGCTCAGGCACATGACGGGAATGCAACCGAGCAGCCGCCCCTCTGTGGCCGTGAGAGCGGTGCTCCACGAATGCCGCTGCACGGCGGGCCTGCCCCTCCTGTTCCCGGGCTCACACTCACATATACACACACACACATACACACACAACCCTCACCTGTGCCTTGGCCAGCAGCAGCTCCACCCCTGTCAGCATCGCCTTGAGGGGCGCGCTCACGGGCAGGCTCAGCAGGCGGTCGATGACGGCGGCCAGCTGCATGGGCAGTAAGGTAAAGTGCAGGGGGCAGGCAGGGTGGGAAGTGAGCAGGAGTGGGGCTTACGGGGGGGCAGCATCAAGGCACGCTGGGGCGCGCTGGGTGGTGTGGCAGGTCATGAGAACGTTGCAGGACACTTCCCGGCAATGCAGGCAAGGCGAGGCATGGCGGGACGCAAGCTGCCGGCTGCCCCCGCCCCTTCCAGCAGGCTCTCGCCTGCAGCAGGCCAGGATGCTCCGGCCATTCCGCCAGCAGGACCCGCAGGCGCTCCCGCAGAGCGAGCCCCGGCTGCTGCACCAGCACAGCCTCCTCCACGCACGCAGACTGCATGTCCACGCCGGCCCCGGCCGCCGCCGCAGCGAGCGCGGGCGGCGGCTGCGCCAGCTGGCAGAAGCTGCAGGCAGCCGCGTACAGGTGGCCGCTGGCGGTGGCGGCGTCCAGCGCGGCGGGCGCCACCAATCTGGCGGCACGCAGCAGCTGCACGCCCAGCTCGTATGAGCGCATGAAGGCGTCTGCCGCCGGCTGCCAGCGTGGCGCGCCGCCAGCCGTCCCTCCGGAGCCGCCAAAGCAGGCGGCGTGCGCCTCCACAATCTCCGCCAGCACCGGCCCCAGCACCAGCCCCCGCACAGACAGCGCCGCGGCGCCTGCAGCGCCGCCTCGTCCCCTGCGGACGGGGCGCGCGCCGCGCGGCGGCGGCGGCGGCGGTGGCGGCTGCGGCCGCCGCCGCCTCGCTGGCGCCCGTCAGCGTGTCTGGCTGCTCGTCTGGCGCCAGGTCAGCAAAGTGCGCAAACTGGTCGGGAAACGGCGCTGATAATCCTCCTCATCCTCCTGCACACCAGGAGGGCGGCGGGGTTGACGGGATCGGGTCGGGGCAGGGGACCAGCCAGCCGCTGACACTTCAGCCCCAGACGCCTCAACCCCAAAAGGGAATCAAACTTGGGGGCTGGCAGCAAGCGTCCTAAGCGGCGCAGGAATCCCATTGCCCTGCCCCCCTCCACCACACACACACAAACCAGCCCACCTGCTCCTCGCTGGCGATGTCTGTGGAGCGTGTCTTGTGCCTGAACAGCTCCGCCTCAGCGGCCGCCCGCCGCTCCTCTTCCGCCTTCACCTCCTCCCAAGCGCCCACAAACTCTGCAGAGGGCGGACGGCAGCCGGCATGAACTCGAGATAGAGCAACAGGGCAGCCAGAGCAGGCACAGGCCACCTGACACGTGTAAGGCCCTGGCTGGCAGGGCAGGGCTGTGCCGCCGGCCGGGGCAGCTCCAGTGAAGCTGCCGGGCAGCTCACCCATGAAGATGGAGTGGAGGCGAGCCTGGGCGGCTGCCACGCTGGCAGTGCACGCCTGGCCGCCGCTCGAGCCGTCGGCCCCTAGCAGCGCCGCCTGCACGTCATTGGCAGCGGCGGCCAGCGAGCAGCGCAGCAGCTGTAGCCGGGCTGACATGGCGGCGGCGTAGGAACGGCGCTTGCCCTCCTCCGCCGCATCGGCTCCCGCTGCGCTGGCGGCCTGGCTGGGGGCGGCTTCTGCGGCGGCGGTGGCGGCGGCGTCCGCCGCCGCTTGCTGCACGTCTGGGCTGTCCAGCTGGATGGGTGGCAGGCCGGGTGCGGCGGCGGCGGCGGCTCGCGGGAAGGCCATCAGGCGTGCCAGCACGGGGGCCAGGCGCGCGCGGGGGAATCCGCGGCGGCTGCGGCCGCGCCCTGCATGAGGGCCAGACCGTACCGCAGCTCCTGTACCGCCAGCTGCACCGGCTGCACGACATCGCGGTACAGCGGGTACTGCCGGCCCAGCCGCTCCGCCCACGCCGCAGCATTCTGCTGCCACACCGCTGCCTGGCTGGCGCCGGCAGCCGCCTGCTCCGGGCTTGCGCTGCTGCATCGGTGGAGGTGCGGGGAGGGGCCACGGGCGGTGTCACAGAGCCCCGGTGGCGGCTGGTGGCTTGCGACGTGCCTTTCAGCATGCTTGCGGGGGGTGTGGGGGGTGCAGGAGCGCAGCACGCCTACCGCCGCCCCCTGACAGCCGAGGTCAGCAGCAGCAGCAGCAGAGCAGGCGGAGAGAGCTCGGACCTGAGCTGCTGCAGGACCTCCAGCAGCCGCGGCACGGCGCCAAAGCTGGAGGCGAACCGTGCCACGTCGTCACGCAGCTGCGAGGGCGCGTGAGGCAAGACAGCAGTTTGTTTGGATGAACCCAACGGTTGGTGAGTTCCCAGAGCGGCTGGTGGTACGGTTGCCAAGCTCCCACAGCGGCAGTGCAGCAGGCAACAAGCCCTCAAGGCGCAAAGCACAGGCACACGGCAGCAGGTGGGGTGGCACCGCGCTCACCGCAAGGTACTGCGGCGGGGCGGGGCGGGCGTACTGCGCCGCTCCAGCCGCTCCGCCTGCGTCGCCAGCTCAGCGGCGCGCGCCTCCAGCGCCGCGATCCTGGCAGACTCGTCGGGGCCGCCCGGCAGCGCGGCGTACTGCCGCCGTACCGCCAGCTCCGGTTCCAGCTGGCAGCGCAGCAGGGCCAGGGCGTGCTGCCGCGCCAGGCCGTGCTTGGCGGCGGGGTCGGCGCCCGCTGGGGGCAGCAGCAGGTGCAGGCGCGCCAGGCCCAGCAGCGCCCACACGCGGCCCCGCGCCAGCAGGCCCTCTGCGGGTTTTGTAGGGAGGGCAGGGGGCACGAGGGATGCGACCGTTGCTTCAAGGAGGCAGCCCAGCACACGTGCTGCACACCAGCCCAACCGGACACAGTGCAAAGGAAAGAACAGGCCGCAGGCAGAGAAGGCGTTGCAAGACAGCTGCTGTTGCAAGACAGCTGCAGCGCCAGCTCACCTCGGCTGTCGGCCGCCCCCTCGGCACCGCCGCCCTCCAGCAGCGCGCGCAGCGCCGGCAGCAGCACGGGCGCAGCAGCGCTCGCAGCACGGGGTGGCTGCTGCCGCCCAGCGCCTTCTCCGCCGCCGCCATAAGCTGGGCGCCGTCGGAGGCGCGCTGGCTGGCGGGGCAGGCAGGGGAGAAGCGCTCGGCGGCCAGCCAAGCCAGGCCCGCCTGCAGGCGCTGCCGCTGCTGCGCGTCGGGGATGGAGGGCAGGTGGGCCGCTAGGGTGGCTGCCGCCAGCCCCGCCGCCGCCTGCCACTCGGCTCCCGCCACCGACCCGCTGTCCTGCCCCTCCACCGCCGCCGCGCGCAGCTGACGAGCCGCCAGCTTCAGCTGGAGCAGGCGGGCGGAGCGGTCGGCGATGAGGGTGGGGGCGCCGCAGCCACCGCCGTTGCCAGCACCGTGCCCGCTGCGATGTGCAGGCGCATGGGGCCCGCCGCCGCAGCCAGCCACCGCTGCTGCGCAGAGGAGCCGCAGCGGCGGCGTGGGCGGGAGGCAGGGCGGCGGATGCGCCCTGCCACAGTCCCTGCTGCCAGCGCCACCACGCCTCGTGCGCCAGGCTGGCGACCACCGAGCGCTGCCAGGCGTCAGCGCCGCCCTCCCGCTGACCCGCCGCCTCCAGCAGCCACGCCAGCAGCTGGTAGGGAGCGGCGTCCGCCACGCTGCTGGCGGCGCTGCCGGCCATGGCTGCCGCCATCTGCCGCAGGCTGGCCGCCAGAGAAGGGGGCGGCTGGCCGCCGCCGCCGCCAAGCCCCACGTTCAGCAGGCGCAGCAGGCCGTCGCTGGCAAAGAGGCGCAGCTGGCGGCGGCTGAGCTGCGCGTCCTGCAAGGCCACCAGCTGCAGCTGCAGCTGCCGGCAGCTGGGGTAGCGCAGGAGCTCGGCGGGCAGCGCGGTGGGCAGCTGCCCGCCCGCACCGCCGCCGCCGGCCTCGTCGCCCCACGTCAGCTGTGCAACCGGGACCAGCACTCCCTCCTGCTGCCCTGCCCCGCCCTCTGTCATGTGTGCGTCGCCGCCGTCCTCTGGCGCGGGCGCCAGCACGCGCGTGGCAAGCAGGGCCGCCGCCGCCGCCGCAGCGGCGTCTGCGGCGCTCTGCACCCGGCCGTGCAGCAGCGGCAGCACGCCCCCAGCTGCGCTTCGGCGCCCGCCGCCGCCGCCGCCCCCGGCTGCTGCGCCAGCAGGGCGCCGGAGACGAAGAGGCAGAGGCCGTCCAGCAGGGCGGCGCGCAGCGCGGGGTCGGCCGCCACGTGGGCCGCCGCCGCCGCCGCCACCGCGTCGCGATCCTCCGCGTTGAGCTCCCGCCCGCCGCCCTCGCCATCCAGCTCAGCCAGGTGCACACCCGCCTGAGCCAGGGCTTGGGGCTGGCTCCGGTGGTCTGCCGCAAAGCCTGCGGCCCCCACCCGGCTGGCGTCACACAGCGCCAGCAGCGAGCAGTAGGCCTCGCTCAGCGGCAGCGAGCGCGGCAGCAGCGGCCGCCCGCCGCGCTTCCAAAGCAGCGGCTTGGCCGGGGCTGGCCGGCGTCGATGCCCGCGCCGCCGTCCAGCTGCCCCGCCGCCGCCGCCCAGCGCGCCGCCGCGTCGCGCCAGCCGCTCGCCTCTTCCCCCGCGTGTCGCCCGCGGGCTCTGCCGCCGCCAGCAGGGCGGCCGCCGCCTTGCGCAGCCGCATCCAGCCGTGCAGCAGCCGCTCGTAGCTGCGCTGCAGGCTGGCTGGCTGCGCCGTGTCGCCGTCGTCGTGCAGCAGGCGCAGCAGGTCCCACCGCCACTGCTGGACCGCCCGCAGCTGCAGCCACACAACAGAGAAGGCGCAACCATGAAAGTGAGGGAGGTGGCACCACCCAGTAAAACGACTAAGAAATGCGGCCGCGCACACACAGCAGCCCTTAAGCCTCACCTTTTCAGCGGTGCGGTCGTCCCAAGCGGCGCCCCGGCAGCGTTGGGCGTCAGTACCGCCTCCTCCAGCCGCTGTACCGCTATGAGGGCGGCGTACCACCAGTCGATGGTGGGGTGCTGCGCCGCCTTGCGGGCCCGCTCCTTCGGCCGCTGGTGGCGCCAGCAGGACAGCTGCAGCAGCGTGGCGTCGCCATCAGCGACAGCGTCATCCGCTGAGGCTGCCGCGGATTGCAGCACGACGGCGGCTTGCACCGCGTGCCACAGCGCCGCCACCTTGCCGCCGACTCGGCTCAGCTGCTGCCAGAGCCGGCCTGCGGCGGCGCTGGCTGATGTGGCGCCGCCGCCCTCACGCAGGCCGGCTGCCAGCGTGTAGGGAAGCATGTGCTCCGCCGCCATGCCTCCCACACATAGGAGCTGGGCATCGGCGCCCGCCAGCCGCATCTCAGCTGCGAGCTGCTGCTGGAGGTCGGCGGCGGCAGCCAGCAGGGGATGGGCCAGCACGCCCGCCACCAACTGCGCTGCCTGGCTGGCAGCCAGCAGGGCGCGGCTGCGGCCAGGCCCCACACCCTCGCCACCCAGCAGCCGCTGCAGCTGGGACAGCAGCAGCAACCCGTGCACGGCACGGCTGTCGCGGTGCGCGGTGGCCGCCCGCAGCGCTCTGCAAAAACTCGAGCTGCTGCCAGGGCGCATGCCGCCGTCAAGCTCAGGGCGTCCCGCGTCAGCTGCTGCTGCCGGCGTGTCGGTTTCTCGCCCCGTGAGCAGCTGCGCCAGCCGCGATGCCGGGGTTGCCGCAGCCGCAGCCAGCCCCGCCTCCCGCACCCACACCTCCCGGCTGCTGCCCAGCCAGGAAGCTGCCTGCAGGCCGTTGCCGGCCAGCAGCTGCTCCTCGGCTGCCAGCGCGGCGAGGTGGTGCAGAAGCACCGCAGCATCCCTGCCCATGCAGGCGGCGACCGAGTCGGCGGCAAAGCATGCTGTTCCCAGCGGCTGCGGCCAGGCAGCAGGGCGGTGCAGCACCAGCTCGCCGCTGGCATGCTGCACCAGCGGCTGCACGTGCCCCTCAAAGGCCGCCTGCGCAACAGCCGCCGCCTCGGCCGTGCCGGCAGCCGCCGAGGCCGCGGCTCGAACGTACAGCTGCTGCCACGCCGTGCGCAGCGCGGCTGGGAAGGGCCAGCCCCGTGCCGCCAGCGCGAGCGCGAGTGCCGCCCATCGCTGCAGCTCGCAGGCCCGGCGGTCGCCTGCAGGGGTCAGCAGTTGCAGGGATGTTGATGGTCCAGCCAGGCTGCACCGCAGCAAACAGGTGCTAGAAACGATCAAATGCTCATGATGCACGCGCCTGTGCCCCTCTACGGCATGAGCCGCCACAGCCGCGTGCGCTGCCGCCATGGCCGCCGGCAGCGCGGCGCCGGGAACGCCGGCCAGCGCCAGCACTTGCTGCAGCTCCGCGGTCGCGCCGTCGCCGGGCGGCGGCGCGCGCTGCGGCGGCGGCTCGCTGCTCGGCGGCAGCAGGAAGATTTCGATGCCGCGGTTGCGCATGGCTCGTGACACCTCACCGTGCCTGCAGCAGGCGTCCAGCGCGCAGGTCCCAGGGTTACACCTCCGCACAGTGGGTAACATGCAGTGCGTGCGCGGCAGGCAGCCGCTGTGCGTCAGTTGGCAGCGGACAGAGAGCTGCACTCCGCACGCAGGCCACAGCCGCCGCCCGCACCTGGGGTCGAGGGCGAGGAAGAGGCGGAAGGCGGGGTGGGGGCGCAGCGTGCGGGCGCCCGGTCGCCGCCGCCACCGCACTCGTTGAGCAGCAGGGTGCCTGCGGGGCAGCGGGACAGGGGTGAAGCAGCGGCAGGCAGGAATTGGCAGCACCCAAGCGCAGGCAGGGCCACTGCGGCATGGGCTGCCCTGCCCCCACGCTACCAGGACCACGGAAAGCTCGCTTGTGTAACGACAAAGGCTGCCCCCCCATCCCCCCCCCCCCCCCCCCCCCCACACACACACCAGCCCCACAGCCAGCAAGCGGCCGCCCACCCTGCGGCTCCAGCAGCGGGTTGAGCCGGTCCAGCACCGTGGGGTTGCACAGGTTGGCCGAGTCCAGCAGCACCCAGCGCCCCTCCTCGATGGCCCTGCGCATGGTGGCGGCGGCGGGGGCGGGCAGGAGCGGGCGTGAGGTGGCACCCAGGGGGCGATTGGGGTTGGCAGGCGCCGTTCTGGGTCGACGGCGGCTGATCACCCCATGGCGAGGGCGCAGCCGCTGCACTGGCTTGGTCTCAGCCGCCTGCTGGGGCTGACCCTCACCACGCTCCCCCACAGCCCCCAAGCCACTCATCCTGCCCCTCACCGTGTCAGCGCGCCGTCCACCCACTCAAACTTGCCCGCAGCCGACTCGGCGCCGCCCGCCAGGCCAGCCGCCAGCTCAGCAGCCCTGGCCGCCGCCCGCGCCGCCGCCTGCTCCGCCTGCTGTGCCGTGTGGCAGCCGCCGCCCTCCGGCCCCAGCTCCCGCTGCAGCCCTGCCAGCAGCTGCAGCAGCTGGGCCAGCACCGCCTGCAGGGCGTGCAGCGCCGCCACCTGCTGCGCGTGCTGCGCCTCGGCGCCCGCCGCCGCCCCCCGCGCCCGCCGCCGCCGCGTCAATGGCTGCGGCGTCGGAGCAGGCCTGCCACGCCTGGCCCAGCAGGCGCAGCAGCCGCTGGTGCGCCTCGTGCCGCGGCTGCAGCGCCGGCAGCAGCAGCTCGGCGGCGGCGGCGGCCAGCAGCGCGCGGGCCTCGCGCGCCAGCTCGGCCACCTTCCTGGCAGGTTCCACCTGCTCGAACCCGCCCAGCAGGTCGCTGGTGTCGGTGCCGCTGGTCAGGCTGAGTTCCAGCAGCGGCTGGCCGCACAGCGCTGCCAGCGTGCGCACCGCCGCCGTCTTGCCGGCCCCAGGCGGCCCCACCAGCAGGCACATCCAGCCGCGGGCGGCGCACTCCCCCAGGCTCTCCAGCACCGGCAGCTGGCTGGGCAGCAGCGCCAGCTCGCTCGCCCCGCTGCCGCCGCCGTCCGACACAGGCGGGGCGCTGGTGGCGCGGGGCAGACGGGCCCAGCCGATGCGAAGGGCGGCGGGCGAGATGTGGAGCTCGGGCGCTGCTGCCGCTGCCAGGCCGCGGCATCCTCGCCCCAGGCGTCAGCAAACGCCGCCGCCGCGTGCCGCCTGTCCTCCGGCGTGCGCAGGCGCTGGATGAAGAGCAGGGAGGCGTAGTGGCGCACGGCGGCGTCCAGGGCAGCCGCCTCGCCGCCCCCTTCCGCCATGGTTGCATCACCCGTCCCTGCCCCTTCCTCGCCGCCGTCCCCTGCTTCTACGGCACCGTTCTGCGGTACCGCCGACTCTGCCAGCTCGCACCACCTCAGCAGGTCCCGCAGGTTGAACTCCCAGGGGCCTCCTGCCCCCGCAAACACGCGGCTGCAGCAAGGGGGCGATACGTGCGTGTGCGGGAGAGGAAGGTTCGCCGCCGATGTCCCGCCACATCCACAGGAGCCCCTGTCGACGTTTGCCACCGAGCGCTCGTTTCAGGGTCTGTTTGCCAGCCCATCGGCGCAGTGGCCCGGCCGCCCACCTGGCGTTTGCGTCGTGATGCAGGCGCTGCAGGGCGTCGGCCATGCGGTGCAGCGTGTGGGGGTATGCGAGGGTGCAGCGCTGTGGCAATGAACAGCAGGTCCTGCCGCTGCAGCAGCTCCACATGCACGCGGGTGAAGCGGTTGAGGAAGGAGCGGGGCAGGCCCTTGCGCCCACCCCCTCCTGCACCGGGTTCTGTGCCCCAAACAGGCGGAAGGTGGGGGGCAGCGGAAGGTGCGCCCCAGCTCAGGGATGAACACCTGCGGGGGGGGGAAGGGCGGCGGCGGCGTGTGCGTGGGTGTGTGTGAGTGGTGTAGGTGTGGTGCATATGTTGGAAGAGGGGAGTGTTTGGGGCAAACGTGAACAGGGCAATGGTGGGAAAAGGGGGAACACAAAGGAATGACGCAAAGGAAGAAAGGAAAGCGTGGAGCATCCGCGATCGCGATGCGGGTCAGCCTGCGCAGGTGCGGTCCTTGCAGCCGCATTCAGCAGCGCCGCAGCCCCTGCGCCGCCAGCCCCCGCCCCTGCCAGCCCACCTCGGCCCGGTGGTCCAGCACCGCGTTCAGTCCCTCCAGCACCGTCTGCCCCGCCAGGTTGAGCTCGTCCAGCAGCACCCAGGCGCCGCGCCGCACCGCCGACAGCAGGGGGCCGTCCGCCCTGCGGGATTGTGTCAGGGGGTGGGCAGCTCGCTTGGCAGCCGCCTTGCAGTCGGCGGGGCACAGCTGTTGGCTGCAGGCCCGTTGGGAGCAGGAAGCACCTGCGCCCCCGCAAGCGGCTCACCATGCAAATTCCCGGGTGCGCCGCCATCCACCGGCAGGTCTGCGCCCAGCAGGTCCATCATGTCCGTCTGCTCGCTCAGGTTGATGCGCACCAGGGGGCGCCTGCACGCGCGGAGGGGGAGTGGGTGTGGTTGTGTGGGTTTGTGGGGGACAGGGATGGGGAGGAGCCACAGCAGCGGAGACAGAGAGAGGTGTTGGGTGGAAAGGTTGCGGGGGCAGACGCAGCCGTGGGCAGATTAGCTGGCTGAGAGAGCGAGGGCCAGCACACGCAAGTGGAGAGGATATGTGCAAGGGCACGAGCGCGAGGAAGCCAGCAGTGGCAGCCAGCAGCAAGGGCGCCCACAGGTGAGAGCCAAGCGGAGCAGGGAGCAGCTACAGCACACGGCGCGCACCCGCGGCCTTGGCCATGGCGGCGATGAGGGAGGTCTTGCCCACCCCCGGGGACCCCTCCAGCAGGATGGGCTTGCGCAGCTGCAGGGCGCGCAGCACGCGCAGCGCGTTGCGCCCCGTCGTGGGGCGCCAAAGTCGAAGCGCGCGCCGCCCGCCGCCGCACCCTCCCGCCGCTGCTGCTCCACGTAAAACGGGGATGCCCCAGCGGGCGGGGGAACCCTCGGGGGCTGCTGCTCGTCGGCCTCCATGGCCGCCGCCCCAGCGCCCGCTTCCATGCCGTCGGCTGCCAGCAGCTGGCCCCGCCCGGCCGCCTCCTCTGCAGCGCCGTGCAGCTCCTGGGGAAGCTGGGTGAGCAGGAAGGCGTGGCACCGCTCCCGCAGCTGCTGCGACGCCTGCACAGGCCGGCAAGGGGGAAGGGCTCAAGGCAGGCGCTTGACGCCGGGCAATCACTAAGCAGATCGCCCCTCACACGGCAGCATACCGCCGTTCACACCGCCCAGCACAGCCGCACGCACCTCTGCCGACAGGCCCACCCCCAGGCCGATGCCGTCCAGCAGCACCAGGTGGGCCCCGTGGGCGTAGGCGGGTAGCAGGCCCAGCTGCGGCGACGTGGCGTTGATGAAGCCAGCCCAAGACAGCAGGTCGCGCACTGAAGGGGGGCCACGTAGGGTGGGGGATCGGTGAGTCAGGCAGGCGTGCGTGCTGGAGAGGACGCGCATGTGTTGGGGGGTGGGTGGGTGGAGGAGGGGGGATGGCTCATCGCGCAGCCAGTGGGGGCCGGCCGCCGAAAGACTCTTGAAGGGCCTGCTGCCTGCCCACCATGCACCCCACACGCAGCGCCGGCTCACCAGACAGCGCCTGGCGGGCTGCGTGCGCCGCCTCGGCCCTGAAGAAGCGCCAGAAGTCGAGCAGGCGCGGGGCCACCTCCCGCTTGGCCTCCTCGCCTGCGGCAGCAGCAGCAGAAGGAGGGGCGGGCGGGCAGCTTGGGGGTGGGAAGCGGAGTGCGGCGGCCTGCATCCCAGCGCCGCAGCCTGCGCTTCGCCACCCGCAGCCTGCAGCCCCCGCCGCGCCACAGCTGCAGGCAGTAGGGTGCTCCAGGCAGTAGTGTTCTCACCCTGCAGCCGCGCCTCCAGGATGGCCCCAGCTCCGCTGAGTCCTCGATGGCGGGCACCCAGATGGAGGTGAAGCGGTTGGAGAGCGCGGGGGACAGCTCCTTCTTGCCGTAGTCCCCCGGGTTCATGGTGGCCACCAGGCGGAAGGCGGGGTGCGCCAACACCACCTCCGCCCCCGCGCCGCCCCGCTCCGCCAGCGTCAGGCTGCGCCCAGGCTCCAGCACGCTGCACGCAGGGGAGGCGCCCGGGGGCGCGGGAGGTGAGCAGCGTAGCGTTGGGGGTGCAGTTGCGGCACAGGCGGGGAGGGGCTGGGGGAAGAAGTGAGCAGCGAGGGGGAGAACAAGCAGAACACAAGACTTGGGGGTGCCCAGGGGAGCTGGGCCGACTGTGGTCGGGCTGTTTGCATCCGCGCCGCCAGGCAGCCTGTCGTGCCCCCCCCGCCGCCCACCTGTTCAGCCGCTCCAGCACCGCGTCTTCCGCCAGGTTGAGCTCATCAACCAGGATCATGTCGCCGCGCCGCATGGCCTGCAGCGCAGGGAGCCAGGTTCGGGCGTTGGCGGCAGTTCTGCTGTGAACTCCGGTTGTTGCTGGGGGAGAAAGAAGCAGCCTGATGTGCTGTTTGATGTGCTACTCGATTGTCCCAAAGACCACACAGGATCCCAAAGCATAAGGCGCCCGCCAGGCTCCCACCTGGACCAGCGGGCCATCCGCCCACTCAAAGGGCGCCCGCACGCCTGCCACCGCCTCCGCCAACCCAGCCACTGCCGTCTTGAGCTGATCCAGCTGCTGCTGGGCTTCCACCGCAGCCTGCTCGTGTGCGTGCCGCGCGGCTGCATCCAGCCGCTGCTTGGCACCCGCCACCGCTGCCTGCAGGTCTGCTGCCGCGGGGTGGGCGGCGGCGGCAGCGGCGGCTGCCCTGCCGCAGCGAGCAAGGGGCTGGCGTTCACTGCCGCAATCGCCTGCTGCATCTGCACAAGGGAGCGCTCGCGGTGCCTGCAAGGGCACACAATGCGAACAGTAGTGTATTCCCCTTTGCTGTGGAGGGCAATGACACAAGGGGCAGCAGGACGTGCAGGCCAGCCCGCTTTCACGCCGCTATGCGGCCGGAAGTCGCTCCCGCCTCGCACCTGTTTGGTCGGAAGCCTCCCAGGAAGTCGGAGACCTCGGTGTGCTGGTTGCAGTTGAGGATGTGGAGGCGCTGCCCGCGCACAAACGCCGCCATCTGGCACACCGTCGTCTTGCCGGTGCCCGTCTCGCCGCACAGCAGCGCTGGCTCGGCAAACTCCAGGCAGCGCTCCAGCAGGCAGTACATGCGGCGCATGGAGGCGGTCCACACCACGCCCCCAGCGCGGAGCGCAGCGCCGCCACGTCAGCCACGCTGTGCTTGCCGCCGGGCGCGCCGTGCTGCGCCGCCGCCTCCTCCGCCTGCTGCCCCGCCGCCGCTGCCGCCGCCTCAGCCTCCAGGGCCGCCTTCAGCTGCTGCAGCGGGCGTCGCCCTGCGCTGGTACGCCTCC
This sequence comes from Chlorella sorokiniana, assembly GCA_025917655.1. Taxonomy (NCBI): domain Eukaryota; kingdom Viridiplantae; phylum Chlorophyta; class Trebouxiophyceae; order Chlorellales; family Chlorellaceae; genus Chlorella; species Chlorella sorokiniana. The sequence continues at coordinate 919,108 of CP084610.1, forward strand.
GCCATGTCCAGCTGCAGGGAGGGGGCCAGGGCAGCGGCGGGAGGCGGGTGCAGAACTCTCAGCACCTCTCAGAACGGTCATTCTGTGCAATCCCGCTCTATGCCTTGCAGACCCCGCCAGCCCGCCCTCCACCTTCTCACACGCATGCAATGCTCATCCCCTTGCAACCCATCCTTCCCCACCTCTCCAACTTCCCAGCGCCTCACCTTGGCCCCCAACACCTTCTGCAGCACCTCGCCCACCACGGCCCGCTCGTCGCCGCCGCGCAGCCGCTCCCCCAGCACCGCAAAGCCGTCCTCCGCCAGCTGCTGGTAGCCCACGGCGCCCCGTCCCGCCCACCTGCATGGCAGCTTCCCGGGGTTGCTGGATGGACGCGCCGAGGCTGGAAGGCACAAACCTGCCCCCTAAGAAGCAGGCACATCAACTCGTGCATGCCTGCCACGCCCACCTGAACAGGTCGCGTGGCGTGATGAAGCCGTGGCGGCCGGCAAACACGTTGGAGGCGGAGCGGCGGCGCTGCAGCTCTCGCTGCACCGCCACCAGCTTGGCGGCGTAGCTGGGGGCGATGGCGCACCTGTGGGAGGGCGGCAGGCGGGGGGTCAGCAGATGGGGCGATGCCTGGCACAGCGCCGCCGGTGGACGGGCAGCGGGAGCATCCCTCACCCAGCAACCGCCCCGCCCAGCACTATGCTGCTGCCAGGCTTGACCGGACTGGCCAGCCATGGAGTGCGTTGTGAGTCGTATCCCCACCTCTTCTCCAGGATGGTGGTCAGCTCTGAGTCGGGGATGTCGTCGACGTGTAGCTCCAGGAAGCGGGAGCGGAAGGCCCTGCGCAGTTGCGTGTGGGGGTGGGGGGAGAGGGTGAGGTAGGGAGGTGTTAGTGTGTATGCGGGGGAGGGGGACCCGGGGGCGCAGGGGGCGGGGCAACAATGTAAGCAAGGGCAGGGGCAGATGCGCCACCAACATGCCAGGCAGCAGGGCAGCCCGACGCTCGGCCGCCGAGCGGCTGCGGCAGCAGGATCCGAGCCGGCGGCGGCACCTGCTGAGCGTCTTGCGGCCGGCGTAGATGCCGGGCGGGTTCTGGGTGGCGAAGAGCATGAAGTGGGGGTGGGGCTTCACCACCTCCTGCAGCTCCGGCACGTACAGCTCGCGGTTGTCGTCCAGCAGCCTGCACAGTGCGTGCACGGGTGCGCTCGTGAGTGTGAGGGGTGGTGGTGCGTGTGTGTGTGGCGGGGGTGGGGGCGGGCAAGTGCCCCTGGTGGGCCACGCCGAGCGGGCTGTGGACAACAAGCTCCAACAACATACAGACCGAGAGGGGCGAGGCAGGGCGGCATCTTGCAAGCGCGAGCTCCCGCTTCTCCCCACACCGTTCCCCAGCGGAGGCCGGCCGCTGCCGCCGCGGCCGCCGCACCTGTTGAGCGCCTCCAGCACCTCTGTGGGCGCCAGGTTGAGCTCGTCCAGCACGATCCACCAGCCGCGCCGCACCGCCTGCACCAGAAGTCCCTCGCGGAACACCAGCCGCCCGCTCTCATCGCTGACGTAGGAACCCAGGTACTCCTGCCATGGTACGGGGGGGGGCATTGCTACCATGTGAGTGCGAAAAATAGCAGGATTCAGCGCCGCGGCAAGCGGCCATCAAGTGGGTGCCACACCAGCACGGAGGAAACGAAGCGGCAGCAAGCCGGCCGACTGGGTGCCGGGGCAGAAGGCGGGCAAGGCGGCCCCCGGGGTGCCCCCTTGCCTGCAGGTCTGTCTGCTCGTGGTTGTTGATGCGCACAAAGGTGTGCCCAGTCTGCGCCGCCAGGTAGGACACCAGGCTCGTTTTGCCGCTGCTGGTGGGGCCCTGCATGTGAGTGATGTGTGCGGGGGTGGGGGTGGGGAGGAAAGGGGCGTGGGGTACAGTTCAGGAGCAGATGTACTCAAGTCGACGAGAACACGGCAGGATCGCCAGCCAGTTTGAGAGCAATTTGTACAGGCAGCGGTGTCGCAGCAGGGCTTGCCTGGAGCAGGATGGGGTAGCGGCGCAGCAGCACCGCCCGCGCCAGGTTGCGCAGGTGGCCCTGCACCGTGGGCGTCAGCACAAACGCGCCGCCACCGCCATCTGCACAGGGCGGCGAACCAGGGAAGAGGCCACAACATTAGCCAGAAGCGGCGGGGCTTCATCCGGGCGCCTCAAGGGCAAGGGCACCAACACCGTTCCATTGAACCGCAGCGGAGGAGGACGGTGCCACGTGGCCCCAATGTCATCTTTCATCGCTCACCTTTGCCCGGGCCGGGCAGCTCGCCGCCGCCTGTGCCCACCCAGAACTGGTCGAAGAGGACGTGGTCGGGGCCGGGGGCGCGGGGGCGCGCGCAGCAGCAGCTTCAGGCTGGTGCCCGCCCCCAGCAGGTGCCGCTGCATCAGCGCCTGCAGGCGGCCGCCGCTGGCGGGGTCCAGCTGGGTGAGGAAGGACATGGCGAAGCCGTCCCACAGCGCCCGCTGCAGGCCGTAGGTGGGGGTGGCGGCGGCGGCGTACTCCAGCGCGCGGCACAGCGTGCGCAGGTTGTACGCCGGCTTGTGCCCCGCGCCGTCCTGGAGGCTGGCCTCCTGAGATGTGTGCGGCGCATGTTTGGGAGGGGGGCGCACCATGTCAGCCCAGGGCCAGCCGGGAGAAGAAGCGCGGGAGGGTGGGAGAGGAGTTCAAACTGTCAGCAGCGACCGCCGGCGCCGCCTCACCGCCTCTGCCTTTGCCGCCAGGTAAAAGTCGACGACGGCCTCCACGGGCGGCCCCGCCGCCACCCCCGACAGGTAGCCGGCCACAATGGCGGCCAGGTCCCGCGCTGCGGGCGAGCGGGCGCATCAGGGGTGGGGTGTGGAGGGGGTAGGAGCGCGCCGAAGGTGCAGCAGTGGCAGGAGTGGTGGCAGTGTGAGGTGACAGTGTGAGGTGGCAGTGTGAGGTGGCAGTGTGGGCAGCCAGCAGGTCGGAAGAAGAAAGCGCTTACCTGCGGCGGCTCCCCACCCAGATTTCCGTGAAGCGGTTGCGCAGGGGGCGGGCAGGTCGCGCTTGCCTGCACCAAGGAGGGGCACAGCGCGCGCGTGTGTGTGTGTGTGTGTGTGTGTTGGTTGGGGGTGTTGGATGCAGGCCAGGCAGCGACCGTCAGGGGTGCCGGGTGCTTATAAACACGCAGGAGCTGGCTGCCTGGCACTCCCCCTCCCCCGCCGTGCAGCTGGACGGCGGCGGGCGAGGCGGCAGGCCCACCGCGTCGGTGGCCGGGTTCATGGCGCCAAAGAGGCGGAAGGAGGGGTGGCGGGGCACGCCGTGCGCATCGCCGCGCTCTGCGATGACCAGGCTGCCGGCGCCGCGCGCTCCAGCAGGCCCGCGATGCGCTCTAGGGCCTCGGCGGGGGCCAGGTTCATCTCGTCCAGCAGCAGCCACCAGCCCTCCCGCACCGCCTGCACCAGCGCGCCCTCCACGAAAGCAAAGGCGAAGCCGCCCTCCGCCGCCGTCGCGGTGGCCTCCGCCGCCGCCAGGTCGGCGCCAAACTGGCGCCACTCGAGCAGCGCCTGCGGGCCCAGCGCCGCGCCCGCCTTCCGCCGCCGCCGCCGCCGCTTCTGCTTCTTGGCGGCGGCGCCGCCGTCTGTGCCTCCGCTGCCTTCCTGCTGCCGCTGCTGCTGCTGCTGCTGCTCCGCGGCGGCCACCTTGTCAAGGGCGGTGCGGAAGGCCTTGACCAGCTGGCCCCACCGCCGCTTCTCCGCCAGGCGCGCCACCCTCCCCAGGAACTCCTCGTTGTTGCCCCGCCACCAGGTGCGCCGCACCAGGTCGCCAAAGCGGTCCAGCAGGGGCAGCACGGCGTCGGCGGGCTGGACGGGGCGGAAGCCGCCCAGCAGGTCGCCGCTGTCGGTCTGCTGGCTCAGGTTGAGCACCACCAGCTTGGCGCCCACCTGCGGATGAACGTGCAAACAGGTATAGCAACAGGAGCAGCAGCACACGAAAGGGGCACAGCTGCACACCCGGGGCAGGGCTCGCTGCAAACGAGCAGGGCAGCCAGCTGGCGGCGGGCCAGCACTCTGCTGTAGCCAGGGAGGCGCAGGCCGATGGCCCGGGCGGCTGGCGGCCCGGGAGCCCTTTCCCCACCTGCTTGGCAATCTGCTGCACCAGCGTCGTCTTGCCGGTGCCCGTCTCCCCACCAGCAGCACCGGCTCATCCAGGCAGGCGGCTGCAGCAACGCGCTCCATGTTGCGCAGCGCATGGCCGGTGGGGGCGAAGCGTGAGGCTGCGCCCGCGGCGCCGCCAGCGCGGCCCGCCCGCGGCGGCGTCCAGCAGCGGCAGGGTGGCGCGCCCCACCGACAGGTCGCCGCCGCCCGCCTGCACCGCGGGCTTGTGCAGCGAGGTGTACCGCTGCACCGCCTCCGGCGGCAGGGCCCACAGCGCGGCCAGCGCGCGCAGCAGGCGCTCGCCCGCCTCGGCCCGCCCCAGCAGCGCGCCGAAGCAGTCGGCCGCCTCGACGAAGGCCGCCTCCCGCACGGCCAGGGGCACCGCCGCCACCGAGGCCTGGTACTCTGCCCAGCGGGCGGGCTTGAGGGAGCGCTGCAGCACGGACCCGTGCAGCTGCGGGGGCAGGCGGGGGCAGGAGGGCAACGCGGCGGCTTCATCAGGACGGCAGCCGCACCCTCTGCTGCGCTGCGCTGCGCTGCCGCCACACCCCGTCAACCCCTCAGCAACCCTCAAAGCAGGGCTGCCGAGCTGCCAGGCGGCGGCGCCCACCGAGGCCATGCGGCGGCACCACTTGAGCACGTCGCGGATGCTGAAGTGGCGGCCCACGCTGAGGCCCAGCGCGCCGCCGTGCGCCCCGCCCGCCCCCGCAGCAGCCAGAGCGGCGGCCGCCGCCTCGCCCAGCTGCTGCGCCTGCTGCGCCTGCTGCCCGTACGCCGCCTGCACCAGGCTGAGGGCGGCCATGGCGTGGGGCAACAGCGGCGACAGCTGCGGGTGCAGGTGCGCCAGGATGCGCTGCTGCTCCTCCTCGGGCGGCGGCTCCACTGCGGTCATTGGGGGCGGCGGCAAGCAGCCAGCAACGCTTGGCAACGCTGTGCACGGTCAAAGCAGTCGCCTTGCCGGCTCGGCAGTGGCCAGGTGCCAGCCACCCACGCGGCCAGCCCGGGTGACTTTGGTCGCGCGCCGCCCGCCCGTAGCAGCCAGCAGGGCAGCAGCCAGGCGGCGCCCACCTGCCACGTAATGGAACAGGCCGCCCAGCAGGTCTTTCACCGCCTGGCTGCTGCCGTAGGCGCCGGCCGCGGTGCCGCCTGGGGCGCTGGTGACGGTGGCGATGAGCTGGAAGCCGGGGCGGCGGCCACGCTGTCGCCGCGCGCCGCCACCGTCAGCGTGCGCCGCTCCAGCAGCGGCACCAGCGCCGCCAGCACCTCTGCCGGCGCCAGGTTGACGTCCTCCACCAGCAGCCAGCGGCCCTGGGCCACGGCCTGCGTCAGCGGGCCGGGCTGCCAGGCAAACTCGCCGGGCGCTGGGTGCACACGTAGGCGCCCACCAGGCTCTTGCTGTCCATCTGGTCGTCCAGGTGGATGCGCACCATGTCTGCGTGTGTGTGTGGGGGGAGGCGTCAAGTTTGGTGTGTGGAGAGGTGGTATGCAGGGGTGGCAAGGTGTTGTGCGGGGGGGAGATGGTCAAGTTGCGTGTTGAATTGTTTGTTGTGGGATGAGGGAGGGGGTGCGAGGGCTAGAGAAGGGCCGTGAAACAGGCAAGAACCATGACAGCCCCTTGCACGCGCCCCCTGGCAGGGCACAGCAGCGGTGCACCCAGCCAGTGGGGATGGTTAAAGCAGGAGAGGCGGCGGCGGCGGTGGCCCTGACCCTGCGCGTTGCCCGTCAGCGCCGCCACGTGTTCGATGAGCGCCGACTTGCCGCTGCCGGGGGCCCTCCAGCAGGATGGGGAGCCCAGGCACAGGCCTGCGGGGCAGGCGCAGGCGGCACGGTTGAAACGCTGACCACGCCAGCCAAACAGCAGGAAGTTTCTGGCCGCAAGCTGCAGGCTGTCGTTGACGAGGAGGTGCAGGCCCTGGCGTGACTGCTTCGCACCCATCCCGCAACGGCGACCAGGCAGGCAGGCTGCGGTGCGGGAGGCGCAGCGCAGCGCCCTCGAGCTCACCCAGCGCCAGCGCCTGCAAGTTGCGGTCCACCGCCGGCGTGCGCACCAGCGGAGGGCCCCCAGCGCCTGCAAGGCTGCCGGGGGCTGCTGCCGCTGCGCCAGCTCCAGCCCGCACACCTCCACGTGCCCCGCCGCCGCCGGCAGCCCGGAGCCGCTTGCGGCGCCAGCATCGCCGCCCGCCCCGCCGCCGCCGTGCTTGCGCTTGCGGCTGCCGGCGCTGTCGCCGCTCCTTGTGGCCGAGCTCGGGGGATGCTGCATCAGTGTCCATGGCCTCCCCCTGCTGTGCCTGCCCCGCCGTGCTGCCAGCGCAGCACAAGACGGCCAGCTCAGCGGCAAACATCGCCCGCTCGTTCTGCCAGCGCAGGCTGCACTGCGCAGCCTCCTCGTCACTTAGCACGCGAGCCATCAACTGCACACCGAGCAAGGGGGTGGGGCAGCGTCAATCAAACTGCCACTGTGGAGGGGGCGGGGAGCCAAATTCTGCCAAAGGGCGGCAGCGGCGCACACCTCTGTCCGGCTAGCGTCTTGCAGGCCAAACGCCAGAGCCGCGCAGTGGACGGCGCACCACCGCACATCCGCGTCGTCGTGCTGCAGCAGGACTGGCAGCGCGGCCGCGATCGGCCAGCGCAGCCCGGGCAGCAGCTGCATGCCCCGCAGCGAGCTGCGGGCCAGCTGCGCCGCCGGCGGGCGGGCGCCGCCGGCGCCGCCAGGTACTGGAATGGCGGCGGGGCGTGGCGGAAGTAGCGCAGCACCAGCCTGCGCGCAGGGCATGTGGCGGGCATGAGCAGGCCGTGGGGGCTGAGGGCTGGTGGGTGCAGCAGGTGGGCCCGTTCCACTGAGCCGAGCGCTGAGCCGCACCCCCACCGCCCCCTCACCCCTCTGTGTGCGGCGCCAGCTCCAGCACCGACAGCAGGGCCACCGCCAGCTCCGCGCTGTGCTGCGCGTTGCTGCCCGCTGCAGCATCCACCACGCCGGCGACCAGCTTGAGCAGCACGGGGCGGAAGAGGGTGGCCAGCGGCAGGGTGACGTCGTGCAGCACCAGCAGCTGCTGCAGCACGCGCAGCCACTGCTGCGGGGTCGCCGACTCCTGCGCGGACAAGCGCAGCGCGACGGGGTCGCATCGCAGCGGGAGGTGGGCGCAGCCAGGCGCCGTGCAGCGAGCCAAGGCGGCAGGCGGCAGCGGCGGCAGGAGGGTCCGACGGCCTCGGCCGGATGCATGCGCGGTGAAGCGTGTTCAATACATTCCTTCAACCCGTTCACCTGCTCCCTGACCAAGTGCTGCACGCACGGCTGCTCAGCCACCGCCGGGCATCGGCTGCAAAGCCGGCGGAGGGCCACCGCGAAAGAAAAGTCTTCCATGATGGGCAAGGATGCCCGTGCAATCAATCTTGCATATAAGTACCGCTGCTCTCACAGGCGCGCCGCCACTGATTTGTGCATGCGCTCAACGGCCCCTGCCCCAGCTATAAAAGCAAACAAGAATCGTGTTTGAAGAATTTATGCCGGCCCAAGCTCTGTCTTGTCGACACAGGACGTGGCCAACAGTTGGTGAGGTGGCGTGCGACGGCCGTGGCGACGGCGGTCGACCGTTTGGCTTTTGCTGTGTGCCGAGCCAGGGCACACCCGGGAAGGAGCTTTTATTGCTGGTCCCCCACGATAGTATAACATTGCCCCGCTTTGCACCTGGCCGTGGCATGAGTGGCTCCTGATGAATTTGTGAGAGTGTACGTGTTGCCATTTCTGCTCCGCCGCATCTTCAGTGGCCCTGAACCAGCGTTTGGCACGGCTGGCATATCCTCGCCCGCTCCTTTTTCCTTCTTGTTACGTCCACCAGAGTCCAGGCAGCAGTGCACTTGATAGAACCACATTTACACGGACTTGGTACAGCAAGCGCCCTCCTGGCACAATGTTGTCGTCCTTGCGTCTGGCATGATGGCAACGCCTCGCTGGTGAGTGCTGCATCCACCAAAGTTTCAGCAAGAATGGGTCCTAGGAAAGCCTGCAGTTGATTTTTGGGGAGTGCCAACTGTCAAGTTTGTCCTGGCAAGGCCCTTGCGCAGCTCCAAACCGCGCCAAACTTTTCCACAAGATGCGAACTACTGCAAAATGTGTGTGGGACCCGGCCGATCCGAAAAAAAGCGCGCAAAATGACCGTCCGCTGGTGACTGGTGACTGGTGACTGTTACAGAGGCGAGGCGCGGTAACGCGCTGGGGGCACACAGCAGTGCACCCCACTAGCTCCGGTACAACATCTAAGCATCGCAGGCGGGCGGGCGGGCGGGGTGTAAGCACCGGCCAAGCCGGGGATCGGGCGCAGGGGGCAGCAGGGGAACGGAGGGCGCCTGGGAGCACACCCAAAGCGCTGCCAGCGAAGCAAATGACACAGGAAGGCGGGGAGGCAGGGCGCCGGTTACGCATGTGGGCACCATCGCACGCCACCGCAGGGCCGCCATCACGGGTCAGAGTGGGGATGGAAAGGGGGAAGGTGGGGCCCCGCAGCAAGGCAGCAGCAGGCCGCTGACAGCCACGCGCCGCGGCCCGCCCCGGCACAGTAGCCGAGAGGCGGCCAGACGGGCGGGCGGAAACGACACAGGGCAGGCAGGGGACACTGAAGCGTCATGCAGCGGGTCAGGCAGGAGAGGAGCAGAGGGGACCAACTGTAAAGGAACGAGATGGGGACGAGGGGCAGGGCCGCCCCGCAGGCCCAGCAGGGCGGGCGGGGCACAGGCCCTGGGATCAGGCGCTAGGCATCAGGGAGCGGGGGAGGCCGCAACTGCAGGCGGCCATTTTCTGTGAAAAAGAAGGGGTGTGTGGTGGGGATGCGGCCAAGCCAAGCGGCAGGCGCCAGGTCCAGGGCATGAAAATCAGCAAGGAGAGACCAAAACGCACCGACCGCCGACCGGCAGGCGGCGGGGAGGGGGCCTGTGGGGGCTGAGGCAGCGGCGCCGGGGCGCCGCCGGCTCACGCGGGGGGGGGGGGCTCCTGGCTGGCGGTGGCCGAAGCCGCCGCGCCAGGGGGCTCAGGAGGCCGGGGCTGCCGCAGGAAGCCGTCAAGTGAGCGCTGGACGAGGCGGGGCTGCGGCTGCTGCTGCTGCTGCTGCTCGCTCCGGCGCCGCAGCGCCGCCGCAGCCAGAGAACGCCGGCCACGGTCCATGGCTTCGACAGCCGCCAGGCAGACCACCCCCACACCCCGGCGTCAAGGCCGGGCGGGCGCGGGCCAGCCAGATGTTGGCCGGCAAAGGGGGCAGGCTGCTCTGCAGGGGGCGCCGCGCCGCAAGCGCCGCCTGGACAGCGGCGACAACGGCCTGCGCCACCGGGCATGCCCAGAAGTGGTGGTGGCGGTCTGGGCGGGGGCCTGCGCCGCACTCGCACGGCTGGTCGCGGTGCAGGCGGGCTGCGGTGGGGAGGGCATCGTAGGCCAGCCGCCAGAACACCTCCTTCCGCCCATTCTCCCAGGGCAGGTGCCACAGCCGACGCATGGCAGCCTGGAGCTCGGGAGGTGGGAAGGGGAAGGGGGCTGCCGGCGGAGGCGAGCGCCGCAAAGGGGGCAAGGTGGAGGCTGGCACGCTGTTGGGCAGCTGGCGCCGCCAGCAGCGCGGTGGCTGAGCGCACGGTGAGCCGCGCGAAGCTGACGGGCCGGCCGGCGGGCAGCCGCCAGGCCAGGCGAGGGAGGAGGAGGGTGTGGAGGACGTGGGCGGGGAGGGCGGCTGCGGTGGGGCCGCGGCAGCAGCGGCGGCGCGCGCGCCGCTACCCAAGCAGCGGGGACCGCCGCCAGCAGGGCTGCGAGGCGCTCCGCCGCCACGTGGCGCTGTGCAAACGCCGGGGAGGAGGCCAAGAGCGGGTGGCGCACCAGGCTGACGTAAGCCGCCTGCGTGGGCGCTGCCGCCACAGCCCGCGCAACAGCGAGCGCGCGCGCCCGAGGGTGCCCACCCCTGCTGCCAGGAAGTCGGTGAAGGCGTGGTCCAGGCCGGCGGGGTGGGCTGCTGAGACCAGGAAGGGGTTGCCCCACAGGGGCAGGGAGAGGCACCAGGGGCCGGGCCGGAGCTGCTGGGGCGCCAGGTCGGCTGGGGGTGGCAAGGAGGCGAGGGCTGCCCGCAGGCGGAGGAGGGGCGGCGGCAGGTGGGCGAGCGACGCCGGCAGGGGCTGCTGGATGGGCCAGAACAGCAGGCCTGCTGGCGGCAGGCCGTCAAGCAGCTCATACGCCAGCGCCACCCAGGGCGGGAGCCGCTCCTCCGGAGGGGCCGGTGCGTCGGGAGGCGGGGGCGGGCGGCGGCCGGGAGCGGCGGAAGGGGAGGCAAGGGAGGTGGCGGGTCTGGGGAGGGCCGCCGCCCCTGCGAGGTGTGTGAGGGGAGGCGGAGGGGAGGTGAGGAGGCGGGCCGCCCAGCTGGCATGGCGGGCCGAGATGTGGAGGAGCCAGGGCAGCGCCCCAAAGCCGCCGTCAGCAGGCCGCCCAGGCAGGACGTCGCGGTGCAGGCCGGCAAAGCGCCGTTGCGTGGCGGAGGGGCCCTGGCTGCGATCCACAAGGCGCGCCGTGATGCGTGCAAGGCGGTCAGCGATGGCGGCGGGGGTGGCCCAGGAACTCGGAGTGATAGAGGAGCTTCCGCACGCCATAGCCGGCGTTGGCAAAGGCCCGCCCGAAGACGGAGAGGCCAAGGCGGGCGATGCGGGCGTACACGGTCTCCACCCGGGCCAGCAGGGAGGCCCAGGTGGCGGCGGTGGCGGCTGCGGGCGGCTCGCCGTTGGCAAGGGGATGCCGAGGGCGGTGACGGAGGAGACGACGCGCAGGCCGCGGCGCGCCGCGGGAGGTGGCAGCGCCGCTTCCACGTCGGCGGGCACGGCGCCGAGGGGAGCAGCTGCGTTTTGGAGGGGTTGAGGCGCTGCCCGGTGGCGTCGCCAAAGGTGTCCATGGCGCCCAGGAAGGCGGGCAGCTGGGCTGGAGAGTCCAACAGGATGTGCGCGTCGTCAGCATAGCAGCCGGTGGTGGTGGTGAGGGGGAGCCGGGCAGGAGGTCGCGCAGGCCAACGCCACGCTGGCGCAGGAAGGCAAGCAGGGCCTGGGCGACAAACAGGTAGAGCAGCGGGGCCAGCGGGCAGCCCTGGCGCACGCCTGCCAGGAAGTCGGCGGGGGAGGAGATGAAGCCGCTGACCAGGGCTCGGGCGCGGGTGCCGTGGAGGAGGGGGCGGACCAGGGAGAGGAAGCCCTCGCCGACGCCCAGGTCCGCCATGATGCGGAAGAGGAAGGAGCGGTCGATGGTGTCGTAGGCCTTGCGGAAGTCGCAGAAGGCCGCCAGCGCCCAGCGGCCCGCACGGCGGAGGAGGTGGGGGAGGAGCTGCAGGGCCATGACGTTGTCGCCGATGCGGCGGCCGGGCACAAAGGCAACCTGCTCTGGGTCGATGACGGAGGCGAGGCAGGGCCCAAGGCGGCGGGCCAGCACAAGCGCATAGAGGCGATAGTCGGCGCCGAGCAGGGTGATGGGGCGGTAGCAGGCGGGGTCAGCGCGGTCGCCAGCCTTGAAGAGGAAGGTGATGAGCCCCTCATGGAATGAGCGCGGCAGCTGGCCGGTGGAGGCAATGGCGGTGAAGAGGCGGGAGAAGAGGGGGCAAAGGCGGTGCGGAAGTGGCGGTACAGGTCGGGGGGGACGCCGTCCAGGCCAGGCGACTTGCCCGGCTTGACGCGCCGCATGGCGCGCAGCACCTCCTCGGCAGAGAAGGCAGCCTCGCCCAGGGAAGCTGCCTGCAGCTCGGTGAGGCGGCGGCCACTGCGCACCGCTGCGCTGACCTCATCCTGGGCGGCGGCAGAGGTGGTGGGCGCTGCAGAAATGGCCGCGTTGTTGTTGTTGTTGTTGTTGTGTGTTACAGGACGTGGCGGTTCGGTAACGAACCTCTAGATCCAGCCTGATAGGGAAAGCAAGCAAGCCAAGCAGCTCCGTATTGCAAGCACCGCCAGGAACGCTCGATCCCGAAGAAGGGGCACAGGCCAACTCTGTGGCAATCGGGCCCACCGGAAAGTACCGGCCTTCCCAGCTAGTATCTCGGCCGGGATTCGAACCCGCGACCTCGTGGAGGCGTCGCAGACGGTCCAGCTCCTTATTTAACGTCGCGGCCAACGACGGCCGCGCCCGAAAAGCTGTTTTCAAAGTAAGACATGTTCATATCTGTTAGGAAATTCACACAAAACACGAATGGGACGCCCACCAGGCAACCTGTCTGGCCCGGATAGCTCAGTCGGTAGAGCGCAAGGCTCTTAACCTTGTGGTCGAGGGTTCGAGCCCCTCTTCGGGTATCCGAGCCTCCTTCCTGGAGGCCGAGATACACGGGGCGGTTGTTTTTGGCTTTTGCTGTTTGAGTTTGATTAAATTCGTGTGTGTTTGTTGTTGTTCTATGTTTCGCAGGTCGTCGAAAGAAAGAGAGCCATAGGGTCCCTCTCTGAGAGTCCCTCTACGCCGCTCTATCGTGAAAGAGATTGTGGCTCTGTGGGTGAGAAGATAGTCGTGGGAAGTGAGGCACGCAGTCAGGCCAACCTACGCGGCCGCATGACTTCGTCCTCGACGGCGTCCGCGGGTTACGGGCTACAAGCGGCAAAACTACCTCTCGTCGATCTTCCAGTGTCCACGGGCTCTCCAAGGGGAGCTGGGCATCGGCAGCTGCACCCGCTGGCGCACCTGCCGGTGAGCTGCTGCTGGCGTCTCCTCCAGAGGCTCAGGCCTCCGCATCTGCAGGAGTCTGTGAACCACGGCGCCCTGCACCTCGCGGGACGAAGCGCCCTCCTAGCACAAGGGGCAGCCCACCTCACCCCCCTCCTTCGCCCACTGCCTCCTCCCCCGACCGACGCCAGGCCGACCACTCTGGATGTGTGCATGCTGCCCATGCCGCACCTGCAGGCGCAGCAACCGTGCGCGCTGACCTGGGCAGCTCCTTCCCCGTGGAGGCCGCGCAGGCCGCGCAGGCCGGGCCCTGAGCTGGACGCCGCCGCGGCGGAGCCACCCGGGATGGCCAATCTTGAGTATGCGGGCGTGCCGCTGGGCTCCGTGGGCTCCCACCTGCCCGACCCTGCTGAAGGGGCGCAGCTGGTAGAGAGACAGCCCTTGGTCCAGCTGCAGGCGCAGCTGCCTCGGTTGGGCAGGGGGCAGGCTCTCTATGTCTACATGCACCTGGCCAGGGCGCAGCAGGTGCAGGGAGAGCCGAGGTGCCCGCCCAGCAGCAGCGCTGCCGGCCCACAGGCTCTCCCTGCACCGGCTGCGCCCTGGCCAGGCGCACACTGACAAAGAGCGCCTGCTGCCCCTGCCCTGGTGGGCGTTGCTGCTGTTGCGTGTGTGCCTGGGAGAGCTACCAGGGATCTGATGTTTCTTCCAAAACCTGGGTCACGCTCCCCATCCCTCGCCCCAGCCCCATGCGCAGATGGCTCGACGCGGCCAAGGCTGGGGGCGTGCTCATGGCGCTGCCGCAGCTGCAGGCTGCGCCACTCCTCGGCGGGTCGCTAGCACGCCCGATGGCAGGTGCACCAACCACTCGGCTTCCGCCGGGATGGCTGGAAGCCCAGCGCGCCGCCGACTGGCGGGTGCGCCTCCCCTCGGGCGTGGCGGTGACCAGCCGAGGAGTGGCAAGGCCTGCGCCCGCTGAGGTGTGTGTGGAGGAGCAGGGCGGCTGCCTGAGCACCGTCCAATTCGTTTCGGCCGGCGTGGCGCCACAGATGCGCTACGACTCAACCCAGTGCTGGTGCTGCCGGCAGGCGCCGCCTCTGCGCTGCAGTGGCTGCCGGCTGAGGTGCGTGAAGAGGGGGCCAGGGACGATGGGTGCACACGCTGTGGGAGAGGGTGGGCATGCAAGCCGTAGGCCGCCTGTTTGACAATACGCGCCCCCCACCGACCCTTTACAGCAGCCAAGGCTGCCTCGCGAACCCACGGCTTCCGGCCACTCGCTGCAGCAAGAGGGCCGCGCGCTACCATGCCCGCTCTGCGTGCCACCCATCGCTCTTCCGCCCCGCTGGCACAGGCCGCTCCAGCCGCAGCAGCTGCTGAGCAGGCAGCCGAGCACGAGGCGGCCGGCGCCACGCCACCCCCGCTGACGTTGGCAGAGCCTGCACCGCGGCCTCGTGGACGGCATGGGCCAGCGCGTCGCGAATGGGCTGCACAAAGGGTCCCAGCTGGTCCCATGCGCGCCACATGAGCAGCAGGCTGCCTGGGGCACCACGTGGCACAGCGCCGCCTGCTGCTCATGTGGCGCGGCTGGGACCTGCTGGTGCCCTTTGCGCAGCCCGTTTTAGACGCGCCGGCCCATGCCATTGATCAGGCTGCGGTGCTGGAGACGCTGCGGCAGCAGGAGCAGCAGCAGGTATCAGAGCCCGCTGCAACCAGCGATCAGCCACATGGGCCTGCCCAGCCCGCAACGCTGGCATGCACGGCCGCACCCCAGGATGGGGGAGGCGAGGCTGGGACGCTGCGCCTGCAACAGCGCTGCCAGCGCAGGAGGCGTGAGACTTAAACAAAAGGAAAGCGACGTGCCGGGCCCCTGGCTGTCTCAACTTGCCCTCCTGCTTCTTTACGTGAGCCAATCATGCCGTTCCGTTGTGGTGAAGGGGTGCGACGATGGGGCCAACAGCAGTGCACCCGGCGCAGCCGTACAAGATTCAGCAGGAGCCGTACAAGATTCAGCAGGACCGTGCATGCAAAGGTGGCAAGGGCGCCGAGTGCACTGATGTGGCCTCTGCATGCATGAACCTGCTGATTCTTGTGCGGCTGGGGCCTGGCCCTAGTCAGGTGCACTGACGCCAGACTGTGTAATACCCAAAGCAGTTCGTATCTGTACCGTGCATTTGACAGATTGCCAGGGCAAAGGCTGTTGCAGACAAAGGCAGGCCTGCATGAGAGGTGGGCATGCCTACAGGCTGCTGGCGGGGGTACCCGCCGCTCCAGCCACGTGCCGCCGCCGCGCGTCGGTGGTGGACAGCATGGGAAGCCGCGGCGCTCCAGCTCCCGAATCACGCCGCTCTCCACCGCCTTGGCTGTGCGCAGGGCGCAAACCAGCAATCAGTAATTCTCAGGTCTACGCAATCAGTCACGCTGGGAGGCGGGCAGCCCAGAGCGCCTCCACGTCTGGCACTCAGGCACGTGACACCACCACTCTCCACCTCCACCCCTGCCTCCCACCGGGGGCTCACCCAGGCTGGAGGCGCCCTCGCTGCGCCCCAGGCTGACGTACGCCAGCTCCATGCCGCGCCCGCCGCCCTTGCCAGTGCGCTGCAGCACAGCGCGGCAAAGAAGGTTGAGCGGCTGCCCAGTAAAAGCGCCTCAGGGCCTTGTTTGTGCACCCAGACATGCCACACCCCAATCCCAACCCACACACACACCAGCACCAGCCCTACCTATCACAATCACACTGACATCCACCCACGCATCACCACACTGACGGGCGCCCCCCCTTCAACACACCCACAAAGCTTGCCTGCCTGTGCGAGCGCATGCGGTCGAACAGCGAGTCGGTGGAGCCGGCGTAGAAGTGGCCGTCGGCGCGGCGCAGCACGTAGGCGCACGACTCGCCGGCGGTGGCGGGGGCGGTGCCTGCCCGCGCAGCACAAGCCGCACCTCGGGCTGCGGCCGGGAGGGGGAAAATCAAGCAGGGCATGAAGGCCAGCATGCCAACGGCACTGGTGCTGTGAAACCGCCGCCGCCGCCTTGAGGCTGCCGAGTCGCGGAGCATGAGCTGCGATAAAGTGGGCCCGCCTGGCGCATACCTGTGTCGCCGCCGCCGCCGCCGCCGCTCCCTGCTGCTCGCCGCCGGGGCTGCCGCCGAGCAGTTGGCCAGCGCCTCGCGCGCCACCTCCTGCAGCGTGTCGGCGGCGGCGTGCAGCGTCCAGGGGCTGGGCCCTCGCCGCCGTCCGCCTGCTGCGCCTCGCGCCCGGCGCCGCGCGGGCTTGCCGCGAGGCTCGCTGCCGTTTGCGCCGCTGTCTGCGTGCTCGCTCTCCTCTAGCCCCTTGCCCTGCTGCTGCTGCTGCTGCTGGCCGTCTGGCAGGGCATCGCCGCCGCCGCCGCCGCCGCCCTCCAGCCGCGCCGTCATCGGCACCAGCTGCGCAAAGAGCTGCGCGCGCGCGCCACCACGGCCGGCGGCAGGCGGCACCGCCGCGCCACGTCCAGCGCCAGGCTCTCGGTGCTCACCCCCGGGACGACGCGCCACGTGGGCTTGCGCGGCGCGGGCAGCGCCACGCCTGCCCGCGCCGCTGCCGCTGCTGCTGCGGCGACGGGCGCCTCCTCCCCCGCCACCCCCTGCATCATGAGCTGGCGCAGCCGCTGTCCGTCCGCGTCGTCGGCCGGCGCCGTCTCCATCATCAGGAACTGGGTGTTGGCCAGGCTGCACCGGCACGCACCGGCACCGCCCTCAGCGCGGCTGCCCGGCCTGGGAATCGAGGAGCGGCAGCAGGAGCGGCAGCAGCGCGCTTGCAGCGGCCCTGCGGGCGGCTGCCAGGGGCAGCCCTCCCCCTCTCAAGACCCTGCAGGTGCCTGTCGTGCCGCCCACCGCAGGTCGAGGTCGAGCAGGGAGTGGAGGTGGGTGGCGAAGACGCCGCGGCAGCGCGACGCGTCCAGCGCCTCCATGAGGGCGCCCGCCAGGCTGGACCCCGCCCGCACCTCGGTGCCCTTGCCCAGCTCGTCAACCTGTGGGGTGGGTGTAATGTTGGGGGTTGGGGGGGAGAAACGCGCAAGGTGGTTTTGAATGCAAGCGACAGGAAAGGAAGGGGCCTGATGCAAAGCAGCCTGCATAGGCCTGGCTGGGCGCGCAGACGGGACTTGAGAGAGGGAGGGGCGGCAGGAACGCCGCGGGGCTGCAGCTTGCGGCACGGCTGCGGCCGCACCAGCACCAGTGAGTTGGGGGTGAGGTCCTCCAGCACGTACCTGAGCAGGAGAGCAGGGGGTTGGAGGGAGGGCCAGAGAGGGGTGGCAGCGCAGCACGAAGGAAGCCAGGCAGTCGCCGGCGGCGGCTCCATCAATGAGCCACCTGCATGATCATTGCCACGTGGCCCTGCCTGGCATGGTGGCACAGGGGGCCATCCATGGCCCCTCCCCCTTCCCCCGTCCGCCCCCCCCCCCCCGTCCTCCTCACCGCATCTCCGTCATCTCCACCGCGAAGGAGGAGCGCCCCTCCAGCGGCGAGTCGGAGGAGAAGTTGCGCAGCATGAAGGCGTCTGCGGGCGTGTGTGTGGTGTGTATGTGGTGTGGGGGTGGCGTGGGGGGGGCAGGGGAAAGGGGGATACATCATGCGAGGCTCGATCTTCCGGCTCCTAGACACTGAAACAGGCAGCAGCTGGCTTCTTCGCGCTGCGGGTGCAGGCCGCAGGCAGCCCGCGGCGCCTCACCAAAGTAGGGCAGGGTGGCGGCGGCGGCGGGGGCGTACAGCCCGCAGGCGCCCAGCAGCGCCACGGCGCACACGGAGCGCAGGATGGTGCTCTTGCCCGCCATGTTGGGCCCCGTCAGCAGCGACATGCCCTGCTGGCACGCGCAGGGCGCAGGGGTGGGCGCAGCTCAGGATACACGGAACACATGGAACAAACAGAACCACGGAACAAGCACCAGCTGCGCAGGACTCAGTAGCCAAGAAAAGAGCGGCAGCAGCCTCAACAGGGTAGCCTGCAGGGCTGAGGCACGGGCTGCATGCAGCGGTACGCGGTACCATGCACCGGCACCCAGGGGGACCGCACGTGGACGGGCAGGGCCGCCAGCCCACGGCTGCCCGCCGCCCCCCACCTCGAGAGTGAGGGAGTTGTGCACGGTGGCGGGGTCCCACCCATCCAGCCAGTAGGGCCAGAAGTCCACGAGCTCCAGCGCCTGGTCAGCCCGCCCCCTGCACCCCCACGGCGGGTCCCTGCGGCGGTGGCGGGTCCCACGGCGCCCGGCTCCCCCGCGCTGCCGCCATCGGCGGTAAAGGTCAGAGTGGGCAGCCGCCAGCCGCGCCTGAGCAAGCAGAAGAGGGGGAGGGACAGCTCGCTGTGCAGCTGCAAGCGTTGTGCCAGGTGAGCTCTCGGCAGCAGGGCCCCAATGTGGCGGTGACAGGGGCGGGCAGCAAGCAAACAAATGCGCGGCAGCACGGCGCGCCTGAGCGCCTCCCGCGTGTGTGCATCCAGGGCGGCCGCCGCAATGCCCATCGTCGCGGCACACACCAGCTCGGTCTGTACCGCCTGCAGCAGGCGGCACAGGCAGGGGCGCCAGCTCAGCGGCCTTGCCAGGCGGCCTGCCTGGCTGAGCGGGCAGGCCAGCTATACAGGCAAGGGGACTGCAACCCGGCCCGCAATGCCCGGGCCCTGCTGCAGCACAGTTGAACACGGCCAGCCGCGGTCCCACCTGCAGGCTGGTGGCCAGCTGGCGCAGGTGCTTGCGCACCGCTGCCGCCGCATCGTAGCAGGCGCGCCGGTAGTCGTCCAGCGCCGCCTGCAGGCCGTGAGTGGCGTAGGCCGACGACTCCAGCTGCACAAGGTGTGGGTGGGGGCGTGTTGGTGTGAGGTGGGCGGGAGTGGTAGTCGGCGTGGCATGCCGTAAAGGCTTGGCTGTTACAGCATGAAGGCGCAGTGATGTGCAGCAGCGGCTGAGCAGCGGCAGAGCCGGCGGGCCGATGGCCCTCCTCCCTCCCCCACACCCGGCCGTTGCGGTCGTAAGGGTGGACGAGCTCCACGCCCGCGCTGTGGGCAGCTGCAGAGGCGGGAGCAACAGGAAGCTGGGCTGGGGTCAGGGGTGGAGGCTGCACCACGTGCGTAGAGCAACAGAATCGCAGCGGAATCGCTTGGCAGGGTGAGCCTCTCTGGCTGCTGGCTGGAGCTGGCCCGCAAATGGGGGCCCGGCCCGCCCGCCGCCCTTGCCCACCCCACCCGAGTTTTGGGTACGCGCAGCCACAGCGCGTTGTTGGCGGAGTCGAAGAACATGGAGGGGCGCAGCTTGGCGGGCTCCCGGCCTGCAGGAAAGCAGCAGGCGAAGGTGGGCTGGAAGCAAGCTTTGCATGAGGCCAGGGAAGGGGGGCATTGCAGGAGCTTGTGCAGTACAACCGCGGACGCCGTCGCGCTTGTCACAGCAGCACAACTTGCAGCCGCTCCCTCCGCACCTTGCCGTGCGCCTCGAGCAGCGGCGCAAATGCGGCGGTCAGCTCACGCTGCACCCGCTCCGCAGCCATGGCCACCTGTGCAGGCCGGCACAGGCGTGCGGCAAACGCAGTGGGCGACAGAGGAGGCGGGAGCTTTCTACACACACACACAGAATGAGGGTGGTGCAAGCACAGGCAGAGGCAGGCAGCGGCAGGCAGGCAGGCAGGCAGGCGGGGCCTGCTCACCGCCTCGCAATCGTCTGGCATCACCTCCTCCCGTACCTTGCCCCGGAAGGGACCCTCGTTGGCCTGAGGGGGGCCAGGAAAACGGTAAGAGGGGGACAGCTGGCGTTCAAGCATGCCAGCCTGAGGGGAGGCCCGGAGCTCAGCTGCAAGCATGCGCTCAGCGACAAGGCCCTGCTGGCGCCCAGCGGCCACAGGGCGGTGCGCACCAGAATCAGGCGGTACATGCCGTCTCGCACTTCCTGGGGGCAGGCCCCGAGGGGTTGGGTGCCCACTGGCCTCCCGTCAGCAGCGTGTCGTGGTCCACCACTGCGCAGCGCAGCACAGCACAGCAAAATCGAGATGCACAGCACGCCTTTCCTCAAACGGGGCGGAGACCGGCACGAGGAGGGGCCGCCCGGCCGCCGCTGCCCAGCATGCGGCGCTGCCGTGGAGCCTTCTGTGCAGGCGGGCAGGGGCAGGACGCAGCAGCTGCATGCCTCGGTGCGCACCCAGAGGGCGGCACCAACCCACCCTTGTGGATGGCTTCCGCCGCCGCCGCGCATCCCTGCCGCAGCTGGCCCTCGCTGAGCGCCACCCCCATCTCGCGGCTCGCCACCTCCAGCAGGCTGCCGGCCAGCAGGTTCACCTCAAGGCTGCTCCTCGCCAGCAGGTCCTGCGGCGTGGGAAACCGGCGGCCGGGAGCCGTAAGCAATAAAACAAGCATAGGAGCGCCCAAAGCGATGCGAGCACGGCAGGCTATGGCGGCCGCCGCCCAGGCTCACCAGCATCGAGTGGCACAGCTCGCCCAGCTGCGGAGCAGAGGGCGGGCAAGGCAGGGAGGGTGTGAGAGGCACGATGAGGCGCTGGCCAGCGCGGCACAAGCCTGCTTGAAAACGGCGGCAGCGGTGGGGAAGCAGGAGCTCAGTGGTATATTTGTTTCAGCAGCAAGTTGCAGGGAGTTTGTCCCCCACCCACCTCTCGGAAGAAGGTGTCGTTGGCCTCCCGGCTGCGCAGCTTCAGCACCACGCTGGCGGCGGGCACCAGCGGGAAGGAGGGCAGGCTCTCCCGCAGCCCTGCGCAGCGCCAGAGGGGCGGGCCAGGGGCACGCTGGGCTGGGGCGCGGGGCAGCCATGCAACAGTATGCGACAGTCGAACGCCAGCCGCGACAGGAATTCCCAGCAGCCGAGGTGCCCCGCCCACCTGCCAGCGTGGCGCACACGCGGTGCACGGCCGCCGCTGTGTCGGGGGCGGCGGCAGCAGCAGCAGGCGGCGCAGCCAGCGGCGGGCTGGCAGTGGGGATGCCTGAGGCAGCAGGTAGTCCAGCAGGCAGGGCTGGCCGCGGGCGCGGTGCAGGCCCAGGTTCAGGGCGGTGGAGTAGTAGAGGGGGCGGGGGCGGTCGCCCGCGGTGGCGCGAATCTGCGGGGCGGGGCGGAGGTGGGCACAAGGGGTGCAACCGACTGAGATGTGCCCCGTCTCTGCTGGGGTGTACGTACCTGTGCTGTGAAAAGGCTGTCGCAGCCACAGCGCTGCAAACCGTTGCAGGCCTCAAAAGCGTCCAGCCAGGCTGGGCATGCCTGACTGCCATGCCCAGCCTTGGAGGGTGCCCGCAGCTTCTAAGGCCTCTGGCGGCGGCGACCCCCCCCTCCCTCCCCCTCCCCATCGCCCCGCTAGGCAGCGGGCAGCGGCGCTCACCACGTTGAAGGGGGTGGCGGCGGGAGGCCCAGCATGACGCGCACCCGGTTGAGCAGCCCGTTGAGCCAGTCCTGATCGCTGTACCGCTCCACAACACCCACCTGGGGCAGTACAGGAACAGGTGGCCATGTGAGCGGGGTGGGCGGCTGGGCGGGCTGACGCGCTGCGCGCGCTGCGTGATTTCCATGCACGGAGGCGTAGCCCAGACTGCGTAAGCGCAGCTGCACGGACAGGTGCTCGGCATTCGTCCGGCTGCAAAGCACAGCGGCGGTCGGAGGCGGGCGCTGCGGCGCGCCTGCGAGCGGAAGATGGCGGCCACTCGCTGCTCCCACTCCCGCTCGTAAGTGCCCTCGCTCAGCCGCAGGTCGCCCGAGGCGGTGGAGGGCGGGACGTGGAGGAACAGCGGCGGGGCCAGGCCGCCTGCAGGGGAGGCGCGCGCGCGGGGGGGCGATTGGGCGAAGCAAGGGGCGCCAACCGCCCAGGTGAGAAGCGAGTGCTAACGGGAGAGCCCGCATTTCCCGGCCTGGCGGCCCCGCATGTTCTTGGCCTTGCACAGGAAGGAATACTAGGCGGGGGATGCTATGCACTGCTTTTTCGCTTCTCCCCTCCCGTTCTAAACCGCTACGCCGCACCCTCCCCCTCTCCCCCACCCACCCCCCTTCCCACCAACAAACACGCACACACCATGAGACACAACTCGCGCCCCCCGCCCCTCACCCTCGTGCAGGCGAGCGTACACCGCATCCTCTGTCAGCCCCTCCATCACCGTCACCGTCTGCAGCTCCACGCTCACCTCCACCACCGTGTAGCCGCCAACCTGCTTGGGGGGGGGCAGGGCGATCCGGCACGAGTGTCGCGGAGCGCTGAAACGCAGGAAAACACCTTCCTTGCACCGCGCCTTGTGCAAGGCAAGCTGGATGGCCAGTGGGCGACTCGCAGCAGAGGGCAGCTGAGCCCGAAAACACTTTTCCCCCCGTCCCCCCCTTCTACGTTGCCCACCTCAGCCCCCTCCCCACCCACCTGCGGCACGAGCGCCAGCAGCGGCGGCGCCGCATCTATCGGCAGGTCGGCGTCGTCGTCGACCAGTCCGTGCAGCAGGTGGGGGTGGCGGGGCTGACCTGCGCTCGCGAGGAGGGAGGGACAGCCCGGGGGGCAGGCTCCGCGGGTCTGTGTGTGTGCTGTGCCCCCTGCAGCAACCGCCCCCTCGCGGCTGCCCAATTTGCTGCCCACCGGCGCCGCCGCTGTCGGCCCACATGCGTCGGCGGCCCCGCTCACCACGGCCGCCACGTACCGCTCCTTCTGTTTGGTTCGCATGGAGCCGTAGGAGTAGGGCTCGGGGGCCTGGGGGGGGGGATGTTGTAACACACTCCCGATGTACTGGGCACGATGTACCGGGCGCAAGTCTGGCTGGCATGGGAGGCAGTGCATCCCCCCCCCCGCACACACGCAGCATGCGCAGCACCTCCTACACATACACCCACAAATGTGAGACCCGGACCCGCATCGCCCCCGGGCCCCACCTCCTCGCACACCACCACCGACAGGCCCGCCGCCACCAGGTCTGACACGGTGCGGCGCAGGTTGACGCGGGGGCAGCCGGCGCGGGGCACCACCCCGCTGCCCATGGGGTTCAGCCCCGCGTGCTGCACCAGCAGAACTGCGTCAATGCCGATCGTCTCGTAGAACTCGCCGACCTGGGGGTGGGGGAGGGGAGTTGCAGGGGCGTGCCTCTGCAAGGGTGAGCCTCGCGTCATGCACCGCTTGCCACGCAATGCAAGGTGATGTGAGCACGGCACCACCTCGCGGCCTGTTCCACCCTGCCCGACACTCACCCGGACCAGCGTCACGTGCTTGGGGTACTGCTTCTTGATGGAGGCAAAGAAGGTGTAGAGCGGCGGCCGCCCCGCCTGCTGCCAGGACCGCGCCGCGCCGGCGGCGGCGAAACCTCCTCCCCGCCGCTCTCCGGCCCGGCCTCTCCCTCTGCTGGCGCTCGCAAGCCCAAAATCTGCAAGCAAGCAGGGGCAGCCCGTTTGCAGCCAAGGAACAGGATGGCAGTGGAGCGCGGCGGCAGCATCCTGCGCAGCCTGCCTGATGCACGTCGATGTTGGACACCAGGGCCCGTGCAGTGGGCTTGTCCACGCTCTTCTCCAACACATTGTCCCAATACTCTGCTACATCCTGCACCACAAGGACGGCATGCTGACGGCGGAGCAGGCACCAGGGGCTGCAACAGGTGGCAGCAGGCGGCGACTGTGGCTGCCGCCGTCAGCATCGTACCCATCCATGCCCCTCTCACCTTGCTGACTGTGTAGCTGGTCCTAGCTGCAGATGCTGCTGCGGGTTTGCTTGAAGAATGGCGAGCAGACAGGACTACATGAAGCCCTGAGATGGTGCTGGGCCTCGAGAGGGCTGACAGCGCCCTGCTCGTGGCACCTCGCCACATGAAACCGACCTCACTGTGCCGATTGATCGGCCGATGGGCGTAAACATAAGGGAACTCGCAGTACGGTTGGCGGGACACTGTTCTGCGACCTTAACATGACGGTTGAGACGCGGCCAGTGACACATGCGATGCATGTATTTGCATGTTCAGCCCGGTCATCTGTCCGGAAGCAAGGACGTCCAAACCACATGTCTTTGACAGCATGAGCAACTCCTGTGCTCTCGCCGAGCATGTCAATGAGGCCGAGACGGTCGAAAATGGAGGGTAAGGCGATGCAATTACACTCCTTGGAGACCTCCGCCACAAGCACCAGGCGCCGCCTCGCGGTGCTCTGCCGTTCCCTTGCCGCAGCGGGCCGCCAGCGTGCGGTGTGGGCAGCCTGGAGCCTGACGCCTTTGCGGCGGTATGCGAGCATCTGCAGCACCGAGATGTGGCAGCGCTGGCCTCCAGCTGCTCCTCCCTACGCGCCGCCGTGTGCAGCAACGACCGGCTGTGGAGCAGGTGGCTTGCGCGGCTCGTTGCTCTCGCTTGGATGCACGCTGTTTCGTTGCGCAGTGCATGTTTGAGTGTATCCCTTGTTTGCGCACGAATGCAGCCTCTACAGCCGCCAGTTCCCGGAGCCATGGCAGCGGCTCACCGCAGCCGTGCAGCAGGCGCGCGGCCGAGGCAGCGTTGCCCCGGGCGGGTGGAGGGGCATGTTCCTCGCCACGCACGCCGCCGGCCAGAGGCTCCAGGCCACGGGCGGCGTCAGCCGGGAGTGGACCACCGACTCCACGCCCGTGCACCTGGTGGCGCTCCACGGCAGCGGGCCCAGCCGACTGGCCTTGGCGGCACAGGGGTCCACGCTGGAGCTGCGCCGCACGCCCAGCCAGCACCGCCCGGCGACGGACCAGTCGGTGCAGCTGTACGGGCACACGGCCCGCATCGGCGCAGCTGCCGTGCTGGAGCTGGGCGGCGCGGCGCGGCGGGTCGGCGTCGTCACAGCAGCCCACGACCAGACTGTCAGGTGTGTGTGGGGGGGTCCCTGTTGGTCGTGGCCACGCATTGTTTTGTTGGTAACCAGCCAAATCTGAACCGGGATGGCCGGCTGCTCACCTGCTTGCCGATGCGGGAACCCGCTGGGGCGCCCCAGCGCCGTGCTGCACCGTCCCAGCCGCGCTGAGCCGTGTGTGCCGCTGCGCCTGCAGGCTGTGGGCAGCCAACGTGGACGCGGAAGGCTACGACGCGCGCAGCACGCCGCTGCAGCTGCTGACCCCGCTGCGCACGCTGAGGGGCCACCAGGAGGCGGTCACCAGCCTGCAGCTTGTGTCGGGCAGCACCGGTGCGTGCGGCTGGGCTGGCACCAGCTGGCACGGCTTGTCATTGCTCACAGCATCGCATCGCGCGCCCATGCTTCTCTCTTTGTCGCCACAGGCTTCCCGCCTCGTCCAGCTGCAGGCGTCACCATCGCCGCCACCGGCAGCAAGGACCGCACGGTGCGGCTGTTTGGCCTGGCGCCGCTGCTGCCGTCGCCGGTGCAGGTGCGAGGGTGCACCGATGTCGGTGGGTCGATCCCTGCTTCGCTTCTTCAGATGCCCCTCAGCTGGTTTCCGCTCGCCGCCGCCACCGACGTGCTCTTGCTGCACCCATTTGCACCGGCTGCAGAAGCCGCAGATTGCAACGCTGCGGGGCCACGGCGGCCCCGTCACGTGCCTGGCGCTGCTTGGGGGCGCGGCCACCTGGGACGGCGGCAGCTGTGCCGGCGGCGGCGGCGGCTGCATGCGCCTGCTCAGCGGCAGCCTGGACAGCCGGGTGAAGAGCTGGGACCCGTGGACCGCCGCCTGCACCGGCACCGCCAAGTGCCCGGCGCCGGTGACGGCGGCCCAGCCCGCGGCAGCCTGCCCCCACCTGCAGCCGCACACGCTGCTGGTGGCGTGCGGCGGCGGCGTGCAGCTGCTGGACGCGCGCAGCATGCGCCTGGTGGCGGCCGCCGCCCTGCCAGCAGAGCTGCACTGCTTTGCGCAGCACGGCTGGGATCTGGCCATGGGCGGCCGCGACGGCGCGCACGTGTTTGACCTGCGCGCGCTGCCGCCGTCGGCCGGCGCCGCCGTCAGCGCCGCCTCTGGGCGGGGGCACACGAGCGGCTGCGCCTGCCCACGCGCCAACGCCCGGTGAGGCAGCGGCCGCACGCTGCTCGCCATGATTTGTGCCATGATTGCGTGCAGCCATCGCGCATTGCTGCGTGGGAGCCAGGGCTGGGTGCTGTGTTGGGATGAAAGGCTCAAGTGGGCCCGGAGATCACTGGAAGGGGCTGCTGACTGTATGAGCTCATCTGACATGCTGCCCTCCGAGTTACACCGCCTACAGGTGACCTCAATCCACCTGGACCGGCACAAGGTGGTCACCGCCTCCGACCGCTACTGCCAGGCGCCGGTGCGTGTGTGGTGCGCCCACAGCGGGGACTGCCTCGCCGAGTTCGGCAGCTGCCTGGCAGGGGACCCAGGCTCGCCCACAGGAAGAGGGGAAGGGGCTGGCCGCGCCGGCAGCCAAGGCGAGCAGGCAGGGGGCCAAGGCGACGGCGAGGCGTGGGGAGAGGGCGAGGCGGGGACCCGGCGGGGAGCGAAGCGCACGCAGCGGGGAGCCCCCGAGCAGGCGCGCCCTCAGTATCAGCGCAGCTGGGAGGGCGTGACGGCGATGGCCTGCCGCGGCGCGGTGCTTTTGACCGGCAGCAGCGAGGGCGGCGTGTGCGAGCGCGACTTCAGCCGCGGCGGCCCGCCCGAGGCGTGCGGCAGCGTAGAAGCTGGGGGAGCGTTTTGGGCAAGTTCTGGCAATGACACTATGCCGTCTTCTAAGATGTGCTCATGACTGGATGTACCCCAGGCATTGGCTGATTGTGTACCAACGACCTTTGCAATCATGCCAGCAACAGAGGATGCGCATGTGGCGCCCACGCTCTGGCAACCCAAAGCAGCACACCCAAACACTTAGCTAAGCTCCTTCTGGAGCCCGCCCTCATCGACCTTCCTTTTGCACAGTCCTATTGGTCAGCATGCGGTTGCCAGGCCCGCTGCTGGCGGCGGTTTTGGGTGCCATCGCGTACCTCTGCGCGCAGCCCTGGCCTGCGCCTGCGAAGTTTGTACAGGTCGCCGATGGGCTGCATAGGTGAGTAGCACAGCACGATGCACCTTGGGAACCCCGTCAGAACCACGTCGCCTGCCGCCGCTCCTGCTGACGCCCGCCCCGCCGCCTGTTCTGCAGTTTGACCCAGGTGTGGCACCTGGCGCCCTTCCTGCCCG
Organism: Chlorella sorokiniana; assembly: GCA_025917655.1. NCBI lineage: Eukaryota > Viridiplantae > Chlorophyta > Trebouxiophyceae > Chlorellales > Chlorellaceae > Chlorella > Chlorella sorokiniana. The sequence continues at coordinate 945,934 of CP084610.1, forward strand.
GCATGCCCACCGCCGTGTACCTGGTGCGGCAGGGCGGCAGCTGGGCGCTGGTGGATGCGGGCACCCGCAGCACCGGGCGCCAGGCCTTGGCCGATAACCTGCTGGCGGCGGTGAGGCGCGCCATACCCGACGGCGACCGCCTGGCCCTCTTTGTGTGTGAGTGGCCGCGCTGGCTGCCTGCGCACCAGTTTTTCATGAATTAATCACATTCAGGTTTTAGAGGTGTTGACTGGCACGTGCGCTCAGGGGCATGCAGCCACGCTCCAGCTGAGCGCTTGCACGGCGCTGGCCGCCCCCGCCTCCTTTGCCCCCCGCGCCTGCAGTGACCCACGGCCACATGGACCACGCCGGCGGCCTGCCCCCGCTGCTGGCCGCCTACCCCGACGTCCCCGTGGTGGCGCACCCGGCCGAGCAGGAGTTTCTGACGGGGGGCGGCGCTACTCCCCCGCAGGCTCGCTCTACTCGCGCGCCCTGCGCCTCACGGGCCTGGAGGGGGAGCAGGCGGTGCAGGTGGGCGTGGGGGCACCTGCCTCCACGCTGGCAGGGCGGGCGGCGCTGTCGCCGCCGACAAGCAGCAGGGCTGCCTCGTGCACGGCATGGCCCGGCACGCGCCGCTGCGCGGTTGCTTTGCGGTCAAGTGTGTGCTGTGAGCCGCTCGCCGCCCCAACCCTCCCTCCCACCCTCCTGCAGGTGCCCGCCGCCCGCGTGCGCCTGCTGGACGCCGCGTCAGCAGGCGGCGACCTGTCGGCGTTTGGTTTCAGCGACCTGCGCTGGATCCACACGCCCGGCCACACCCGGGCCACATCAGCCTGCTGCACACCCCCTCCCGCACGCTGCTGGCAGTCGACGCACTGTCGCTGGTCAAGCCCGCGCTGGGCGCCAGCAAGGCGGCGGACGCCAGGGACCGAGAGGTGCGAGCGCCATGCTGCGCCGCCCGCCCCGTGCCGTGAGATTGAAGCGGCGCGCGTGCCCCATTCCGATGGAAAAGGGTGCTTGAGCGGTGCCTGAGCGGCGCCCGTCTGTGCTCCCTGTGTGCGATGCGCAGGTGGTGGCTGTGGTCAAGCCGCTGCCGTGCGTGCCGGGGCTCACTGTGCGCCGCAGCCCTCACTCAATCTGCCCCGACAGGTGGGCCGCCCAGCTGGAGGGGCGACACACACAAGCTTGCGTCTTTGGGGTTGTGACTGGCTTGGGAGTTGCTGCCTGTGGGAGTTACCGCCTGCTGAAGTTCAAAGTTAGCATTCGACCCCCACCCACCCCTTTTGTGCCGCGCAGCTGCGATCTGAAGCAGATGCGCACCTCCTTCTGCCTGCTGGCCGACGACAGCCTGCCGTACGATCGGCTGCTGGCGTCGCATGACGCAGCCCATGCCCGCGGCGGCGGCCTCACCAAGGCAAGCCCTGCTGCGGCCGCACGTGCCGCGCCGAGCGTCGCAATGCGGTTGCCAACACGCTGCTGTGTGCGCTTCACCGCCCGCAGGCGCAGGTCCAGGCCCTGGCCCGGTCCATGCCAGAGTGCCAGTAGGCGGCCTCGCAAGCGGCGGCGAGCGGCGGAGAGAGCTGATGCCAACTGGAACTCGAGTGCCTCGCTCCCACGCTGGCAGAGACGCACATCGGTTGCAAAGACATTCGTATCATGGGCTCTTTGTAGAGCAGGCCAGTTGCTGTGCAACGATTTCCTGCACATCCTGAGAGCCAGGAGGAAGCCGTCGGCTTGATCCAAGGCTGTTGTTCAGTGCAGATGCGGCAAGCAGGGCCTCGTCCCGCTCCCTCCAGACCGCCTGGCGCCTCAGCCGCCGCCGCGCCACCGCCGCGGCCACGCTCCGGCGCAGCTCCTGCACCGCAGCGTCATCGCTGCCTGCGCAGGCGAGGTGGCAGGGGGTGTTGAGGCACTCGATCCGCGACCCCTGTCGAGCAAAAGGCTGCTGCTGCCCAGCACAAGCATGTCGAGGTTGAGGAGGAGGGCAGGCTGCGGTGGCTGCGCCGCCCCACCTAAGATTCGTTCCAGGTCAGCCTGTGCCTCCGCCGCCTTGCCCTGCCTGAAGCGGACCAGGGCGCGGCGATAGAGCGCCTTGGGGTTGGCCTTATCCTGGAGCAGGGCCAGGGTGCAGGCGCCCTCCGCGGCCTCCAACCACTCTGCAGCATCTGCAGCAGGCCAGCAGGAAGGGCGGAGCTCGAGTGCGGGCAGCGACAGGCTTCAGCTTCCAGCAAGCTCCCGGCAAGGGGCTCCCCATCGTCCAGGGCCTGTGCATGGCATCCAGGGGCGGGACCCTCCAGCTGTCCACTAGCTACCTGGCGGCCACTCCTCCGCCATACGGATGAGCGCAAGTGCGGTATTGTTGGAGAGGTCAACCAGCAGCTGTGACAGCTCTGCGTTGCTTCCGCTGGCCAGGCCGGACGTTAGCTCCTGCACGCCCTGCTGGTACCGATCGGCAGCTGCCCTGTAGCTTCCCGACTTGAACAGCGCATTGCCGGCCGCCTTGTGCTTCTGCGCCGCAGCAAGGCAGGATGGCCCCGCGTTGCCCCTCCCAGTGGCGCTGCCGCTGCCGCTGGCTGTCGCCCTGCTTCTCACGGTGCCGCTGACTGCTGCCGGCTGCCGCACCTCGGGCTGACTGCCAGCGCTGCGCAGGCCAGCCCCCAGCCTGCAAGGCAGCCGGGGCCCCAGCAGGCCTGTCCGTGAACGCTGGCCCGACGCACAGCGGCAGATCCAGGTATAAATCCCCCCACACACAATAAACACACACATAAAATAGATCCAGGTATAAAGCCTCCCCACACACGATTAATAGATCCAGGTATAAAGGCCCCCACACACGATAGAAGTGCACTCACTGCTCCACTTGTCTCAGCACGTCTTGCTGCTGGTCGGCGCCTGGCGATGCGACGTAATCGTGATAGAGTGGCACCACAAAGGAGGCCTGCCACTCGCAGGGCAGGTGCAGCAGCGACGACTGCCAGCTGCACAATGACCCAGCAGGGAGGAGCGGGGCGGGGCTCGGCAAGGTGGCAGTGAGAGGGACAGCAAACCATCCTGCGAGGCGATCCGCTGCCATACGCCCCCTGAGTCCTCCAACGCCTTCCAGCAGCACGAGTTGCCCGGCACACATCCCAGCAGCCATCCCCCGCACCTGGGCACGCGCAGGCAGGCGGCGTTGCGAGCCAGGAGGAAGCGCAGCAGGCGCAGCTCGGCGTCGGTGCAGCTGATGGTGTTGGCGCCTTCGGCGCCCCAGCCGCCGCAGCGCCGCAGGATGCTTGAAAACCTGCGACACCAGGGCACAGGCCAACCCTCAGTATGCACGCCAGCAGTGGCTGCGACGAAAAGGCAGCAGTCTTCGCTCACAGCAAGCGGCCAGCAGGGCAGCCGCCCCCGCACCCCACCTGGTTGCTGCTTGCATGCGGGGACGCTTCTGTGCGGTAAATGCGCTTGGCACGGTCCTGGTCCACGCAGCTGACGTGCAACAGCGGGCGGCCGTCCGGCAGGCGCCGCACGCCGCCGTGCACACAGAGGACGAGGGACGGCTCAGGGGTCCCGCCAGCCGGCCTGCCAGCGGGCACCAGCATGTGGCAATTGTGGCCCTGCAGCATCGGACAGCCTCATGACAGCACGCCAGCATGCACAGTTGCCAGCCAGCATGGGCTGAGGGGCACTCTGAAGAGCGCGGTGAAAGCGGTGTGCATCTGCTCAAGGATGTCTAAAGGATGTGGGCTCGCCTGCAATGTGCGCACAAACAGCGCCTGCAGCGTCTCCTTCACGTCATACATGGCGCCCAGGGAGTGTCGGCCCAGCGTCGCGCCACGCGACTTGCCTTGCAGCTCCTGCGCAGCGGCATGGCGGTCCAGCCGCCGCAGCGCGGCAAACAGGCTGGGTGAGAACCCTGCAGTCGCTCTTTCTGACAGTGCCATGCGGGGTTGTGGCTGCGTGACGCCACTTGACTGGTGCAGCTTGAGAGAAGCTGAGTGGGTGCTGTCCCCCCCCCCCCCACCCCCTCCTTCCACTCACCGGCAGGCTCAGCATGCTGCTCATGTAGATGCCCAGCCTGTCAGAGTCCCCCAGGCCGGCAGCCGCTCCGCGTCCAGCTGGCACGCCCAGGCAGCGTCGCTGGGCCACAGCGGGTCCTTGGGCAGGGTGGCGCTGAGGGTGCGGGCGCTGCAGGCAAGGCGGGCCCAGGGGCGACGCTGCGCGTGAGCGGCGGTGCCGGCGCGAGCGGCGCAAGCACGGGGGCACGAAAGCCAGCGCAGCAAGCGCTGGCAGCTGCCTCGCTATGGGGAAGGGTGCAGCAGGGCACCTGCGCAGCACGCGGAAGCTGGCCCCCACGCTGTCAATGGGCCAGGGGAAGCGGAAGTCGGCCTCCAGCAGCGCTGGCTGCTTCAGGCGGACCTGTGCGAATAAAGCGCAAACGGAACAGGTGAGGGAAGGCGTTTTGTGCGTGATCAGGCCCAGCCACATTACCGCTTGGAAAACAACCTGCTGAGGTGCTCCAAAACCAACAAAACTGAACGACAGCCAGCCCGCCCGACCCACCTGGAGCTGCTCGCAGGCGCCGCCACCGGGTGGCGCGCCGACAAAGTCGTATGCCACCGCCTTGGCGGCCAGGCTGCCGCCCAGGCCCGCCTCCACCACCAGCTCAAGCTCAAAGCGATCGGCATGCTCTGCAAGCTTCTGCAGCCGCAGCCCGCTGCTGAGGCAGATGCCCCCGGCTGGGGGCAGTGCTGTCCCTCCCACGCCGTCACCGCCGCCCGCTGCCGCCTCCTGCAGCAGCCGCCGCAGGCCCGCGGCCAGGCCCGGCGGGGGCGGGTGAAGGGGGCGAAGCTCAGGGTGGAGAGGCGAACGGGCCGGTCTGTCAGGAACTGCCCGCTGGCGGTGTCACACAGATGCGCCACGGTGCCTTGAAGGTCCAGGCCGTGGTCTGGGGGAGCAGGAAGCACACCTGCGGCGAGAACAGGCAGCCGTGTGCACAAGAAAGGCAACAACGGGCTGGGTGGCAGCGGCTGGCTGCAGCCCAGGCCGTGAGCGCATGCGCCAGAGGAGCAGCGGAGCAGATGGCGGGCCGCACTTGCCTCCTTAGAGGCGGGATCAAACTCCAACACATCCACATCATGCGCACTGGGCGTCTGCCCGCCCGGCAGCTGCTGCATGGCAGCGAGGAGCGCCGCCGGCGACCCCCACCCGGCATCTCCATCAGCATCAGGCCCAGCATGGGAGTGGAGCCCCGCTGCGCCGACGCTCGGTACGCCGGCCCCAGCGGCAGCGGGCCGGAGGAGGCCAGCAGCACCTGCTCCTACCCAGCTTCCGCCCGCCCCCTGCAGCGCCCAGCAGCACAGCGCGCGCAGCTGGAGGCGGTACGATTGGGGCACGCTGCAGGCGGCCGCCAAGCCGTCGGCCAGCCCTCGCCAGCCTGAGGTGCCTGCACAGGAACCGCACATGGGGCATGTGGTTGGGAGGCGCAGGCTGGGCGATGCGCGCAGGCAACTCCAGAGGATCCTCATCAACCTCTCCCCCACCCCCTCCATAACCAAAGTACTGCCTCCCGCAGCTCAGCAGCTGACCTGGCGGCAGCAGGCCCCTCACGCGCCCCGCCAGCCCAGCCACGAGGTGCAGCAGCGTGAGCAGCGAGCAGAAGTCCAGGCCCGAGCGGTCGGCACGCGGCACCGCCCGCCGCTGGCACGCCAGGTCAGCCCACGCCGCCAGCGCCGCGCCCACGCCATCCCGCCTGCAGCGGCCGGTCGGCGGGCAGTTAGCCAGGCATGCGGGTCAATGGTGTAGGTCAATGGGCCGTGCCGAGCATTGCCAGGCTGCCACTGAGCATTGCCAGGCCGCGGCCCACCTGACAGCATGGGGGCAGCCTTGGGCAACAGCGGCACCGGCATCCACTCCAGCAGGTCCTGCAGCACCCGTAAAACCCCCTCCAGCACGTCGGTGCAGGCAGGTGCGCACAGGTGCCCACTCAGGGCAGACAAACGCTTCCAAGGGGAGCCAGCCGCGCACGGCTCGCGAGCGGCGAGCATGCGCGGAAGCTCGCTGCATTGTGCAGCCCTCGCCTGCACATCCGTCCCGACCAAGGTGGTCACCGGGTTGCGGGGCAGCGGCAGCCCGTACTGCAGGCGGGGGTGGCGGCGTGTGGGGGTGGGCAGCCAGTTCAAGCCACATCAGCAAGCTCGTGACATGTCATCAGCGAGCGGACGCGCGGCGCTTTGAGGCGCAAGCTGCAGCGCTGGCCTCTGCCTCACGGCGGCTGCCTGCAGTGCTGCCTGCTGCCTGACCTCAGGATCATTCACCAGGCGCAGGCCCAGCAGCGTGGGGAAGAGCTGCGGGCGGGCGCCGCAGGCGGTTGCCACGTACTCGTGCAGCATGCGGTGGCCTGTTGGCCACACCATGTGGCCGGTGAAGAGCCTGCAGAGGCGGTAGGCAGACAGCCAACCCAGAGCAGCGTAAGGAGACGTCAAGCACAAGATTCAAAGCGTCTGCCTCCAACCTCCCCCAGCTGTGCGTAAAAACACTGCATACCTGGCCTGCGGCGAAGGGCGCAACAGCGGCCGCGTCAGCGCCAGCACATTCAGCAGCCCCACGTGGTCAGACAGGTTGCTGGTGTCGACGACGTCGTAGCCCCGCCCCTCTGCCCCGTCGGCACCCGCCAGCTGTGCTGCCAGCGGCCCCGCGCAGAGCGAGAGCGCGTCGTGGCACCAGAACCGTACGCGCACGGTGCATGCGGCGCGGCAGGCCTGCCAGCCCCGCAGCAGCCCCCGCAGCTCCGCGAGGCAGGCCTGCAGGCGCGGGGGCAAGGCTAGCCGGTGCAAGCGCAAATCCTGCCACGCTGACGGGTTTGCATACGCGGCTGCGCCCTGCCGCGCTCTTGCCCGGACAGCCTGAAACCGGGCGCCCGCTTCCCCAGCCCATGCCGTCCTCGGCCGCGGAACCCACCTCTGTGAGTTGCCTTGGCCCCTGGGCCCTCACTAGGCCCCCATGCTTGGCTGGATCCAGCGGCACGTATCCAAGGAAGGGCAGCGCCCGTAGTGCACCTGCCACGCACGGCTGCCGGGCTGCAGCAGGGTGGGGTTGGCCGTCCAGCCGCCGCCGCTGCCCACAGCGGGCGGGTAGATGCTGCCGGTGCTCAGGAACTCGACGCATTCCGCTTTGAGGGCCTGCAGCGGCCAACTGGAACATGCCCAGTCAAGCACGCACGGCGTGGGAGGGGGTCGCTCAGGCTGGCGGACTGGCAGGCGGCGCAGAGAAGTCACACGTGTGGCTCAAACAGGCGGCATGCGTGCACCTTGTTGCCTGTGGCTGGCAGCGAGCCGTCTGACTTCGTTGGCCACGGCAGCAGCGTTTCAAGGACGGCAACGGCCAGCCCGCTGAACACGCTCGCCATGTCAGCGTCGCCGCTCAGCTGGCGCCCCGCCCTGAGCGACACGCGGGCCAGCTGCAGCCGCCGCCGCTCCTCCAGCACCTCTTGCACCGGGGGAGCCGGCTGCAGCCAGCCCTGCAGCACCTCTTGCAAGCTGGCAGCCTGGGCTGGGTCGCCCACCCAGCTGCGCAGCCCATCGGGCGCCCCCAGCAGCTGGCGCACGGACGCCGCCAGCCGCTGCGCGTGCGCGGCGGTCAGCTTGAGGCAGAAGCAGGCTCCCCAGAAGAAGCTGAGGTCGTCCGCAGAGCCGGGATCAAGGGTGCTGGCCTGCAGGGCGGCAGGGCGCAGCCGCCGTTGGCTCCTCGCGCGTGTCGGCTTGCAAGCCTGGAGTGCCGCCCGTTTGTGCCAGCCCGCAATGGCCAGCCTCGGCTCAAAACCTGCCGTGAATGTTTGGTATACCCGTGCCAGACTGAGTCACAGCGCCCCAGCAGGGGTCCCTGCGCCAGGCGCGCCCCACCAGGTGCAGCAGCAGGACGCCGCGAGCCACGTTGGGCAGCCCGATGTCGCAGAGGTCAAAGGCCAGCTCCCTGCACCGGGAGCCGCGCTCCGCAGCGCACGCCGCCGCCGTGGCCAGCACGTTGCGCACGTCGCCGAAGCCCAGGAGCAGCAGCTGCAGGGGCAGGCAGCGCCGGTGCTTGAGCGGTGAGCGCGCTCGGCATGCCGCGCATGGCAGCACGTCCCATCTTGCATACATGCTGCCAACTGGCTGCGCCAATGATCATGGTGCCTCGTGCCCGCAGCCTGCCTAGGCTACGTTGAAGTCAACCTGCCTCAAGTGTACGAGCACCCCACAAAACAGCGCCAATTAATAGCTGCGCCACACGCCCACGGCAAGGCACCTTGAGAAGCTCCTCCCCATTTTCCCGGAAGAAGGAGGTGTGCCTGGTGTTGCCAAACGCGTAGAAGAACGATGTATGCTCCAACAGTGTGCGCCGCTGCGGCCGGACATCCCAGCGCTCCCCAGCGCAGCCATGGCAGAGGCGGTGCCGCCAGCGTCGCCACACTAGATAGATAGATAGTGAGGAGCGGAAGCGCGGCAAAGGCGATTCCCGTGAGGACTCAACTTCCAGGAACGCGCCCCACAATGCGTAGAAGGTTTTGATGGCACTAGGCTAGCGAGCGGGCAAGGGTTTGCTGCGAACGGTGCCAGCCAGGGACCATCCCCGCTATCCTCCAAAGGGCAGATCGTTTTAGAGTCTCTCTGTTGAGCGCACTGGGAAGTTGATCCATTCATGCTTGCACCCGCCCGCGTGTTGAAGTGGTGGCTGACCTGGCCGCCGCCAGCCGCACGCCAGCATCACGGCACTCCTTTGTTTTGCACGCTCACGCGCTGTGCACGCGAGTGGCAGCTGCCGAATGCTCATGGATCGCCCACTTTTACATGTTCGTCATTCTACAATACCATGACCAGCTGAAGCGGGGTTCAACGCATGCCGGCAACCGGTTGGACATGTCACATGCACCCAACAAGTCAAGGAAAGGCGCGAAACAGGAGAGGGAAGGTCTGCAAACTTCAAAACGCTCGCTTGTCCATGACAGCAACCAGCAGCATCACTTGCCGGCGGGGGCGAGCCGGTGAGCGACACGCAGAGGTAGGACGTCGAGCCGCCGGTGGCGTAATCCACCGCCAGGCCAATACACTTGTTGCCTGCAGCACACCCCTTGAAGGCCACACTGAGTTATCAATCATCGACCAAGAAGTTGACATGTGCTTGCAGCAGTGGACACCGGGGCACGCAGGCACCCAGCCGCATGCTTCCAAGGCTATTTGATGCGGACATGAACCGAATGCTTGACGCACCTGCGCAGCAGTCAATCCCAGTTGCTGATGAAGCACCGCATTCCTGGCCCCTTTCAGCACAGGCATCTGATGCAGATGGAGCTCCATCGCCGGCAGGCGCAGGGGCCTCGGCAGGGGCCTCGCCCTCCGCCGCCGACGGCGCTGGTGCCAGCGGGTCCGCGCCTTGCAGCAGCTGCCGAGCGGAGCTCGCCTGCAGCTTGGAAAGGGATGCGGTGCTTGCACGTTGAGGAGAGGCTCCTTGGCAGCGCTCCCTGGCTGGGTTCCGAAACCCTTGTGACCCCCTTGGCTTGCCGCACCTCAGTCGCCACGCTGAACGCAACGACTAGCAAAACCAAGGCGCCAGCTCGGAATGCGAAATGCTTGCCCATGTTGCCGCCGGGAGCAGGCACTGAAGTGGTGTGTGTGAAACGCGAGCGGAGCACAGCTTCAAAGTATTGCAACGGAGTGGTGACGCAAAAGAAAGAGGGTCTGGGGCCTTCAGAATCGCAATGTTGCTCCGGCCAGGCAGGTGGAGAGTCAGCGTGCTCAGCAGCTGCGGTAAGACACCCCTGTGTCCTCTCGGGATGTCAGTCCAGCAATGTGGAGGCCAGGCACGACTGCAATGCAGATGAGTCACAATCACAGCACAGCAGAGGTACTATGCTGCTGCGCCCGCTGCTTCAGGCTGCTCGCTGTGCAGCCCCGACGCCGCAGCGCCCAGCAGGAGGTGTCGGTCCATGAAGGCAGACACCTGCAGGGAGCTTGCACACGCACATGTGATGCCCAGCCAACGCCAGGTTGACTGGCTCGGCGACCGTGTGGTGCACCCTGATGGCCACACTGCAGCCGGCCGCGTGATGGCAGCTGCTCGTGAGCGGCACAATACTGCGTGGCCGCCGCCGCACCTGGTCCCACATGCAGTCGGTGCAGTGGTGCTCGCAACCCGGCACCACGTACAGCTGCAGCTTGTCGGCGGCGCCCTGCTCCTGGTACGCCACCCGCACCGGCTTCAGCGCCAGCCGCAAGCCCTGTGCGGAGCGGCGGTGCGGCAGCTCACACTCACACTCTACTCAAGTCACAGTGGTGGGAAGGGGGGCTGCAGGCAGCAACAGGTCGCTTGCCCACCAAAGCGACGTTCTGCTCATGCATCCCGTACTTCCTGTACCGCTCCCGCCCCCGCACCTCCAGCGGGCAGCGCGGGTCCAGCTCCCCGGTGGCCACCAGCAGGGGCCGCGGGCGATCAGCGCCAGCGAGGCGGGGGCCGTCGTACCGCTCCAGCAGCCCCGGCAGCAGCCGCGCCCACACCGCCCGCACCACCTCCGCGGTGACCGCCGCCGCCGCCGCCGCCGCCGCCGCTCGCCCCTGCGCTCCCTGCGCTGCCTGCTGCTGCCCAGCCGCCTTCGCACTCTGCTCTGCCGCCTGCTCCGCCGCCTCCACGACCTGCTCTGCCGCCTGCTCAGCCGCCTGCGCCGCCAGGTCGGCTGCTGCCGCCTGGAACACGAGTGGGATGCTGCTCACGCGGCCGTGGAACGCGTCGTTCTGCACCGCCCACCTGCGCAGGGCAGGCAGCGGCAGGCACCGGTGCTGGAAGGCCTGCAGGCACGCCCATGGACACACAGAGCGTGCCCAGGGACACACACGGCAGCAGGCTGCAGGCAGCAAGGCGCGGCTGCCCCGCCCTCGTCAGCAAGGCGCGGCTGCCCCGCCCTCGTCGCACCCGAAGAACTGCACGCCGATCATGGGGGCCGCAACCGCCACGCGCTCGTCGGCCGCCGCCGCCAGCCACGTGTGCATGCCGCCCAGGGAGACCCCTGTCATGCCTATGCGGGCGGCATCCACGTCGGGCCTGCACCAATTGGCATGCGGCTTGATGTCAGTGCTCCCGCAGCAGCCTCGTGCGCCAGGTGGCTTGTGGCAGCGAAAGGGCCGGAGGCTGGCCGCTATGGGCAGCCTCTGTGCCGCGAACAACGTTGCGGCGGCGGCCCTGGACACAATCCGTGGACACTTGGCCCCCATGACCCCTTGGGTCCCCCCACACCGCCCGCTGTGCTGGGGGCTGGCTCCGGCCCCACCTCTGCCCCAGCCAGTCCAGCAGGCGCAGCAGGTCCCACACGTTGTCCAGCAGGAAGGGCGCTCGCCGCTGCCGCGCCACGCCCTGCGGGCACGGCGGGTGGTTTGAGGACACGTCACGGGGAGGGGGGGGGGGGGGCAGGGCCAGCGGAGTCTGGGTGGGAAACCCATGGTTGCGAGCCTGCGCCCTCCGCCGACGGCCAGCAGCCGAAACGTCCGTCGCGAGCAGCCAATTACACCCAAGTGCAGCAGAGGCCGGCACCCGGGCCGCTCGCCTGACCAGCGCCTCCTGGTAGGCGTCGCGGCAGCCGTCCCCGCCCTGCGCGCGGTCGCCGTGGTAGCGACAGTCCATGGCCACCGCCAGGTACCCGCGCCGCGCAAACTGCGCCTGCCGAGCCGCCAGGCTGTCCTTGCCCAGGCCCGTGGCGTGCAGCAAGACGACGGCTGGCAGCGGCGTCGCGTGCGGCTGCGGCGCCTTCACCACCCGCACCGGCACCCACGCCTGGCTTGCGCTGCTGCTGCTGCTGTTGCTGCCGTTGGTGCTGGCGGCGCCGCTGCCAGGGGCGGCACCTCGCTGCACAGCTGCAGCTCCTCCACATGAAGCCCATCAAAGACGGAGGGGGGCCGCTTGCGCTGGCCTTCCCAGGGCGCACCTGCTCGCATTCAGACAACAATGCCATTCTGTTTCAAAGATTCAGATGAACTGCCAAGCGCTGTGCTGCAGCCAGCAGCCAACGGCAAAGGTCTGGCGGCGGGACGAGCACCTGCAGCGTGCTGGGAACCTGCCGGCCCCTTGCCACGGCCTCTAACAATGCTTCCCTGGCAGTATTGGCTGCTGCCATGACCACCACGAGCCGTTTGGGTTGTGGGCAAGCAGAGCGCCAAAGTTGCTTCACCGAGCGCAAGGGGTGTGAGCAATGGAGCACACACCGTGCACTCTGATTGATCATACACGCAAGCATCGGCGGTTCATCTGTCCAGGAGTGGCAGGCAGGGCAGAGGGCGCCAGAAGTACTGCCAGCGGGGCAAGGTGCGTGTGCTTCATCCAGTCCGCCTCGGACGGCCGTAAAGTAGTTGCGGCGCCCATTGAGCGCCTCTTCACCTCATCTCACAGCGCCAGAAGCTGCCGGGTTTCGGAACCACCATTGGGCAGTTGGTGCCAAATGCGCGCCTGCAGGCAGACATGAGCGGCAGCAACCCCACATCAAGATTCAATACGGCGCGCACGGCCGGTACCAGTGGCAGCGCCCACTTCCACAGTGCCGAGGAGGGGATGGGCAGCGGAGCCGTCAGCGGCGGCAGCGGCGAGTCTGTCAGCCTTGCGCTGCCGGCCTGGGCGCCCCGCCTGTTTGGCCGAGGCCGGGGTGCTCGCAGGCCAGAGGATGATGGTGTGGCGCAGACGGCCAGCCAGGAGCTGGATGCAATCGAGTCGCTGAGGCAGAGCAGCGTCGTGGTGCGGGCTGTGGTGCCGCCGCTGGCCAACGCCGCCGACACGCCCGTTTCGGCCCCGCTGCGGCCGTTGCCGCATCCCCTGAGCGACACGGGCAGGCAGCACGGCGGTACACAGCGGAGCTGGCCACAACGCACCGCCCAACGCCGCCGCCGCCCGGGCCCGCGCCCCCGAGGCGTCGCCGCTCGGCTCCGCCCTGCGCCTGTTTGGCGGCCAGCCAGGGGACCGGCAGCAACCGCAGCAGCACGCAGCGCGTGCCAGCAGCGGCGCGGATCCCCAGGGGCGCCAGCTGTCATCATCACAGAAGCTGAGGGGCTCTCTGTTTGCAGACGACGACGACGATCCAGAGCCCACAGCGCCGCCCCAGCCGCCCCCGGGCGCTTCGGCTGGTTCCGGCACCAGCAGCCGGCGGTGCCAGCGGGGGCGCTGTGGCTGCAGCCGGGGCAGGGCTGCCCGCAGCGGCTGCCGCAGGGCCGCTGCCAGCCGCCACCTGGACCGCCAGCCAGGCGTCCGAGCTCAGTCAGCAGGCCGGGGGCAGCCGCCTGCCGCCGCCGCCCGCCTTCCGCGCGCCGTCGGCGGCCTCCATGCACCGCTTCTCCTCCTCGCCGCAGCAGGATCTTCCCCACGAGGCACCCACGCACCTCATGCGGCAGGTGCGGCGCTGGCATGCACGCTGCGCTGCGTACCTGGCAGTCCCTTGCTTTCTTGCTGCACAGCTGAGCGCGCCCCTTCCTGTCCTCCGGCCTGCTGCTGCGGTGCATGCAGGCGGAGGAGGGCAAGTCCTCCCCCTCCAAGTCGATTGACGCCTCCGCTTTCCACCTGGACGCCTACGCCGGCGCCACCGCGGCGGCAGACAGCGCAGCGGCCCGAGTGGGCAGCGACGCGCGCAGGGCGGGGCAGCGGCCGTCCAGGCGCGCCCGCCGTCGTGCTGCTGGCGCGCGTGCCGTCGCCTTTCGCGCCGCTGCATGCCCGGCTGACGCATGCTAGACGGGAGGGAGTGTGACCCGCTGCATGCCGGTGCCGCCCCTCTCGCCTGCCGCAGGACGGCGGCGCTGCGCCAGCGCCACGCTCGCCAGCTGCGCCAGCAAGACCGTGACCAGTTTGGCGTGCCCGTCGCCTCCTCCGCCCGCCCCTTCAGCCTGTGGGCCTCGCCGCAGAAGATCGGGAGGCCTGCACAGGTGAGGGGGGCACGCTGCGCTGTGCCGCGCCAGACTGGTCCTCTTTTCCCCACAGTCCTGCGGTGTGAAGAGCGCTGGTGTTGTGGCCATGGCTGTGTCTTGCAGAGCAAAGGGCGCTGCGCCATGGCCAGCTAAGCATCTCGGTTTTCGCCTACTGTGCCCCCCCGCGCCCCCAACAGGCCTGGGCGTGTACTTTGCGTCGGTGAAGCAGTTTGTGGCGGCGGCGCTACTGCTCAGCCTCGTGGCCGTCTACCCGCTGGCCTCCAACCTGACCAGCCAGGCCTGGGCCGATTCCTACACCCTGCTGGTGGAAAAGGTGTGTGTGTGTGTGTGTGTGTGTTGGGGGACATAGAGCAGCCAGGGGCCTCGTCTGAGGGGTGGTTGGGTTGCACAGCGGTTGAGAAATGGTGGGCAGGTGGGGTGGGGGATGAGCCGCTGGCCTCCGCTGTGCCAGGGTGGGTCCAAACAGCGCTGCGGCTCTTGTACCGGCCAGCCGTTGCAGCGCATGCACCCCGCAGCACTGCCGAACCCCAGCGCCGCCGTTGAACCGCGCCGCCGTGCCCACGCGCAGGCGCCGGCGCTGAGCTGCAGCAAGGGCTGGGACACCAGCAGCTGGGTGACGGGCAGCACCGCGGGCAGCCGCTGCGCCAGCCCCGGCTTCAGCTCCAGCTTCGACTGCCCAGCCGTCTGCACCTGGAGCCAGAAGCGGCTGGGCTCCCAGCCCGGCTGCGAGGGCCTGCCGCCGCCCAGCCCGGCACAAGGCTCCCGCGCCGCCAACTCGTCCTGCCTGCTGCACGCGCCCTGCAGCGGCGGCGCGGGCAGCGGGGACCCGGCGGCTGCAGACGGGCCCTGCTACTGCTGCGACCTGCAGCTGGACGTTTCCTACCAGCAGCGCGTTGCTGGGAGCGGCGGCGGGGGCGCCGTGCCGGCGGCCCAGCTCTGGGTGCTGTGGCTGGGCCAGCTCCTCTTCCTCTCATGGGTGCTCTTCCTCACCCGCGCCCAGGTGGGCCCACCCAGCGCCCCCTTGCTCAACTGAGCGCTGCACCCGATTGCCCCGCACGTGGACGCTCGGGGCACCCGCAGCCGCCAGAGTCGCCCCCTGGGGCCCCGCCACTGCCAGCCACCCTCCCACCCCAGCAGCTGACACCCCCCTTCCTCCTTGCTGCCATGCCATGGTTCTACATCGAGCGCAGCTGCACGCCGCGCACGCCGCCGACGCGCGCGTCATCACCGCCGGCGACTATGCGGTGCTGGTGCAGGGGCTGCCCGCGCCGCTGGCCGACGCGGAGCTGCGGGACTGGTGCAGCCACTACGGCTCGGGTGGGCTGGCTAACTTTGACTGCTGTTTTCCGACAAACTGGCAGTGGTGGCGGTGGTGGGGGTTGGGTGGGTAGGGCGGGGTGGGGTCCGCAGGCCGCCCTTTCTGTGAGATGGGTGCCGCGGTCGGTGGCGGCGCAGCGGGCCACGTCCCACCCGCCCCTCCTGCGCTTTGTTCCCCGGCAGTGCTGGCCGCCTTCAGCATCCCCGACGTGGGCGACGCCATCAGGGTGGCGCGCCGCCGGCAGATGCTGCTGGTCAGGTGGGCGGCGGCAGAACGGGGCGGGGGGGGTAGGTTGACATGTATAGCTGGTTGGCAGCCACGCTTCTGACTGGCTCAGCCACAGCTCTGACTCGTGTGACCCACACAGCAGGAGGGGCTTTGTCTGGCGGACGCTTTGCAGTGTGCGAGTCACAGGACCCCCCACCCTGCCGCCCCCGCCTGCTCGCAGGCGCGCCGAGAGCGACGCCTGGCTCTCCTCAGCCTCCTCCTCCTCCTGCTGCTTCTGCTGCTTCTCAGCGGCCGCGCTGGGCGCCGCCAGCCGCCGCCGCCTGCAGCGCCAGCTGGACGCCGCCGCCCACAAGCTGCGCTGCTACGAGCGGCAGGACCTGCGCCCCACGGGTGGGCGGCGGCGGCGGACTGGGCGGCTGGGAGCCGCGGGGGCCCCACCTTTTCCAAGCGATGCGGCAGTGGAGCGGTGCTTGGGTGGCCTGGCAGTCCACCGCCAGCATGACCACCACACTTCTGCCTGACCCCCAGCGCCAACCCACCAATTCATGACCTCTTGCGGCGCTCCTGCCCCGCCCCTTCCCTGCCACAGGTGCCGCCCTGGCTGTGTTTGAGTACGCTGAGCATGCCGCAAACATGGTGGAGGACCACCACCGCGCGCCTGCCCGCCGCCTGCTGGACTCTGCGCTGTGCGGCGCCACCGCCACCGCGCCGCGCCTGGCCTCCCGCCGCGTGCGCGTGCGCCGCGCCCCGAGCCCAGCGACATCCTGTGGCAGCACACCGCGTGCACGGGGTCGTCGGCGGCGGCGCGGCGCGGCGCATCCGCCGCCCTCACGCTGCTGCTCGTGGCGGTGGGAGCGGGGCTGCAGTACGGGCTGGCGCTGGCGGCGGAGCGGGAGCGCAAGAACAAGTGCGGTGGCTGGGGACCTGCGTCTTTGTCTGGACACTCAAAGCACGCAGTCTGGCAATGCCAAGCGCCCACGCTGCCCCGACGACGGTCGTTCGCCTCGCCTTTCCAGCACCTGATCCTGGAGCCTGGCGCCTGCCCGAGGCCCAAGGGGCACTGACGTCGCCCCGCCCCCGCCGCCCCGCCCCGCTGCAGGATGTCCGCGCTGTACAGCCCGGGCAGCGGGTGGACGGCTCCTCGACTTCTCCTCCTGGGCCGCCTTCACCGCCTCCGCACTGGAGGTGGGCACGCGGCGGCCGAGCGGTGCCTGCTTTGCGGCTGTCCTCCTTGTTCACTGCGTGCCCTCCTTATCCTTCTGGTTCCCAAGTGAACTCCTTCCTTCTCTCTCCTCTTTATCCTTTTTCTTCCTGTGCACGTTTGTTTGCTTTTCTGTTGGGGCAAGGCCTGCTCCCTTCTGAAATTGCCCGTAAACTGCTCCCCAGCCTGACACATGCTTCAATGCCCGCACCGCGCTGCACACACACCTGCTCAGCGTGCTTGCTGATGTCGCTGCCCTGGCGGCCCCGGCCCCCGACAGGTCACCAAGCTGAACGCCATCTCCATTCTGTCGGGCCTGGCGGTGGTGGCTGTCAACTGGCTGGTCACGCTGGCTGTGCGCAAGGTGGGTGCTGCTCACCTGGGGCGGCCGCGGGGGACCGAGCTGTCTGGGCAGACAAACGTGTATGTGTGAGTGTGTGTGCGTGTGATCCGAGGTCGAATGTGTGGCCGGGTGGGGCTGTAATTTTCCAATGCACAACAGTGATCCTGCGGGCTCCTCTCACCCCTATGCCCCTGAATGTTCGCCCCCCCCGCAAGGGGCATGACGCCTCGGTCTTTCCTCCCTAACTCGCACACAACGCACCCTCCACCACCGAGCACCCACCCCTCCGCAGCTGACGGTGCTGGAGCGGTGGCACACGCGCACTGCGGGCGAGCGCTGCGCCCTGTTGAAGCTGTCGCTGGCCTACCTGGGCAACGCGTTCGTGGTGCCCCTCCTGGCAGCGCACTTTGCGGGCAGCAGCAACAGCTGGTGCGCCCCCTGCACGCCAGCAGCGCAGCCTTCACAGTGCGGGCCGGCCTGGGCACAGCCGGGCCGCTTGTTGGCTTGGCATGCAACGGCAGGAGGGTGTAATGCAGGGGCTGGGTGGCGGCGGGCATGCAGACCTGCACTCTCTCATCTGCGTTACCGCTGCCGCCATGCCCCTTGCACCCACCTTCTGGTTCACTTCTTTTCCTCCACCCAGGTACTCCCGCGGCGGCCTCCTGGAGTCGGCCTTCTACATGCAGGTGGCCAACGCCCTGCTGCCGCCCCTGGGTGAGCCCCCCACCCGCGCTGCTGGCTGCCCTTCAGCCAGCACACAGGCTGCGGCCTCCGTCGCCATGGCTCAGCGCCTGCCCTACTCTGGCCCGCGCTTCACCTGCCCTGCACTCTTCTTGCTCCCGTGCGTATTTCATAGCAAGCAGAGCACTGCTGTGCATGCCCTCGAACAAAAGCCCCGCACCACCCCGCCTTCTCCCCCTCCACCTCTTTCAGCCACGCTGATCGATCTGGAGGACCTGCTCTACGCACACATCGTCTCCCGCCGTGCCAAAACGCAGGTGGGGGAGTGGGTGTAGGGGGACAAGGGGTCTCAATTGCAGCCTCGCTGATGTGGCTGCCAATCGGGCGCCGCTTGGTGCAGCCCTGCCGCCACGCACTGCCCGTGTTGAGCAGTTATGACACGGGCCCCTGCGCCGCCCCTGCTCATCCTCCCCTGTACTGGCTTGCCTTTCCCGCCCCCTCAGGCCATGATGAACCGCCTGCTGGAGCCGCCGCCCTTCCTGCTGGCTGAGCAGTACGCCAGCGCGCTGACCACGCTGGGGGTGGCGGTGTGCTGGATGCCGGTGCTGCCCGTCAGCCCCTTCATCGCGGCGGCCGCCCTGCTGCTGCACTACTGGGCCGACAAGGTGGTGGCGCTCAGGTGTGCGGTGGGATGGTGGGGGCTTTGCCTGGGAGGGGAAGGGGGGGAGGGGGGCTATGGTTTGGTTTGTGTGTGTGTATGCGGGGTTGTTTGGACAACAGCCAGGGGAGAAAGTGGTCTTGCTTGTGCCTCTGCTTTCCTCTCCTTTTGTGGGAGGGCTCAGCAGCGCTGGGGCTGTCCCGCGCAAACTGCGCCGCCTCAGCCCACGCACCCCCTGCCCGCTCCGCAGGCGCGCCGCCCACCCAGGCAACATGCGTGGCAAGCTGGTCAGCAGCGCCAGCCTGGTGATCCGGCTGATGCCGCTGGCGCAGCTGCTGCTCATGCGCTTCCTGTTTTTCAGGGTGGGGCAGGGGGCCGAGTGTGCGTGTGTGTTTTGGGTGGCCAGCGAGACCAGCGCCTCAGTGCTCGTTTTTGCGGCTCGGCCTTGTGGATCCACGTGCAGCGCGGCTCCAGCCCGGTACCTTGCACACGTCGGCAACATACCCTCCCCCGCCTTGCATCATCCGCCTTGTGTCATCGCCCTGCGCAGGACGAGGGCGCCGTGGTGCCGGTGTTCTGGGCTGGGCTGGCCGTGTGGCTGCTCTTCGCCGTCGCCCCGCTGCGCTCCCTGTTGGGCCTGGTGCCCCGCCGCCGCTCCACCGTCACCGGGGGCTGCCCTTCAGCGAGACGCTGGGCGGGGGCAGCGCCGAGGCTTGGACGACCGATACGAGGCGGAGGTGGGTGCTTCGCTTCCGGGGGTGCCGGCATTGAAGCCAAGGAAGTGTCGGCAGGGTGCGGCAGCTGTCTCAGCGCTTGACTCAGCGAGCGGGAAGGGCAGAGTCGGCGGGTCCGCCTGCTTTTGCCTTCAGGGTTGTTACCCAGGGTTCGGCCCCTTCCTTGCGCCCCCGCAGATGCCGCCGTGCATGTCGGAGGCGTACCAGGCGCGCGTGGCGGCAGCCTTTGCCCCGCTGCCGGCGCCCCACCCGGCGGACGAGGCGCTGCTGCCGCGGCAGCGCCCGGCTCTGGGCGGCGCCGCCACGCGCCAGCCCTTCCGCCCGACCACCAAGCGGACCGGGAGGTGGCGCGGGCGGCGGCCTCGCTGCGCGCGCGGCAGCACGCGACGCTGAGCGCGTCGTTTGCGGGCGGCGGGCAGGCGGGGGCGGCGGGCGACGGCGGTCAGCCTGGCAGCTCGCGCCTGGCCCGGGGCTGTCCTCGCTGGCGGACAGCGTGGCGGGGGCGCCGCCTGGCTGTGGAACGCTCCCGACCCAGGTGCAGGCGGGGGTGGCGGCAGCAGGCTCGCTGCTGGCTGCGGGAAGGGGGGGGTGAGGGGACCCTGGCAGAGATCAACCCTGCTGATAGAGGCGCAGCCGGGGATCACCACATCTGCACCCTTTGCTGGATTGGCCGGGCAGGGCAGGCGTGGTGCCTCGTGACGACTCCACTCCCGTTTACGACTTTGACCTCCTTAAGCAGCGCTGGACCTCCCCCTCACGCAGACGCCTCGCTCTTCTCGTATGATTGGCGTAAGGCCAGCCGGGATGCCACGCCAGAGGGCGGCCTGAAGCCGGCAGAAGCGGCGGTGGGGCGCTCCGCGGGCCCGACGCCCCAGCCGCCGCGCCTGCCACCAGGTGTGTCCCCTTGATGCAGCCCGGGCCTGGGGGCAGGCGTCGCGGCGGCTGGGGCAGCGGGCCCAGCATGGCATATAGGGGAGCGTCAGCAGAGCGTCAGCAAGCGGAGCTTACACGTTCGTACATGTCACCTGCTAACATGCGTATTCACTTATTATCATCTCGATGCACTCTGTTTCTTATCAGTTCAGCCACTCCAAGGGGGTGCGGCTGGGATTTCTGCGGCTTGGCCCTCCTTGCTTACCATTCAACATGTCGCACAACCAATGGTTTCATCATATTCTAAACGATGCTTCTAGCATCAGCCCCGGTAGACAGCAGTGACTGACTGGAGCATGGAATGCAGAGCAGATCCCTTTAGCCTGCCGCCATTCTGGTGGCGACAGGCGGTGGCGAATTGATGCATGCTGTTTTGGGGGCTGCTTCGCGTCGCGGTGGGCCACCGCCTGCTATTGTTCTCTTCAAGTATTTGTTCTCCTCTTTGGCAGGGGTTCGGGGAGCTGGGCCTCCTCTTTGGTGGAGAGCCGTAGGCGCCTCGGCCCAAGTCGCAGCCTCTGGCGCATGTTTGGCTGCTAATCGTCTCAATTGTCGTAGAGGAGCCAACCTGTGCGCCGCCGTGCAACGGCGCCGAGTCCCAGCTTCAAGCCGCCATACGCCTGAGAGGCGTCTGCGAGAGCGGAGCCTAAGGGGTGGAATTCAGGCTGGGCCACTCAGGTTTAGCATCTGTGATATTGAAGCACAGCTACCATGTTACGACTCGCTGCCAGCGACGGCGCCAGCGGCAGCGGGCTGCACATTCACGACCTCAGCGACGACCTGCTGGCGGCGGTGCTGGCCGGCATCCCCGACAGCACCCAGCTGCGGGTGGCGGCAGGCACGTGCAGGCGCTGGGCGGGCCTGCTGCGCGAGCGGCTGGAGCTGTGGCAGGAGGTGCAGCTGGAGCTGCCGCCAAAGCGATCCCGCGGCAGAGACAGGTGGGGCCGGCTGCCCCGTGTGCTGTGACACGTGTGAATGCTGTGGCAATGAATCTTCCAATGCTGTGGCACCCGCCCGCACACCCTTTGGGCCCTCTCATATGAGATGTATAACCTACCGGCTGCCACCCCTGCCGCAGGCGCAACAGCTACACCACCCCCTGCGCCCTCAACTTGGAGCGACTGGCAGCGTGGCTGGCGCGGCGGGCGTCAGCCGTCGCCGCCCTCGAGGTGTCCCTGCTGTATCCCGACGCCGTCGCCCTGCTGGGCGCGCTGCTGCCGCCCCTGGCCCCCGCCCTGCGCCGCCTGGTGCTGCGCGGCGCCGTCTCAGACTGGCCCTTCCTCTGGGTCGACTGGCGCTGGCTGGGCGGCATGAGCCAGGCGAGCGGGGCGGCCGACCGTTGGGCCCTCCCCTGCTCCCGCGAGCAGGCGGCTGCTCCGCTGACCGCTCGTGCCCACCCGGCATGCGTATGCACCCCCTCCCCCTTTGCTCCCATCTTTGCCGTCCTCCCCACTGTGCCCCTTACTGTGCACCCTCCCGGCTGCAGCTGGAGACCCTGGAGATGTGGAACGCGCTGCCGGGGATGGGGGAGCTGGTGCTGCCGCCCAGCCTCGTCGAGCTGCTGGTGGACCGGTGGGGGTGGTGGCGGGGGTTGATTGATGAATGCTGGATGTTTTTCGGGGGCGAACGTGTGTTGTGTGGATGGGGGAAGGCTGGAGGATGGGGGAAGGGGCTGCACAGCCGAGCAGCAGGAACCGCTCCCCCAAAGCAGCGGCGATGGCCCCGCCAGCCGAGCAGGCTGTGAGCGGTGCAGAGCCCGTCCCGCATATGAGCTCCGCCAGGCGGGCAACAGCTGCGAAAAGAAAGGTGCACACGCCGCCGAGCGGAGCTGCATGCCTGCGGCCTGTGCCGCTGACGTGCGGCCCGGCTGCCCCCTCCCCCACACACCGAGCAGCGTTGGCGAGGCCGACCCCAACACCGAGGGCTGGGACGAGCTTCCCGACAGCTTCACCCGCCTCACGCGCCTGCGCCGCCTCACGCTGGGCACCGCCGCCACCTACCTGCTGGGCAGCGGTGAGGGTGCGAGCATGCGGCAGGGCGGCCCCTCGCGTCTCGTTGCACTGCTCCTGACGCCAGGGTTGCGCCGCAGCATAGCTTGTTTACAGCTCGCTGATTGACTGGCCTTGGTGCGTGCCACAACGCCGCAGAGGAGGACGGCGCGTTTGCGCCGCTGCGCGCTGCTGCCGGCCTGCGGGAGCTGCGGCTCACGGAGGGCGCGCTGTGCGCTGTGCCAGATGCGCTGACCACGCTGCGCGCGCTCACCCTGCTCTCCTTTCGAGGTGGGTCCCCGCAATGCACCTCCCCCGCCTGCCTGTCAGTCGTACCGTGCTGCATTTTTCCAGCTGCTCTGCACTTAAAAGGACTGTGTGCCAAGCGTGGCAGCCTGCACCAGCCGCCGCGGCGCAGCGCTTCCGCTGTCGGCAGCAGGCCGGCCCCACGGCTGGCTTGCAGTGCTGCGCAACCTTGATTGCCTTGACCGCATACGCCGCGCAGGGTGCGGGCGGCTGGAGGCGTTTGGCGAGCTGTGCCTGCACAAGGCGGACCCGTTCCAGCCGCTGGGGCGCTGGCGCGCCTGCGGTGAGCGCCTTGTGGTGCCAAGGCCCTGCCTGGCGCTGCGATGCGCGTTCTTTGGCAGCGTACTGGTCTGATGCCCCCACCACCTCCCCAGCACACACACACCCACACACACGCATCCACATGCGCAGGTCGCTGGACTTTGCGCGCTGTGCGCTGGATCGGCTGCCGTCGGGGCTGGGCGGCCTGCTGGAGCTGCGCACCCTGCTGCTCTCACACAACCAGCTCACTCACCTGCCGCCGCCGCCGCCCCCAACCACCCCCGCCCCCGCACCAGCGCCGGCGCCGGCCGGCTCGCCGGTCAGTCGGCGGCAGCAGCAGCAGCAGCGGGCGCATCCTGTGACGGGGGCAGACAGGCGGGCTCGGCGCCCGACCCGCCCTGCCTGCCGCCCGGCATCGAACGGCTGGTGCTGGCGGGCAACCGCTTTGCTGCGCTGCCTGCGGCGGCGCTGGCGGCCTGCTCAGCGTTGCGCGACCTGGACCTGTCGCGCTGCTGGCAGCTGCAGCCCACCCCCGCAGAGTGGCGCGGGCTGCTGGCTGCGCTGCCGCGTCTGCGCTCGCTGCGACACTCCTGCCCGCTGCTGGCGGCGGAGGCGCGGGGACACGGCGGCGCCGCAGGGCTGGCTGCGGCTCTGGGGGCCAGCCGCGAGCTGGAGCTGGAGTTTTGCTCCGCTCGGGCTCGCGCTGGAGGGGGCTTTGCCGAAGGCGCTGCTGCGGGCGGCGGCGAGGGCATGCCAGCGCCGGTGCCGGCAGCAGCCACGGCCAGGGCGGTGGGATCGGCGGCAGCAGCAAGCGCACTCGCAGCTGTGGCGGTTTACAGGAGCTGGAGGCGGCGGCAGCGACGCTGCTTGGCGCGGGCATGAGCGGCGGCACGCGAGCCACGTTGGCACAGCTGGCGGCCACTGCCAGCAGCGGCGGTGGCGGGGCCGGCGCGTCCCAGAGACACGAGGGCGGGCCAGGCTCTGGCAGCGACAATGCGTGATCTCGCTGTTGCTTGTCTCGAGTACATGTTGGACGATTTGTAAAGCTTCAGAGCCCTGCAGGGGCAGCCTGAGCTGCGCTCAAGTTGTCCAGTTCCGCGGCTGGGCTCAACCGAGCTGGCCACCCCTGCTTAGATCCGTGAAATGTCTTCACAAACGTATGCAATGATGCATTCTCGATTTCCCACCGCGACATCTGTCGTAGTGCGCGCAAGTCGCATCGCAGCACGCAGCACTGCGTCAGACATCAAAATCAGCACCAGCAGCCTAGGCTCTTCACATGCGAGTCTATGAGAAGTGAGGGCCGGCAACACGACAGCGCTCTGTGCCCGGCGTGCAGTTAAACGATGCTGGCCTGGACTGGCGCCTGGCTTGCACCGTGGTACGCATAGCAACACAAGAAGTTAGCCGCAGGCTCTCTCGCGGACAATATAACAACCTGCCCAGCTGCCCCCAGTGGCGGCAGCTGCACCGCGACAGTGTTCCCGCTGGCAATGACCACTTCTGGTAAGCTTGGTGGTGACTGCTGCTGCTTTACTTAATCGTATACGCAGCTCAAGCCAATCCTTTGACCAGGCCGGCTTGATCTGCATGCAGGTAGCCTACCCGCGGCTCGTTTGAGCGCCCGTCTTGCCACAGTTAGCGCCTCCCTAGCTGCCCTGCTGGGCTTGCTGCTCATGCTTCGAGTGTCTGGCAGCTTGCTATCAAGCTCGTCTTTGCTATGGAGGTGGCCGGTGAGCTGGGCAGCGCGTCGGTGGCTGCCGATGCGCCGGCAGTGTGCTGCGCGGCACTTCTTGCGCGAGGTGACCCTGGGCCTGTGCCGATCACCTCTTGCAGGGCAGCCTCCCGCAGCGGCCAGCGACGGCCCGTCTGCAGCTGCGTGCCCCCTGCTGCCCCCCACCGGCATCTGGCCCTGCCGGCCGCCCCCGGCGCTGCCCTGCGCCTTCAACACACTGCTCCGCTACGGCGATGTGCAATGGAGCGAGCGCAACGGCACCGCCCACCGCCTGACCATCCGCGGCTGCACCCTCAAGCGCTACACCCACGCGCAGGCGCGGAGCTGCCTGGCGGGCAAGCGACTCGTGTTTGTGGGGGACTCGGTGACTCGGTGAGAGGCGCCCGCAGGGGTCTGTCGCAGCATGCGCGTGCCAGGCACTGCGGGGTGTGTGAGTACGGGGTGTGGGAGGGGTGCAGACCCGGGGGGCAGGGGGCGGCGGCGGGGGGCGGGCACACTGCTGCTGCTCGTGGCATGCCAGCACTGCACCCGCCCAACCCGCATGGTAAACCCTGCCCGTTGCCCCCTTCCCCAGCTACCAGTACCTGACCCTCATCTACTTTCTGGAGAAGGGGCGGTGGCCGGCCCCGCTGGGCGGCGTGCCGGGCGAGCCGTCGGTGGCCAACGAGCACGAGTGGCCCTCCTGGAACGACTTCCTGAGGGGCACCGCCGCGGTGAGGGGCTGGCTGCCGCTGGCTGGGCATCGGCCCGTCTGGGTGCCAGCGTGCTGGGCCAGCCGCACCTCGCCTCGTGACACCCTGCCGCCTGTCCCCCCTCCCCCAGCTGTTTGGCGGGCGCGAGCTTTGCGACTGCTACCGCGCAGACTATGTGCTGGGCGTGACGCCCAAGCCCCCAGAAAGCGAGAAGTTTGAGAACCGCTTCTACGTCACGCCAGACGGCAACACCAGCGGTGCGGGGGAGGAGGGGAGGAGGTGTTTGCGGTGGGGCTTGGGGGGCTAGAAGGGTGGGTGCGTGTGTAGTGGATGGGGAGGAGGGTGGCGGGGGCAGGATGCACGCGCAAATCGCTCCAACAGCCTCGCCTGTGCAAGTGAAAGTGTATCCATTACGTACCCCTGCTGCAGCTGCCCACTTCACCTACACCACGGCGCCCCACACCGTGCACGGCCACCTGGGCTTCCCCCGCAAGTGTGGGGCCATCAACCCTGCGCCCCCGCCACCTGCAGCGCCCCCGCCGACTGGCAGTACGACCTGGCCGGGGTGCGCGCAGGGCGGCTGGGGGTGTCGGGGTGTGCTGTGCACCGCCGGGCGGCCGGGCCAAAGGGGCGGCGGCTTCTGTTGAGCTCCATCCTCCACACCAGAGCACAGCAACCTGCTGCTGCTCATTTTCCCAGCGATGCCGGCCCATGCGGACACACGGCTGACCCCCTCCCCCCCATTCAAGCAGGCCCTGCGGCGGGTGGTGCGCTCCCTGCAGCCCACCCACGTGGTGCTCAACTCCGGACTGTGGGGCTCTAGCAACGCGTTTGGGGTGCGCACGGGAAGGGGAGCTGTGGCTGCCTGAGCCGGCGTCGGGCCCATAGCCGTGTTGACGCCTGAGCTGCCGCGCCAGCGGGCCCCAATGCGGCTGTGTATCGCCGTGAGCAAGGGACACGGGCGCAGCGGCTGACTGCCACGCGCGACCCCCATCTTCCCCTGCCTGCAGGACGACCGCTGGCGGTCGATTGCCGCCGCGGGCCTCTACTCGGTGGCTGGCCAGGCGGGGCGCGTCATCTGGCGCACCACCACGGCGGCGCTCGGCAAGAAGGCCCCCTCCAGGTTCGTGGCGGCCTGTGGGTGGGGGCGTGTCTTGTGTAGCGGGGGTGTCTTGTGGCGGCGAGGGCCAGGCTCGCCACATTTTGCGCGCTGCCGCCCCCAGCAGCACAGCTTGAGGGGCGGCTTGGTGAGTTGTCGGCGTGCCTCTTTCATGCCGGTGCCAACTCTGCTCCCCCCCCATCGTCCACTCACGCACGCACCCCACCCCGCCCCCCCGCCCCGCCCCACCCACAGGGACCACGACGCTCTGGCCCTGAAGCACACCGCGGCCGAGGGGTGGGGGTGCTGGATGCGTACGCCATCACCCGGCCCCTCGTAGCCATGCAGAACAGGCCGCTGTGGGACCCCGACATTTCCAGGGTGAGGGGCCGGGCTTGGCGGCGGCAGGCGGCGAGGGCGGTGGGGTGCGGGCGCCGGTCGCGGCGTGGTACTGCTGGCGCCAGGGGGTGGGGGGCTGGCTGCGGTGGGTGCAACCGCAAGCAAGGCTTCACGCCACACGACACATCCTGCTGGGCCCTGTACTGCCTGCAGCGCTGGTGTACCGCGAGCTGAACCTGTACCTGCTCAACATGATATGCGAGCAGGAAGATTAGCGGGCGCCCCACCCACCCTGCCAGGGCGTGAGCGTGCTGCGGCTGGCGCATAACTTTTCCCCCTCCCACATTGGCCCCCATTTAGTTGCAATTCTTTCTTCCATTAATAATAGTGATAAACAATGAAAAAGTTAGCTGGCGCCAGCCTGGCAGGGATCTCAACGGTGCATGACAGGGGATGAGTGGTTCGGAGCACTGGCCCTTCCGTTCGCCTCGGCCCGTGCGGCCTATGCTCAAGAGGGGGCGCAGGCAGCAGCTGGAGACCCGCCTGCGCCTCTCACGCGGATGTTGAGCAGGAGCAGGGCTGCAGGGTGGGTGTGACATCCTGCGCTCCCAGCGCCGGGGCTTGAACCGCGGGCGGCGCTACCAAGGCCAGTGGCGGTACTGGACACTCATGTGCGAGGACCTTATCGCCTGCAGCGCGCCAGGATGGCAGGACAGGTCGGTGGCGGGGCTGGCAGCCGTTCCGGCCAAGTCGCGCAGCTCCTCACCGCCCAGCTGCCGTCAGCGCGCGGCACAGCGCTCCTTTGAAATGCAGTGACGCAGCGGCAGGGCACCCGGACGCCTGCTCCTGAGCCAGACTTCTGTTGCTGTGTCAAAGTTGCCAGGTTGCTGCGAGATCCACTAGCAGCGGCCTGTGGGAGCTGTTCAAGCAAGGCGATTGCCTGCCAGAAGGACAGGACGGCAGTAGGACCACCCCATGCATCGCAGGAACTTGTCCCACGCAGACTTTAACCGCCCGATTTGGTGCGCGTCCGTTGTTTCGCTCGCCAATCGGAGTTGGCAAGGAGGATACGAACGAGGCGCAAGGTTCCTACGGCGGCAAACTCGCGGATGGCGCAAAGCAACGTTGAAGCTGCAGGTCCAGTAGAGAGCTGGAACCCACAGCAGGTACACGACGCGCCTGGTTGGGTTGCGCACAACCCGTCCTCCTTCCCCTCGGTGGCCGCCGCTGCTGGCGGCGGCGGCATTTGAAGGCAGCTCACCTGTCCGCCTTCCTGCAGGTGGCCGCCTGGATCACAGACAGCCTGCACCTGCCGGATGAGGTGGCAGCGCAGTTCAGGAGGAACGCCGTGGCGGGCACTGACCTGGCGGGGCTGAGCGACTGCGACCTGTCGCAGCACCTGGGGCTGGCGCCGCTGCAGGCAGGAGGGGGTGGGGCTGTCGGTGGACAGCACGGCAGCACAGCGCCGCAAGCTGCCCCCTGCAACCATGCTGTGCCGACTCGCAATGCTAGATTTCCCTGCAGGTGCGCAAGGTGCGTGCCTCCCTCACCGAGCTGGGCGTCGCGCCGCCGCCCGGCTCGGGCACCCAGCCCCCAGCCCCTGCCGCCGCCCCGAACCCACGGCGGCGGCCGCTCCCGCCCGGCAGCGGCGCCGGCCGTGCCCGCTGTGCCCGCTGCGGTGCCCGCAGCAGCAGCCTTGCCGCAAGCAGCCACCGAGCCAGAGCCGCGCGCCTGCTTCCAGCCGGGCGACCTGCAGCGCCACGCCCAGCTGCAGCAGCGCATCGCCGACCTGCAGGCCCTGCAGGCGAGCGGAGCTTGCTGCCTGCTCGGCTCACCACTCTACTGGGGCCCTTGCAGTGTCCCCACTTCGTGATGGCGTTGGCGGTCGTCAACAGCGCCAGCTCACCATGTTGCTGCTGTCCAGCTGCCCGGGCAAAACGTGTGTGGCCCTGCCCCCCCCGGACTCTCTCGGCAGATTGAGTCCAAGCTGGCCGCCGCGCAGCAGTACGCGGGCAGCGCGGCGGCGCAGCAGCAGGCGGCGCAGGGCGCGCTGCCTGTCACGCGCGCCGCGCTGGCCCGTGAGGAGAAGCTGGCAGAGAAGTACGGCGGCGGCGGCGGCGCCTGCCTGTGCCTCTGCAAGGGCCGCGCCGAGCGTCGCTCGGGTGGGCGGCGCTGCTGCTCAGCGTGCCTTGTACCTCATGGTACCGCTGCCTCCTGGTTGGCTTCCTTGTCCATGCGCGGCCAGCCTGGCATGCCTCCACCCCGGCTGGCCGCCCGCCCCTCCGCCCCCGCAGCCGAGGCGGAAGCCCAGGTGTCCCGACTCAAGGAGCAGCTGGCGCAGCAGGAGGCGCGCGCCACGGCAACAGTAGCGGCGCAGGCAGAGGCGCAGGCACAGCTGGCGGCGTGGCAGGGCAAGGCGGCGGAGCTGGCGGCGGCGCGGCGGGAGCGGGAGGCGCTGGTGGCGGCCATGTTTGCGGCGCCAGCCTGGCGCGCTCCCCTCGCCTCGCTGAGCTGGGCAACAGCGCGGCGGCGCTGGAGGGGCAGGCTGCAGAGGTTTGTGTGTGTGTGTGTGTGAGGGGCGCTGCTGGCATCACCCGCTCTGAGTTGGCGGGTATGGATTGCCAGCCTGTGGACACTGCTGCTGGTCTGGCTGCCTCCTCGGCTCCGCCGCAACCACCTGCCCAGCCTGCCGGCCGCAGATCCCCTTGTCATTTGCTGTGCGCCCTTGGCCGCGCAGGCGGGGCGCCACGCGTCTGCCTTCGGCCGCGGCGTGGCGCTGCTGCAGGGCGCGGCGCGGGGCCTGCAGGAGGCGCTGGCAGCGCTCAGCCGCACCCAGATGATGGGTGCATTCAACATGGGGCGGGGCGCCGGCTTCCAACGCCGCACAGGGGTGAACGCGCGGCGCCAGCCAGGCCGCCAGTTCGGGGTGAGTCGGGGGGCTAAGCGGGGGGGGGGCGGTAGCTGCAGCGCTGGACAAGCCCGAAAGCGAGCATGCTGCAGGCGGCTGCCACATGTCCTACCACCGCCTGTTGAAAGGAAGCCTTGCTTGCAGACAGGCGGTGGTCGGTGCCTTGTCACCCACCCCTTCCACCCTCCCTCGCCTGTCCTGTCTCACACCCTTGAACAACCTCTGCAAACCCAAGCAGAACCTGGCCGAGATGGCGGTGTTCAGGCGTGCCAATGACGGCGTGGCAAAGGCGGCCCGCGACGCCGCAGAGGTGCGCCGCCTGCAGCGCCCTGCCACGCCCTGCACTTACTGCGCTATCCATGTGTTGCCCCTGCTCAAACCATGCTGTTGCTGCGTCTGCGTGCTGCACAGGCGGGCGCAGTGCTGGGCGCGGGCATGCCCCGCATCGACGCCAGCATCCTCAGCAGGTGGGCGCCCCCTGCAGCTGGCAGCCATGGAGCTGTGGTGCGCCTGGCTTGGCTGTGGGAGGGCCGGGCTGTGGGAGGTGCCCTTTGTGCCGTGTGCTGCTGCTACTGCCACGCCTGCTGCTGCTCAGCACCGCCAACCCCCCAGCCGCTGCCGTGCAGCGCGCGGGCGGGCATGTTCCAGAACATCCTGGTGGGGGGCTGGTCAGCGACGCCATCCAGCTGGCGGCCGTGCGGCGCTCCATGGAGCAAGTCAAGGCACTGCTGGGCCAGGTGGGGGTGGCGGCGCTCGCCTCGCGGCCGCCCGTGGGCCCTCCGCTGCTTGGCCAGCGCCAGCACCCCCTGTGCCTCCTGATACGGGCCCAGCTCCCGCCTCCACCCTGCTGTTTGAAACCCTGCCTGCAGGTCCAGGCCAGCCTGAGCTGGGCCACACAGAACCTGACGGCGCACCAGCAGCGGGAGGCGGCGCTGCGTGCGCAGGCGGCCGCCAAGCGGGCGGAGGTGGAGGCGTTCCAGCGGCAGGCCCTGGCTGCAGCCGCGGGGCGGGCTAGCGTACCACCGCTGCCTGCGCAGGCACAGGGGCAAGCCTCTGTAGGGAAGGAAAGCGCACCGCTACGTTGGGGGTGGGGCGCACCCGACCCCAAACCATCGCCTGACCGCCTGCGGTACGCTTGTGGTGCTCAGGTGTGGTTGTGGTGCTCGGAGAGCACAGGAGTTGCTGGAAAGGGACTTCGACACAGAGGGGCTGGATGAATTGTTGGATGAAGACAGTTTCGGGGCAGCACACATCGGCGATGGCAGTAGGGAGTGGTTTGCAAGAAGTCGGCAGGCGCAGCGCAGAAGCGACACGAAAGTACAATAGCAGGCAGTTGACGGCATGAATCAATCAGCACTTTTGTGTTTGCTGCGCCGTCTGCCATCTAGTGCCGTACTTGTTGCAATGAAAGGCAACTATCGTGCCCTCTTACGCCACCGCCGTGCATAGTCCACCACGCGCTCAGCAATCAGCCCCACAAAGGCAATTTGAGACCACGGGATGGCATCCATACCAATACCGGAATGAGTCAGAAGCGCGCAAGGTTGACCTCACTTCACTGCATCAAGAAGCAACCACAACATTCAAAGTAAGATTCGCTAGTCAATCGGCGGTGCTGAGCTGGGCTGCCACGCACCTTGCCAGCCGATCCCTGTAACGAATGTAGTTATTCCACAACGTATCCCTGTCAGCCGGCGTCGCCTCCACTGAGGCCACGCGGCTTGGCAATGTGCTGTCAGCGCTTGCTACGCTCCCCATCAAGGCCTCCCGCACATCCTGAACGCAGGCCGGAAGGCATCGCAGCGGGCTGTGTCGTGTATCTCTTTGAAGAAGTATGGCATCTCCTCCAGGGACGGCTGCTCACGGAGGTGGCGCAACAAGCTCCAAAACCTTCTCACGCACTTCTCTCGTTCCGCAGTGTCAGAATCGCCCATTTCTCTGCACCCAATATAAAAAGACGTTGCTAAACACGTTGGCAGTGCCTGCTTGCGGTCAGGTACCTGTTGCGGTACGGTCATCGTACTACAAAGCTTTGGCAATCTTCTATGGGCTTCTCTTGTCATCAAATCGACCTGCAGCAGCCCCTTGAGACGATAATTCGAGGGAGCATGAAAGCTGCTCTGTTGCTGTGCCTCGCCTGCCTGGCTCTGGGACGGGGTAATGAGGCAGCGGTCTGGGCTTCCGCGTGTGCAACCTGTATCAACCTTGCGGCCCTTGTTCGGAGAGTCAACAGGCCAGAAGCGTAGTCCAAGGCGGGCATGACTGCCCTTTTGCTGATTTGGTGCAGGGGGCGTCGTGGAGGCGGCTACCGGGCGCCCAGCTGGTGGGAAGCGTGCCCGGCTCCAACGCCCTACCTCCATTGGCCAGCAGCTGCCGGCATCCGCCTCCGGGCCCAGCACCGAAGGAAACCAGCCAGCCCCAGCACCTGCGCCTGAGGCCCGCACCCCAGCACCCGAGGCCCGCACCCCAGCGCCAGAGGCCCGCGCTCCAGCGCCAGAGGCCCCCACCCCAGCAGCGCTTGCGCCGACGGCGCCGCCTCCGAGTGGCGAGTCGCAGGGCGACGGCGGCAGCCTTGGCGGCGGCAGCTGCCCCGATGCTTCAGCCATCCTACAGGCCCATAACAGCGCCCGCTCCAACACAGGCGCCTCTCCGCTGAGGTGGAGCGCTGAGCTCGCAGAGGCGGCACAGGCGTGGGCAGACATGTGCAGAGTGCAGGTGAGGCCTTGCCCTGCTGCACAAGGCTCTGCGCACGGTATTGCAGGTTGCGACGGTTGTGAGCTTGGAAGCGGCGGGCTTGCCCCAGCAGCCGTCGGTGACGAAGACATGCCGGGCCACAAGTGGCACCTCGTCACCCCGCTGCTGCCAAGCCGATAGTGCGTGCTCTGCTGGCCACCCTGCCGCGCAGCCCTCTGGAGCCGGGTATGGCCAGAACCTGGCGGGGGGCTCCGCCTACACTACCTGCGCCGCCGCCATGCCGCTGTGGCTGGGCGGCCGGAGCAGCTACACGCCAAACGGCACGCCGCCCAACAATGCCCTGGCTTGGACGCAGGTGGTGTGGAAGGTGCGCGCTGGCGCTGCCTGCTGGCGGCCAGCATTGAAGCGCGTTGCCAGCGTGCCCTGAGGGAGGCGCAGCACAGCACACCAGATCCCAGGCAGGCGTGCCCGCTCCCCCACCGCAGGCCTCCACTGAACTGGGCTGCGGGTTTGCGCAGTGCGGCGGCCTGGGTGGGTTGGTGGTCTGCTTCTACAACCCGCCGGGCAATGTGGCGGGGCAGTACTCCGCTAACGTGGGGCAGGCGTAGTGGTGCTGCGTGATGAGCGGCGCTACAGGGCCGCTCTCACGCGCTCCAACGAGAGGCGGTGCGTAACGTCCAGCAGCCTTGTCGCTATGGCCTCTTCCCCAGCAAGCTGTTGTACAGTGTGATGATGTCCAAGGTGCAAGTTTTGAACCTCGTCAGAGAACCCCTGTCCAAGTGGCAAGCCCGCCCCTTCAGCTTGCCCTTGCTGCCGCTGCCGCTGCCGATGTGACCTTTGGCCCCCTTCGCTCCCCTTGCTGGCCGGAGCGGAATTACGTGCCCCTCTATCCGTTTTCAGGCGAGTTAAACTGTGCCGAGAAGAAACTGTGCCGAGGAACCGGATAATCGGCATGAAACATGAGTATCAATTGCAACTTTCACCGGTCCCTTTCAGCGGCAACGGCCTTTGCAAGGCTCATCAGGGAGCATGCGGCTGACGGCGTGGATGAAGGGCACGTCGCCGGCACGTCAGCAACTTGCGTCATCGCGCCGCCCCGTCTTCCGCGTGTCCTCTTCCGCGCACGGCGATCACTGTAGCCGTGAGAGTTTTGATTTTTACCCGCATTTCACCCCCGGCCAGGCCCCAGGAGACGAAAGCTCGCAAGGGCCAAAAAGGCGGATATTGCCGTTGTTTGCGTTTTCCAGGGGTCTGAGAGCTGAAGTTCGGTGCATCTGCACCTTTTTGACATGGGAAACTGTTTGGTGGGTATGTGCCTGCACGCTTGTTGCGCAGCCACCAACTGCAGCGTTTCTTGCTCTAAGGCCGAAACATTGACCCAGGAAAGGAGTTTGCCCGCCCGCAGGCTGTAGCCGACTGCGGCAACACAGCCTCACCAGTTGCGGCGGCGTCAGGAGGAGACACAACCAAGCGGCGTCTCAGACGGGACCGCCGCGCCTTCGGGGATGACGTCTGCGCCCCTGCCTCAAGAGCGTTGGACAAGTCTAGTCGAAGGATTCTTGCAGCGGCACAAGCAGCAGAGCTGGCTGCGCTGCTGGCGCCGCCACAGCCGCAGTTTGAAGCCGTCACAGCGTGAGCAGGGCGACGGGCACACTGGCAGCCTGCAGGCCTGGGTTGCAGTCAGTGGCGCACCATGTCGTTGGACGTATGAGCGTGGGGTGGACAAGCTGAGCGTCTGTTGCTTGGGACCCCTGTGGGCTGGGAAGGGCAGAGCGTCGGGCTCTCGACGGGGCGCTGCCCAGCAGCTCTGTCTGAGCGCCCATCTGCGGCCCCAGCGCAGGCTGCTCAAGTCCATGTTTCGCGTGCCCCACGCCACCATTGTGCTGCTGGACGAGGGGCAGCAGAGCGAGGAGGCCAGCGGCGCGTGGCGCTGGTGCGTGCTTGCGGCCGGCGCGCAGCGCGCCCCTGCCGGCTTTCAGCCTGGCCAGGCACGCATGCAAGGCTGAGGGCTGTCTGAGGGCTCTGCTGCCTGCCTGCAGGGCGTTTGGTTTGGATGCGCCCAACCTGGTGGTGGTGGAGGACGCGGCAAAGGACCCGAGGTGCGGCTGCGGGCTGGGGCGGCACAGCACAGCCCCCAGCCACCTGCGCACGCTGGCAGCGCTGCAGCAAGCCGCGGAGCAGGCGCTTGGGAAGGGTGCCTGTGTGCAGCTCCTGCCCTGCATGGTGACCTTTGCCCTCCCGGTCGCAGGTTCGACGGCAGCGTGCTGACGACAGGGCCCAGCCCCGTCCGCTTCATCGCCGCCACGCCGCTGACGGGCACCCGCTGCCACGGCGAGCAGCTGCCTGCCCCTCCTGGCTTGCTTGCAGAGCTGGTCACGTCCCGCTGGTTGCTTTGTTGGCAGGCGCATTGAACCACAGTTGGCAGACGCGTTGAACCACCAGGTGTCCCGCTGCAGGCGTGCTGGTGGTGCTGGACTTCCAGCCCCGCAGCTTCAGTGCCGACCTCTATGCCATGCTGGCGAATGGGGCGGAGATTGCGGTTCGTGAGCTGGACCGGGAGCAGGTGGGGCAGCGGGTGGTGGGTTGCTGCACTGGCTGGCCCATGAATTGACTTGTGTGTGCCTGCCTGTGCGAGTGCTGGTTTGGGAGGGCTGCCCGAGGCATGCCAATGTCTCGACCCAGCCCACCACCTTTGTTCTGGGCGACCATCTGCTGCATAACCCCACACTTGGCCAGCCGGGCGTGTTGACCCGCACCCCGCCATTGCTGCCGCTGCGCAGGTGGTGCGGCAGCAGGCTGAGCAGCTGGACAGCCGCAGCCGCAGCTCCCCGCCGGATCACCTGCTGCGCTCCATCAACCGCTTCAAGGGTGCGCCCCCTCGCTGCTGCTGCAAGGCAGTCAGGCCCAGCGACCGGACCTAGCAGGCACAGCAGCTGGCGGCACGCTGCCCCTCCCAGGATGTGCCTGCTGGGCCCTGTGGAGCGGGGGCGAAAGCCTGGAGGATGTGCCCGCCTCCCGGCACACGCCCCCAACGGCCACACGGAGCTGCCTGCCTGCCGCCCCCTACTACACCCACAACCCATGCCCCCCCCCTCACACACACACATGCAGAGGGCGTGATGCTTCTGGACCTGTCCCGCCCAGGCTGGCCCCTCTCCTTTGCCAACCCCGCGCTGGCGGCGGCCACGGGGCTGGGGGACCTGCTGGCGCTGTGCGGCGCGGGGGCCACCGTCGACTTCTGGGACCTGTTTGAGCGGGCGGCCCCCGACAGCAGCAGCGCAACGACTGTGAGAGGGTGGGGTGGTTTTTGTGTGTTGGTGGGTGGGTGTGGGTGTGGGTGGGTGGGTGGGTGGGTGGGTTGGGGGGGGGATGCACTTGCGTGGGGGGAACTGCCACATCAGAGAGCTGCCATAGCAGACAACTGGCACAGGACGGCCCACGGGGAGCAGGCAGGGGAGCACGGCCCGCTCAGCTTCGACAACCGGCTGGCTCTCCTGGGCTGAAGGCTGCGCCTGCTGCTGCGCACCCCGGCTGCAGGCCGCGCTCGACGCGCTGGCGGCAGGCCAGCCTTCACCCTGAGCGTCAGGCTGCGCGCCGGCTGCCGCGGCGACTCCAGCGCGGAGGACGCGCTGGCGGCGGCGATGGCGGCCCTGCAGCGCCCGGCTCCCTGGAGGCCGGCCGCCCGCCGGGCGCAGCGGGGTCGCCGCCCAGCGGGCACAGCGAGACGCCGAGCAGCCCCGCGCAAGCGCCGCACAGCGGGGCGCAGGAGGGGCAGGTGTTTTCCATCCTGTTCCGTCCCGCGCTGGGCGAAACGGCAGCGAGCGGCACGCCCCACTCCGGCGCCCTCGCCTCGCCCGGCGACCAGCACGACAGCTCCAGCTGCACCCGCGCCGCCTCCCACGACCAGCCCGCCGCGCAGGAGGAAGGCGGAGGCGAGCCGCTGGCCTACTTTGGCGTGCTGCAGGCGGGGGCGGGGCAGCAGGGCGCAGGTGCGGCGCTCGAACACGCAGCCGCGCGCGCGGCCTCCCAGGGCAGCACGCTGGATCAGCGGGGCGCCTGCGCCGCCTCGGACGCGCAGGGTTGTGCGACAGCGGAGGCGGCCAGCCGGTCGCCCAGCCCCCTGCCATCATGGAACCTGGTGAGGCCTGCACCCTGTGGTCAGGGCATCCCTGTGTAGTGGTGCCACTTTGTGAAGCTTAGTAGGCATGCAGGGAGATTGCCTTGCGTTATTTTGGGGTGGACCCAAGCTTGCAGTCCTCTCCCCACCCCCCTCCCTTCCACACACACACGCTCCTCAGGGCGAGGCTGGGGCCGGCTCCCTGCAAGGCTTCCTTCCTTCTACGACCAGCGGCCGGAGGTGATGAAGGAGGTGCAGCTGGGGCCCATGATTGGGTCGGGCGCCATGGGGCGCTGCTACCGCGGCTTCTGGCAGGCAAGCCGCGTGGGCGCTGCTGCTGCAGGGCGGCGGGGGTGCCGGCCGGCGCAGCTGGCGCACGCCTGCTGCACATGTCGGGCGCACGCCATGCCGCTCCTGTCTTGCCTGCCTGCAGCCTGCTGCTCGCGGTGAGCAAATCCCAGTCACGTGCTGCCCGTGAGCGGTTCCGGTTGCCGCCCGTGCAGGGTGGCCGCGTCGCCGTCAAGATCGTGGACTGCTGGTGGGGCGCGGCGCCGTGCGCCGCCGACAGCCGCGACCTGGCGGCGGCGGGGCGCCCTCCCAGCGCCGCGAGCCCGCAGCCAAGGCGCAGGCGGCGCTGGTGGAGGCGCTGCTGTCGCGCTCGCTCAGCCACCCCACATCGTCACCACCTTCTGCCACGGTGCCACCGAGGCGATGCTGGACCCCTGCGGCCGCATGCACCAGCAGGCACGCGGGCTGGCGCCGCCGCGCTCTGCCACCCTGGCAGCCAGCCGATGCGGGTGGCAAGATGGTCGGGTGCAGCCGCTCCAGGGCATCCGAGGGTTGCAGCTGCTGCATGCTCACCAGGCTGGCCGGGCAGCGGTGCTCACCCTCCGACGAGGCCTCCGCTCTCCCCCTCCCACCCCGCAGGTGTGGATTGTGCAGCAGTACTGCGCCCACGGCTCGCTGCACAAGGGCCTCAGCCGCGGCCTGCTGCGCCAGCGCGACGGCTCCCCCAACCTGCTCTACGTGCTGCTGACGGCGCAGGAGGTGGCAGGTGGGCGCCGCGCCGCGCCCGCCCGCCTGCTCCCCCGCCGCCTGCCGGGAACCTGTGCCACGCGCAGCGGCTTTGCCCTTGCAAGGTCTACCCGCGCGCCTTGCTCCTTCCCGCCGTGAGGCGGGTGCCTCCTATTGACACAATGCCTCTGTGACTGCATTGCCTCTGTGAGCGAGCTGCCCGCCCCTCTCCCCCACCCCTCCCAACCCGCCGCCGCCCGCAGGCGCCATGCTGTACCTGCACCAGCACGGGGTCATCCACGGCGACCTCAACCCCTCCAACGTCCTGCTGGCCTCCTCCGTCAAGGACTCCCGCCGCTGGGAGGCCAAGGTCTCCGACTTTGGGCTGGCCCAGATCGGCGACGACCCGCGCTCCGGCTGCCAGCGAGGCTCCGCCCTCGGCACCGGTGAGGCCGCCGCCGCGCCCTGCACCGCGCACGCGCAGTGGGGCCATCCCCGCCCGCCCGCCAGCGGCTCGGGCTGCCCTGCGCAGAGTTTGCAAGCAAGCGTTTCATGCGCCTGCCGCCCCCCCCCAGTCACCCACATGCCGCCGGAGATGCACCTTGAGGGGGAGCTGAGCAAAGCGGTGGACTCTTGTGAGGCGCCTGCCGCTGTGCTGCGCGCCCCTGCACGCCGCACATCCTGCTGAGGGCTGCCCCGCCCGCTCTGCATGCTGTCCCTCGTCCATGCTGGCGCCCTCCTCGCTGACCCCCCCCCACACACACACACACTTGGGCGCAGACTCGTTTGGCGTGATGATGCTGGAGATGTGGGAGGGGCGCCGTGCCTGGGCCGGGTACTCCATCTTCCAGACCATCTCAGCCGTGTCTGCTGGTGCGTTGGGGGAGGGTTGCGGGGTGATGCTGCTGCCCAGGAGGTGCCAAGGGGGCGCCTGTTGCCTGGGCCAGCCTGCCGAGGCTGGCGCAGCTGCCACACACCCGTGCGGCTGCCTCTGCTCCCCGCCAACCACCCCCATCTTTGGCTCTCCCCGCAGGGCGCCTGCCTTTCTCCATCCCGGCAAGCGCGCCCCCAGCGCTGGCCGTACTGCTGCGTGGCTGCCTCAGTGCGGACCCCTCGTTCCGCCCGGCTTTGCCGCCATCCTGGCCGTGGTGCAGGCGATGCTGCGGGAGCTGCAGCCATCCACCCCCACCTGCGCACCTCCCTGCCCGTCGGAGGATGCACAGCATGCGGACTCCCCGTGTTGCCAACCCCGACGCGGCCGACACGCTTGCGGCGGCCCTTCCCGGTGCTTGCTCGGCAGCGGCGCAGCTTCCGCCTCCCGACTCCCGCTCCGGGTCCGGCAACCCGCCTGCCTCTGCCCCAAGCCAGGGTCCTTTGGCTGCCAACCGCACTGTGCAGCTCAGCCCCGCGCAGGCAGGCGCCAACCGCGGCGGCGCGGTGTCCATGGCTTCTCCCTTCGCGCCGCAGGCCGGGTGGTCGGCGCCGACCACAACCAGCCCCGCCTCGCCTTTTGCTGCCGAGGCACCGGATGTCCCGCAGCAGGCACACAAGCCGGCACCTTGCACTCCGTTCGCTGCTGCCGCCGCGACGTCCGCACCCAGCCATTCCCCAGTCTGAGCTGCGCAATGTCAAGGGCCGCCTCTCAGCAACTTGAAACACCCGGCAATTTTCTTCTGATTCGGTCGCACTTGCATTCCAAGCCTATGTTTGTTTATACCTCTCGAAACCCTGACCCACGATTCACCGTTACCCTTCCTGTCTCATATATAAAAAATCATGCCTACATCCACATCCTTTTCTTGCGCCCTTACAGCCCTTCTGTTACCTGACACAGACTACCGCTACCCTTCCTGTCTCATTCATCAAAAGTCACCTGCATCCACATCCGTTTCTTGCGCCCTATGGACCTTCTATTTCCTGCCCAACCATCTAATCTGCAGCCACTTCAGCACCCAGAAAATCCGCCCACCATCAACCATCCCCTCCCAAACTCCCCCTTATCGTCATCACACGGATGAAGCTGCTGCCTTTTATGTGAGAACACGCCGTATCTAGAAGAGCAGATTCTCACGTTCCTCGACTTGAATCATATTAGTCAGCAAGCCTGCGGCCGAGACGTGCTGTCGACGTCTGGCGTTGGACGTCTGGCGACTGGACCATGACTTCTGGCATCGTTGCGCTT
This sequence comes from Chlorella sorokiniana, assembly GCA_025917655.1. NCBI lineage: Eukaryota > Viridiplantae > Chlorophyta > Trebouxiophyceae > Chlorellales > Chlorellaceae > Chlorella > Chlorella sorokiniana. The sequence continues at coordinate 985,242 of CP084610.1, forward strand.
GCGTCTGTCTCCCTTCTTCATGCACATGTCTTGCATGCATCACGCTCTTGTCACTTGGTCTGAACACACTTGACCAGTCAAGAAAAGCTTGGGCGGCACCGGGCGGGGAAGGCATGCAAACAGACGCCTTGTAACAAGGGGGTGGTTGGCGACTGTCAGCAGCATGTGTGGGGAGTGGCAGAGGTCCCTCCCCATCAGCTATCATGCATCGCAGCACGGCGCAGCAGGGTTTCTCGCCGATGCTCAATTGGAAGCGAGGCGCCGTGAGTCATCGCGAATTTCTCGAGGGAGGCAACAGGACACTGGCGGGCGCGCAGAAGTCGTGCATTGCGACCCCTGACCCGAGCCATGAGGGTGTTGCAGCTTGCGGCGGGCTCTCAAACGGCTTTTCGGCCGCCCCGTACATCACGGCAGGCGCGCGGCGCCGCCGTCGTGCCCAGCCGGAAGGGAGCGGCACCTCGAGCCACTTCCCTGCGTGCATCGGCCGTGGCAGGGCTTAGCAGCGCCACGACCGCCGGCACAGTTACCGTTCAGTTTGTCATCAACAAGCAGGCGAGCTAGGGGCCGTGGAGGCGCGGGGGTTGGGGGCCCATATGGTAGGGTCTGCCGCGGCGGCGCCAGCGCCCGCTTTGCGCTGCCGTCCTCAGCAACCGGGCTGCTCACGCAGCATGCCAGTGCACCGCAGCGGGCCCTCCAATTCCTGAAATTTCCTGCATGCACGCGCGGCCGGCTGTTGCGACATGCAAGCGCCGCCGTCCCGACGCTCCGCGCTGCGTCCAGTCGCCGCTGCGCTTCGCGAGCCCCCTTTTTCCCTCCCCTGCAGCTCACCTTTGGCCAGGAGATGGTGCTGGTGGGCGACGCCGAGGCTCTGGGCGGCTGGCAGCTGGAGGCGGCGCCGGTGATGGCGTGGAGCGAGGGGGACGACTGGCGGGTGGCGGTGGCGCTGCCGGTGGGCGCCCCGTCGAGTACAAGTTTGCGATCAAGGACCCCCACGGGTGGGCGCCAGGGGGCCGCGCGGATGCTGTCACCGAGCGACCGGGCTTCCATGCTCTGGCTGCCACGCTGGGGGAGGGCAGGCAGACGCAGATGCGCTGCGTGGGGTGGTCAATAGAGCCGCCGAGCGCAGCCTGGACGCCACGTTTCTGTGCGCACCTCCCGCCGAACGCCTGCACGGCACAGCACAGTCCGCCCCACCCCCCTCACCCCCATCCCCACCCCAAGCCCCCTCTGCAGCCCGCCTGTGTGGGAGGAGTGCGGCAACCGCAGCTGGGCGGCGGACGGGCGCGGCGCGGTGCTGTCCTGCTGCTGGGACAGCGTGGATGTGACCACCGCGCCCAGCGACAGCGACGACGGCGCCCTCTCATTTGACCTGCCCCCGCTTACCGGTAGGCTGCGGGCGGCAGCCACGCCGCCAGGCTGTCGGCTGGCGGCTGGCGGCTGGGCCTGGGCTGGGCGCCGCATGGGGCGTACCTGCAACGCGAACCAGGCCCTCAGCTGCTGATGCCTCCCTGCCCGCACCCCCTGCCCGCAGGCCCGCCCAGCCCATCACTGCCTCCAGTTTCAGCAGCGCCGTGAGCAGCGGGCGCGACGCGGTGAGCCGCGTGAGCGGCGCCGTGGCGGCCGCCAGCGGAGCCACCGCCGCCGCGGAGGCCGTGGTGGCGGCGAGGCGGCGGCGGCGGCGGTGGCGCAGGCGGTGTCCGCCGCCGAAGCCGTGGTGGCGGAGCTGACGGCGGCGGGGCTGGCCAGCAGCAACGGCGGCGGCGCGCACTCTGGCAACGGCTCTGCCGCCGCCGCCCCCGCTGGGTTCTCTCCCGAGCAGCTGGCCTTCCTGCAGCGCAAGCGGTCTGGGGTGCGTCGGCGGCCGACCTGCTGCACCGCCTGCTGCGCCGCTGCAATGCCCGCTCAGCCTGCCTCCCTGCTTTCATCACCACCCGTCACCCGTCCACTTGCTTCCCCTCCTCCTGCAGTCGCCGGGGCCAGCCACCGCTGTGGCCACCCGCCCCGTGCAGCAAAACGCGGCGGCCGCCGCCGAGGCAGTGCTGGCCGCCACCACCGCCGCCGCGGGCGCCGCCGCTCGCGTGGTGGAGGTGGCTGAGTCTGTGGCGGCGGAGCTGACTGGCTCCCCTGCGGCAGCCACCAGCAACGGCGCTGGGCAGGTGAGGAGGAGCAGCCGGCGCGGCGGCAGGGGTGTGGGATGAGTCATGAGCAAGCCCTCTGCCCAGCGCCTTCACCTCCGTGAGCCCACCCTCCCTGCTTACCATGCAGGCCCGCCCCGCGGCCGCGGCTGCACAGGCGCAGCCCGCAACCGCCGCCGGAAACAACTACACGCCCGAGCAGCTGGCCTTCCTGCGCCGCAAGCTCAACGGCAACATGGCGGCGCCCGCCCGCGGCGGGGCCGCCGGCGGCTGGCAACGGCGCGGCGGCCCCTGCCGCCGCCCAGGGCAACTACACTCCCGAGCAGCTGGCCTTCCTGCGCCGCAAGGCAAGCTCTTTGGGAGGGGCGAAGTTAGGAATCCCGCAGAGCAGCAGCTGGGTGAATTCTTCTTCTTATGTTCCCGGTTGTGTGACACCTGGGGTGCCCCGCGGTTGAGGGCACTGCCACAGTTTTGGTCCTCCCCAAGTGCTGAGCTGTGCCCTGCTGCTGCCCTGTTGTTGCCGCAGGGCGCCTCCCCCTCCCCCGCCCACCCGCGGCCGCTCCCCAGCCCCTCGCCCCGCCCGTCGTTCCGGTCACGGTCCCCCAGCCCGCCCCCGGGGCTCCTCCTCCTCCCACGCCCAGTACTCCCGAGCAGCTGGCCTTCCTGAAGCGCTCCGGCAAGCTGTGAGGCGGCGGCGCCTGCTCCGCCAAGCTGCGTGGCGGCTGCGTCCCGACGTCGTCCTGACGTAAACTGCGTTCGCCCCTGGCTCAGCCTGAGGCGCTGCCAGCCCCTTCGATGTACCCTCAGCACCCGCGCACCACGCCACTACGTTCCCCTGCCCTGCTGCCGGGCGCGGCTTGCTGCCGCGCCGGGCCAGCTGGCGCGCGGCTCGACCGCGTGCCCACCTGTTGCCGCTGCTGCCGGTTGCCCTAGCGATTTTGGAGGGGGCGGCCGCTCACTTGCGGGCGCTTCGTTTGGCCAACCCAGCGGCTCCAGCGCTTGACCTTTCGTTCTTCGTCTCTTTCATGGGGGCATTTCTCCTGGACCCGTGTCCCGTCTTTCCTTGACGCATTTGATGCACACCACCCTCCCCATCGTGCCAGCCATTACGCGGCAGAACACTTGCATAATCCATTGTTTGCGGTTGGAGCCAGCAAGGCCGCCTTGCATTTTCGCCCACCCACCGCCTGCATTTGGGGGCTGCCTGCCTGCTTGTCCCCCATACACAAATGCCGTCCCAAGCTTGCCACCCTCTGCTGTAACTCATTTCCTGTGGCACCACTGCTGCAACTTCACACGAGCGGGGTTGGCTGCGGGGCTGCTACACGCGGCTGGCGCTGCGAGATGCCGGCGCCGCTCCCAGACGGACCGCCAGGGGGTGCAGATCAGAAAAGCGGGTAGGCGGGCGGGAAGGCTGCCGCGATGCGCCGCTGCTGCTGCCGCTCCCAGTGCGCCCAGCCCAGGCGGCGCAGCAGGTCGGCCCGCAGCTCCAGCACCTCGCGGGGCGGGCTTGTCCTCGGGGCGGCAGCCTGCAGCGGCGGCGGCGGCACAGGCGCGCGTGGAGGGATGTTGGCAGCGGATGAGCGGCCTCTGGCATGCACAAGGGCCTCACCAAGCAGCCTTTCCTTCTTCCTTGCCTTTCCCATGAGCCCCGGAACATGAACAGGCACCCTGCGTGAAGGCCCTCCCGCTCCCACCCAAAACGCAAAACACAAGTGCACAAATGGGGCAGTCCACCCCACCCACAACCCGCACCCCCACCTTGTCGAGGCTGCGATAGGCCGAAGCCAGGCGCCCAGCCAGCGCCTCCCGTCGCGCGTGCAGCAGCACGTGCTGCACGCAACGGCAAGCAACAGGAGGCAAGGGGAAGAGTGGGCGGCACCGTGCACGGTGTCGGCAGCGGGCGGCAAGCGGCCTCGCGGCCTCAGGGAGCGAATGCGGGCGAGAGGCCCAGCCCACCTTTTCGTCCGCCGCCGTGTCCACCCACTTGCGCAACTCCGAGAAGGCGGCCTCAAAGGCGGCCTGCGTGGGCAGCTCCGAGGGGAGAGGCTCGGCTGCCTCCTCCTGTGGGGCCGCCGCAGCGTCGGCGGCTGGCGCGGCAGGCGCAGGCGCAGCCGCCTCCTCAAGCTGGTGCAGCTCCAGCAGCGCGGCGCACTTTGCGGCCAAAGCCTCCACCAGCGCAGCCTTGCGCTCATCCATCTCTGCAAACGGTGGAAACAGGCCTGCTGTCAGAAACAACAACGATGCGGTGCACAAGGGAAACAGTGAAGGGCGTGCATGGGTGGTCGGTACCTCTGTTGGGACGGCACTTTCCGAGCAAGTGCGGCTCAGCCACGCAAACAGCGACAGCAGCAGCGACAGCGGCGACGCTCTGCCGCTGCGGCCCCGCCCCTCTCACCCTTCTTGCGCTTTGCGGAGCCTGGGCCCTCTTCGGCGCACTTGCGCGCCAGGTGCACCGCCAGCTCAGTGGCATCGATCGCGCCCACCACAGCATCTGCCGCCGCCACCACAGCCTGCCAGGCGGGCGCAGCGTTGCTGGTGCCCCCCTGCTCTCCGCCCTCAGCCGCTCCGTCGCCGCCGCCGCCATTCTTGGCAGAGGCGGCGGCGGCCTCTGCGCGCGCTGCAGCGCCTCCAGCAGCAGCGGCAGGTGCCCCGGGAAGTCGGCCAGAAGCTGTGCCTGCAGCTGCGCGTACGCCGCCTTCTCCTCCTCGCTCTCGCACTTGAGCTCCCGCAGGAACTTGACCCGCGCATCCCGCAGCGACTCCGCCAGCCGGTCCCGCACCCCCAACGCCTCCTCCTCCGAGTCGCCGCCGCCGTTGCCGCCGCCGTTGCCACCTGGCGGGTCGGCCCTCTTAGGGGGCGCCAGGTAGGCGATCTGGGCGGAGGCGGGGCAGGGCGGCCGCCGTTGCCGCCGCCGTTGGGGACCTGGCCCAGAGTGAGGCTGCCCACCAGCAGGCGGCCTGCGGGTGGGTGGGTGGGGGTGGGGGCTAGTTCTGTTGTTTGTGTTTGATTTTTGTTTACGGCTGAGATAAAAGGGGGAAGGGGCGAGCGACCTTGCAACTTTGCAAGTGCACAGGGTATGCCCGTCCAGCGCTGGCCCTGCACCGAGGGCTGCCAAGGCCGGTGTGGCTGCGCCAGCCCCTGCAGCCGCCCCACCCACCCGGCGTGGCGTCCTTGGGCAGCTTGTCATCGGGCAGAGGTCCCAGGAAGTAGGCGACCCGCTCGCCTGGTGTGTGTGTGTGTGGGGGGACACGGGTGGGGTGGGGGAGTGTGCGAAGGGGCGTGGGTTGGGTGGAGAAGGGTGGGGGCGCAGGCCTGCCAGGGACGCAGCAAAGCCGCTTTGATGGGTGGCACAGCCAACGCCGCGCTGCCCCCCACCCCCAACACAGACAAAACACGCATACGCATCGTCGGCCCACCCTTGCACAGCGGGCGCTCCTTGGTGACCGCGTTGCTGCCGCGCAGCGCGTTGGTGTTGGAGGAGTAGACGGGCAGCGGCAGCGCCGGCTCCAGCTTGCGCTCCAGCACCAGCGGCAGGGACTGGGGGTGGTGGGTGGTGGGTGGGGGCGAGGCGAACCTAAATCAGTTGCCATGCAGGCAGGCGGCGGGGTCACAGGGGGTGCACTGCGCGGCAGCCAGCCCGACATGCCGCCCTGTCCGGCCCTTGCCGTCTGCGCGGCCTTCCTTACACCCTGCCTCCCACGCCCAGCCCAGGCGGCCCCCTCCCACACAACTCCACATGCACACACGTTCAACACACCTTGAGCTTCTCCAGCAGCGCGGCGTCGTCGTGGCGCAGCCACAGCCGCAACGTGTAGTCCCCCTTCTTGAGCTGCACCGCTTCAGGATAGATGTCTCCCACTGCGGGCAGGGGAGGGGAGGGCAGGGGCAGGGGAGGGGGCCCCGTGGCGGAAGCGATAAGATAAGGGAATGACGGGGCCTGGCAGCGAAAAGGACACACGGTCCTTCACCCATCCCGCCAGCCAGCTACGTTCACGCCCATGCCGCGCCGATCCGGCTCTGCTTGTGATCACCAGCCCAGCCGGCCCCCGCCGCACCCGCCAGGCGCTGCTTGTTGCTGTCGAAGAGCATGTGCATCTGTGCGTCGAGCTCGCCGTCGTATACGTGGCGGTTGAGGGCGGGCAGGGTGGGCGTCACCGCGCCGCCCTCCGCCAGGCTGAAGGTGTAGGTGAGGAGGAGGGAGTGAGTGACGCGGCCGTCCCACAGCGCGTCGCGGGGCCCGGCAGCGGCGCCAGCTCGGCGTCGGCGGGGCGCAGCGGGATGCGCAGCGCGTCCAGGCTGGCGGCGGGCTTGACGCGCTCGCGGCGCAGCGGCGCCAGCGCGTGGACCTTGGCGGGGGCCGCCCGCGCCGTCGATCACCAGCGACTGAGGGCGGGTCAGTGGGGGCAGCACGTGGATGGGCGGGTTGAGTGGGTGGCTGGGACACACGCATTGGCACGCAGAAGGTTCTCCCAACGGCAGCCGTTGAGATCAGTGCAGCCCCCCTGGACCCCCCTCCCTCCCCCCAACCCTGCTGTCGGCTCTCCGCCGCGCTGCGCCCGCTCACCTTGCTGGGCACAACCTGCACGCCGTGGAATGCCAGCTCGACGCTCAGCGCCGCCTCCCCAGGCTGCTCCAATACTGCGCCAGCGTCAGCTCCAGCGTGGTGCCGCCGCTCACCGCAAACGCGGCGCTGTGCTCCTGCGGCAGCAGCGGCGGGGGCAGCGGGCGTGAGGGGCGGGGCAGCAGGGCCAGCCGAGAGGGTCGGCTTGCTTGCTGGCTGGGCTGGAGGATGGCGACGGAGAGCCAGAGAGAGCGTCAGGCAGGGTGCTGCACGGCTCCCGCCCCCGCCCACCGCCCACCCACCCTCCCGCCCCACCCACCACCCACCAACAGCCCACCCACCCTCCCGCCCCACCCACCACCCACCAACAGCCCACCCTCCCGCCGCCGCCCACCGCCCACCCGCCCACCCACCTGGTGCGCCGACAGCTGGGTGAAGGCGCGCCACTCGCTGTCGGTGTAGCGGGTGTGGGGCAGCAGGGCGGTGGCGCGCAGCATGTACGACTGCACGCACACAGCACATGGGAGGCGGGCCGTGGCACACGGGCAAGTTCCCTGCCGTAAGTTCCCGTAAGTTGCCACAAGGCACCACTGCTGCTCGCAGGAGCCCTTCTTGTGTGCAAAAGATCCCCCCAAGCTGCTCCGACGTGTGAGACGCCCAATAGCTCAGCTCAGGCGAGCCTCCAAGGCCTGCCCCCACCCCTCTGCCCCCACCTTTGGCGTGTCCAGCTCGCCCGCTCGGATGCGCAGCTCAGCCCAGGTGGCGCCGCTGGGCACCGCCACGAAGCGGCGCAGCTCGGTGCCGGGCTGGAAGCGCAGCACACCTGCCGGAATGGGAGTTCAGGGGAGAGCAGTGCGTGCATGCGTGTGTGTGCGTGTGTTGATGAAGCCGCGAGCACCTTGGCGGCTGACCCAGCCCAGGCTCCAGCTGCTGCCGAGCACGCAGGCGGCTGCCGCGTTGCGCTGCCGCAGCAGGCCCACGCGTGCCGCGTGAAGCAGCGACCAACCGCACACGCAGGCGCGCCGCCCACGCACGCAGGCGCTGCGTCGCCCGCCGCTCACCCAGGTCGACCGAGGCGTCGGCGTGTACCACGGCCCCGCCGCCGCCGCTGCTGCCGGGGCCGCCTCCAGATCCAGGGGCTTCACAACCGTGATGGGCAGGCGGAAGAGGGGGCCCCGCCACTCGGCAGCGGCGTCAAACGCCTGAAGCTCTGCAGCGGGTCGGCGGCAGGGCCGGTGAGCAGCACAGAAGACCGCCTGATGCCATTGTGTGTGTGGCTGGCTGGCATCACAGGCCTAACCATGCTTGCATGCCCAAACTTCACCCCATCCCATCCCAGCACACACACGCACACACACACACAAAAACACAAACCCCTCCACCCAAGCCTCCCCACCTGTGTAGTGCAGCCCCTCTGGCAGCCCAGTGGGGTCCACCTCCAGCTCAAAGCCCCGCCCGTTGTGGTGCAGCAGCAGCACAGAGGGCGCCTTGACCCAGGGGGCTGCAGGGGGCGGCAGGGCAAAGAGAGGGATGCGTATCACGGCCCGGCCAGGCCCCCACACTCGCCAGCAATAGGGCAGCAGGAGCAAGCCTGCACAAAGCCTGGCCTGGCAGCCATTCCAGAGGTTTGCAGCGCAGCGCATGGCCGCCCGCATGCCGGTGGCTCGCCAATGCCTGTGCTGCTGCTACCACCCATCCCTCACCCCACCCAAGGCCCCCACACTTCCCTCCACTCGCCTGTGCACTTCAGCAGCAGCTTGTGCTCGACCTCCAGCCGATCGCTCCGAGTATCTGCCGCCTCATGCAGGCGCGGCGACACGTCCACGCTGCACGGGGCGGTGAGCAAGGCGGCCTGCTCAGGGCACAGCGCTCACGGGCGCGGGGCCCAGGCCAGGCCCGCCCTCAGCGAGACCCCGCCACCCCCTCCCCACCCCCCCTCCGCTCTGTCGGAACGGCGACAAAACTCGACACAAGTGCCGGACAGATTGGTGCCTGGCAGCCTGCAGGGCTGGCGTTCAGGACAGCGCCCCCTGCCCTCCTCACTCACTGGAAGGTCAGCGGGGTGCGTGCCTCCTGGGGGTCACGCAGGTAGATGCCGCGACAGGTGCACGCGCTGTCGCTGCGCCGCGCGGCCACCTCAAATCGCAGGTCTGCATGCGTGTGTGTAAAAAGGAGGGGGAGGGGCGCTCTTGACCAGCACAGAGCTGTGCTGGGCCAGGGATGCACGCAGAGCTAGCGGCCCTCTCGGAGGTGGGGCGGACGGGCTGTCCATGCCCACCTGCCGGAACGTCCAGCTCAGCCGAGCGGCGCAGGTAGCGGTACGCGGCATCCACCTGCGGTGTTGGGCCATAGCGCACAGAGCAGCCAACTGCTGGACCGGGTACAGTGGGCAGGGTGTGGCGGCCCGCCGAGCCTCCACACCAGCACGCTCCCCCGCCCCTGCCCCCGCCCCTGCTGCGACGCACCTGCAGTAGGCCCCGGCCGTACGTCAGCAATGCGTCGGGCTCCCCAGCTGCCACCGGCAGGCACGTGTTCTCCACGGCACGGCGCACGCGGGCGGGCGTCACAGCCTGGCCCTCGGCCTTGAGCGCCGACAGCAGCAGGGCGAGGCCACCGCAGGCGCAGGGCGAGGCCATGCTCGTGCCTGTGTGTGTGTAGGGGCGGAGGGAGTCGAGCGGGCACTTGACAAAGGGGTAGTCCAAGTCGGGAAGCCAGCCTGCAGCTGGACACCCACAGCCCCGCGCAGAAAGGCCCTTAATCAACCCGGCGTGGCAAACGCGCGGGCTGCCGCCCACCGTTCATGAGCTGCCGCTTCTGCTGCGTCCACGTCGGCACCGGCGCAATGGCGCCACCCGGGGCTGCGGGAGACACAAGGTAAGGGCCAGCGCGCCGCGGCGCCGGAGCCCCGCCGCAGCAGGGGCCGGCGGCGGCGAGGGGCGGCACGCACCCGGGGAGCAGGAAGCTTAGCCTGCCCCCAACCCACACCTAGCAACTGCAATAGAAGCAGGCGAGCAGGACGAAGAAGGAACTGGCCAACCACACAGTCAGCTCACCAGAGAAGGTGACCCCGAGGTCGCCGTCCGGGGCGGGCCCGCGGCTGCTCCAAGTGTACTGCTGTCCCGCCTCCAGCTCGCCCCTGCAACCCAGGGCCCAGCACGCGCGGCCTTGCGTGATGCCAGCCCAGCGCAAAAAGAGGAGGCAGGGGCGGTCGGCGGCGCACCGGCGCCCCCTGCACCCTGCCAGCTGCTGGCTGGCGCCAGCGCACCTGAGGGAGTGGCCTGCCGCCGCCAGTGCGGGGGACACGTAGGCGCCGATGCCCAGGATGGCGGAGGAGGTGCCGCCGGGGGCGCCCACCGTGCTGAGCGCGGGGCCGGCGTTGCCTGCGGGGCAAGGGGGCCGACGGTGGGGAGGGCGCAGCTGTCCCAGCCCAGCTCCAGCGCCCTCGCAGCGCAGCGAGGCTTGCAGCAGGACAGCAGTGCTGCCAGCCAGCACGAGCCGACTGCGGCGGCTCTTGCTGCAGCGCGCGCCACCCACCCGCCGACGCCACAAACAGCACGTTGTGCTTGTGCACCAGCTCCTCCGCCAGGGACACAAAGCGGCCTGGAGGCGAGGCGGGCAGGTAGGGAGGGGCAGCAGCGTGGGTAGCAAGGGGTGACGGCGGCACGCGCTGGCAGGCCCTGAGGCTGAGCGCCGGGCGCCCAGCGGCCCATCAGCTGTCAGCAATGCCCTGCAAGCCGTGCGGGATGACATCATGGAGCTCGCTGAGCTGGCGCACCCTTGTTGGGCGTGGAGGTGGCCTCCCCATAAGACATGTTGACCAGGTCGCACTCATTGTCCAGCACGCTGCATGGAACAGGGAGGGCAGGAGGCACGGCTTGCATGTAAGCCAGTTGTTGTGGACCGGGACCGGGCGATGGTGCTGCCCTCACTGTTGCACCTCGGCCATGCTGGCTGGCGGTGGCGGGCAGCCCTCCTTCACGGGCACGCGGTGCTGGCATCACGTGCATCACGCTGGCCGCCTGCCGACGTCCCCCCCGCCCCAGCGCCCCACCCCCTCCTCACGCGATCAGCGCCCGCGTCAGCCCCACCATCGTCTCCATGCTGCCCAGCCGGCTGTCCCCGATCTTGCAGCTCACGACCTGGGCGCCGGGGGCGATGCCGTTGAGCGCCGGGTCCTCGGGGTGGTGGGCCGCCGTGATGCCCGCCACGTGCGTGCCGTGGCTGCCCGCGTCCACCACTGCGCAAGAGGGCCAGGTGTCACGCGAGTGTGTGTGTTTGGAGGTTGTGGGTGGAGGGGTGATACAAAACAAAACGCGGGGCGAGCCAAAGCCACCCAGAAGAGAAGAGCTCCGCGGCAACCCTGAGAAGAAGGGCGGAGCGTCCCCAGGGGGCCCTTGCCCTCCATCCAAGGAGCCAGCAGGCATGGGCCGCAGGAGGTGGCGGCGGAGGGAGCAGCCGCACCTAAGGACAGCACGCCGCCGTCGTCGTAGATGTTCAAGGCAAAGTTGCAGGCGTCCTCAGCAGAGAAGGTGCCCCACTGCAGCAGAAGGGCCGGCGGCAGCGGATGCGTGAGATTGGTGTGCTAACCAGCGGGGCGCGGGCTTCCCGGGCCAGCGCCAGCGACAAGGAGCGTGGCCAGGCGGCGGATGCTGTGCGGCGTGGGTGCCCCCCCGCCCCCTGCCTGCCTGCCGTTGCGCGCGGTAGTTGGTCATGGGGGTGAAGTCAGCCAGCAGGCCCTCGCCGCTGCCGGGCTCGTGCATGTCTGCGGCGGGGGAGGAGAGGGCGCAGTAGCAGGCTGCAGCGCCAGCGGGGGTTCCAGCCTCACAACACAACAGGAAGTGGTGCGGCACGGTTACCAGCTGGCATGCGCTGCAGCCCTCACCGGACGTGTCCAGCGCCGCCAGCCAGCGCTCGCCGTCGTGCCACACAACGCAGTGAATCATGGGGCCTGCGCAGCAGCCGCAGCGACTGCTTCAGCAGAAGCAGGGCCGCGCCGGCCTGCAGCCCTCGTGCAGCGTGCGGCGCTTTCGCCAGGCGGCGCCGCAGCCTCACCCAGGTCCTCGTACTTCTCATCCAGCTCAGCCAGCAGCTTCACCCTGGCTTCCAGCTCGTCCCGCTCCTTCTTCAGCTCCTCCGACAGGCCGCCGCCCGCGCCGTGCTGCTTGGCAAAGGCGGCGCGGGCGGCCACAGCATCCGCCACAGCCGCTCGCTGCTTCTCCGCCCACCGCTTCTTCCGCTCCTTCTGCGGTGCAGTGCAACCGGTGAGCTAACGATTCTGCATCGGCAGCCACCTTGGCGCTCGGCCGCGCTGCACCCTGGCGGGCAGCGCTTCAGCGCACCTGCAGCCGGCTCTTCAGCCCAGCAGGGAAGAGCTCATAGGCAGCCTTGGCACCCACGTGCCACTCGCCTGCAGCCGTGGACAACGACACAAGCTGCTGCGTCAGCGTGCCGAAGGGCGGCGCAGCCTGGGTGGCGGCGGCAACTGTGCTGCTCCGGCAGCAGCAGCCGGCAGCGGCCCACCCGTGGGATTGCTCCAGGTGAGGTTGACGCGCAGCTTGGCGCCCAGCACCCTCGATGCAGCCCTCCTCGTCGGCCTTGGCCACCTGGAGAGCGCAGGCAGGGCAGCAAAGCTTGGACTGTCTTGGCATCGCACTACCAGCACGGCCGCCGCCGGTTCCCTGTTCCGATTGAAGATGGCACGGCCACCCACCGCCCCTGTTTTCGCCGCGCGTCGCCCTTCCCCCTCAGCTGCATGCCATTCATCCCAGCAACACACCTTGGACGTGTCCACATCCCCGCTGCCGGTGCAGTCCACCACGTCGACGATCTTGGGCCGCCCGTCGGTGGTGGTCTGCAGGCCCGCGGCGCCTGGGTCCACCCCTGTGTCCAGGATGGCCACCACCACGCCGCGTCCGTCGTACTGAGGATGCTCCTGCATGCGGAAGCCATGCGGGTCCCGGGGTGTGAGCCAGCCCCAGGCTGGTTCTCAAACAGGCAGCATGGGCTGGCGAGGGAGCTTCCGCTCCCGCCACCCCGCGACCAGACCTTGAGGAAAGCCTGCGCCTGATCTCCTGCTTGGGCATCGCGCCGCCAAACATCTCGTCAATCAGAGCCTGGTCTACTTGCTGCGACACCTGCAGCAGGCAGCGCAGCAATTAGGGGACACGGTGGTCGGCAGCAGCAGCGGCAGGTGTGCAGTGGCGCCAGGAGTGGCTTGCCTGCCAAGCGTGCCGATCGCGCAATGGGCCCGTCCTGGGACACCACCCATGCCCGATCATACTTTAACAACCGCCCACCTCCGCAGACATGCTGCTCGGCTCCGCGCTGGTTGCAACTCGGCGATCGCGACAAGAAGAGGTCTTGAATCTCCGTGATTGACCCCTTGCACAGCCAATGACCAAAGATGCACCTGTGGGTGCAGTCACGACGCGCCCAGCGCCCAGACCGCTCAAAAGCATCCACAACAGGCGTTGCAACGATGAAGTATGCCTAAACAATGTGCTTCATCACAATTCAACCGCAGCACTAAACCTGCCTTGCCTCACGGATCAATGGGCTCCCCAAGTGCCGCCTCCCGCTTGGCGCTTGCGGGCGGAGCCATGCTGGCGCGACACCATCCCAGCAGCTTGAAAGCAGCTTAAAAATCGTCATCAGGTTTCTTCCGAGATACTCCTTTATTGGTGCTGCCATCAACTGGCCTGTCAGCTGCCACCATCTCGCCCCACATGAATCAAAGGCGCGGCCGTCAACCAATCCGTCTTTGCATGCGTCGTGTGGTCAAAGGTCGCCGGTGGCCCTGCCACCAGCAGATGTCACGCGGCTGGCGGGTAGGGTCAGCTTGTGACAGTCAGCAGTTTGCCCTCAAGGATAGCGTGCCGGCCTCGCGTCAGGGCGCCCCCGCCAGCGGCTGCTGCTGCTGCTGCACCATCAGCTCCCGCTCAAAAGCCAGGCTGCTCTCCGCCATGGCCTCAGCCAGCATCTCCGCCGTAAACACATCCTCGGGCGCAGCCCCAGCGCCTGCACGTCCGGGGCGGCGGCGGCGCTTGTCCTTGCACGCGGTCAAACATTTGCGTGCGCCCAGCCCAGCATGGCGGTGCAACATATCCATCCCCTAGCGGGCCGGTTACAGCACAAGCCCCTAAGGCTTGCTGGCTGCACACCATCGCCCCCACCTTGTGGTAGTTCTCTATCGCGGCGTGCAGGTCCCCCGCAGGTGGTGAGTGTAGCCCAGCGCCGAGTAGGTGCCGGGCTGGCCGGGCGCAGGCCCAGCGCCGCCTGGTAGCACTCCAGCGCGGCGTCCCACTGGCGCAGCTTGCGCAGTGTGTGGCCCAAGTTGACCAGCGTGGCCTCCCAGGCTGCGATATTTGGGGGAGGAGGGGGGCGCTTGTGTTTGAAATATTAAGGCGACGAGTGTGTGACTGGGCAAGCTGTGGCTGCACAGGGTGGCAGGTGCTGGCAGCACTGCCGCAGGCTGGATGGGCTCTGCGTGGGGGCGCAGCAGAGCAACCGGGGCAGCATGTTTGGGTGCGTACCGGGCGTGGGGCGCTCCCGGGCACCAGCGCCAGTGCGCGGCGCAGCCAGGCGGCAGCCGCCTCGTACTGCCTGTTGCGGTACGCCAGCACACCCAGCTCGTTGGCGACCAGCGGGTCGGAGGGGCACAGCTTGGCGGCCTGCATCCGGGATGTGAGGGCACGGGTGGGCGCGTGTGTCGTCCCTCCATGTCGCATTGCCAGCTTTCACGCAGTCATGGGTGGGAGAGGGGTGCTGGCTGCAGGGGTGCCGCGTGGGACACCCGCCACGGTGTCCCAGGCCGCGAGCGAAGAGCCAACTTCTACAGGGTGTTCCACACAGCCGGCATGTGCCGGTGGCCTGTCCCCAACCTGCCACTGTCCCCTGCCTCGCCACCCGCAGCTGCGCCTCCCCGGCTGGTTCAAGCACAGCCCCCCACCATGCCCCCAAGAGCCCCCAGCTGGGTCACAGCAGCGCAGCGGTGCCCAGCAGAGCCCCCCCCACCCACACCTGCGAGAAGCACTGCTCCGCCAGGCCCAGGTTGTTCATGCGCTGGTACTCCTGGCCCATGCCCATCAGCGGCGCGTGCAGGCCCGGGAAGAGGCGGTGCGCGGTGCGGTACGCCGCCATGGCCTGCAGGCAGGGCGCAGCGTGCAGGCGCGTGAGCCTATGGCGGCGGGGGCCGCTGCCAGCTGCATGCGTATGCGTGTTAGCGCGTGTGCCAGGAACGCTGATCAGCTCAGCCTGAAGGGAAAGCGGCTGTGAATGTTGCGCCGGTGAGCGCAACAGGGACAACCATCCCTCGCAATTCTGTCGGGGCCGCACCGTTGGAGCCTGTCGTTTAAGGGGCAAGGACCCCACCCCCCACCCACCCACCCCCACCCTACCTGGTCGCTCTCGTCCTGCGCGGCAAAGGCGTGGCCAAAGGCGACCCAGGCAGGGGCGAAGGAGCGGTCCAGGGCGGTGGCCTTGCCAAAGTAGCGCGCCGCCGACTCTCGTGCTGCTGCGCGCACATGTAGTAGCAGCCCACGGCAAACCAGGACACCGCGCGATCGGGGTGCTCCTCCACCAGCCTGCTTGCAGTGTTGTGGACGGGTGGGCGGGCGAGTGGGTGTGGGATTGTGGGCCGCAGCATGCCCAGCGTATTGTGTTGTGGGGAGGCAGCATAGTGGAGGAGCAGACTTGAAAGCAGCAGGGTGCTGAGAAGCAATTGCATCCACACGCGTTTCTGCAGAGTGGCTGTCCGGATGCAGCCACACGATTGCTGAGCGGCACACGGCGCGGCAAGCCCAGCAGCAAACTTGGAGGCCCTCGCTCCGGGACTGCCCCGATGCCTGCCCTGCCCCGCCAGCCCGCTCACTTGTGGCCGCGCATGAACAGCTCATTCTTCTTGCGCAGCTCCAGCGCCGAGGCCAGGTGCACAGGCAGGCACTCTGTGGCGTACGGGTCACGCTCCAGGGCCGCCGCGGTCAGCTTGTAGCACTCGGCATAGGCCCCCTGCGCACGAGTGCGTGTGTGTGTTGGGGGGGGGGGGGCGCTGCCCACTACCAGGCTGAGCCCGCGCTGCTGCAAGCCAAAGCACAGCAGCAGGGCGCAGCGCCAGCGAGGCGCCAGCAGCACCTGTGGTACAGCCACTCCGCCCTGCACGCTATGACGTCCAAGTTGTCCTGCAAGCCCCAGCCCGCCGCCGCCGCTGCCGCCGCCGCCCCCCGCGGCGAGCCGCCGCCCTCCTCGTGAACCGGGCTGAGCACCATGGGGGCCGGCCCCGTCGCCTTGCTCGGGCGTGCGCACCGCACCGCCGGCCCCCAGCGCCGGCTGCTGCTGCTGCTGCCCGAAGAACGGCTGCTGGCCGTACGGCCGCTGCTGCTGCTGCTGTTGCTGCTGCTGCGCCGCGCCGCCAGCCTGGCGATTGGGCGGCTCGTTCTCCAGAGCGCCCAGCGTGGCCTCCATGCTGCCGCCCTGCTCGTACTTCTTGCATCGGCTGGTGTACAGCAGCTTGAGCCAGCCCTGGAGCAACGCAGCGCGACCATGCTGCCAGGATGAGCCCGGGATGAAGAGCAAGCTACCGACTCCTGGCAGACCCCTGGAAGCGAGTAAAGAATACGGCGGCGGCGGCGAGCCACGCGCCGCCCCCGGCTGCCCCTGGGCCCACCTGCTGCGGCGGGATGTCCAGCGAGCCCACCAGCTCCAGCTCCTCCGCATTGCTCAGCTTGTGGCTGCCCACCAGCGCCTGGAAGGCCTGCGCCACAGCCGGGGCGGCCCGCGCGTGCACCACGCGTCAGGGGGAGGACCGCGTGCCCAGGCAGCGCCGGCAGGCAGCCGAGTGGCATGCAGGCAAGCAGGCGGAACCTCCCAAACGAACCTCCCATGGCAGGAGCCAGGCGCAGGGCAGCAGCGCTATGGAGGCGAGGGCGAGCTGAGCAACCAACAGGGAGCGGGGCCAGGCAGCTCCGGCGCTT
Organism: Chlorella sorokiniana; assembly: GCA_025917655.1. NCBI lineage: Eukaryota > Viridiplantae > Chlorophyta > Trebouxiophyceae > Chlorellales > Chlorellaceae > Chlorella > Chlorella sorokiniana. The sequence continues at coordinate 1,001,909 of CP084610.1, forward strand.
GCCTCGTAGTTGAAGGGGTCGGCCCGCAGCGCCGCGCGGTACCACTTCACCGCCCGCGGGAAGTTCTCCAGGGCGTCGTACACCCGGCTGCGGCACGGGGGCGGCCACGCACCCGGCGAGTCGGAGTGCCGCAAAGCTGTGGGCAGCGGCGTACGCAGGCGGCCGGCGGGAGGCACAAGCCGCCGGCGCTCCCTCGCGGCCATCTCTTTTTGGCGCTCCTGCTTGCTTGTAGGGGCTGCTTTGCGCTATACTACACAGCAACCAGCAGTGGTGCTCCTCGCCCGCGCCACGGCACTCACCCGCGCAGCAGGCAGATGACCGAGAAGTAGCTGATGCCTTGGCCGAGCGGCGGCGTGCCGCGCGGCATGGGCAGCTGCAGCTGCTCCGGCTCCTCCGCATCCAGGCCCCCAGCACCGACAGGCACTCCTCCCACTCCTTGCACTCCGCCAAGCACCTGCGCGCAAGGGTGGTGCAAGAGGCGGCGCCAGAGCACAGGGTCAAGAGGGAGCGACAGCAGGCCCCCAGGCAGCGGCAGCGGCGTCCAACAGCAGACGAGCGCGTGCTCGGGCCGGCTGCCTGCGCACCTGGCCGCCAGGTAGCGGAAACGCAGGTCCTTTTCTATGAGCTCGGTGCTGCGCAGCAGCTGCAGGCAGCGCCGAAACTGCCGGGAGCAGAAGAAGGCCTGCGCGAGGGTGTACACCTCGGCCGGCGCGTAGCCCGACAGCGTGACCAGCTTGTCCGCGAAGAAGGCGGCCGCCTCGTACATGTGTTTGGCCAGGCAGTCGTGCACCACGCTGCGCAGCTGGCCCCAGGCCACTGCTTGGCCAGGGGCCGCTGCTTGGGCCTCGCTCATAGAGTGATCGAGCCCAGTGAACTGCGCGACAGCCGCAGCGATCTACTGATTGCCTTGATTGACTTGTGCACAGATTATGCTGCGATCCCTAGTCAACCGGGTGTTCAGCAAACAAGCTGCACCTTGGCGCAGGTGAGGGTGGGCAAGCAAGCGTCCCGGACCTTCCACGCAATGAGACAACATACGCGGGCTTTCTGCGAACCCAGTTCGCTGCGTTGTGAATTCTTGCTGTGCCTGCGGTGCCAACCTGGAGAGGGCTTGACCAGAAAAGTACCCAGCGGGTTGCTGCGAGTGGGTAAAACATCTGCGATCAAATGCTGTCCCTGTTGAGCACTGGAGTTCAGCCTTCCTTGGTCGGACCGGCGGACCGGGCTGTTCAGGCCTTCTCTGGTGCTGCTGTGACCAGGCGCGCTCCCAGGCGGGCCAGCATGCTGGTCGCTGCCGAGGCGCAGGCCGTGGAGACTCCCACCATCAAGTGAGACAATGCTGTCGCGCCCACCGCCTGTGTGCCGCCAGCTGTGGCCGCACTGCTCTCCCGGCTCTCCCGCTTCATGCAGCTGCTGCCAGTGTGTGGTGGCGCTCCCACAGTGTTGCAAGCGGCAGCCATGGGACTGCTTTGTGCAGCTGCTGCCAGTGTGTGATGGCACTCCCACAGTGTAGCAAGCGGCAGCCAGTCAGCAGAGCGCCAACGCTCCACAGAGGTTGAGCCGCGCTTGCGCCATGTCGCAGGTGGGCGTCCCCGGACACGAACCGCTCCTGCCGCGGCCGCTCCACCATGGGCGTGTACGTCAACAGCAACTACGACAGCGGCAACATCGACGTCGTGAACGTTTCAAACCCGCACGACCACGTGACTCACGAGCTGGAGCTCAAGGTGGGCCTGACGGGCTGGCTGAGGGAGGGGGACGGGGAGAACCTCGCTGGGGAACGGGAGGCGGATGCGCAGGGCCTGCAGGGTCTGGGAGCGCGTCGGGCTTGGGGGCCCAACCCAGGCTGCCAGGGCAGCTGGGTGCTTGCCGCCTCTCGCCACCCCTGATGAGCACCCACACCCACATGCGTCATCACCCCTTGCTCCCTCCTCCCCCAGATCCACCCGGACCCTTACTGCGACAAGGACGGGCGGGAGCACATGCAGTGGTTCTATTTCAGGGTCAGCAACTGCGCCGACGAAACGCTGGTCTGCCGCATCACCAACGCCGGGCAGGCCTCGTACCCCCACGCCTGGCGCGGCTACAACGTGTGCGCGTCCTACGACAGGTGCGCTTGGCGGCGGCGGCAGCAGAGCAGTATCGGCGGCGCGGTGGCGGCGGCGGCGGCTGGGCATCGGCGGGAGCGGCAGGGTATTGAGGTTGGTCCGCTGGCGCTGTATGTGGTCCCTGCAGGAAGCACTGGTTCAGGGTGCCCACCACCTACGACGAGAAGGAGGGGTGCTGCACTGGACGCACACGCCCACCCACGGCGCCGTCTACTATGGTGCGTGTGCCTGGGAGGGGCAGCCGTGCCTGTGGAAAAGGCGACAACTCCCGCACCTTCCCACCGCCCTCCCATGGGCGCCTCTGCCGGCTGTCGCCGTCAGCGCTGGCAGGCGCCGCGCCGACTGTCGCTGCCGCCTCCCCCACCCGCAGCCTACTTTGCGCCCTACTCGTACGAGCAGCACCAGGGCCTGGTGGCTGAGATGCAGTGCCACGAGCTGGTGACGCTGGAGATGCTGGGGAGAGCCTGGACGGGCATGACCTCGACCTGCTGCGGGTGGGCGCGACACCGAGGACAAGCGCCGCATCTGGGTGCTGGCGCGGCAGCACCCGGGGAGAGCATGGCGGGTGCGAGGGGGCCGGGGGGGGACGGGGTTGGGTGGGTGGGGGTTGATGGCGGCAAGGGCAATGCTGGAACACTGCATTTGTGAAGCTGGATTCAGTGCACTGCAATGCTCATGCGCTTGCCACGCCTCCTGTTTGGCATCGATCGCTGCTTGGGCTGCTGCATGCCGCCGTGTGGGCCCCTCACCCCCCCCCGCCCGCCCCCGGCAGAGTACTTTGTGGAGGGCCTGCTGCGGCGCCTGGTGGACCCCCCGCCGACCCCACCTCCCGCCGCCTGCTGCGCGACTGCGTCTTCTACGTGGTGCCCTGCATGTGCCCAGACGGCGTGTTCCGCGGCCACCTGCGGTGAGGGCCCCCGCCGCCGCCGCTAGCCGCTGGTGGACGAGTTGCCTGCCCCGAGAGGGATCATCGTGCCGGCACGGCGGCGTGGTTGCGGAGCCTGGCCCCTGGCCTGGCCTGACCTGACCTGGCTCACGCCCGCGCTGCGGTGCCCCCCACGCAGCACCAACGCGGCGGGGTGAACCTGAACCGCGAGTGGGCGGAGCCCAGCGCGGAGGCCTCCCCGAGGTGCTGGCGGTGCGCAACGAGATGGACGAGGTTGGCGTGGACCTGCTGGTGGATGTGCACGGTGGGCGGGAGCGCTTTCCTTTTGCGTGGAACGGGCAGGGGGGTTGTCGGGTGCCCCTGCCTGTTGGCCTCTGGCTGCCCGTGGGCCGTCTGCCTGATTTCGCTTGCACGCTGGGAAGTGAACCTTGGTCAGAGGTTCCCTTGCAGAGAGGTGTCGGTGTGTGCCACTCGTTGCCGCCCCCTTGCGCAGGCGACGAGGCGCTGCCCTACAGCTTTGTGGTGGGCAACCACGGCGTGCCCTCCTGGGACGCGCGCATGGCGGCGCTGCACGCCGACTTCCAGGCCGCCTTCTGCGCCGCCTCCCTGACTTCCAGGCGGAGCGCGGCTACCCGCAGGCCGCGCCCGGAACAGCCAACCTCTCCATCTGCAGCAAGCATGTGAGCTCAGAGATGAAGGGGGCGCGAGGTGGTTGTGCGCCGACAGCCCCCTCCTTCTGTCGCAACTTGCGCAGGCAGCTGTGGCAGTCGGGGTTGGACTGGCAGCGTGCTGGGGGTGCCTGCACCTGCTGCTCTGCGCTCAAGCGGCGGCCCCGCGCCCTGCGCAGGTTGGGAGCGCTTCAAGTGCCTGGCGGTGACGCTGGAGCAGCCGTTCAAGGACAATGCCGACCTTCCGGAGCCGGAGCAGGGGTGGAGCCCGGAGCGCGCGCGCAAGCTGGGCGCCTCCATGCTGGATGCTGTGCTGGCGGTGGCGCCCAAGCTGCGCTGAGCCGTGCGCACCAAGACAAGCGCGCAGGCAGCCAGCTTCTACCTATTTCTTCGCGCATCATTGCGCGACTGTCGGCTTCTTTCAGCACCCTGTTCCAGTGACACAACTGCAAATCGATCCGCCACCCTCCTGTTTATTGACAGCCACCAAACTTGATGCCTTATCTCTGCTTCTCAAGCTGTTCTCGCTGAGTCTCAGCATTGTTACTGCTATCCACATGCATGTCTTAATTTGAAGCACATCGGTGGAATCTGTAGCATCAAGCAGAGCAGAGGCCGGCCAGCTGCCAGCCATCGGCTCCTCTGTGCCCCTGCAGCGCTGCGCGTCCCAGCAGCAGCACAGCCACGTTGCTGGCCAAGCAGGCTGCTTGTCGCGGGCTCAGGCTGGCCAGGAAGCTGTGGAACGCCGCAAGCCCGCGCAGCACGCCAGAGGATGCCCAGACAACACTCCGCACGACGGCTGCATGGAAAGCGCTGCTGCCCGCAGAGCTGTTAGCCTCCAGGTACAGCGTGCATGCCATCCCCACGCCAGTCTCCTGTACTTCAAGACGTCCCCCTGCTGCAGATGCAACTGCTGCTGTCAGCCTCAGCAGCCGCCGGGCCAGCCATGAAAGGCTGGCGTCTGCATGGCAGGGCCGCCCGCCGCTTTGCCGCCTTGCACGCCGCCGCCGTCCGCCTCGGGGCTTCCAGGGCTGGCCAAGCCGAAGGTATTGGCCACCAGAAGAGGTTCCTCTGGTGGCATAGACGCGTCTCTTTTTACAGCCGACTGTGGATGGCTGCTGCTATGGTCCTGTCACCTATTGCCTGTAGGTGACTGCTGTTGCATGGACGGTTCTAGGAGCTGCTGCCAAGGCTTGAGCTTCGACTGGTTGCAGCCCAGCCAAGGAATCGGCAACAGTTGCTAGTCAGAAATTGAATGCAGGGATCCCTGCTCGAACTTGAGACCGAGGAGCCAGGCGACTGAGCAGCAAACTGCAAAGCAGTGGCCCTGGTCGTTTGATCTGTGCTGAAATTCGAGCAGAGCGTACATCCAATGTACTGCGGGTACATGAGCATAGCGAGTACTACAGACCGTGCAGCAAAGCAAGTCACAGTGCCTGATACTCATGACAAGCACGACTGCCTGCAGGAAAGCGGTAGCCCGCTCTGCCAGCAACGTCCACAGCCGCCTCGCGCAGCGCGCCCGCCTCGCGCCCCACAGGCAGCTGCAAGCCACGGGCGGCGATCACGCAGCGATTGTTCTGCCGCTGGCTGGCGACCGCAAAGCAACTGCCGCTGCCACTGTCTGCCCCAACCAAGGCTGCCTTGAACAAGGCCACAGTGCGATGGTCCTCCAAGCTGTGAAGGTTCAGCAGGAAGCAGCCACGGTCTGGATGCAGCGCGGCTGCAACTTGCGCCGCAAACTCTGCACCAGCAGGACCGATGTCTAGACACTGAGCATTAGATCGCACTGGACCTGGCTGTCAACCACAGCGCTTGCATCGTCCACAGCATTGTACTGCCCACAGCATGCACAGCGCTCACCATTATTGCACAGCGCCGCCGGGACGTTGTCGCCGCCGTCAAAGCAGTCCATGAAGACCAAATCGTACGGCGCATGACCCTGGCCCTGCTGCTGCATGCTTGGCGCCAGGAACGCGGCCGCGTCGGCTGTGTGCAGGCGCAGGTTGGGGAGCGAGGTGGGAGGCCCATCGCCAGCGTGGCTGCCGCCACCACCGCTGGGTCTAGCTCCACGGCATCCACGTCTGCAGGGGGGTGGCGAGGCTGTTCTGCTGGTCTGTATCTTGTTCACACGGCATAGGACCGTCAGTGCTGCCCGCGAAAGAAGCGCATCCAAGGCAACCCACCCAAGCAGGCGAAGTGGTGGGCCAGGAAGAGCGGGAGGCTGCCGCCACCCACGCCGATGCACAGCGCCCGTAGGCGGCTGCTGCTGGGGGCAGGCGGGTACAGCCGCTGCAGGTGCAGCAGTGCTGCCGCCACTGCTGCTGTTGTTTTCAGGTACTCCTGAGCCAGGCAGTTGGGGTAGGCCTGCACGAGCTGCCGCCGCACGCCGTCGCTGCCCGCTGCCGCCCGCTGCACCATCACCCGAGCCACAGACTGCCTTGTGACGGCGTTGAAACGCAGCACCCGCCACTCCTCCCAGGCTCCTCCCAATGCGCCGGCATCACGGCTTGGGGCGGAAGTGGCGTGCGCAGTGACGGTGATACGTCCATTGCCGCAGGAGCTGTCTGCTTCAAACACGCAAGTGCCCGCGTCACGGCCCCAGCCGCCGTCTTGGTTTCCCCACCACTCAGGGCTGAAGTTCCAATGGCCTGGATCGTTGCCGGTGGAGCCAAACAGCTCAGCAAGGCCCTGCAGCACGCCCTCCGCTTGTGAACTGGCGGCGGCGCTGCAACGCGCCTGGCGCCGCCGCCGCTGCAGCGGATCCTCCCTGCGTCGTGCGGTACATGCAGTCGCTCGATGGCGTTTAGGCGACTTTGAGTCGCCATTATTGCAAGACGCCGGCCACTGGAGGCCAGCAGCGTTGTCTAGCGTCGCTAACTTGTAAGACATGGCTCCTGTGGAGAGGGACAGCCTAAAATAGCTACTTGCTGTCGCAATGCAGCATTATGAAGGCGCACACTGCTTGAATAACCATCCCATGATCTGGCGCGGCTGCGACGTGAGCGCTAGGCGGCCTGGCGCCGCTGCCCAGCTACTGGGCGGGCCCAGCTATGTTATTGCCATCATTGCATCGCTTTGCAATAGCAGGAGCAGTATTTACATCTGTAGAGCTGAGCGGCAGGGGCCGTTTAGTGTGCCTTAGACGTTTGCATAGTCTCCAAAGAGGACGCCCACGGTGAGCCATATGTTGCGCAGCGGCCCCTCCTCCACCTTCTCCAAGCAGAAAGTGAAGAGCTGGCCGCGCTGTGTGGGGCTTGAAGCTACCGCAACTGCATAAACCGCCTTGCTTCGATGCCGGTTGGAAGGGAACACCAGCGGCGAAGCAGCCTGCGCAAGGGAGGTTGCCGGTTTATGAGTCCGCACGATGTAAGGGCATGAAGCGCTGAAAGGACATCCGCACAGCAGTCAAACTCACAACCGGCTTGTCACCATAATCAAGGGCACAGATCTTACCTTCCAGGCATCACAGTTCAGCAGCGCAGCAAATGGCGGCGAGTGCAGCTGTGTGGAGAAGTCAGGCAGCGCCAGCCACTCCTCCTGTGCACCCCAGCTGCGCACCCGCTGCGGCAGGACCTGCAACTAGGGAAGCAGCAGGTGCTGTCAACTCCGCCTGTGGCAGCGTGCAGGGCAGGATGCTGCCAAGCGCATGACAACCGGTGCACCGCGCCCAAGCATGCATTAGCATGGCATTACTCGATCATGATTGGCGCACAGGCGTACCGGGGCTGCGATCATATGCTCAGCCCCTTCCGGCTTTGCGAACATGAAGCAGGTTTGCACGCCGGCATCAGCCTCTGGGTAATCATTCCGCTGCATGTGGCAGAGGTGCACATGGCAGAAAAGACGTTCTTGAGTAGGCACATGGTTTTTCATGATGTTGACATGCGCTGCTCTTATTGTTGCACCTGTAGGGCGTTCATCTGGGCTGCGATGCATGCCACAGGGGACATCATATGTGTCGGGCGGGGAGGCGCCAATGGGCTGTCGATGCCTTGCTGCAGAACATACGATTCAAACTCTGATGACAGTGAGTCGGAAGAGAAACCTGCAGGGAAGGGCATGTGTAATTTTCACCCAACGTTTATGCGAAGAAGGCCGTTGCAAGCGAGCTACTTGCCAGCATCGTCTGCTGCTGCCCCAGGCAGCCGCCGCCGCTGCCGAGGTAGCAAGTGTCGAGGGTGCCGCGGCTTTTGGTTCAGCACGTCACTCGAACACAACTGCCTCTTGCGATGAGCATTTGCTACCGAGGACAGGGGAACGCAGCGGTTGTGCGGAATACATGTCGTCGAAACCATGGCTGGGCACGCAGTGTCTTTTGGAACTGTGTTGCTTGCCGATCAAATGCTGTCATATTCTCGGCAACAAGGGTGTGTTCCAGCCGACAGGATTGCCGCAGACGGAACTTTCTAATAGCTTTCCTGGCGTTTACAATGCCAAAAAGGCACTCCAAAGACTTGCTGGCTTATAAGGAGATTGCTGAGGCACACGTCAAGCCCCACACGCGTATCTGGGCTTCAAAGGCGAGGAGGGCTTTGCCGCAGGCGATCTGACTGGGCGGGGGCCCTGATTAAGCAACATGGCTGAGCATCAGGAGCTACACTACGCGGAGGTGGGTGCACCACTAGCCAGCCAGTGCATGTCGCATATGCTCGAAGCGATAGCGCCGCTCCTGGGCGCACAACGGTGTTTGCGGTGCCCAACGCCCGCTCACAAGCGCTTTACTGCGATTACGGCTTGCGGGGAGACCCAGTCTCACCGAGCCAGAAGCTGCCGCCGCCGCCTGCAAGGCGGCACTCCTGCGCAGCTTGCGGCATGCGGCCCACCTGGGTCCCCTGCTCACCCGCCTGCAGGACTATCCCCTCCAGCCACTGGTGGACGACTGCCGCCTGCTGGGCAGCCTGCTGGATAACTGCCTGCGCATTGAGGTCGGGAGGAGCTCTTCCAAAGGTGGGTGCTGCCCGCCGTGGCACTCGTGCCCCGATGGTGCCTCGCTGGCTGCAGGCCGCTGCCACCTCGCATGCAGGCGTCCCTGTCAGCAGACCGTTGCGCTCACCGACCCTGTATCAGCAGACGTGTTGCTGCAATTATCTATTATGGCCCCCCGGCCACCGCAGATTGAGCGCATCCGCACCCTGTCAGACTGCGCCCAGCAGCTCAGCAGCGCGCACGACAAGGAGGCGGGCGCTTCCTCGGCCAGAAGATGGCGGAGGAGCTGTTTGCGCTGCCGCTGGAGGAGGCGCTGCCCATCCTGCGCGCCTACGGGCATTACCTCAAGTGAGCGGGGTGGAAGGGTTTAAGGTGGAACAGGGGGGGGGGGGGGCGGCGGCGCTACCGTGAGCTTGTCCCAGCTCTGCCGTGCATGGTATGCAAGCTTGTCCCAGCTCTGCCGTGCATGGTATGCAAGCTTGTCCCAGCTCTGCCGTGCATGGTGTCTTGACCTCGGTGGTGGGGGCCAGCATGTTGCCCATGGATGGTTGGAAATTATGCGAGCACGGGATCAGGCCGGCCGCCCTCGGCGCACTCTGAAGCGTCTGCTGTTTGCCCCGTGCCCGCCGCCACCCCAGCCTGACCAGCATCGCGGAGCAGCACCACAGCGTGCGCACCACGCGCATGGACGGCGTGCCGGTGAAGAGCGTGGACGAGGCGTTCCACGACCTGCTGGAGGGAGGGGTCACGCCCGACCAGCTGTACGAAGCAGGTGCGGGGCAGTACCGCCGCACATGAGGGTGGCACACACTTGGCGTTTCCGCCGGGAGCCCATGGGAAGCTCCCCTGCCGGTGGATCGCCAAGAGAAACGCCGAGATACTGTCGCCTGAGGCGCGCCTGGCCCCGCCCGCCCCTGCCCCCGCAGTCACCCGCCAGCACGTGGAGATCGTGCTGACGGCGCATCCCACCCAGGTGAACCGCCGCACGCTGCAGCACAAGCACTCGCGCATCGCGACGCTGCTGGCGCAGAACGACCGCGCCGATCTGACCCAGGAGGAGCGGGACCACACGATCGAGGAGCTGATTAGGTGAGCGGGGGCGGGTACCAAAAGAGCGAGGCAGTGGCAGCGCTGGGGAGCACTCCGAGGTGTGCCTGCACAGCGTTCTTGCACACGCTGACCATGTCTGGGCTGCACTTGGGGCTGCCGCAGGGAGATCACCGCGCTGTGGCAGACGGACGAGCTGCGGCGGCGCAAGCCCACCCCGCTGGACGGTGAGCACGAAGCGCTGTCGCTCCCGACGCCAGTCTGGGCCCGCAACAAGGCGGGGCACCTGCTGCCACTGCTGTGCCCGGCCTTGCCGCGCCAAGCCAGCAAGCTAAGGTCCCTTTGCCGCACCGCGTGTGCTGAGCTGTCGCCTGGCGTCCCTGGGCCCCTCGGTGCAGAGGCGCGCGGCGGGCTGCACATCGTGGAGCAGAGCCTGTGGTCCTCGCTGCCCAAGCTGCTGCGCGCGTCAGCGCGCTGCTGAAGAAGCACACGGGGCGGGAGCTGCCCATCGACGCGTGCCCCATCCGCTTCGGCTCCTGGATGGGCGGCGACCGCGACGGCAACCCAAACGTCACCGCCAAGGTGGGAGTGCGTGGTTACCATTGACCGGGACGGGATGCTGTTGGGGTGGCTGGGGTGCTTGTTGCGCCGCCCAGCGCCAGGCTGCAGGCCGCCCAGCTCGTCCTCCTTCATCCCAGCCGCGCTTCCTCTCGCCACATCTCTGGGCACCCCTCGCTTGTCCATGTCGCTTCCGCCACCCGCACCTGCACCTCCCCATCAACCGTCCACGCCCCCCATCATACGCCCGCGCAGACCACCCACGAGGTGGCCTGCCTGTCCCGCTGGATGGCGGCCGACCTGTACCTGAAGGAGGTGGATGCGCTGCGCTTCGAGCTGTCCATGAACCACGCCAGCGACGAGGTGCGCGCGCCTGCGTGTGTATGCTTGGGCTGTGCAGCATGGGTGAAGGGGGTGGGGTGAGGGCGTGGCACGGGAAGGCGGAGCAGGCGGAGGGTCTGCCTGCTCGAACCCTTGCCTGTGTCGCAGGGCCACCACTCCAGTGCACGTGCCCCCTGCAGCTGACGCGCTGCGCGCATCCCACTGTGCGCCCGGCCGCAGGTGCACAACATGGCTTACGATATCGTGAGCCGGCAGCAGCCGGGCGGCGAGGACGGCGGCGTGCCCGCCGCCCGCGCCCCCAGCCTGCACATCTCCGTGCCGCTGCAGGGCGCCGCGGGGGCCTGCGCGCGTCGCAGAGCACCGTGGAGCTGCTGCCGCAGAGCTCCGACCTGGCTGACCTGCACGGCGAGGACCTGATGAGCCCCCGGGCATCGCCTCCCCCATGGCCACAGGCAAGGCTGCCCCCGGCGGCATGCCGCTCCTACTAGCATCCGCAGCCGCCCAGCAGCTGAAGGTCGCAGGCCGCAGGGCTGCAAAGTGCGGCAAGCGCATGGCACGCAGGGGAGCAGCGGCCTGGCTGGTTCCTGACAGTCTGCATGTGTGGTGGCCTGCTCGCCCCATGCAGGCCCCTCCAGCCCGCGCTCCCAGTGGCCCCACATGCGCGGCTCGCTGGCCGACGCCGCCGCCAACGCCGCCAGCAAGGGCTCGCCGCGGGCGTCACCCCCAACAGCTCCGCGGCGGTCCTGTCCCACACCTCCTCCTTTGCCGGCGCCAACGGCGCGGAGGCCGCCATGGCGCAGCTGGAGCGGCTGCAGCTGCCTCCGGGTGTGTCTGGCGCGGGGCTGGGTGCCTCCACGGCCCGCCGCCTGCCCAACCAGGGCCTGCAGCGCACCGACACCACGGGGCGCCTGCTGTCGCCCAGCGCGCTGAAGCGCCGCGGCCTGCAGGTGGGAGGGGCTGCCGGGCGGGGTGTGGGGTGGGTCGGTCTCCCCATTTGCTGGTCTTCCGTCTGCTGGTCACTACAGTGGTTGCGCTGTTGGGGTTGGCAGGAATCGGGCGGTCCGACAGCCCACAAGCCCGCGCCGCTGGGCCCGCCATGCACTTGCTGAGCTTACTGGATCCATCCCTCCATCCCCGCTGCCGCATTCCCTCCTACACCCCCGGCTCGCATCCCAGGCCGCCGCCTTCCACAAGACGTCCATCGACAACCTGCTGCACCCGCGCGGCGTGGCGGGGGCAACCCGTACCGCATCCTGCTGGGCGAGGTGCGCTCGCGCCTGCTGGCCACGCGGCGGCGCATGGAGGAGCTGCTGGCGGGGCAGGTGCCCGCGGCAGACGGAGGTGAGCCTGCTGCTGCCTATAGGCCTGGTGCGGTGGGTGGCAGGCTGCATGGGGAGGTGTGTGTGTGTGTGTGTGTGTGTGTGTGGGCGGGGGTAAGAGGGGGCGGGCGCTCGCTGATGTTCAGTTGAGGTGTGTGAGGGCTTCAGCTGCACGTGCTTTGCAACCCTCCCTCCCACCCCCACGCACCCACGCCCACAGACTGGTACGAGAGCGAGGACCAGCTGCGAGCCGCTGCTGGCCTGCTACTGGTCGCTGTGGGAGTGCGGCGGCGGCATCATCGCCGAGGGGCGCCTGCTGGACCTGCTGCGCCGCATCTACTGCTTTGGCCTGTCCCTCATGAAGCTAGACCTGCGGCAGGAGTCCACCCGCCACACAGACTGCCTGGCAGAGGTCACGCAGTGAGCCTGCGCTGCTGCCGGGCGCTGCCACCCAGCGCAACGCCTGGCCAGCCGGCGGCCAACGCATGGGGCTGCCGGCGCTGCCAGGGCTGCCGGGGCCTGGGCCGCCACGCACCAGCACCGAACCAGTGCCTCTCTTCCGACCAGCGGAGTTGGCTGGCCGCCGCTGCCTGCTCGCGGGCGGCTCCCTCGCTCACAGGCCAGCCCCTTCCTCCTCCCCCGCCGCCCCCAGGCACCTGGGGCTGGGCAGCTATGCGGAGTGGGACGAGGACCGGCGGCTGGCCTTCCTCACTGAGGAGCTGGGGGCAAGCGCCCGCTCATCCCCCTCCATGCCCTTCTCGCCCGAGTCCCGCGAAGTCATGGACACATTCAAGTGAGCGGCGGCCCCCACACCCTTCCCGCTGCCCCTGTCATGCAACAAAACCTTGATCCCTTGGGGTGGAGGTTGGGGCGGGAGCAGGCGCGGGGCAGGCGCCCGCCGGCACCGCACCCACCAGCCGCGTCCCCGCCCTCCACCTGGCACAGGGTGGCGGCGGTGCTGGGGCGGCAGTGCCTCAGCGCCTACGTCATCTCCATGGCCACCCGCGCCTCCGACGTGCTGGCGGTGGAGCTGCTGCAGCAGGAGGCGCGGCTCATGGTGCGCAGCCAGCCCCCCCGCGCGCGCGCAGCGCCAGAGCAAGGATGCGCACTGCTCGACGCCTGCTGCAGCGCACCTCCCCCTGCCCCAAAGCAGGCTTGCTCTGGATTCATGCCCCTCCAGCCCGATCCCCACCATCCCGTCTTCTTCCTTTTACCCCCAAAAACAAATCACACTGACGCAGGTGCTGGGCGAGAGCACCGCGTCTCGCCAGCTGCACGCGTCGCCGCCGCTGCGCGTGGTGCCGCTGTTTGAGACCCTGAGCGACCTGGATGCCTCCCGCTCAATCATGCAGCGCCTGCTCAGGTGAGCAGTGCAGCGCGCCGGCGGGCTGCAACCCGCGGAATGTGACCGCTGCTTACTGCACGTCTTGGCGGCTCCTGCGCAGCCTGGTTGTGTTGCCACATGGGCCCTCCCGGTTGCGATTTCCTGAACCGCAGCAACCCGTGGTACCGCGCCCACCTCTCTGCGACACACAACAACGAGCAGGAGGTCATGCTGGGGTACAGCGACTCGGGTGGGTGGCCCAGGCTCGCGCAGCACACCTGGGGAGCCTCCCGTGGGGGCTGCGCCTCCACCCCGCTGCAACCACCTCGATAATCCACATCAAGAACGGGCCGCGGACCTGTTGCCGAGCGTGCTGCTGTGCCTGCTCCCCTCGCCGCCGTGCAGGCAAGGACGCTGGGCGGCTGGCGGCTGCCTGGGCGCTGTACAAGGCGCAGGAGGAGCTGGTGAAGGTGTGCGCGGAGCACGGCGTGCAGCTGACGCTCTTCCACGGACGCGGCGGCACGGGTGCGCGGGCCTGCTCTGCACGCTGGGCTCAGCTTGGGGAGTCGCTGAGGGGGCGGCCTGTTGGAAAGGGGGCAGCAGCCGGCCCGCTCGGACGGTGTCCTTGTGCCCAGCCTGGGGTCGGTGCTATCACATGCAGCAACCCTGGCCTTGCTTGCGTCCCTCCCCTCCCCTCCTTTCTCTGCGCAGTCGGCCGCGGCGGCGGCCCCATGCAGCTGGCCATCCAGTCGCAGCCGCCGGGGTCGGTGCAGGGGCGGCTGCGCATCACGGAGCAGGGGGAGATGGTGCAGGCCAAGTTTGGGGTGCCCTCGGTGGCGCTGCGCCAGCTGGAGATCTTCTCCAACGCCGTGCTGCTGGCCACGCTGCAGCCGCCGCAGCCGCCCAGGGAGCAGTCGTGGCGGGACCTCATGGACGAAATGAGCGCCGTCAGCTGCAAGGGTGGGTGGTGGGGCGCCGGCGGTGGGAAGGCGGGGGTGGGACGCACATGCGCCAGCGGCTGGAGTGAGCTGCAGAGGGACAGGGAGCAGCCAGGCGGCTGGGCGTGGAATGTCGCCTCCGGGTGTGGCGCGATCCCCACAGGGTCCCCCACCCCCTACCCCCACAGCCTACCGCGGCGTGGTGTTTGAGGAGCCGAACTTCATTGCTTACTTCCAGCGTGCGACGCCCCAGGAGGAGCTGGGCAACCTCAACATCGGCAGCAGGCCCACGCGGTGAGGGGGCTGGGAGGAGCTGAGGGGTGCCTGGGAGATGGGGGGCACCCGCTGTTGATGCCGACGTGCAACACCTGCCGCCTGCTGGCAGCTCCCACCCCGGCAGCAGCAGCAGCGACCCTAAACTCAGCAAAGGCACGCCTGCAGCAGTCGATTCTGGCTGGGCAGGGTGCTGATTCGCTCCCGCTGGCACCGCTGGCCGCCACCCGCGCAGGCGCAAGGCGAGCGGGGACGTGACGTCGCTGCGCGCCATCCCCTGGATCTTTGCCTGGACCCAGACCCGCCTGATCCTGCCCGCCTGGCTGGGCGTGGGCGACGCGCTGCAGGCGGCAGCCTCCAGCGGCAAGCGGGACATGCTGCGGGACATGTATGAGGTGGGCAGGGGTGTTCCTTTCTACCAGTGAAAGGTGGATGGTGGATGGGGACGGTTCCTTTTGCACGCACAGCGCACCCGGACACCTAGCCATGCTGCCCCTTCCCAGCGGCGACACCCGCCCCCTTGCGCCCCCTGGCGCCCCCGGCTGCAGCAATGGCCCTTCTTCCAGTCGGTGATCGACCTGATTGAGATGGTGATGAGCAAGGCGGACATGCGCATCGCGGCGCTGTACGACCAGGTGCTGGTGGAGGACCCGCAGGTGAGCACACGGTATGTGTGGCGGGGGGTGGGTGGGTGTGAGTCACTGTGTGTGTGTGTGTGGTGGGGCGGTCTCTGAGGCTGTTAAGGCAGGGGCATCCCTGTGTGCCTTTGTCTGCTTGAATGGGTGGGGGGTGAGGAGCAGGCTAATGGAAACAACGGGGGACAAAGCGCGCCCCAGGCTGAAGCCTTAGTAGCGTTGCAACCTGTTCGCGTGTCGAGGCGACGCGTCTCCCTTGCTCCCGCCCCTGCATGGCGGATTGGGGCGCGATACGGCCGCGCCCCCTCACCCACCCACCCACCTCTGTGCTGTCCCGCCGCAGGAGCGCGCTCTGGGCGATGCTCTTCGCCGCCGCTACATGGACACGGTGCAGGCTGTGCTGATGGTGGCGGGGCACTCGCGCATGGGGGACAACAACACGACCCTGCGGTGCGCTGGGGCCAGCAAGCGGGCCCTCCCAAGGGGGCCCACCTCTGCCTCCTGGCTGGCTTGGCGGCGTGCCTGCCCCCTGGGTGCTTTGCCCTCTAAAAGCCGCCCCTCTGGCCAGCCTTCGCTCCACTCTCGTGCACCTCGTCGCCCTTCGTCTCGCACACCTTGCCATGCCTTGCGCCCTTCGTCTCGCACACCTTGCCATGCCTTGCAACACCCTTCCCCCCTCATGGCGTGCAGGCGCCTGATCGAGATGCGCAACCCGCACATCGACCCCATCAACGTCATGCAGGTGAGAAGGGAAGGGGGCGCGGCGGGGGTGTTGCAGTTGAACTCTGCCATGTGGCAAAGTCTGGGCTGTGGTCTGGCCTGCTGCACTGCCCTGCGCCTGCCCTCCCATCTGCAGTGCTTCACCCCACCCCCTGCCCCGCCCTCAGGTCGAGATCCTGCGCCGCCTGCGCCGCCAGCCCGACAACCAGCAGCTGCGCGACGCCCTCCTGCTCAGCATCAACGGCGTGGCGGCGGGCATGCGCAACACGGGCTGAGCCACGCCGCCTGGCAGCCCTGCAGGCGGCAGCCGCAGCGGCAGGGCCATGCCCCTGCTGCAGGCCGCCGCCCCTCTGAACTCACCACCCCGTCTTTGCTTCATCGCACATGCTATTTATGCAATGCACTCTTTGGATTCTACCCCGGAGACTCTGTATGTCCACAACCTTTTATCTTTGCTGCCATAGGCTGCCTCCCTGCTGCTGGCGGCTCCTGCCCTTTTGGCCAGCAGTTGCAGCTACACATTCACCTGCGACCCCGCCCTCCCCCCCGCACACACTTGTTCTCTTTCTTTTTGCGCTTGATAGGCCTGCGTTTTTGTTGGTTATGACTGCAAGAGGCAACAGTCTGCAGAGCACCACCACACATGTGCCAAGCTGCTGCCCGGGCCGTTGCCCTGCAGGCACCCTGTCGCCGCGCTGGGGGGTCACACCGCGCAGATGGAGCCCCTGGGGCCCTGCAGCCCCTTGGAGCCCTTGGAGCCCTCTGCAACGACGAAGTCGTCGATTGGCAGCGCCGATGGCGCAACGCTGTTCTGCACGGGGTGCGGCGGCAGCAGCAAGGCCCCGAGCGTGTCAGCCGTGAGGAGGCGATGCGTTGCAGCCCCGCTGCTCAGCTGCATTGCGGTGCTCGGCGGCCTCCCGGGCAACGGCCGCACATGGGTGCAGGCCCCGCTGCCGGCCCTGCCCCTGCCCCCACTCGCCCTCACAGCCACTCACGTAGCGCCGCTGGGCGAGCCGCATGTCGGCCACGCCTGCCGCCAGTGCCAGCACCCAGGCCAGGGCGCCGCCGCACACGCCGAAGATGTACATGGCCTGCCACCGCGCCCCCAGGAGCCGAAGTAGTCAAACGCATTGTGGGAGGAAGCTGGGGTGAAGGCGCTGTCCCAGTACACGGCCATATAGACTGATGTGTGGGGGGGGATGTGTGGGGGGGGGCGAAAGGTGGGTGGCAAGAGAAACAGGCACAGCTGGTGTTGGCATGCTTGGCGTGCTGGGGCGGCTGTGTGTCACTCCACCGTTCTACTTGTCAAGCTCACTTGTGAATGCCGCCAACATGCCCACATGAGTGGTGGTGCCTGCCAAGCTGGCCAGTACTCCCAGCGACGAGCCCGCAGCGCCAGACTGGCAGACGGCCCTCGCCAGCTGGAAAGCGAGCACCGCCAGACCGCAGGCGGCAGAGAAGGAGCTGCAGGCAATCACCACATATTCCCACCACCCCGACTGCGCCTTGCCATCATCATGCACATACTGCAGGCAACAAAACAGAGGGTGCAAGCGATGGGCAGCAGCGCCATAAGCCAGCATAGTTGCAAAGAGATGCTTTCAATGTCCACAATGCACAAATCGGACCCTACTGCAAGCTGGTTCACCTCTGTCACAACTGCCAAGCACGTTGCAGCGGCCGCCACCTGCAGGACGTACGCAAAGGCGATTCAGAACGGCGGAAGAGCAGCGGCGCACAGGCGCAGGCGCAGGCCAGGCGCAGCAGCACAACTAGCCAGCAAGGCAGGAGTTCTCACTCACCGCAATAACAGCCAAGACTGCCGCAAGTATGCCTGCACCTGTCGCTTTCATGGCCCGGCTCAGCTGCGACAGCAGACTGGCAGCGGCGGCATGTTGGTGGTCGTGCGCATGGGCTTTGTAAGCTGAGCTAATGGCTGCGCCCGCTGCTATCTTTCATTTGGCACTCACAGCAAGCAGGTGCTGCAATGCAATCCATCCCTGCCTCTGAAAGCACCTTGCAAGTCGGGACGGCTGGGCTGCAAGAACCTCACCTTGCCCCTGTCGTCCTGCCGTCGATCAATAGCAGTTCAATCGAGTGCTTCACAAGTCTAAGCCTTGCTCAGCGGGGTTGTGCCCACGGGAAACCCTTGCCGAACGTGGGAACGCTCAGCTGCTGCGAGTGTCGGATCGCAGCGGGTGAGAATTGCGTTTAACAATATGACAGGGATGCAATTAAGGGCTCACAATGTTCACGCGTTGTGGGGGACTCGCAGTCTACCCGGAAGCTGCCAGCACCGCCAGCTGGCCATCAGGACTCCAAACAGGGCCCAGGCACCAAGCGAGCCCTGTTGAGTGCATGGAAGCTCCTCCTGTACATGTGGCTGCACAGCCAATCAAATCAAATATCAATGTAGAGCAGTGCCCATGATGAAGGCCTCGCCGACCGCCGCACAACCACCCGGCCAGTAGAGCAGCTGGCTATGCGTCGCTTTCGATGAAGAGCGTGAGGGCGCTGGAGAGCTGGCCCAGCTTCTGCTCCGCCGACGCATCCGCCAGGCTGACGCGGCGCAGCAGCATGGCGCGGGCCTCCCGCCCCAGGGTCGCCGCCACCGCCTCCCGCGCCGCGTCCAGCCCCGCCACCACCGCCGCCTGCTGCTCCGGCTGGCCCGCGGTGGGTGCAGGCCGTCGC
Source organism: Chlorella sorokiniana (assembly GCA_025917655.1). Lineage (NCBI taxonomy): Eukaryota > Viridiplantae > Chlorophyta > Trebouxiophyceae > Chlorellales > Chlorellaceae > Chlorella > Chlorella sorokiniana. Next base: position 1,020,347 of record CP084610.1, read on the forward strand.
GGCGGCGTGGCAGGCGCTGCGCCGCCGGGTGTGGCGGGGGCGGGGCTGGGAGGCGGGAGCGCCTCGGGCGGCAGCAGCTCCGGCACGAGCTGCGAGCGTGTGGTGGTGGTGGGGGAACAAAAGGGGGTGGGGCAGCGTGGGTGCCACCTCTTTCCAACCAGGCAGCGGCAGCCCAGGTGCTGGCCCTGCTCTGCCTGCCAGCAGCAGCAGACCCACGACAGCAACCCCCCGACCGCATCGTATGTCTCTCGATTGTTGCCTGCAACCCGTACCCGGTCACGACCGATCAAAGGGGGCGCGCTTCTTCCCGCCCCCTCCTAATCCACCACACATACATACCCACCGAACATTACGCGCCCCCCCCCCCCACCCCCCACCCCCCAGCCCACCTGTGTGAGCAGCAGGTTGAGAAACTGCACGGCGTGGGCCCGCACCGGCTCCGGGGTAGCCCTGTCCCGCAGCAGATGGCACACCTGGAGGGGAAGGGGGGGGCCGTCGGCGGCGGTGCTGGCAGGCTGAGCGAGAGGGCAGGGGGATCAACCGGCAGCACACGGTGCCAGGGCCCCGCCTCGTGTTTGAGAAAGAAACAGAAGAGGTGCCCCTGCACACCTGCTGCACGCCCCTGCTGCTCCCGAAGGCCACAAAGGCGGGCGGGTGGGCGCAGCTGCAGGGCCAGGCACGCGTCCAGGCACGCGCAGGCCAGCGCCGGCGGCGCCGCCGGCAGCTGCGCCAGCAGCAGCGGCAGGAGCCCCGCCGCCAGGCTGCTCTGCCGCGCCTGCAGCGAGAGCAGGCAGGCAAGCTGCAGAACGTGCACCATGCTGGTCAGCTCTGCCGGCGTGATGGCGCGGTAGGACGCCCCGCCCCCGCCGGGCGACGTGGCCGCCGGCGGGCCTCCCTCCCTGGGCGTCAGCTGCGCAGGGGACTGCGGGGAGGGCGCCTGCCGCAGGCCCACGGCTATGCTCTGCAGCAGCTCGGGCCACACGCGGGCCAGGGCGGGCAGCACCGCCGAGGCGCGGGCGGGGTCGGCGAGGAAGGCGTCCAGGCTGGCCGCCAGGCTGGCATACGCATCCTGCCGCACAAAAGACAGAGGGCTCTGGGCTGCAGCAGGAGCAGGAAGGCACGAGAGTGACCAGACTGGCGTGGAGCCCGACTGCAGGGCAGAATTCAGGCAGGAGGGCATAGTTCTGGGCGGCGGGCAGCCAGGTGTTCAAGCAGGGCTTGGCCGCACCTTGCTGCAGCAGGCGTCTGGTTGAGCTCGCGATCTCCACACCCGTGACCTCGCGGTGCAGGCCGTCCAATACAGCTTGCAGAGAGGGTGGCAAGTCTAGGCGGTCCATTGCAACGAAGACGAGCGGGAGGAGGCGGAGAGCCGTCTGTGATGATCGGCATGCGGCAGGGATGGCGGGGTCGCCCGTTGCCCCTCCCAATTAACTGAAACCCAATGTACTGCCATTCTTGTAGTGCCAACAGGACTCTCACGTAGAAAGCGCAGACCGGCATTCTACATTCTTAATTTGAGTCGCAGGACATACCGTATCACTGTAGTCTGTCGTGAACCGTTGTTCCTGCTCCCTCCCTTTCATCACTTGTTGCATCCCCAGTCATTGTGATTTTTTGCCCGTTTCCTCTGCCCGCCATGAAGTCTAAAGTGGCGCCGCCCAGGCGGCCCACAGGGATCGACGACTTGGACGACAGCAGCCTCTGCAGAATTTTCAGCGCCGTGGCTGCCGAGGCCCGCCGAACCCTGCCGCTGGTGTGCCGGCGCTGGCGGAGCCTCTGCGACGGCACGCCCTCGGTGTGGGACCACGTCCACCTGGACTTCTCGCACGGCTTGCTGGCAGGCTCCGTCCTCTCCTCGCGCATGTACAAGTGGCTGGTGAAGCGGCGCGCGGGCGTGGAGCGCCTCACCATCGTCGCCGAGATGGGTGCGGCTGGGCGCCGCCGCCGCTGGCCGCCTGCGGGCTTGTGCCACAGCAGTGCTGCCCGGCGCTGGCGTCGCCCCCTTGTCATTTGCCTGCTGCTCCCGCGTGCCCGCGTGCCTGCAGGGGAGGACTGGATGTGCGTGCACCTGGTGCTGGGCCTGCTGGCCGGCACGCTTCGCCACCTGGTCATCAAGGGGGGCCCGATGGGTGAGCCGCCCGCTGCTGACTGGCCTCCGCTGCCGCCGCCGTTTGATGTCCGCTTCGCAAGCTTTCGAGCAGCAGCGGGCGTGGTTGGCTGCAGAGGGAGCGGCGCCCGTCGGCGCCGGGTGCCCACGCCTCACCGCTGTGTTCAACCCCCTGCAGGATGCATATGGTCAGTGTGGCGTGGATGGCAGTGCTGTCCCACCTCCGGACCCTGTCCCTAGAACTAGATGATCCAGACATACTGCTCGCCTCGCCTCCCTTCCCGCCAGGTACGCCGTGCGGCCGGCGCGTGGTGGGGGCTGCAGCGCGGCGTGCACGAAACGCCTTGCTGGCCCTGTTGCCGTGCCTTGAAGCGAAGGGAAGCGCATCGAGGGCGAGCTCCTTGCTTTTACCGCCCCGATGCGCCTGTTTGCAGAGCTGGAAGAGCTGCTGCTGCGCGCCACCAACCTCACCTGCCTGTACCTGCTGCCCGCCAGCCTGGGCGCGCTGCGCCGCCTGCGCCACCTGGGCATCAGCGGCATGGACCTCCTGCACGGCAGCGAGGAGTCCACGGCCGCCCTGGCTGGCCTCACCGCGCTCGAGGTGGCGGCGGGGGGGGAGGTGGCAGCTCGGGTGGCTGCCGCAGGGGCTGGCCCATGTCGCCGCCAGCAAGGCGGCAGCGTCCTTGAGTTGAGCCTGCCGTCTCTGCGCTTGCGCGCCAATTCGTTGCCCCCTGGCCCCCTCCCCCACACCCACGTCCCCGCAGCGGCTGGAGCTGCGCAGCAGCCGCCTGTCTGCGCTGCCCAGCGAGCTGGCGGGCCTGTCGCGCCTGACTGCGCTCAGCCTTGCTCGCTCCGTGGTGCTGGACTCTGAGCGAGGGGTGAGGGGGGGGCGGAGCGAGCCTGGAGAGGCTGGGCCAGGGCTGTCCAGGGCAGCGCGAGCGCATGTGCCTTGCATGCCTGCCCCGGCTGTCGTGGGCGCGCCCCTGCCTCACACTCTCGAGCTCCCCCGCCCTTCAGCGCCTGTTCTTCCGCCCTTCACTGGCACGCCTTCTCACCGGGTACCGTCTTTGCCCCCCCCTTACCCCCCCCACCCCCCTGCTGCAGTGGGAACCGCTGCGGGGCCTGACCACCCTGCGCGGCCTGGACCTCACTGCCTGCGGCCTGCCTGAAGTGCCGGCGGCGGCGTCGGAGCTGCCCGCCCTCACCACCCTGCTGCTGGGGCGCAACCAGCTGGAGGAGCTGCGGGACGCGCCCTGCCTGCCGCACCTGCGTGCCCTGGACCTGAGCGGCAACCGGTGCGCAGCGGGCGGGCGGGGCGGGCGGCGCGGCAGCCGCGCCGCCGTGCCGGCTGCTCCCCCTTGCTCCCAGGCTGTGCCTCTGGTCGGCGCGCTGCTCCGGCTTCCCTCTGCGACTCCCGTGCCACACCGGCCCCCGCTGACAAGTGCGTCGCCCTCCAACGCCGCAGTTTCAAGGAGCTGCCTGCCGCACTGCTGAGCTGCACCGCACTGGAGCTGCTGAAGCTGGAGCGCAACTTGTCGCTGGGAGGCAGCCCTGCGGGGCCCGGGCTGCCGCCGCAGGCGATTAGAATGGCGCTGTCGGCTCGCACGCTGCGCAAGCTGCTGCACAACAACCGGGGCCTGAGGTGCGGCGGCTCTGCACCATCGCCTCCGCCCATCCAGCGGCGTGCATGCAGTGGGCTGCGGCTGCCAAGCCCCGCCGCATCTCTTGACGGCTGCGGCCCCTGCTTGTGCCGCTTGACGCACAAGCGCCGCCGCCCTCCGCCTGCAGGCACGTGGCCATCAGCGAGGGCAGCGTGGGCAGCAACCAGCTGGCACACCTGCGCACCAGCTTCCCCAAGGTGGAGCGCTGCTGGGGGGGTCCCCGCTCGAGCGCTGCTGTAGGTGCTGCTGCAGGGAGAGGGAGGTGCAGGGGAAGCGCACTCCACCCCCCAAACGAAACACAAGCCACATGCTGGGCACAGCAATCGGGGTCTGAAGCGGGGTCTGAAGTGTGTGGCAGCACGCAGCCCAGAGCCGCCCGCCCCAACCCGCCCTTGCCTGCCCTGCGCGCGCCCACTGCAGGTGTGCCTGGACGAGGTGGACCCCGAGCAGGCGCCCCCCGCCGACAGCAGCGACTCCGACTCGCAGCCCTGGGGCGCCAGCAGCACAGACAGCGGCGACATCCCCGGCCTCCTCACCGACTCCGACTTTGACTCTGGCGGCAGCTGGTCCAGCGGCAGCGACAGCGACAGCGACAGCGACAGCGACAGCGACAGCGACAGCGACAGCGAGGGGGCCGCAGGGCCCGGAGCGGCGTTTGAGCAGTGGCATGGCGCGCACTTTTACAACGACCCACTCATCTTGGAGCAGGTGGCCCAGGTTGCGGAAGCAGCAGCTCTGGCCGCCATTGGCGGGCCACCGGGCAGCAGCAGCAGCAGCAGCAGCGGCAGCGAGTCGAGCGATGAGGACTCCAGCAGCAGCAGCGAGGGGTCCAGCAGCACCGAGGGGTCCAGCAGCGAGGAGGATGGGGCGCCGCCAGCGCCCGCACCTGCCCCCTCGCCGGGGCACACGGCAGCACCGGCGGCGACGATTCCAGCAGCAGCGGCGACGACGGCTCGAGTAGCGGAGGTGAGGATGCCAGCAGCAGCGATGAGGGTTCTAGCGGCAGTGAGGAGGGCGCACAGCCGAGCGTAAAGAGGGACCGGGAGCGAGTCGCCTGGCTTGGAGGAGTCTGGGCTGGAGAGCGAATGAGGCTGTTGCCTGCTCCCAGATCTTGCCCTCTTCGGCTTGCTCTGCTGAATGTAGCTGGCAAACAACGATGCCCAACTTCAATTGCATGGTCCCATGCACCGAGAAGCATGCCCCTGGCGGCAATGCATGGAGGCCTGACGTACCGGTCATCACGACAGCCACCTCAGCTGCTGCGGCCCTGCTGCATGCCATGCACTGTTGACACGTCCTCCTCCGAGGGCTGGCATTGTTTCCAGAGCTTTGCTGGCCCGCCAAACCCCAATCAAACAGAGGTCCTGTACCTGCTAATCTGGGATGGCCTCCCATGAACCAGTGTGCCAGCAGAAGCCCAAAGTGGCCTTGCAAAGTGGGCCCCCTTTACATTTCGAACTGTCACTCCTCCATCGAGCGATCGCTTTCGTCGGCCTTGCAGGCAGCCAACAGAGGCAGTGCCCCAAGTTTGCCCCTATCTTCTGTCGTGCCATTCCCCCGCCTTCCGTGGGCATTCATTCAATCGTTCAGCATGCCAGCCTCGGTCACCGGCAAAAGAGCCAGGGCGCCAGAGGATGCGCAGGGCGGAAAAGAGACAGCCAACTCAGCAGTGCGGCCCCACTCCCCTGACGTGAGTGAATCGGGTGCCAATTTCCACCCATCTCCGCCCTCAACGCGCGTTGCTGCTCCGGGCCAGCGACTGCGCACTGCCAGCAGCATGGCAGCAAGTTTGCAACGACCATGTCAGCCGCCATTCCTGGCCTTGCCCGACTCGGCGCTGGTCCACCTGTTCAAGCTTTTGGCCCCGGCGGAGAGGCAGGCGGTCATACCGCAGGTCTGCCGCCGCTTCAGGGCCCTGGCCAACACCCCCAGCGCTCTGTGGGAGCAGGTGCATTTGGCCTTCCCAGCTGACTTCCAGCAGACCATGTCCATGGCACACCTCTACGCCTTCTTCGTGCGCCGGGAGGGGGCGGTACGCAGCCTGCACGTGGAGATGAGCACCGCCGCCGCCTGGCCCGCCGTCGCCGCTGTGCTGGGCGTGGTGGGGCGCGGCCTGCAGCACCTGCGCATCGCTGGCGACACCCAGGAGTGCCAGGTGCCGGGCTGCACGGCGCCGTGGCTGGAGCTGGCGCCCAAGCTGGAGAGCCTGGAGCTGGACGACTGCGTGGACCACAGCATCGCGGAAGCGCGTTTCCCAGAGGGTGCGCAGCACACACCTGCTTGCGCAGGCCCGTCCGCACGCATGCGCGTCGCGCCTGCCACCCTGAGCGGCGCCGCAGCATGGCCAGGGAGAGGGGGTGCCAGCGGCGGCACCGGGGCTGTGGCTGCCGCGCCAGCGCGGCGCGGCAGAAGCGCTGGCGCCTGTGCCTCTTCTGCAGCGGCCGCTGGTACTGGGCAGCTGCTCGTCAACATGGCAACCGCACCCAGCGCCGCCCGCAGACCTCGCCGCCAGCCCTGCAGCCCAATGAACGAAGCAGGCTGACGCGGCACGCATGCACGCCCCATCTGCCCTGCCGCAGGCCTGACGCGGCTTGAGCTCAGCTACTGCGGCGACGAGGGCCTGTACACGGTGCCAGCAAACCTCGGGTGCGGCGCCCCGCCCAGCATGCATCGCCCCGCACTGCGCCACCCTGCTGCGTCGCCGCTGTTGTGCTTGCCTGCGGCTGGGGGCAGCTCCCAAGTGGCTGACGTGGGCCCCCCCCGCCCTCCGCCGCCTGGCCGCAGGCGGTGTACGCAGCTGCACACGCTGGCGCTGCAGAGCGCCATGTTTGAGAACGAGCTCACGCTCGAGCGGCTGGCCACGTGCACAACGCTGCAGGTGGGCGGCCAGCCGCGGCGCAGCCACAGGGGTAGGCCTGAGCTGTGCGTGTGAAGGGCAGGCGCTGCGCTCGGCCGTGGCCTTGCGCAGCATCAGCATTTTCGGCGGCCTTGGTGGGCACGTTGCTGCCGGTGGCTCTGTGAGGAAACAGAACAGTGTGTGCCGCCGCCTCACCCCCGTGCCCGCAGCATTTGGACCTCTCCAACTGCTGCCTCTCCCGCGTGCCGCCCGTGCTGGCGCGCCTGCCCCACCTCACCGCCCTCACGCTCAACGAGAACGACGGGCTGAACAGCGGGAGCGCGCTGGCGCCGCTGGCGGCGCTGACGGGGCTGCACACGCTGGAGATGCGGGAGTGTGGTCTGACGTCGGTGCCGCGCGCCGTCACCGCGCTCACCAACCTGCGCTGCCTGCTGCTGGGCTACAACGCAATGACAGAGGTGCGGCTGCTGGCGTGGGCTGCCCCCTTGGGAGGAGCGTGTGCGTGTGTGAGGCGGGGGCCGAATGGGCGGCCAGGGGGAGGGGGCGAGGCGCGTCGGGGCTGTGGGCACTCGCCGCTGAGCTGCGGCAGGCGACCAGCACGGGCGCACCGGCAGCTGCTGCGAGCCAGTCTGCCGCCGCCTGACCAGCCTGGCCCCCACCACCCCCCGCGCTGCCGCAGCGGCCCCCATCCCCGGCGGGCCCTACCTGGCGGGGCTGCGGGTGCTGGCCATGAGCGATGCGAGCGGCTTCCAGGACGACACCCCTTCGACCTGGTGGCGGAGCTGCTGGCGCCTGCCGCCGCGCTGGAGGTGCTGCGCCTCAACCGCTGCCTGGGCCTGCAGCTGGGCATAGAGGGTGAGGGCTGGCGTGGTGCATGTGTGCGTGTGTGTATGTGTCCTGGGGGGGGGGCAGGGGGGGGACAGGAAAGGCGGCCACCCGCCATGGCGTCAGCAGCGAGGGTGCACCCCATGCAGCTGCCACGCTCGTCTGGCGCGGCATGGCGGCACAGCCTGCACTGCACCAAGATGCTGCCTCGTCATTGGCCCCCTAATAAGAACTTAATCTCTGGCGCAGATGTTGCGTCGCTGCTACGCGGCAAGCCCCGCTTCCGCAAGCTGGAGTTCAGCGTGGAGATGCTGAGCGACCCGCGCGACCTGCAGGAGCTGCGCACCCGCTTCCCACACGTCACCTTCAAGGCCGTGGACTGAGCCGCAGCAGCACTGATGCGGCGGTGGCGGTCCAGCCTGACACAACCCCCCGCCCCACCCCCATCAAATCCAGTAAAGCTTTTCCCGCATTATACCCCCCAACCTGTCACTGGCTTCCTGCCCCTTTTGATGACTCGCCACAATTTTCTTCTTATTTTCTGCAACTCCAGCACTGACGCACAGCGCATAGCAAGCCCCGCGGTTTGAGCGGCCCCCACTGCCGCTTCTCGGCGTGGCATCCTCGCCGCTGCACCTTGACGGTGACAGGTGCAAGCGGGCACAGGGGCCGTGGCCGATACCCTGCCCAGGTCAAGAGCCACGGCTTGATCTGCGGCTTCTGTTCAACTTCCAGCCTGCCACATCACTCACGGCTTGTAACATGAAGCTCTGGATGGAATGGAAAAGGGCCTGCAGTGCCGCGTATTATTGGCAGGGTTGACTGCGCCCTCCAACGTCAGATGACACACCTCACCGCTTGCTGCTGGCAACATTGGTGGCGCCTTTCACCCTTTCGCCCCGACAGGCACGCACCAATCATCGGATTATTGCATCATCATAGTCAGCGGAAGAAAACGAACAGCAGTGCACAATGAAAAAAAAAGTGAGACAACGAAAGGTTGGCCTGCTCGACATGCGTGGCATTTCATGTTGTCAGCAGTCGTTCAACCAATGAAATGCTCGTTGGTTCAGTGGGGGTTGGGGGTTTGGCGGAGCAGCAACCACACATTGAGTATACGTGTGTGTTTGTGTGCATGAGAGGGTTGCGAGTTGGTGAGACAAGCAGCCAGCAACCACCGCTGCTGCTGCTTTGGCTGCAGCACTAGAGAGGCGCTGGCACCGCCGTGGCTCAGGTGCAGTTCCAGTTGTATGAGCCGTCAGCCACCTGGGCCGATATGCCCAGCATGTCCCAGCGCTTGGCTGCCTCCCAGTCAGCCAGGCCGCTCCGCATCTCGGCAATCACCTGCAGCGACGGGGCGGGGCGAAGGCAGGTGCGATGTTGTAGGGTGTTCTGACCAGCAAAGCCGCGGAGCCCATGGCGGGACCAGGCCCCATGCCCGCCACCAGCTGCTGCGCAGCCCCGCCCAGCCAGCCGCGGGCGCGCGGGGTTGCCGCACCCGCGCCGCCTCGGGGTCCTTCTGCACCGCCTCCCACCAGCGCTCCAACCTGGGCCGCCCAGCAAACACGCTGGACCACCCAAAGTGCTTGGGCAGAATCTCTGCGGGAGAAGGAGGAGGGGGGCCTGGGTGAGCATGCGGGGCAGGGCGCTGCATCGCAGCAGCGGGCCCACAACAGCCCCTGCTTGCTCCCGCCCGCAGGCGCAGCCCGACGCTGCTGCGCTCATCCTCGGCTGCTTCAGGGGCAGGCTGCGGTTCACCGGTGAGGAAGACAAAGGTGGGGAACAGGGCTGCGTCGCCAAAGCTGATCTCAGGACCTGCAGGGGCGGCACGGCGCGCGAGGCTGCTTGAAAGCAGCGCCCTCCACTGCTCCTTGCAACAGCTCAACCACTCGCCGTGCATGCACACCCATGGAGCAAAGCAGGGCTCCCCAACCACCCGCCGCCCGGCTGCCGGCCGCTGACTTGTTGTCCCCTCGCAAAGTGGTTGGAGGCGGCGCGCGCACCCGCAATGAAGGGCCCCTGCTCGTCGGCCGCCCCCTCCAGCACGTCCAGTTGGAAGGCCAGCGTCTGCAGCTGGTCGCAGCGCTGCGCCGCATCCATCTTCTTATACATGCAGCCCTGCAGTTTGAGAGGGGAAAGTTTGAGAATGGAAGAAGAGTGGGGGCAGGCAGGGGGCGCAGCACGTGAGACGAGCGGCCGCGGAGCAGCGCCGCAGCTGTGAGCGGGCGCCAGCCACGGCCAGCCAGAGGCACAGCACGAGGGACTTGCACCGCTGCCGGCACCGAGAGCATGCAACCGCTTGCTGGCGCCCAACCCTCTCTGTCTGTCTGGCAGCCCCCAGCGGCGACAGCTTGCCTGGATGGGCTGCAGGTAGAGGTCGTGGACGCGTCGCACAAGAGCGGCACGGGCCCGCGCCTCCGGTGTGGCGGGCAGCAGGCTGGGGCCCACAGAGCCATACTTGTCCAGCAGGTAAGCCTCAATCACCTGGGACAGAGCAGAGGGAAGGTGCATGGAAAGTGGGCGCGCTGACCGGCGGAGTGTGCACGGGAGCAGGGGGGAAGAGGAGAGTGCGGCGAGCGGCTGCGCAACGGGCGGCCAGGCCCCCCCGCGCCCCCCACAACTTCTCCTTGCTGCCGCGACTCAGCTGGACAGTGTCGCCGCTGTTTGGCACTGCTTGCGCAGCCTGCGAGGCGGCGGCCCACCTGGCTCTCGGGCAGCGCCTGCCCGTCTGGCAGCACCAGCAGCGGCATCTTGCCCTGCGGGTTGAGCGCCAGGTAGGCCGGGCTCTTCACCCCCTTGTCACCCAGCAGCTTGGGTGGCTGGATGTCCACCTCCCCCTCCAGACCCTTCTTGTAGATGATGAAGCGGTTCTGCGTGCCAAGCAATGCATGGGGCGGGGGCGGAGCTGGTCAGGCGCCTGGCTGGCGGCGTCTGGCCGGCGCCAGCTGGCTGCATCGGTGCCCCGAGCTGTGCCGGACAGGTTCAACACGACTGGGCATGCCACACCGCCCCGGTACCTGCGCAGCGCAGTTGGACACGGGCACGCCAAACAAGGTGGGCTTGCTGGGCTTGTAGCCCGTGGCAGCCTCGACCTCGGCTGTCGGCGCCGCCGTTGCTGCGACCCACGCCGTGCGCCGCTGCAACTGTTGTCGCCGAGCGGGCGTTGCAAGCGCCCGCGTGGACCCTACACTGCGGCTGGGCGCTGCTACTGGTTGCCGCCTAAGGCTGCTGGGCGCCAGCGCAACTGCTGCTGCTGCTGCAGCTACTATGGGAACGGCGCCCATGGCTGCGTCCAAGCTAAGTCGATGTAAAACCTGGTTGCTGGGTTATGAAAATCGCAAATGTGAGCACGGGGTTCAAGGAGCGGGTGGAAAGGCAGGGTGTCTAGATGCATGCAGTGCGCGGTGGGGAGGCCTCCTCCGTAGCACATTGGTGTCGTGAGCCCTCGGGGAGTGGTGTAGTATCGCCACAATGGTTGCAGCGGCGGCTATCGCGAGCCCACGGGTGGCTTTTCGCCCCGCTGTTGCTGCCAGAGCAGGCCGACGGTCCGTGCGGGTGCAGGCAGCAGCCCTAACCCTGCCGGATAACATCAGCAAGGTGGGCAAACGGCTGCACGGCCTGGGCAGTGCGTGGCACATGGCGGCGCCGGCTGGCGGCGTTTCCGGAGCGCCAGCCGCTCCACACCTGCGCTTGCCTTCCTGCACGTGCCCCAGTGTTTGGGTCCCTTCCACATGATTCACATGCACCATTGACAGCTTGCCCAGAGTGGAGGGCCTCACGCTGGCTTGCATGCACATGCAGTGCGGCAGGGCCTGCCTGAACACCCCCTCCCTCTGCTGCCCGCATGCAGGTTCTGCCCAAGGGCGACTTGGTGCTGGCGCGCGTGGCAGAGGCAGAGGAGACGACGACCGGCGGCATCCTGCTGCCCGGCTCGGCGCAGGCGAGGCCCACCAGCGGCGACGTCGTTGCGCTGGGCGACGGCCAGGTCGGCAGCCGGCAGCACGCCTTCAGCCTCGAGGGCGGCGAGACGGTGCTGTACAGCAAGTTTGGCATCGGCGTGACGGAGCTGGAGGTGCAGGGGCAGACGCACATCCTGATCCGCGAGGACGACATCATCGGCGTGATGCCGCGCGCCAACGCCACCGCAGCAGGCGAGGCTGGGGGGCGGCGGCTCGGGGCACGGGGCGCGCCCGCGAGCGTGCGGATGCCTGGGCGGGTGCTTGAGGATTGTTGATTCCCGAGCACTTCACAACATCACCAGGGCCAGGGCGCAGGCATGCTTTGTGCGAGGAGAGGACGGGCAGGGCAAGGCTGCTGCGCGGCAGCCGCGACAGGCCGTGCTGGGCCACACGCGCTCGCTTGTGGCCATGCGATTGGTGCTGCCGCGACTGCCGCGCCGCCCTGGACCATCGCTGCTCTCCCCTCATTCCTCCCCACTGGCCACCGCTCTGCCCGCAGACATCCCCGAGCTGCAGCCGCTGGGCGACCGCATCCTGGTCAAGGTGGCGGAGAGCGCGGAGGTGACCATGGGCGGCGTCATCCTGCCGGACTCCGCCAAGGAGCGTCCCCTGAGGTGCGGGGAGGGCCGGCGCAGGCGCAGACCGGGGCTGTTATGAGGCAGCATGGCCGCGGGGCTGCAGAGGGGCGCTGTGCCGGTCACGCGCCCGGGAAAGCGGAGCCCCCGACTCGGAGCGCGCGCTGCCCCGGCTGGTTGCCCGCCCCGTGCACCCGGCCTGGCATCTTTGCCCGCTGCGCCCTGCCGCCGATTGCAATTAGATACCCGACGCCGGCCCGCTGCCCCCTGCTGCAGCGGCACCGTGGTGCGCTGCGGGCCTGGCAAGGCGGGAGAGGACGGCGAGCGCAAGGCCCCCAAGGTGAGCCCCGGAGACAAGGTCATCTACTTCAAGTACGCGGGGGATTCCATGGAGACGCCCAGCGGCGAGAAGTACAACGTGCTGCGCGAGCAGGACATCCTGGCCAAGCTCTAGGCCGCAGGCTCGATGGGCGCGGGCAGGGCCGGCGTGGCGCGCGGTGGCGGCCACGCTTGCACGCGGTGCCACGTTGCCGAGCTGGCGTTCACGCTGCATGTTGACCGCTTGTTATCTCCGCACTCTTAAACCATTGCACCGTGAAGCGAAAACTCCCCGTTTCGCTCGTTAGAAGCTTGCTCGGTGGAGGGGTCAGACGGCACTGAGCTGTTGCGCGCGGGTGACACCCACATGGGCTTGCATGCCACCATTCCCGCCACAATGCGCGTTGTCATCTGCATTATTTATCTTCCATTTCCATTGTTATTTCATTATGGCTTTCCTCGAGGCTTCCCGGCAGTAGTCAGGCGGCGGGTCCACAAGTTCCGCACCGCACGTGAACAGCGGCAGTGCCATGCAGGTCATCGCGGCTGGCCCATGTGGTTCGCTGCGGCAGGACCGTGGCGCTGCCGCTGCAGCCCCGAACTGCCGCAGAGTTTGGCAGCGCGCCGCAGCCGGGGGCAGGCACCCCCTCCTATTAGCGGGCAGTGGAGCCGGGCGCAATGAGGCACGTGCAAGCGGCGCCACAGGCCTTCCAGCGCGGCAGCAATACCCAGCGACGGCGGCGCCAGAAGGCGGCAGCGGACGGTCGAGATTGCACGCAGCGCTGGCGCCGCTGCGCCCTCGCAGCTAGGCAGCATCCGCGCGGAGCAGCCCCACGCCTTGCAGTCGCCTGTCGGTCCACCACTCCCACAGCAGCGGCCGCGGCAGCCGGCGGGGGCGGCGGCGGCGGCGAGGCGGGTCACAGCGGCAGGCCCGCCGGCTCCCGCCCGCTGCATCCCGCCGCCCTCAACTCCCTGTATGCCATGTACTTCTGCGCATGCTTTGTGGAGCGCACGTGGCGCTTCGGGCTCCCCTGGTGCTGGCCTTCATCCCCGGCGGCTTCCAAGCAATCGCCATCCTCGGCTTTGTGGCGCCGCTGGCGTGCTCGCTGGCGGGGCCCGCGGTGCGTGGCGGGCAGCCCGCGCAAAGCAGCACGCTGCTTGCCCTGCGCGCGAATGCTTGGCACGCACATCGCCCCCTTTTGTGCCTGGGAACCAGCAGCGCCCTGCTTGATTGCTGCCCGGTGCGAAGTGGCCGTGCCGCCGGCCCAGCCTCCTCAGCTGAGCCGGCTGCCCCCCACCCTCACTGCCCCCGCAGGTGGGGCGCATGCTTGATTCGGTGTACCGCCCGCTGGGCCTGGGCGCCATGCTGGCGGCGCAGGACGCCGCCATCCTGCTTTCGTGCGTGACGCTGGCGGCGGCCGCCGCCTCTCCCACCCCGCTCGTGTCCTCGCCGCTCTTCGGCGTCATGGTGGGCCCAGCGCTGCCGCCTCACCTGTGTTGTCGTTTTGGGAGGAAGGCTGGGCTGTGCTGTGTGTGTTCGCCGACTCGCATGGGAGTGGGAGGAGCGCTCTTGCGACCACCTGAGCTCGATGTTGGGGGCGCGGGTGTGCTCTGGCCTCAACCCCCTGTGGTAAACATACCTCTCCCGGCCCCTTGCTCACGGGTCCCTTGCTCACGGCCCGTCCCGCCCCCACACACACACCACTCATGCACGCACACACCCTCCACCCCCCACACACACACCACTCACACACACCACCCCCTACCCACCACTCACCCCCCACCCCCCACCCCCCACCCACGTGTTCAGGTGGTGCTGGCCATGGTGGAGAAGCTGGCCTCCATCTCCTCCGAGCTGGCCATCGAACGGGACTGGGTGACGCAGCTGGCGGGCAAGCAGAACATGCTGGCGCTGGCACGCTCCAACGCCTACCTGCGCCGCACCGACCTGCTCACGGAGCTGGTGGGGGCCCTGGCCTTTGGCTGGATCTACAGCAGGGCAGGGTGCGCCGCCGCCATGGCCTTCACGGGGCTGCTGGCGGCGGCCGCCGCCCCGCGCAGCTGCTCTTCATCAGGCGCATCGCGGCGCTGGCGCCCGCCGCCATGGTGCACGGGCGGCAGGAGCCGGGGGCGGGGTGGGCCCACCTGCCGGACTGGCGCACCTTTGTAGAGAATGCGCGGCTCAGGTGGGGGAGGGGCGGTGGGGCATGGGCCGGGGTGGGCAGGCAGGGCCTTTCCTTCACTCGAGTGCCAGCCTGCCTGGCACCGCTGCCCACCGCCCGCCGCAGCCGTCCCGTCCCCCCCCGCAGGCGCGTGCACGCGGCAGAGGCGGCGGCGCGGCGGCAGCCGCTGGCGTCGCGCGCCCGGCGCCAGCTGGCGCACGCCCTGGACGGCTGGCGCTCCTACTTCCGCCAGCCCATCCTGCCCTCCTCCCTCACCTTTGTGCTGCTCTTCTTCAACGTCGTGCTCTCCCGGGCGGCCTCATCACCCACTTCCTCACCCTGTGGGGCTTTGACGGCAACGCCATGGCCCTCTTCCGCTCCGGCTGCGCCAGTGAGGCTGCTGCTGCTGCGGCTGCTGCTGCTGCTGCTGTGGGGTAGGGAGGGAGGGGGCGTGGTGTGTGTACATCGGGTGGATGGGGTGAGGGAGAGGGCAGACTCGGGGGGGGAGGGCACATAGCAGGGGCCCCGGGTGGACCGTGCGGAGCGCTGCTGCCCGGTCGCTGCTCCCGCGCTGCCGCCCGCATGTTGTCGGCTCATGGCCGCCCGCCTTGCCGCTGCCCACCCCCACCCCATCCCCTGCAGCCTGCGGCTTCCTGGGCACCCTCATCGGCAAGCGGCTGATCCAGACGCTGGGCCTGCTGCGCGCCGGCGCCGCCGCCCTCCTCATCCAGGCCTGCCTGCTGGGTGGCGCCACCGCCATCTTCACCGCGCTGCTGGCGGGTCCGCCCGAGCTGGGCCCCGGCGGCGGCGCGCTGCACGCGCTGGGCGGCGGCGGCGGCTGGCCCGAGCTGGGAGGCGTGGCGCTGCCCGTCGTGGCGTTTGCAGGTGCGGCTGCCGCAAGTAGGGGGCCTGCAGCTGCACGCTTGCTGCATCATCGTAGGAACACCAAGGGAGGCTGGATGCCGGCCAGGTCGTGCTTGCGGCTGCCCGCCTGCTGCCCCCGTTCAAGCGTTGCTGGCTGACTATGTCTATGAGCATTAAAATCAGGCTTTCAGGAATGACTGTCCTGTTCTGTCTTGCACAACCCCACGAAACGTGCCACCACCCCTGCACACCCTCCACAACCACAGCGTCAGCGACACAGACGCTGACCCAGCGGCACCTCCTTCCCCTCCCACCCCCTGCTGCAGCGCTGGTGGTCATGTCGCGGGTGGGCGTCTGGTCCTTCGACATGTGCAACAGCCAGCTGTTCCAGCAGACGGTGGCGCCCCGCGAGATCGCCTCTGCCTCCAGCGCTGAGATGGCGCTGTGCAGGTGCGGCGCGCGCCGGGCGGCTCACACATGTTGCAGCCGTGGCATGGGTCGAGCCTGTGGAACGTGCAGCGGGTGCAGCGGGTGCAGCGGTGAGGGGTGGGCGTGTCGAGGCCGAAGCGGCTCTGCTCCGCCCCCAGGGCCAGCGCCCGAACAACTTGCTGTGCCACGCCCTGCTGCAGCTTTTCGGAGCTGCTGATGCTGGGCATCGCCGCCGTGTCGGCCGACCCTTCCTCCTTCCCGCTGCTGGTCTACGGCTCCTTTGGCGCCGTGCTGGCCGCCAATGTGCTGTTCCGCGGCTGGGCGCGGCGCGCGCAGCCCAGCGTGGACAGCGCGATAGCCGCCGCCGCCGCCACATGACGGCGCCCGTGTGGCCTGCGCCACGGCCACACAAACCTTGCTGACCTGGATGACCTGCTTGCGCCAACGAATGAGAAGAGCCATTCGCATGTTCCTGCAATGCGTTTCTACCCTGGTATGCGCTGCCATATTCTGCAGCTCCTCCCCAAATGCTACCGCCATTCATTTCTTGCTTGCTTGTACACACTGTTCCCGCTCCACCCACATTGGGCCATGTGATTCATCCTCTGCCATTTCGAGCGCCACTGCACATGCGCATGAAACGTATCGGCACTGAGTTGCAGGGAGCAAAATGCGATCGGGCTGGCTTGGCATCGGGGTGCAGCAGTGTATGTGGCGGCAGTGCGGCGGCTGCCATGTGGTGCGGTGCTGCAGCAAAGCGTGCGCGGCGCCAGAATGCAGGGCGGCATGCGAAAGATCAGGTGCAGCGTCTGCTGCGGAGGCTGTGTTGCATGCAGTGCCAGCGCCAGTAGGGCTCGAGCAGGGAGGTGATGCAGGGGTGGCGAGGGCCGGGCATGCACCGCTGATTGACATGGCCGCCTTGTCAGATTGCTGCAAAAGGCAGACAGCAGGATCATGTTGCACTGCAGCTCTGGGTTCGTCGGATTGCATGGGAGAGGTGCATGAGGAGGGGCAGCAGCTGGCCGCTGCTGCACGCTTGAGCACACCCGACAAAAACTCAGAGCGCTGCCCTATCACACATTCGTCAGATGCTGTGGAAAGCCAGGAAGGTGCCGCAATTCGGCATGCAAAGGGGCACCCGCCTGCAACTGCCTGTGGGGCTGGGTGCAGCTGCAGGCAGGCACGCCGCGGCACCGGCAGCACAAGCGGGCCCAGAGCCCGCCGCCACTGCTTGTTCCAGTCCCGACAGAGCTTGGCATCTTCACATGTCAGTGCTCATCGATTCTGAACAGACATTGTGATGGCGGCATGTGTGCATGTTGTAACTTCCCCATCCCAGTGCTTGCCATTCTTGAAGGACACCTTTTTCGGGGACAGCAGCATCACATAGCGGCACACAGAGCGCGCTCAACCCTGTACTACAACATCGCCTTGTTCTACCCACCGTGTCGTTCCCGTTCTCATTCATCCTTCCTGCATGCCCACATCCCATCTCATCCCCTCATATGGCCGACCTCTTCTCGGTTTTAGTTACCCGCCTTGACACGGCTCTGGCCTGCCCGGCACATTTTGATTATACACCATTACTACTCAGCGCAAATAAAGTTGCATCGTATGCCGACGCCTGCACGCCTGGCCAAACCCTGCGGCCCAACCTCGCAAGGTGCCGCGCCCCTGGGTGGTTGGTGTTCTGAATCCGCCGAGATGCGATGCGGAGTTTTTATACCCGCCTCTGCGCCCGCAGTTCGTGCGCCAAGCTGTGCGAGTGCTTGACGGCGGCGGCGGTCAACCTGCGGCGGCGGCAGGAGCAACCCCTAGCGATTTTGAACGCCATCTCAAGGGGCCTGGCCGCTGTGCTGACTCTGCTGAAAGTGGGACAGTTCTCACTGCACGATGGCGACTGCGTCCGGCTGCTCACCACCGCAGGCACGTGGGCGCTGCGGCCAGCTGACCGGTTGCCGCGAGCCGGCTGACTCCTCGTCTCCCCTCTGCCCCCTGCAGTGGTGCCCCTCGAGCTGTCGGCCAGCCGGTTGCAGGCCTTGGTTCAGGAAGCTGAGGCACTGCAGCGGCGACCGCCAAGCAGGCAGCGCAGGGCTGAGCTGTCCAGTATGAGATACAAGCTGACCGAGCTGCTGAACTCCAGCGGTTACGGCGCGTTGAAGCTGCTGGCGTGCGCATTGCCCGACTCAGCCTTGGCGCGCGGGTGCAGAGCGTGCTGCTTGCTGGGGCGCTGCGGCCGTCCTCCTTGCAGGGTTGGCTGCGAGCCACCGCCGCGGCTGCCCACTGCTACGCATGCTGGCCCAGGGGTGAGGACAAGGCGCAGAAGGGGGCCGGGGCAGCATGCGGCAGCATACAGGGCTGATATGACCAGCCTAGTGCGTGCACAGGCTGCAGTGCCATGCTCCCGCCCCGTCAGAGGGTCCATGCCGGTCTTCACTGCTCCTCAAACACCCTCTCAGCATCAGCCGACCCGCGCACGCGCCCCGCAGGCTGCGACGGCGACGCGCACATGGCGGGGTCCTGCAGCCGCTGCTGGCGGCCGTGGCGCTGCTCATGGAAAACGAGCGAACTTGCGAGGCTATGGCTCGCCTGAGGGACGAGGCTCCCGAGGCGCACGGCCAGCTGGTGGGGGCGGCGGCTTCGGCTTACTGCGGCCTGCTTCCGCCGGGCAGGCATCCGCTGCCCAACGACATCGCGGCGTGGGCTCTGGAGATGGCGGCAGCGTCCGTCCTGGCTGCCGACCTCGCTTCCCCGGCACGCTGGCAGCGTGACTTGGCGGCGTGGCGCGGCAGCGGCGAGGGCGCGACGCCCAGCGTGCTCCTTCGCGCCGCGGAGCTGGCATCGCCGCAGGGCCTGGCGCAGGCACCTGATGCTTGGGTGCCCTCCCGCCTGGCGAACAGCCACCGTGTTGCGTTGCGGCTGATGCGGGATGCAGCGGACGAGCAGGAAGGCGGCGCCACCCTGCCCCCTGGCCTCCTGAGGGCGATGGTCGGCACGCTGTGCACGCTGGCGCATGCGCTGCACGACGCAGCGGCGGCCGTGGCGGCAGCGGCGCTGCCTGCTGCAGGGGAGGACCCGTTGCGCTTTGGCAGCGCCTGCTGGAGGCACCCCCAGCCGTGGACAAACGTGCTGGCAGTGTGGGCGCTGTCGGCTTCAAGCCTGGTCAATCTCGACTTCAGCCCCGCCCTGGACCGCCACCCAGACCCTGGCGGCGCGGCCGTGACGGCCCGCACAGCCGCCGTTGCGCTGCTGCGCCTGCTGCCCCTCCTGCCGGCGCAGCCAGTGAGGCCTGGGGGAGACGCGGGCATTGTGACGGCGGCGGCGGTGGAAGCGACAGCGAGGGGTGGCGTCACCGCTCTGCACGGGCGCTTCGTGGCTGGAGGGCCGCAGACGCTGCTTGAAGAGCCGGGGTGGCCGTCACAATGCTCACGGTCGCCGTGCCGCCGATTGCGGCCAGCCTGCTTCGCCACTGTATTGGGCTCGCGCAAGAAGCGGCCGCCCATGGAGCCCCTCCATGCGCCGAGGATGGCGCCGCCGCGCTGATGTCCCTGGCCGCCGTGTGCCGCTACGCACATGCACTGGCGGCGGCGCTGGGCCTGGGAGATGCTGCGCGCACGGGCAGCGAAGCAGTGCAACGGCTGCTGGCGCTGCCCGTCGGGGCCGTGGTTTCGGGAGCTATCGAGCTGCTGGAGACAGCCTGGCAGGTTTTGAGCAGTTCAATGAGCACTGTGCCAAGCCAAACCCCGACCAGACCAGGTGGGGCGTGGTGGGCCCAGCCCTGCCCCCTCTTTGCCAGCCCACCTGTCCTGCTCGCCTGACTCCAGCTGGCAGTGCCCCCAGTGCCCCCGCGCGGCTGTTCAATCATCAGCAGGAAACGCCCCTTGCAGGCGGCGCCTGGACTGCGCTGCGCTGCTGTACGTGTCTGCGCTGCGCGCGCTGCCCCTGAGCGCGGCCAGGGCCCTCCCAAGCGGCAGCGCCCACAACGACACCGAGCTGCTGGAGGATTGGGGGAAATGCGGGAGGTCCCGCTGCGCCTCGCTGCTGCACGAGCTCAGCGCAGCGGGGCACCCCGATGGCAACCTGCTGCGCCAGCTGCTGCAGAGCGGCGGCGGCCTCCCGCTCGGGACGGCGGTCGCAGCGACGTTTGCGCAAGCGACGTCGGAGTCGCTGCAGGCGAGTGTTGGGGTTTGGCCCGGTGGTTGTGCGGCCGTGCAGGTGATCTGCGGGATTCTCGTAGCTGCAGTGCTCGTGCATTCTCAACCAACACCCCGCTGCATTGCCCTGCCCCCTTGTGCAGGTCTCTCTGCGCCAGCACACCAACCGCCGCTGCATGCCCGCGTTGGAGCTGCTTGTCGCGGCGCTGTGCCATAAGCCAGTCCCAGCAGCTGCCGCCGCGGTCATGGCCTGCGACTGCGAGCTGCTGCGCACGCTTTGCACGACTGGCAGGCAGGCGGCGGTGGCAGCAGAGGCCAATGCCGAGGTGGGACGCGCAGCTCTCAGTTGCATGTTCAAGTTGTTGAGTTTGCTGCTTCACAACAGCAACAGATAGAAGCAACAGGCTGCTGCAGTGAAGGGTACTGCCCCCCACACACACACACACACATGCTTGCTGTGCAGGCTCATGCCGTGTTGAGCCGGGTACTGGAAGCTCTGGAGGTGCTGGTCCCGCACGTGCCGGCCCTGGACCCCGGCCTGCAGCGGCAGCTTCTGGACAGGCCAAGTGACGCGCAAGCTATTGGCCGCCTGCTGCAAAGCGTGGAGGCTGCGCTGCCCGCCGAGCAGCAGCGCCAGCCACGCCAGCCCCTCAGCCCCAAAGCACAACAGGTGGCGCTGCGCTGCGCTCACGCCTTGGCAGAGCTGGGCTGCGCCAACCTGCGCTGTGCCAACTTGGCCGGGGATCCGGGGCCAGGGGGCGGCGGTGTGGCGGCTGCCACTTGGTGCGGTACTGCAGCGAGGAGTGCAGCCGGGCCGACTGGGCCGCGCACAAGGCGACGTGCCGGCTGCTGCAGCGGCAAGGCGGTCGCTGATGCTTCTGACCGCCTCTGTGCCCATACTATGCAGCCTGCTCCTCAGTGCGCTGCAGCAGCTTCTGTCCCTGCTACGCCCCGTACATGACCTGCCTGAAAGTAGATTGAGCTGAATGCATGGCGGCACGTGAAGATCCAACCCTGAACCTGAAGATCAGGTGCAGCGTGTGCTGTGAAAGCTGTGTTGCATCCGGCGCCGGCACCAGTGGGACTGGAGCAGGGAGGGAACGCGGGGGTGGCGAGGGCCGGGCATGCACCGCTGTAGGGCATGGGGTTGACATGGCAGCCGTGTTAGACTGCTGCAAGAGGCAGAAAGCAGGATCATGTTGCCTTGCAGGGCTGCGTGTGTCAGATTGCATGAGGGGCGGCAGCAAGGCGACTCCATAAGCAAGAGACGCAGCTTGCACGTCAGCACCCGTCTGCTGCCCACTCCACTGCCCCATCACACAGTCGTCACATGCTGCTGAAATCCAATCAGAAGGCGATGGGGCATCCGCCTGCAACTGCCTGCAGCTGCAGGCAGGCACGCTGCGGCACTGGCAGCTGCCAGCAGCTGCCAGCCGGCGGCACTATAAACGGACGCGCAGCGCTCGGCTGGTCACCACTCTCGCTCCTCGCTTCCTTCCACCGGATCTCCTAGCAATCCAAGGCCAGCAGCCAGCCGCAAGGCCCCCTGCCCACTCGCTCCCCCTATGTTCGCCATGAGGTCCCGCCCTGCCTGCTCCCTGCTGCTGGCCTGCCTGGTGCTGTTTGCTGGGTGCATTTCGGCTGACCCCATCGCCAGTGAGTCGGGGTTGGGGAGCAGCGGCGGCAGCGGTGGCAGTGCTGTGGTGACAGCTGGCAGACGGTCGGGGCTCTGACTGGGGATCAAGCCCTGTCCTGCATCATCCAAGTGAAGCTCGTTAACACCCTTCTTCACCACCCACCTTTGCAGCCCGCAAGCTGCTGGCCACTGCAGTGGCAACGGCCAACGCCAAGGCAGCCAACGGCGGCACCGCCGTGGCCAACTCCCAGGCCGCAGCCACGGGCCGCGGCACTGCCATTGCAAACAGCGACGCCGCCGCGGTGAGGGGCTGGGTGGCGGCACTGCCGGGCAGGCGGCAGGCTTGTGCATGACACATCTGTGCCACGCGAGTGTGCTTCGCTTGATTGGTGCCTCCCCTGCTCCTTCCTCCCCCGCAGATTGGCCGCGGATCCCTGGCAACCGCCAACGCCAACGCACAGGCCAGCGGCCACGGCACCGCCCAGGCCGACGCTCAGGCCATTGCCCGTGGCGGGAGCACCGCCATCGCCCAGGCCTCGGCCCAGGCCTTTGCCTCTGGCCAGGGCGCCGCGCTGGCTCAGGTTTGTGTGTGTGTGTGTGTATGATCCACCTCCAAAGCTTGTGTCACATCAGCTGCTTATCACCCAACCCTCTCTCCTTCGCCTGCAGGCCGCCGCAACCGCCTACGCCGCCGGCAACACTGGCGCCGCCGTCGCCCTGGCCCACGCAACCGCCACCGCCATCGGCAGCGGCGTAGCCACCGCTGATGCCCTTGCCACGGCCCTGGCCACCGGCGGCGGCTTTGCCTCCGCATTTGCGTCTGCGCTGGCGCAAGCCTTTGGCAGCAGCACCGCGCCTCTGTGCCAGGCCCTGGCCGCCGCTCAGGCCACCGCCGTGGCGCAGGGCAGCGCCGCGTTTGCGCAGGCAGCGGCGCAGGCCTTTGCTGCCTGCTTCTGAGGCGGCGGCGTGCTGGTGAACCCGTAATGCCTATCTGAAATGCTCTGAGGTGCAGCCCTTGTGGTGATTCCATGGAACTGTCCTGCCTTCCCACCCCCAAAGATTTCCTCCAGATTTCCTCATCCGCTGCTCTGCCTGATCTGTCCCGATCCGTCCCCTGATTATTCACCCTTCCACACCCTAGCGCAAACATACCACCCCTGTAAAGCCTCCCCCACCGGAACTGGTCGCTGTCACGACGCATAACAGTGCTGTGGGCGGGGACGGGGCGTAAACGGCGCCAGCAGCCGACAGCAAGTTCTTGGGCCAGAGATGGAGCATCAGGCGTTGAGCCTCGCAGCTGCGCCCTAAGCGGGCTTCCATGCCTGCCAGGTGATGCCATGACGAGCCTCCACCCTTGAGGCGTCCATGCCAGCGGGCTCACGCCGCATGCCTTGACATGTCTCAGGCAGGCACCTGGCTGGTGCGCTGAGCATCCTGAGCATCGTTGTCCCGTGCCGCCGCCTCCTCCTGCTGCTCGTGCTGGAGCTGCGCCGCCGCCCGCTCCGCCTCAACCAGCTGCTGCCACGCCGCCGCCTCCTCCTCCTGCAGCTGCCGCAGCGCGCCAGCAGGCGCGGCTCCTCCCGCTGCCGCCGCCGCCGGGCGGCGTCGTACCGCCGCCGCACCTCCTCCAGCTGCCAAAGCGCAGCGGGAGGTGCTCTTGTCAGATGCTAGCCCTGGGGTTTGAGCAGGGCTGCCACGCTTGTTGATAGAGCTCCACCGAGGAGGTGGTCCCTGGGCCAGCAGCCCGGCCCACCGTCAGGCTCACCTGCTGCCGCCCCTGCTCCGCCGCCGCGCGGCTGGCCAGCTCTCGCGCCGCCGCCAGCACCACTTGGTCGCCGGGGCCAGCGGCGGCACCCGCCCGGCGTGCATGGCGGCGGGGCCCAGGCCCAGGCCTGCGAGGTAGGCGCGGTTGGCGGCAATGCGCGCCTGGCGGGCCAGCTCCAAAGCGGTCAGCACCTGAGGGACTTAAAGCGAAAGGGGAGAGCGGGTCAGGGCCGGGGATTGAAGGCGGGAGGGAGGGAGGAGGAGCAAGGGTAGGAGCAAGGGCACAACGAGTGCCCAGCAGGCGAATGAAGGGAGGAAGGGCGCAGGGTTCCCATCGCGGGAGGTGGGGCAGTGGCAAGGGGAGAGGGCGGAAGTGAAGGGGAGGTGCCGGCGCGCCGCAGCTGCCGGCTGTCAGCCCCCCCCCCCCCTTGCCCCTCCCTGCCCCCTGCCCTCACCTGGCCGCTGCCCCCTCCTCGCTGTCCAGGCTGATGTTGCGCGGCGGCAGCCGGACCAGGTCCGCGAGCGTGGCGGGGCAGACCACCTGGGAGGCAGGCGGCAGCGGGTGCGGCAGCGCAGCCCTCGGCAGCGACTGCCTTGGCGGCTGACGCTCCTGCCCGCTGGCTGCCACTGTCCCGGCCTGAGCAGGGGCTGTGCAGCTGGGTGCAGCCTGCCCCCAAAGGGCGGCATCCGCCGGGAGCAGCCACTCCAGCGGGGGCGGTGGGGCGGGCGGCTGTACTCCAGGCAGGACCGGCCGCATCAGGCTGGTGGGCGGCGGCAGCCCCGCCCCATCAGCGGTGGGGCAGGGCACAGCAGCGAGCGCTGCACAGAGCGCCGGTGCAGCTGCCTCAGGGTCCGGCGCTGGGCGGGTGGGGCTGACAGAGGTGGCTGCCGCTTGCTCCGCCGCCTCCGCGCAAAAAGCAGCTGCTGAGACCCCTGGAAGCTCCCTGGCTGCTGAAGTGTGTGCGACAGGGCTGCTGCCGGCGCTGCTGCAAGCAAGGGCGTCAGAGTCGTATGGTTGGGCCGGCCGCCTCTCGCAGTGGACAGCCAGCGGAGTGCCCACCGCGGCGCCTGTCAACAGCGCTGCAGGAGGCTGCTCCTCTGCTGCTCTTCCGTCGGGCGTGCTGTGCTTGTGGTGCATGCGCGGCCCGTGCTCATGGCTCGCTGCGGCGCCGACGACGGAAAGGCCTGCCACGCCTGGCGCACGCGCGTCTTCAGCCTCTGGAGACTCCTCCACGGCCGCCTTGCCCTCCTGGCCCTCCTCGGCATCCGACCCCGCCCAGTCTATGCCCCCGCAGCGTAGTGGCCCCCAACCTGCTCGTTCTTGGACAGCGGCGTTTGGCAGCTGGTGAAGGGCGGCCTGCACGGCACACAGCGGCAGAGAGGTGGGCTCCCGGGAGAAGCAAGCAGGCATCTGAAAACGTTGTGCCTGAGCCAGCATTCGCTCCTGCCGCTGCTGCGTGTGAGCCTCCCCCTTCTTGCACCAATCCCTGCACGCACGCTCGCACCTCAGCATGGCGCAGTGCCATTCGGTGTTGTCGTCAATGCGCTGCGCCGCCTGGAAGTCGACAATGCGCCACTTGCCGCAGGTGGTGCACTGCGCCCAGTGATCCCGGTGATTCTGGGCGGTGTAGGCGCGCAGGCGGTCCAGCAGGCGGTAGAACTCGTCGCTCTGCGGTGGAGGCGTGCATTGTTGTGTGTTTCGTGTTTGAGGGGCGGCGCTGGTGGCGCAGGGGAGGGTAGGAAGTATGGGTGATGGTGGCTCTGGGCGAGTGGGCGGTTGCGAGTAGGTGGGTAGGGTTGCGGGGGGTGGGCGTGGGCACACAAGAGCAGATAGTATCTCAGCGCCACGACACACAGCAGGGGGAGCACCAGGCCGTGTCCCGTCCGCCTTCAGCGGCCACCAGCGCACACCCACCTCCACCATCGCACGATCCACGGGTATGTTGGGCTCCCCCATGGGCTCAAAGGCATCGAAGAAGCGGGTGTAGTAGCCCCTGGGGGTGGGGGTGAGGGGGAGCAGAGGCTGTTTGGATAACAATGTGAGCCAAACTGGGTTTTGCGCTGGTGTGGTTGTGGAGGTTGTGGGCGGTTGGGGGGTTAGGGGGCCCGCAAAGGGCCGACGGGCTGCCCAGGCCGCTGAATCTGGCTTGCCAGGCCCCCATGCTGGCCGCACCTGACGTCAGTCTTAGCGATGCAAAACACGGCAATGCCAAACCCTGGGGGCAGGGTCGGGGCAGCGGGTTTGCTCTCAGACACAAAGCCACTGGTCTGCCAGGCAAGCACCGTTAACTGGTGCGCAGCCACACACAGGCACACATGCCCGCATGCCCGCAAACCCACCGATGGGCGTCTTGTCGTAGTCCTTGAAGCGCGCGGACAGGCGGCGCAGCAGCACGCGGGGGTAAGGGCGCAGGCGCTGGAAGTAGCCGGTGTCGGTGGAGTTGCGGCACACCAGCACGCAGCACGGCACCGCCCGTTCTCTACCTCGTCGATGGCTGGGGTGGGGGGGGACGGGGGAGGGGACCATGAACGGGAAGGGGGTGCCGGAGAAACTCGGTGCAAAGAACGCTTAGCAGCCATGCAGCTCAGTGCACCCCCGCTTCCATACCCTGGTTGGCCAGGGTCCCACGCATCGCCCGCCAGCAAGGCAGGCGAAAGCCTGGACCCGCCCCGCGCACGCTGCGCCGCCCGCCAGCGCCCGCGCCCACCTCTGTTGACAAATCGCCACTGCACCTGCGCTCGGTAGTCTGGGTTAAGCAGCACGTGGTGCCCCGCCCAGCTGTTGCTCAGCTTCAGCCCGTTGTCCTGGGGAGCGAGGGGTGCAGGGGCACGGTTGCCGCTGCACACACACAAGCTGTGCGCCATGTACATGGCGCTGCTGCACAGACGCCCTCTTCAGCCGCCGCGCTGACCTCGTGGCTCTCTTCCCAACTACCCATCCGCCACGTTCGTCCCGGTGCTGTCCCTATGCACCTGCTGGCTGCATGGTCCGCTGCACTCATTGCCTCCTCCCCCTCCTTCCCCCGCCCAACCTGCTTGTCGTACAGCGCCTCCGCCGGTATGTTGGGCGCCAGCTTGGAGTTGGTGCAGGGGTCCAGCAGCCCCGCGATGTACGGCTGCCGCGCAGTCGGGCGCTCCAGCTGGAAGACGCGGAAGGCGGCGGCCTCCACGATCCAGTCGGGGTCAGGCCCATGCGCTCCGCCTCGGCGGGGGCCCCCTCCCCGCCCTCGCCCTCCCCGCGCGCCGCACCCACCTGCGCAGGGCCGCAGCGTGCCGGTTTAACGTGCATGGCCACCCAAGTGCGCCGGGAACGCGAGGTTGTGGCATGCAGGGTGCAGCGGCGGTGCAGGGGTGACAGCCGCAGGCCCCCCGTTCCCCCAAACGTCCCCTCCCCCGCCCTCCCACACACAAATGCAAACACGCACACCTCCTGATCCTCCCCGCAGCAGGGGCAGGCCCAGGCTCCCCCGGCAGCTCTGCGGCGCTGATGGCGGGGTGGTGCAGGCAGAGCGGGTGGAAGAGGCGGTCGCAGCAGATGCACTGCAGGTCGGCGCCCAGCTCGCGGCACCTGCACCAGGGGGGTCCGGGGGGGGTAGCGTACATCCAGCTGTGGGGTTTGGCATGCCGACAGCGGGCGGTGGTGTCCAGGCCAGCCAGTGCCAGTGCTCAGTCGCCCATCTCAGCGGGGGGCCTGCCCCCTCTCCCCCCACGTGCTCACAGGTAGCAGTTGTCGGGGCCTGCCGTGCCTGCAGGTACGCCTCATACAGCTGCACCATGCGCCGCCGCTCGGCCTCGGGGTCTGCGGCAGGGGAGTGCGGCAGCCGGCAAACGAGGTGGTGGGGTCTTGTTGCGGGGCGTAAGGGCTGCTGCTGCTGCTCCGTGGACCCACTGGGCGCAAAAAGAGCGTCGCTAGAGGACGCTGGGCATCAAGCTGCGGGCAGCCATGCTGGCCCACCCCCAACCCCTCACCCTCGTGGGCCGCCTCCATCTCGCTCAGCGCCAGCTCCAGCAGGCGCATCCTGCGGGGGGGGCCAGCGTGCCACTTTGATCCAGTGGTTGCGACGGATCGGAGGTGCAACCCCACCAAAGCTGCTCCAACCACACCCAGGCCGTCCAGCCACCAGTGCACCCCGCCAAGCACGGCCCGTCCACGCAGGCATGGCGCTCGGGAGACAGGCGGGCACGCCGCTCGGCCTCACTGGTGCTGCTGGCGCCCGGCGGCTCGCAGCTGGCGCAGGTGCTCTCCCTCGTCGGGGGGGCAGCTCGCACTCCTCCTCCCGCACCCACATGCAGCTGTGCTGGCCGTAGTAGCGCACAAGCAGCAGGCCTGGCGGGGCGGGAGGGGGTGGAGGGGCAATCAAGTGACGATCGATCCTTTTGGATTTGGATGGAAACAGCAAGGGCCCTTTCCACAGAAAATGCCTTCAAGTTCAATGCTTTTTCAAGCCCTGGGGCACGAGCTGAAGGCGCGCAGTGCGGCGCAGAGCCTCACCCGGGCGGTGCGACAGCAGCAGCTCGCCCCAGTCGCGGCGCTTGCACAGCGCGAAGGCCCAGGCCAGCCCCGGCCACAGCCCGCTGCCCGGCACCCGCACCCAGAGGCGGGTGCCGGGCGGGAAGCGGCCGCTGGGCGGCGCCTCGCGCAGCAGGCGCAGCCGCTCGGCCAGGGGCGGGCCGTGCAGGGGGCGTCGGCGGCGCGCCGCGCCTTCTTGGGCGCCCGCTCCCTGTCCAGGGCCGCCCAGCGCGGAATGGAGTAATCGACCCCGGCCGCACGCTCCCACTCCTCCTCCTTGCTGCGGGCTGCCACCTCGCGCGGCGCGCGCCGGGCTGCGGGAATCACCTCGCGCAGCCTTTGAGAGCTTTGTGGAGCGGTCAAACCACAGCGTGGCGCGCTGGCCATACTGTAAGTGTTCAACCAAATGGGTGCTGCGTATTGCTGGACAGCAATGGGTGCCCATGCCCGCCGCCCCTGCTCACCCGGCTTCTTGGCCAGCGCGTACGGTGCCACCTGCTCCGCAGGCAGGCTCACTTTCAGTTTGCGGGTGCGGCTGTTGGGCTCAAAGAAGTCCGTCATCTGCACCACCGCCATTGTGAAGCCGCCTGGCACGGCAGGAGGCTCCACTCGTATCACCACACCCTGCAGACAGCAGCAAAATCGCGGTGTGCAACAGCCGCTGCTGCGAGGGCGACCGCGGCGACGGCGGCGGGGCCGGCAGCAGGACCGGGTACCGTCCCTTGCGTGTCGAGGGGCGTGCAAGCACGATGGATTGCTCCAATCCACCATTGCTGCTCACATGATGCTTGCCCGGGCACTTGTATGCTTCCGGGAGAAGGTCGCCATTCAGAAGCACCTCGCGTCGATTCAACCCTTTTCCTTTCATCTCATCGACATGTATAGTCCTATATACACGAATCAACGCTGGTGTCTGCTGCGATGGTGGTGAAGGGCGCAGGGTAAACCCTAGCTAGCGCTGCTCTTTGTCAAAGCTCCACGCGCTCTTAGCACATAGGGTTCACTGTGGAAGCCCTCAAAATGGCGGCAATGCTTGTTCCGCCCGTCAGCGGTTCTGAAGGCACGCTGCCACCATCACCGCCATCCTCGTCACTGCGCTGCCAGTGGGAGCTGGTGTCGCCGCCAGTGGGAGCTGCCGCCTTGTTGCACAGAGGCAGGGCGATGGGCAAGGCATAAGGCAGGGTGCAAGGTCAATTGAAAATCGCAGCGTTGAAAACTGGTGACGTCAATGCGCTTGAAGCAGTGCGGGATCAATCGCCAGGCCTGGCACGGGGTGTGGCCAACAGCGCCCGGTAAAGAAAAGCGGGCGCTGGGCTCAAAACTTTGCTGCGCTCAGCCAGCCAGCGCGGCCTCTGGCTCGGTCTGCGCGCCTGCCGGGCGCGACGCGCCGCTCGACGGTGCACTTGAGGCCATTGGCGGTGTGGATGGTAGCCCCAGTGGCCATGCCCACCTGCAGGGCAGGGCACCACAGCAGCGGCAACAGAGCGGTGAGCGGCACGGCCGGGGTGCCTCATGTGTGGCGCCCAGCGCCCAGCGAGCAGCCGGCACAAGGCACAAGGCAGGCAACACAGCTGCATCGCTGCCGGGCAGCCGCCCTGTGGGGCGCGTGCTCAGTGCTCGGCTGCAAAGGCGCCCAGACCCCTCGGAAGCAGCACTCCTTCCTGGCAGGCGGCCACCCGTCCAGCTGGCCCGGCAGTTGAGAGCTGCCACTACAACCCAGCCATCTTTGCTTCTTCTATCGTCATCCCCCACTGCCCAAACGTAGCCCTCCCACCCCCACTCCCCACATACTCCTTCCTCACTCACCGCCTGCGGGTCCACCAGCCGGAAGCGGAAGCGGCGCAGCAGCATGACCAGCGCCACGCACGCCTCTGTGATGGCAAACTGGTCGCCGATGCACTTGCGGGCGCCGCCGCCTGCAGGCCAGGGTCAAGGGCCCGGGGTTGCCGGCGCTGCCGGTTGCAAGCGGCCCACGCTCGCGTGTGGCGGCGAGCGGGCATCCTGCGCAGTTCAGCAAGGCAGCGGGCAGCTGCGGCAGCATGCAGCACAGGGTCCCCAGTGCAGCGCACCAAAGGGCAGGAAGGCGAAGTCGGAGGAGACCTCGTTGGGATACAGGGAGGAGCCCTCGCCGCCGGGGTGTACCCCGCCCACGCGCCCCCAAACGCCGGGTTCTCAAATCGCTCTGCAGGGCGGCAGGACCGTCACAGCACAAGGCACGCTGAGGGGTAGAGCTGGGCAGCGGCGGGGAGCGCTGCGCACTGGGAGCGGAGCGTGCACAGCGAGCAAGAAAGGGGAACGGCGGCGCGCAACGGCTGCGAGGGGCGCATGCCGCACCAGTGAAGCGCTCTGGCCGGAAGGCGTCCGGGTCCTTCCACAGATGCGGCGACCTGCGGCACCGCCAAATGAAGAATGCACCTGAAAGCTGAGGAGGAACTGTAGGGGTGTTGCCGGCTGGCAGGCGGCGGGGGACGAGCAGCGGCGGGGGCGGGCAGGCAGCACTCACGGGCCCCCTCCCCCTACTCCCCTCCTCCTGTCCCAACACCAAGGAGCGCATCCCTCGCAAGCGCGTTGCCGCCCACCTGTGCAGGTTCCACAGCGAGATGAAGAGGTCGGCCCCCTTGCCGATGGGGTAGCCGCCCGGGTCGCCGTTGAGGCCGGGGGCAGGACGTCGTCGCCAAGCGCCCTGCAGGGCGGCGGCAGGACAGGTTGTGCCAGGTCGGCGGTCTGTTTGTGTCTGGCCAGCAGGAGGCCAACAGCGGCGGGAGGCATGCGCTGTGAGCCGACGGCCCGCGGGCGGCTGAGCAGCGCAGCGTGCGCAGCGGGGCGGGCGCCTGCCTGCGGATGAGGATGGGCGGCTGCGGGTACAGC
Source organism: Chlorella sorokiniana (assembly GCA_025917655.1). Taxonomy (NCBI): domain Eukaryota; kingdom Viridiplantae; phylum Chlorophyta; class Trebouxiophyceae; order Chlorellales; family Chlorellaceae; genus Chlorella; species Chlorella sorokiniana. The sequence goes on from CP084610.1 coordinate 1,051,036, forward strand.
CGCATGCTCTCCGCGACGGTCATGCGCAGGTACGGCAGCCTGGCAAAGTCCTCCCAGGCTGCAAGGAGGGGTGGGGGGCAGGGGAGGGCTGAGGTAGGGCGTGTAGCAGCAGCCAGGTGTGGCAGCAGCAGCTGGCGCAGCGACGCGGGCGGTGGGTGCACCAAGCGGCTTTTGTGTGGCCGGCATTTGCACAGAGCCTGCCGCCCCCCTCACACACACACCACCCAGGAGAGCCACCCACCGGGCACGCGGTCGCCCACCACGGCATCGATCTCCGCCAGCACCCGCCCCTCCACCCGCTCGTCCTGCATGAGGCAGAAGAGGGTCCAGGTGCAGACGGCGGCGGTGGTCTCGTGCCCCGCGATCAGCATGGTCATCAGGTCGTCCCGCATCTGCTTGGCCTCCAGGTCAGCGTCCCGCATGTCCACCAGGAAGCGCAGCAGGGACGCGTCCAGGACCTGGCGCGTGTGGGTGGGTGGGTGGATGGGGGTGTGTGGGGTGGGGGCGGGGGTGGGTGGGTAAGTTAGTCGTGTGCGCGCGCGTGTGTGTGTGTGTGTGTGGGTGGGGATAGATAATGTGTGTGGAGGGCGGAGGGGTTTGTAGGGTGTGCATGGCTTCGTCAGGAGCAGCTGTGCAGCCGCGCCTCCCCGCGCATGCACACCGGGAGGCGCGGCTGCACAGCTGCTCCTGACGGAAGGAAGCGCTTCCTGGCGCCGCCGCCCAGCCCCAGCCCACCTACAGAAGCAACGGCCCCCCACCCGCAGGCGTAGCAGCCCACCGCCCTGCGGCGCCCACCTTGCTGTAGTCGCGGGCCTGCAGCGCCTCGATATCATCCACCTGCCGCGTGTTCTTGGCCTGGGAGAAGGGCGGGGGCGGGGGGGGCGCAAAGGTGGGAAGGAAGGGGAGGGGGTTGTACTCGGGAGGCCGTGCAGCTGGGTGCAGCACTCCTCTGCTGGCCGCTGCACCCTGAGCAGCTGTCCCAGAGCCGCCCCCACCTGCTCAATCAGCTCGTTCAGGCATTCGTTGATGACGGCGAGGTCCTCATTGAACTTGCGCTGGCGGGGCACTGCCAGGCAGGGACGCGGGCAGCAAGCAGGCCACGCTCAGCTTTGGTCACGCTGGGGCGCTGCTGGCGATACTTGCGGGGGCAGGGCGTGGCTTCGTGCACCACCCCTGACAGAATTGGCCACCTTGTCCCCTGTCCCGCTTGCACATCGCTCCCCCAACCCATACGCCAGCACCCACCCAACATACCCTGCCCGGCTGCCGCTGCTGCTCAATCTGCTGTTCTCCCTCTCCGCTCGCCCCCTGGAAACACCCACCCAGGTACTTGGCCAGCGGCAGGTTCCAGTAAGGGATGTAGAAGGTGGAGCGGTGCTCCGCCTCCTTCAGCACGCCGTACACAGCCTGCAGGGGGCGGGCGGCGGCGCGCGCCGGTGAGGGCAAGCAAGTGTAGCAGCATTGGGGGGGGCGGCCGGCCCCCATCCCAGCCGCCGGCAATGGTAGGGACAGCAGCCAGGCAGTGCACTACTCTGTCCCGCCCCTGCGCCCCCACATTCCTTAGTGCCACCCACGGTGCCACCTCACACCCCATGCCCAGCACTGGGACTCATCCCCTCCACACCCCTCTCCCCAGAAAACAGCCCAACAAACAGCCCAGCAGCTGCCCCGCAGCTCGCCTTGATGACGGGCGACTCGCGAGTGATGGAGCCAAAGTCGTAGTTGAACACGCCCAGGCCGATGATGTCCAGCCCCAGGTTGAGGAACTCGGTCTCCATGTCCAGCTGGGCGGCGCCCCCGGTCGCCGCCTCCAGCTTGGCCACCGTCTGCTGCGTGCACCGCCCAAACATTGCCACGCACGCATCCAGGTAGGCTTTGTGGAAGCCTGCCAGCGGGGGGGCGCGTGCAAAGTTAGCATGCAGATTTCATAGAAAGCAGACAAAGTCAAGCAGAGGAGAACATTCTGGAGAAGCAAGCCGAGGGGGAGGCACGCGGAACACGCTCCTGCAGGGCTGGGGCCAGGTGCCCGTGCATGCGCGCGCCCCGCGGCGGGGCACATGCAGGCGCAGGCCGGCGCAGGGTGGCGGCGCCTCACCAGGAACAATGGCGCGACGCCGCACTTTCCAGGTCTCAAGGTCGGCTGGGATCAGGCCCTTGCCCATGATGGGCTCCAGGATCTCAGCCAGCACCCCCTTGTCGTAGTTGGTGTGGTTCTCCTGCAGGGGCGTGACAGGAAGTCGGGGCTGGTTGGGACGGGGGAGGTGGACGGGCGGAGGCGCTGCGGAAAGCACAGCTCAGGCTGATGCCTGAAATGGCGTGCCTGCCCCTGCTCTGGCAGCCCCGAGGCAGCCCTGCTCCGGCCTGCAAGGCCTGCCCAACGATGCACCCAAATCACCGCAGCGCACCTTGAGCAGGTGGCGCACCACCGTCGGGTCGGACACCACTATGAAGGCCTTGGGCCCAAACTCCAGCTTGAACACGCCGCCGCTCTCGATGAACCTGCAGGCGGAAGGCGGGAGGGGGTCCGGTTACGGTCGGGGGCGCACAGCAGGTTCGCACGCCGGGTGCGTGCTCCTCCTGCGCACACTCCCCCTGCAGCTCCCGCCCACCCAGCGGCATCCCCCCTCTCACCACTTGTACAGCGCCTTGAACAGCGGCTCGTCCCCCGCCAGGTCACTCAGCTCCCCCTGGGCCACAGGGATGTTCTTTCCACCCACGTCCGGCTGGAAGTAGCCCTGCGCAGGCGGCAGGCGGGCGGACATGGACGGGGGCTGAGCTGGAGGCGGAGACGTGCCTCGCGGTGCGCAGGCTGCGGCCTCGCGGCCCCGATGGTGCCAGCCAGGCGCGCTGCTCCCTCTCGGAAACTTGGGTCCAGATTTTCAACAAGGACAGCGGTACAGCCGAGCAGCCCCACCTGGGACACGTCTGTGAGGAGGCGGCTGAGGCCGTCGGCCAGGTTGCCCTTGCCCTTGATGTACGCATACACGAGCGCAGCCACGCTCGGGGAGAAGAAGATGGCCAGCCCAACCAGCGTCTCAGCAGACACCATGGCGTGCGTTACCACCGCCCTACGCTGCTGCTGCTGCTGCGGCTGCTGCTGCCGCCGCGGCTGCTGCGGGCGGGCGCTGCCGGCACGGCGGCGCCGGTCGCCGCCGCCCCAGCGGCGCCACAATGGGGCTGCGGCTTGCTATCGTGGAGCGACATCCAGGTCCTGTTACGGCGTGTGCGCCGCTTAAGGCTTGCATTGCTGACAATAAACTAAAAGGGCCGGTCGGAAGTCAGCAGCGCAGGTGCATTGAGCCAGGGCGGCTGCCAAACCGGAGATGCTGTAATTAGGAATGCGATGGGAGGCGCTCGACCGTGAGCTGCGCGACCAATCATGGTGTACCTTCATGGTATTGCAGGGCTCCCCTCTGCCGCCGGCAGCCAAAGGCTTCCTTGCTTGGCTGCAAGCTGGTAGAAACAGCTTCCAATCACATGTATACCGGTTTCAAGAGGATTGGGTTTGTGTGTCAAGCGAAAAACACAGCAAGCAATTGGGAGAGCAGGGTTTCCAGAGCAGCTCGGGGAAGAGGACCGCAGCGAATGTGTGCGGTGGGTTTGTCATGGGCAACTGATCGGTCAGAGTCGGTCAAAAAGGCTGAGAGTGAGTCAAACAGGTAATTTAGTTGTGTCTAGGCAGCAGCCTACAGGAAATCGATAAAAGGAGGTAACCAGCGGCCAGCAGGCGGCTGCAGTTCGTGGAAAATTGGGCGGGTGTTGTTCCTGAGCGGCGGGCAGGAAGATGGGCAAAGGAAGGGCACCAGTCAACTCCTGAAGCACGGCCAATTCCTGTACGATTAGAAGTGCAATAGGCGAAACTCGCAGTTGTTCATCGAGCTGGGCCTCGAGCCACGGCAAACCTCCTCGAACGAGCGCCAGTACACGCTGTGCCCCACGGCCACTATGGTGTGTTCTGGCCGCTCTTGGAGCCAGCGACGGAACGCGCCGATGCGCGCCTTCAAGTAAGGGAGGGGAGTAGGGGGGCAGCAAGCGCGTCAGCCTGAGGGACTCCACAGGATGCAGAGGGGATGCACCCGCCCGCGGCGGCCTCCTCCTCTGACACCCCCACCCGGTCCACACTCACAACGACGTTGTCGTGCCTCTCCCTGCTGCCGAAGCACTTGGTCAGAGCACAGTTCGGCTTGGAAGGCGGGCAGTGCCACCACATCTCGGGCAGCAGCGCCAGCTGCGCGTCCAGCTGCGGGTACCGCTTGCGCAGCTCGCTGGCTGGGTGCCCGACATCGCCACACGTCGAGAGCTGCAGCAGCCAAACAAGGGGATCTTTCAGAATGCAGCAGCGGCGTGGACAACACCTACACCATGCGTCTCGATTGCTGCAAAAGGGCGCAGCACGGCACCAACAGGCAGCACACCATCCCACCATTTCGCTGATGCTCGGCAGCACCATAACGTTGGGAGGCACGTGGCCCCTGCTGTCTGCCCCGTTTCCTGCACTGTTTTCCAAGCCTCCGCAGCTGGCGTTGCTGTCCTTGCCCAGCAAGTGCGCAGCAGGGCATGCCAGCAGCAGCGTCTGCAGTGCGCGCTGCAACGGCGACGCCACCCACAGCGTGTCCGGGGGCAGTTTCAGCGCTGCCAGCTTCTTGCGCAGCGCCAGAGCCTGCTGCTTGCCACGGTCGGTGAGGGCTGCGTCAAAGATGAGGGGGTCTGCCCAGCTGGAGCCGCGCGCATGCACGGCGGCATTGTACGTGGACTCCCCGTGCCGCACGATGTACAGCTTCTTCAGGCTGCTCCGCGGCGGAAAAAAGCGGGAACATCTTCTGCCCTGCGGCGAGGACACGAGGCAGGGCAGGGAGAGCTCTCACTTTACTCCCTGCAGGGGCCAGTGCACAGCGGCATGCGGGACGCGGATGCTCAGGGGCAATGCGCACCTGAAGGTCCCGCGCAATCGTGCTGGCCGCGTTCACTGGATGCCAGCGCTGGCGTGGTCTTCTGACCAGCGGTGGAGATGCCAGATGCTCGTCGTACCGAGTCATGTTGCTGCTGCTGCTGCGGCGGCGGCGGCTCCTCCTGCTGCGTCAGCAGCTGGCTGCCGGGCCACTCCTCCTCGTCGTCACCTGCTGCTTCTGCCGCAGCTCGCCCTTCAACAGCCTGAGGCGGCGGCTGCAGGTTGAACTGGCTGCTGGGCGCCAGCAGCTGGGTCTGCGTGTCGTGTGGGCTGGTGTCGTGCGCTGGTGGGTGGGCATCCTCTGGACCCACACCCGGGCCGGGGGCGCTGGCTGAGGAAGGTGGGCTCGTAGGTGAGCTGCGAGAAGATCTGGAAGCCGTCATCGTCCTCCTCCTCCCCCTGCTGCGAGGCAGCGGGGGACTGCTGCTGCTCCTGCTGCCCCCCTCGCTGCCCCATGCCTCTGGCTGCTGCAGGCGGTCGTCCGGGCCTGCCTCTCCAAACCCCGCAGGCGTCTCCAGTGCCTGCTGGGTTGCAAAGCGATGCTGCAGGCTGCGCAGCAGCACGGTTTGCAGCTTGGCCCCAGCAGCGGTGGGCACCGTGAAGTCGGCGGGCGGGGCCATGGCGGCGAACCCAAGGGCGGGGGTCTGGCTGGGCAGCTGCTCCTCTGGCTCTTCGCTGCTGTCCCGGCCAGGATCCTGCGCAGTCAATCAAGGAATCTGTGACAAACTGCACCAGAAGGAGCCACACTAATTTCAATGGATTCTCAGGCCTGCACCTCACCGGCAGCGGGGGCCGCGGCTGCAGGAACTGCTTGATGCCATAGCTCTTGTGCCGCTTGGCGTCTCTGTCTTCCGCTGCCCCTCTTCTTCCAGAGAGGCGGCTCTTCTTGCCGGTGCTTTTCCCAGCCATAGCGCGCAGCTGACCGACTGCCGTTGGCTGTTTGCGGCAGGTGGCAACTGCGACAAGGGGCACCCGACCACTACCGCATGAGTCCCACGCTGATCACAGAGATGCTAGTTTCACGCGGGGCTTGAGCTCAGGCGCCCAACTCGTCCGGCAACCGGCGTGCAGTGACAACTTGGCGCGCTTACAACGTGCGCAACTAAATCAATAGGTTCCAGATAGGTCTTCTAGCGAACAGGGCCACCCAAGTGCTGGAACCCTCACCCTGCTGTCGTGCTGTGCCGACTCGCAGGTGCGAAATGAAATTCAACACGACGCCAGCGTGGTCTATGATCGCTTTGAACGCGGTAGCACACGTGCATAGAACTTTCGCGATGGACCAGGAGGTCTTGAGGGCCAGCCAGGCGCAGACAGACGCAGTAGGCGGTGGCAGCATACAGCCAGGGCAAGCCCTGTGCTCTGTCCTCGCCCCTCCGCCTCCCGAGCACCTCAATCATCTGCAGCAGCGAGCATGCGGCCGTTCAGATGGCCAGCTTTCACCCGCAGCAGGCGAAGTTGAGCAGCTAGGCGGCGTCGACGTCGCAACTGAGGGCCCCCACAGCCAGGCTGCTGAGGACGAGGAGTTTGATTCCGAGCTTGCCATCTGGTTGTTTGGCAAACTACAGCGGCTGCAGCCGGGGGCAGAGCTTACTGCCGACAGCGTTAGGGTGCTGGGTCGCTTGCTGGACCAGATCACCGAGCGGGTGCTGGAAGAGGCGCAGCGGGCCAGCGCTGGCGGGCCCCAGAATCTTGCAGCAACAGCAGAAGCAGCAGAAGCACTGTCTGATTGTACGAGGGTTGCAGCGCCGGCAGCAAGTGGACACATGCAACATCAGCAGGAGCAGCGAAGCACCGTGACGGCTGTGAGGCTGCAGGCTTTGACCAGCCTGGACATACACAAGGTGAGCTGCCTTTGATGCCCTCTTGTGCAGCCTGCAGTTCAGGCGTAGCAGTGAAATGTGTCACCTCGGGACACAAGACTGCTACCGACTTACCAAGACCGGCTGTGCGGACGCACCACTCCATGCAGGCCCTCAAGCGCGTCCTGCCCGAGCCTGCTGGCAGCCACTCGCACCTCCTCAAGCAAGCTTGGCACCTTGACAAGCAGTCCCTCAAGGGCATCAAGCGCCAGAAGCAGGCGGCGGCAAGCGCAACAGAGGACAGCGCCGCCGGCTGCGGCACTGGCAGCAAGGAGAACGAGCAGAAGCAGCAGGCGGCAGCACCAGCACGGCTGTGAAACTCGTGATCTACGGGTAGACAGCACTTGCAGGTATCAGTGCAAATGCAGTGCACCTCAAACATGCGGACAAGCGGAGATGTGTGAAAACCGCAGGCGCAAGGCAGCGCTAGCGCATGGAGTGCCACCGCAAGCTGCGCGTGCGGTGCAGCGCCGCCTCCACCGCCGCCTCCACGTCAGCAACCACCACCTGCGCAGCAGCCCAGCAGGGTGGTGGCACGCATAACTGGGTGCAGGGGACGCCTGTGCGGGAGCCTGCTGGAGGCGAAGGCACTGCATCATGCGCAGCGTGGCTTGCCTGCGCGGGGTCCGTGCTGCAGTTGGCCCGTGCCACCCCGTCTCCGTCACCAGAACCGACACCCAGGGCGACCCTGCCGCGTTGGCGCCCCGCACATCCGCGGCCGGGTTGTCCCCGACAGCGTAGACGGCGGAGAAGGGCGGAGGCTGCTGCCCAGCGCCGTCGCCAGCGGCTGCTTGGGAGTCGTCTGCTGCTGCGGCTGCTGGTGTGGGCAGCTCCAGCCCCAGGGTGTGAGCCTGCTGCACCAGCAGCCGCTCCACCAGGCCGTACGGCTCAGGGTGGGGCTTGCCGAAGAACCGCGCGCGCAGCGCTCCCCAGCCACCTGCAGCCAAAGACGGGGCAGAGAGCAGCAAGGGGTGAAGGGGTCGCAGCGGCACCCCATCCCATGCGGTCGGTACCGGCAGGGAAGGGCTGCCCTGCCGTGTGCGTGGCAACCTGCGCTGCCGGCCTCAGCGGTGTCAGCGCTGCGGCGGCGTACCTGTTCGTACAAGGCCTGCAAGCATGCCGCAAAGGCGCCCTGGCCAAAGCGTGGCGCTGGCCACTCGTTCTTCCACAGCATGTCGGGGTTGGAGAAGTAGAGGTCCACCGGCGGCGCGTCGGCGCGCGGCGGGTGGCCGGGCATGCCGCGCGACACCAGCACATCCACCATCAGCTGCAGGTCCCTGCGCCAGGGGGCGGGAGAGCTTGGGCCTGGTTGTGGTCAAACGGCACCAAAACTTTCTGCTGTCGTGGGTGAAGAGGCGGGTTACATGACGTGTGGGGGTGCCCAGAACCCACAGGCAGCTCAGGGCAGGTCACTGCGGGACCGGCAGGCCGGGCAGCAGGGCTCACCGATACCAGTCTGAAGGGTCGGTGAAAACCATGATGGCCCTGCACGGGGGGAGCAGGCATGCCCCGGGTGGGAGCCACACACTCACAGTCGCAGCCCAGCCAACTGAGCCCTGCGCTGCCTGCCAGACCAAGGGCTGAAAAGCAGAACCAGGCGGCCATGGGATCAGCCCGCCAGCCGCCGCACGCCCTCCAGCCTGGACCACGTCGCTGTGGTGCAGCGGCGCAGACGCAGCGCGGCTGGAGAGCACCTCAGCACCTGATGGGATGCTCCTCCGAGCCGTACTTGAGCTCTTTTGTGTAGGCAGGCAGGTCCTTCCCGGGAAAATGTCCCTGGTCCTCGCTGCGCGTAAGGGGCACAGCCGGCTGCACAGTCGGCGCGGCTGCCAGCACCATGCAGTGCTGCGCTTTAACTGCCAGCACTGGGGCTTCGTAACACATTCGCATGGCAGCAGGAGCCAAGGGCCGGGGAGCGGCACAAGCGGCGCAGGGAGGCAGGCCGCTCACTGGAAAGGTACTGCAGCGGGTATGGCACGGGCCAGCTGGCGGGGGGTTACCACGTGGCGGTAGCCGTAGTGATGCGCTACGTCCAGCACCTGCAGAGACCAGGGTGCGCTGTGTTGCATGGCAGCGGGCTGCGTTGGGCACCTGCATCCCCTCAACGCCGCAGCAAGAGGCGCACACATGACTCACTGCTTGCACCACTTCAAGTCCTTGCACGCAGCAGTGACCCACGGCCTCATCACCAAGCTGAGGTCACCCCCGCCGCAAGCACAGGCGCACAAGAAAACACAGCACACCAGAAAGTAGCTCATCCCATACAACCCCACCTGGCCCCGCCCCGCCACCAGCACCGGCTCGTCGGCGTACCGCGCTGCCAGTGAGCGGAACGGCGTGTGGGAGAGCACCACCTGCGCTGGCAGAGGGGCGAAAGGGCGGTGCCAGGCAGGCTGTAGAGGCACGCCAGAACAGCAGCCGCAGCACCCGAGAACAAGAAACAGAGCAGGCGGCAGGGCGACGACCAGCAGCTCCTGCAGCAGCGGCTGCACCTGCGACTCCCGCACATGCACGCCCAGCCACTCGCTCAGCTGGTGCGCCTTGTACCGCTCCGTGACGCCGCCGCCGTTGGTCAGGAAGGCCAGCGGGTACAGCGGCCGCTGGCCGTCGGGGAGTACAGCCGGGCCAGCGCGCTGCGGATATGCAGTCAAGCTGTGAGAAAGTTCCAGGGCCACGGCTGGTATCAGAGGCAGAGGCATGCAATAGTGCGAGTGGGCTGCAACCGCTGCGCGCATGGCCTCACCGCTGGGCCTGGGGCAGCGTTTCGCGGCCCTGAACCAGCACCCCGTCGATGTCAAAGACTGTGTAGGGAGCAGCAGGGCATGGTTGAGCTCCATCGAAGAAGACCTGTGTAAAACGCAGCAGGCAACGCTGAGCATACCAAAGGCAGGCGGGGCTTGAGCTAGTGCGGAGAAGTGGCGGCTCGCAGCTGTGCCACATCTGGGCGCGCTGCCGCCGACGAAATTGTATGCCGCTTGTGCTGCCGCTGCTTGCGCCAATCGAAGCACGTCCTGCAATGAATGAGGGTATTAGTGTGAGGGTGTTCGGGCCTGTGTGGCAGGGTTTCGGGCAGTGGACAGTGTGGCGGACCATGGCAGTTATGCTTAGCACCTGCCGTCTCATCTTTATACACGAATTCTTAAATCAGCACCGATCATGCAGTTTGTTGCACTCCTTTCGTATGTCATCTGTACGGCAGACGTCACTGCACGCCCGAGCCGCGTTCCCCGCGGGGCTGCTGGTGTTTGCTGTTCAAGCACGCTTGCTCAATTCATTTCAGCGCGACAGCAGCACCGAATACCTCCTCGCGTGTCCAGAGGAGTTCTAGAGCCCGATCGTGGGCCTCCAGGCTGCCCTTCCAAAGTCATATTTGGAAAGCCTACTTCTCACTGGCAGCGAGCATCCGCTGGATTATCGGGGCGCTGCACCCAAATGAGTTCCGGCCCTCCCGACGAGTGGGGGACTTGCTGCTGGATGGACCACTTCCAGATGTAGGACTGCTGGATGATCTGCAGGTAAGCAGTCAGGCTGCATCAACTGGAGCAGCACAAAAGGGCCCCAACTTTGTGCAACTTTGTGCGGCCTCCAACCCCCTTCCCACCTGTCCCGGCCGGCCCCCGCCCTTTCAGCTTGGCTTTGGATTGATGGAGCCGGAATTGCCGCCTGGATTGGAGGGCCTGGACTGCCTGGGTCTCGACCTTGGCGGCGGCAGTGCTGCGGCTGCCGCGCCCTCCAGCTCCGACCTGCTGGAGAGCCTGCAGCTGGATGCAGCCGGCTTTGCCCACCCCCAGAGTAGCAGCGGCACGCGGCACTCGCCCAGCGACAGCGGCAGCGACAGCCCCGTTGTGCTGCCGCTCGTTGGCGGCGGCGTCCCAGCACCCAACGGCGCCCCCGCGGCGGCGCTGCCCCTCCCGTGGGTGGCCCCCTGGATGGGCAGGCCAGCCCAGCCACCTCGGAGAGCGAAAACAACGGCCGCGGTCGCTCCGGCAGCCCAGCTGTGGGGAGTGCGCAGCGAGGAGGCACCGCTGATGGCGGTGCAGTTGGCAAGCCCAACCGCCCCCTCACCGACGAAGAGAAGCGCCTGGTGAGCCCTGCTGCCAGCCTTGGCACCGATTGTCTGGTACAGGCCACGTGTGTTGTTGGTCTGTTGTGAAAGAGCTGGCCTGCTGAGCATGGCCGCCGCCTGGTGCCCCTGGCCCCCCGAGCAGGCCCGCATGCAGCGCAACCGCGAGAATGCGCAGCTGTCGCGGCAGCGCAAAAAGCAGCAGATGGCGGACCTGGAGGTGCGGTGCAAGTCGCTCACGCAGCAGAATGTGCGGCTGACGGGGCGGTGCAGCGCCTGACGGCGGAGAACGCGCAGCTGCGGCAGCAGCTCGCCCTGGTCTGCACCCAGGCCGGCGTGCGCTCCGCCGGCGCCGCGCCGGGCAGCAGCGACAGCTCGGCAGCCTGCAGCAATGCAGGATCCGGCAGCACCCGGGCAGGCAAGGCGGGAGAGCAGGCGGCGGCGGGGGCAGCATCACAACCTGCTGCTCAGGCGCTGCGGCCGCCAAGCAGGTGCAGCGGGGGCCGCCCCGCCAGCTGGCACGCCTGTGACGATGAAGGGCGTGCTCCCTCAGTGGCCCCTGCTGCCGTTTGGGCTGCTGCCCAAGGTGGCGCTGGCCATGCATCAGCAGCAGCAGCAGCAGCAGCAGCAGCAGCAGGGGGCCCGCCCAGGTGGCGCCCCAGGCGCAGCAGCAGCGGCCAGGCCCGCCCAGCAGGCGGCCGGACCCCCGCGGCCAGCCCAGCGCACCCAGCAGCGCGCCCGCCGCCGCGGCACCTGCGCGGCCCGCCCCCGGCGCGGCACGCCCGCCAAGCGCGCCAAGACGACGGCGGCTGCGGGCGCCAGCACCGCTTTCCTCGCCCTCTTCACCCTCTTCATGTTTGCGGGGCCCTTCACCCCGGGCCCCCAGCCCACCAGCCCCGCATCAACCAGCCTGGCGGGCGGCGCAGTGCCCCAACGCACGCTGCAGGCCCTGCCAGAGCTGCCGCGGGCGGTGGGCGCCGAGGAAGACGGGCTGCATCACGGCGGTCGCGGCCTGCGGGCGCTGCCGCTGGCCGCCAGCGAGGCGGAGGCGGGCGCCCTCCAGCGCCAGCCGGCCCCGCTGCCGCCGCTGGAGGGCGGCCACCTGCACCGCCTGCTCAACAGCACGCTGCAGGCGCTGCTGCTGGAGCCGGGGAACGAGGCGGTGGAGGCGGCGGCGCTGCAGCGGCTGCAGGAGCTGGGCCCCGTGGCGCTGCTGCTGGACGCCGACGGCGGCCCCCGGCGCCAACCCGCTGGCCGCGTCGGCCGCCTTCCCGGGCCTGGCTGGCCAGCTGTTTGGCGCGGCGGGGCTGGAGGTGCCGCAGATGTGCACCAAGGTGCTGGAGTTTGATGCGGCCAGCGTGCCGCACGCCGCCCGCTCCCGACGCTCCCTCGAGCGCTACGTGCTCGGCGCCACCGGCTTCCGCGGCCGCAGCCTGGCCGCCGTGGGCCCCGCCGGCAGCAGCTCCGGCAGCAGCGGCCGCCCCCGCCGAGCGCGAGCCGCTGCGCATCGAGCTGCTGGGGGCGGCGAGCCGGGCGGCGAGGAGGGCGGCGAGGAGGACGGTCCCGGCACCAGCACCGCGCTGCTGCCGGCGGCGCCCACTCCAACGCCTCCACGCTCGTGTCTGTGCTGCTGCCGGCCAACGCCAGCAACGACGGCATGCTGACCAGCATAGACAAGGTGTTTGTGGTGGTGCTGCACCCGCAGGACCGATACGCCACCTACGCATGCTCCCTGCCCCGACCCGTCTTCCTGTGAACCCTTCCGCCCCACACATAACCACCCCGCCACAGCAGCGTTGAGGCTGACGTCTTTTTCTGGTTGTCTTGGGTTCCTCTGGCGCCCTTGCGCCGACCCGGGGACACGGCCACTGAGTGTGCCCCTCTGCACGCTTGGCCTGGCGTGTCGACCACGTGTTGACTCCTCCCCCTTTCTCTGCTGTCCCCTTTTCCCCCATGCATACATGTACTCCCCGATTGTCTGGAGGTCTTTCATACGGCCATGTTGAGGCCTACAAATCTTGATTTCGTGGTCTAGATTGTTCCTTCTTGCCTCCTTTTGAGCATCGACCGGTTCCTCTTTGGCAGCTCATGCCTTTTTGCCTTGATTCTGAGCTTCCATACACGGCGACAAGCACGCTGTCCCCCTTCTTTGCGCTACGCTCAAGCACCATGTCCTGTCCGGACGACTTCCCCTCCGTCCCGCGCAGCGCCAGGCTTTGGATGAAGCAGGCCACAGTTTGTTTGCAAGCACTCCGCCCATGTTGAAACACATGTCTGGGCAGTAGTGTAAGTTCCAGGCAGTTTTGGCAGTCAAGCGGCAGACAGCACCCCTCGACAGATTTGGCATGGTGGCGGGGCTCGCTGCGCTCTGCGATTGAGATCTGCTAGGGTCGCTTTTCCAGGGGCGCCTCGGGCATCCCCTGTTTCATTTCGTTTGATGTAAAGAGCGTGATCTCCACGCCAGAGCGACCCAAAGCGAGCCAAATACTTTGTGTAGTTGGGGATGCTCGGCAACCCGCCCCCTGTCTCGCCCGTCCGATGACCGCCACAGTGGTGCGAGCGACGAGCATGCGGTTCAGTGATAGTGCGGGCGAGCTTCACTTGCCTGGGGCGGCATCATGCTCAGGGTCAGTGGTGCAGCGGTGGAAGAGCAGCACGCCGCTGCAGCGACCTGGGACATTGGCGACCAGAGAAGGCGGTTCCAGCAGGCGGCTGATTCTGAAGGTGTCCTCGGTAGCGGCCGACGGCGACGGCGCTTGCCCCTCCAGTCCACACTTGGGTCCCGACCCTGCCACGCCCTTACTGTGAGTGTCTGCCGCCATTGGTTGTTCCTGGTGCAAGCCAAATCGCGCCCAGCAAGCCTGCATAGCCTGATTTGAACATGTTTTCTGCCGCCAACCTGTGGGCTGGTGCTGGCCGAGTCCAGCCACAGCACCTCTGCCGAGGTGTTGCCAGAATGGTCTCAGCCCTAACACAAACGCTTTGCCACACCGCCTGCAGCTCTTACGAGCGCTGGGGAGCCTTCACGGACCGCCTCGTCTCCATCTCCACCATCCCCTTCCTCTTCCTGTTCCTGCCCCAGCTGCTCAAGAACCACGCCGCCCTGGCCGCCGGCAACACCTCCGCACTGGCCGTGCTGTCCTGGCTGGTGAGAGCCCTCGCTCGTTGATGCAACCGTTTTAGCTTTGCAGCATGCAGCGGCGTCGTGGCCTGGCTGCGTGCCCTCTTCTGTGGAGACCTGACCCCCCCCCCCCCCGTGCTGCAGAGCTACCTGACGGGCTTGGGCGGTAACACGCTGCTGCTGTCCTACTTTGCGGGCAAGCACGAGCGCAACGCGGTGATCGTGCAGGCCCTGGGCATCCTGTCCAGCTTCGCGGTCATCACGCAGATTCGAACGGCGGGGTTCATGCCGCGCGCTGCGTACGCTGCGCTGGCGGCCGTGGTCGGCCTGCAGGCCATCCTGACGGGCCTGAAGCTGAGCGGGCGGCTGGAGGGCAGCAAGGCCGGGCAGCGCGTGTGGGGCGGCTGGCAGAAGCTGCTGGGGCTGGCGGGGCTGGCGGGCGTGCCGCAGGTGCTGTGGGCCACCTTCCTGCCGCACACCCCCTCCCTCCTGCCGTCCACCCTCACCTTCACCGCCGGCTGCGCCGCCCTGGTGGCCGAGACGGCGGGCGCGCTGCCGCCCCGCCTGCGCGGCCTGTGGGCCGCCACGAGCGCATGGACCGCCACCGCGCTCTTCATGCTGCAGCCCGTGTCGCAGCTCGCCCGCAACTTCCAGGCAGGCGGCCGCCGCAGCCGCCCAGCGCACGCTCTGCTCGTCTCGCCCGCCCGCCTCCTCCTCTCCTGCTCGTGTTGCCGTGTCTGCTGGTCAGCAGCCCAGAATCGCAAACGGCGGTGGCCGCACGTGTCCTTGCACACCGCCTCCCTCCTGGTCAGCATCCCCCTCCCCCTCCCCTTCCCGCAGGACCCAGCCAGCCTGCAGGGCCTCAGCCTGGCCACCATCCTGCTGGCGGCGGCGGGCAACGGGCTGATGGTGCCGCGCGCGCTGTGGACCTGCGACTGGGTCTGGCTCACAGGCTCCCTCTGGGGCTCCATCTTCTTTGGCTGGGCCCAGCTGCTGAGGTGCGGCGCAGGGCAGCGCCTGGCGGCCCGGTGCAACGCTGCTTGTGGGCTGCCGCAGTGCTGTGAGTGCGCTGATGCGGTGCCTGGGAAGGGCTGTCTTCGCCCGAAGGCATGCTGGATGGAGCTCCAAACAGTTTGCCCTGTTGCTCCCCGTCCCCCTGCAGCATGTTCCTGGGCCGCTCCCCGTCACCGGCCAGCGCTTCCTGCCCGCTCCGCTCTTTGCCGCCTTCACGGTGCTGCTGTGGGGCTGGCTGGCCGGCACGCTGCTGCTGTCGGCCCGTGCTCGCCGCAAGCAGGCGCATGCCCAGTGAGCGCAGGGCAGGCATGTTGCGGCTGACCGCCCCTCCTCTGCGTCACCTGGCCGTTTAATGGCGCTCTTGCCTTTCAGCTCCCTGTTCCTGCGCTCAACCTGCATCTTTCTGGCCGGCGCCGGCCCCGGCCCCTTTCTTTCCGGATCACTGCCCCGTTCTTGGCCGTTCGATGTGCGTGGCCTGCCCGCTTCACTTGCAGTCATGTGCCTTGCAGCACATCATTTGACAACGCATGCCCACTATCATTCATGCCCTACTTGGCTTCCCCTTGAGCTTGCGGGCTGCCGTCCAGGAGTCGATCCTGCGGCCCCCGCCCCTAGTGTGCAAGAACCCTGGCTTGCTGGGTCCAGCCCCAGTGCTTGTTCGCGCAGTGGTGACTGTCCTAAATTTCCCACCCCTCCCTTGCACCTCTTGCTCACGCCCCTTGGACAAATCCCTCCAGGGCTTGATTGCTGTATCACAAGCACCTATTGAGCTGGTGAAACCCTTTCCATCACTCTGCTTGTCGCTTGCACCCACCTTGCATGGTTTCTGTGAACCTGTCCCCTGCTCCTTAATCCTCCCAACATATTACCTTTTCTGCACTGTATGCACCTCAGCCCTTGCCTGTCGGCCTCACTCCTGTCTCCGTCGTTTGTTAACGCTTAGCCGCCAACCGTCTCAACGTCTGTCGCTGTCATGTCGCTATGGTTTCTTGCCATCTTCATGTGTCCGTTTATGACATATACATGCAGGGCATCACGGCCCCTTGTTCGCTTGTATGGCTCCAGTCACTGTGTTCTATGCGTGGCTGAGTAACAGCTGCTGCAACAAATGCTGAAGTGAATCAAATGAGCCAAGGCTGGTGGTGCTGCTGCTGCTGCACCATCAAGTCAGGTCAGTCGGCGCCAGCAGCATCACAGGATTTGCGTGTCCAGCTGCCGGCCAAGCTGGTCGAAGCAGAAGGGTTCCAGCTCCAGCTCCAGCGCCGCGACTGCACCAGCGAGGAGAGAAGAAAGCGGCGCTGAGAAGCGCGTTGCGAGCGGCATGCTGTGAGGGCAACCCTGCTTCGGCCTCACGCCCCACCCGGGCCCCCAGCCCCACCCACCGGGGTTGACGATGTCGAAAGCCGCCAGCACCTCGGGGTGAATGATGCCAAACTCGCCCACGCGCTGCCCCCGGAAGAGGACGGCTGCGTGGCGCCCGGGAAGAAGGTGGGCGAGGCGTCGTCCGCGCGCCACTCATATCCGCCGCCCAGCAGCCGCCGCTGCGCCTCTGCCGCGGGATCCGCGTCGCCTGTGTGCGGCACCAGTGGGGAGCGAGAGCGTGGACAACGGGGGGCGGGGCGGCGTCGGCGGGTCCCTGCCAGCGCTACAGCACGCGTGGCACCGCGAGGGCACGACCAGGAGGAGGCAGGCGGCTGTGGTGGGCCCACAGGCAACCCGGCATGCCAGGATCAGCCAGCGACGGGGAGGCTCGGCGGGCCCACTCACGCGTGTAGGGGACCTGCAGCACCTCCATCACCCGGTTGAGCAGGCCGTGGATGAGCTCAAAGGAGGCGGCGCGGTCGCACAGCACGGCCACCAGGCGCCGCTGGTTGGCGGCGCCGCAGCCCTTGGCCCCGCTCAGCAGCACCACGTCCGACACCTCAAACAGCTTGATGGGCAGGGGGCGTCCTTGTTGGCGCCTGAAGGCACAGGATGGCGCGCGGGGGAAGGGGGGTTGAGGCGCAACGTTGAGCATGCGCTTTCAGCCTGTCCACTTGATGGGCGAGCGGCAAACGGGACGCGCAGCACTCTGGGGGCACGCCCCAGACCAACCTAGCGTTTTGAGCGCGCCAGGCAGCAGCGAGGTGCGGCAGACCTCGAACTCTGCGGTGGCCGGGTTGCCGATGCACACCGCTGTGCTGCCGTCGTCGTGCTGCAGCGGGGGATGAGACCGTGCGGCGGCGGGCGTGGAAGGTGAGCAGGCAGCACAAAACTCAGCAAGGGCCACAGCTTGTCGATGGTTCTGCATTCAATCCCCTTCCGATCTGCGCTCTGCAGCACTCCCAGCCTGCTTCCAGCCAGAGGTGCAGGGTGACGCCGACGGACCCAGTGCGCCGCGGCTGCCCCCACCCCCACCACACATCACCCTGCCGCACCTGCCGCAGCTGCTCAAAGTTCTCGGCGTGGGAGCAGAGCGCCCAGGTGAGGATTTCGGTGAAGCCCGCCATGGCGCACTCGCCGCGCAGCAGCTCGCACAGCTGGTTGAGGGGGCTCTCGCCCGCCGTCACCGTCTGCGGCACCGTCTTGGCCAGGTTGTTGTAGCCGTAGGCGATCGCCACGTCCTCCATCACGTCGCAGGCTGCAGCGGGACGGCAGGCGGGGAGGTCTGTAGAGCAAGCAGGCGAGGCGCAACGCGCACAGGGTCCCCTGGTCCCCTGGAGGGAAAGAAGGCGGGCGGGGGGGGGGGCGGGGAGGCGGGTGCTGGTTGCTGGCCAGAGCGCGGCCACAGCGTGCTCACCGTGCAGCACGTCGCTGCGCGTGATGGGCACGCGCACGCTCACGCTGTCGCCGTCTGCTGCCGCTGCTGCTGTTAGCTGCATCTTGCTGAGCAGCTGCGCGATCTGCAGGGCCAGGGGGAGAGCGAGGGAGTCGAGCCTGAATGTTCACTTGTCAGCACACTGCAAGGATGTTGCTGGGCTCATGACCAACCCGCGTGCCTCTGCGACCGTCCCCTGCCCCACACCTGGTCTGCAGGCAGGTCCAGCCCTATGCAGCCGTTGATGTAGGGCACAGACGCATCCATCTGCCGCTCCTCCAGCTGAGGGTACACTGCATCCAGGCAACGGCAGCAGTGTTGACAAGCATGTGTGCCTTAATGCGCGAGGATCGCACCCAATTGGCAACTTAAAATGAAGCCGAGAGAGATGTGCGACACAAAACAGGACCAGCGGCTCATTGCAGGAGCGCCGCCAGCCAGACAAGCGACGCTGGGCTGTGCTCTTCGCAGCGTAAAGTCACGTTCCGGCCATGAGGGGGCCAGCACGCCGGCTTAATTGCTGCGGTGCAGAGAAGGGGCTGCCGACGCATGCGTGGGCTCCTTGCCTGCAAGAGGCTTGCGTTGGCCACTCACCCTGCGTGCTACCAAGCGCATCCACCACCTCCACAGGCTCCACCTCGAATGGCGTTGTGCAGTACTGTGAGAACATCGCCACAACTGCAGTAAGCAGGCAGCAGGCGGCAATGGAGCAATGACGGACAGGGCGGCTGACCCTGGCAGTATTGTACCATGCTGCAGCGGTGAGGGATGTGCGTCACATAACAGGACCAGCGGCTCATTGCAGGAGCGCCGCCAGCCAGACAACGACGCTGGGCTGTGCTCTTCGCAGCGAGAAGTCACGTCCCGGCCATGAGGGGGCCAGCACGCCGGCTTAATTGCTGCGGTGTTGTGTTTGCCATCCATTTAACATATCCTCCTTCCTGCCATGAATCTGTTCCTCACTCATTGCTGAAATTCCAAGCTTCGGGAATACTCACTGACCCCTGCCCGCCCCCATGGGCCCCCGCCCCTCCCCCCCCCCCACATACACACACACAACACACACACACACCACAATCGCACACACAACATGCCGCTTTCGCTCACCGGTGTTGAGCACCACCTTGGCCTTGGTGAGGTCGGTGGCGGTGCACTCGATGAACACGTCCCGCGTGTCCAGGGAAATGGCGGAGTGAGCGCCGTTGATGATGGGCGGCAGGCTGTTGTTTTAGGGGAAGGGGGAGAAAGAGGGGGGGGGGGGCGGCATGAGGACTTGGGGCGCGGTGTGGGGCAAGTCCGCAGCGCGCGTGGGGCAGGTCGATGAGGCCGCTTCAGGACAGCAGTCGTTTGGGCCTTTGGGGCGCTTCCTGCCAGCTGGTGCAGGGCGGGCAGGTGGCCAGCGCGCCGGGCGCCCGCCCCAGCACTGAGCGCCGCACCTCAGCACCGTGCGGTTTGCATCAAAGATGACGGGGTACACCAGGCTGCTTTGGATGATGGGCACATACTTCTTCAGCTTCTGGTCGTTGGCAAGGTAGTGCTGCACGCGGAGGGGGCGCAGAAGGTGCGCGCCGCATGTTGAGAACCGCTGACAGAAGGGCGCTCGCTCCGAGGTTGCACAGGCGTGCAGGTGTAGGGCGCTGAGGCGGCGCAACGTGTGACACGTTGGCTGATGCGCCAGGCACGGCAGCGAGGGAGGGCAGAGGGGCTGCAGCGCGTGGCCGGCCTGCACTCAGCTGCCGAGACTGCGGCCCCAACGCCCATCCCCAGCCAACCTCCTCGCCCACCCAAAGCACTTTGCCCAGCACAATCAACGCCCTCCCTACATGAACCAACCCCCTCTCCCACAGACACAAACAAGAAGAAAACAAAAGACGCACGCACACGCGCACACCCACCCACCTGCAGCAGCTCGCCCGCCTCGAACTCGCGCTCCTGCTTCAGCGGCACGAATCGGATGTCCTGCGGCGGCAGCGCCTCATACGAGAAGGGCCCCGCACCTTGGCCAGGTCGTGGGTGCCAATGGCCACAAGCGTGCGCTGCCGGCACAGGTTCTGGTGCAGCTTGTCCTGCACGCGCGCAAGGGGGACGGAAGGGGGTGGTGGGATGGGGGCTTGCGTGCGCGGCAGGGTGAGCAGGGTGGCAAGGCAAGCGCCGGCGCGGACCCCCTGCCCGACCTGATGGCCTGGCGCGGCAGTTGCAGGCCCCGCTTTCTCAAGCGCAGCTGCTGCAGCACAGCGATCAGGCCGCATTCCGCCGCACAGGCAGGCGGGCGGAGCCGCCACCACCACCCACCACCCACCACCCCCCGCCGCGCCGCACCTGGAGGTCTATGAAGGAGTTGTAGCGCACGGGGTCAAAGGCGACGCCGCGCAGCACCGCGCACACCACAAAGGGGCGCACCAGCGACGTCTCCGGCCTGACCACCATGCGCTGCATCTGCTTGCCTGCGGGGGCGCGGCGGGTGAAGTGGCACGCGAGCTGCGGGAAGTGAGGCCTGCAAATGGAACCTGGCCTGCAGCAGCTCTCGCTCGCTGGCTGGAGGCCATCCCAGGGCAAAGCTGCGAAAGCCAGCTGGGGGTGCCCGCAGCGGCGGACGCCAATCCAGGCGTCAACCCTGGCGCGGCGGCGGCGCTCACCCGCCATGTCAGCGAGGCGGAGCGCGGCGGCGCCTCTCGGCCGCGGAATATGTTCAGCGCGCGGGCGATGCCCTCCAGGCAGAGCATGTCGTAGCGGTTGGCCGGGATGTCGATCTTGTAGATGACCTCCTCGCTGGCGGCGCTCACGTCGGCTGCCGCCGAGGTGGCCAGCTCCTTGCGCAGCATCTCCTTCTCGCTCGTCTGTGGGCAGCGGCGGCAAGCAGGGCAGGGTTATTAGAAGGTGACTGGTAGAGCTGCTGACGATGGCCAATGATCATGAATCATGGCCATAGCTGGCCCAGAGCGCTCCACTCGGCAAAGGAACGGCAGGCGAGCAAGGAGCGGCAGCGCCGACCAAACTCACCACATCGTCCAGTTCGATGCCATACTCGAAGCACAGCTCTTCAAACTCCTCCTCGGCTGCAGGAAAGCCAGCAAAGGCACGTCAGGGCCCTTGACTTGAACGCTGCACCATGCCATGCGTTGGCCTGAGCAGCACAGCGGGGCTTACTGTATGTCTGGCCAAGCGCCTCGAACAGCTTGTCTCTGTTCACCCCCACCACCGGCATGGCTCCTCCCCGCTCGCCAAATCAATGATGACAGGCACACGGCCTTGCTGATATTGGAATGGTTCCCGGGCGGTGTAAGGGTATGTGCTGGGAACACCACAGCGGCAATGCGGCAAGTCATGCAAGCGGCGGAGCCCATCTTGACGGGGCTTTTGGAATGCACCCCGTTTCCTTGCTGTGGGCGCCTTCTGCAGCGGCGATCGCCCTGCTGTCAATTGTTGCAAGCACAGATCTCTTGTCACAAGCGGCGCCTGCCGAGCCAGGCCGCCCCGCAGTATGAACCCTCTACTGCTGGCTGCACAGGCAGTGTGCACCTTCCTGGTGGCCAGTTTCTTGGTGCTGGTCTGCATCCCCCGCCTTCACACCCCGGTGCGGGCCTGGCTGCGCCCCCACGCCGTCCACCACGTCGAGTCGGGGCTCGACATCGTGCTCGCGGCGCAGCACTGGCAATCGCCCTGGCTCACCCAGCTGTTCATCAAGTCCTCCCACTCCGTGTCGGTCTCCTTCTATGTGGGTCGCTGCTAGTTACGTCTTTTCGGCTCAGGGGAAAGGGGCGGGTGCAGAGGTTGGGTCAGCGCGCGAGCCGCATGCAGCTGCCAGCGCCTTGCAACCTTCCCGCGGCCTGCGGCACCCACCCCTGTGCGCTTGCAGGCTTCTTTTCTCCCAGTGCTGTTCTGGCTGGGCCTGCCTGAGCTGGGGCGCAACCTGGTGTTCCTGGTGGGTGCTGCTCGGGCCCGCAGGGCAGGGCAGCAGCGTTGCACTGTTCGGAGCCGCTGCCCCTGATTTGCGAATCAATTTGCGCACACTCGCCGCCTGCCACCCATTTGCAACCAATCCATGGATTTGTTACTCCACCGCTGGCAATGCGCGGCCGCAGATGTCGCTGGCACTGTACGTGGGCAACGCCATCAAGGACCTCGTCTGCTCGCCGCGCCCGCTGAGCGTCAGCTACGGCCGCGAGCGCCTCAAGTTCCTGGGCGCCTCTGACGAGGAGGTGGAGCTGAACGCAAAGGTGGGCAGCATGGGCTGGCTTGAGATGGTGTGCAGGCCGCGCTTGAGTTGCGGCAGCTGCACCAGCAGCGCGGGCTGCCTGTCGCAGGCGCTCACAGTCGCGGCCGCCGCATCCCCATGCTGCGCAGGAGTATGGCCTGCCCTCCAGCCACACCCTCAACACCCTGTGCTTCAACTACCTGGCGGTGTGGTACCTGTACGACCGCCAGCTCATCGCGACGGGCACAGCGGCGCTGCTGTACTGCCTGGTCGCGGTCTGGGTGAGCTCGCCGGCCGCCTTGCACGCCATCCAGGCTGTTCTGCTGCAAACCTCTACCCCTCTTTGTTGTGGGGTGCCGCTGCCTCGTGCCGTGGGGGCCCGTGCCCATTCGGGCAAATGCCACAAGCACAGGCCTGGCTCGGCCTGCTGGCTCGGCCTGCCGGCAAGCGTCGCGTGCACCGCTGTCGCAGGTGGTGTGGATTGCCGCCTCCCGCCTCTACCTCGGCCTGCACACCCCCGTCGACATCCTGGCGGGGGCGGTGGCGGGCATGGCGGTGCTGGTGTGCTTCATCACGGTGGAAGGTGGGTGGAAGGTAGAGGAGGACCGAAGCCGCGGGCTGCCTGAACAGCCGTGCGTGTCGGCCAGTCACTGGAACTCGAGGCGCAGAGTGGTCAGCAGTGCGGCATCCTGGCTCAGCGCTGGGCCCGATGGGTTCCAAGCACAGCATGCGCGCCCCTGGCCCTTGCGCAGGTCATCTGGCGCGGTGGCTGCTGCGGTCCGGCCCCGCGGCGGTGCTGCACGCCGCGCTCTACTCCCTGCTCCTCCTGCGCCTGCACCCCCGCCCCCTGGCGCACACCCCCTCCTTTGAGTTCTCCGTCAGCTTCATGGGGGCCATGTTTGGCATCGTGGCAGGCGTGGCCATGTCGCCCGCAGCACACCAGCCCGGCGTGCAGGTGAGCTGGCATGAGCTGGCGTGTGTCAGGGCGGGTGGGCGGGTGGGCATCCTCTCGTTTGGCCATGGTTCCGTTGGGCTGTGCGGGCGGTGCAGTGCTGGGACGCGTGAATGTAACCCCTGCGTGCCCCTGCGTGCCGCCCCCTGCAGCTGGCGCAGCTGTGGGCGAGCAGCGAGCGGCTAGTGGCGGGCAGCCGGTTGCTGTGGGCGGCGCGGCGGCTGGGGGTGGGCTTCCTGGTGGTTGGGGTGCTGAAGGAAGGGTCGCGCGCCGCACTGCTGGCCCTCCTCCCCCTCCTCTACCGCTTCTTCCCGCTGCCCATCCGCCGCCTCTGGCAGCCCCCATGCACAACCTGGCCAAGCCGGTGGCGGCCGGCCCGCGGCAGCGGCAGCAGCAGAACGGCGCGCAGCACGACGCCCGCGACGGCAGCGTGCGGGTGCAGCGCCGGCGGCAGCAGGGCAAGGACGGCGGCGGCAGGGGGCAGCGCGCCAGGGGCGGCGGAGCATGCGGATGCCCTGCCCCCGCAGACCCCAGGCTGGCGGAGCTGCCGCACAGCACGCAGGGGGTGCCCTGGGACGTGGACGTGACCAGCCGATTCTTCGCGTACGCAGCCATCGGCGTCGCTGTCGCGGGCGTCACGCCCGCATATTCGATGCCCTGCGGTGGTGACGCAGCGTGCCTGTGCACTCTGAAGCAGCGCACGAAATGCTGTGCCAGACCTCCTAGACTAACATGTATGGGTAGCCGCTATTGTAGCATCATGTACAGAGACATAATTCAATACTGATGGGGCGGCAAGACCTTACCAAGCCTGTTTGTGGGTCCTGCAGCTGTGGAGCAGCAGCAGCCAGAAAGTTGCATTCCACTGGCTGTTGCCAGGCTGGCGTTGCCTGGCGTCCAGGGGTGGGGCAGCTGGCGAGAAACACCCGGTCGTCCCTCTTGTATGGGTCTCCATGCTCAGCAGCAGAATATTGACGGGCAAGAGGGAGAGGGAGGCGGAGCTGGAGTCGCAGGCCGACCCCAGGAACCCCCAGCCTCTCCTGGCAGCCCCTGCTCCCATGCTCGACCCAAGCTATGGATCTATGACCAGCAGGGGGACGTCCAAGGCGCCACGCTGCTAACCAGCACGGCGATGGGTGAGGGCGCTGTCGGCTGCCTGCTGCGGCAGCATTTCAGCTGCTTTGGCACCCCGCCCGACCCACCTCTCATCCATGCTGCACCACGCTCGCCGCTCTTCTCTGTTTGCAGTGCGGGGCACAGGCATCACGCCGCGCCTGACGCCCCTGCCGCCCGCCGCCAGCCTGGGCCGTGAGACCAGCCGCACCGACCCGGCGCTGCTGGACGAGCTGCTGCCCTTCATGGAACATCACACGACAGGGGACGCATGGGGCGGCGGCCTGCACGCTGAACTTGGCCAAGGCTACCTTGGGGGCTGGCCTGGTGGCCATGCCCCATGCTTTCGTCTTGGTGGGCGCCATGCCTGCCAGTTGCACTCTCACAGCAGTGCATCGAGCAGATTGTTGATGCCGAGTGCTGTGCTGCCAAGCTTCACATCTGTGCTGCCTGTGCCTCTGCGCCTCCTCCCGTGCATTGCAGCTGGGCGCGGTGCCTGCCACAGCAGCCTTCCTGAGTGTGGCGGCCCTGATGCTTCTCTCCTGCCGCTGCCTCGCTGCGGCGGTGCGTGCCACCGACCAAACCACCTACGGCGGCGTGCTTGCGGCGCAGCTGGGGCCGGGGGCGGCGGCCGCTTTGGACGTCTCAATGGTGCTCGACTGCTTCGGTGAGGGCAAGCTGCCGGTCAGGAGTTCCAGCGTTGCTGCCATGGAGAGTCAGCGTCCTGAACGCCCTTGAAGGGCTCTTGTGCGCAGTGAAAGCGCTCTTGTGCGCCCTCCACATGCATGCCTTGCTGGCAGCCCGGGTGCTGCAGCGGGTTACTTGAGCCCGTTGCCAGCCATTGCACCCCCACAGGCCTCGTGGTTGTGTACCTGATGGCGGCTGGAGACGCCCTGATGCCCGGCCCCCAGTGGGGCGGGGAGGGGCTGCCCGCCTGGCTGCGTCTCGCGCTGCGCAGTCGGCCCGTAGTGCTCGGCGCGCTCAGCGTGATTGTCCTGGCGCCGCTGTCGTCGTTCAGGTTGCTCCCTCTTGCTTTCTGACTGGCTCGACGCTCGTGCGACCAGCTCTGCAGCGCCCTTGGCACGCTCTGATACCTCCGAGCGGCATCACCCTGCAGGCGCCTGAAGCAAACCACGGCAGCGAGCCTGGTTGGGGTGGCGGCCGTGGCGGTGTGGGTCGCCGCAACCCTGTACCTTGCAGTCCTGCTGGCCATGCACGGCCGAGCGCACTCGCTGCGGCCATGGCCCGCGCAGGAGCTGCTGCACGACAGCTGGGCCCACGTGGCTGTGCAGCTGGCGGCGGTGCTGCCCGTCAGCCTCACAGCCTTTGTGTGAGGCGCCCGCCGCGTCTGCTGCACTGACGCCTGCACGGAAGTGAGGCTTGATGGGCGAAGCAGCTGCGGTCTCCTGCTCATTCCTGCTTCTTGTGCATGGTCTGTTGGTTCCCGATACCTCTGGGCAGGTGCCAAACGTCCTTTGTGGCGGTAGTGCGGGAGCTGGAGCCCCGGCATCCACCCGCCGCATGACGCACGTCGCCTGCGCCGCGCTGGGCGCCAGCCTCGCCCTCACCCTGCTGCTGGCTGCGGGCAGCGAGGCCGCCTTTGGCGCGAGTGTGGGCCACAATGCACTGGCGCAGTTCAGTGTGGCTCGCATCAGGTGCGGCAGATCGGCGGCCGGGCATGCAGCAAGGCTGCCTCAAATTCGAAGCATCCCAAGCCCCTGCATGCCTTGGCTGGCTGTGCAGCGAGCTGCTGGGGGACAGCCGCAGCCACCGCCGCGTGGCGCTGTGGCTGGTACTGGCGGCCAGGGCGCTTTCCTGGTCTGCGCGCTGGCCACCCTCCCGGTGCTGATGCAGCCGCTGAGGCACAGCGCGGCGGCCCTGCGCCGCCCGCACCAGTCCTACCGCCTTCTCCAGGCAAGCAGGACGCCCCCGTGGCTGTCGAGCACTGTGTTGGTCGCCAGCCATCTCAAGCTCCGCTTGCATTCTCACTAGGCTGCTGCTGCCACAGGCGGCGGAGCTGCAGGGCCGCGAGTTCTATGTCGTCACCTACGCCACGCTGACCGCTGCATACCTGGCCGCTGTGCTGGTGGGACCTTCTCTTGGCCTGCTGGTGGCGCTGGCTTGCAGCTGCTCACAGTTGCAGGAGCAGCTGCCGCACCCTGCAACGTCGGCCCCCAGCCCGCCCACCGCAGGCGCCCTCAGTCTGGAAGCCGCTGCAGCTGCTGGGCGCTACTGCGGGCGCGGCAATCGCCCTCCTCCTGCCCGGCTGCTTGGGCCTCAGCCTGGCGCGCTGGCAGCTGCGCAGCGCCAGGGGGCGGGGGGCGCTGCTGCTCCTCGCAGCGGTTGTGCTGGCGGCCGCCGGCCTTGCCGACGTCTGTTTGCACTGACCTGCACCAGCTCCCCCACAACGCACAGGACCTCCCCTTCTCCCCGGCTTCCTCCTGCCACCTCTGCCGCGTGACCGCGTGACCAAACTCTCGACTCCCAGGCATGCTCCCTCCCGGCGTTCCTTCATGCTCTGCTCACAAACATGTACAACGCAGGCGAGGCAGGGCAAGCAAGCAGGGCCAGCGCAGGCGAGTGCTCAGTACAGGCCCGGCGGAGGCGGGTAGGGGCCGGCAGGAGCGGGCAGCAGGTCCGGCTGCGCAGCTGGCGGCGGCGGCAGCTGGCTGGACGGCCCCTCCGACTTGTGCGCAGACCTGCAGGCACAGGGTGCGGCTGCCCCAGTTGGCAAAGGCGCCAACACGCTCCAGCTAAAAGGCCTTTTCTACCGCCATCATCCTGTTGCTCAGCCGCTGACAAATGCGCCACAGGCGCAGCCTCCCCCACCTGGTGCGCTCGCGGCTCCTGCTCCTACTGCGCCGCCGGCTGCCCGCTCGCGCTCGCGCTCCCGATCCCTGTCGTCGTGCCGCCGCCGGCCGTCGCGGTCGCGATCATCGTACCGGCGCCTGTCCCGCTCGCGCCGGTCCCAGCTGCGGCTCCGGCTGCGGCGGCGCCGCCGCTCGTCGCGGTCGCGGTCGGGCCGCCGCTCCGCTCCCGCTCGCGCTCCCGCTCCCGCGGCCGCTCCTCTCGCCCGCCAGAGCGGTAGCCGCCGCCCACGCTGCGGCGCCGCGCCGCCTCCAGCAGCTGGGCATGCACCTCGTGCAGCTTCTTCCAGGAGCTGCAAGGGGCGGTACACGGCGGTACAGACGAGCGTAAGCGCAGCGCCAGCGGGAGCAGCGCGTCGCCGAGCCCTGCAGCGTGCGCTTGTGGCGGCCTGCACCCACGCTCACTTGTAGTTCCTGCCGCTGTAGTGGTCCTGCAGGCGGCTCTCCTCGTCGTTGATGATCAGCCCGCTGACCTGGCACACCTGCGGCGCGGGTGCGGTGCGGGCTCATGCTGTCGGCAGGTGGCACCGGGCCCAAAGGCCCTGCTCTTTGGTCAAGCCGGTCCCGCAGCTCCTACTGCTACTGCACAGGAGCACCCTACAGGCGGGACGCAATGTGCCCCCTTGGGGCCCCCGGTCCTGCCTCGCACCTTCTGGTGCAGGTTGCGCCCGCCCGAGCGTTGGCCCGTGCCTGCCCCGCCTGCTCCAGCGCCGTCTGCTGCCCCTTGAGCCTCTCCGCCTCGGTGGCCGCTGCCTGCGCTGCGTCCACGTCGCCCTGCTCGCCCAAGGTCTGCGCTAGGGCGGGAGTGGGCACAGCAGGCTCAGCATGGTAAGGGGCCAGAGCCACCCGACAGCCACGCCCTTGAACCACGCCGGCTGCGGCAGATCCGCAAGGCGCAGCCACGCTTGCGCTCCCCTGCAATGCCACAGTCGCAATGGCATGCACGCCCGGCGCGGCTGCCGTGACTGGGCAGCTCTCTCGAAACTTTCAAGGCAGCAGCGCTTTCCCAGATGCATCCCCCATTCAATTCATTTCCCAACTGCTGCCTGCGCCCCCACAGACGCACGCACGCACGCACAACCCGCCCGCAAGCCACCCACCGCTGCACGCGCCAGCAGCTCGTTGATCTGAGCGGTGAGGTTGTCCAGGCGCTGCTGATCCTCGGGCAGCAGCGGCAGCACCTCCAGCGAGTCCAGCCGCCGGGTGTTGGCGTCGATGCGCTTGCGCAGGTCGCCCAGCAGGCGCTCAAACCAGCGCAGCAGCTCAGCCTCGTAGCTGAGGGAGGAAGCGGGAGCGAGTGTGCATTACCAAACAGTGGGGGAGGTTGAGGGAGGGGGCAAGAGTGTGCAGCAGCAGAGCCATGCCCCGGGGGCAGACGCATGTGTGTGTGGTGTGTCGCAAGCGCACACGAGGGGCAGATCACGGGCAGCCTGCGGGGATGCTGCCAGCGCTGCTCACAGTTGAAACTGTCGGCAGCAGCGCGCGGCTCACCCGTAGCGCTCCTTGCCGCGGTCGTCCAGCTCTTCCCACTGCTGCTTGCAGTTGTCATCGTGCACAGCAGGGCAGTCTCCGCAGTCGTTCTTGGTGCGCCTGCAGAGAAGGATTCACGGCACGGTGGAACGACCAGCAAAACGAAGCGCTCCGGCGCTGTCTGCAACAAGATTCTGCGCCCCCACCTGAACTCCTCGTAGGGACAAAAACCGCAGATGTAGTACTTGCAGATATCGTCGTCGCTGAACTTGCGCTCCTTTCTGCACAAAGAAGGAGCAGCAGCTGGGTACTTGAGCGGCGGTCGCTCGGCGCACCAGCAGCACATGGCGGCGGGAGCGCCAAGACAGGCAGGCGGCCCGATTTGCTGCTTTCCGCTGATCAGCACGCAGCACTGAAACATGCCTGTACTTATCGCGCTCCGATAGAGGCTGTGCGGTCTTGGCCCATGAGGGCGTCGAGCTGCGCACGAATGTCGTCCATCGTACGCTGCCTACGCCCCCTTTTGAGCGATCCCTGCCAGAACCGTCCGCTTCCGCCGCACGATCGAAGAAGAGCAGGGCACTGCAGCAACGGCGAGCCTGTAGAGCTTGCGGTTCTTTTGGGCGTTCTTCACAACTTGAGCAGGCTAACTGCAGCATTCTGACCACCGTTGCCTGTACTGCTCCGCTCCAAGGTGGCACCCCCTTCTCCCAAAGCGGAGGCCTGTGCTGTCTATGCTGATCAACATTACGTTTGCACGCATCGAAAAGTTTGAAAAACCGACGTAGAGCCGCCAGCAGCCCGGAGAGCAAATCTTGGGCGGGCGAGCAGCTGCTCCTGCACTCAGCTGGTCACTGGCGGCGCGGCGTGCAAGAGGAGGCATCATGGATAAGCGCACGCTGCGCAGCCGGAAGGTCTCGGAGCGGATGGCTGTGGTGGATGAGACGGACCGGCGGCGGGTGGGTTTGCTGCGCGCCTGGCTGCTTAGAACCAGGCTGCATTCTTGTACATGACCCTTACGATGTGATGTGGGGCGCTGCATGAACAGAACACAGCAAGGAACGCACGTAATGATGCCAAATTGTTGCTGAGATACTCCGTCAGTGCGTGTGCGAGCAGTTGGCGTGCTCTTCAACTTGCCCTTGCCCTTGCATTTTAACCTGCACCTGCAGGTCATCCAGCAACGCCTGGCTGCCCTGGAAGAGGACAACCACAAGCAGGACGACTTTGCGGCTGGCTCAGATGACGAGGAGTTTGAGCTGCCGAAAGGCTCTGATGAAGGTGGGGCAAGCGGGTGGAGGCTCGCAGGCCACTTGCGAAGCCGCCTAGTGCCGCTCAGGCCATTAGGTTGAACTCGGATCTGCGCGGCGCAGAGGGAGAAGAAGCGCCTGCTAGTGGGCGGAAGAAGAAGAAGGTGAAAGTTGGCGGGGGCATGCGCAAGACGCGCGGCATGATTGCTGAAAAATCCAAGGGGCCGAAGACGTTCAGGTGCGCTGACGTTGCTGCTGCTGCTACCCTCCCACTCACCCCCTCACCCCCACCCACCCACCCAATATATAAACAATGTTTAATCGGACCATTGCTTTGGAATTGACCTGAGTCTGCACTAATGTAGTGGGTTGGCCATAGGCAGGGTGTGGCAGCAGCCCATGCCGCCTGCGCTAGCGTGAAGTGGTCGGCCGTGTCGCAGCGCTGATGCCACACTTGCACGCCGACCTGGTGGCTCCTGCAGGGACCACCTTGAGGAGGCGGAGCTGGATCAGCTGCCAGAGGGCATGCCCAGCTACCTAACAGCTGCAGTGGGCCCGCCGCGCACAGCAGCGCCACGGAAGTTCTGCTCGGTCTGCGGCGACGTGTCCACCTACACGTGCACGCGGTGCGGCTCGCGCTATTGCAGCCGCCGCTGCCATGCAGTCCATACAGAAACTAGATGTCTCAAGTTCACTGTTTGATTTATGCATGCAATCCTCATTTTCCAATGCCCCTGTATCAGTACTGCCCTGCTTGTGCTCGCACTGCTCTCCTTATGCTGGCTCTCCTGCTGTCCTTTGCTACCAGCCTGTAACAATCACAGCTGCCTTCCAAAAAGTCTAGGGGTGTGTTACAGCGAGAAACAGTAATTTACAGCTAGTGTGCAAATGCCGCCTCAGGCAGCCGCGCTGCACAGGGAGCAGGAACAGTGAGCCAAAACAGCACAGGGCGGTGCATCAGCAATAGTCGAGGTGGCAGCAGAGTGAGGGCGGCAGAAACAAGGTAAAACAACGCGTGCAACTGCACAACGCTGATGGCGCAGCGCCTGTTGATGTACAGCAGGCAGATGGCTGTGCGAACCCAGGTGCAGACTGCACGATTGGCATGCTGCAGGGCACAGCAACAGCTCAGTTGCTCTTGTAGAACTGCTGCAGGAAGGCAGAAACGTTGGAAGGCTTCTGCACGCGGTCCATGGCGGGGTTGTGCAGGTACTGGGTGATGATGTGGTGCCGCTGCTTGTGCTGCATAAGGATCATCTGAAGAAGCAGCAACGGGCAAAGACCTGTGAGTGAAGGGCAGCAGCCTGCAAAGAATCCCGCAGGAACCCGCCAGTTCCCCCTGCCTGCTCAATGTAAGGTGATGGCATTGTGCCAACCCAACCACAAACATCAAACTTGCAGCCATTTCTGTGTGTGCCACGATGCTGCACCAGCGCACCTCCAGCTCCTCACGGCCCTTGTAAACCAGCAGGTCGACGACCTCGGGCCGCTGCACATCGTTGTACTTGCGGAACAGGCTGGCCACGTTGCGCCGCAGCCCCGCTGTCGTCGTCAGCTCCTGAAGCTGGTAATTCTTTAGAATCCAAGGCAAGCATCGGCAAACCTGGATTAGAGAGGGAGGAAGGAGCAAGTAAGAACAGCAGCAATTGCACCAGTGGTTCAGTTTGGGACAAGCGGGTCGGTGGGGTCAACACCGCTGTGCTGGGAAAACAGCACGGCGCGGCTGGAGCAGGCGACCCCGCTGTTGTCACTCACTTCCTTGAAAAACTCCTTGGCGGTCTGGTGCTTCGTCTCAGCCTGCTGGGCGGCCCGCACAGCGGAACCCAGAACCCCGCGAGCTGCTGCCTGGGGAGCAGCCATCGCTACCCGATCGCTGCTACCCCGCCGGAGAACAGGCCCGCTTCAAGCCGGGGCTACCAGCCTGAGGTGTACCAGTGGTGGGAACTGGAGGGGCCCCAAGGGACCTGTCGCGCTCTGATTGACTCTGCAATCCCTTGAGTTTGGTAACAAAAGGGCGATGGTGCTCCCAGCAGCTGCACAGCGACCCCGGCCCTGGGTTTCTTCCTGAAGCCCTTCTTGTCTGGGCTGGTGAGTCTCTCTGCCCCGTTCAATCCCCCGTCTGCGCTGTCACCTCCAGGTCCCGCACAGGTGAGCATGTCTTCGTGCTGCCGCAGGCTGTGCAGGCTGCTGCCCGGTGATGGCAAACATAATCTTTGAGAACTGAACCTCAGGTGGACAACAAGCAACCCTGAGGGTCGCAGTCACTGCAAACCACGCCTGCATGCATGCTGCTGCACTGGGCTCCTCGCCCACTATGCAACAGGCTGCATGCTGCAATGAGCCATGCATGCAACTCGGTATTATCCTCCGTGCGGCTCTCCTAGGTCCGTGGAGCAAGACCGTCCCGTTACCAACCGAGGAGAGCAAAAGCTCCGTTTTTGAATCGGCCGAGGCTTCCGCTGAACGCCGGGTCAAGCAGCGGGCGACACTCCTTTGCTCCTCTGCTAGCTTTCACTCATGCATGTTGTGTTTTGCCGCTATTCTACTGTGCTGATCTCTTTGATGATTGAATTTGCAGGGAGCAAACTGGGCCTGGAGCGGGCCTGGAGCGGACCTGGGACGGCCAGCCAGCTGGAGTTTCCCGGCGAGGTAAGAAGCGGCTCCTTGCCGAGGGTTTGGGCCGAAGGAGTGACGAAACGCTGTTGATCACACACTTCTGAGCATCTGCCTGAAGAATCACCAACATCGCTGCGTTCTTTCTGACCTTCAATGCCCGGGAACATGCAATTGCTGCTACCTGTGGCTCGCATGGGGGCAGACATGCTTCTCCGCATTCTAAGGCACATGAGGACTACATTCGCTTAGGACACCTTTGCTAGTTTTCCACATACGCCCCGGAAAACAATGGCAATCAAATGCGATCCAAATTCTGATGCCTTACAATAACCTGCATCACCCGCCCTGCTGTTGCCATGCACTTCTGCATCTGCATTTGGCTGCCGCCTGCTCGACGATGCTAAACAAAACTTTCGTTCTACCGAGCGAGCCTCACGGCTGTGCGGATTCAGTTTTGGAGACCTGAACTGAGAGCTTGAAGGCGGTACCTGCATACACTGGTCCACAATCCCTTCGCTGAGCAGCCTTATCAGCCTTGCTGAACATCCATGGCATTGTGTTATGTGCAGGCCAGGCACGCAGGCCACACGAAGACTCCACAGGAGGTGCTTGAGTTTGAACCAATTGACAGGTGCGATCATGGGCATTGCCCGCTGCATATGCTGGCTTTGCTCTGCCACTTTCTCTCTGCATCGGCAGTGGCCTAGCTGCCAGAGGAAGAAAAACCATCCATACCAAACAACCACCGAATCAACTCGTGTGGAAACTTTCACATGCACCACTATCTGATGGCTTCTGGCCGCCTGCCGTTTCATGCTTCGCTGCTGCTGCCGTGACGACACCTAGCCCTGCCAGGGTGGTTTCCTGCCACCCGCTGTTCTCGCGCTTTTGGTGCCTGACAGTGAAGGGTTGTTGAGCAGTTATCTTCTATGGTTTTGCGTCGCCTGTTTCTTGTTCACCTCTGCTGCCGTGACGACACCTAGCCCTGCCAGGGTGGTTTCCTGCCACCCGCTGTTCTCGCGCTGTTGGTGCCTGACAGTGAAGGGTTGTTGAGCAGTTATCTTCTGTGGTTTTGCGTCGCCTAATTCTTGTTCACCTCTGCTGCCGTGACGACACCTAGCCCTGCCAGGGTGGTTTCCTGCCACCCGCTGTTCTCGCGCTGTTGGTGCCTGACAGTGAAGGGTTGTTGAGCAGTTATCTTCTGTGGTTTTGCGAGCCTGTTTCTTGTTCACCTCTGCTGCCGTGACGACACCTAGCCCTGCCAGGGTGGTTTCCTGCCACCCGCTGTTCTCGCGCTGTTGGTGCCTGACAGTGAAGGGTTGTTGAGCAGTTATCTTCTGTGGTTTTGCGACGCCTGTTTCTTGTTCACCTCTGCTGCCGTGACGACACCTAGCCCTGCCAGGGTGGTTTCCTGCCACCCGCTGTTCTCGCGCTGTTGGTGCCTGACAGTGAAGGGTTGTTGAGCAGTTATCTTCTGTGGTTTTGCGAGCCTGTTTCTTGTTCACCTCTGCTGCCGTGACGACACCTAGCCCTGCCAGGGTGGTTTCCTGCCACCCGCTGTTCTCGCGCTGTTGGTGCCTGACAGTGAAGGGTTGTTGAGCAGTTATCTTCTGTGGTTTTGCGTCGCCTGTTTCTTGTTCACCTCTGCTGCCGTGACGACACCTAGCCCTGCCAGGGTGGTTTCCTGCCACCCGCTGTTCTCGCGCTGTTGGTGCCTGACAGTGAAGGGTTGCGGAGCAGCACGCCCTGTACTGATATGCCCACTCATCAGTTTACTGTGTTCTTGTCCTGCTGCAGTGGTGCGTGGCGTGGCATCGCATGACCTCCTTGCTGCCGTCTTTGGGAACACGCCTGAAGGTAAGGACGCAGCGCGAAGGGCCACCTCAGCAAACCCTCGCACCTGTGCCTTACCGCCATGCTGCTGGGCGAAAGTCCCCGGGCACCCAGGCCGAAAGGGCCGACCCGAAAGGGTAGGACCCCCGCCTGCCCCTGCCGCTTCGGCGGCAGCTGGCGGCGGGGCAGCTCGCCATAACCACAGTTATGTGGCCGGCGGCGGCTCGTGGCCCCTCGGGGCTGCGGCCGCACGTCAACACAACGGGGCTTACTCTCGCGCTGACGTCCTTACACCCCCACCCCACCCTTTTACAGGCGTAAAGATGCTCTCATGACAACCCCACGGCATGGCTGTTTGCGCAGTGCTGGTGAGTTCCCTTAGGCCGTGTTGCTGCGCAGCACCTGCCTGCTTCGCATTGCATGGGTCGCCTGGAGGCCCCTCAGCGGTATGATGACAGAAAATCACCACAGACCTGTTCTGAGGGGGCAGGGTTTTGCCCCCGCTGGAGATTGTGATCCATGCACCTCTCTGACCGCTCACTACACACCGCTGTGTCGCCACGTTAGCCCAATGCGCACCTCCTCCTGGAACTCACGAAACCCCCTGCTGGCCTCCTCCCGCAGGCCACGGCCGGTGTTTGTGCGGTACCATTTGTGATGGCCGACTATTTGCTTCCCGATCCCTTGCCTCCTTTATTCACAGATGCCTTGCCCAAGGGCACGTTTGCAGTTGAGTTGGCTGTAAGAACTACACGCCACTATGCCAGCAGTGGGTAGGGCGTTTAGGGTGTCGGTGCATGCGGCAGGCTCAATCCTGCCTGCCCTCTTTATTCCCATGGGGTTTGCATCTTATTCAGAACCACCTCCACCGGGTCGGCATTGGAGCTGAGGCGGAAGGGTAACAGCGCCGCTTGCGCCACGTCCTCCGGCGTGATCATCAGCTCAGGCTTCATGCGGTCGTAGCGGGTGCCGCCCTGGCTCACATCACGGGAGGGGGAGCGGCGGCGCAATCAGGCGCAACCAGCGGCATTGCGCCGTGGCGGCTGCTACGCTACGCATCTCAAGAGGCTGTGGGATGGGGCCCCGGGCGCACCTGCACGGCTGCCATGTCTGTGGCAATGTGCGCTGGCTCGATCAGCGTGACCTTGATGCCGTGACCTCGCAGGGCCTGTTTTGCGCAGCAAGCACAGCGCTCAGCAGGCGGGGCATGCCCGTGCAGCTCTGTAGGCGGCGTGGCTCAACGGCGGGCACGCTTTCCCCTCTCCCAACGGGGCAGGCTGCTGCTGCCAGCCCCACCTCGTAGCAGGCGGTGCTCCAGCCGCGCATGGCCCACTTGGTGGCCGAGTAGCTGCCCTCGTCAGCCACCCCCTTGAGCCCCGCCACCGACCCGATGTTCACAATCTGGCCGACGCCTGCAGTGGGCGGCGGTACCGCGGCCCGTGGCAGCGCCGCGCTGAAGGGAGCGTTTTCCGGGGCTCAGCACGCATCTGGCAGGTGGGCCGCCAGGTGGGCGTCGAGACGAGCCGTGCCGCCCGCCCACCTTCCTTGGCCATGGCCGGAGCCAGCAAGCGGGTGAGCCGCATGGCGGCCAAGCAGTTGAGCCTGTGGGGTGGTAAGGGGCTGGCCAGGCCGCCTCAGCAGAACCTGCCACGCGCTCATCAGGCCAAGCCCACGCCAAGCCTGGGTCCTTTGGGATGAAGACAGCGGCAGCAGGGTCTGGAGCCCCCACTCACTGCAGCGCCTTGTCCCAGGCTTGCGGGTCGCCCTCCAAAAAGTCGACCCTGCCGGGGTCGGGATAGGAGGCGGCGCAGTTGACGAGCACACCCACGCCGCCGTGCTGGCGCAGCAGCTCGGCGGCCAGGGCGTCGACCTGCGGGGGGCCAGGGGCGGGACGGCCTGGATGCTCGCAGTACATGATTGCTCAATGGCTGAAGCCTGGGCAGAGGGAGGAGAGTTTTGAGCACTGAGCAGCTCAGAGAGCGGCGGTAAGCGCCCCAGCAGCTCAGCAAAGGCAGCAGCTGCCGCGCGGCCTGCGCTGCGCGCCTGGCGTGGGTCGCTGAGGTCGCAGGGGTGGGTGCTGACCCCGGCGGCGCCGCAGCGCCTGCACGCGTCCGCGGTGCCCCGCAGGGAGCCCTCGCTGCGCGCCACCAGCCACACGTGGGCGCCCTGCCGGGCCAGGGCCTCCGCGATGGCGGCGCCTGCAGAGCGGCGGGGCGGCGGGGTGGGACGGGATCTGCCGCGCAGCTGGCTGGCAGCACCGCCCCACCCCCAGCCTGCATCAAATTCGATTTTGTCTGCTCGGTTGGGCAGCACTGTTGAAGCGGGCAAATCGGCTGGAGGCCGGTGGTGGCCAACCTTGGAGCACCCCTCACCGACTCCCTTGGATGCTCCTGTGACGAGAGCCTTCTTGCCTGATAGCATGACTGACAGCAGCAGCAGCGGCAGTTACTGAACAATGAATTGAACAACATGATCGTGCGCATTGGGCTGGGGCGCACTTGTCAAAAGGCCAGCATGGCGGGCGGTGCATGCCAAGCGGGTGCTGCGGGGCACGGACCAGCCAATGGATGAAGGGCATCGCTAAACACTGAAAGAAAGCCATATGGGACAAGTACACTGGAAAACTGGTAGCAGAGGATACCCTGAAAGAATGTAGAGATGTAAGCTTATTGTATGCGTTGCCAGCAAGCTTCGAACAATAAAGCGGGGACGGCTGGCTCAGTTTGGGAGGGGCGAGGGCGCGGGGCGGCCTTGCGGGCGGGCGGCACGCGGCGCGCCTCCACCTGAGAGGCATGCAGGTCTGGCTTGTCTGCCGGCAGGCCGCCCACCAGCCAGCCGGTGGCGTTGCACTGTGGGCCCGAGAAGGCGCCCACAAAGTTGAGGAGCGGGCCAAAGCTGCAGTCTGGCAGGGGCAGCAGCGCGGGGGCAGGCGCCTCCTCCTGCTGGGCCAGCCGTCGCCCCCACGCCCAAGCACCCGCCAAGGGCGCGAGGCCTGGCGGCTCGCTGCCGCTCCAGCTGCTGCTTGATCGCCGGCTCAGCAGCCTGCGCCCCACCAGCGGCGGCTGCGCCTGCTCCGCATCTGGCGACGGCTCCGGCGCCGGGGCCGGGGCCGGGGCCACCGCCTCCACCCCTCCCGCCCGCAGGTTCCAGAACGTGGTTTGCCGCCCGCTGTGCGCCCGCGGTCGCCGCGCCCGCCCGCGTCGAAGGGTCGCTGCCCCGCCCCCATTGCCAGCTGCGTGAACAGGTTGCCCCACGGCCCAGACCGGTGCAGGTCGAGGTTGAGGTCGGCGCCGCCGCCGCGGGCCACCACGTTGAGCAGCGCGCCATTCTCCAGCGACACGTCGTGGTAGTAGGGGGCCGCCACGTTGAACCTGGGGGCGCAAGGGGGCGTGGGGGCGCGGGGTGGGGGATGGGTGGTGGTGGGTGGCGGTGGGTGGGGGTTGCAAGGGGGCACAAGGGTTGCAAGGGGGATCAAGGCAGGGAGCAGACGTTGGGAGTTGAGCGGCGGCTTTTGTATACGCCCCTGAGCCCCTCGGCAGACCATGGGTGGGCCACAATGGAGGGGAGTCTAGGCACGGTCACAGGGAGGGAGAGGCGGAGCGGAAGCAGCACGAGGCGGCCAAGCACAGCAGCAGGGGCCGCGCTCCCCATGTGTGCCATGCCAAGGAAACCAGGCCCTCCATGGCCGCATTATCACCACCCCCTCCCCCTCTCCAACAAACAAACAAACAAAGAAGAAAGCAAAACGCAGCAAGCCGGTTCACCGTGTGAGCAGGTTGGCGTGGCCCGGCTGAGCGCCAGCGCGTGGTGCCCGTTGACGCGCCTGCTGTCGTCGGGCAGCCAGCGCGGCTGCGTTACGTCGACGGTGATGTCTGCGGGGGCGGGGGCGGGGGCGGCGTGCTGCGGGGCTGAGATCACGAGCGCTGGGGGCCAGGCGCCGCAGGGCGCAGCGCGCCCTGCCCGCCCCACAACCCCACCCACCCCCTTACATACACACACATGCACACCTGTTTGCATGTGGTTCTCTTACTTGCATGTGCGCCCCACCACTTCCTACCCCACGCGAATCCACACCCCAGGCTTACCCACATGAGCTACATCACCCGCCCAACACCCACCCACCCACCTGTGAACGTGGACCTGTCCACGCCCCGCGCCCGCACCGCGTTGTCGGCATTCAGGATGCGCACGCCCCGCACCCACATCCGCGCCGCGTGCTCCAGGTGCAGCGCGTTGCGGCCGCGCTCCGTGAGGTGGGGCCCCGCGGCGGTGTGGCTGCGGCGCCGGGGAACAACACAAGCGAGAGGCGGTTGGGCATGGGCGCCCCACGACTGGAGGCAGCTGGAAGTGAGGTGCACGTGGGGATGCGGCAGGCGGGGTGCAGGCGGCGGGGACCATGGGAGGCTGGGAGCGGCCCGTGAGGCAACCCGGCACCCCTGAAGCTGGCTAAGGGGGCGGGGGGGCGGGGGCGGGGGCGGGGGCGGGGGCCCGCGCCTGGGGCAGCCGGCGCGTGGTGCGGTCGAGGGGGTGCGGCGGGTAGTCCCCACCTGAAGGCGATGGTGAGGTGCTCCACGCCGCCGTCCGTCACGCTCGGCTGCCATCTGTGCAGCACCCCCGCCACTGAGACTTGACTGCACCCACGCGGGGAGGGTGGCGGCAGCGCGGGCAAGGCAGGGTGGGTGGTGTCCTCCCGGCTCTGGCCACCGCGCGGCGGCCGGGTGGAGTTTGTTGCGATGGGGGGGGTGGAGACATCGCTGCGGTGTGTGGGAGGGGCCTTGTGGGGAAGGAAAGGGGGCGGGTTCACCTGGGAAGGGCATCTCCCTGTCCAGGGCCACCCAGTCGTCGCCGATGGAGGCCACCCTGTGAAGCAGCAAGGAAGGGGGAGGCAGCGGGAGAGGGATGCGCCATCTCTGGCATCCCAGCTCAAACGAGTGCTGAGCGCACCAAACGGGCAGCGTCTGCCCTCCACAGCAGCACTCGCGAAACATCCCCTGCAACAGAGGCAGCTGCCAGCGATGTGATGCCGCGGCAGCTCAGCGGCGCCCACCGAGCCGTGAAGGCGACGTCGTCGCTCCCCACCACCTCCCCCGGCCGCCCGCTGTCCGCCAGGCCGTCGCCGTAGATGAAGGCGACGATGCTGCCGTTGGGGGCGGCCTGCAGCTGGGCCGCGCCGCCGCCCCCGCCGGCCCGCGTATCCGCGGCA
Source organism: Chlorella sorokiniana (assembly GCA_025917655.1). NCBI lineage: Eukaryota > Viridiplantae > Chlorophyta > Trebouxiophyceae > Chlorellales > Chlorellaceae > Chlorella > Chlorella sorokiniana. The sequence continues at coordinate 1,090,340 of CP084610.1, forward strand.
GCAGCGGCCGCCGCGACTGAGGTCTCTGGCGCCTCGTCCGACAGCCCCTCCTCCACATCCTGGTCGGCGGGGCGGGTGTCTGCAGCCCGCAGGGCGACAGCTTTCAACACGCCAGCCACAGGGCGGGCCCATAGGGTGAAGGGGACGGTAGCAACGGCAGGTGCGGCCACGCGGCAGCACGGCGAGCGGCGTTGGCGGCGCACCCGTGGATGCGTCGCTGATCATGATGCGGACCCACTGGCCGAGACGGAACTTGGAGGTGGAGTCGACCTGGGGGCAGGGGCAGGGGATGCCAGCCGCGGGCGCTTCGAGGTGGGACAGCCAGCGAACGCCCGCGCGTACGGGTCCGCTGCTGTGGCGCCGCCCAGGCTGCTGCTCTGCACCTGGATTGCCGGCTGGCTCGCAACCCTCCAGCGCAGCACTCACCGTCAGCACAACCGCCTCCTGTGCCACGCTGCCCTTGACGGTCGCCAGCAGCGTGGATCGGTCGCTGCCTCGTTGGCGCTGCCCGCTGCATGGGGAGGCGATGTGGGGCGGGGGATAGGCAGGGGGACAGGGTTGCAACATGCTTTTCGGCCGCGCCTCAAGTGCTTCTGAGTGTAGCCCGGCAGCCACTCACGCAAACGAAATGAAGCCCCGCGCGTCAGCCATGGAGACGTCACGGTGCCTGCAGGGCAGGGAGCAGCCCTGGGCGCCAAACCAGGCTGCCGTCCATGCAGCCAGGGCCGAGAGCGGGTGCTTGCAGGGCAGGCAGCGCGGGCGCCCACCGGAGGCATCCTGGCTCCAGGTGCCCTCGAAAAACGTCGGCGAGCGCCAGCGGTATGTAGATCGTTGTGCTGCCCTCCTGCAGCGGGGCGGGAGCGGGGCAGCGCGGCAGGGGCTTGGCAGCTCCCGCGCACCCCCGCCCAGGTGGAGCACGCAACCAGCCCTGGCAGCAGCGCTCCCATCCGCCGCGGCTCACTCCGGCGCCGCGGATGACGATGTTTGGCTTGGTGATGGTCAGGGGTCGAGTGAGGAGATATGTGCCGGCAGGGAGGAAAACGACGCCGCCGTTGTCGCCCTCGTGAGCGGCATCAAGGGCGGCCTGCACGGCAGGGACGCGCCTTGGGTGGGCAGCCGCACCGGCGCAAAGGAGCAGGCCCCGCGTGGGCGTTGCAAGGACGATTCGCACCTGCAGCGCCGCCGTGTCGTTTGCCACGCCGTCGCCCAGGGCACCGAAATCGCGGGCGTTGAAAGCGACTGGCGGCGAGGGAGCGGCACCTGCCCGCCTGCAGCAGAAGCAAGAGGGTATCCTGGTCGCCAGCTGCAGAGCGGGGGCGCGCACAGCAGAGCCCTGGGCAGCCTGGTTCACCCATGTAGCCCGCCTGGCTCCAATCCAGGCCCCGGCCCGGCGGCAGCTCGGTCAGCGGCGGCAGGAGGGGCGGCGGCTGGCTGCCGCCTGACGTTAAGTCCGCATCAAAAGTGAGTCCTGCACCATCAAAGCGCAACGGGCCAGGCAAGGCGGGTCAGGAAGCTGCAGCTGCCGGCGAGCCGACATAGGCTTCCAAACCGGCGGGCATTGCGTCCAGGACAGAGCGGGGCCTGCGGCAAAGCAGCTGGGCGCGGCGCAAGACTCAAACCGGCTGCGCAAGGCCTCCCGCTTGCCTGCCAACACGGCTACAAGGATGGCCAGCGCTAAACCCGCATACAGAACCACCCCGCCCGGGTGGAGCCAACCCTTTTCTGCCATCTTCCCAGGGATTCCTTATTTACCAGGCGGCATTAAACTGCTTAAAGGATCAATACTCCTGCAAGAAATTGACAGACACCGCGGGCCGCGGTGGGAGTGTGGGTGCTCCTCCAGGCCACTTTCAGCCAGGAAACTTTAATTTTGTTGGTGGTTCTGTGCAACGTGTCGAGCTGGCTCATGAAGTTGGGCACAGAAGAGGAGGCTGACGTGGAGGGTGGGCGGTGGCGCCAGTCCCGAGAAAATGGACAGGCTCCTTTCATGCCTCTGCTTGCACCTGGGTGAGTTCTTGAAGGGTTGATGTTACACAGTGATAGTAGCACTCTATTAAATTCGACTCAGGACAAAATGAGCAGCCTTAAAAGTGGGCGGCGGTGCAGGACCCACACCACAACTGGGCAGGACATCACCAAAGGCGCAGAGGGGGAAGGGAAGGCGTACAAACAGACAGGGGAAGGGGTGGCCTGGAATCAGAGCGGCGCCGGAAGTGGTACTTTAAAAACAGCCGAGAGATCGGCGCAGATGGAAGCGGTCAAGACGCAGGGAGCACAGGGGACGGGATTGGAGTTTCACCGTGGGTTGGGATCGGCAGGGAATGCTCGGCATGGCATGAATCGGCAGGACAATGCTCGGCATGGCATAAAAGGGGGCATTAGTAATTAAAATTCGAAGCCGGAACGACAATCATGAATTTGAGGGTGAGTTTCGGTTCGGGCTAGAGGGGAGGAGGGGGAGACGGGGGAAGGGGGAAAGGGGCGTGCATTCGTTTGCGGCTGGCCCAGGAGAGGGCGCAAAGGCCGGGGCCCACTGCTGGTGCCAGATGAGCCCCCTGGCCTGCCAGGCCCCGGGTGCAGCAGCAGCTCGCACGCTCAGGGCTGGGTGGTGACCAGGGAGGCGAGGCCGCCAGCGGCGTCGCCGCCCTCCAGCGAGCGCCGCGTCTCCTCCAGCGAGGGGCGGGGCTTGAAGCCGATGCGCTGCCCGCGCGCCCGCTCGTCCATGAAGTCGGCGGCCATCTTGCGCAGCGCGGCGGCGGAGGCGGCGCCCGTCTTCTCCACCAGCGAGGAGAAGGCGGAGCTGGGGTTGGCCAGCAGGTCGGAGGGGGTGCCCATCTCGGCCACCTCGCCCGCGTCCATCACAATGACCAGGTCGGAGCGAATGACGTTGTCCAGCCTGGACGGGGGGACGGGGGGAGCAGGGCAGCCGGGTCAGAGCGTGCTCAGCAGCCGGTGCAGCGGGCCACGCGCACGCCAGCCAGGCACCCAGAGCAGCGACGCTGCCCAGCCGACGGCTTCAGCCCGCCCCGCCCACCTGTGCGCGATGGTGAGGGTGGTGCGCTCCGAGAAGATGCGCTCGATGATCTCCAGCACGTGCGCCTCGGTGTGGGGGTCCATGGCGGCGGTGGCCTCGTCCAGGCACAGCACCGGCACCTTCTTCAGCGCGGCGCGCGCCAGGCACATGAGCTGCTGCTGGCCGATGGACCAGGCGTTGCCGCCGGTGCCGTCCAGCTGGGCGTCAAGGCCGCCGCAGGCCTTGACCTGGGGGAGGAAGGTTGGGGTTGGGGGTTGAGGGGCGTCAGAGGCTGCAGGGGCGAGCCATGGCTTGCTGCCGCTGGCTTCAGAACCAGGTGCCCCCCCACACACACACACAAAAACACATGAGGCCTTGGCCCCCGCCCCACCTGCTCCTCGAGGCCGCAGTCGCGCAGCGCCTCCCACAGGATGGCGTCGTGGCCGAACTCGCCAAAGGGGTCGAGGTTGGAGCGCACGGTGCCGGAGAAGACAACGGGCTCCTGGGGGATGACGGAGAGGCCGCGGCGCAGCTGCTCCAGGCTGAGGGTGGACACGTCGACGCCGTCCAGCGTGATGGCGCCGCTCTCCAGGTTGAACATGCGGTACAGCGCCAGCAGCAGGGTGGACTTGCCGGAGCCGGTGCGGCCCACCACGCCCACCTTGTCGCCGCTCTTGATCTTGAAGGAGACGCCGCGCAGGGCGGGGGCAGGTGGGGCGCGTACTTCATCACCACCTGCAGGCACACCAACGAGAGGGGGCGGGGGGGGTGAGATGCAGGCAAGATGCAGCCATGCCATGAGCAGGGAGCCAGGCGCACGGGTTGCCTGCAGCTCAAGACCATGCAAGCCGCCCGAGCGCAGCCAGCGGCAGGCACGGGGCAGCGGCCACCCACCTGGTTGAACTCCAGGTTGCCGGTGCGGGGCCAGCCCTGGGGCAGCTTGTGGCTGCCGGTGGGCACGATGGCCATGTCCTCCTCCTGCACAAGAAGAAAGCAGGAAGGCAGGGCCGGCAGTGAGCACAGGCAGGGTGGGCGGCACGGCTGTGGAGCAGCGGCAGCAGTCAGCCCCTCGCCCTGTTCCCGCCAGGGCAGCATCCGAGCAGGCAGGGCAGCGTGGCGCCCAACCCCTCCCCCTGGCCGCTCACCGTCAGGGTGGGCACCACCTTGCCGGCGGTGCCGCGGCTCTTCTTGGCCTTGTCCTCGGGGTCGGCGGGGGCGCCGGGCAGGGCGGGCGGGTCCAGGGTGCCGGCCTCCTGGGGGTGTGGTTGGCCAGCCAGGCCACCTTCTCCACGGAGCCAAACAGGCCGATGGACTCAGCCAGCAGGCGGATGGACCAGGTGCTGCAGGGGGACCAAGGCAGGGCGGCGGGGAGTTAGAAAAGGTAGGCACAGCAGGCGTGGCTAGCCCGCCCCTGCTTGACTGGCGAAGCAGCGCGCAGCCAGCGGAGCATGATTCCACAGCGGCAGCGGCAGCGGCGGCGTTTGCCCCCGACTCACTAGAAGACAAGCATCTGGATGGACTGGGAGAAGGCGAGGCCGACGGAGGAGGAACCCAGGTCCTTCCACATGCCGATGCCGAAGGAGGCCACCGACAGCACCATGCAGGCACCGAAGAAATCGCAGATGAAGGCCAGCCAGAGGTTGAGGCACTCGGCGCCAAACAGCGCGCGGTGGGCGTCGTCGACGTACTGCATGGGGCGGGTGTGTGGGGGGGGGGGTGCGGGTGTGTGGGTGGGGAATGGTGATGGGGGCGCATCGTTGGGCCAGCAATCGTGCAAGCTGCTACAGGTGGCGCGTTGGTCACTGCTGCCCGCCCAGCCAGCCACTTCACGCACACCCTGCACCAGCGCCCCATAGAGCAGCCGCACCTCGCTGGTGATGTGTGTGAAGTACTGCTGCTTGTTGTAGGCCTGGATGACGCCCAGGCCGTCCAGGGCCTCGGCAATCAGGGTCACCACATCGCCTGGGGGATGGAGGGGCAGGCGCAGCCGGATTCGGTCAGCGAGCATGCCGCATGCAGCGCGGGGCACACAGTGAACCGCAGACCAGGTGCGTGTACCGTGCAGTCGCAGCGCTGCAGCCCGCCCGCAGCCCCAGCCCCTCACCGGCGGTGCCCATGCGCAGCTTCTTGAGGTGGGTGGCGGCGGGGAGGTAGACGGCCAGCATGATGCCGGAGACGGTGAAGAGGGCGCCGGCCATGGCGGAGAAGAGGGGGATGGTGACGGAGACGGTGATGGTGGTGGCCAGCAGGATGAGCCCATAGATGCCGGCGTAGTAGAGGGCGTCGGGCAGCGCGTCGTCCATCACGTCCTGGTCCTTGGTGAAGGAGACGAGCAGGTCGCCCACGGGGGTGGTCAGGAAGAAGCCCAGCGGCGCGTACAGCACGCGGTGGATGGACTTGGCGTGCTGGCGCTGGCTGGAGCCGTTGCACCACATGTATAGCGCCGCGCCGCGGAAGAACATGAGGCCGATGAAGAAGGCGAGGCCCAGCACGCCGTACCACTGCACGTAGAACATGGGGCCGCAGGGCTCGTCGCCGGCGTCGATGCAGTCCTGGCCGTACTTGTTGTACTGGTCGCGCGTCCACCAGCGGATGAAGTAGTCGGCCAGCTGGGGCAAGCGGGAAGGGGGAAGAGCGGGAGGGATTCAGCACACTCATCACATGCAGAGAACAAGCGCCAGGCTCAGGAAGCACGGGGCTGGCAGGCTGTGCTGCCGGGCGCGAAGCAGCAGCAGCAGCGGCGGCGGCAGGCCCACCTGGCGGGAGGCCTGGGCGGACAGGAAGAAGAAGAGGGAGAAGCAGAAGACGATCCAGCCAGCGTCCCAGCAGTACTCCCAGAGGGCGGAGCGCAGGGTGAGGGAGGCGGAATGCACCTTCTTGGCCTTGTCCTCGGAGGCAACCTGGGGGCGGGCAGGGGGCAGAGGGGGCCGTCAGGGCTGTGCCGCCCTTGCTGGCTGGGGGTCCTTTTTGCGGCATCCTGCTGACCAGCTCAAGCAGCAGCCCGCGTCGCACGGCAGCGAGCACAGCCCGCCCTCAGCCCACCTGCTTGGCCTCCTTCTTGGCGGGCTTCTTCTTGGTGTCGCGCGGCTGCTCGGCGCCGCCGCCGGCGGCCAGCAGGTGGGAGGCGGGCAGGTACTTGGACAGCAGCTGCTGGGCGGCGGGGGTCCAGGGGCCAAAGTAGACGCAGGTGCCCTCGTCCATGATGGCCACCTTGTCGCACTGGGGCAGGAACTCGACCTGGCAGGCGTGGGGGAGGGGGCAGAGGGAGGAGGGGGATGGCAGGGTGAGCGGAAGGGAGTCCAGAGGCAGCAAAACACAGCAGGGAGCCGGCCAGGCCGCGGCAAAGCACACGCAGTCCCGGGGCGGGCGGATGCGGGGCCGCCGTCGCCACCCAGCCCCCGGCTTGCCCGCTGGCACGCGGCGGCCGCCCCACCTGGTGGGTCACCAGCACGGTGGCCTTGTCGCGGAACATGCCGCGCACGCAGTGCTCGAAGATGTGGTGGGCGGTGTGGTGGTCCACCGCCGACAGCGCGTTGTCCAGCAGCACGAGGTCGCCGCCAAAGTAGGCGCAGCGGGCGAGGTTGAGGCGCTGGCGCTGGCCGCCCGACAGGTTGATGCCGCGCAGGCCCGCCTTGGTCTGGTCGCCGGCGGCCAGGATGTCCAGGTCCAGCTCCAGGGCGCAGGCGTGGAGGACGGAGGAGTAGCGGGACGCGTCCCAGGGCTGGCCAAACACGATGTTGTCGCGCAGCGACAGGTTCTGGCACCAGGCGGTCTGAGGCACGTAGGAGATCTTGCCGCCGGAGTGGGCAGTGCCCTCCACCTGCAAAGCGCGGGAGGAGCGCAGGGAGCCGGTGGGCCGGGGAAGGGGAGGGCCAAGGAAGCGGGCAAGGCGCCACATCCGTGCACCTGCTGCCACGGCTGCGTGCCCATTGTGCCCGCCGGCTCACCGTCTGCATGTTGCCCAGCAGGGCCTGGAGCAGGGAGGACTTGCCGGAGCCGACGCGGCCCACCACCGCCACCAGCTCGCCGGGCGCACGGAGAACTCGGGGACGCGGAGCTGGAAGCCAGAGGTGTCCAGCTCGTGGCGCAGCACAGCCTGCAGCGGGCGAGTTGCGGGAGGCGGGAGGTCAGCGACAGGCAGCAGCTGGCCTTGCAAGCAGCAGGCGCTGGCGAGGCAAGGAAAACAAAGCGGCGGCCTGGCGCGGCGGCGTGCCGCCGCACCCCCCGCCCCTCCCCCAGCCGCGGGCTGTGGCCCACCTTGGACAGCTGTGCGCCTGGCTTGCCCTCCAGGTCCTGACGGGGGCCACGGGCTCAGCCAGGAACTTCTCCAGGCCGCCGGTGGCGCGCATGGCCTCCGACACGCAGCGCATCGCCTTGGGCAGCACCACGAGCGGGAAGCGCAGGATGTTGAAGAGGGAGAGCATGGTGAAGGCGGTCTGGGGGTTGATGTACACGTTCTCGGAGGAGGAGTCGGTGTGCCACAGCTCATAGGGAACCAGCACGGCAAACAGAACCATGGGGGCACGCCAAACACCTGCGGGGTGGGCAGGGCAGCGGGGAGTGCCGGCGGTCGGCACCCGGAATGGGGGCAGAGGGCGGAGGCCGGGGGCCTGCACAGATTCCACGCAACAGCATTCTCGCTATTGCACTCCCGGCTCACCATGGAGATGTTGATGGTCTTCACCACCGCGTTCCAGAACATGTAGTGGCGTTCGCGGGTGCGCACGTCGGACACCTGCACGGGTGGGGGTACAGGCGGGTGGCGGCAGTGAGCCGGCAAGGAGGGGCACAAGCAAAGTTGCGCAGCATGCGAAGCCAGGCATTAGCAAACAGGCTGGCGTGAAACAGCGTTTGGCTTACGTGCTTCTCGAAGAAGCGCTCCCAGGCGTAATACCTGCGAGGGGGGCATCAGCACAACACTCTCTCAGATGCAGGTGTGCTAGGATCCAGTGTTCAAGTTGGAAGGAACTGGTGCATGATGAAGCTGAACAAAGGTGCAAGCCCAACTCACTTGACCAGCTTCATGGCAGGCAGGATCTCCTGCATCAGGAGCAAGGGCAGAGGTGCAGGTGAGCAGGTGGGGCAGCAAGGAGGCGCGCTGCTGCACCCGTCCTTGCATCGTCCCCCACAACCCCGGCACACCACACCAGCCTGCTCCCCCTGGCCGCCCACCTGGATGATGGCCCAGCGCTCGGTGACGTTGGGGCCGTTCTTGACCTTGTTCTTGATGATCTGGTAGCCAAAGTAGTACTGGAGGGGCACCACGAGGCAGACGATGATGACGCCGCCGATGCTGCAGGGGGAGCCATGCAGCGTGCACACGTCAGCTTGAAGGGCACGGCGCGCGCTTTCCGATGGACGTGCGCCAAGCAGTGCATGCAAGCGGCGCCCTTGCAGAGGCGCGTCAGGCCCACCCTGCCGCGCTCACCAGTACACGCCCACCAGGGAGCCAAGCAGGGCCAGGATGGCTGCGGCCTCAACAGGGGCGCCCTGCAGGGTGGACAGGCGGCAGGGACACGGGCGCCGTGGGCAGGGGCCGTCAGCTGAGGGATCATGCAAGGGTGCAGCGGGCCCCCACGCCCCTTCTGCTGCCGCTCGCGTGCACGTGGCTGGCTGGCTGGCTGGCTGGCTGGCCCGCAGTCTGTTTGCTCACCAGAGGTAGTGCACCTCCTGGATGCCCTCGAAGATCTTGTTGATGTCGGAGGCCACAAAGCCCACGGCCTCGGCGGCGGTGTCCTTGGTCAGGTGGGCCATGTTGTAGCACTTGCGGGCAATCATGGTGGTGAGGGCGGCGCGCGCGCGGATGCCCACGCGCAGGCAGTTGAAGGCCATGCGCTGGAGCATCATGCCTGCGGGGAGGCAGGGGGGGGAGGGAGCGGCGGCAGCTGTTCAGCTTCTGAGGCACCTTCCAACAGATGGGGAGCTGCGCTGCCAGCTGGGCCAGCTTCGGGCGCATCTCCAGCCAGGCCAAGACCCCAGGCCCCTCTCCCCTCCCCTCATGCGGCATGCATCAAGCAGGCGGGCGGCAGCGCCGCTCACCCAGCAGCCAGGCGTCCACAAAGAAGAAGGCGGTGAGCACCCAGCCCTTCCACTCGGTGTCGTAGATGGACGTGTCCTTGCCCTCCAGGGTGCGGATGCACATCAGGATGGAGCGGGTGAAGTAGTAGGCTGCACACCAGAAGGCAAAGGCGGGGTGGAGAGGAAACACGTCAGTCTCAAGCGTGGAGAAGCGGGGAGGGGAGGCGAGGCGGGCGAGCTGTCTGAGCAGCACGGCAACCCCGGCGGCAGCGCCTGCCGCTGCCGCAGCCTCACCTCCCATGATCACAAACACCGACCACATCAGCTTGAAGATGCCTGCCAGCAGCAGGTCGCGGCCGTAGGTCTTGCGCAGCACCTGCGGCCGGGCAGCGGCGGCAGCGTCAGCTCAGACGGTGCGTTGTATGGGTTGGAAGCTGGCGGCAAAGTAGGAAGGCGACAAACCCATCCAAGGCAGCATGGCAGCCTCTGCAGGCCCGAGGCGCATGGCTGGGTGTGCCTATGCACGGCAGCGCAGCACATGACAAAGCCTGGCTGTGGGTTGTAGCACTTGAGCGTTCGGCGGCAGCCACCGCCCTTCCCCCGCCCCGCCGCCTCACCTTCATCAGCTTGGGCTCCTTGCCCGCCTTCTTGGCCTCCTGCACCGCGGCCTCCCAGTTGGCGTTGAGCTCCTCATAGCAGGCCTCGGCCTGCTGGTCAGCGGGCAGCGGCAGGTCGGAGACCTCGACCGTGCCCTTCCGGGCCGCCGGGACCACTCTGCAGCAGGGGGATGGCGGGGTGCGTGGTTTTCAACAAAAGCATGTCGAGCGATGTCGGTGCGCGCGTCAAAGCGGCCAGGCCGTGTCTACCAGCGGCTGCCACTGCTGCCGCCGGCCGAAGGGAACAGGGAAGTATGGAGGCACTCCCACAGCCCCCAATCGAGCGCGCGCCGCGGTTTTGCGCTCACTTGTTCATCCATCCGAATGACCAGAGGTCGAAGAAGTTCCATTTCGATGGGTCCTTGCACAGGGGCGCGTCGGTGGAGGCCACCATCCTGGTAGCCTTCCTGGTTGTAGAACCCCGTGGACACTTGTTCGAGGGGTGTGGCCCGTTTCTCCGCCAGAAGGCGGGTTGGAGTTATTAAGAGAGGAAGGTTGGTGAGTTTTGGGCCCGGGGAGCGACTTTTGTAGCTTCTGAAACCCTGCTGACCTGGCGCCAACCATGCTGTGTTGGTGACCCTCAGTGACACCCACGGGGCTGTAATGATCACGTCGACACATGCGAAACCCATACTTGTGCATTAAGTGTTCCTTACAAAGTGTCCGACCTCCGCAAACTGCGCTCTCTCAACTACCACGCCCAGTGTTTCCAACTTGGGATGTGTACGGCCACAAATCCGCTGTCGGAGTTAGTGGGTCTGAGTACTTTGCAACCCTACCATGACTCCAACAGCCTTTCGAAGTGCACTGCAAGCACTAGAACCCCCTGCCAGCCACAAAAGCCGCAGCAGAGGTATCCCCTGCCAAGCCCGGGAGTCTACCTGCGCAGCCAGCATGCAGCGGGTATGCCCACCACCGCAAGCCGTGAGCGATTTATCGTGCTGGCATGCTGCTTGTCGTGCATAGCTGTCCCTGCACCCGCTGCCCTGGGCCCCCAACGTGCCTCCGTGTGAAGTGAAGCAGCGCTGCGCTACAACATACTGATCGCAGTGCGCAGCTTACATGCACTCTGCCCAGTTGGGCACTTATACGGGCGCGCAGCCTAAGGCCCAGCCTGACGCTGCCGCAATCTGCTCCTCATCGTACGGCAGGACCAGCGCCGTTCCGCCGTCCTCCTGCCGCGCCACCGCCAGCAGCTCAGCGCCCACAGCAGGCTTGCCGTTGACCTTGGCGGCCAGCAGCACCACGAGCTCCCCACCCTCCGGCTGATACGGTCGCAATCCCTCCACCTCCATGCCGCTGCCAGCATCCTCCAAACCTCCTGTCGTCGCGCCTGCAGCGCCGCCTCGGCCTGGCTGCTGCCAGCGGCAGGCCCGGCGGGGGCAGGCCGATGTATGTGCGCAGCAGGGCCAGGTCTTGGCCGCGCAGCACGCGATGCAGCTCCGCCAGCGCGGCCGCCTCGCTGCCGCTGCCGCCGCTGCCCCCGTCATCGCCCATGAGCAGCCCGCTGCTGTCGGGCAGCAGCACCCCGCCCTCAGCGCTGAAGACGCCGCCCACGCCGCTCAACTGGCTGCCAGCGACGTAGCAAGCGGACCAGGACAGCAGGTGGAGCTGGGGGTCGTTGGGCAGAGGCAAGCCTGCACAAGCACAGTTGGAGGCACCTTCACTGCGGTTTCACAACACAATGCGCTGCGCCAGCCCATGCCCTGGGCCGCTTGCCCGCAGCAAGCACCTCAGACGCTACGCATGCTGACAGGACAATCATGCCAAGGCAAGGGCGGCAAGCAGCTTGCCTTTCGCCGAAGGCTTGGGCGCCGCGCCAAACCCCTTTGCACCGCCGCTGGCGGTGGCAGCCCTGCGCCTCCGCTTCTCCAGCTGGCTGCGGACGAACACAAAACCTGCAGGTGTCTTCTGCCAGATGCTCAGCGGCCAGTTCAAGCATACCACGCGCTGCGTCAGCAACCATCAGGCAGGGAGGCGCGCGGCTCGGGTGAATGAGAGCTGCCAGCAAGAAGCCTCTCACCGCGGCCGTGCTGGCGGAAGCCTTCGTCCGCCAGCCGCGCCATCTCCACCGCCTTTTCTGTGTCCTCGCAGAAGGCCTCGAAGGCGCTGTCCCAATCGTACATGAGCTCCTCAAACGCGGCGGCCTCCCTGCACACACGCAGCGGGTCGCGGGGCAGCAGTTTCGCAGCGCCCCGGGCGTTGACAGCCGTGCAGCAGGGATAAAGCAGGGAAGAAGGATGGCAACAAGGCTGTGTGCATGGCATTGAGCAACTGCGCGCGGCTGCTCACTCTTTTTCTCGTGCCTTTCTGCCTTGCCGCTTGGCGGAGGCGCCTCCACCTTGCCGCTTGGCAGAGGCGGCCACTGCCCGCTGTTGGCGATGCTGGGCCGGCATCTGTGGCGCTGGCTGCCATGTCACTGACTGAAAGTTACGTTTACAGGGTTTCGTGGCCGCCCAGGGAGCAAACATGTGCAGGGTTGGCGGTGAAGTCGAGCTGCAGGGTCTGCCGGTCATGCTTGCAAGTTGCGAGAGTATCGGTGCATCCGTCAGAGTGCACAGAAACAATTAATTCTAGCCTGCGGCCGTCCACGGGCCTCCGCCACGCTGGCCCACATTCCCGACGCTAGAAACAGTACAATTGGGGTGCTTGATCGCTGTTCCTCCTGTTCTCGATCGCTTAACATGGCCATCACGGCATGCTGCGGCGCTTCCCCATGCCTGTGCACTCGCAGCAGGTTGGCAGCCCCAACCATACTCCCTCAGCCGCAGGCGCAGCACCTTTGGGAACCTTGTAGATGCCTTTTATTTGGCCAACAAGGTGGCAGGAGTCCCGGTGCTGCCTCATCCCCACCTTGCCGTCGGCGGTGCGGCCGTCGTCCGCAGTATGCAGAGCCGCCGCCTTCCGCACAACGGCAGCAGCGCGACCCCGCCTCCTACAGCAGCATGGATGAGCTCCGAGCAGAGCTGGAACGTGGGGGAAGTGCAAGCAGCATGGGGACAATCACAGGGCTGATCAACTGGCTGGGGACCGCGGCCAACACGGCACGGTCCGCTGCCACGCCGCTGCAGGTTTGGCACTGCTGTGTGCGTTGCCAGGCTGTGTCGCTGCCTTCTGATCTTCAGCATGTTATGGAAGGCCCTTTCAAGGGTGGTGCAAGCTGTGCAAATCACAAATCTTGTGAATCTTCGCAGGCTGCTTACCAACGCTTGATTACTGGCTACTTGCCACGCGGCGACCGCACCAGCGCTAGCAGCTTGGACACCTTGGATGATGCAGACGTGAGTTTGGGGGCACGGATCGCATGCAAGTGCTGCCTGCTCTGCTTGCTCCACCACTGCGTTGCCTGGCAGTTGCTTGCAGGGTGGTGTCAATGACGCCCACGTGCCCCCACAGCTCCTTGCCATCATGGCTGCCTGCGTCTTCCTGTACCTGCCCGCAGCTGGACCCCACAGCCGTGGCGGAGCTGCAGGCGGTCCTGCTGGGCAGCCGCGCCGCCACCGTCAAGCTGATTCGGCGGTGCCCGCAGCTGCTGCAGATGGAGCGGCAGGAGCTGATCATGCGGCTGGTTGGCCTCAAGGTACGGGGGATGGGGGCGGGGTGGAGGCGAGGGCTGGCAGCAGAGTGCCTCCAGGCAACAGCAGCAGCAGCAGCGCAGCGCTCCCTGGGGTTCTGCAATACCTGCTGCGGGCAGCCCATGGCCCAGCAGCACCGAGCGCGCTTGGCACATCGGCCTGGGCTCAGGCGCCGCCCTGCCAGCCCGCACCCCGCAGGAGCTGTTCCCGGGGTCTGACGTGGCGCGCATGGTGGAGCTTGCCCCCGCCGCCTTCCTGGATGGCCCCTGGCCGCCCAAGGCGCGGCAGCTGGAAGCCGCCAGCCGGCTGCTGCGGCGGGAGCTGGAGGGCGCCGAGCTGGACTTCATGTTCACGGTGGGCTGGGCGGGAGGGGGCCAAGCGGGCTGGTGCAGCAAGTTTGGACTTGGCAGCGCGCTGCCTTGACATGGGTGGGTTGGAGTTCTAGTCAGCTTGGCTGCAGGGGCACCTGGTTCAGGTGTGTGGTGGAGGGTGTCTGGCTGGCGTGCCTCCTCATGTGGCCCTGCTCTGCCCTGCTGTGCAGGAGGACCCGCTGATCCTGTTTGAGCCGGTGAGTTTGTCCAGGCCATGGCCTCGAGCAGGCTGTCTGAACCAGCGCACCATGTGCTGCGGTATTCAGCGTGGGCACGCGCTGCTGCTCCCTGCCGCAGATCGAGTCGCTGGAGGTGGGCCTGCGCCGCCTGCGAGAGCTGTGGCCGGGACTGACCCCGGCGGCGCTGGCCAACAGCGAGCCGCAGCACTTGTCGCTGGCGGTGAAGGCGCTGGGGCTGAACGGGCCGCCCAAGGGTTTTTAGTGCTGGCCAGCATTGTAACTCATCACAAGCTCCAAGCATCGATGATCAGTTGTTGCGCGGCACATGTTGTTCACCAGTACTTTGGCATCTGGCTGAGAGGCAAGGCAGGTGTGTCGACTGCAGATGTACTGTCGCACTGCCATCCACGAATTCCCCGCGCTGAGGGCTTGCGATCTGCTAGGGGACCCCATTTGTCACAGTTCAGTGTCGCCGTCAGTCTTTGAACACCTTGCTGGAAACGCAAAGCCGCGAAAACAAGACTTTGCCAGAGCCCCTTCACAAACGAGCAAAATCTCCGCCAACAAGTTCTTTTATTAAATTTATTGGGAATTCACTGCGCGATTGACGACAGCTAGCCTCGGTTTGGCGTTGTTGCCTGCCAGGCGGCGGCAGCAGCCGCCCGGGCCTCAATGGCCAAGCAGCTTCGGCAGGCACGGGCCGCAGCGCGGGCAGCATACAACTGGTTGCAGCATGACTTGCCTGAGATTGTGGCCCCTGCTTCCATCCCCAATCCACCTGGGTTCAAGCCGCCGCCCCGCAAGACCCAGGGAGCCCTGCTGCCGGTGCGCTGCGTCTGCATTCTGCCTGCCTGCCTGCCTGCCTGCCAGTGTTGATAATGTTGCAGCCCATTCCCTAACAAACCCATGAAATTGCCTGCGCAGCGCCTGGCCCGCGCATGCCGCCGCTATTTGGACACTTGGGACGCTGAGAAAGTGCGGCGTGAAAGGGCAGAGCGGGAGGGCCTTGACGCTGGGGTGCCGACGCATCCAGCGAAAGAGGCCTCGCTTGCAGAGGAGTTTGGTAAGCCATTTCCGCAGCTGTTTATCTTGTCGAAACGCCTGAATAGGAATGCTATGCTACAGCGCGCTGATCTGATATGCATGTTCAGCAGGGAAGCAAGGTGGTGCTGGGACGAACTGTTTTCCCAAGTCCTGTGCAACTGCACCGTCGTTCTCCCCGTTCTATGGTTGCAGCCGCGGCAGCCAAAGGCGGTAGTCAAGCGATGAAGCCCTTCTTGGCCAACCTGTACACCACCCGTGCGGTGGCCTGGAAAAGAGCAGTGCAGCAGTTCATTGAGGGCTACAAGGCTGGGTTTGGGAGGCTATGGCGCCCAGCGCACCACCCCCTGACGCGCGTGACACGACGCCGCATGCATCCCAGCCGCAAACAACAGAGCACCAGGAGCAGCAGCAGCAGCAGGACGAACGCCCACCGCAGCAGCAGCAGCAGCAGCAGCAGAACGAACGTCCACCACAGCAGCAGCAGCAGCAGAACGAGCGTCCACCGCAGCAGCAGCAGCAGCAGGACGAACGCCCACCGCAGCAGCAGGAGGGACCAGAGACCAACACAGCAGCACGAACAGCAGCAGCAGGACAGCCGCCATAATGACCCATCCTGACTTGTACGACTCCACCGGATCCAGCTGGCTGCTGCAGATTCACAATGTGTGGCTTCTGCCACGAGCGCTTGGTTTGCTCTCTGCCTGCAGCTTCACAGCTCAATGTTACACTGATGTTTGCTGACAGCCCAGGTCAAGGCAAGAATAGGGAGCGGTAGGGGCCGCTGTTGGCAAGCTTTACCAGTTCGTTGTAGTTGGACATGTCTGCGGGGCAGGCAGAGGGATAGGTCAAGCATCGCGGTGTGGGTGTCTGCTGCAAGCAACCAACATGAACCAAGCACCAAGCACTCACCAAAGTTGTCGCTGAAGGCACATATGTTGTCCTCATTAATCGTGTTGGGGCTGACCACCACGCCCTCGATTTCCACAATCGCAGCCTGCACAACTTGGGCACAGCGAGAAGGGGTCGACGCTAGCAATGCCGGGGGCAGACACAGCACCCCAGACGGCAGGCCTTTCCCCGCCGGCGCCGCCCTTCCACCGCCGCACCTGGGGCACTGCCCCTTGAAGGTGTACTGTGAGCATGGCGTCGTCACTCGTCCTAAGTCGCAACGCGTTGCCCTCAAAACCCTCTATCTTGCCCACGATCGCGACACGCTTGCCAATGTACTGGCTGAGCAACTGGTAGTTCACCCGCGGCGCGGGGGCAGTGATATCCACGCAGCTCATCGCTGTCCTTGCAAAGTGACGAAAGCTGTTCAGGTGGTTTGGCGGGTAGAGATATTTGAACGGGAGGTGTCGTGATCTCCAAGCTGCTTGGTTGTTGAGCTACTGACGACGCATCGGAACAATTAATTAATCTGCTGTGTAGGTTTGTCCAACCCCGAGGTACTGACGTACAGCGGCGGGTGGGGCAGCTTGCCGCCTGCAGTAGGTTCAGCACCCTGAAATTCTCAGCACTCAGCCCTTTCAGCTCTCTGACTTCCTACAACCTTTTGTCCCTGTCATCCCCCCCCTGTGTGCGACTCGAGAGCACCAACTTGTAATGGGCTCCCACCCCCTTCCCACTGCAGCTGGTGACGCATCGCACCGCTAGCCCTGGTTGTAAAGCAAGCTGCTGTTCCATTCATCCATCTTGACCCTGAAAAATCCTTTTCCATCATTGTAGGGAGGAAGCGAGCTTGAGAGGCCGAAATCTAACAGGCGGCTTTGCCCAGCCATGCGCAGCAAAGGATTTGAAGCGGGGGCGGCGCCGGGGCGGCAGGGGTGGCGGGAGGGATTCGGGCAGGGGGAAGAGGCATGCGCGAGAAAAACGAAAAACATTGCGACGGAGTATCATTTGCCACAGACCATCCCTGCCACATCGATTGTGACCTTTCATGATGAATCTGAAGGGGATGCAAGTGGGGCGGAGGGGGAAGCGCTGCTGGCCTTGGCGGCACTGCCGCCCGCTGTTGCCGCGAACTCCTTCCTTGGACATCAGACCATCATCAGCTGATTTGATATTGGTGGGTGATGGGCTGCACAATTATATCAGCGCTGCTTGCAGTGATCAGGGTGTGCTCGCTGAGTTCAGGGGAGCGGTGCGAGCGTTGCAAGGTGTGATCCTGCCTCTGTGGGCGCCGCACGCTGCATGCATTTCCTTTCACAGCAGGGTAACGCTTTGGAGGTGATGCTGGGAGAGATTTACGTCACTGCACCTCTCTTCCGGGTTGGAAAGTCCTGGAACCCTCCATTGGACGCCTCCAATGGCTACGTTCTTTGTCTACTGCACCCCTAAAGACCACCAGAGTGCTTTCTGGCCGACAGGGCAGCAGCCATGACAGAGGTGGGCTGCGTTCTAGGCGGCCTGCCACCCTGCCCCTCGCCAAGGTTGGCTGCTGCCGGCTAGCAAGCTTGCCCGCCGCATTGAGGCCAGTGCAAGCACCACAGCCGAGGCTCCTCAGCGCTCGGGACTGCTCCTTGGACGCAGCTACCCTGTCGCTGAACATGACTTGAAGCAGAGCCCTACAGGTGCCTCTCCTCCGCTGTCTTCCCTCTGCTGCCTTCTGGCCTCCCGAAGCCAATCTTGGAGGTGGGCAGGGTGGTAGGCCACCACTTGGGGCCATCTGCCACCCTGCGCACCTCCAAGATTGGGTTCGGGAGGCCAGAAGGCAGCAGAGGGAAGACAGCGGGGAGAGGCACCTGTGGGGCTCTGCTTCAAGTCATGTTCAGCGACAGGGTAGCTGCAACCAAGGAGCAGTCCCGAGCGCTGAGGCGCCTCGGCTGTGGTGCCTGCGCTGGCCTCATGCGGGCGGGCAGCCTGCTCTTCAAAGTGCCGGTTGCAGCCGTAACTTGTTGTGCAAACTGAGTGAGTGAGGAGGGGCTGAAGCGGTGCATGCGCTGGCGCCGAGCATGTCGCAGCCGTCCTGCGTTGGCGCTCTGAGACGTGCATTCATACCCTCGCTGCGAAGCCAACAAGATTCCATGTACAAGGTCGCGATCATCATGGTTGTGGGCGCGCCCCTTCAGCTGGGGCCTCGCAAGGCGACCCTGCCAAAGAGGCCGAGCTGGCCAAGGCGGAGGTGGCGAGCGTGCTGGTGGAGTGGGTGGCGCCGCCTGCAGGGGACCTCGGGCGCCACCTCTTGCAGGGTCTGGGGGCTTCGGCAGCGTGGGCAGGGAAAGGCAGTTCCTGCTGCGTGCCACTTCTGGGCAGCCCAGCGCGAGCAGACCTCGCTGCTTTGACATATCGCTCAACCTTCTCCCGGGCCCCTTCCCTGCAGACCACTACTTTGCCACCATGTGGTCTCCAGAATGGCAGGCGCCTCCTGAGCCCTCCACGAACCCGCCGCTGAGCATGACAACCCAGCGTCAGCGGGCGTGCACCGGGGCTTCCAGCAGCGGCGCAGGCTCGCCGCTCAGCTGCCCGCCATCCAGCTGCCTCGCCCACCCGCTGCCCAGCTCCTCTCCCCAGTCGAGGCGCTGGCTGACGGCCCGCACACTTGGCTTCAAGGGCCGGCCGTACAGGCCCCTGGCCAGCTCCGCCTCTTCGGCAGCAATCCTCGGCGGCGGGTGCTGCTGCCCTCGACCTGCTGCAGCGCGGGCATGGCTGCACCGCCGTCGTGGTGGCCGCCGAGGGAGCGGAGCTGGCCAGGGGCCTGTACGGCCGGCCCTTGAAGCCAAGTGTGCGGGCCGTCAGCCAGCGCCTCGACTGGGGAGAGGAGCTGGGCAGCGGGTGGGCGAGGCAGCTGGATGGCGGGCAGCTGAGCGGCGAGCCTGCGCCGCTGCTGGAAGCCCCGGTGCACGCCCGCTGATGCTGGGTTGTCATGCTCAGCGGCGGGTTCGTGGAGGGCTCAGGAGGCGGCGTCATCCTCCCCCACGTGAGCTACAGCTTGTGGACATGAAGTTCTGCCCAGTTGTGGCGAGGGTGCTGCACATGCTGCATGAGTGCAGGTGCGCTTTGCCAGCTTGCTTTGTGCATGCATGCTCACGCACATGCTGCGCAGCGCTGCGCGCCCTGCTTTGACCAGGTGCAGGACGCACGCCAAGCACTGGCGCGCAACCTGCGCTCCCCTTCACCCCCATAATGCTGCTCCCTTCCTGCTGCATGCTCTATGTGGCGATGGGCTTCCTGGGGCATCGCATAGTTGAGAGGGGTGGCTGCCCCACTCAGTGTATAGATGTCGCCACGCCGTGCCAAAGAGTGCCACGCCCCCTCCCACATGCTTGCCGCCACTGCTGACCCCCGGGTGCCCCCTGCTGCAGGCTAGCGCTGCCAACCAGAGGCGCCGGAGCGCATACCGCCTTGGCCAGCTTTGCGCGACGGCGCCCTTCACATGCGCAGCCCGCAGATGGGGAGCACTTTTGAGGGCGTAGTTTGCAGCGCCAGGGCTTATGGCGGCGGCTGGCAGCTTGCCGCGTCCCACATCAACTGTTGCGCTCCACCGCGCCGCCAGGTCATTGGCCACCAGCTCCGCGATGGCCCTGTTCCGGAAATGACCCAGTGCATCGCGGCGCGGTGTTGCTGGGAGTCATCCTGCGCCTGCCTCGGGACGCATAGCAGGACCATGCCGCGTTGTACTGGTTCAGTAACAGGAACAGGGCCATGGCGGAGCTGGTGGACAACCACCTGGCGGCGGCGCTGCTAGAGGCCACTGGGTAAGCCTCCTGCCCTGCCCTCCTCCTCCTCTGTCCAGGTCGCCGGACCTGTGATGCACCATGTGCTGTCGGCCGGCCGCCTCGTTGTCAGCCAGATCTCGACTGAGTGAGCTGGATGCTTCTCCGCTGCTAGCGCTGCCAGGTGTGTGCTTGAGCCCGCAGGCTGCCATCTTGTGAACTACGCAGTTCTGTCGAGCCCTGTCGCATTGATGTGCTCCCATAGGCTGGCGCCCATCCCCGCGCTGCACTAAGCTGCAGCGAGCAGCTCAGGCTGGGCTGTCCCCCTCCTTGCTGCTCTGCAGGCTGTGGTCAGACATCCAGCCGGACCCCGTCGTCTGGCAGCTGGTGGAGCCGTGGCTTCCACTCCTCGGCACGCTGCAGGCGCTGGCTGCAGCCCGCTCCGCCATTCTGGTCCATGTTTGCTGTGTGGCCCTCCCCCAGGCAGGAGGTGATCAAGCTCATGCTGGAGGTGTGCGCGCTGGGGCTGGGCGGCACCATGGACGTGTTTGGCCTGCAGGTGAGGCTGCCTTGGGGCTGGGGGCTGGTGGGCTGGTGGGCGGAAAGCCTCCAGGCTGCCGCTCCCCGTGTGCCTGCCTGGCAGGGTTAGCCGCCTCTACACCTCGTGCTTGACTGCCCCTGCAGCTCATCTGCACGCGTGCATGCTTCCTGCTTCCACTCTCGCCTGCTCAGCCCGCCTTTCGTGCTTTCCATCCTCTTCAGGTGGGCCGCCCCCTGGAGAACGACATCATGCACGTGAAGGCCCCTGTCCTGTCGCTGCCCGCCGACGTGGTGCCAGTTCGGGCCCCGCTGGCCTTGCAGCCAGGATCCTGAGCCGAGGTGAGGGGCTGCTGAAAACCGCAGCGTGCAGGGGCATCGCTCCACGCCGCGGCCCAGATCCCCACCTGCCGTCAGTCCATGCACCACCCACGTAGCTCATCTGCGCCCTCTCTGCCCCAGTGGTGGCGGGAGGTATGGGTGGCGGGGAGGTGGAGTGGCCCCGTCACAAGACGTGTGAGTTTGCCGCGGCGGCCATGGGGGTGAGTGGTGGCGGCGTGAAGGCGGGATGAGCACCCTGCAACCGTTCAGCAACTGATGGACAGCGGCGGCAACATGCCACGCCGCCGCCTCCCTCCCATGCGCAGGCGGAGCTGAACAGGAACGTGTTGGTCCATGAAGCCGCCGCTGCGCGACTGATGCGCATCGGTGAGCCACGGAGGCAAAGTGAAAAGGTGGCTTGCCGCTCTGCTCCACCCCTCTTAGCTCGCCCGCCCCAGCGCCGCACAGTATGCCTGCATGGGTGAAGCTGCTGCGGTGGCGCGGCGGCGATGATACCCTGCCCCCTGCCCCCGCAAACCCATGCAGGTGCAACGCGAGACGTTGCTGAGCCTGGTGCAGTTTTGAAGGAACTCCACCGCGTGCTGCACCTCTAGCGTCGTCACCACGGGCTAGTGGAACGCAATGGTGGTGCCGCCGGCAGCCCCGTCCCTCAACGACGAGGGTGTGGGATGCGCCCTCAGCGGCTCCCTAACGCTGGCGAGCCAGGTGATCACCTCACGAGGAGATGCTTCCTTGTTGAGCTTGAGCTTGGGGGGCAGCCGGTTTTGGTGGGGGCCAGCAACGCTGCACTCCGTGCCAGCTCCGCGTCAGTGTCTGTACACCCACGAGCCTCCTCCTTTGGCACCAGCGCAGGGCGGCACACCAGCCCCAGCCTCGGCGGTGGAGCTGCTGGCGGACCAGGAGGCCGTGGCGCCGTGTTGAGGAGCGGGCACCGCAGCCATGCCTGGCAGGTCATGGCCAGAGAGCGCTCCGCCCGCGAGTAGACCCTGATGCTCTGGCCCACAGCCAGGGGGATGTGGCCCAGAGCGTCAGGGTCTACTCCCTTTGGCGGAGCGCTCCCTTGCCATGTCCTCCCAGGCGGAGGAGCGGTGCAGCTGGGCATCACGACCACGGTGGCCAACAAGGCGGTCCTGCAGTGGTACCGCTGCGTCCAGGTGGGGCCGTGGTTGTTGCGGGCTGCTCCATGCTGGTCTATCCTGCGGCAGCAGTGTGTCCTTGGCAGCAATCCTGCGGCAATCCTGCGGCACCAGCGGGTCTGTTGCAACACTTTGTGCCCTGTCCCGCTTTGAGGCCTGCACCTGCCCGGCCCATGCGCGCCCAACGGGCACGTACAGTTGGCCAGTTTGCCAGCTCATGGGCACGAACGCGCTGGGCAGCAAGAGCTCCTCTACCTGCATGGGCTGAGCTCCTGCTGCCCAGCGCATTCCTACCCACCAGCTGGCAGACTGGCCAGCTGTACGTGCCTGTTGGCCTGCTGCTGCTTATTCATGTGGGAGGAGCCGGGCGCGCTGCTGGCCAGGGTGAGCGCAGCGCGCGGCTGGGGAGGGCGAGGCAGCGGAGAGCGCGCGCCGTCACCTGCTGGCAGCCGGCGTGCGCCCGCCCAGCTGCTCAAGGAGAAGGAGGAGGAGGACGAGGCGGCGGCGGCACCGGGGCCAGAGGAGGAGGCGGAGGCAACCGGCGGCGGCGCTGCGATGGCCAGTGGCGGTGCTGCCTCACAGGGTCAGGCCGCGCCCAGCGGCGGCGCTGCGGCGGGCAGTGGCGGCGCGGCTGCCTCACAGGGCCAGGCGGCGCCCAGCGGCGGCGCTGCCTCACGGGGCCAGGCGGCGCCCAGCGGCGGTGCTGCGGCTGAGCCCTCAGTCTCCTGGCTGGCGCACACTGAGCCCATGGCCGGCCAACTAGGTGCTGCGGCGGCGGGCCTCCGGCATGCGGCTCTTCAGGGCAGCAACCCTGGCCGTCAGCCTGGTGAAAGCTGGCATGCAATGCAGCTGCTGGAGCCAGCAGCCAGCCCTTGAGGGCATGATGCGTCCCGCTTTGTGTGTGTTGGCGTTCCTTTCGGTGCCTCCTGCTGCTGCTGCTGCTGTTACACACAACAAAAAATCTATATGTACAACAAAAAATCTATGACAGGCCTGGGGTGGCACACGACCCAGAATATGCCTTGTGTTACCCTCGGCCTGTCATCGCTACTGGCACAAGGCACTTTCTGGGTCGCGTGCCACCTCAGGCCTGTCATAGCTTTTGTGTTGTACACGGGTGTAGGCAGAGCAGCGTAAATGCTTGCGACACCCACAGGATATGAAGCGGGCGGCGGCGCCGGCGGGGAGAGGGCCGGGCGGGCAGCGGCACCCGCAGCCGGGCGTGCGACGGTGGCGGGGGCATGGCAGTGAGGGTTAGGGGGCAAAAAGAGGGCCAAAACCAGCATTAGGCCGGTCGACGACCACAGGATTTGAGGCGGGCGGCGGCGCCGGCAGGGAGGGGGCGGGGCTGTCACCGGCACCCGCAGCCGGGCGGGGAGGGGGCCGGGCGGGCGGCGGGAGCCGCAGCCGGGGGGGCGAGGGTGGCGGGGGGCGCGGCTGTGGGGGGGGGGGGGCAGAAGGAGGGCCGGGAGCAGCATAAAACAGCACGACGCCTACAGGATTTGAGGCGGGCGGTGCACCCTCGCCGAGCAAGGGGTAAAATGAAGGCCAGGATGTGCCGGGGAGGGGAGAGAGAACGGTCAAAAGGTGCATAAAGTCGGTCGACGCCTACAGGATTTGAGGCGGGCGGCGGCGCCGGCGGGGAGGGGGCCGGGCGGGCGGCGGGAGCCGCAGCCGGGGGCGAGGGTGGCGGGGGCGCGGGCTGTGGGGGTGGGGGGCAGAAGGAGGGCCGGGACCAGCATAAAACAGCACGACGCCTACAGGATTTGAGGCGGGCGGTGCACCCTCGCCAGGCAAGGGGTAAAATGAAGGCCAGGATGTGCCAGGGAGGGGAGAGAACGGTCAAAAGGTGCATAAAGTCGGTCGACGCCTACAGGATTTGAGGCGGGCGGCGGCGCCGGCGGGGAGGGGGCCGGGCGGGCGGCGGGAGCCGCAGCCGGGGGCGAGGGTGGCGGGGGCGCGCGGCTGGGGGGTGGGGGGCAGAAGGAGGGCCGGGACCAGCATAAAACAGCACGACGCCTACAGGATTTGAGG
The DNA here is from genome assembly GCA_025917655.1 of Chlorella sorokiniana. NCBI lineage: Eukaryota > Viridiplantae > Chlorophyta > Trebouxiophyceae > Chlorellales > Chlorellaceae > Chlorella > Chlorella sorokiniana. The sequence continues at coordinate 1,113,897 of CP084610.1, forward strand.
CGGGCGGTGCACCCTCGCCAGGCAAGGGGTAAAATGAAGGCCAGGATGTGCCAGGGAGGGGAGAGAACGGTCAAAAGGTGCATAAAGTCGGTCGACGCCTACAGGATTTGAGGCGGGCGGTGCACCCTCGCCAGGCAAGGGGTAAAATGAAGGCCAGGATGTGCCAGGGAGGGGAGAGAACGGTCAAAAGGTGCATAAAGTCGGTCGACGCCTACAGGATTTGAACCTGTGCGACTTTCGTCAACGGATTTCGAGTCCGTCCCCTTAACCACTCGGGCAAAGCGTCCGACACCGATGGAATCCCATCAGCGTAACCATCCGACGATATCGGCCAAAACATAAGGTCAGAAGACCCTTTTTCCAGCCTTTCCGGCGGGCGTCCTCGAAGCAGCAGTGGGCAACACCTGCAGCAGCACTCCCCTGCTATACGTTGTTCGCCGCCATGGGCAGCGCCTGCGGCGGCCGCCCCTCGGGCGGCTTCGCCGCCATGGCCGCCGCAGCGGCAGCCGCAACGGCAGCCGCCCCTCCGGGCGGCTCCGCCGCCATGGGCAGCGCCTGCGGCGGCCGCCCCTCGGGCGGCTTCGCCGCCATGGCCGCCGCAGCGGCAGCCGCAACGGCAGCCGCCCCTCCGGGCGGCTCCGCCGCCATGGGCAGCGCCTGCGGCGGCCGCCCCCTCGGGCGGCTTCGCCGCCATGGCCGCCGCAGCGGCAGCCGCAACGGCAGCCGCCCCTCCGGGCGGCTCCGCCGCCACGGATGCTGTCGGCGCCCCTCCAGCCGAGGCTGGCGCCCCTGTTGGCGGAGCTGGTCACTTTGCACAATCCTACATGGACAATGACGGCGAGGATGCAACGGCAGCCGCAACTTTTCTACCCAAAATAGGGGCAGATGCAGGAGGCTCTCAGGGCAGCCCCGACTGCTACCTGCTATACTCTCAATCGAGCTGAGCCCCTGGCACAGCTTCCCACGCCGCCTTCCCCTCCCCTCCACCCCCTACGGCATGGGCGGGGTCCAGCAGCGCCACCTGGCGTCCCACGTGCACCGCCGCTCTATCCTGCGCAACCAGCGCCCTTCGCCCTGCCGACGGTGCTTTGCTGGCAGCGCAATGTGTCAACCACAACGTTGCCCCCACCCTTCTGCCTCCCACCGCGCCGGATCACCAGGCCGACGCTGGTGCAGCCCCGCCCAGGCGCCTTCCCGCTTTAGGTTTGTACCGTGCCGGAGCTGGTGGGATGCCTGATGTGTGGCCCCAGCGCGTTGCAAGAGTGTAGCGTAACAGTGCAACCTCCTGCTCCACAGCAGACACACGCCCGGGACAGAGGCAAGCCGCGCGTGAAGGCATCGCGCAGTGGCGGGCGCACATCGCCGTCCAACCCGCTGCTCACACGTACTCGCCCGCGGAGGCGTACTCGCCGTGCGCCTCAAAGTAGGCCAGCAGGCGCTTGAGGAAGGGGTCGGAGGCGACGGTGTCGCTGTCCGCCACCAGGGCGCAGTGCCGCCGCGCCCGCGTCACCGCCACGTTCATGCGCCGCGCGTCCGCCAGGAACCCCACCTGCTGCTCCGCGTTGCTGCGCACCTGACGCACAGAGTGGCGGCGAGCACGGCACGCGAGGAGGGGGTGGGCAGGGCGGCGACGGCAGGGGAGAGGACAATGCAGGGGCCACAGGCTCGCGCCCCACCCAGCCCCACCCAGCGACGGCACGGACAGACAATGCAGAGGCCACAAGCTTGCACCCTGCCCCAAGACGTTCACCTCCCCCCTCCCCCCACACACACACGCGCAGCGCCCCAGCTCACCATGCTGATCACCACGGCCTCCTTCTCCCGCCCCTGGAACCCGTCCACCGTGCTGACCTCCAGCGCCTGCCCCAGCGCCTCGGGCGCAGCTCGCGCAGGCGCGCCACCTGGGCGCTATAGGGGTGATGACGCCGATGTCGGCGGCGCGCAAGCCCGCGGCCACCAGCCTGCCCACGTGCTCCATCACCACCCGCGCCTCGCCGTCGTTCCACTGCAGGCACGAGCAGGGCGCGCTGGTGGGGGTAACAGGGACAGACGGGACAGACTGCAGGGACAACGATGCCCAAGGGTGGTAGCCAGGCAGCGTTGGGCGGCCCGCTGCCTGTCACCCTCCGCCGCCGCCCGCCCCACCTTGCTGTCCCCCTCCTCCTCGGCCTGCTCCTCCATGTCGCACCCCGCCGTGTCCACCAGCAGCAGCACCGGCAGCGCGGCCGCGCCCGCCCCGCCCGGGCACCCCGCCAGGGTGTGCCCCGCCACCGAGGGGTGCGCCGACAGGCGGCCGCCGTACAGCTCCTGCAGCCAGCGGGGAGGAGGGTTGGCGGCGCTGGGTGGGCCCGCGGCCGAGCGCGGGGCGATTCGAAGGGGGTGCCTGGGCCAGGCACTTCGGGGGCGTGGCTGCCCGCAGCGGTGGCGAAGGGCAGCCACGCTGCAGCGCGCGCCTGGGACGACCAGTCCATGATGGCGGCATTCATGCGGTACTGTACCGTCAGCATCTCGCTGGCCGCCTCCCCCACAGGTCCTGCACGCATGTGGGTGCATGGTTGCGAGTGGGTGGCACAGCGTGTAAGGCGGGGGGGGATACGTCAAACTTCCGCAACACATGCGTTCGGCGCAAGCGGGCACCGACCCAGCCCGCTCGCCTGCAGCCGCTCAAACAGCGTCCTGCTGAGCCCGGCGGCGGCCGCCTTCTCGCTGACGACGGTCGGCGGCAGCTGCAAGGCACGGGGCGTGACCACGGGGCGCGTCAGCTGGGGAGGGCCCGCCAGCAGGCAACACGGCACGCAGATGACCGACGCAGCTGAGCCACCAGCCGAGCAGCCGGCAGCCCTGGGCGCCCGGCGGCGGCGAGGGGCGTGCGCGGCGCGCCTGCAGGTGGTCCCCCGCCAGCACCGCCCTGCGCCCCTTGAGCAGCGCGGCCCAGCAGGCGGGCTCCAGCGCCTGCGCCGCCTCGTCCACCACCACGACGTCGAAGCGCAGCTGCTGCAGCTGGCGGGCGCCCACGCCCGTCAGCGTTGCGCACACCACCTAACCCAAGGAGGGGGCGGGGGATGGACCAGTAAACGTCGCCGTCTTGAGCGCTGCCAAGTAGCGCAGACGAGCGCAGCGCCGCGAATGCCGACTGCTGTGGGACGCTGGCAGAGCGGGCAGCAGGGATGGCAGCCTGCACGGCGCCAGCCCCGGAGCATCGAGGCTGCAGCCGTGGCCGGGGCCTAGATTTGTGGGGCCTGCTTGAGGCGCCCGCAGCCAGCCCACCTGCGCCCCTCGCAGCACCTCCTCCACCGCCCTCTCCTGCCGCTGCCGCTCCTCCCTGGCCAGCTGGCGCAGCTCGGAGCGCACCGCCCGCCGCTCGTCGCGGTCCTTGCGGCCCGCTGCACACGCAGGCCGGGTGCGGCGCTGCCTTACGCAAGCCCACATGAATGGCTCAAGACGCAAGCACAAGGCGGCGGCAAAAAGCTGCCCCTGGCTCCAGAACCAAATGGGCCTGCGCCCCCCCCCCCCCCCCACCCCCTTCTACCCCCCAATACCCCCAACCCACCCTCCACCCACCCAGCTTTAGCAGCCGCCCGTTGAGCGCCTTCATCTCCTTGCGGCAGTCCTTGGCCAGTGCAGAGTTGTCCGACTGCAGCACCCTGGCCTCCAAACTGTTCTCCAGCACCTGCGGCGGCGGCATCGTCGGGAGGTGATGGCTGGGTGGCGCAGTGCCGCAGCTTTCAGCAGCCACGGCAGCGTCACGCTCTGCTCCCGAGGCGTCGGCAGAGGCGGCAGCGACCGCAGGTGGGCAGCATGCCGCCAGAAGGGCAGCACCCGTCGCGCCCACAGCCGCAGGCAGGCAGCTGGACTGCTTGGGCCGCGTGTCCTGGCTGGCCCCCGCCCGCGGCGCACCTGCGGCAGCAGACGGGCAGGGTGGCCCATCCTAACCACCGACAAGCGCCCCGCGCCACCCTGGCTGCCCTGCGCCGCCAGCCGCTCCACCAGGTTGTCCACGGCCACGTTGGAGGCGGCGCAGGCCAGCACGCGGCTGCGCGCGGGTGGGGTCAGGGGTGGTGTTGCAGGAGTTAGCGTGGGGCATCGAAAAGGGCGGGTGGGCGGCCGCGAGAGTCGGTATTTTTGGAGGTGGGGAGAGGAAGGCATGTGCAGCGGCCAGATGCGCTGTGGAAGGGCCACTGAGATGTCCAGGGCTGTGCAAGAGGCGGCTGCAGGCAGCAGCGCGTGGGCAGCCAGGCCAGCGCTCCTGCACAAGGCCCAGCCCGGGGGGGCAGAGGGGGCCCACCTGCCGCGCGCCGCCTCCTGGCAGATCAGCTCGACGACGGCGGTGGTCTTGCCGGTGCCGGGCGGGCCTGCAGCAGCGCAAGCAGGCGGGGATGGCGTGGGCGGCGCATCAGCCCACCATCACCGGCACCGCTGCCAGCATTTGGGGGTGCAGAGGCCTGGCCGACAGCCACATCACATCGCCGCCGCCCGTGCACCGCCGCCGCCGCCCACCGTGGATCAGCGCCACGTCCTGGGCCGCCAGCGCCAGCGTGACCGCCCGCCGCTGCGACTCGTCCAGGCCCGGGTTGAGCGGGCGCCACGCGGGCGGCGCGGCAGCAAAACGCGGCGGCCGCCGCCCAAACAGCACGTCCACCAGCGGAGCCGCCGGGCCGCTGCGCTGCGCCTCTCCTCCCAGGCCCTGCAGGCGTGCCAGGGTTGCAGCGGCGCCTGCTTCTGTGTGTGCGTGTGCTGCGCAGCTGCTGGTTGATCGGCGCACGCTGCGTGCCAGCGACAAAGATCGGCCAGCGGGCGGACCCGTGCAGTCAGCGCCCAGCGGCGTCAGCCCGGGCCGCCCCTCCCGCTGCCTGGGCGCCGCACCACGCGCCCTCGGCCTGGCCCAGCGGCCCAAGCCAAGCCCAGCCCGCGCACCGTCAGGGCCGCCTTCAGCCGCCGGTACGTCACTTCGTTGGCCATCTTCTCTCGGCGCAGCGGCACATCCAGCCCCTCCTCGGGCACCTCCTCCACTGCGCAGCAGCGGCACGGCAGCGCCAGCTGAAAACGTCGCACTGCGCCTGCCCTGACGGGCCATCAGAGGCCTGGGGGCCTCCGGGACAAGCGTCACCAGACCAGGGCAGCAGAACGGCGGCAGCAAGGGGCAGCGCAGCGAGGGCAGCGGCACGAGGCAGCCAAAGGCCGCGGCCAAGGACCACCACGGCCCTTCCGCTTGCCTGCCACCGTGACGGCGGCGTCCCGCACGCGGTACACCACCCCCTCCGCCAGCGGCGGCCCCGACGCGTCGCCCTTGCTGGGCCGCAGGCGCACGATGTCGTGCGGCGACAGCTTGTGGGGCGGCAGCGGCGCGGAGCCCCCACCCTGCGGAGGGGCGCAGGAAGCGGGCCGCACTAAGCTGCCATAAGGTAGGCGGCCGCAAATGGCTGGCAAGCCGTTGCCCGGGTGCCTCGTGGGCTGCCTGCTGCCGCCGGTCTGCTGCCAGCTGCTCTTCAGGTCACCCGGCTCATGCTCCAGGATGAGCAGTGCTTGCCTGGTCAAACCTACACATCCGCACTGCCCCCATTGCCCCCACCGCCACCACCCGCTTGCCTTGTTGTTGACAAGCGTGAGCAGCGTCCTGCCCAGCAGCCCCCTCGGCGTCGGCGAGGCGCAGGTTGAGCAGCGCGCGCCCCTTGGCGGCGGCGCTCTCCGGGCTGCCGCTGGCCAGCGCGTCCTCCGCCGCCGCCACCTCCGCCTCCCGCTCCATCTCCAGCAGCGGCAGCACCCGCGCCACAAACTCCTCCACAGAAACCATCCCCGGGGCCCGGCCTCGCGGCCGCGGCAGCTGCACTGCGCTGCCACTTGCCCCCGCCCGCTGCCGCGCTGCGTGCTTGCTGCTGCTGGGTGGCGCTGCCGGCAAAGGCTGCGCTGGCGTCGAGGTGCAGGTGCTGCTGGATGAGCTGGACCAAGTGCTCGTCGGTGGGCGGCTCTGGTGGTGGCTGCTGGGCAGCAGCAGCCACCCCCCGGCTGCTGCCTCGGCCCCTGCGAGGTCGACCACCTGCCCACCCTGCGCCCCAAGCGTCACCTGCCGCTCGCTGCCCTCCCGTGGCTGCTGTGCGGGATGCAGTGCTGCTCGCCGAGAGCGTGGATGGCCGCTCGCTGGCGGGCCGAGAGGCTCGCAGGGAAGCGCAACTGCATTAAAAAAGAAAAGGTCCGAACCCAATGAAGCGGTGGTGTTGTAAACGTAATTCAAAGCCTGTTATTTCTGCAATGGTGTCGGTCAACCAAGATGTGAATGCTTTCACCTGAACATCAGGCACCGGCACAGTGGCGGCGGCATGCGGGGCGGCCTCCGCCGACTCTTCTGGTGGTGCTGCGGGCTTGACCTTGCCGGAAACCGCGTTCTTTTTGGCTGCTGCCTTCTTTGCTTTGGCAGCGCTGGGCATCGGTGCACGATCCAGTTAAGACGACATGCTGGTTTGTCGAAGGGCTCTTTGCGAGGTGGTTTCAATACCTTTACATGAACGCGATGATTGTATTATCAGATGATCAGTCGGTTCATTGCAAACCGACAAGTCCAGTGGGACTGGTCAGCAGCAGCAGGCCCAGCAGCAGGCATTGCCATCACATGGGTGTGGGAGGGATTGCGTCAACGCGCAATTCAGCCTGTGGAACCATCCAAAAACATCATTCTGTGCCGTTTACCAGCCTACGGAACCAATGCAGTGCGTTGCAGCAACGACACGCCCAGTGCAGCCACTGTCGCGCGCCCCTGCATCTCGCAGGCAGTGCATTGCGGCTGCTGCCCCTCAAGAACAGGCTGCAAGCCCGCCGGGTGCAGCGTCGTGGTGGCAGGCACCCAGCCGACCCACTGCTGCCGCTGTCGGCTGCCTGGCGGCGCTGCTTCTGCTGTCCCCGGCTCCTGTGCATGCCAAGGAAGTGATCCAGGGCTTTCCCAGGGTGGTGGACGGCGACACCCTGGACTTCAGCGGCACCCGGGTGCGCCTGTTTGGCATCGACGCCCCCGAAACCAAGCAAAGCTGCAAGGCGGCCAAGGGCGCAGAGTACATGTGCGGTGAGTGGTGCCTCCGTGCAGAGGACCCCCCGTTGTGCAGCAGTTTGCCTTGCTTGACTTGAATTTGAGGGGGTTGTGGCAGCGACTTGGTCGTTGAAGTGACGCTCTGCCGCCGCCTCCCGTGGGCGCTGCAACCTGCGGCGCAGGCGAGCGCTCCAAGGAGGCCCTGCTGAGCAAGATAGGCAAGGCCCAAGTGCAGTGCGAACAGGCAAGGCGGGGGCGCCGCAAGCCTGCCTGCATCTGCGGCCTGCCAGTCTGGCGTCCGTGGCTGTGCAGGCGGCCCACCTGTGCGGCGGCATGCCACGCTTCGTGGCTGTTCATCCCGCTCTGCCTGCTGCATCGTCTGCCGTAGAAGAACCGCGACAAGTACGGGCGGGTGGTGGGCGTTTGCTCCCTGGCGGCGGCGGGCGGGCAGCGCGAGGACCTGAATGCGTGGATGGTGCAGGAGGGCCTTGCAGTGGCCTACAGGTCAGGGGGCCGGGCGCATGGCAGCAGGTTTCGGGCGCCACCTTCATTTTTGTGGGTGGGGGTGGGGGATTTGGTTGACATGTCTTCTTGCATGAGGCTGATGTGCATTGCAGTGGCAGGAGGCCAGCAGCGGATCCTGGAGCCCCCTACAGGCGTTGCTCCCGCTTGCTGCTGCTTGCTTGGGGTGCAGGCAGTACAGCAAGGCGTACGTGCCGCTGGAGGAGGAGGCGCGAGACGCGCGCCGCGGCATCTGGTCTGGCTCCTTTGAGCTGCCGCAGCAGTGGCGCGTCGAGAACCCGCGGCGGCGGCGGCGGCGGCAAGGGCGCAGCCGGCGCTGCCGTGGTTGCTGCTGCGCAGCCTGCTCTGCCGCCGGCTGCCGTGGCGCCCCCGCCCCCGGCGGCTGCGCCATCAAGGGCAACATCACCGCCCGGGCGAGAGGATCTACCACGTGCCGGGCGGCTCCTTCTACGAGCGCACCATCATCGAGCCCGAGAAGGGCGAGAAGTTCTTCTGCAGCGCCGCCGAGGCGGAGGCAGCGGGCTGGCGCGCCTCTCGCTCCTGAGCGCCCGCGCCGAGCGCGCCCAGCTTCCATCACGTCGCTACATGCGGCCCAGCAGAGCGAAACTGGAATCCTTGCCACAAAAGCACTGCCAGCACTGAGGAGCGGAGCGGAGTAGAGCGGAGTGCTGTATACATTAGAACCGAGAGCAATTTTCGATTGAGTGTAAGAGTTGAAGTGCTTGTTCCAACCAAAAGGCAGAGCACGCGCAGCGCTCCGTGCACACGCCGCTCTGAAGCGGCAACCAACGCCGCCCGGCGCTGCGATTTGTTCTGTGCACGGCGTCACACCACGGCCAGGGGGTCAAAGTCCTGCCCCACCGGCGACAGGTCCAGCGAGAAGTCCTCCTTGCCGCGGGTGGCCTTGGCGATGGCCAGCAGCTCCTCCAGCAGCCGACGCAGGTGCCTGGGCGGGGCGGTCATGGGTTGCAAGGCGGTGGGTGCAGGGCAGCAGATGCAGGGACAGCAGCAGCTCGGCATGAAACTGGCATGCAGCGATCGCGCGTGGTCGGCGCCAAGCAGGAGCGGCGGGGGGGAGGCGGGGGTATCTGGGCACCTGAGGGGCCACTGCGTGGGGCCATCCACGGGGGTGGTGGTGGGGTCGTCGTGCACCTCCATGAAGAGGCCATCCACGCCGCACGCCACGGCTGCGCAGCGCGCACAGCGCGGCACCACGGGGCACGTGAGGGTGGGGTGCAGGCATGGGCGCACAGCCGACAAGCTCGCAAGCCGCAGGCTGCGACCTTGCTGACCGCCCAGCAGGGAGCGCGGCGGCTCCCCAGCCATCTCCCCACACACAGCCCACTCACCGGTGCGCGCGATGGCGGGGATCATGTCCCGCAGTCCGCCGCTCGCCACGCCGCCACCCTCTAGCGGCCGCCCCGCAGGCTGCAGCCAAGCAAGCCGTGAGGCAGCTCATCAGCAGCACAAGCGCCCAGCCTGCATCCAGCGGTGCTGGCTGCGCCGCCCAGAGACCGCAGGCTGGTGTGACAGGCACTCGCAACGGCCTTACTGGGTCAGGCCTGCGGAGATCAGGCATCCCGGGAGCAGCCGCCGCCCCCCCCACCTGCTGCAGCGCGTGCGTGACGTCAGCGGTGACAGGGCAGCCCGCATCGCGCATGGCCACAAAATTGCGGGGGTCCACAATCAGGTCACTGTAGCCAAACATGGTGCCGCGCTCACAGACCAGCACGTTGGGGTTGCCTGGTGGCGGGCGGGGGACGGGGAGGGGGTTGGTGCACGTGACGAGCGAACATGAAGCGGGAGGGGGCATGGGCACAGGCGATCGTGCCGGCTGAGCGCCATGCTGCCGGGCCGCCTGCCCGTGTGCCTGCTTCCTGCTGAGAGGCGCCCTGCACCAGGCTAGCAGCCCCTGTTCCGCCAGCCTGCCCCCGCCCAGCGAGATCGCACCCGCGTGCCGGCACTTCTCTGCGCTGTTGCGCATCACGCTCGCCGCACAGAACTGGCCCTTCTTGATCTGGATCACCTTGCCCGTCTTGGCCGCCGCCACCAGCAGGTCGGTCTGGCGGCACAGGAAGGCCGGGATCTGGATGATGTCGGCCACCTGGGGAGAGAGGCAGCAGCGGGGGCGCGCAGGACTGTGGAGGCTCTGGTCTGTGCTGGCAGCCACGAAAGTCGTGCCCCCATGGCTTCTCTGACCACCGCCAGCATTCGCCCTTGCTCCCACCTGCGCCACTTGCTCTGCCTGCCAGCTCTCGTGGATATCAGTGATGATGGGCACGCCAAATGTGTCCTTCACCTTCTTCAGGACACTGCAAGGAGAATAAAGGTTGCAGGGCATGTGCAACAAGGCTGGGGCGATATAGAGAACAACAAGGAAGCGTGCCAGGCAGCAGAACATGAATGGCGAAGACTATATTCAAACGGAATAGGGCAGTGGGAATCCAGCAACCCTGTCGGGCGCAAGCAACACGAGCAGCATCAGCCCACCGCAGCCCCTCCTCCATGCCGGGGCCGCGGAAGGAGGCAGCGCTCGTGCGATTGGCCTTGTCAAAGGAGCTCTTGAACACCAGCTTGATTCCCAGGCTGTCTGCACAGCCAATAAACCAAGGCAGAAGGCACATGAGCTGGTAGTTGGCAACCGACCAAAAGGAACAACCGGTGCTTGGCGGCGGCGGTTTGTGCTGGCCCGCATCCCTCTGCGCACCTGTGACGCTCTTGATCTGGCGGCACATCTTCAGGCAATGCTCCTCGGATTGAATCACGTTGGGCCCAGCCATCAGGAAGAACGGCTGCGAGGCCTTCAGCTCTTGGAAGAGGGGTGACTCGCCCTGCGACGCCATGGCACTTTTCAGCAATGAGGTGATCGTGCCAAAGCTTGCAGCAGCCGGCATCCCCCACACCCCAAAATCAACTCTCACCGCCATCGCGTTCAACGCTGGAGGCTCTAATAGAAAAGTATTTGTATGAATGCGCTGACGACTTTGGCGATTTAATGATGGGCGCTTTTATCGCAGTTTTCGAGGGGTCAGGCTCTTGGCTGGCGACGCCTGGCAGCGGCGGCAGCATACAAATGTTGGCTCAGGCTGAAGTGTGATCAACATAGGACGGCTCAAACATCATTGGTATGTCAAGATTCTTGTTGTCTTTTGGTGCAACGCATGCGAGAGCGATCGCCCGTCTGGAGTTGCGGAACAAGCGGCCAGTTAGCTGTCACGCAGCCCATAGCAGCGTTAAGCTCACGAATGAGCTGCTTGACCGGACGCAATGGCTGCTGGGCGACCCCAGTGTCCAGGTGCTGTCGGCAGGAACTCACCGCTGCACGTCGAGCGTTCCCTTACCCCGCTTCTGTTGGCCCGTCCCAGGTGTCTCCCATCCAGCATGATGGCTTGTTTTTCCTGATGATTCGTGACGACTTGCTTCATCCGTACATGGGGGGAATAAGGCTCGGAAGCTGGATGGGCTCTGGCCAAGCCTTCTGCCCGCCACCGACGTGGTCACCTGCGGCGGCCTGCAGAGCGCTCACACCGTGGCCGTCGCAGCCGCATGCGCGCAGCACGGCAAGCGGTGCCACCTGCTGGTGCGGGGGAGCGGCCTGCGGTGCCAACGGGGCACCACCTGTACGCCCGCATGTTTGCGCACCGCGTGCGGTACGTCAGCAGGGCAGAGTACGCGGACAGGGACAGCATGTTTGCGTCCTACCTAGAGGAGCAGCAGCAGCCGCAGCAGCAGCAGCAGCAGCAGCAGCAGCAGCAAGAGGGCAGCCATGCGTCTCCACGGTCAGGGGACAGCCCGGACAAGCGCTTTGCCGTGGTGCCCGAGGGCGCAGCCACCCCTGGAGCGTTGCTGGGGTTCATCCGCTTGGTGGCCTGGCTGGCGGAGCACCCCCTGCTGGCGGGCAGGCCCTGCAACATTGTGGTGGACAGCGGCACCGGCGCCACGGCCACTGGTGGGAGGAGCCGGGCTGCCAGCATCTATCCCGCTGCTTGCCAGTGTGTCTTTTGGCTGGCCCGCGACTCACCGAAACCCGTCTGCCCACATGCGCAGGCATGGCGCTGGGCATGGCGCTCCTCGAGCTGCCCTGGCGCGCGACGGGGTCCTGCTGGCGGCGACGCCAGCCTACTACCAGCAGCAGCAGCGGGATCTGGTGGCAGCCTTCTGCTCGGAGCACGGCCTCGACAGCCCCACCGTGCAGCAAAGCACAGACGACCGGCTGCGCTGGCTGCCGCGGCTGGCCCCCGCAAGTTTGGCAGGGTGCTGCCTGGCGAGGTGGCGGCGTGTCGGGCGGTCGCGCAGAGGCACGGCATCTTGCTGGACCCAATCTGGAGCCTGGCGGCATGGGAGCAGACCTGCCGGCTGGCGCAGCGGCGGCGCAGCACTGGGGAGGGGCAGTGATGCTGCTCCAGGCGCAGCGGGCACCCTTGAGGAGCGCCTGCGGCCGGGTGAGGAGCTGGTGGTCATGCTGCACACCGGCGGAGCGCTGGGCCTCTGCGGGCTGGCCCAGCGCTTCCCCGAGCAGTTTTAGCTTAGAGCAGAAAGCCCTGTCTTGCTGGCGTAAATGCTACAGCTGAAAGCGTTCAAACAAGGTCAAGCCGCTCATACATACACCGGCAGCAGGGGCAGCGGGGGGCCCAAGTCGCTGGCAAGCGCAAATGCTTCCAGCGCAGACAGGCAATCCCGGTGGAACGCGTGGGAGCAGCTGAGCACTGCCAGCCCTCTGTTTGTTCCGCCGCTGGGTGCCTCATGCTCCATTCGCTGCGTCGCCTTCTGCTGCTTGCTGGCAACCGTGTGATGCTGCCTGCCAGGTTGACTGGCTTCCCAGCCACTTGGACGTCTACTGCTGCTATGATTCTGTATGCCACACCGGATGCGTCTGCCCTGCGCAGCTTGTGCGCTGCTGTCCCGCAGGCAAGCCAGGGGCGCCAGGCAGATTGGGCACTCTGGGCGCTCGTCCCGCTCCAGGCAGCGCTGGATGACAGGCTCCCAGTCCAGCGCTCCTCTTGGCTGCTGGACCTGCAGCCCGGGCTCACCGCTCTGCTGTGCTGCCGCCGGTGGATGCTGTCCTGCGCCAGGGACACCCTCTGCTGCATTCATACCAGATTGTGTGGGATGGCTGTCAAGTCCTGCTCCTATGACCGCAGCCTCTCCGCCGTGTGGGCTTCGTGTCCAGGGCAATGCTGGTGCTGAGCCGGCACCGACAACACAGCGGCTTGAGAGCTGAGTGTACAGTGCATCCGTTGCCGCCGCTGTGGCCTCCAGCTCTGCAAATAGCGCATCGACTTCGCTGCCGCCTAGCTCAACCCTGGCCACAAGCCCTGCGCTCCTCTCTTCCAGCTGCTCGGCAGCCCACCCCCGCCGCAGGGCAGGGTGTCGTGGCGGCGGGTGCATCCTGCGCATGGCGCGATACTGCCGCCGGGCTGCGCACCCACGCCAGGCGGCCTGTATGCGCGTTGCGCAGGTCTGGCGCCATAGCTGCTCTGCGTCTGCAATCCGTCGTTTCTGGTAGGCCTGGCAGCGGCAGAGGGGGCAGCAGCGTGCCTGGCCGTACTCGCGGCGGAAGCGCTCAAAGCTGGCCATGCACTCGCGGTGGAAGGTGTGTGAGCAAGACAGCAGCACTTGCGGCTGGTCCTTGAACGGTCGAAGGCAGATGCTGCACTCCCGGCCGAGTCCTGCCTCACACAGCTGCGAAGATGCACCGCCAACCACTCGTCCGACGACAGGGGTGGCAACGGGGCGGGCACCAGGCCCAGCCGCTGTGCGAGCGACACCCCAGCCCAAGGCGGTTTCGCGCACAGCTGCAGCTGAACTGCGTGGTGCTCTTGCAGAGCAGAGGCGCTCGTGGACACGGCCAAGGTGCCAGCAGGGGAGATGACAGCTCTGGGCGGCATGGGGAAACATGCGACAGCGGCCTGACCCTTTCCGCTTTCACGAAAATCAAACTGCTTTGAGTGCGCTCGGAGGTCTCCGGGAAAGGCCCGTAGCCGGTCAAATGAAGCCTCAGCAGGCGTGCCACACACTGCTACAGTTGAGCCAGTTGGTCTGCGGTAGCTCATTTTGTTTGCAAGCTGACCCGAACATACAAGATATTACAAAGAAGCATCTCCCGGCGGGTTCTGTCACCACAGTGAGCTCGCCACTGGTAGGACTTGCACATACTCCAACCGAGGCGCAGCGGATCGGGGACAGCGTGTATGAAAACCTCGAACAAGGTGCGTGGGACTGTGCACTGACGCTGCCGAGGCAGGGCAGCCTCCTCCACAAGGGGAAGGCGCAGAAGCGTGCCAAACCGCCGCTTTTGCACTCGCCCAGACACATCGTATCGATCTCGTTGTACTTGGCATGCCTGGGGCTTGTTGCAGGAGGAGCAGAACACGCCCTTCGCCGCCGCTGCCGCCGCCGCCGCTTCGCCAGCCACAGCCACACCCGCCAACAGGCAGGGCCCTGTCGAGGGGCTGAGCGGCGGTGATGTAGGAGTACCGAGGAGCGGCGTTGCAGCAGGGGTGGGGTACCCCGCAGAGACGCCTCAATGCGATGGCCGTGGCCACCGGGAAGTGTCGGCGGAGGAGGTGGTGGCCACACGCAGCGGCGACGTGCTGCTGCGGCACACCATCCTCAAGAGCGACCACTTTCCGGGGTGCCAGAACATGAAGCTGACGCCGCTGATAGAGGGTGCACCCAACTTCCGTCAGGTGGGTGCTGCATTGAGGCACGCGTTGGCGCCTGCACCTCACACGCGGGCAACAAACCAGCGGGCTGCAACGCCGGTGCACGGCCCTGTGCACAAAGGTGACCATCGTGCGCGCGTGCCCTGCACAGGTGGCGGGCCTGCCCGTGTACGGCGTTGCCATCCCGACGGTGAGCGGGCTGAGACGCGTGCTGGAGCAGCTGGGCGTGGCCAAGGGGCGCCGCAGCGTCCTCTGGCACAACCAGCGTGAGGAGCCCGTCATCTACATCAACGGTGCGAAGGGCGCCCTGCTGTGTGTTGGGATGCTGGCGCTGCAGACGTCACACGCTGGTCGGTGGCAAGCTGTGTGGGGGCTGCCTCTAGTTGGCGGGCGCCTGCTGGCGTGTGATGCACCCCGCCTGCGTTGCTTCCGAACCGCAGGCAAGCCGTTTGTGGTGCGCGAGTCGGAGCGCCCCTTCTCCAACCTGGAGTACACGGGCATCGATCGGGAGCGTGTGGAGGAGATGGAGGCGCGGCTGAAGCAGGATGTGCTCGTGGAGGTGCGGCGCCGGCGTGGGCACGCCCGTGGGCGCGGGCAGAGGTGCAGGCATGCGATCCCTGGCAAGCGGCACTCACGCAGCGGCATGGTGGATGGCAGATGTCAATCCACTGCATGAGAAAATCGATGGGGAAAGCAGCTTTTTCGAAACGGCACGAGAGGCAGGGCTTGCTGTCGCAGCCAGCTCAGCCGCCCCGTCCTGCGCTGCCCATGCCGCCGTCCCGCAGGCCGCGCAGTACGGCAACCAGGTGCTGGTGGCCCACGAGGACGACCAGTTCCAGGTGGTGGAGGAGTGGGAGCCGGTGACGGAGGCGGACGTGCAGACGCCGCTGGAGGTGTACCAGGAGCTGATGGGTGGGCTCTCGCGCGCTGCCACGACCGGCTGAAAGGGGGCTTCGCCTATCCAGCTTGCCTTCAACTGGGCCGTGGCGCAGCAGGCTGCGTCGATGCTACGAACTGGTCCTGGCTGGCGTGGCCCATCAACAATGCTCAGCCCCCCGCCCCCTGCAGCCGACGGGTACGACGTGGACTACCTGCGGGTGCCTGTGACGGATGAGAAGGCGCCCAAGCCGTCAGATTTCCAGCTGCTCATTGAGGTGAGGCCGTGCGCTGCTGTCTCGCATACAAACTGCGTGCCTCGTTGAGCATATCGATAAGCTACCCATTCCTCAAACTTTCTATCACACAGAGTCCCTGCACTATGGTGTGGCCCCGCTGCTGCAGCGCTGCTGGGACCCTCCACCCGGCGCCGCCCTCGTGTTCAACTGCCAGATGGGGCGCGGGCGCACCACCACCGGCATGATCATCGCGTCGCTGCTGGCGCTGCGCCGCGTGCAGCCCGAGCTGGCGCTGCCGGCACAGCCGCAGGAGGGGCTGCCTGCTTGGTACACCGTGTCTGACAAGTACCCGAGCCCCAGCAAGGTGAGGCTTGGGGGATGGGGCGCACGCAGCGACGGGCAGGTCGCAACAGGCTGCGTGGCAGCCCTGTCCCACCTGTCCTGAATCACTGTATTGGCTGGCATCACACTCTGCTGGCCTGCTCCTGTGTCTGTTTTCACAAGTGACGCTCTCCTCTAGGCTGCCGCCTTGCTTTCACTGACTCGTGCCGCCATCCCTGCAGGCCGCGGGGCTGTCGGTGCTGGAAGAGACGGAGCTGAAAGCGGGCAAGTTCGGCGTCATCCGCTCGCTGCTGCGCGCGCTGGACGGCGGCGCCGCCGCCAAGGCCGTGCTGGACGCCGCAATCGACGCCTGCTCCGCCATGCAGGTAGGACCGAGGGTCCCTGGCTGCCGGGGTGCCGCGTCTACACGCCCCGTGTGCCGTCTGGCCCCCGGAATCTGCTGTTGCATCGCCAGTAGCCTTCTCACGCACCGCGCTGTGCTGGGTTCTGCCGCTGACTTTGTGCCGCCCAACCTGCGCCGACCACCACAGAACCTGCGTGAGGCGATTGCCTCCTACCGCGGCCGCATTTTCTACGAGGCCAACGACGCACGGCGCCAGTCGCTGCTGCAGGTGCGGCGGCTGCCGGGTGGCCGTCTGCAGCATGCACGACTGGCAGGCCTGCAATGTCCAACCACCGTGTCGGCTGTGTTGGAGCCCACCGCTGCTGTTGCCGTGCTGGCCCTGAGCCGCTCACATACCCTGCCCCCCCAAAAGGTGTGCCTGGAGTACCTGGAGCGCTACTTCACCCTCATCTGCTTCGCCTGCTACATCTCGGGGGCGCACTTCCCCCACCTCCCCCAACGCCCTCACCTTTGGAGAGTGGCTGGGGCCGCCCGAGCTGCGCTCCATCCTGGAGCGCCTGCTGCGCTACAACCCCGCCGCAGCGCTGGCGCTCAACAAGTCGCCCGACGCGCTGGCAGACAGTGAGTGGCGCGGGGCGGAGCGGCGCTGTTGAACGTTGCCCACGCAGGGATGCAGCGTGTCACGTGTGCTGTGCCCCTGCAATGTCTGCCTATGCAGCCCGTCCCCCATGCCTCCACCCTGACTGAACCATGACTGTGACCGTCCTCTGTAACCCCCCCCCCCCTTCAACCCCCATTGCAGCTGAGGCGCAGGAGGACCAGGACAGCGCGGAGCAGGAGAGCCACGCGGCGCTGATCAGCCAGCGCGCGGGGTCGGTGCTGGGCGCGTACGCCATCCTCAAGCAGGACCACTTCCGAGGCTGCCAGTCCTCCCGCCCTGGCCGCCGCCGTGCCCGGCGCCCCCAACTTCCGCGACGTGCCCGGCGTGCGGGTGTTTGGCGGCGCCATCGCCACCGTGGACGGCGTGCGCGAGGTGCTGGCGCGGGTGGGCGCCGCGCCCGACGCGCCCTGCGTCAACGGCCGCCAGGTGCGTGCGGTGTGGCACCTGCAGCGCGAGGAGCCGGTGGTGTACATCAACGGCGCGCCGTACGTGCTGCGCGAGGCGGCGCGGCCCTTCAAGAACCTGCTGGAGTACCACGGCATCATGGCCGACAGGCTGGAGCGCATGGAGGCGCGCCTCAGGGTGAGCCCGCCCCCGCTCCTCTTTTCCTGGGGGGGGACGCTCTCTGTCTTCCCTTCCTTTACGCATGCGTCCAATACCTACGCCCCCCCAACACACACAAATCAAATCGATCCGCAGGAGGACGTGCTGGCGGAGGCGCGGGCCAACGGCGGCCGCGTGCTGGTGACGCGCGAGGCGGCGGCGGAGCGCGGCGGCGGCGCCGCTGCGCGCCAGGTGGTGGACGTGTACGAGCCGGTGGCGGGGGCCGAGGCGGTGCAGACGCCCAAGCAGGTGGGGAGAGGGATGGGGAGCGCCGTTCTCTGCTGCAGGCAGCGTTGCTGCGGCCGTGGAGCGGGTGTCAGCGTGTCAAAAGGCTTGCAAGCCGGTGCAGACCCCCTCACACGCACACACCATCCACCCCTGCTGTGCTGAAGCCCAACCCCACCCCACCCTCTGCTGTGCCCCACTCTCCCCCCACCCCCCTCCCCCCCAGGTGTATGAGGGCCTGCAGGCTGAGGGCTACCGCGTGACGTACGTGCGCATCCCCCTCACCGACGGCGCCTGCCCCCTGCCCCGCGACTTTGACACCTTCTACTCCGCCGCCGCCGCCGCCGCCCCTCCGACGCCCTCATCTACACCTGCCAGCTGGGCGGCGGGCGCACCACCACCGGCATGGTCATCGGCTCCCTGCTGCGCATGCACCTCAACGGCGCGCGGCTGGGCGGGGAGGGCGGGCTGGCGCCACCGGGCGAGACGGCGGAGCACATGGACGAGGACGTGGGTAAGTGATGGCGGGGCCGGGGGATGGGGAGGGAGTGTTTGCTTTGCACAACAACCAACAAGTGCGCGAGGGCCAGTGCATCAGGGGGCATGCTGGGTGTGCGCACTCGGCTGGCTGCTGCCCACCAATGGCGGCCAGCGCCTGAAGCGGAGCTCCTCCCTGGTGCGCGCAGGCGGCGTCTCGCCTGGCGGCACCTCCGACGTCGAGGAGCACACGCCGGCGCGGCTCACCAGCAGCCGCATCCTGGGCCTGGTGGCGGCGCGGCTGGGCATGCCAGGGGCCGGCGGCGTGGAGGAGGACGAGGTGGGGGCTGCCGGAGTGGGCCGTGCTCAGCTGCCCGTCAGGCTTTGAGAAGGCAGCTGCACGTTGGTGTCATGCCTGCGGCCGTCACCATCAGTAACCCCGTACCGCTGTATTGCTGCAGGACGGCGGACTGGATCTAGAGGCGCGCCAGCTGCGGGACGGGGAGTACGTGGCAGTGGTGAGTGCTGGGTGGGGCAGGCCACTCTAGGGACGACCCAACTGGCGCCTGGCTGCTTGGGAGCCCTGGCCTGCCCAAAAGCCAGCGAGTGCCCGCCAAACAGCGGTGTGCAGCCACGCAGCCCCCGGCCCGTCCAACAACAACTCCACCGCTCGCCTGCCACCCCCTCTGCCCGCCGCGCAGCGCCGCTTCACCCGCATCCTGGAGCGCGGCCCCGATGCCAAGGCCACGGTGGACCAGGTGGTGGACGCCTGCGGGCTGCTCATCAACCTGCGCACAGCCATCATCCGCTACAGGCACCCCCGCTCCTTGGACCGCTTCTTCAGGTGGCGGCACGCACGCGGCGGCCGGACTGCAGCTCAAGGGCTGCACGGGCTGGGCTCCTCCCCTGCCTTGCTGTGCCTGCTGGAGGGGCTGTCACTTTGGGCCGGCAGCCATCCCACTGGATGTTCCGGCGCCTTGCGCCACTTCAGGCGTGAGCGCCCTCGCCGCTGCCCACTCTCCCCCTGGCCCCCCATGCCCCTCCTTCCCCCAGGCCGGAGATCAATGCGCGGCACAACGCCTTCCAGCGCGGCTCCGCCTACCTCGAGCGCTACTGCATGCTCATCGCCTTCACGTCTTACCTGCAGGCAGGGGGAAAGACGGGGCGGGGGAGGGGCGCCGTGCAGTTCTTGCTCATGCTCACTTGATCCATGTGTGTGGTGAGCTTGTGTCTGCGCTGAAGCTATGTCTGGACGCTGTGTGTACGTTTCTGGCCCCCACTCCAACCCCCAGCCCCCAACCCCAGCCCCAACACACACACATGTATTGCACCTCACTCACCCACCCACCATCATGCTACCCCTGTACGCCTGCAGTTCTGCCAGACGGCGGGCGGCGCCTGACGTTTGAGGAGTGGGTGGCGGCGCGACCCGACGTCAGCCAGGCCCGCGACTTCATCCACCAAAACCCCGCCTCGGCGCTGGCGCCGCTGCCGCTGGTGCTGCCGCTGACGCCCGCGCCCTCGGCGCTGCCGACCCCCGTGCCCTCGGGGCTCAACGTGTCGCTGGACGAGCAGCGGCGCGTGCTGATGAAGCGGCGGGGGTCAGTGGTGGGCCGCCGCTCCATCCTCAAGTCCTACCACCAGCCGCCGCCGCCGCCGGGCGCGCGCGCAGCGGCGCCTCGCCGCTGCTGGTGGAGGGCGTGTCGGACGTGCGGCATGTGCAGGTGGGGTGTGTATGGGGGGGAGGACTGGGGCTGACAGCCCCACAGCCTGCCGGTGCTCTGTCTCCTCCACAGGGGGCTCTCTCCTCCACAGCAGGCTGAAGCATGCCCCGGCTTGGGCATGCCCCGCTCCGCCTGTTGAGCTTGGGCAGCAACAACGAGGCTGCGCCAGGCAGCAAGGTCCACCCACGCGACAAGCTGCCGCTGCCGCTACGCAGGGCCTGCCCATCGCCGCCCTGGGCGACGCCACGGTGGACGGCCTGCGCCGCCTGCTGGGCGCGGCGGGGGCCAAGCCGGGGGCGGGCGTCACATCGTGGTGACGGACCTGCGGGAGGAGCTGGTGCTGTACGTGCGCGGCATCGCCTACCTGCGCCGAGAGCTGGAGATGCCCGCCGCAGCGCTGCACCACGCGGGTGGGGCCCGAGGCAGCCCCCCAGCGCCACTGTTCCTTGCTGTGCCCGCTGTTGCATAACCCCACGCTTTCTCCAGTACTGGGAGCTGGCCGGCCAATGACGCAAACTTGATATTTGCTTTCACAGTTTCTGAGCACATTCCGTGCTGACCTTCCAATTTTTCCGAGGCCCGCCCGCCCCTCTCCGTCGCCAGCGCATCGCGCCTGCTGCATGCTTGCACCCACGCTGCTGCACTGTTACTTGGCTTTGCCCGTCTCCCAGGCAATGCTCATGGCCTGCTGTTTCTCCCCATCCCCCCCCGCAGGCATCCAATCCATGAAGCTGGAGGACCTGGAGCGCCGCCTGCGCGCCGACATGCTGGCGGAGGCGGGGGCCTGGGGCGGCCGCGTGCTTCTGCACCGCGAGGTGGCGGCGCGCGCCGCGCCCCCCCCCCCCCCCCCCGCGCGGGCGGCGACGAGGAGGGCGTGGAGGACATCACGCGGGCGGCGGAGGACCAGCCGCTGACGATGCAGGTGCAGGCGTTCTGGGAGAGCAGCGGCGACGTCGGCGACATCGACCAGGTGGGCAGCCGGCAGGAGCTGGCCGTCCCCGCCTCTGCCTGCGCCTACACCGCGCGCCAGCGCCGACACCTCAAGAGGGGGCCCTTGCTGAGCCGCCGCCTTTTCCGTTTCGGTCGAGCAAGCCTCGCCAGCTGCCTCTGCCCTCGCCCAGCTCCAGCTCTGGGCTGTGCTGCATCGCAGGGACTGTGCACCCCGCGCGAGGTGTTTGTGGCCATCGCCGCCGAGGGCTACCAGGTCAGCTACCGGCGGGTGCCCATGTCTCGGGAGCGCACCCCCAGGCCGCGGACCTGGACCACCTGCTGGCGCAGATGGGCAGCCACCCGGCGGGCA
This sequence comes from Chlorella sorokiniana, assembly GCA_025917655.1. Classification (NCBI taxonomy): domain Eukaryota; kingdom Viridiplantae; phylum Chlorophyta; class Trebouxiophyceae; order Chlorellales; family Chlorellaceae; genus Chlorella; species Chlorella sorokiniana. The sequence continues at coordinate 1,134,889 of CP084610.1, forward strand.
AGGAGGTGGGTGGGCGGGGCACCAGCGCGGCGGAGCAGGCTTTGGGGGTGGTAGATACACTAGCAGCGCATGGGTGCACGCCGTTCAAACCGTAGCCCTAAATGCACCCCGGCTCCCCTCCTCCCGGGCAGGTCATGTATGTGTTCCTGTCCCGCACCGCCACCGGCTCCTCAGCGCGCGCGCCGCCGCCGCCGCCGCCGCCACCTACCTGCGCCTGGCGGCGGAGCGCCGCGCCGCCGTCGCCGCCGCCCAGCCGCTGGGCCTCAGCCCCAAGGCCGCCTCCACGGGCGCGTTGGCGGCGCACGCGGCGCAGCAGCTGGAGGAGGGGGCGGAGTACCTGTCGCCCAGCAAGCGCATGCGCCTGTCGGGGGCGGCCTGCTGCGGGTGGAGTCGGATGCGGCAGACGTGGCCAGGTGCGCAGCTGCGCTGCTGGGGCGGCTGTGACTAAGCATGCCACAGTCAGGAAGCTGCTCCTGCTCCTTTGCCAGGCATACGCTCCGCGTCGGCGCTCGTCCATGTGCTGCTCGGCCTGGCACTCCCATTTGTCAGTCGCACAGCGCATCACACGTTGCCCTGCTCCGTGCGCAGCCCAGCGCCCAGCCCTGTTGTCCCCACCCCGCCGCCCGTTGCCCCCTCCCACTCCGTCTCCATTGCAGTCGCAACTCGCTGCTGGGCGAGTACCGCGGCATCATGAACCTGTGCCGCGTGCTGCCCAACGGCCTGGACGCCAAGCTGGCGGTGGACGCCGCCGTGGAGGCCTGCTCCGCCATCGGCAACCTGCGCCTCGACATCCACGCCTGCAAGGACGCCGCCGAGGGCGGCCCCGCCGCGGAGGAGGAGGCCGCCAGCCCCGTGGCGGGCGCGGTGCTGCTGGGCGAGCCGCGAGCTGCTGCTGCCGCCGCCGCCCGCCGCCTGGGCCTGCACTACCTGCAGCGCTACTTCCACCTCATCGCCTTCAGGTGCGGCCTGCTGCCGGCTCGTTTCGACTGGCCTGGCTGCGGGGGTGCTGCTTGCTTGCGCATGGCCCCCTGCCAGGGCGGAAGGCTCTTTGTGCTTTTGGCAGCTATGCATGCCGCTTACCAGGCACCCGGCATGCACGGCGGAGCGGCACGCAGCGCTGGTCTCGCTGCTCTTTTGGCTCTGCTTTCCAGCTTTGCCGGCGCCCTGCCCTTGGCTCCCGCAGGGTTTACCTGGAGGGCCAGCCCAACAGCCTGCTGGCCCTGTCGTTCAGTGAGTGGGTGCGGGAGCGGCGCGAACTCAAGTTCCTGCTCTCGCAGCTGGACCTGAACTGACCTGGTGGGTCGACAGGGGCTCGCCAGCATGGCGAGCTGTGCGCACTCCCTGGCTGCCTCCCCCGCGCTGAATCTTAGTCGACTCTTCTCAGGGCACCCGCTGTGTGCCCAGTGCTGACACAGACCCTGACACCTTTTCAAATCAATCACCCAGTAGACGAGCCACATAATTGCACCCTTGTATCATCACTCCTGCTGTGCATCCCCTTTGAACAGACAGCTCGTCAGGCAGAGCCTTGGTCAGTGGCCACCGTAGCTAGCCCGGCGGCAGATTCCCTGCTTTTGTTCCGTTTTCATTCTTATTTTGTTACGTCAAGTGCTGCCTGCCTGGTTCTATCTTTGATGCAAGCCTGCCCCTCCCTGCAACACAACCTGCAAACAGCCATCCTGTCAGCCACCAACATCTTGCTCCGCTCAGCTTCTGGCACCTCTCTATACCTCGGCTTGGTGATTGTAAACTTTGAAACTTGACAATTCCAGACGACAGTTGAGCAAAAATTGCTTGGGAACCTGTTTCATGAACAGCAAAGGTAACCTGAGACGACAGCTGTGATGCACACCTGCAGGGGTTGGGGATGGCAGTGCTGTCAACACTCTTGAAGGGAGGTCGACAACATACCAGAGAGTTGCCTCTTCACAATCATGCCCTTTCACGTCCAGAAACCAGCGGTGGAAACGCTGACGTGCTTGCTCCGGAAATGTTTAGAACGGATGTAAATTTTTTACCGTTGCCGGGCGGAATACATGCCACACTAATTCAAAATGGCCAAATTTAAATACACAGTAGTCTACGACGCCCACATAGCAGAGGTAAAGGACAGCGTGGCGTGATTGGACTTTGCTGGACTCACGGGCACTCCCCATGGGGCCTGTGAGCTTCCCCGTGAGTGTTATTTGCTCGCCATTGCCGCAATCCTTGCATCCGGCATCCGCAGACTCTGATCGATCGCCGCAGCTACTTTGCACAACTCGCCATGTTCTTGACACGATCTGAGTATGACAGAGGTGTCAATACTTTCAGGTAGGTGACCCGGCCCTCCCAACCGCCCTCCGCCCTCCTTCCACTCACGCTGTCATTGATCACCGGTGCTTTGCAGCCCAGAGGGCCGCCTTTTCCAAGTTGAGTACGCAATTGAGGCAATCAAGGTCGGTGGAGGGTCACAACGCTTGAAAGTCAGGGTCAAGGGGTGCTGCGGCGGCAACCTGCTTGGCTGCGGAAGCTCGCTGCCGCGTCTTGCCTTATACGCAAAATTTGTGCCTTATACGCGCTTCCATGCGCCTGCCTGCCCTCCTTGCAGCTAGGATCGACCGCCATTGCGGTCCGAACAGACGAGGGTGTCGTGATGGCAGTGGAGAAGCGTGTGACGTCGCCACTCCTAGTGCGCACCCAGCGGCACTGCGGACTGCCCACGCCGCGGTGCCGGCTACTGCAAGAACACTGCCTGCTGGCTTGAATACCTTTCGTTCCTATTGATCACAGCAGCACCGACATAGCCTACCCATTGGCGCATGCCACCTGCAGGAGCCCAGCAGCATAGAGAAGGTGGCCGAGGTGGACGAGCATGTTGGGGTGGCCATGAGTGGGCTGACAGCCGATGCACGCACTTTGATCGACCACGGACGCGTGGAGACGCAGCAGCATCGCTTCACCTACAACGAAGCAATGCCACTGGAGTCGCTCACGCAGGTGCGCCTGGGCAGTGGTGCAGCCTAGAAGGGGTTGCAGAGGCCACATCGGCTGCTGTTTGTTCCCGCTCGTGCTGGGAACTTGTTGGCGGGTGCATGCGGACATGCCTTGCGCCAGGCAACGGCAGCACTCGTGTAAGGCGTGGGCGCTGCAGCCAACAAGTCTTGCTTGGATGTGACACCCCCCTCCCCGGCCCCCCACCCACCCACCCACCCCTTCGCCAGTCGCTCTGTGATCTGGCCCTGCGGTTTGGGGAGGACGACGAGGGCGAGGGCGGCATGAGCCGGCCCTTTGGCGTCGCGCTGCTGGTTGCGGGCTGGGACGCGGAGGGCGGCCCCGTCCTGTGAGCACTGCCGCTTGGTGCCGCACGGCTGGCTGCCATGACGGATGCCTTGCAGTGACCTGGCAACCTCTATTGGGCCGCGAACCGCCTTGCTGTCTGCATTCAGCTCAATACCGACTGTCCTGCCTGCCCGCCCACCCTTCTTGCCAGCTTCCACACCGACCCCAGCGGCACTTACGTCAAGTACGACGCCAAGGCCATTGGCAGCGGCAGCGAGGGCGCGCAGACGGCGCTGCAGGAGTCGTACCGGTGAGGCTCAACCCCGCTGTGACGCCCGGTGTCGGGGCATCAGGCAAGCGTTGGTCCGTCCCACGGTTGCCTGCCTGGGTGCCAGCTGGCTTTGCCTTGCTCGCGCCGCCCACCCCTCGCCCCCATCCCGGCCGCGCAGGAAGGACATGAGCCTGAAGGAGGCGGAGGTGCTGGCGCTGTCCACGCTGAAGCAGGTCATGGAGGAGAAGGTGGGCGGGCGGTGGGAGCGCTGGCATGGCGTCCGTGGGGCAGGGGTTTCATCTGCAAGGCAGTCGCACCAGGAGCTCCGCAGCCTTGCAGCAGATCTTGAGTTGGCCTGTAAGAGCCCTGGGCAGCACTGTGCCAAGCTGCCGCTGAACTCTGTTGCCATGCAGGTCACCGCCACCAATGTGGACATTGCGCGAGTGGCACCCAAGTGGCACCTGTACACGCCTGAAGAGGTGGAGGAGGTCATTGCGCGGCTGTAAGCCACGGCTGTGCCTCCCTTCAGGCAGGCCCCGCATAATTCCAGCACCAATCTCTCTGCTGCCCGGTTAATCGACCCTGTAACCGGCCCAATTTGCTGGCAGGCCAACTGTATGCTGGCCCACTGTAGCGTTGACAAGCGACTATCCGAGGCCCATTCTTACATGCCACTAGCGTGATGACTGTGGGCAGCATGGCAAGACATAGTGGGGGAGGTTCATCCATAGCAATGCAGGCAGGGAGGGAGTCGAGATGGATCCAAGCGGGTGCTGGAGAGCGCTGTTTTGGGTCAAGAGAGTGCGTTTGAGGAACAGCAGATAGCGCTGACACAACGATGGTGCGGCGGGGAATGAAATGGCTGCGGAGGACATAGATCAAGGGGAGGTAGTGGGGCAGCAATGCTGGTGATCCGCGGGAAAAAGAGGTTCACTCTCGGGAATGCAGGAAAACGAAATGGGCAGAAGGCAATCTAGGCTCCGCTTTCTGCGGTGCGCCATCAAGCCGCTGAGCTGCGCCCGGGGGGGCCCGCCGGCCTGCCGCTGCCATTCGGAGGGCTCCAAGGCGCATGCAAAATGGCAGCGATGTGCTGACCGCCGTACTGCGCGTCTCAGAGCCGCCCACAGCTGAGAGGTTGCATCCTGGGCCAGCTGAACTGCCAGCTTGCCAAACTAAAGGGAGAGAGAGTGGAGGCCTTGGCTGCCGCGTTCAGGCCAGGAAGCCCAGCTTCTCGCCGTTCTTCTTTGCCAGGCGGATTAGGCCCTGGACCTGCTTGGTGTCGGCACCCAGCTGCTTGCAGAAGTCCTTGATGACTGCAGGGCATGGGGAGGGGTGCGGGACGGGTGACACCCGGCAGATTGCATGCACAGCGGGCTGTTGACTAAGGTGGTAGTGTCTGAGAAAACAACGCCGCGAACCACAGCCGAACCCTTGCATCGCCAACTGGTGAGCCGGCGCTGAATGGTAGGCAGGCTGGCAGCTTCCAGCTGTGAAACCCAGTGGCTGCGGTGCCGCGAGCTGGCTGGCTGCCTGGTGCGTGGCGAGCACCCGCCGGCGTGCGCGTGCCCGCTGGCCCCAGGGTGCTGCCAGGGCGGGCGAGGTCTGCCACGCCCGACGCAAACCCGGGCTGCCAACCCACCTTGAGAGTGCAGGGAGATCATCTTGCCGCGGAACTGGTTGAACTCCTTCTTGCCCATCACGTTGCGAGTCACGACCACAAGGGGGCGAAGGGGCCGCCTGAGCCGGGGTTGCCAGCCACCACTGCCAAGCTGCGGCGACCTGCACGGGGCGCGAGGTCGAAAAATGAGTATGCAGTGGATCGAGTGGCAGGGCTTCGGGCTCCGGCTGGAGAATGGCTGTCGACGAAGGCGGCAACCGATGGTCCAGAGTCCGCCGCGCATTGCCCACCCAAACCCAGCCATTCAGCCCATCTGTCTCTTTGGCGGCGAGATATGACGCACCTGCTGCCTGCGCGCTGCTGCTAGCCGCCATTGGCCGCTGGAGGGCCGCCGAGCTTGCTGCAAAGCTGGAGCCGCTAGAGGACAGGCTCTGCGCCCGCATTGCAACTGCAGGCCGCCGAGAAGCGATGGTCATGGTGCTGCTTGCTGCAAAGGCCGCCATTTTATACTATCGACGCGGGAGGGTGCGCTGTGATATTAACCTGTGGAGGACCTGTAGGAATGTGAAAATTGCCAGACAATCACTGAAAGATGAACGATGCGTGTGGCTGCGCCGGCTTTAAGTGGTCAGTCGCATGCACCAACCTACCTCCACAGCACAGCACATGGGTGATGCTCTCATCATGCCTCCAGTAGGCCGTTTCTAAGCTCTTTACTGCCCTTCATGGCCGGCTAAAGCCACCCGTGCGGCAGCCGCTGGCCACATCGAAGAAGATGCCTGGCAGCCGCCGGCGGCCCTCACTGGCAGCAGGTTGAATCAAACAAGGGCCAGATGGCAGGCAGACAATGGCACAGGCGCAATACCCGCGAATGAAGGAAGACAGGACAAGCACTGGTTGGGGTAGTAGCTTGAGCACTCGCACGCCTCGCACGCGGGGCCATGCCGCCCGAGCAATTAAGGCCAGCCAGGTTCAGCTGCTGTCCGGCGCCTGGCGCAGCTGGTTTGCCTGCAGCAGCAAACTTTGAAACTGCAGCGCGTGAGCGTCTGATTCTGCAGGGTGCAGGCGGGGAGCCGCTGCCCAGCCACGATCGCTGTCGCCAGGCATGCGGCAGGCACGCCGCTGTCATGCCCGGCCCCCGCCCCCTCCCAAAAAACAATGCGCACCCTGCTGGTCAGCGGGACGTACTGTACCGTCATCGCCTTGCGACTCACTACAGTATCATCAGCTTTCTTGTCCACAACGGTCAGGTGCTGCAGGACACAGTGAGGGCCCTGGGCACTGATCGCTAGCTTGCCAGTGGAGGCCCCAGCCTCCAAGGTCAGCAAGCATGCGCTGCGGTGCGCAGGGCTGCACGGCCTGCAAACACACGCAAGCAGGCAGCGCGCAACGTGCGCCGGGCTTCCCCAACGCCCCACCTGCACGCCGCCCTCCGGCCCCAGCGGCACCACCAGGCGCCCCCGGGGCCAGCTGCTCCACCAGCTCCAGCGGCAGCCGCGGCGCAGCCGCCCCACATGGATGGCGTCGTACGGCGCCCGGCGGGCCACCCCTTGCGCCCATCCCCCAGCACCAGCTCCAGCCTGCCTGCGGAAGGGGGCGGGGCAAGAGGCGGCGCCAGTCGAGTCATGTTCGAGCGCATCTCGCCCACCAGGGAAAGGAAGGCTGGACAAAGGTCTTCCCCACCGCAAAGTGAGCAGCAGCTGGCTTGTCAGCCATGCAGGGAGCCCACCATCCCGCATGAGGCACTCCAAGGACTCGTCGCGCGCCAGGTTGCGCAGCGCCCGCTCCCGCAGCTGAGGGATGTGCTCCACGCCGATGGCCCTGCCCGGGCGCCGCCCTGCTCACCAGCTTTGCTAAGGCAGCGGTCAGGTAGCTGCGGCGGGGAAGCAGGGGGCGTGTGAGGGGGATCAAGGCATGCGCCTGGGTGCGCACGGTGAGACGCTTCCTTGCATACCTCGCATGCCAGCGGCAGCAGCCCCGCCGGCCCACCCACCCGGTGCCGCTGCCCACATCCAGCACGCGGGCCCCGGGCTGCAGCCTGTCCAGCAGCAGCTCCAGGGCGTAGGCGTGCATGTGGGGGCGCTGATGGTGGCGGCATGGCCGATGCCCTGTGCGGGGGGACGGCGGGGTGGGGGCGAACAGGAGAAGCATGCTTTTGGCGGGTGATGGCAGCAGGCCACGCCCGTGGGTGGACAGCATCCAGCGAGGAGGGCAGGGGCATGGCCAGCGCAGAGCGCAGCCCCGGCCCGAGCCACGTCGCGGCCAGCGGGCCTGGCGGCGAGCAAGGCGGGCACCTGCGGCGCGTCGGCATACGCCAGCTCAGCGCGGCCCTGCACGAAGTGGGCACGGTCGATGCTGCGCAGCACCGCCGCCACCTCGGGCGAGCGCACCACGCCATGCGCTGCGACAGCATGAAGGGTATGGCGGGTTGGGTGTAGGGCAGGGGACCAGGCAGGGGGATGGGAGGTTATTAAGGGCACAGCTGTGGCAGGTACCGGCCGGCACCAGCAGGCAAAACGATGCCAGTGAACAATCGGCATTGACCCCTAGAAATCAACGCACCCATCAAATTGTCTACCAGCTCCGACTGAGACGCCGCCGGTGGCTTGAAGGCCATCGCGCAGGCCAGCAGCGATTGCCTTGTCCCGGCGAGGGCGGCGCCGGCAGCAACGAGGAACAGCAGCGCCGCTGCCCTGTGCTCAGGTGATGAGCCCGTCCACAATCGTCTCACGGCCCCGATCATGCGTTCACGATGTCCGAAGCCCGCTTATGGCGGGGAGAGGGCGGCGAAGGCGGGAGACCCCGCAAAAAACAGGCTGGACGTCGCCCTGAACGCCCTCCCTCCTCGATTTATCTCGTGGTATCCCGTTATGTGCGTGGCATGCAGCACAATGGCCGGTTGTGCCCGGGTTTAGCACAGGGTGGCATCTGTGGCGCCGGCGCCAGTGCCAGCTTGATCAACAAGTCATGTGAAGGCCTCGGTTTTCCACATGCGACACGATCAAAATTTGGCGCTGCTACAACGCCGCAGCTGGCAGGCGCCGCAGGCAGACGAGGCGCGCGGCGGGCGTGTGGCGCAGTGGCGCCGCCGGGTCGGGGTAGGCTTCCATGAACCGTCGCCGCACCTCCTCCATGTGCTCCTCGCCGTAGTGCAGCAGGCGGCTGCGGGAAGGGTGCCGGCCGCAGCAGTTGCAGGTGATGCATGTGAGGAGCGAGTGCAGGCAGCGCTGGCGGTGAGGGAACCTGGCCGGCCAGGGGCCACCGACCGCCACCCGTGTGACCACCATTTGAGGCAGCTTTCCAGCTGCCTTTTGACGCGCATGTTGGGGCAGCAGCTCACCTGTGCCAGGGCCCAGCCTGCGTGATGCCCTCCCAAAACTCTTCCACCGATGGCCAGCACATCTCGTGCACAGGGCGGCAATCCTTCCAGACCAGAACGAGGGAGGAGAAGCGTGAGGAGACAATGACTAGGGTGTTAACGCCCCCATGCAGGGCAACGTAAGCCAGCTCGCCAGGCAGGCGGAGCACTGGAGCAGCTTGGCGCCTTCTCTCAACGCCACCTCGGGAATCTCCGCCTCCCAATCCGCCTGCGGCTTGAAGCCCACGGTCAGCTCAAACAGGCGCTTCCAGGGCCCCTCCTGCTCCACGGTCGGCGGCCAGAAGCAGACGGCCAGCACGCCGCCGGGGCCCAGCGCACGAGTCCAGTTGGCCAGCGCCGCCGCCGGCTCCGGCATCTGCTCCGCGGGGCAGCCAGTGGTGAGAGCCGCGGGGCAGCGGCTGGTGTGAGCGTGCTGCCGGGTTGCTGCCAGCAGAGCATGCAGCTTGCAGATGCTGCCGCACCGCACCTGCTGCAGGCCAAACACAGACAGGACTCCGGCCAGCGGGGCCAGGTCTTCCAGCTGGCTGGCATCCCCCACCCTGCAGCGCAGCCTCCGGCGGGAGGGAAGTTAGCCAGGGACTCCCCACCTTTGCACATGCAGCGCGCAGGAAATGTGCACCGCTCTGAGCCCTGGGCACCGCAAACCCGCACCTCACTTCCACCCTGTGGGAGAGGCCCCGCCGGGCCACCAGCGCTCTGGCCAGCTCCACCATGCCCTCCGCCAGATCCAGGCCCACCACCCTGTGCTGCGGAAACGCGGCCGCCACCAGCGGCAGCTCCTGGCCTGCGTCAGCCCCAAAGGGCGCGGTGGGGGTTGAACAACAGGCGAGCGGCAAGGCGGCGATGAGCGGCGGCGGGACGGGTCACACGCACCGGGTCCGCAGCAGGGCACCGCTATGGTGCCTTCGGCGGGGGCTGCTGTGAAACCAGAAGCTGAATGGTGTCCTCGGTCCAGGGCATGAAGCGAGGGACAAAGAGGCGGTTGTAGCCCTCAGCCACAATCGTCCAGCTGCGTCGCAGCAGAGTCAGCCGCTCCTGCGCACCGGCCATCCTGGCTGGCACCGGTGGCGTGGTTTATCAAGCAGGCGGGCGTGCCGAAGACTACCCAGACGTTTGGTCGCGTTACAGGTTTACCGCGCCGAGACAAAACCAGCCTCGGTGTTTTTTCAGATGTGATCCTCTCGACAAGGGCTATGTCTGGCAGGGTGATCATATAAAAGGCCTCACGACCCGCCACGCTTAAGATTCACGAACGGCTTCACCTCGTGAGAGATTACACAGCATCCCAGCTTCATTAGGCCCGACTGGCGGGAGCCGCCAACCGAGCGCCGCCTCCAGAGCCATGCAGGCTGCCCTCTGCTCTTTCCACAGCATTGGTGATGTGTTGGTTCTTACAGGAATGTTATCTCTTGGCGGCGCACCCTTACTGCAGGAGGTTACAGCCCCAGCTGCCTCCATGGTCGGCGCTGCCCCACTTGAGCACCATGTGGTAGCAGCAGGCCCAGCAGCCGGCAAGCGACACGACCAACGACACAGGTATCACCCAGGTGGAAAGCGTGTACTCCAGCGCAGTGATCTGGTTGGACTGCGGTGGGGGCAAAACGCGCTGATCTGGGGGCAGCGGCAACTAAGCTGAGCAGCGCGGCAACAGTTCATCCTGGCGGCGGCACAGACCGGCTGCGCCACCTTGGATGGCAGCCCCCTGCTGCCGCCTCCACCCACCAGCAGTTTGAGGGAGAAGAGGCAGGGCAGCGTGAAGGCAATGGGGATGTAGGCCACCGACGTCAGCAGGCCAGACAGGTACATGAAGGTGTGGGGGAATGTGCCGCTGACCAGGAAGCTGCAAGGCAGGTACAGCCATGAGGGGCACACACAGCAGCTGGAGCTACTTTGCTGGACATCCATTCATGTGGTACAGCAGCGCAGGTGTATCCATGCAGAGCAGGACATCCATGCAACCCTGCTTGCTCCTTGCCTTGTCAACACCACTAGGCTGCTGCACAGGAGCCAGAGCTGGCGGGGCTTGATGTGGATCGAAGATTCCACACCGTCAGGGTCCAGCCACTGTGTGGGGAGGCAACTGCAATCAGCCTTCCTGCACGGCGGGCACATCCTGCCAAGCTGACCCCACTGCTGTGTGCGACGGCAGCGACGATGCAGGGTTACCGCCAAGCAGAAGGGCGGTGGGAAACAGGCATGCTGTCCCAGCCATGGCATGCTCACGCTGACGAGGAGGTGGGGCAGGCGTGGCAGCAGCTTCTTGGTGTTCATGTGCATCACCGCCAGGTATTTGACCACCATGAGCGCGAACATGACCAGGTTGAGGAAGCGGGACACCAGGTCGGCCCCAAAGGCAAAGGAGATGAATCCACGCACTTGCAGGTGCTGCACACAAATGGGAACACAAGCCGCATTGCAGACACAGCTGCAGCTGGCTGAAACAGCCGTGAGACCTGGCAGCAGCTTGTGCAGCCTCCCAGCCGAAAACTGCTGCCACCCCCTGGCTTAACCGCCAACCCGTCCCTTGTGAGCTCACCGGCACCTGCAGCGTGGCCACCGCCACTGCCAGGTTGGCCAGCAGGGTCATCACCTGGGCCCATGCTGTGCTGTGCTGAAAAGAGCTGGGCGAGCCCATGCCACTCATTTCCTCCATGAATAAACTGGAAACGGAAACGGGTGGGTGGGTGGGGGGGGGGGGGGCGCGATGAGAGGATACCATTGATGGGGTGCAGATGGTATCTGCATCACGGTATGACTCACTGTTGACCCATGTAGTTGGCAGAAACGAGCTGGACAACAGCAATCACATAGTCTGCAAAGGTGGGGAACGGCGGTGGGCGGTGAGAATCAGCGCGCTCCGGCGGCTGCACCTGTGCTTCCCACACGTTGCCAGGGACTTGCCTGACGCATACGGCAAGTTTGTGACAGCATTGTCGGCGTCTGGATCCAGCGACATGTGCCCTGCGCGGTTGTGCTCCGCGCGCAGGAGCAGCAGCTTCAGCAGTGTGGCAGCCACGGCCGCCGCCGTGAGCACCGGCTGCACTACGCGAAACAGCACTGGGTGCTCCCCAGCCGCTGAATCTGGCCAAGCCCCAGCACCACAGCCGCAAACATGAGGCTGATCCACGGCAGGCACACTCCCGTGGTGGCAAACACGGCCATCTGCAAACTCAACAGTCACACGGGTCTGGATCGTGCTGCCTTCTCGAACTGGCGCAAAGGGTTCTTGCCTGGAGGAAGCGGGTGCCACCCACATGGCAGATGGATGGCAGGGCAATGTTGATGAGGCGGCAGAAGAACACGACGGGCCGCCGCCCGAGGCGTTTGCCAAACGCCGCTTCGCCAATGTCTGCAAGCAGCAGGCAGGTCTCAAACGGAGCAGTGCCAGCAGCAGCTCACAACGCACCGCCCACCTGCCAGGCTGAGGGATCCCTGCTGGTCAGTGTGCAGGTACAGGCGGTACAGGATAGCAGCACTGTAGACGCTGAACAAGGTGATGAACAGCAGCAGCTTGAGAGCCAGGGAAAACCCCAGGAAGGAGAAGGCAAACGGCAGCCATCCCCTGCATGCGTTGCAAGGTTGCATGGATGGCCAGTCAGCAACCCTTGTGTGGACCCTCGTACGGTGCTCAGACGCGAACTGAGCGGCAAAGCTCACCATGCAAGCTTGGGCAGCAGCGTGACGCCTACAAGCAGCCACTCGCTGGTCGCCTTGCTGGGCTGCACCGCCAAGAGGAAGGCCTCCGACCCCTCCGAGCTCCTGGTGGTGCCCCGCGCCTCCACGCCGTTGCTGTCGCCATCCAGAAGCACGCCACCGTCAGGCGGCGGCTTGAAGAAGACGTCAAAGGCATGCAGGTGGCTGTGAATCTGGCCGCTGATGGAGTGCTTGTGGATCGCGTGGTGGTGGCCGTGCTTGGGCGACGGCAGCAGCGCCACCTCCTCAGCCTCACCGCTGTCTGTGTAAGTTGTGCTGGGCACGCCGGATAGCTCACTGCTCAGGGGGTGGTGGCTGCTGGCCCTGCTCGGGCTGGTGTGTGTCGGGATGGAATAGCGGCGCGCGTGCGGCTGGTGCGCCTTCATCTGCTCGGCGCCAGTTGACCAGGCGGCAGAAGTACAGCCACCGATGCAGCGGCCCGCTGCTACAACAATCAATGCTAATCCAGTGTCCAACAAGGATGCAGCGTTCGTTTCGTCGCAGTGACAGTTCACTGCAGAAGGTGAGTGGTGCCCGGCATCGGAACGCCCCCTAGCTTTCACAACAGAGAAACCACATGTGCGATGGCGGGTGACCGTCCTCCATCCGACCTCCAAGAGCTGCAAGTAAACGCTCCTTCTGTCCTAACCTTTCCACCGCCCTCGCAATTAAACAGCGCCTGCCTAACGCGCCGCTATTTCAAGCTCTGCCAGGTGGTAATGCCACACTCGTGAGGATAGCGCAGAGACTGGGTTTGGGCTTTGGGGCGGATGGGCAAGCTCGAGCGGACTCTGTTCAGGTCTCTGGCTCGCTTGGCGAAGCAATTTGATTCACAAGCAGTCAAGGTGTGATCCACGCAGCCTCTGGGCTGTGCCCCTGTCAACCCTGCCGCCGCCGCGACGCCTGCTGCCGCAGGCGCCCCTGCCACTCCTGCCGCGCCCGGCTTGTCGGTTTCTGTGCATGCTGCCCGAATTACTTTGCATCCGCCCTGGCAGGCCTTGATTTGCCGCCAGCACGGCAAGCCGCTGCCACCAGGTCTGGATGCGGCGGTGGCGCGCTTCCTGGGGCACCCCAGGCCTGCTACTACTGGCCGTCGCCCACCCGCCGGCAGCAGCAGGTGTTGGACGCTGTGAGGGATGCCTGGCGGGACCCGGTAAGCGTCTCTGCACTCTTGACCCCAGGCTGCAGTAGCATGATGCCTGCTGCTGTTGCATCCAGCGTGCTGCCAGCAGACAGCGCCATTGTGCGCTGTTGCGGCTCAGCAGCCAGCAGCTCATCAGGCAGGATGGGCTGACAAAGGATGCCCATTGCCCTTTTTCTGCTTACCATCAGCTTCCAGGCGCCACATTAGAAGACGCGTTTGCTGGCGTGCGCTATCTGACGGCTGTGCTGGCGGTGGCCCGCAAGCACGGCCTGCTTGATGCCGTCGCACGCCACGGCCCAGGGGCTGCAGCAGGCAAAGCAGCGCAGCACCAACAAGTCGCAGGAGAGCAGCAGGAGGCAGGTTGCCCGCCGGGCGGTGGCAGCAGCCGGGAAGCCGGTGCCGGGAGGTGGCGCTGGAGGCTGCGCCCAGCCGGGGTGCTGTGCTGGTGGCGCACCCCTGCCAGCCTGGCTCCATCTTCAGCCGCTCGGTGGTGCTGCTGTGCCGCCATGAGGCGGGGCAGGGCAGCTACGGCCTGATCCTGAACAAGCCGCTGGGCAGCAGCTTGAAAGACCTGCACGAGAAGCTGCGGCAGCTGCGCGGCGGGCTGCTGGGTGGCAGCTCTGGCCTCCGGGTCGTCCCCGTTGCCGCCGCCGCGCCGTCGAGCGGCAGCTCAGCAGGCCAGCAAGCAGGCAGCTGGCATGGCGCTGCGCTCGCTGCTGCTGCTGGCGGCGCGGAGCCTGACTGGGACTCGGAGGAGGGGGCAGCGAAAGCGACGGCGACGGCGACAGCGCAGACGACATCCCAGCTGACCTGCTGCAGCGGCTGGCTGACGAGCGGGACGCCGAAGCGCCCCAGCAGTACTATGCCGCCCACGCGGCGCTGCAGGCGGTGCTGCGCCATGCCCTGGCGGCGGAGTGGCAGCGGCGCAGCGAAACGGACGAGAGCGGCAACTGGATCGAGCCGCCCTACCAGTCCGAATCAGAGGAGGAGGTGGAGGAGGATGGGGAAGATGAGGAGGACGCCGGACTGACGGTAAGCTGGGGCAACGACGAGGAGGCGGGCGGCGGCAGCGACGACGAAGCGGGCCTGCTAGCCGTGCAAGGTGAGGCCGCTGCTGCGCACCTGGGCAGCGTGTCGCGGGAGCGCTGCGGAGTGCCGGAGCCGAGGGCGGCATCATGGCCGTGTCTGTGCGGCCGGCAGAAGAAGGGGCCACCTCTTGGGAAGGGGCTGGCGCCTGGCTTGTAGCTTTTGCCTTACGGGCGTGCTGCGGGTCCCGCTGTTGTGCCTTGGAGGGTCGGCACGTGTTGCCCTGTGCCGGCCTCCACATTGTCCCAAGCGCTCGCCTCCAGTGGCTGATCCCGCACTCACACCCCTCTGAGGTGTCGCTGCGCCCTCAACAAGGCTGCGAGAGGCAGCAGCTGACTCACAGTTGGCGTCCTTGGCCCCCCCCCCCCCCCGCAGGCAGCGACCCCTCGGGCGTGCTGTCCATGCTGAGCGAGGCGCTGCGGGCGGCCGGCGGCGGCACCGTCGTCATGCTGGACCCCGGGGGCCAGGTCTGGGCCCAGCACCTGGTGCCGGGTGAGCCCGCTTCCGAGGGTGAGCCCACCCCTCAGCACCAGCCAGCCAGCCGGCCCCTGCCTGCAATCGCTCGGCCGCCCGAGGCAGCGAGGTGGCTGCGCGGAGGTCCCGACAGGCTGTGCGTGACAGGGCATTTCATCGTGCTGGCTGGCCTGCAGATGATGAGGCAGAGCACAAGGGGCAACGGGTCGCACAGTGTGCTGCTCACGACGGCGACGGCCCCGCCGCCATAGCCGACCTGCTGCTGCGATGCCTGACCCCTGCCGACCAGCAGCTCCTGCGCTCACAGCATCACGCGGCAAAGCAACAGCAGCAGCAGCAGCAACAGCAGCGGCAGCAGGGCGAGAGCGCGCCAGGGAGGCGCCTGGGAGGCGGGAGGCGCCGCGGCTGGGTCACCAGCCAACCCCACAGCTGCAGCAGCCCGGCAGGCTACAGCAGCAACGATGGCAGCAGCAGCAGCAGCAGCAGCAGCAGCTCTGTGGCCTCTAGAGTGCAGCGGTTGCGAGCGCGCTGGGCTCGCTGGTTCAGCAAACTCTAGCGGGCAACGCGGAAGGGCGCCCGGCTTTCCAGCCGGCTGCCGCCGCTGCAAGCCACCCCTTGGGCAGCAGCGGCGCTGCCAGCTGGGCGGCAGAGGCTGCTGGGAGCAGGGAAGCCGAGCACGGCGGCGCGAGCAGCAGCAGCACCGCGGGCGACGGCGAGGGTGGCAGCGGCGGGGACGGCGGCGACAGGGCCCCCTCAGCGAGCTCATGTCCCTGTTTGCCGACAGCCCGCTCTTCCGAGGGGGCCGGTGCCTGGGCTGCATGTCCTGCACTGCAGGTGGGTCCTGTGTCCGCTCAACTCCATCACTCGCCGCCCCTGGGCCTCCAGCTGGCGCCCTCTTGCGTGCACATGCTGCACCCCCAGCCCACCTCGGCTCGCCACGCTGCCTCTGCCTGCAGGCCGCGGCTGGGCGGCGAGCTCGTGCTGGCACCCGGGGCGCGCAAGCTGCCCCCAGGCAGGGTCACAGGACAGGCTGGAGGGGGTATCCTGGTGGGAGCTGACCTCACCTGTGCGCAGGTGGGCCTCTGGGTGTGTGGTTGGTCGGGGCAGCCGCTCGCACGGGCTGCGACAGCTGCTCCCTGCCGCCCGCAGAAGCCCAGCCCGTCACGGTGTGGCTCACCCGTCCGTGCTTGGTGGCCTCGCCTGCCGCCCGCGTGATGAGTGCGTGATGAACGCCCCCAACGCCCCCGCCCTCCGCTTGGCTGCGCACCCACCGCTTCCTTGCCTGTGGCTGCGTGCGGCAGGCGCTGGTGGCTGAGGGCTACCTGTCGCCCGGCGATGTGCGGGTGTGCATGGGCGACTCGGCTTGGTCCCCGGGGCAGCTGGAGGGGGAGGTGGCCGCCGGCATGTGGGCCGTAGTGAGGTGGGCTGCCACGGCCGCGCGCCCGACCACACTCCGGAGGCAGGCCGGGAGGGGCTGGGGGCCCGGGAGCCCTTCCGCGCGTTTGCCAGCTGCCGAGTGCAGCCGCAGCCTGCAGCCTGGCGATGCTCTGCCTCCTCGTCAGCACTGCTGCTCTGCTCCGCTGCCCTCCGCTCCGAGCCTGTCCCGCCAAGTCTGCCCCGCAGGGTCGCCCGGACTTCCTGGACGTGTTTGGGCCCGCCGCCGCCGCCGCATCCACCCTGGACGCCAGCGCAGGCAGCGGCGGCGACAACGACGGGCCCGCGGCGGCATACGAGGGCGGCATGTGGTCCAAGTGCCTGGGGTGCGTGCTGCGCCGCGCTGGGCTGCCTTGCCTCCCGGCAGCT
The DNA here is from genome assembly GCA_025917655.1 of Chlorella sorokiniana. NCBI lineage: Eukaryota > Viridiplantae > Chlorophyta > Trebouxiophyceae > Chlorellales > Chlorellaceae > Chlorella > Chlorella sorokiniana. The sequence continues at coordinate 1,151,618 of CP084610.1, forward strand.
GCTCAGCTGCGCCGCATTGTTCCTCCTGTGTGACGGCAGAATTCAGCGTGGCCGTGGCGTCCCCCTCCTGGCGGCCTTGCAACTCCCCGCCCCCGACCCATGTGATGTGCAGCGCGCTGGGGGCGAGTATGCTGAGCTGGCGCGGGTGCCCAGGGGCGCTTGGCAGGACCTGGCTGAGCTGGAGGTGTGAGGCGGGGCTGCGCGCGCACGCACGGCAGTGCCGCGCCGCCGCTCGCCCGACGGCCCCAGCTTCTTCCCCCTCGTTGCTGCCCTCGTCCAGCCCTGGCTCTGCGGGCCTGCCTCTTCCCGGCACGCCCTCTGCTGGCTATCACTGGCTGCACCCTTTTGACCGACCGACCCAATGCCTCTGCTCATGCCGACATGTCACAAGGCAAGGTTCCTGGTGTGAGGGAGATTGACTCGAGGGATGCACAGTGCAGTGGAAGAGGTCCGCGGGGGCGCGGCGGTGCCCCACGCGGCATGCGGCTACCTGCGACTGCGCTGCCGCACATCCTCCCGCTCCTCCTCATACTCGATCTCCACCCGCCCCGCCGCCGCTTGCCCGCCGCCGCCCTGCCGCCCTTGCCGGCCGCCGCTGCCGCCGCCGGCGCCGCGCCGCCCTGGCGCTTCCCGCGCCGGTCGGGTGCTGCCGCCGCCGCCTCGTCGTCGCTGCCGCTGCCGCTTGCTGCCGCCGCCGCTCCGGGGCCCGCGCCCCTGCCGCCCTCCTCGAGGTCGCTGTCCCCAAACTCGTCGCTCTCTGCAGGGGGGCAGCGCGCAACAACGCAACCGAGCGTGAGAGGGCTGGCGAGCTGGCAGAGGGCGGCCCACGCGCGGCACCGCAGCACGCTCCGCGCATTGCGCCCTCGCCCAGGCACCCCCGTCCCGGGGCTGCCGGTGCGGCGGCCCCCAGCAGCCAGCGGCGGCGCCCACCCTCGCCGCTGCCGCTGCCGCTCCAGTCCTCCAGGTCGTCTGCGTCGTTGGGGTCGAAGCCCAGCTGGTCCTCCTCCAGGTACTCCACCTCCTCCTCCTCCTCCCCCTCCTCCAGCTCATCCTCCTGCAGGGCGGGCAGGCGGCGGGCGGCAGGAGCGGCACCGGTGTCAGAGGGCCACGATGTGTGTGAGGGCGAAGATGTCGGCCGGCCGGTTGGAAGGCTCGCCCAGCAGCGCGGCGCCGCTGGAGCATGCCGGCGGCGAGGCGAGCCAGGCGTGAAGCCGCCGCCCCCAGCGGCCCCGGCCTCCTGCTGCCGTGCAGCCAGGCGGGCGAGGCCAGCAGGGCGCACCTCCTCGCTCTCCTCGTCGCCCTCCACATACTCCTCCAGCTCCGCCTCCTCCTCCTCCCGCTCCTCCGCCGCCGCCCGCTCCTCGTCCGGCACCTCCTCCGCCGCCAGCGCCGCCTCGTACTGCCTCTGGGGGAAGTTGTAGATGTCGCCGTAGGTGCCGCTCTGTGGGGGCGTTGGGGGCGGCAGGGGTGTGGGAAGGCTGCGGCCCGCATGGGGGCTGTGATGAGCTGGAGATGACGCACCCCGCCAGGCAGCAGCCTCCAGCAAACATGCACCGTGCTGCCGGCTCCAGCGGTGCACATCACACAGGCAGGGGGCCGCAGGGGCGGCACCAGTGCACAGCCGCCCGTCGCCACAGCACGCGCCTCTCCCCCGCCTCCCGTACAGGACAGGACATGCACAGCCACCCGCCGCCCACCTGCAGGCGCGCCAGCAGCTCCCGCTCGATGGCCTGGTCCAGCTGCGCCGCCGCCTCCGCCTTGGCCTCCTTGCGCCGCAGCTGCTTCTCCTTGCGTGCCGGCATGGTCACCAGCTTGGGCCGCACCTTGAGCTGCAGGCGGCGCATGCGGATGAGGTACTGCGTGATCTTGGTCAGCCGCTGCTTGTTCTTGTGCACCAGGAACTTGGGCCAGTAGGCCAGGTGCTCGTCAATCTGCTCCAGCGCCTGCGCAGCGGGAAGGCAGCCAGCTGTGGGGCGAGAGCGTGGGGCGGCATGGACGGTGCGGGTGGGTGCGGGCTGAGGCTGCCGGCCAGGAAGGGGCGCGGCCCCTGCCAGCCGCCGCCGCACCTGCGCGTACTGCCGCTTGAGACGTATCTTCTGCCACAAGTTCTTGGGGAGTGCGCCCGCTCGATCGTCTTCATGTACAGGTAGCAGCGGCCCTCCTCCTCGCGGATGGTCGCGTAGCGGCTGTTGGCCAACGGGCAGCTGCTCCGGTTGCACAACCCTGTGACGATTCGAGGATGCAGACGAGGCTGGGGAGTACAAAGCAAACGCACATGGCTTGCTGCACACGGCTGAGCAGCCCAAGGGCGTCGGCGGCAGCGCCGACGCCGCCTTCGCAGCGCACCCGTGACGTTGTACTCGTTGCGGCAAAAGTTTTGCGTTTTTGTCTTGGCCCTAAAGCTGCAATGTCCATGCATGATGACCTGCCAGATAACCTGCAGGCACAGGAAGAGAGCTTCTGAGCCGCCGGCCCATGCTGGCAGCATGCGGCACTGTATAAGAGCTTGACTCACCTCGTCATGCTGCATGGTGGTTGTTTACTACTGGTGCGGCGGCAATAAACCAGACGCAATGCGGTTTCGTTCTGCTGCTGGCTTGTGCTGCTCGTGACTGCAAAGAGCTGCATATACAGTACACAGCACAACGTCTTTTATATTGAAATTTCTCAGAGGAAGCAGTTAATGCCCCATCCCACGGCACAGTCCTGCGGCGTCGCGGCACTACAGGCTATGAGGAACACAGGGGTTTGAGGGCTTTAGCGATCGCCGCCCACAGTCTCGAGTACCTGCCGCCTGTCTCCTAGGTTCGCCATGCAGACGCTGTCTAGAACGCTGCTGTCCTTGCGCGGCGCTTGCAGCACAACCAGCGCATTTGCTACACGAGCGTTCAGTGAAGCTGCATCAGGTACGCGCACTGCCAGCCAAGGGGTCTGTGTTGCTTGCACGCCTTGCCTGCTCGACGCCGACCACGCTCGACCACCGCGTTAGTCCTGTGCCATTCCTTTTCTTTGCCTGTGTCTACTGCTGCTTGCAGCAGAGGTTTCATGCAGCACATCTTGTGTGAACGTGCCCTCAAAGATATTGCGCTGAGTGTTTGCACCCTTGGTCTTGACTTGCAGCCGGGTCTGGCAGCGGCGCTGCCCGCACGTCAGCGCGTGCAGGGTTGCCAAGCACACCAGCGGAACAACAGGGGGCCAAGAGCAAACTGTTTCAGATACTTTCGGCAGCAGAAGAGCCTCTGACTGCAGGTGTGTGAAGATGTGCTTGCAGTCAGCCGAGTCTTTGTGCTGTGCTTGTGCTTGCTGGATTGCATGCTGCCACTGCAAATTGCTCTTTGATGCTCTTTGATGCAAATGGTTTGTTAATTGCTTCTTCATCTTTTTCTTCTTGTCACATTACATTTGCTGCAGAACAAATATGGCAGCGAGCAGAGCAGGAGGGCCTGCGAAGCAAGCGGTTCACCAAAATGATGCTGCAGCAAATGAAACAGGGCGGCTGGGTGAAGACGCAGCCCCTGGGCGGCGGCAAGAAGCACCGTAACTTCGGTTACAAACTGCTCTTGGCGCGGCAGCTCGAGCACACACCCAAGCTGGAGTGCCAGGCAGCAGCGGGCACCGCAGGTTAAAACCGTATGCCCGCCCTGACATGTTGCGCTGCTGCTGCTCTCTTCTATCCTCGCATGTTGTCTGTTACTTATCAATCATTTTGGCACCCACATTGACTCAGCCAGGTGCTGCACACAAGCAGTTCTAATTGATGCAATACAATACTGCGCAGGTGATGCAGGGGCCGCTATCAAGCTGTGGCCAGCGGTGCAATGGGAAGGTCATTTGTGCCTCGTGGCGGAGTTTGTTTGAGTCAATGCACCGCCGCAACCTCATACAGTGCAAAGCGACCACCGCAGCGGCCTACTTCAGTAGTCACTTCTCCCTGCCTTTACGACCCCATCGCTCTCCAGGGCTACAACGTCTCACAAAGCTTGCTTGAAAACAATGGCGGCGGGCGACCTTGCTGCTGCAGTGCAGTCCCAGTTTCATGCTCAGCTGGCGGCCTTGGGGGCCCTGCAAGACGGCCGCTTGCCACCGGAGTCCACTCTGCTTGCGGCATGCGGAGGGAAGATCCCTGTAGCGGCGGTGAGCCAGCCGGCCCGCCTGAGTGCACTGCCCCGCTGGTGCCGACTGACGACGGAAGGGATGAGATGGTTAGCCTGCATAGCAGCAACACCACTTCTGTATGCGTGCAGGCCAAAGAGCTTGCAGAAGCAGCACGTGCGCAGCAGCAGCTGCAGCAGCCCAGTTCCAACGGAGGCCCTGCTGGAGCCCAGGATGCGGCGGATGATGCCGAGCTGCCAGATGCGCAGCGTCTGCAGGCGGCGATCCGCAAAAAGCTGCAGCAGCTGACGCCGTGCAAGCGTAAGGTGGAGCAGGAGGTGCTTCTTGAGAAGTCTTTGCAGCAGCAGGTGTGGAGGTGTGAGGTGTGCGCCTGCCTGCGCACACGGTGGCCAGCGGCCATGGACGCCATCCTGCCCACACCTGGCCCCAACCTCCAGCCTGGCTCCTCCTCATGCCTTTCGCGTAGCCATGCTGTTTCCTGATGTGTCGAAGTCTCCTGCTGTATGTGCGCATTCAACCTGCTCGTGCCCCCTTCTCCTACCTCCCTTGCTCCCCTTCAGTGCTCAGAGTTCCAGCTGCTGGACTGGCGACGCATGCGACGACCGCTACCAGGCTCCAACCACAAGGCTTTTGAGGCGCCGCTGCAGCCCATGGTACTGCTGACGCAGCAAGCTGCAGTGCGGGCGCAGCGTGCAGCCATGACTGCAAAGGCCGACCGCCTGCGTCTGCAGCGTGCTCATCTGGAGCGGCAGCAGCAGGGACCTGTGGCTGGAGGTCCTGAGGAGCCGCAGGAAGCGGGCGCCCAGCAGCAGCAGCAGCATGGTCGGCAGCCTGCTGTGCAGACGGAACCGCAGAGTGCGCTCGATGTCCCGAGCCAGGCCCTGCCTTTGCGGCAGGCTCTTGTGGGTGGGCAGGAATCACTGAAGGGCCAACAGCCCAGCTCCCCCACTTCAAACAGCGCAGCAGGGGAGCTGGAGAGGGAGGAGACGCGGCAGGAGGAGGCGCGGCAGGAGACACAAGGCACATGAGGCGGGCAGGGAGCCAGGTCGACAGTCACGTCCCTTGTTTGTCCGTTGGTTTCATGTATCACTTGTTTGGGACTACTTGGAAACCTGCCCTCCAGTCGATCCTGTCCTGTGCGTCACGGTCCTAAGCGGCCGCCATCTGGAGCAACAAGTTGCGGTACTGTTGCCGGCAAACAGCTGGCATTTTGGCATGTATCATTGTACAGTGCAAGCAGACGCGGAAGCAGACGTTGCTGGTCGTGGCAGGCTCATGATGTACTGTGCATGCAGACAGACTTTCCACCCAGCACCGCGCCCCTTTCCACATGTACAGCCTGAAAAGCTTTGCGGTCGTCCTGTCCTATCGATATCCTCTGTGGTTTTTATTGCTCATCAAGCGTCCCCAGTGGTGCGGCTGCTGGAGAGCAGGGCACCTAGGTGGCCTTACCTTTCACTGCTCCTAAGCCTGCTGGCCTTCCTTGTCACGCTCAGCACAGCCATGGCCAGAGGAGATGATCACCACTTCTGCCGTTGGCTGGTTCCCGAGGGCCACGAGCCGAGGAAGGCTAGGGAACGCGCCTTCCCAGGGCGACGCCCCACAGAAGTGGCTCTGGCACTTGACACCTACAGTCCTCGAGAGCTCAGGGTGAGGCGTGGGGTTGCCCGTCCCACAGTCGCCCCCTCCAAGATTAGGGCGCCTTTGTCCCATGTGGGATGAGCTGCTGCCAGCAGATATGCATGCCCGAGGGCATGGCAAGCAGGGCTTGCTTTCTGGGCAGAGGTAACACTAAAATCCACCCAGTCCCGCCGATGGCGCCGCCGCACACTCCAGGATGTCCATCGCGTCCTATGCTGATCATGAGCCTGGATCATCTCTCACTGCTCGCAGGAGGTCTTTAAGTCCGTGTTTGGCAGCGTGACTACATCAAACAACGTGCAGTGGATCCGTACCAAGCTCAAGTCAGGTTGGCAGGGCCAGAATGCTGACGACGACCTCCCCGGCGGATCCCCCCGCGCCCATCCCTCGACTCCAGCTCCACCTGTGCTTTTAACCCTTGCTGCAGCACTTGGTCTGGCAGTGAAGAAGCAGAAGTTTGCGAACAGCCGCAAAAGGTGTGACTGTGCGACCTTTGGGCATGCTGGCACGCCGAGAAGGCCAGCAGACACCCCCGCCTGAGCCTGCCGCTCTGCCCTTACCTGCAATCCAGGCATCTGCATGGAGCTGGGGACGGGCGCACCAGCACCGGCAAACAGACCCGCGTCACCCCTGGTGGCTCGCTGGCGGCCCCCGCTTACCCACATCAGCAGGCCGAGGCCCGGCCTCCCTCCCACACTGCCAGCGCGGGCTCAGCGTGGCAGCACAGCAGCGCGTTTGTGCCTCTCGGCCCATCGGCTGCAGGCGCTGCTACGCTGCTGGCAGCTGCTGCAAAGTTCGATGCGACTGACAGCGGCAGCCACCTGCTTCGCGCCAGCAGCGATGACGGCAGCCTTACCAGCGCGGCGCCGCCGGTCCCCCTCGAGGCGCTCCTTGGGGGCCGGCCGCTGCATCTCACCCTGCGTGAGCCCGGCGTGCTGACGGCTGGCGCTGAAGAAGGAGGCGATGCCCCCTTCCACTCTGGTGCACAGCTGTCTGGAGCCCTGGCCCCCGCTGCCCCTGGCCAGGCTCCATCTGGCAGCACAGAGATTGAGCAGGCCCAGCACCCAGCTGGTGAGGAGGGCTCTCAAACCGCGCTGTTGCGCCTGCTGGTCGAGCTTGCTGGAATTGCCACCCATCAGCCTGAGCTCGCACTCTTTATATGAACCCTCATCTGATCCTCATGTATGTCAGCGAATGTCTGGGTTTGCCTGGGGAGTGAGTGCACCCCACGGTCCGCATGTACGCTGCCCGCACCTGTTCGCGCGACCTCGGTCGCAAGCTTATGCCCCCACCCTGCCCTCCTCCCTCCCTCACACCCACCCCTGGTTTGAACTCTTTTATATCATGCATCTTTATGCATTGCATTGCCTTGCATCGCACCGCCAGGACAAGATCAGAAGGTTGACTGCCTGCCTTGTGTGTTCTGTGGCGGCTCGTTGTCGTGAACTGCGTTTCTTGCCCTTTGCGCTTGTGCTGAGTTATACGCAGTAGTTCTGCTGTAGTCCCTCTAGCAAGCATGTTGCCAGTCCACTTAGGTTGTCTGCACTTCAGTCGCTTGAAGCGTGCTCACCTTCCCCACACTCCCTTCTGCACGTTGTGATCTGCCAGTTCTTGCGTTGTCTGATCTGCATTCAGCATGACTCTAGATCAGCTTTGTGAGAGGAATGTGTAGGGATTTTCAGAGTATGGCTCCACGCAGCCAGCAAGAACGTGATCAATTCCAGTGCATGCTGGCACACCCTCCGGTCGCTGCTGCGCCGCCAACCTGGCATAGGCGGTGCAGGCGGTCCTGTGCGCCTGGCAAATGTTCTTTCGCTATCTGATCCATTTACAGATTGGGATTTCACAAGGCCGGGGCTGTCTGCAACGTCCAGGGTTTCAGAGCCGCCATGAGTGGCTCGCCGGTTGTCTCGCACCCTTACAGCCTCGCGGCGCAATGTGGTAGCGAGCTTATCGGCACTTGCTTCGTGAGTTTGGGGCCAAAGCTTGGCAGCCTGTGTTTGGCTGGTTTACTAAGCGCTGCGCGCAGCCAGCCTATTCATAACTGTATGAATTCTTATATAGTAACGGTGTCGCGCGCTGCAGTAGCCATGGGTAAGGGTTGAGGGCCGCTGACCCTCGTCTCCCTGCCGCCGGATGCTGCCGCACTGTTGTCCCTTGTGTTGTCGATGGAAGGCTTGCCCTTTCACGCATCTATGCCAGTAACAGTGGGGTGCATACCCCTGGGCTGCAGGTCATCTACCTGGGCGAATCGATAATCGCCAATGAGCTGCTTAGCAAAACAAAGGTGCCCTGCTGGGAAGCGCAAGGAGCGGGAGGGAGGGCGCAGTCTGCTCTTGCCCCCTAAGCGTGTCAAACACGCCAATCTTCGGCACTCGAACCAGATCCTTGCAGCCCCCAGTGCGACCTGCAGCCTGCCGAGTCTGTGGCTTGTGTCCCCCTGCAGGGCGCGCGCATGGGCTGGTTGGCCGTGGCGCTCGGCTTTGGCCTCTCGTTCGGGGTTGTGATCACGATGCTGGGCTACATCTCGGCCCACCTCAACCCTGCAACCTGCCTGGCGCTCTGGGTCATCGGAGACGTGCGTTCCTGCAAAGGCACCCTGTCCATGCTTGCCACCTGCAAGCATCCAGGCCGGCCGCCCCCGGCATTGTCTGACCCCCCTCCCCCTGCCCCCTCCCCCGCCCCGACAGATCTCCTTCACCCATTTCCTGGCGCTTTCGGGTGCCGAGTTTGCGGGCGCCTTGGTGGGCGCATGCCTGGTCTTCCTGCACTACCTGCCCCACTTCAAGACGGTGCCTGAGCCCATGGCAGCGGATGTGGACGACATGCTGCTGCGCAGGTGGGGCTGCACAAGCGGGCCCAGGGACCTGGTGTCCACTGTGCCGCTGGCACTGCCGCTGGTGCTGGTTACGCCGAGCCTCGCGGGCGCTGCTGGCCACGCTTGGGCGTCGCAGGAGGGTTGGGCCATGCCTGCCTGATCAGCTGAGGCGGGTGAACCGCCTGCGCTGGCCTGCGCTGTCCCTGCCACGCAGCCGCGATGCTCTCACCCCGGAGGCCCTCAACATTGCCTCCTACAACACACATCCGCGGCAGCCGGCCAGCAACCTGAAGGCGGCGATCGGGGGGCTCTCAAGGATGTGCGGTGGGTGCGCCGGGCCCCGCGTTGCTGCTGTCGCGCGCTGCGCTGTCCTGCCGCACGGCCGGCGAGAGGCTGCAGCCAGCGCACCCCCGCCGCCCACGCTCGGCTCCTTTGCTCAGCTCGCCTGCCTGCTGGCCGCCGCCTGCACCCACCCTCTTCACTGCTGACCGCTGTACCGTACCGTCGTACCGCAGGTATTACTTCAAGGAGACGCACGACCCGCCGCAGAACCACAGCGAGCTGGTGGAGGTGGTGGGTGCCTGCTGGGGCGCCGCTGCTGCCGACGGGCCGGCCGACCAGCGCTTTTCCGGCGGTTGGAGGGACTCGTGGCAGCCTCGACACCTCCTCGTGCACAGCCCGCCTGGCCACAGCTCTCTCCCCCTCTGCCTCCCCTCCCCTGCCCGCCAGGCACTGGGCCAGGATGAGCTCAAGGGGTGGAGGGGCTGCGCCGCCGCTCGGTGCAGGTGTGCGACGTGCACCGCCGCCTCAAGGACATGTCCATCGAGGTGGGCAGGGGGCGGTGCTGCGGGCTGCTTGCGGGCCGTGTGCGCTGCTTGGGTGGGTGGGGGTGAGGTACAGTGGGGGTCTTGAGGTGATCGGCGTGATCCCGCTGCTCCGACAAGGCCCCCTCCGCCCGGTTCCACCCTCCCTGCCCGGCCCTGGACGTTTGCGTGCCCGCAGGAGTTCAGGGAGAAGCTGCACATGGGGGTCACCCCTGGTGGCGTGCCCCGCTCCGCCTCCATCAACCTTGCCGAGCTGAATCAGGTGATGGCGGCCAACGGCGGCGACGAAAACGGCCGGCTAGATGGCGGCAAGGAGGAGGCGCCGCAGGTGGGAGTTTTGAAGGCTGCCGGCGCTGCGGGTCGTGCAAGGTGCCTGCACATGAAGCGGCGGTGGGTTTCCGCGAGTCGAGCCTTTGTTAGCCGGAAGGGATGGGCCGGCTCAGGAAGTGGCGCACAAATGCACTGCCTGCCTGCGCCTGCAGCCTGCGCCTCGCCCATCCATGCAAGAGCAGCTTGGTGCAACCGCAAAGGTGGGGCGGGCGGGGGCTGAGGTGGTGCAGTGGGTGTGGCTGTCTGGTCGGGAGGCTGGCTGCGCAGTCTCAGCGCCTGTGAAGCGGGCGAGGGCACTCTGGCCCCCAACCTTGCACACAAGCGGCCAGCATCCCGCCCCGCTGTCCCTGCACCGCTAACCGTGGCGCCCCCCGCCCCTTCCATCCGCTGTGTTTTGCAGTCGTGGCGGGACTCCTACAACCGACACGTGGAGCGTTTCGGCGAGCGCCGGGAGCGGATTTATGATGCGGCGGTGGTGGCAGACCAGAACGCCAAGGTGTGCACGCTGCGCGTGCTGCGCTGCGTGCTGGGCTGCCGCCGGCAGCTGCCGGGCTGGCAGGCCTGGCTGCCGTGCCTCCCCGCTGGGCAGCCGCCGGCTGAGCGGCCCCCGCTGCCCTGCCGCCGCCCCCCGCGCAGCTGTCCATATTCGCCACCCGCCCCGCCATCTACACCCCGGTGAGCAGCGGCCTGTGGCTGGCCCTGGCTCGCGACGCAGTCTGCCGCTGCTGCTCGGTGCTCACAGGGCAGCTTGTGTGCCCATCTCTGCGCCGGCAGCCCCCCAGTCGCCCGGCCCCTCCCCTCCGGCCCTTGCCACACACTCAACCCCCACCCCCACCCCCACCCACCACCCACCCACCACCACCACCACCACACGAACACACACGCTCAGGTGTTCAACTTCCTCACTGAGGTCATGTGCACCGCCGCCCTCGTCTTTGGCGCCCTGATGATGTATGCGCGCCGCGAGCTGCTGGACCCTTCCGGCCGCGCCCTCTTCCGCTCGGTGGAGGGTGAGGCGCGGGCGGCGCTGCCGGGTTGCCGGGGCTGCCGGGGTCTTCAGGCATCCACGGCCGCAGAACAGCAGCCGCATCATGAGGGGCAGGCACGCCGCTTTTGGCGGCTATGGGCAGCGCAGGCGTGCGCTGGAAGCTGATCCTGCTGCCGCGCTGGCTGTGTGTGTTGCTCCGGACCGCAGGCATGTGGGTGGGCTTCTTTGTGTTTGTCGCCATCCTGGGCCTGGGAGGCCCCACCGGCATCGCCGCCAACCCGGCCCGCGACTTCTCTCCCCGCCTGGCCCACGCCCTGCTGCCCATCCCCGGAAAGTGAGTGTGAGGCCGCACATGCTGCTTGCACGGCGATGAGGGGAGGTGTGTGTGTGTGGGGGTGGGAGGCTGGGGGCACAGCGGGGGGATTTCGTGCGGGGCAAACCGGTTGGGGACGTAGTGGGCAGGCCATCAGGCCGTCGAGGCTTTGCATGCTGCAGCAGCCGCGTGAGAGGTTGCATCGGGCACCTCCTCGGCTGCTGCGCTGCGAGTCCCACGGACCGCCTGCCATCGGCGGTGCAGGGGCCCAAGCGAGTGGCACTACGCGTGGATCCCCCTCTTGGCGCCCTTTTCGGCGGCGCCATCGCGGGGGCTTCTACATGGCCGTGCAGGTGCGCAAGGGGGCTGATGGGTGCAGGGGGCTGAGGGGTGCAGGGCCTCCATCCTGGCTTGCTTGCATTGCTGCTACGGGGCTCGCCCCAGGTCCGTACAGCCTGCTCTCGGGGCTGCATTGCTGCAGCTGTTCATGTGGTCTGTTCGGGACGCACTCTTGACGGCTCCGTGTGTCTTGCAGAAGCTGAACCAGTCTGAGTACGTCCTCTCCGGCTGATCTGGCAACTGCTTCTGCCAGCACAGCAGCCTCCAACGCCGCCCAACGCCCAGCGATGATCATGCTGCCTGTGCGCGCCACTGGAGGCCTGCAAGCCCAGCAATGAAAATGCTGCTTGTGCGTGTTAGCCGGGACCTTGCAAACGAATCTGACAATATTGTGCTCGTTACTACACCTCCATGCATTGCTGTAACTCAACCATGTACATGGCACTTCCTAACCTGCCGAGGGCTCACCATCTCTCACAGTGGGACTGTTGAGTAAGATTGCTTGAGGCGGATTTACAGGTGTCCAAATGCGGCAAGGCGGCGTTGTTTCAAACAGGGGCTGTATGCAGAGAGGGAAGTCATGGACTCGGTGGTCAATTGGTTCCGTTCGGAGGGAAGGGGAAGGGAAGGTACGGTGTGGTCCAAGCACGTAAGAGAAGGGTGATCTAGCACAGACACAGAGGGCGGCGGGGGTGCACACACAAAACTGCAAGCATTCAACGTCGCATGAACCGGGAGTTGGACTGGGAGGGATCAGACGAAAGCAGCACAGCACCATGACATCTCCCGGACGGCGGAGTTGCCTTGTGAGGAAGTCGTTCAGATTGCAGCATGCTAAGGGCGGCAAGAGCCGGGGAAAGTGGTATTGGGGAGCACAGGTGGCTCGAGGTGGTGCGACAGGAATACGACAGTAAGTGAGGACAGACACGTGCACGCTGCAGCAGGGTGTGGTTCACGAGGGCGCTGGAGAACGCTGGGCGTAGAACGGCCAGCTGCTAGTGGGGCAAGGGAGTTGGGCAGCATCATGAGAGTCTTGCTGCAGGAGGTGGCAGGGGCTGAGGGCATATGGAGTGCGAGAGGGCACTGCAACCCAGTCCACCCAGGAAGAAGGTTCAGGGTCGAGAGGTCAAAGAGTTTGTGATTATTTACCCCTGCGGCGTTCGTGCTGATGCCTGGAAAGGAACCATATTTGTTGGCCTTGCCAGCTGGCTCAAGGCAGGCCCAGAACAGGCCGGGTCGCAGGCTGGGAGGGAGTGTGGTGTGCCCAGCACAGGCCCAAGCGCCCCACAAAGCTGGTCTGGCCGTGCGAGGGTCAGTGCGCCCAAGCAGGGCTGCCAGCTTTGGGCGAGCATGAAGGGCGCGACTGGGTGGGTCGGCGGCTGCAGTGGCGATGCGTTGTGGCAGCAGTGTGAGGCTCCATGCGCACAGGGGTCGGGTCAGGGCAGCAGGCCTCCCATGCTGTCTATGTACGCCTGGAAAGCATCCTCGCTCTTCAGCCCTGCAGCAGGTGGGCGCAGGGTGGGCGCGCAGGGGTGTGGGGGTGGGGGGGGCAAAACAGCTGTGGGAGCCAGGAGCCGGGCGGCAGGAGGCAGGCAGCCAGGCGGCGCGGCTGGTGCTGCGCCGCTGCGTGTGCTGAAGGGGCGGGGGGGGGGGGAAGCGCATCGCTCGGCGGCGCACCTGAGCCCCCCAGCATGGCAGGGGCAGCGCCCTGGCTGGGCGCGGGGCCCAGCTTTTGCTTGCTGAGCAGGTCTTGGACGCTGTTGAGCTGCAGGCTGGCGGCCGCCGCGTCCGGCGTGAGGTGCATGCCCCGCGGCATGCACAGCGCGTCGTACAGCTGCCCCCCGCGCCCGCCAGGTGGGGCAGGAACTCGGCGCCCGCCGCCTGCTGGCCGGGCAGGAGCAGCGAGGGGCTGGGCGCCTGGCCCGCCCCGCCCGGCTGCGGGGTGGGCAGGCAGGCGGAGCTCTCCTGCGACAGCAGCTGGCCCGCCCCGCCCTCGCCGTGCAGCAGCACGCGGCCCGGCGGCAGAGAGCCGCTGTTGCCGCTGGCGCTCAGGGAGGCGGAGGGGGAGGACGTGGCGGAGGGCCCGGCAGGCAGGCCGGCCGCCAAGGCCCCGCCGGGGGTTGGAGTGCAGTACCGGTACCGGCAGGCCGCCGCTCAGGCCCAGCACCTGCAGCGGCGGCTGCGGGGCAGTGCCGCCCAGGTCGTCTGGGCGGCCGTCGGGCTTGGCCTGCTGCCGCAGCCAGGAGACGTCTGGGTGGGGGGGGGGGCGGGCCGCTGGCGCGGCCCAGCTGAACCCCAGCGGCGGCAGGCCCTGCTGCTGCTGCTGCTGCTGCTGCTGCTGCTGCTGCTGCTGCTGCTGCTGCAGCAGCACCTCCTCCAGCAGCGCCTGGGTCATGTGCTCCTGCTTCTGCTGCGCAAACAGGCGCTGCTGCTGCAGCTCCCACGCGCGCGCCGGCGCCGCCGCGAGGTGCTGCTGCTGCTGCAGCAGCCAGGCGGGCGGCGGCATGTGGGGCTGCAGCAGCGACGCGGGCATGAAGGCGGCCGCGGCGGGTCCAGCCACCGGCGCCGCCCCCGCGGTCAGGGAGCCCAGGTATGGGTTCAGCTGGCTGCACGCGCCCAGGAAGCCGTCTGCGAGCAGCGGCGGCAGGGCGGCCGCGTGCAGTTGCTCCGCGGCGCCGCCGCCCGCGTCGCTCATCGACTGCTGCGCCAGCAGCTGCTGCACCATGGCCAGCCGCTGCGTCTGCTGCAGCTGCTGCTGCGACCCCACGCTGCGCATGCTGGGCTGCTTGCTGTCGGCGGCGTCCAGCGCGCTGCCGCCGGGCTCCATGCTGGCGCCGCCCAGCGTGTGCAGGGAGGCGGAGGGGTAGGTGTGGAGGGGGCCGGAGGGGCAGCCCACGGGGCCCGCATCCGCAGTCACCATGGAGGCGGGCGGCGTCGACTCGCCCTCGTCAGAGCCGTTGCGACGGTCTTCCTGCCTGCTTGGGGAGGCCAGAAGGTGGGCGGCGAGCTCAGGAGAGCCGCTCGACGCTCAGCGGAAGGGGGGAGGGCGCGAGGCTGGCGCAGCGCCTCCTGGCAGATGGCGGCAACATAAATGGAGCGGTACGGGCGGTCCACCCCCACCTGTACCGCTTCCTGGCCTCCGCCACATCCACCATCTGCAGGTACGAGCGGTCCAGCACGGTGGAGCGCAGGTGGCGCTGGCCTGCAACGCAGCGCGCAGTGGTGGTGGTGGTGGAGGCACAGTGTCAGCAGCGGCACAGCAATTCCCTGCCATGCCTGCCGTGCCCCACACGCGCAAGCTGGCTGCGCCAGCCACCCTGTCCACCCTCTGTCACCGCCAGCCTGCCCTGAGGGGCCCCCCGTCCCCCCCGCCGCCCCTCCCCCGCGCCCTTCCAACCCCTTCCAACCCCCCACTGAGGCCCCCTCCACCCAGTCGCACCCACCCCTGCATCCCCCCACACCCGCCCACCCACCCGTGGCCAGATCCAGCAGCTGCTCCGCGGCCCCGTTGCGCTCCAGCAGCGCCTCCAGCCCGTTCTGCTGCAGCACCGCGCAGCTCAGGGAGTAGTGGGTGACGGGGGCCGCGCAGGCGGGGGCGTTGCGCACGCTCAGCGCCAGGATGCCGCCCTGCGGGTGGGAGGATGGATGCACAGAAGCAGGTGGCGACGGGGCAGGGCGGGCGGAGAGGGGGGCGGTGCTAGCCGCAGGCGGCCGCCCGCGGGGCGGCCCAGGGGCATCAACATCGGGGTGCGGGCTGGGCAGGCGCGCGCCGCAGCAGCGCCGGCAGGCCGGGGCCGCCTGGACGCGGGTTGGACGGAGCGCACCTGGCTGCCAAAGCGAAGCAGGAAGGTGCCCTTGGGGTGCTGGGCCAGCGCGGCCTCCGCCGCCTCACGCGTCACCCCAAAGCCGCACACGACAGTGGGGTTGGTGCGCTCGTACTGCTTCCGCACGTGCTTCAGCATCACCACGTGCCTGCAGGGGGACGCAGAATGGGGTGGGATGGGGTCGGACAGGGCATGGGGTGGGGCGGCGGCCAGGAGGCAGCCAAAGCCGGGGTACAGGCAGCAGCAAGCTCCCGTCCAGAACGCCAGGGAGGCAACTGCCGCCCGCCCGCTTACCCCGCCCGCGGCAGATGCACCCCGGCCAGCCGGAGGCCTCGCCCCTCCCCAACACCCGCCTCATTGCCTAAACAGGCAGCTATTTCCACCCCCTGCAAGCGCCATCAAACCAGCACCCCTCGCCGCCCCCCCAAAAAACAACACAGGCGCCTCACCCGCCAAACCAGGTCTTGAAGGCCGCCAGCTCCTCCAGGGAGGCTGAGGAGGCGCGCACCGCCTCCGCGCCCACCACAAAGCCGGCCCTGGCGGCCAGGTAGCGGTAGTCCTCCTCGCTGGGCTCGCGATCAATGGCGATCACCGTCAGCTCGCTGCGCAGGGGTGCGAAGGGGGCAGCATGGGGCGAAAGGGCGACGGTGGCAGGGTGGGCCGTCGTGTGCATGTGTGTGTGCTTGAGGGTTGGGAGCAAGGGGCACACGGGGCAGGCGCAGCGCGGAAGCCGGCAGATATGAGGGAACAAAAGGGAGGGGGTAGCAGCAGCGGGGTGTTGCTCAGGCTCCCGGGCGAGCGCTGTGCCGTCGCGTACCGCTTGATGTACTTGCGCAGCTGCTTGTAGTCCATGCCCAGCACCGAGGTGTCGCAGTCGGGCTCCACGCTGCCCCACAGCACGCGCTTTGCCTGGGGGGGGCAGTGCGTGCGCAGAACAAGATGGGGCATCCGTTCATGGGCGCAACAGGCAGTTCAAAAGCCAGCAGCGCGCAATTTTGGCACTGCACGTGCACGCTGGCAAGCAAGATACCAAGCGTGCCGGCAACAGGTTGTACTTCCTCAGACGACCCCCACCACCACACACACACACACCACACACACCCACCTTCTCAAACTGCTCCGCCATGCGGCTCATCACCACGGTGGGCACCGTGAACTGGCTGTACACGTAGCCGCCGCCCAGCAGGCTGCCCGCAAACACCAGCCAGCGCGGGCGCACCTGGCTGGGCTGGCGGAACTGCAGGCGGTTGAAGGTGAAGGTGACGTCGGCGCCGTGGGACCACTTGCCGTCGCCGAGCTGCGTGGGTGTGTGGGGGGGAGGGGCAGCGCTGGGGCTGTGCACGGCTTGCAAGCATGCGGCAGCGCCCTGATTACACCACTGCCCTGCCCCGTGCAGCACACAAGGAGGCAGCGCGTGCAGGGTCCCCACGCCGCTCCGCCAGCCATGCTGTGCAGATCCACACCGCTGCGCCACCCACCTCCTCGTGCGGCAGCGGCGCCAGCAGCACCACCCGCTCCTGCTGCGCCTCTGCCAGCTGCTTGCTGGGCTCCTGATCCGGGGGCAGCGCCCAGGTGTGCAGCGCGGGCAGCTCTGTCTCGTCCACCGCATGGGCCGAGGCGGTGACAGGGAAATGGAGCGGCAGGCTGCTGCGGTACGTCATGCGCACCTGCGGGCGGTACGAGCAGTGGTGCAGCGGCAGGCCGCCAGCCTCTTGGCATCTTGCAAGGGGCCCGAAGGGCGTGGGCGGGTCGCAGGCATGGCAGGTGGCTGGGCAGCAGGCAGCTTTGTACAGGTGGTGGGCAGGGAGCGCAGCGTAGTGGCATGCTTGCACACCGCGGAGCGCACAAAGGGGGGCCCCACCTGGAAGGGCGGATCCCACCCGCGCTTCTGCATGACGGGCAGGGCGTAGCAGGAGGGGGCCTGCACGACGTCAAAGGCGACCTGCACCGGCACGGGGTGGCCGCCTTGCAGGGGCGCGTGCACGCAGAACGCGCCCGCCACCGCCACCGCCCGTTGAGTGTTGAGCTCGCGCACGTAGCGCTGCTGCAGCTGCAGCACGTCGGGCATGACCCCATTCTGCGTGGCACGGCAGGCAGGAAGGGTGGCATGCACATTCTCAAGCAACTTCTCGGTCAGCCCTGCAGCTGCAAGGCGAAGCTCCCGTCACTGGATTGTCTGGCGCTGCCCATGGCGGCCCCCCGCCCCGGATACGCGACGACCAGGCTCTCCTGGTCTGTAAGCGCCGGAGGCAGCGCAGGTTTGGGGGAAGGGCCTGCTGAGCCCACCTTCTGCGGCTGTAGACCAGCTATCTCGCTTGGGAGAGCTGTGAAGCCCTGAGCGTGCAGCTCGCGGAGCACTGCATCCGAGTCCGCCTTGGCAGCCATAAGGTTCAGCGCTTACGGGCTGTCCGGCCTGAAGGGGTGCCTGCTCGTGGGAAAGGTATGCTAACCCGCGCTGTTTGCGCCGCAGGGCTGCCTGCAGGCTTGTGAAGTCCTACCCTGTCGCTGACCCAGCGCGCGGCAGCGCAAAGGAAGGGCCCCTGCCGATCAGAGTTGGCCTCCCCAATTTTCAGTGCCGGGGGCGGTGAGAAGCGCACATGACGGTGCCAAGAACGGGTTTGGCCTGGAGGGTGGTGCAGCAACTGCGTGAGAAGGCCGCTGGGGGCCATGTGAGTTGGCTCGGTGTCAGTGCCGGGAGGAGGAAACTTGCGGAATGGGCTGATGTGAAGCAGGCACGGACCTCCTTGCGCATTACACTTCCATCCGATCGCTCTTCGCTGGTGTGTGGAAGCTCATCTGCCAGTCTAGCCTCCCAGCAACTCGCCTCCCTCCAAGTGCCGCACCACACCACCATGCAGAGCGTCGCGCTGGCCTCCAGCAGCGGCCTGCGCAGCCTTCGCACCGATGTGAAGGCATTCGCAGGTGGGGTGCTGGTTTGCCTGCCCGCTCTGGTGCTGACTCTCGCGGCTGTGGGGCAACGTTTTGTTCGCCGCTTCCCCACCGCTGCAGGCCCCCGTCTGGCACCACGGAGGCTAATTCGGATCCCAGTGCGGGCGCAGCAGGTGCCGATTGGCTGCTTTGGGCTGTGCTGCCCTTCCTGCTGCCACTGGCCTGAAAACCACTCACTCGCCCACTGTCGCTCCGCCTGCAGGAGCAGAAGTCCGAGGATCCATCGTCTCGCAGGAACCTGATGGCTGGGTGAGCGCAAGGCTGGCTGCCAGCGCGGGTCCTGGGTGTGAAAGCTGCCGCCTGGCTGCCGCCCACTGGCGGGCTGTCGCTCACCCTCCTGCCCTGGTTTGTCCCAGTTTGTCCAGCAGCGACCCTTCCATGGAACCATGCATCACACAGAGCATCCCCTCCAACAAGCCCTGGCTTCCTCCCCCTCTGCAGCTTGTTTGCGGGCGTCAGTGCCCTGACTGCCGCGGCGTCAGCACGCGCGGACGATGCCGCGGGTGTGGCCTCCTCTCGCATGTCCTACTCCCGCTTCCTGGAGTACCTGGAGATGGGCCGTGTGAAGAAGGTGCGGCTGCGTGACTGCCTGCGATGCGCTCCAGACATGCTGGCTGGGCCGAGGGAACAGACTATGGGCCGAACCTCGCTCTGCTGCGCAGCGTGTGCAGCCACCCTCTCCGGCTGCGGTCGGCATGCGTCTTCTTGTGGGCTGTTTCCCAAATGTTTACCTTCTTGGCTTCGCTTCCAGCACGATCCGGCTGCACCTGGCAGAGCGCTCATACAAGACCCTCCCGCGCCTCCCCGTAATCCGCCGCCCCCGCAGGTCGACCTGTATGAGAACGGCACCATCGCCATCGTGGAGGCGGTGTCCCCCGAGCTGGGCAACCGCATCCAGCGCGTGCGCGTGCAGCTGCCCGGCACCTCCGCGGAGCTGCTGCAGAAGTTCCGGGACAAGGGCGTCGACTTTGCCGCGCACTCCAACACCGAGGACGGCGGCGCCGTCTTCCTCAACCTGCTGGGCAACCTGGCCTTCCCCCTGCTCCTCGTGGGCGGCCTCTTCCTGCTGTCGCGGCGCCAGGGCGGCGGCATGGGCCCCGGCGGCCCGGGCAACCCGCTGTCCTTTGGCAAGTCGCGGGCGCGGTTCCAGATGGAGCCCAACACGGGCATCAACTTTGGCGACGTGGCGGGCGTGGACGAGGCGAAGCAGGACTTCCAGGAGGTGGGTGGGCACGCCTGGCTGCGGCGAGTGGTGTGCTCTGGCAAGGCAGCACCTTTGCAACCCACACATATGCCAGACCGGTGGATCGGCGGTGCTGGCTGTGCTTGAGCCAGGCGCCGTTGGTTCAGTGCTGGGGCAGCTGCTGGGAACGGCCCCGTGCTGCTGGTATTGAACAGGCGGTGGCTGCTTGCGTGCCCTCCCCCCCCGCAGATTGTGGAGTTCCTGAAGAAGCCGGAGCGCTTCACCGCCGTGGGCGCCCGCATCCCCAAGGGCGTGCTGCTGGTGGGCCCCCGGTGAGTGAAGGGCGGTACATGGCGAGACGCGTCCATCGGTCCCAGTGCAGCACCTCTGCTGGTTGTGTGACTGCATTGAAGCGCGTAGAGTATTCACAGCCCAGCCCTCGTCTCCGCTGCTGACCCTTTGCTGCCCTCCTGCTGCGCTTCCCTGCCGCCGGCAGGTACCGGTAAGACGCTGCTGGCCAAGGCCATTGCGGGCGAGGCGGGCGTGCCCTTCTTCTCCATCTCCGGCTCCGAGTTTGTGGAGATGTTTGTGGGCGTGGGTGCCTCCCGCGTGCGAGACCTGTTCAAGAAGGCCAAGGAGAACGCGCCCTGCATCATCTTCATCGACGAAATCGACGCGGTGGGCCGGTCCCGCGGCACCGGCATCGGCGGCGGCAACGACGAGCGCGAGCAGACGCTCAACCAGCTGCTGACGGGTGCGGCGCCCACCTGGGCCCCTGCACTCCACCGCCTGCGCTGACCTGTGCTGCCTTCCTGGTCCTTCCGGGCTGGGCCCGCAAGGCCAGCCTGTCAAGCCCCCTTGAACGCCCCCGCGCCTCCCTGCTGCAGAGATGGATGGCTTCGAGGGCAACACGGGCATCATTGTGGTGGCCGCCACCAACCGCGCCGACATCCTGGACAATGCGCTGCTGCGTCCCGGCCGCTTTGACCGCCAGGTCACCGTGGACACGCCTGACCAGAAGGGCCGCCTGGAGATCCTCAAGGCAAGGGGGAAAGGGCACACTCAGGGCTGGCAGCCTGCCTGCACGCCCTGCTCTGCAAAGCCCAGCTTCCCGGCCTCTGGAGAGGCGAAGAAAGCGGGATTTGCACCCGCTGGGCAGTTCCCCCAACCAGCTGCCCTGCCGCTCACCGGCTGCCCTGCCCGCGCCCCACCGCCCGCAGGTGCACGCGCGCAACAAGAAGTTTGATGCAGACATCGATCTGAAGGAGATTGCGCTGCGCACCCCGGGCTTCTCGGGTGGGTATGCGGGGGTGGGCAGCGTGGGAGAGCTGTGCGCGTCGCAGCCCTTCACTCCTCTGCACCGCTTTGCATTCCGCCTGAAACACATGAGCCCTCCTGGTGCCGGACTGCCCGCTCCCCCAGCCACCTGTACTGCCCGCTTTTTGTCACAAATGCACTGTGCTTATTGTTGCCGCAGGCGCCGACCTGTCCAACCTGCTGAACGAGGCTGCCATCCTGACGGGGCGGCGCAACAAGGAGGGCATCAGCCAGCGCGAGATCGACGACTCCATCGACCGCATCGTGGCGGGCATGGAGGGCACCCCCATGACTGACGGCCGCTCCAAGATGCTGGTGGCCTACCACGAGGTGCGCGCTGCGCTGTGCCGCGCTGTGCCGTGGCCCGCTTGCGAGTGTGCATGTGTGTGCGCGTGCCGCCGGCAGCGGACAAGGCACGTGCTGGTTGACGCGTTTCCATCAACCAGCTGGGTCCTCAACCATGCACGCTGCCCCGCGCGGCTGTCATGACCGTTTTCGCTGCGAAGTGTTGTTTGAGAAGTGTTGTCCGACTGCGTCCCTGCTTGCCCCTCCCCCCTCCTGCGCAGGTGGGCCACGCCGTGTGCGCCACCATGACGCCCGGCCACGACCCGGTGCAGAAGGTCACCCTGATCCCGCGCGGCCAGGCCAAGGGCCTCACCTGGTTCATCCCTGGTGCGCGGCCCCCCGCAGCGCCCCTCCCTCGGCCTTGCCAGCAAGCTGTCGCCGTGCCTGCGCCGCGCTGCTTCATCTTCTGCCACACAGCCGGCTGCCTGTGTCTCCACACGCTGAGCCCCGCTCCCATCCCTTCAATCTGGCGTGCAGGCGAGGACCCCTCCCTGATCAGCAAGCAGCAGATCTTTGCGCGCATCGTCGGCGCCCTGGGCGGCCGCGCCGCCGAGGAGGTCATCTTTGGCGACGCCGAGGTCACCACCGGCGCCAGCGGCGACCTGCAGCAGGTGCGGCCCGCCCACCTCTCGATGTTTGATTGAGGAGCAGCTTTGCATCGAGGGCTGGCCATCTGGAAGGGGACGCGGCTGCGCACCGCCGCCGTGCAGCGCGGCACGCCCACCCTCCAGCTCCATGCCTGCTGGAGCCTTGTCCTCTCCGCTGAGTGCGCCGTGGTCTGCTCCCGTGCGTGTGCAGGTCAGCAACATGGCGCGGGCCATGGTCATCAACTACGGCTTCTCCGAGATCGGCCCCTTCTCGCTGCTGGACCCCTCGGCGCAGTCGCAGGACATGATCATGCGCATGATGGCGCGCAACTCGGTGAGCGAGAACCTGCAGCAGAAGATCGACCTGAGCGTGAAGAAG
Source organism: Chlorella sorokiniana (assembly GCA_025917655.1). Lineage (NCBI taxonomy): Eukaryota > Viridiplantae > Chlorophyta > Trebouxiophyceae > Chlorellales > Chlorellaceae > Chlorella > Chlorella sorokiniana. Next base: position 1,173,568 of record CP084610.1, read on the forward strand.
ATCGCCAGCGAGGCGTACGACGAGGCGCTGCGCCACATCGGGTGAGCCAGGCTGCTGCGGGCGCTGGGGCGCGTGCGCCGTGCTGCACCGGCGCTGCACCAGGGCTGTCTGCACGCCATCTGCTGATGCTTGTAGCAAAGGGCCTCCTCCCACCCTGGAAGAGGTCTGTGGTCTTCTTTTCCCCTGCCATCCTTCATTGACCCCCTCTGCCCACCCCGAACCTGCCTCCTTGCAGCGAGAACCGCGAGGCCATGGATGCCATTGTGGAGGTGCTGCTGGAGAAGGAGACGATGAGCGGCGACGAGTTCCGCGACATCCTGGCCCGCTACGCGTCCATCCCGCCCGACCACCTGGAGCTGGTGGCGCGCCAGAAGCAGCCCGACGCGGAGCTGCAGCTGGCGTGAGCCCTCGCTCTCGCGCCGCCACCGGCCGACGGCGCGCTGCGGAGGGCGGGCGCTGGGCGGCGACTCCTGGCCCGGCGGCGGCGACGAGGGGCCCCCTCCCTAGTTTTGTTCCAGAACCTGCCCTCCATTTGATTTTTTCCTGCACCCCCATAGCAAACCCTTTGTGCTGCCTGGGCCGTGCCAGGCTCACACCATGGAACGGATGACGACCAGGCGGGCGTGCCTGCCTCCCCCGCCCGACCGCCCCCTTTCCCTTGTGCTTCAGTCAGTTATGCTGCGTGGCCTTGCCCGCCAGGAGTGCCCTGGCTTCCGACCATCCCACGACTGCCCGCGGCTGCATTGAGCGTGTGTCACAAATTGATGCAAGCCGTGGCACTCGGTAGCCAGGCGATAAGTCTACGCTGTATCCACCAATCTGCATGAGCGTGTTGTAACCTACAAACCGTCAAAAGTCAAGCAAGGTCGGAGGAGCAGAGAAGAGAGCAGGGGCAAAAGCAGCTGAAAGAGGCAGCCAGAAGATCGTCAGGCAGCATAAAACACAAGGGACAACCCAGGTTTGGGGCAAGAGATACACGGCCGCTATCCTTGCAAAATTGGCCGAACAAGTGGATACATTTGCGCTACATACACTATCGACCACCTGCAAAGGCACGCACAGGGTTGCTAGTCAAAGCGCAGAAGCGCACATGGCTGGCAGATGCAACTGCAGTGCAGCCGGCCCCTGTGAGGTAGCACATCACCACCACTCACATCATCCAGCAGCAGAGAACAGTGGTTGCCACCAAGGTGTGGTGCAGCCTACAGGTTGCAACCAAGGGGCGTGCAGTTAGGCCCGCCGCCTCCAGCAACGCCAACATAGGGGCGGCCAGAGAGGTCCCATGCCTTACACCCAAACTTCTCTGCATACTTAGGTCGCAACGACTCACAGTTTCGAGCTACGAGGCTTGCCGCTGAAGTGGACCACTCCAAACCCCAGCGCCTCGAAGATCGCGAAGAACAGCGTGCCTAACCAAAAGCCCATGCTGCTCTGCAAACGCGCTCGGAGGGGGTCTCGTGTGGCTGTAGGCGGGGAGCGATCACCCTTGAAGGGGTCAACTTCCGGCGGGGCTTTGGGGCAAGGCGGACTTCAGTTTCGATTGAACGCAACGTTCATAAGCTCAATAAAGGGGTAACGAGCGGGGCAGACACCCCTGGTGCATGCCCGCCTTTGCGACCCTGGCGCGGGGCCCTCTTGGGCATTCGCCACGCCTGCCTCAGTCCTTTTGGGAGAGCAGCCGGACTCTCTCACTTGACGCTGTGCGCAAAGTAGGGGCACAGCAGGTGCGAGGCGCGGGCATGCGATGGGGATGGGCAGCCGGCGGCCGCCGGGGGCAGGATGGGCGCTGCCAGCCATTATACAGCCAGCGGGGATGTTCATGAATTGGCGTGGCTCCCGCCTCGCGCTCCTTTTGTGCTTAGGCACCATGCCCAGGCGGGCAGCCGCCCAAACCTGTTGCCCGTGTGCTGACCACTGTGCGTATTGCTGTTTGCAGGACCCAAGATGGCTGTGGGTGAGATGATGATTGCTTGAGTTTGGGGATGCGTTTTGGGATGTGCCGACACTTATGTGCTGTGTGTGTAATGAACCGGTGCTGGTCGCCGCTTTCTCTTGCACCTGGTGCTCTGTGGCTGTATGCTAATGTTCTTCTGCTGCTCCTTCCCCCTAATTCGCGCCTGCTCACGACGTCCAGGAAAGAACAAGCGGTGAGTGGATTGTCATGCAGACGTCGCCGCTTCTGACCCATGCCAGTAATGTTGCCCGGGGTGGTGCGCGCGTTCAGTGTTGTCTCAGCCTAGCGTCATGAGATGGCCCGTGCTGCTGCCGCCGCTGCCGCTTGCCCGCAGGCTGTCCAAGGGCAAGAAGGGTGGCAAGAAGAAAGTGTGAGTGCATCTGTCGAGCTGGTGCTGGGCTGGCATTTCAGGCAGCGAGAGCGGTGCAGAGGCCGCCGATTGATGCGCTGTCTCATTGCTTTCCCTTCGGGCTCCGCCACTGTTTGCTCCTTGCAGGGTGGACCCCTTCAGCAAGAAGGACTGGTGCGTGCTGGAGCAGGGCTGCGCTGCAGGGCTGCTGGCAATCAGTCGTGCTGGGCAGCCAGGGATCACCTTGCGGTCGCGGGCGGCTGGCTGCAGCGCAGTCTGGCAGGGGCGGGAGACTCTGCAGCCGCCTCACAGCAGCAGTCAGGCAGCCTGCCAGCTGCAACATATAATCCCACACCGCAAAGCAGGACGCCCGCCGGCCGCGGAAGCCATGCAGCGTGGCAAAGGCTGCGGCAGGGGGCATCCAGGCAGCAGCCAGCCCCTGGTGCCGCCCCTGCACGCCAGCCCGCTGAATCGTTTCGCTGCTTCCCACGCAGGTATGACATCAAGGCCCCCAGCATGTTCAACGTGCGCAACGTTGGCAAGACCCTGGTCACTCGCACCCAGGGCACCAAGGTGCGGCGAGCTGCCCCCAGCCGGCTCTGCAGCCAGGGCGGCATCAGCAGGGTTCGGGAGGCAGCGGCCTGCAGCACGCAGCAGAAGCGCAGAGCGACAGAAGGCGCACTGCAGTGGGCTGACAGCAGCGCAGCACCCAGGGCGCTGGCATGGCAAGGTCGGAGCTTGATCCATCCGCGCCAGCAAGGCAGCCTTCCCCAGCTGCACTCGGCTGCAGGCGGGCAGCCTTTGCGTGCAGTGCAGCCGTTTACGGCCTGGTTGTGCTCGCCTGCTGCCCCTTCCTGCAGATTGCCTCTGACGGCCTGAAGGGCCGCGTGGTTGAGGTGTGCCTGGCCGACCTGCAGAACGTGAGTCGCCTGGCCGCCCCGCCGCAGCCGCGCAGCAGTGTTTGAGGCGGCAGCCGGCAGCAAGACCTGCAATGGCTGTGCAGGGTAGCTGCAGGCATATGCGCGGTGGGCCGCTTCCTGCGTCTTGCTGGCTCTGCCGTCGCCGCCTCCGTCCCACTCCCTCCCTTTGCCCTCCCCTCCCGCAGAACGAGGCGGATGCCTACCGCAACATCAAGCTGCGGGTTGAGGATGTGCAGGGCCGCAACTGCCTGACCCAGTTCCACGGCATGGACCTGACCACCGACAAGCTGCGCTCGCTGGTGCGCAAGTGGCAGACCCTGATCGAGGCCCACGTGGACGTGAAGACCACCGACGGCTACTTTCTCCGCCTCTTCTGCATCTCCTTCACCAAGAAGCGCCCTGGCCAGGTCAAGAAGACCGCCTACGCGCAGAGCAGCCAGGTGAGGCGCGCGGCGTGCGCGGGGCAGCGCAGCTGGCTGCATGCTTGCTCGGCACCCCCGCCGCCTGCTCTTGCGACCACAGCAGCAGGCGATGGGTGGCCGCATCCGCTTTCATCTCGCCGCATGCCGCCGTCCTGCTCGCCCCCGACTGCCCGCCGCCGCCGCCTCCGCCCGCAGATCCGCGCCATCCGCCGCAAGATGGTTGAGATCATGACGCGCGAGGCCACCTCGTGCGACCTGAAGGAGCTGGTGGGCAAGTTCATCCCCGAGGCCATCGGCAAGGAGATTGAGAAGGCGTGCCAGGGCATCTACCCGCTGCAGAACACCTTTGTGCGTAAGGTCAAGCTGCTGCGCGCCCCAAGTTCGACATCAACCGCCTCATGGAGGTGCACGGCGACTACTCGGCCGAGGCCGCCGCCGCCGCCGCCGCCGCCTCCGAGAAGGTGGAGCGGCCGGCGGAGGAGATTGTGGGCCTGGCGCCCGAGGTGCGCGCTGAGCTGCGACGGGGCTGGGCATCTGCGAGGCGCTGACGCCAGGGCTGCCATGCTGCTGCGTGGGAGGTGTGGAAGGGGCTGCACCCACAGGTGCCCGCTTCAACTTCTGGCGCCCGCTTGCCTCCATGCCGCCTGTCTGCAGGAGGCCACCGCCTGAACGCCTGCCAGGAGAGCTGATGTGGGGGAGTGCGTCAGGCGGAGCGACCCGCTGAGGCCGGTAGCCTTTGCGGGGTGCCCGCCGCAACAGCCGGCGGCAGGATGCTGGGCCGCCGTGCGTGCTAGATGACATGCTTTGCTGCGCGCGCGCATGTAACACAGCTGAAAGCAGCGCATGAGGGTCTGCGTGCATGGCGGCAAGTAGCGGCGGCGACGTGGCACACCTTGTGCACGGACAGGATCTGTTCCTTTACGTTGCAAACCTTGTCAAGCACGGCTGCTCGTCGTTTGAATCAGTCGGAGGCTCATAGTCGTGCAGCAAAGGCTTCCTTTCAACAAAGTGCACCATGAGTTCCTTACGCTCCCTGCTGCACAGCGCATACAAGTCAGCGTCTGAGGCAGTGCTTCCTGTCCGGTCGCAGTCTGCCTTCAAGGAAAAGGGGGTGAGCGCGGCCAGTCCTTCATACCGCTCTGCCTTCGTTACGCGTCAGGGCCGCCCTGGGGATTTCCAAGGCCTTCCAGTGGGTGTTTACAGCTCCCTTGCGCAAGCCGACAGACGCCTTGGTCGGTGCTGCCTCCGCCGCCAACCCGCCCCACCTGTTGGCTGGCCACCCTGTGCAGGTGCTCACCCCAGCCGAGTTTGTGGCGGCAGGGGACTACCTGGTGAGCACATGTCCCACCTGGAGCTGGGAGGCAGGCGATCCCAAGAAATCCCGTTCCTACCTGCCGCCAAACAAGCAGTTCCTGATCACGCGCAACGGTGGGTGCTGTGGCAGCCGCTGCTGCCGGTGTTGGCGGCCTTTGCTTCCCTCTGCCTGCCACTCAACTGTGCTGGTGTATGGTGCTGGTGTATGCGCGTCTGGGTACCGTGCTGCTTGCGGCTGCCCGCTGCACCACGGAGCCTGTGAGCTGGCCATCTTCCGCTGCCGCCTGCAGTGCCTTGCCTGCGGCGGGCCGCCGCTGTGGAGGAGTATGGCGAGCGGCAGGAGCAGGAGGTGGAGGCGGATGAGCAGGGGGACGGCTGGCTGACGGCGGATCCAGCGGCCGCGGGCGCGGCGCCCCGGCGCCACCACCACCAACGCCGACGGCTTTGAGGAGGTGCCCTGCATCGACGAAGAGCCCGGGGGCAGCGGCGGCGTGGCCGACGCCGCGGCGGCCAGCGACTCGGCGGCGGCGGCGGCCGACGACGAGGATGTGCCTGACATTGCTGACTTGGACCTGGAGGAGGAAGAGGAGGATGTGGTGGGTGGGCGGGGTGGGCAGGAACGCGGCAAACTGGTGCTAGTTCGCCGCACACGCTGCAGGATGGGGTGGGGGCGTAGGCAGCTGCGCTGGGGTCGCCGCCCGCTCCTCATAGCGCTGCCCCATATGCCGCCGCCGCCCCTCTGCCCCGCTCTTGCAGGCGGCGCTGCGGCCGGGGCCTGCCGGCGGCGGCGAGGGGGACCACATTGTGCGCACCCGCACCTACGACCTCCTAATCACCTACGACAAGCACTACGCGGTGGGTTGCTTTGTCTCTGTCCTAAAAAGAGAAAAAGAAAGTAGGAGGGTGGGGGAGGGGGGCGGAAACCCGTGTGGGGGTGGGAGGCCAGGCAGCCACCTCCGCATACTTTGCAGTACGGATGTCTTATCATGATGCCCCCCCCAGGTGCCCCGCTTCTGGCTGGTGGGCTACGGCGAGGACCGCGCGCCGCTGACCCCCGCCCAGGTGCTGGAGGACGTGAGCGAGGAGCACGCGCGCAAGACGGTCACCATGGAGCCTCACCCGCACGGCGCCGCCGGGGTGCAGGTGCGCTGGGGGCGGCGGACGTCCTCCAAGCAGACTGGCAGCTTGCGACGGTGCCTGCTGCCTGTACGCTGCACGCTGGCTGGTTCGTTGGGGTTGGTGGTCCATGGCAGGGCTTGCCTGCAGCTTTTATTGCCCGCCAGCTTGCGCAGCGACTCTGCTGCACGCCTGACAATGCACCCCGCTCCTGCCGCCCCTCCCTGCAGGCCGCCTCCATCCACCCCTGCCAGCACGCCAACGTGATGCTCAAGCTGGCGGAGCGGGTGACGGGCGAGGGGCGGGAGTTTGAGGTGGAGCGGTGAGGCAGGCCGCTGGTGCCCTGCGGTCGGCCGCCGCATCCCAGGCCGGGCAGCTGCGGCTGCCGCATCCGCGCCCTGCAGCAAGCAAGCCTGCACATGGTTCCTCAACTGCCCTGGGCCCTTCGCTTTGCCTCCCTGTGCAGCTACCTGGTCCTGTTCCTCAAGTTCATCGCCTCGGTGGTGCCCACCATCGAGTACGACTACACCATGGCTGCCGGAGGGGGAGACGCCTAGCGGGGCGTGGGCCTTAGGCGGCGCGACCCGGCTGCCAAGGCGACTCTTTGTATTCTGTACCACACAGGCTTGTAGAGTAGCTGCCTGCTACAGGCAATTCCCCTTTCTTATCCGCTGCACACTGCAACCCGGCCGGCTGAGTAACGGCCAGAGCGGTTTGCCAAGCCCACCTCGACCGTCAGGCAGCACAAGGCACAGAGATGCAGTGTATATGCTGCCATGTCTTATACATTCCTGCCGTTCAGATAATCTCCTCAGGCTCCTGAATGCTTGCACGGCAGAGGCTTACAGGTTGCCACCCGGTTGGGCCCAGCACCTGTCCACGCTGGCGCTGCCGCCGTTCTGCCCGCCTTGGCCGGCTAGCCCGTTTTGCCCATGCGTCCCTTCTGAGTGCTGTAAACACCCATTAGCTTTGTTTCCGGCCAATGATGTCGGCAGTAGGGACCAGCGGACGGATACGTTCCTGGTCGTCCTGTCCATCAACCCCTTGCTTTCCTCCACACATGCCTGGTGCGTCAGGCACAGGTCCAGCTCTACAAAGGCTGTCGGACCCTCGCGTTTTAATCGCGTTTCCCCTTTCCATTCTTTGTGAGTTGTGTTTAGTGAGTGTCCGCTGGCAGGCCTGCTGTTGTTCGCCGCCCTCCCAGTCTTCCCTCGCAGCGCCCTCCGTTGACCCGCGCTCCCCGCACAGCTTGCCCCGCGTGGCATCTATCCCAGTTAGAAAACATGCAGACTGCAGCTAACGCAACCCGATGCCTGCGGTGGGTCTGTCTGACCCTGCTGCTGGGTGCGGCACTGGTTGCGCAGCCTGCCGCTGCGGTGAAGGGCATCTCTGACTGGAGCAGCGGCCTCATCACCCACTTTGGCGGCGCCCAGGACGGTGAGGAGGGCCTTGGGAGGCTGCAGGTGTTGGGGTTCGAATGGGTCGGCGTGGCCGCCGCCGTCATGCTGGCGCCTTGCACCAACACCCCCATTGAAAACTCAAACGCTGGTGTCGGCCACCTGTGTGCAGGCATGGACCCCAGCTCGCCTTCCTTCGGCACCAAGGAAGGTGCCTGCGGTTACGGCATGATCCCCAAGCAGCAGGTGTGCACGATGCTATGCCATGCGGCACACAAAGAGGCTGGGCTGCATGACCCCATGCACGAGCGTTGCCTCGCCCCTGCTCACATCTGCCACCAGCCCCTCCCCTGCCGTGCCACCCCACAGTATCCCTACTTCTCCACGGCGGCGCTCTCCCCATCCAACAAGTTTTTCAAGGCTGACCCCATGGGCGGCTGCGGGCAGTGCTTCCAGATCCAGTGTGTCGACAAACGCAGCGGTGAGGAGCCCATCTCTGCTGCTCGTTTGTGCATGCAGGCGTGCGCACGCCACTCTGCATGCAAGAGATGTTGCGCTCCTCCGACCCCATGCATGCCTTTGCCCCTGACGCTCCAGGCGTGTGCAAGACCGACGACGCCGGCAAGCCGCTCTCCATCATCGCCATGATCTCCGACAAGTGCCCCGAGTGCGGCACCGACCACATTGACGTACAGAGCCTCTCCTTTGCCAAGGTGGGGCGCCTGCGAGAAGGGGGTCAAAGCCAGGGAAGCTCTCAAACGACCTGAGACTTGACTTGCAGCGCACTGCTTGGTGGCATAACAACCCCAACTCCATTCCTGCTTTAATTTGTGCTTTTTTTTTTTCATGTCCTGCGCCCATCCCCGCAGCTTGCCGACCCCGGCATCGGCCGCATCGATGTGCAGTACCGGCGGGTGGAGTGTGCGCCGCCCTCTGACATGCAGGTGGGGCCTGCCTGGCTGCCCTGCAAAGCATGATGCTGTGGCGTTCTGGCGCCCTGCAAACCTCCAGCTGTAGTGGAACCCTGCAGGCATCAACTGCTCACCACGGTCTTGTCACCTAACCTCTCCCTCTCGCCTCCAGGTCGCTGTGATGGATTTCCGCGGCCAGGGCGCCTGGATCCGCCTCTCCATCACCGACAGCGGCGGCTATGCCGCGGTGAGGTCTGTGTCGGTCAAAGGCAGCAGCGGCGACTGGAAGCCCATGACCAACTCCTGGGGCGCCACCTGGGAGATGCCCTCCTCCCCTCCCCCGCCCCTCTCCTTCAAGGTGAGTTCCCCGTGTAGGCAATGTGTGAGTGCCGTCTTCTTCATTGCTGTCGCCTCGTTCCCGGCTCTGCCTTAGTTGGCCTGGCGTGCCCGTCTCACAGGTGCTGCTGCTGTACCCCATTGTACCACTCTGCAGATTGTGGGCGAGGATGGTGAGGAGCTGACGGCCACCGACGTGGTGAAGCAGCCCGGCGGCATCAACGGCGGCGTCAACGGCCCCGATCCACCTTCTCCACCAACGTGCAGTTCACCATCACCGACCCAGCCTTTGGCAAGGTGAGCTGGCGGTGGCCAAAAACACAGGGTCTTGCGTGGCTCGCCCTGCCTGGAAAGAGCTTGCTGCCGGGCGGAAGCAGGGCCACGCATCCACTCCATCTGCATGCATGTGCACAACGGCCGCTGACCTGTGTCCAGCACCCCTCCCGCATCCCCTCCTGCTGCAGGTCCAGGCCTTTGACGGCCCCTCCGACCCCATGCTGGTCACCTCCAAGACCCCTGGCGCCGACGGCGCCCAGCCAGCAGCGCCTCTGGCAACGCTTCTGCCAGCTCCGACTCCGCCACTGAAGCCAGCGGCAAGAATGCCACCCAGCCAGCCTCCACCTCCTCCTCCGCTCCCTCCAGCTGCAAGGACCTGCCCACCCCCGAGGGCCACACCTGCCAGCAGCAGAAGGACTGGGGCAAGTGCGGCGCCGACTTCATCAAGACCAACGGCTACTGCAAGGCCACCTGCGGCGCCTGCGGGGCTCCTCCAGCAACGGCGGCGACAAGAAGGTGCAGGCCTTCAGCGGGCAGTCAGGCCGCAAGATGCTGCAGCGTGAGCAGTGAGCCCTGCGGGAAAACTACCTACCTGTCTCCTTTCATTGATTTTTACCCATCCCTCCCGAACTGTTCTTGTGTCAGGGCTGCAACATGAGCCCTGCGTAGTGTACCGTTCCTCTGCTTTTAGTGGTACCCATTTCCGCGCTCAATTGTCAAAACAACGTCAAGCCCCCTACCTTGCTCCCTGGCGTTACCACAGCCGCCTTTCGCATTCCCCTTCAATGCTTGCTTGCAAAACGGAAAATCTCCCCATTCACACACCTGCCTGATGCTGCAAGCGCCCTGCAATTCCCTCCGCCGCTGCTCATGGCATTCCTTGATGGCTGCTTTGCACAGGAGTCCAAAGTGTAAGACAAAGCTGCCCATCATCTGAGTCCAAAAGTTCCCATTGATTCTAAGTCATGCGGCGGCGGCATGATGGGCGTGATGGGCAGCGGTGTGCCCACAGGCCCCTTTTGCTGCAGTGAGATGAGGGATGTACCTGTGAGTTTCCAGCCCACCCAGCCCTCCTCTCCCTTTGCCCGCTCCTGGATCTCCCCACCCGCCCATTGCAGATGTTCTCTGGCGGTGGCGCTGGCGGCGGGGGTGCTGGCGGCGGCCTGGCGGGCCTCATGAATGCGATGGGGCCCCTGATGGGAGAAGTGCTGGGTGGAGGAGGGCCGGCACCACCCGCACCTGGCATTCCAGGCGTGCGCAGCGCGCGCACCCAGGCCCCTGCCAGCCTGGACGATGTGCTCTCTGCTGCACTTTCCCCAGAGGAGGCTCAGCACTGGAAAGAAGCCATTGAAGCAGATAGCGAGCGGCAGCGGATGCAAGGCGAGCCCCGCCAGCCCTTCAGCGACGCATACCTGGCGGCCCTGCCGCCCAAGACGGCCAGCAGCTTGCTGCGACTTAAAGACGACAGCGGTGATGGCGAGGAGGGAGAGGAGCAGGTGCATCAGCAGTGAGGTTCAAAGGGAGGACACTGCCTGTGTGGACTGCTCTGCTCTCTTGTTCTTCCCTCTTTGACCATTGCGTGGACGGCGGGCGTGTTACATCTGGCTGTTTCAAGCTGCCGACTGTGAACATCACCACTCTGTCAATATCATTGCAAGTACGAAGTGCGCAAGGGGCGGAGGCCACGGGCGGGAGGCATGGAGGGATAGCAGGGAGGGGTTGCGAGTGGGCGGCAGAGAGGGTGGCAGACAGTCAGTGAGAGCAAGGCAAGCATGCGTGTGCAGAGCAGGCGAGGGAGGGATGCAGCACACCGTTACGCAGTGGCAGGGGGACATTTGATGAAATGAACCTTGTCGAGCAGTCAGCCGCTGCTGCTGTCGGACTTGGAGCTGGCCTGCACCTTCTTCTCACTGCCGCAGCGGCCGCAGGTGCGCTGGCAGTAGCCGCCGCTCTTGATGTAGCCGTCGTCGCACTTGCCCCAGGCCTTCTGCTGGGAGCAGCCAGCCTCGCCGGGGGAGCCTTGTCGCCGCAGCTGCTGCCAGAGTCGCTGCTGGCGCTGCTCTTGCTGCTGCTGGAGCCACCGCCGCTGCTGGCGCTGGAGCTCGAGCTGCTGGAGGCGCTGCCAGACAGCAGCTTGCAGCGGCCGCAGGTGGCGCGGCAGTAGTTTCCAGACAGCAGCCAGGGCTGGGAGCACTGCTTGTTGTCCTGGAAGAGGAGAGGGCAGGCGGGAAGTCTTAAGAACTGCCGAGGAAAGGAAGCAGTGCTGCCTGGACAGCTGAGGAGTGCAGGGTACGGAGACAAGATGGGTAATGGATGCAGGCGGGCAACACAACAACGGCCGTCCACCCCAGGCGGAGCGCTGCCCCAGCCCACCTTCTGTTGCTTGCAGGTGCTGCCCTTGGGGGCGACATCAGTGCAGCCGTTGTCGCTGGAGGTGGAGGAGGAGGCGGAGGCGGAGGCGGAGGCAGAGGAGGAGGATTGCACGCCGCCATTCTTGCTCAGCACCTCGCCCTTGGTCACCACCTTGCTGGCAGGCTTGTCTCCGCGTAGGGGGTCAGGGCGCCTGCACCAGGAGACCAGGTTCGGGTTGTGGGCATCGCTCAACGTGGGGATCGTTGCACAATGAGTGGGCACGACTTGGCCAGACCTGCAGCTCTGCGTTCACCCAGCGGGCACAGCACAGCATTCCTTCCCCTCCCTCACAGATTCCTGCCCACCCACCTTGTCGCGCGCCATCGCTGTCGAAGCGCATCACCAGCTTCTGCTGGTACACGTCTTCCAGGTCGTCGGGGCGTAAGGGCTGCCGGATGCGCCAAAGCGGGAGGGGTGCTCCGAGGGCGGCATCTTGGTGGGCCCGTCGGGGGCGGGGTTTGAGGGGCGGTGTCGCATGGCACGCGGCGCCACTCAATGGCCGCCAAGCCCTGCTTCACATCGGCAATCTTCTCAAAGGCCCTGTGGAAAAGGGGCGGGAGGGAGTAACGGGCGGAGGGCAAGCTCATTAGCGCGCTTTGGCGGAGGCGAGTTGCAGCGCGGCAGCCAAACCATGCGCCGCACTGACACGCTGGCCTTCCTGCTCACCAGATGGACAAGTCAAAGTGGGTACCCTGGGTGTTGCTATTGTCGCCGCAGCACCAGCGCTTGTTGCTGTAGGCGTTGCCGGGGTAGTTGCACGGGCCTGCAGGTGGAGAGGGGCGGTTGAGGATAAGTGTGGTGCTCACGAGACAGGCATTGGCCTTGAGGCCAGCAAACACAAAGCCAAAACCGCCTGCTGTGCTTGCGCAGCCTGGCCGGCAGCGCCTTCCCGCAGCTGCCCTGCTTCCGTGGCAGCCCCCAGCCCCCACGCACTCACAGTTGTCCACGGTGCGGACCACCACCGAGGCGTCGCCAGCCTTGCACTCCTCACGGGAAAAGGAGTTGCCATAGCCATCAATGACCTTGGACCGAGGCTGGCAGCGCACCTCGTAGCAGCGACTGCTCGCAGCAGGGAAGGGGGCAGGTTTGGGTCAGTGCAGGACCAAGTAGGCGTGGCAAAGGGTGAGCGCGGGACGCCCTTGCAGGCTAGAAGACAGGCAGACACCCCACCCTCTCGGCACCCGCACCCACCCGCAGCTGCCTGCAAACGGGGGAGGCATCCGCAATGGCAGCCACGTCCCAGCCGGTGCCGATGTTCTTGTACTGGTAGCCAAGGCCGCATGCAGCTGCGCAGGAAGGGTGAGCGGCACGCAAGATGAGCCGACGGCAAGGTGCAGCGATGCAAGGCGCCCTGCCCAGCTTCAACTGCCCACACATCATCGACTGCACACGGTGGCAGCACCTCTTCTTCTCACCCTTATGGATGGTCCAGCCATCCAGGCCGTAGTAGGTGGCTCCTGTAGGGAGGGAGGGTTCGACAAAACATCAGGCAAGGAGCTCCCACAATGCTGCCGCCAGCACTGTTGTGCTCCCAGCACAACCGCCTCTCCCAGTGCAACTCACGTCCTTTGCGCCACTCTCCCTGAGCAGCAGCACTGCCCAGCAGGGCCACCACAAAGAAGCAGACCGACAGCATGGATGCCGAGCGTGCGATCATGATGGCTGTTACTATGAGCGCTGTTGCTAAACACAGATACGGCTGAGGCAGGCCTGTGAGCCCAGGGCAGCGGCTGGGTCAAGTTGAAAGTGCAGGAGTGCTGGGCACGGGGCGGGCAGGGATCCCAGAAGCAAGGGAGAGTGAAATAAAGTGAGTGATTAGCCTGGCACAGCGTTATGAACAGCACCCGTTCAAGACAGACCCAGCAGCGTGTCTGGCACGGGTTTCTTCTGCTTTCCACCTTGCATGCATGGCAGCAGCCCACACTGCATGTCAGCCTTGCGGCAGCCACCTGAGTTAATCCCCTCGCCCCCAGCCCTTGTGGCAGCAGAGTTTAAGTTATAGTTCTCAGTGCAGTCCCCGATGTCAGGAAGCAGGCAGGCTGACATGCAGTGGGGCTGCTGCCATGCATGCAAGGTGGAAAGCAGAAGAAACCCGTGCCAGACACGCTGCTGGGTCTGTCTTGAACGGGTGCTGTTCATAACGCTGTGCCAGGCTAATCACTCACTTTATTTCACTCTCCCTTGCTTCTGGGATCCCTGCCCGCCCCGTGCCCAGCACTCCTGCACTTTCAACTTGACCCAGCCGCTGCCCTGGGCTCACAGGCCTGCCTCAGCCGTATCTGTGTTTAGCAACAGCGCTCATAGTAACAGCCATCATGATCGCACGCTCGGCATCCATGCTGTCGGTCTGCTTCTTTGTGGTGGCCCTGCTGGGCAGTGCTGCTGCTCAGGGAGAGTGGCGCAAAGGACGTGAGTTGCACTGGGAGAGGCGGTTGTGCTGGGAGCACAACAGTGCTGGCGGCAGCATTGTGGGAGCTCCTTGCCTGATGTTTTGTCGAACCCTCCCTCCCTACAGGAGCCACCTACTACGGCCTGGATGGCTGGACCATCCATAAGGGTGAGAAGAAGAGGTGCTGCCACCGTGTGCAGTCGATGATGTGTGGGCAGTTGAAGCTGGGCAGGGGGCCTGGCATCGCTGCACCTTGCCGTCGGCTCATCTTGCGTGCCGCTCACCCTTCCTGCGCAGCTGCATGCGGCCTTGGCTACCAGTACAAGAACATCGGCACCGGCTGGGACGTGGCTGCCATTGCGGATGCCTCCCCCGAGTTTGCAGGCAGCTGCGGGTGGGTACGGGTGCCGAGAGGGTGGGGTGTCTGCCTGTCTTCTAGCCTGCAAGGGCGTCCCGCGCTCACCCTTTGCCACGCCTACTTGGTCCTGCACTGACCCAAACCTGCCCCCTTCCCTGCTGCGAGCAGTCGCTGCTACGAGGTGCGCTGCCAGCCTCGGTCCAAGGTCATTGATGGCTATGGCAACTCCTTTTCCCGTGAGGAGTGCAAGGCTGGCGACGCCTCGGTGGTGGTCCGCACCGTGGACAACTGTGAGTGCGTGGGGGCTGGGGGCTGCCACGGAAGCAGGGCAGCTGCGGGAACGCGCTGCCGGCCAGGCTGCGCAAGCACAGCAGGCGGTTTTGGCTTTGTGTTTGCTGGCCTCAAGGCCAATGCCTGTCTCGTGAGCACCACACTTATCCTCAACCGCCCCTCTCCACCTGCAGGCCCGTGCAACTACCCCGGCAACGCCTACAGCAACAAGCGCTGGTGCTGCGGCGACAATAGCAACACCCAGGGTACCCACTTTGACTTGTCCATCTGGTGAGCTGGAAAGCCAGCGTGTCAGTGCGGCGCATGGTCTGGCTGCCGCGCTGCAACTCGCCTCCGCCAAAGCGCGCTAATGAGCTTGCCCTCCGCCCGTTACTCCCTCCCGCCCCTTTTCCACAGGGCCTTTGAGAAGATTGCCGATGTGAAGCAGGGCTTGGCGGCCATTAAGTGGCGCCGCGTGCCGTGCGACTACCGCCCCTCCAACCCCGCCCCGACGGGCCCACCAAGATGCCGCCCTCGGAGCACCCCTCCCGCTTTGGCGCATCCGGCAGCCCTTACGCCCCCGACGACCTGGAAGACGTGTACCAGCAGAAGCTGGTGATGCGCTTCGACAGCGACGGCGCGCGACAAGGTGGGTGGGCAGGAATCTGTGAGGGTGGGGAAGGAATGCTGTGCTGTGCCCGCTGGGTGAACGCAGAGCTGGCAGGTCTGGCCAAGTCATGCCCACTCATTGTGCCATGATCCCCACGTTGAGCGATGACCACAACCCGAACCTGGTCTCCTGGTGCAGGCGCCCTGACCCCCTACGCGGAGACAAGCCTGCCAGCAAGGTGGTGACCAAGGGCGAGGTGCTGAGCAAGAATGGCGGCGTGCAGTCCTCCTCCTCTGCCTCCGCCTCCGCCTCCGCCTCCTCCTCCACCTCCAGCGACAACGGCTGCACTGATGTCGCCCCCAAGGGCAGCACCTGCAAGCAACAGAAGGTGGGCTGGGGCAGCGCTGCGCCCAGGGTGGATGGCCGTTGTTGTGTTGCCCGCCCGCATCCATTACCCATCGTGTCTCCGTACCGTGCACTCTTCAGCTGTCCAGGCAGCACTGCTTCCTTTCCTCGGCAGTTCTTAAGACTTCCCGCCCGCCCTCTCCTCTTCCAGGACAACAAGCAGTGCTCCCAGCCCTGGCTGCTGTCTGGAAACTACTGCCGCGCCACCTGCGGCCGCTGCAAGCTGCTGTCTGGCACCGCCTCCAGCAGCTCGAGCTCCAGCGCCAGCAGCGGCGGTGGTTCCAGCAGCAGCAAGAGCAGCGCCAGCAGCGACTCTGGCAGCAGCTGCGGCGACAAGGCTCCCCCGGCGAGGCTGGCTGCTCCCAGCAGAAGGCCTGGGGCAAGTGCGACGACGGCTACATCAAGAGCGGCGGCTACTGCCAGCGCACCTGCGGCCGCTGCGGCGGCAGTGAGAAGAAGGTGCAGGCCAGCTCCAAATCCCACAGCAGCAGCGGTTGACTGCTCGACATGCTTCTGTTCATCAAATGTCCCCCTGCCACTGCGTAACGGTGTGCTGCATCCCTCCCTCGCCTGCTCTGCACACGCATGCTTGCCTTGCTCTCACTGACTGTCTGCCACCCTCTCTGCCGCCCACTCGCAACCCCTCCCTGCTATCCCTCCATGCCTCCCGCCCGTGGCCTCCGCCCCTTGCGCACTTCGTACTTGCAATGATATTGACAGAGTGGTGATGTTCACAGTCGGCAGCTTGAAACAGCCAGATGTAACACGCCCGCCGTCCATGCAATGGTCAAAGAGGGAAGAGCAAGAGAGCAGAGCAGTCCACACAAGCGGTGTTCTCCTTTTAACCTCACTGCTGATGCACCTGCTCCTCGCCCTCCTCGCCATCACCGCTGTCGTCTTCAAGTCGCAGCAAGCTGCTGGCCGTCTTGGGCGGCAGGGCCGCCAGGTATGCGTCGCTGAAGGGCTGGCGGGGCTCGCCTTGCATCTGCTGCCGCTCGCTATCTGCTTCAATGGCTTCTTTCCAGTGCTGAGCCTCCTCTGGGGAAAGTGCAGCAGAGAGCACATCGTCCAGGCTGGCAGGGGCCTGGGTGTGCGCGCTGCGCACGCCTGGAATGCCAGGTGCGGGTGGTGCCGACCCTCCTCCACCCAGCACTTCTCCCATCAGGGGCCCCATCGCATTCATGAGGCCCGCCAGGCCGCCGCCAGCACCCCCGCCGCCAGCGCCACCGCCAGAGAACATCTGCAACGGGCGGGTGGGGAGACCCGGGAGCGGGCAAAGGGAGGGAGAGGAGTGGGTGGGCTGGAAGCTCACAGGCACGTCCCTCAGCTCACTGCAGCACAAGGAGCCTGTGGGCACACAGCTGCCCACCTGCTCCGCCATGCGCTGCATTGCCGGCGACTGAGCCATCTCCATCAGCGCCGGGTTGCTCATCATGCCTTGCAGCATACCCATCAGGCCGCCGCCGCCGCCACCAGCTGTACTGCCGCCCAGGCCGCCCATCAGGGCTGCAAGGTCCAGGCTGCCGCCGCCCCATCGCCACCACGGCGGGCAAGGGCCAGGTCAGCTGGTGCTGATGCAGGAGCTCTGGCAGGAGGCGCGGCGCTGGGGCTGGTTGCGGGGCTGGCAGGGGCGGGTGCTGTGGTGGGGGCTGCCGCTGCTGCGGGGGCCTCAGCCAGTGGCTGCTGCGGCTCGGCAGTCGGGTGCGGGTTGGCTGCTGCAGGCTTCTTGGCTTGCCTGGCCGGCTTGCGCGGCAGCAGGAAGCCCCTGCCCAGCCCCGAGGGAGCTCCAGCGCTGCTGCCGCCGCCGGCGGTGCTGCAACCTGCCCCATCCGCTGCTGTGCTGCTGCCTGGCCCGGCCGTGGAGGCGGCAGCGGGGGCTCGGGGGCAGGCGAGGCGGGGGCCGAGGGAACAGCAACGGTGGCAGCGGCTGCAGCCTCTGCCGCCGCAGGCTCTGCCGCCTCTGCCTGGGCCTGGCTGTGCTGCACAGCTGCGGGGGCAGCAGCTTCTGCTGGCGGCGGCGCCTCCACGCCAGGTTCGGCGGCGGCCACGGCGGCGGCACCTGATGCAGCGGGCGGTGCCGCTGCCACGCTCTGCTCTGGCTGGCGGCCTTCGGCGGGGCGGGCCTCGCCAGCGGGCTCCTCTGGCGCTGCCGCCGGCTCAGCCATCAGGTCGATGCCCAGCTCCTCCAGGTGAGGCTGCAGCAGGGAGAAGACAGCTGAGTGAGCATGTGTGTGTGCATGCATGGGGAGGGGCCCAGGATTGCTAGTTTTTTTGGGGGGCAGGGGGAATACCAGCGGCAGTTTGGGGCATGCAAGCACCGCCCCACACGGGAAGAGGCGAAGTTGAGGGGGATGAGATGGCCCCCACTGCACGGCCGCGCGGCGTGGCTGACCGCAAAGGCGGCCACGGCGGGCGAGCTGCGCAGGCGGGCCAGGTGCTGCTGCAGCACGCGCTGCACCTCGCCTGCAGGGGGAGCCGGCGAGCAGGCCTGGGCGTCAGCAGCGCAGGAGGGGCGCAGCAGGCTGTGGGCCACAGCAGCACTGGCAACCCACGTGCAGCGGCAAAGGGCGTCCCTCTCACGACTCACTCGTCACCGCCGGCACCACGGCGCGCGCAAACTCCGCTGCTTGCTGCTGGACCGCCGCCGCCGCGGTGCCTGGGGCCGCCGCGGCCTGGCTGCCCGCGGGAGCTGCTGCCGCCTGCAGCGCGGTTTGCAGCGGCTGCGACTGGCGGGCCACGGCCTGGCGCACGGCAGCGCCCACCTCGCGGCCAATGGCGGGTATGTCGAGAGAGGTGACTGGGGGGACGGGGGAGGGGTGAGCGCTCACCGGTGTGGGGACGGTGCTGGCTCAGGCAGCGTTGCTGTGGTGAAGGACGGTGGCAAGAGCAGGGCAAGGCAGCCAAGCCGAGGGAAGGGGCAGCAGGGCAAGCAGGGGGAGGCGAGGCTAGGCGGCCGGGCCCGGCCTCGATCACTCCCGTGCAGCAGGACCAGGCACCTTAAGCATGGGCATATGAGCCCCCCCCCTACCCCCAACAGACACGCACCCGAGGTCTCCCGCAGAGCGCGCATGATGCCCCCAAACTGGCCCAGCAGCTGCTGCTGCCCCGCGGGGTCGACACCCAGCTGGCCCAGCAGCATCGCCGCCATGCCCGCCACCTCTTCCGACATCTCGCCGCCGGCAGCAGCGCGGCAGCCTGGCCGGCGGCGCCGCCCACAGGGACGGCCGCCGGCACAGGCTGCCCCGCGCCATCCAGCAGCCGCACACGCACCACCTGCTCCCCCTGCTCGGGCTGCCCCCGCCGCTCGCCGGCGGCGCCACGGCCAGCCGCCGCGCGCGCGGCCCGGCCCACGGCCGGCGCCGCGGCCGCCCTGCGCAGCGTTGCCGCGGCCAGCGGCGGCGGCACCGCCGCGGCCGGCCCCATGTGCGGCCGCCGCCACCTGCAGCTGCGCCACCACGGGGCCCAGCATGGACCCCAGCATGTGCTGCAGCCCCGGGCCGCCTGAGCCAGGCACCGCAGGCCCCGGCGCCATCGAGATGTCCACCATGGCCGGCACCAGCTGCAGCCGCTGCGGGCGG
Source organism: Chlorella sorokiniana (assembly GCA_025917655.1). Classification (NCBI taxonomy): domain Eukaryota; kingdom Viridiplantae; phylum Chlorophyta; class Trebouxiophyceae; order Chlorellales; family Chlorellaceae; genus Chlorella; species Chlorella sorokiniana. Next base: position 1,192,585 of record CP084610.1, read on the forward strand.
GGCAGGGCCGGTGTCGCGCGGTCGCCTGCGCAGCAGCCAGGCAGCGCCAGCTAGGTCAGCGCCAGCAAGCACGGGCCGGCGCGCAACGAGCAGGGCAGCCGCGCGTTGCTGCCAGGGCGCCATCCGCCGCCAGGCCTCTGTGGGGGCAGCCCTGCAGGGGGCCCTCTCACCGGTGATGCGCAGGTAGCCGGGCTGGGCGCGGGTGAGGAACAGGTTGCGGTGCTCCGCGCCTGCGGGCGGAGGCCAGGAAGCGCTGGTCAACAAAAACCAGGGACAGTGGCGAACCGGTGCGCACAGGAGGGGCATGGACAGGACGTAGCCGCTGCGAGAGCGGTGAGCGCAGCCGCGTGCGCTACGCTGCAGCATGCATGCAGCCTGTGGGACAGGCAGCCTGCGGGCCGCGCCCGGCCCCCACCTGAGCCCAGGTACTGCATCGCGCGCATCAGCTCCCCAGCGGCGGCGCTCACGCGGCTCATGTGCACCCCCAGCAGGCGCAGGTCGGCCTGCAAGGGCGCAGGGGTGGCGCAGGGAGAGAGAGGGCGGCGTCAGCCGTGGCCCGCCCAGAAGCTTTGCTCTCATGCCCACCCTTGGGATGGGGGTCAACACGACGCCCCAGCCCGCCTGCATGCCCACCCCCGCCGCGCTCACCACCACGGCCTCGCGCGCCGCGCCCTCTGCCGTCGGCACCTCGGTCAGCCCTCGCAGGCGCTCCACCGCCTCCGCCACGGCGGCAGCCTGGCCACGCGCGCCTGCGCCGGCCGCTCCGGGCGCCGCGGGTGCGCCCAGCACCAGCAGGAAGCGGCGGGCCAGCTCCCCTGCCGCCACGCCGCCCAGCAGCAGCATGTCGCCCAGGGGCAGCAGCGGCGGCGGAGCGTGGGGGCGGCGGCGGCGGTGGGCCGCCGCCGCGCGGTGGCTGCTCCCCTTCTGATTCTTCTGATCCGGGGTCGGAGCGGAGCGGGGGGGCCCTTCGTCGCTGTCCTCCTCCCCTTCTGAAAGCCTGCAATCCTCCACGGCCCCGTCCTGAGCCTCCCGCAGGCGCCGCTCCCGCGCCGCCGCCTCGGCGGGCGCCTGCGCCGCAACCTCCTCCTCACCCATCTCCTCCCACTCGCTGTCGCTCGCCCCCGCTGACCAAGGACGGCGGGCCGCCCTGCACCCCTGCCCACGCATCCCCCTCTGCTGCTGCCGCCGCGCGTCGCCCTGCGCCGCTGCATCGAAGAGCACCGGGAAGCTGCGCACGCGACGCTCCGCCGGGCGGCTGCCGCCTGCCGCGCTGAGCCTGCGGGTGGGCAGCGGCGAGCCGCGGGCGACTGAGCAGCAGCGTGACTGGCCAGGCAGCAAGGCAGCTTGAGCGGCCAGCCACCAGCAGTGCACCAATGCGCATGCCCTGGCAGCCCCCCTGCCCCCACCACACACACATACGCCGCCCCCGCCCCAGGGCCCCGTTCCGGAGCGCTGCCGCCCACCTGAGGGGCGCAGCGCCCGCCGCCTCTAGCACGCGGTTGACGGCGGCGCGGGTGGCGCTGCTCAGCTGGGCTGCGGGGGCGGCAGGCAGGGTTTGGGTCGTGGGACGGCCAGCAATGGTCAAACATCACGTCGGGCGGGGCTCCAGCACAGCGCCCGCACGCTGCCCTGCTGCCACACCAGCACCCTGCCCTTGCCACCAGCCATGCGCCCGCCGCCGCCAGCAGGCCGGTCCCGCTCACCCGTCTCCAGCACGCTGCGCGCCGCAGACAGGAAGTTGCGCTGCCAGCTGGCCAGGCTGCGGCGCCACGTGGGGCGGTGCTGCGGCGGCACGCCCTCCAGGTCTGCAGGGGGTGGGGGGATGCGCAGCAAGCGCAGCTTGGCTGGGACCCGTCTCGGGGCTGGACCTCGTTGGGTCTAGCCGGCACGCTGGCCACACGCTCGCAGCGGGCGCTCGCGGCAGGCCAGGGCGTGGGCTGTGCAAGGGGGCTGGCGGTGGGCCTGCCGCGCGCACCCTCGGTGATCTGGTTGATGTGGGGCAGGTCCTCGGTGCCGCCCGCAGCGCTGCCGTCCTCCATGCCGGCCAGCAGCACATCCAGCCCGTCAAACAGGTGCGCCCGCTCGTCCTCCTGCGGCATGTGCTGCTGCAGCGCGTCCCACCAGCCCGCCATGTCGGGCTGGCCCGCCGCCGCCGCGCCCGCGCCTGCGTCGCCACCGCCGCGGCCGCCAGCGCGGGTCCCTTGGCCGCCTCCCCCAAGGGCTGCGCAAACAGGTTGCCAAAGTTGAAGGGGATGCTGTGCCGCCGGCTGCTGCCGCCAAGCCAGCACCCGCTCCATCTCCCGGCGCGCCGCCGTGGGCGCCAGAGGCCGCCCGCATGAGGCCGCCCAACGTGGCGGACATCTGCTGCTGCACCTGCTGCCACGCCCCAGCATCCGTCACATCAAACGGACCCAGCACTTGAGCGGAGACGCCAGGCATTTGGGGAACGCCGCCAGGGCTGGCCATGCCCCCAGCATGGCCTGCATGAAGGCGGCAGGGTCCACCCGCGCTCCATGCTGCTGCTGCTGCTGCTGCTGCGGCTGGGTGGAAGGATCCTGCTCCACCAAATGTAGCGTGTGCCCGTCGCGAATGCCCGCGGCGGACAGAAACTGCCCATCCTCCAACACTCGCCCGCTGCAGCAAGCAAGGGCATGCATGGTTGAGCGCCGGGCGATCGCCAGCATGCAGCAAGAGCTGGAGCGCAGAACATGCGGCGCCAGCAACATGATACAAGAGGCTGTCCGAGCCTCGTTGCTGCAACATCCTTCTCACCACCCCCGCATACAATACTCGCCTGTAGATGATGCGCTGGCGTGCCACGGGCAGCCCTGTGGGGCGCACCAGCACCTGCTTCAGGTCCGCCACAGATGCCTGGGCAGCAGCATGGGCAAGCACATTGTTCAGCACCAACATCACGCTGCTGCCACCGTGAAAAAGGTGCATGGATCAAGCAAGACATGGTGTAATTGCTTTCCCTACTGCATCTGGAGCAAGGCTAGTTGGTTGGCTCGGCCGGTTGGCGGTGCCGGCAAGGTGGCCCTGACAACCGTCAACCAGGCGGAGGTGCATTGCACCTCTGCGCATTTTCCTGTGTTCTGGTCGTGCATCAGGCTCACCTGGGCCGGAACTTGCACGTTGTGGTTGCCAGTGGCCAAAGTGCGGACCTGAAGGCTGATCTGCTCGCCCCCGCTGCTAGCCATCGTTTTCTGATTGCAAAATTGACTGTTGACGCTTGCGGGCAATGGCAGGGCTGCGGCTGCCTGCTTCTTGAGTGTTCCGAGAGCTTGAATGACGAAAAGAGCGGCGGAAAGATCCCTACCAACTGATCGACCTACTGCATGTGTTTCAGATAGCCCAAGGAGTCCACGGGATGCAGGGGAGGCCATTCGCTACGAGGGGTACTCCACCCATGTACCGCACCCTCCACAGTGCCCATCTCAGAGCAAACCCCACAGTTCTCTCTCTTCTTCCCGCCAGTCGAGGGTCGGAATCTGTTTGCAGCTCCCCATCTTCAGACGGAGGAGCACCCATATCTGGCAGCATGTCCGCAGCCACCTCGCGGCCTGCGCGGCTGTGCAGCTCTTTCCAGGTCGCACAGAAGACTAAGTCGGCTGTGAGGGCTCCGCACGGCGGCTGCAAGCGCATGCGGGTCGTGGCTGCAGCAGCCAGCACTAGTGAGGTGAGTTTTGCGGTCGGGCTGGTTACATAAGTGGACCTGGGCCATATTTAAAGTGATCGAGGGAGGCGCGCCCTTCAACTCGGCCGGAAACCCCTGCTTGCCCAGCCGCCACCGCTTGTTGAGTCTTGCAACAACGACTTTTCTGTCTGCTTGACGGTTGCTGGGCTGCGGTCCTGTGCAGGAGGTTACCATACGGCGGCGGCCACCTCACGGCATCGAAGCACAGAACTGTGGCCCTGTAGACTTCAAAGTTCCGCTGCAGGGTGAGGGGCCCAGCTGTGGTACTTGCGTGATGTCACTTGCCTTGGTGCGGTTGCTCCTTCCGGCCGTCCTGCTCGCCGTCAAGTTTCGTATCAGATCCTTGCAGATGATCGCGCGGAGGAGAACAAGCCGCGCAACATCCTGGAGGAGATTGTCTGGCACAAGGCAGTGGAGATTGACCGCTGGAGGTGACCACCTGCTGTGCTGGACTACAGCGGTATCGGGGTGTCATACACAAGCTGTCTGCACCAGCTCCTCCGTGCGGGGAAGGTCCAGTTGAGTGTTGTCGGCTCTTATCCTTGTTTCTGTCTGTGCGCAGGAACAAGGTCCCGCTGGGGATGCTGGTGGGCGCTGCCAAGGCCAGCCCTGCCCCCAGGGACTTCATCGGCGCCATCAAAGCAGCATCAGAGCGCACTGGCAAGCCTGGCCTGATTGCAGAGGTGGGTCGGACCAGCTTGATTTGGGTTTGTGTGCGGGGTGACAACATGTGTCTGGAAGGCTCGCGTGCCTCCTGCCCTCTGTCTGGCTGATTGGCCTGTGCTTGCACCCGCGTGCAGGTCAAGAAGGCGTCGCCTAGCAGGGGCGTGATCCAGCCCAATTTCGACCCTGTCAAGGTGAGCAAAGGCATAGCAGGCTGCCAATCATTCGTTGCTGGTGGGATACCTGACGAGCAGTAGCAGCAGGGACAGCCAGACATGTCGGCCTGTTGCGATTGGCAGCTCAGCCAGTCATAGCATGTAGTGTCATGGTCTCCCCGCTTGCTGCCGCCGTGCAGATTGCTCAGGCCTACGAACGCGGCGGCGCTGCCTGCCTATCGGTGCTGACAGACGCCAAGTTTTTCCAGGGCGGCTTCGAGAACCTGACCGCCATCCGCAAGGCGGGCGTGACCTGCCCGCTCCTGTGCAAGGAGTTCATTGTGGAGGTGAGCCTGGGGGCAAGCTGCACAAGCGCCAGGTGTTTCGGGCGACGCCGACTAAGTGGGCGAGCTGCCATTTGCCGCCCTTTGACTCCCCGCCTGTCCTCTTGCTGCCAGATTGTCACTGGTTGACCTTATGCACGCTTCTCCTTCCTGCAGGCCTATCAGGTGTTCAAGGCACGCGCATCCGGAGCCGATGCCGTCCTGCTGATTGCTGCTGTCCTGCCCAACAGCGACATGAACTACCTCGTCAAGGCGGCGCGCTCCGTGGGGCTGCAGTGCCTGATAGAGGTGGGCCTTGGCCACTGCCAGAGGCTGCTGCCTAATTCTCTTTGAACATTGCTCAAGCACAGTTCCCTTCCCGTAAGTTTGATTAAGCTTTCGCGCCCCTCGTCACCCCTGCTGCAGGTGCACACCGTGGGCGAGCTGGAGCGCATGCTGCAGCTGGACAGCCTTGAGGGCTGCATGCTGGGCATCAACAACCGTGACCTGCAGGTGCAACTCGTGGGGGCTAGGCTGCCCAGCTGGGGCTAGGCTGCCCAGCTGGTGCAAGGGCCCAGTGCTGGCATGAGCGCCTGTCTCTGCTGCATCCAACCCGCAATCACTGCTCCGCTTCTCGCCCTGCTCCTGCAGACGTTTAAGGTGGACCTGGCAAACACAAAGGAGATCATGGAGTCCGCAGCGGGCCAGGAGGTTTTGCGGCGTGGCCTGATCATGGCTGGGGAGAGCGGCATCTTCACCCCTGAGCATGTGGCATACGTGCAGTCAGGTGCGCTTGGTATCCTGGTTGCTGACTGACGCCTCCCCCTTGTGGCACTGAAGTGCCAGATGCAAAGTTGGCAAGCAGGCTGCGGCCCTCAGGAGCCACAGCAGAGCACAGCTGTTGCTATGTTCGTTGAGTGTTTCATTCGACTGCCATCTTGCTGCAGCTGGCTGCGGCGCCATCCTCGTGGGCGAGAGCATCGTGAAGGAGGGCGACCCAGAGGCGGCTGTGAAGACGTTGCTCGAATTGCATTAGAGCCAAGCTCTCCCTTTCATGCTTGCCTGTATGGCTTGTTTCCGCGCTCTCGTTCTTCATTTCATTGCAGTTGCGGCTTGCATGCTATTTCCATCAAAAGTTCAATGCGATCGTTCGCGCCCCTCTGCATGTCCCTTATCGCCTGCGTGCCCGCTGTCATGCAATCAGATGCCAGCCACTCTGCACAAAATGAGTGTGAAGTGTGAATTTAAGGCAGTACAGCTGAAACCAAAACGCAATGGCTGCTTGGGTTTGGCAAGGGCAGAGCCCCTCAACTCAGATGCAACTGCGCAGGATAGCTGGTCAAGACTTCCTTGGTTGTCAGCATGCCATTCTGCCACAATATCAGTGTTTCTTTGCTAACTGCTGCTGCTGTGTGCTACGACGCTGCCAGCCTGATGTGCATCCAAGCTAGTTTTGCGACTTTCAAACAGGATCAAGACAGCAACACAAAGTGAATTGCTGGTTTGAATGAAACAGCAGTTCTCAGTAATGGAGAAGAATACCCTGACGTGTGGTTTTGGGAGGTAGAGCAGCATGTTTGGTGTTTTGTCGCTTACGTTCCCGGCACAACGCATCAGGCTGCCCGGATGAAGTCAGCCACCTCCGACAGGCCCGCTGCAGCATATCGGTCCGCCACTCCACCGCGAATGTCATCCCAGCTCACTTCACCTGCCGCTGCCGCGTTCATGAGCCAATCTGCCTCCTCCATCTCCTGTTGCTTTTCTGCACCAGACACAACAGTAGAACCAAGCTGCGGTCTGCATGCCCTCACCATAAACGTGTTTGCTACGACACAGCCCATCATCTCATGCACTTGATATCAGCCCCAACTTGCCTGTCTTTATCACAGTCTTCATGCCCGGCATGTTGCTCATCTCGTCTTGCTCTTCCAAAGCAGCGCGAATGTCAGCAGACCCGCCCGTCAGCCGGGCGGCATCACGCATGCCAGCAAAGCCGTCCACGAAAGACCACCAAGGCATGCGCAACGACAACCGTGCCTGCAACAAGGCAGGCCGGAAAGTGATGCTTGTCCATGGCAAGGAACGATCCACATGCCATCCCCCTGCTCTCTTCACTCCACTCGCGCATTGCACAATGTGACCAAGGCGTTCTCAAGCACATGTGTACACCCGCCCACGCACCACATCGCGAGCCTCCTCCTCACGCCCCACGCGCGCCATCAGCTGGCTGTTGAACTCGTAGGGTCGGCCCCAGCCTGGGAAGTGTGAGTTGCGCATGTACCACTCGCCTGACGGCACAACAAAAGGCAGGGCGCGTGGGAGGAGGAGGGTCAGGCCAGGGCGGGCGGGCAGGGTGGGCGGGCAGGGTGACTCAGGAGCGCATCGCTGACCAGCCTGTTGAACTCGTGCGCTTCATCCCTCACAGCCCTCAACCGCCATCCACCTGTGATGAGTGCGCTCATTGTATCCTCCTTGGCAAGGTGGGCGAGGGCTAGCCGCTCTGCCACGTCTGGGTACATCCCCGCCTGCAGGGACGGAGCGGGACGGAGCATGACCTTCAGGCGATGCATGCCGCACA